>CM041292.1:51999355-53472688 GCA_023052935.1 Piezodorus guildinii
CCGTTAAATTAATCAAATTGTGCTTACCTATCATATTTCCAATCCTTTTGCATATTTATAACTACTCTCTACAGAATTCTACCTTTCCAACAGCTTGGAAAAAAGCTATAATCCGTCCTATTAGCAAAGTTTCAGTTCCAACCAGAGCTTCTGATTTCCGACCGATTTCCATCCTCTCCAATCTCTCAAAGCCGTTAGAAAGAATAGTCCATTCACAGCTCAACACCTTCCTAGAGCAAAAGTCCCTAATCAATCCCCTCCAATCCGGTTTCCGAACTCACTTCTCAACACAATCCGCCTTTTTGAAAATTACTCAAGATATCCAATCCTCCATAGATAAACGCAAAATCACAATCCTTGTTCTATTTGACTTTTCCAAAGCGTTCGACCTAGTGAACCATGATATCCTGCTTTCAAAACTCGAAAATCTATCCTTATCAAAGAGTGTCTTAAAGTGGTTCCAATCCTACCTATCTCATCGTTCCCAAACAGTTATTATTCCTGATAAACCTACTTCTTCTCCACTCTTACTAACTCGCGGTGTTCCACAAGGATCCTCACTCTCTCCGACTCTTTTCTCTTTATACATAAATGATCTACCTGACTCTATCCATCATTCAAAATATCATTTATATGCCGATGATCTTCAGATCTACCTTTCCTTTTATCCTGTTTCCCGGCGAAAGTATTTCTTGGGAGTTTTTCTATTCCGTACTTTCAATACCAAAAATCCATCCTACATTCTTGACCTACTCATCCCTTGTTCATCGGTACATTCGTTTAATACAAGATCCCAGTCCAGTAACCTATATATTCCTTTTCATCAAACATCATCCTTTAAAAAATCATTTAGTTTGCGTGCCACATCGTTCTGGAATTCCATACCTACCTCTATACGCAAAGCACCTTCCTTAACCTCATTTAAAAGCAAACTGTTCCTTCATCTCCTCAACCATCCATCTACAGATCGATTGTAAACAAAACGCTAGAATAGTGGTCATGTCACATTCTAAAATGAGGACCACAACAAATATGTAAACAATGTTATAGGTATATATTCACCTTTCTCTTTCTTTCTTCTGTTTTTCTCGGTGACCTTATTATACCATAAGAAGCACAATAGTAATATATCTTTAGATACACATTAATGATTATATAATTAATAATAATAATAATAATAAATAATAAAAAAAAACTTTATTCTGGGACTATGTCCCTTAAGAATAACAGAATTGAACAGTAGATATTCATATATGTCTGGTCAAGAAAACAATAAAATTAATTTTTATTTACAAATGAGCAAAAGGAAAAATTAAACACTACCTAGACTTATATACATTCATGTACAAAAAGTATGGATAATGAACACACAAGATTAGAAAAAGAAAGAAAGAAAGAAGATAAATCTCCTAAAGGCTACTGATAGGGTTGAGGGAATTATAAAAAACAAAACAAACTAATTATTCCACACTAGCTTTAGGATAAAATAGATAATTATGACTTGTGTTAAAATAGAAATAAGTCAGTTGCAGATTTGTTGTGCATCTATTTGGGATGCCAAAAGATGTTGGAATAGGTCAGATTTGAATGAGAGAAAGGAAGATGCATGGCGAATATGAGTAGGTAGGGAATTCCAGAGGGTTGCAGAACGGATGTAAAAGGAGTGATCAAAAGATTTAGTTCTATGGGTGGGAAAGTAAAGGTCGGAATGGCGGGATCTAGTTTCGAGAGAGTGGACTGAGGATTTAAATTTAAGGATGCTGTGAATGTATGGAGGGTGCTGGGAGTTTATGATTTGGTAAAGGTATGATCCGAGAAAATATTTCCTCCGTGTAACAGGTAGGAGCCACTTCAACTCGCTGTATAAGTGGGTCACTGAAGACCTCTTCGAGGTGCCGAAGATAAATCTTATGAACATGTTCATGATACGCTTGAGTCTGTCTTCGAGCACCTTTGGGAGGCCACCATATACCACACAGCAATAATCGAAGTGGGGGAATATTAATGAGGAGACGAGAAGCTTACGGGTAGGAAGAGGGAGAAGATGGCGGGAACGATGAAAACACTTTAGAGTGCTTATCGTTCGTCGGGAAATATTAGCAATATGGGGTTTCCAAGAAAGGGTTTGATCAATGGTAATACCAAGGTTTTTGACTGAGGAGCTAAAGGTGATTGGATGACCATTTAGGATTAGATTCGGAAAGGAAGTATTGGATCTGAGGAGGGAATTGGAACCTATAACAATGGCCTGCGTTTTCTCAGCATTAAGCCTAAGTTTATTCAGAGTTGCCCAGGCACAGATTCTATCTAGGTCTTCCTGAATATTGGCAAATGCTACGAATAACTCAGAAGGAGAGAAGGATAGGTAGATCTGAAAGTCGTCGGCATATAAATGATAGGAGCAGTGATGGATTGAATTTGGAAGATCATTGATAAAGGAGTTGAAAAGGAGGGGGGAGATACTTGAGCCCTGGGCCACACCTGCCGAGAGGGTAAGGAAAGAAGATAGAGGATGATTGGGAATGGTAACTGCTTGGGTCCTGTTACAAAGGAAAGATTGAAACCATCGAATAGTACTATTGGAAAATGATAAAGATTTTAGTTTGGAAAAAAGAATAGAATGATCAAGAGAATCAAAAGCTTTTGAAAAGTCCAGAAGTATTAGTACTGTTAGCTTTTTTTCGTCCATAGCGGTATGTATGTCGCTCGTGATTTTTAGAAGGGCTGATTCTGTGGAAAAGCCGGGTCGGAAACCAGATTGGAGTGGATCGAGCAGTTTGGACTTTTCGAGGAAATTGGACAGTTGTGATTGGACTATTCTTTCAAGTGGTTTAGAAAGGTTTGAGAGAATAGATATAGGGCGATAGTCTTTGGGGGAAGTAGGATTAAAGGTTTTATTAATAGGAAGTACAATAGCTTTTTTCCAGGAGGTAGGGAATACAGAATTTTGGAGAGAAAAGTTATATATGAAGAGTAGGATTGGTAAAATTTCAGGAAGGCATAGTTTTATCAATTTGACGGGTATACCGTCAAAACCTACGGAGTTAGTGTGTGATTTCATGACTGAGGAAATTAGGTCAGATGGAGAGATATCGGAAAAATAAAAGTTGCTAGAGTTGAATGAAGGGACTAAAGGAAAGTCGGGGGTTGGTTGTGGAGAATCCTTTGAGGAAATCGATGAGAAATAAGTATTTAATTCGTCAGGTGAGACCTGAAATACCTGAGAGGAAGAGGATTCACAAAGCGAGAGTTTGCGGAGGATTTGCCATTTTGATTTGGAATCAGATGCTGAGGAAAGGGCTTCACGGAAGTAGTTTGATTTTGCTTGTCTAATTGCTGTCTGTGTCAGATTGCGGAGTGCCCTGAACGTTTGGTAGTCCTCTGTCAGTCTAGTACGTCTAAAACGTCTACGGGCTGCCTCACGCCTCTTTTGTAGTTCTTTTATCTCTTGACACATCCAAGGAGCAGGTCGACGTCTAAAGGTAGCGGTTTTAAGAGGGGCATGGGTATCAAGGATACTGAGTAAGTTGGAGGTGAGGATGTCTACCATCTGATCGATTGAGGAGCAGGAATAGATTTCAGACCAGTTTAGGGATTCAAGATCGGGTAAAATATTTTCTCGGGTTAGACCATCTAGGTTGCGGAAAGTAATGGATTTAGGTAGGAACACTGTAGTTTGGAAATCATATGTCATTTGGATGAGATCATGGGATGATAAGAACGGAACAGGTAGTTGGGAAGCGGAAAGAAGCTTATGTCTTCCTGAATATTGGCAAATGCTACGAATAACTCAGAAGGAGAGAAGGATAGGTAGGTCTGAAAGTCGTCGGCATATAAATGATAGGAGCAGTGATGGATTGAATTTGGAAGATCATTGATAAAGGAGTTGAAAAGGAGGGGGAAGATACTTGAGCCCTGGGCCTAGTAAATAATTATAAACATATATGCATACTAAGTAATCGTAGTTATTTATTTAACTTTATTTATTCTTATTTTTAAATAATATTATATCTTAAGTTTGTATTTCTTTTAAGTTTTTGTTTCTGTGCCAGACACAAGCCAAAGTTTTGTAATTTTCTGTTATTCTTAGGGGACTGAAGGCCCCAGAATAAAATTTACTTTCTTTCTTTCTTTCTTTCTTTCTATTACCATCATAAGGCCTATCTGGACGTACGGAGTTGAGCTTTGGGGCTCTACTAAACCATCAAATTCTTCCCGCATTCAATCCTCACAATCCAAAATCCTTCGAAAAATCCTCAATTTAAAGGAAATATCTCAAAAGGGACTTAGTGAAAAATTATAAAAATATTTCAGATTACAGATCAATATGATAAGTACAGGAGGAATACAATTAGTGGCTGAGAAATCAATAACACATGTTCTCAAGATCTAAATTTTTACAAGTAGTCATGACTAAGATATATAAGAACAAATAATCAAAGCTGAGTCTCTTCTTTGATTATAACCTTTTACTAGCTTAAAGTCTCGTTTGTTTATTTTTTTGATAAATTCTTAAACCACTTTCTGTACTATTTAGGTAATGAATTGTAAAGACAAAAAATATAATGCACGCCGTAAGCATACAGTTAATTTTCGTTTTTATTTAATATTTTCAAAACTACTAGAGTTTCCCCAAAAATTTTCCAGCATGTGTTTCGGCCGCTGATCAGACTTGAAATCTTTGCCAAATACTTATACGTCAGAAATTGTGTTTATCCACAGTTTCAAAGTCAGGAAAAGATAGAAAATAACTGCTAGTAATATCATGGAAATAAAAAATAAATAATGAGCTTCAAAATTAATTAAAATTGGACAGTTTGAAATGGATTGAAGAAGAAAAATATCAAATTTTCAGAACAGAAATATTTCAAAACAACATATTTCTGAAATAAATGAGCGATTATATTTATCTTTTAATAATGTTATGAAAGTTTCGAGTTAACGTCATAAGCCTTTCCATGTGCAACTTCTTTGTTGCCCTTGATGTAATTGTACACTTTCAGAGCCCAGAGATAAAATGCAACTCATCATAAAGTTAGCGAAGGGACAGCGCTGGCTCGGAGTGACACTGTAACACATCAGACGTCTTCTATACCCTGGATGAAAGGGGGTGGAGTGTGCACTGCAATCCTCATAATTCCACCTCCGGGATCCATATCTCGGATATAAAAGTTTCATCCCGAGATAAATAAGAAGAATCTTTTCCCGGAGACCTTGTACCATTTCCGAAGTGCCCATAGAGATAGGGACTAGGATGCAAATATCCCCATGAGACTATTTGAACTATTGCCATAATAACCAACAAGGACTTGAGTTACTTAACCAAGACCCTTGCGACACGAGGGCGGGTCTTATAGTCTATTTTATAGGCATGAGTGTCGAAACTAATCGAAAGCGGCATTTTACGGCTGTCCGCGATTGTTGTTCGCTTGACCTCTAATTAAATCTTCGATTTCGATTTTAATTGTAATCATACTCTTAATCAAGCATATAATAATGTCTCACCAGACCAGCTGTATATAAATCATGGAATTTTCCAGTACTAGTAAACATTGATAAACAATATTTAATTATCCACTTTCCTGTTAATAATAGAGTAATAAATGAGATTGTTAATTCCTCTTTCTTCCGATTTTAAGCTAAATGAGCTCTCCCTCTAAGAGCCATTAGTAGCATTTGCCAATATTCAGGAAGCCTTGCATAGTATCAATATGAAAATCTGAATAAACTAAAGCCACATGCTATGAAAACTCAAGCCATTATTTATTGTTAAGTCCTATTCCCTCATGAAATCTAATACTAAATTTTAAATTTACAAAGTCTACTCCTAAATAACCACCCAATCACCTTGGAGACCCTCAAAATTGTTGGGTCATAAAAACTATTATAAATAAAATATTAAATTAAAATACGGTATTAGCATTAAAGGTATCTTTGTTTGTTCATTGTTTATTAATTGAACGTCTCTTTATTATGCTTTTGTGGTTAAGCTGGCGATGTTACAGAGGGAGTTCTACATTTCGCCTCTCCAGGTTAAATTAGGATAGGGATCATTAACGAGTACCTAACATCACACAGGCTAGAGACCATTTTTTAACGTCCCCTCCAAAGGACGGTATAACTAAGGATTTTTTACTCCAATTAAAAAATCCTAGGGCCACCCGCGGGTTTGAATCTGAGACTTTTGACACAGAAGGCTGTAATGCTAGCAACTAGGCTACAGGTGACCCCAGGCCGTTTTTTGTCTAATATATATATATATATATTTTATATATATATATATATATATATATATTATATATATATATATATATATATATATTTTGATGTTGAATCTGACCTGCATCTCCTTGTGATACTCCCTGGGTCATGCTAACACGGATGGTGGTAGACGGGCTCTCATCTGGTTAAGGCAATCTCTCAATGGGAAGGTCACTCCGAAATCAAAACCCTGGTCCTCCAGACTAGGGGTTTAGGATTTTGGGGCAGTACACCATTTTCTTCGAGAAAAAAAATCAAACTGCTAGCAGATCCATTAACAGAAAAACGCCGATTTAATCGGTATTTAAATATTTATAGCCAAAGTTTTCAGGAAATATTCTACTTGTTTCTCGTTCGCCGTACACTGTATGACTGTGACAAAATCTCAGAAAAAAAACATTATTGGCCTTGGAGATGGATTTTCGGAAAGGAAGATATGCCGTGTCTCGGTTTGAAAAATCACAAATAATAAAATATGAAAAAGAGTTGGGGTTGGGAGGAAGGGTGAAACGAGCTGAACTTTCACTAAAATAAATTAGTAAAAGAAGGTTGATATGGTATAGGTATGTCATGAGAATGGATGAAGCACGTTAGCCTCTTCCATTAGAAATTTACTGTCCATTTAAGAAACGTAAACGGGGAAGAAAAAGGTGAATAGACGTGAGAGGGGGCATGGTAGCTGACAGAAAAGACTGCGCTGATAAAGATTACTGAAAAAACGGAGTACTGAGGAAGGGGATGTACACTATCGCAGAACCCCGGAGGGAGAATTTAGAAATAAATATTTATATTTTCAACTTAAGATTAAGTTTCAAAAGCCAATTGAGCAAGAAACTATTGTACTTGAAACATATAACAAACTCAGATTGATGATTACAAAGGATTTGGTCAAGGTTGAAAACATGACCTAACCAAGCAAAGTAAAGTAAGAATTAACATTACCACATTATTTTATTATTTTTTTGTTTTTTACCCTCAGACAATTAATGAAGAGCGCAGAGACAAGTGTTGTATTCACGATTATATTTCAATGGATCTCCTGCATAGATAGGGAACATTACTACTTGTTTATTATGGCTTGGAAGGGAGCCTACGAATTAATGAAGACATCTATGCAATGTTCAACAAGCAGATGTACAAATCGCATCGAATAATCGATAGTTACGTCGTGATATACGATCGCCACCGAGGGAGGCTTCATGAAGTGCATTGGATTAGCGTTAGTTAGTATTCTGACCGCTCAACGGGCACTGCTCACTTCCAGCAGGAAAAAAAAAAGTATAAAACCTTCAGAAGTACTTTAAAAGCGAATATATTGATCACTTTGATATGGGATTGTTTAATATTTATCAGCTCTCCAAATCCCACCGACACCTTAAGAGGATGCAAATGGACCAATTTGAATCCCGTCAGAAAGGTATATGTGTATGTTTTTAAAAAGCCAAACTTTAAGATGATGTTTAGACAAACGAGACTTCAAGGAGCACATCGAATAGTGAGCAGAGAAGTAAAAATGCCTCAATGTACGCCTTAAATGTTATTTTTTGTTGCTAATTCATCTAATGTCACGTTATGGTACTGAATCAAATCGGACGATAAGTTTGAGTCCTAAAGGGATTTTTTGCGAATGCCTAACATCGCACAGGCTCAGGACCACTATTTTACGTTCACTCCGAAGGACGACAAAGTGTAGGATTGCAAAGGAGTTTTTCTCCCCTTAAAAAAATCCTGGGACAATCAGAAGTAAAGCGATGTTTGTTTTTAAAATTACCGCGTAAATCAAGATTGATCTTAAGCTGTTTACAGTGTTATAACTTTAATTTTAGAGAATATACTGTATTTTCAAGGGTAATCGGTTCTGATGAAGAAGCAATATTAATTCTGCCCGAAAATTTGATTTACGCATATCCTCCTGCTTAGCATCTATTAACCGGTTGAAAACTCGCTAATACCAAAACCCAACAGCGCACTGAGGAAAGTTTATGAGAATTATCAGTTCACTATTCTTATAAAAATATATTTTTTTAATTAGTAAGTGCTAATCAAAAATATAGACGAATGAATATTGGTAAATTATTTTAAATGGGGCGTGATCGCCGAATGTGATAAGTTGTGACGCGCTGCCCAAATAGTGGGTTGCTTTATAATACACAGCGTATAACATGGGTCTTAATTAGATAATTGTTAAACTTTTTTTTTTGTTTCCTTATATTTAAATTTATGATACATTGTTATTATAAGAAAAAAAAATCATATTTGAGAATAGTATTGGTATTTTGAATTATTTACTAGAAATAAGGAGGGGATGTAGCTCAGTGGTAGAGCGTTCGCTTTGCATGTGAAAGGCCCCGGGTTCGATCCCCGGCATCTCCAAAGATTTTTATTACTCTAAAACTATATAAAATTTTACAAACATAATAATATTTTATTAGTGAATTTTTTTTCTGTAATTTGTATATTTTATTTGTTTGCGAACTAGTTGTACTACTATTTAATTAATTCAAACTACTGATAAATATAATATAAATTCATTACTGTGGAACCATCATATTGCATTTTTTATACCTTATTATCATAGCGTAATAATATATAGGATATTAGCCAGTATATTTGTTTTTCATAAAAAATAAACATTATTAAATAAATATAAGAAATTATGTTTTCATCGAATTAGTGTAAGTAATTTTAATATTATAATTATTTATTAAGCATATATTTTATTAGATCCAAATATAAGCAGAACAATATTTATAAAGCATTCGTTTTATTAAGATTATACATGAAAACATGAGACCGAAGGATGTACCTGTGTACTAAAGAGATTAACTTTTGTATATCAGATGGAAGAGCCCAAGTACCCGCACTAGGGGACATAAATATCTGCGGGGGGAGTCTCTGATTTAGTTCCCCTGTCAACCCGACAAGAAACAGAAGCTATAGCGGCCGAGGGATAAATGTAAAAATGTAATGCAATTTCATAACAAGGATTGATTGAGCCTTTTAATGGGACAACTCAATAGATGGACGGGTCCGAGTCACGCAAGGGGAGTCATTTACTGCAGGACAGTCCGGAGTCGGTGTCCGAGCCACCGGTCACACGATCAAGTATTCATGGCGGCTCAATCTGCCGGAACCTACTGGATTCCCGAACAAAAGGAGTTGTGGAGTTGCCAGAAATTGCGGCCGGTTCGGGCTACGGAGGTCAGGGCTACATCTGTCAAGTTGGACGGGGGCTCATTAGTAATGTATGTCCTCCGAGAGTGGACTACTCCAAGTGTTGAGAGCTGGAGTATGACCGCCACGCAACGCGGTCATATCGCCCTAATAGCTCTTGTCGTCGGCTTTCCTGTTGACAGTCAGCTGTTGCTAGGGGTTCTATATTAGAGGGAATCGCATGGTTTACAGAAGGAATAATATTTCTATACCGAAACCTCTCGATTGGTACAGACGAGGGGTCAAATAATTACTCCATGATGAATATAAAATGAATCTCTTATTTATTTTATTTTGAACCGTTACCGACTCCTGGCGCAAAGTCAGCGAGAATTATTAATCGAGAAGGTCTCTCATCCTAATCCTCTTCAGTCAATGGGCATTACATGGTATAAGTGTTGTCGTCATCCTGTTAATAAGCGAATTCAGATGTTATATAGTTTGTTTGAACCATTTGTATGTGTTTAGTTTTGTGACAGTTGACATATCTAGGTCAGTGTGAAAAGTTATCTAAGTTAAAGTACCATGGTAATTTGGGATTGTTCTGAAAGGTTTAGCTTGAAAGATTTGAAGTTTGTTAATGGGGTCTTTTCAGCTGTCACAAATATTTGCGATGGTAGTCCAATAAGTTTCAGTAAATATATATATATATATATATATATATATATATATATATATATATATATATATATATATATATATATATATATATATATATATATATATATATATATATATATGTGTGTGGATGTAATTAGTTGCCCGTTGAGAATTACTGGAAGGAATTAGTCCGGAAAACTCAAATGTTTCCATTCTCCCACCATGCGCCCTGGTCATGATGATGACCACAAAGAGGGTCGAAACGTTGGCAAACAATAAAATAGTTGAAACTATTTAGTTGTTTCATTTAATGACCGCCACCCGGACTAATTCCTTCCAATATATATATATGAGTTTAATTCCAGTCTACATTTCGGTAATCAATGCTTTTAAGTATGAATTAAGAAGTTTCAGTCATTGGTTAAGGATTATTTTGTCTTTTATGATATGTGGTCGAAAATGTTAGACTCTTAATATAATTTCAATATAAAATTATTCAACTATTGTGAATTTGTCGATTTAGAAATTTTTCATAGTTCCAACAGTCACTCAAACCGACATTATTGAATATATGGAATATTTTATACTAATAAAAAATTGTTTGGTTTGTTTGTTTCTTCATTTAACGTTCCCTATATGCTACAGTGAGAGACCTAAATTTCGACTATCCCAGGTTTAATTTGGTACATTTTACGTCTCCTCCGACGGGCGAATAACCAAACATTTTTTACAGCCCTTAAAAAATCCATCGACTGGGTTCAAACCTGTGACATCGTGCATAGCAGAATGTTATGCTAGTCACTAAACCACAGGCGACCCCCCAAAAAATTAGTTAGGTCGAAATTTTTTGTTGCCGATGTTTCAGACTAAACATGAGAGCCTTTTTTTTCAGAGATCAAAAAATTTGTTCATAGTTATGTATATAACTGAATGACAAGCGTGGTGAAACAGACGAAAAATAAGAAGAAGAAAATTATTAACACGGTAGGAAAATGAAACATTAAAAAAATAAATTATAATATCAAAATAAATCTATTTGATATGAAAACATTTTTTTTTTCTTCGTACTATGTCATTCACTCATATAAAACAGTTACAAGAAGAATAAAGCATAAATTATTATTATTTATTTTTAGTTCAACAATGTTTTTACAGTTGTAAAAAATCACATCAAGTAAATGTACTCAATTTTGTGAATGACATTAGAGAGACAATTTATTTCCCAAAAATCAAATAAATTTTATATTTCTATTTGACAAATATCGCATATAGGTAATTGATTTGATATTAAACTTTCGTTTGTTC
Source organism: Piezodorus guildinii (assembly GCA_023052935.1). Taxonomy (NCBI): domain Eukaryota; kingdom Metazoa; phylum Arthropoda; class Insecta; order Hemiptera; family Pentatomidae; genus Piezodorus; species Piezodorus guildinii. The sequence continues at coordinate 52,010,735 of CM041292.1, forward strand.
CATTAGTAGCTGAATAAGGTTCATTGCACACACACATCGTATCATTATGCCACTCATAAAGCATGAGGAAGGATCAAATAGAACTTAAAATAATCATTACTGCATTGTTTAGAAACAATTTAAATAAATCAAAGCTTAGAACTTGGTGTACTTCATTTTAAAAATTACAGCTAAAATAGTGAGTACTAAAAAAACACAAAAATATTATTGGAGATGCCGGGGATCGAACCCGGGGCCTTTCACATGCAAAGCGAACGCTCTACCACTGAGCTACATCCCCTGTTACTGCCATTCCTCAGAATAACTTTCTGGACTTATTTTATTAATTAACATTTTATTATAATATTTTTCATTTTTATATGCTATTTTAGACCTATATGTTTTATACATTTGATGTTGAATATTTTATTTCTACTCAATGAAAAAAAAAAAAGTTTGGATTCGAAAGATTATTAAATAATAAAATTAATCTAGGAGGACTAATTTTCTATAATCACGTACATTGTAATAATATAATATTCTTGCGGTCGTAGTAATATGATTTTTTTAAAATTTATTATAAGTATTTTGTAATAGTTTATGAAGGAATTAAGTAATTTTACATACGCAAAAAAAAAAAAAATAATAAAAAATAAATAAATTGTAATAAGTAAATGTTTATCCGAATGCCAAGTTAAATTAACGAATCTCTAGGCCACCGCCTCAAAACCCGTTGGGTGGGTTGTACCGATTGGCGGTGTATTTAAATGTTTGGGCCGAGGGGTTCATGTTGTAGAAACAGTCTGATGGTGGAAATTGTTGGTTATTCTGTAACAGTATCTGAAACTGTGAACAAGTCTAAGTGTTTTTTTTTTTTACAAATTGGAATTCGTTTTTCATAGAATGGCTTATCTAACGATTTTTCGTAAAATATTGGCTAAGAAAATACTGCCGTCTTTGGATGTTTTGGCTTTCAGATATATGCCATAAGTCTATAAGGGTTTTATGAGTACTTTTTGGATTGTGATTTTGGTGTTCAAGAATAATTTTTATCGTTGGCAACTAGTCTCAATAATACCCTACTTAGTCTTTAATTATTCAGCTGTTTATAAAAATTATAATCAGCCAATTATAAGATAAGATCATAATAATGTCATAAAATCAAATAGGAGAAAAATAGGAATATTTTTACATATCAAATGATCTGTTGGTGAAGGGTGGTTTTACATTTCAAAATATAAAAATAAATAATTCTTGCTTCCACTATTAATTATTTGTATATTTGTTACATAACATCGCGTATCTGTTTATGTACGCGTACGTCCTTTAAACATAATTGAATCGGCTTTAAATTGTAAGGTTATATTTGGAATATCCCTTCCCATAAAAAGTAGGTATTTTGATTTTTATATTTATAAAAGAACTAAACAAATTAAAAATAACTGCAAACGTCTATATAAAATAATATATAAAATACCAATCAGCAGTTCTCTGCCTTACATATAAGGTTAGTGCGTCACTGGATGACAGAGAATATTTAATTAGCAAATAAATGAGATTCAGCGTTTGATAGTTGCTATGTTTATTTTGGAAATAAGCCAACTACATCCTTAAAGGAAAACACACTATATGAATCGCTAATGAAGAGAAATAAAAAAAACAGATGGCAAAACCTATATTTTACATTTGTCTCTCCATTTGTCAATATTAATTTTTATAAATATCTTAATAATGGATTAGATATGCATTGATATGTAAAACAAATCCTTTAAATAGATTGTTTTTTCCATGAGTGTCTGTGTGTATGCTTATATCATTTTTATCCGTTGTCTATAGTAGTTTTTCTCCTTAATATATTAATACATATTTTTACGTTTCCCATGAAATTTAGCTCCTTAAAGTAAGCTTAATATTGAAGGATGTCGGGATTCTTTTTGAAGATCTAAGATAACAAACCTTCCTTATTGTCTGTGCTAAGAAGCGCTCGACTGTTTCACCTGTAAAAGGCGAGTAGAAACAGTCACAACGCCCACTGGGTTTTCATGCCTTAGGCATAATGAACTAGCTCTATTTAAATAAGTTGGATATATAAATACAAATCGCCACATTGTTGAGAAGGTTGTTGAATGCCTGCTGGAAGAGAAAAAAATAAATCTTATATCGCACACTGGAGAGGCGTATTTCAATTTATTTATTCCTAGCTTCATAAAGATGTCAAGGTTTCAAATTTCTTCATTTCACCGCGATAAATAATAAGCACACCTTAATAAAGTGCAGCCCACCTGAATATGAATGGAGCGAGGTTATTATTTATAGAGGTGCTTTTATAAAATCATATATTACAGCTCACACTTTCAGAAATCAATGAATTCGTATCCTTAATGAGTACTTCATTATTCGTATTTTTATCCTCAATATACTATACAACTAAAATTTATATTTATATACTTAAGATGAATACTTTATAAGAGTAAACTATTTCTTGAACAAAGCTTGTATATTGTCATCAAGCATGCATTGGTAACACCATAATTGGAATAGGAACACACTTCACCTGAGTTTTATTAGACAGAATCTCATCTAAATTTTCAAACTTAAACCCATATCAAAAATACGGAAAGGAAATCGGAATTTTAAACTTGTTCTGATTTACCGAGTATAAAAAAAACAAACTAAAACAATATATCATGGGATATTCAGTGTTAATCATGCAATAAAAATCGTTTTTATGTTCATTAATTTAAAATAATTAACTAATATATTTATAAAATCAATCCCTCTAAAAGTAATGTGGAGTTCGGGTTCATTACATTTAGAGATATGCACAGTTTTAGATTTTATGGACTACCTTAAGAGATTATTAGATCGAGATAAAACAAGCTCAACTGCCTAGTTATTTTCTTAAAGTTTAGGGTATCCGTTTTATAGGGCTGAGAGAACCCAAGTAGGACTTTTCCTACCGCGGAACCACTCTAGAACTGAAAATAATAAATCAGTGAAAGTACCAGAGGGAGAGGAATTTTATGTTAGAGGAGGAGGGTAGATAGGTTAAACGTTCCTGCCATTTTTAATTAAGCCAGACAAGTTTATGTTTAATATTAAATTAACTCACGGGTATTAATATTAATAGGTATTTAGTATGCTTTGTAGCAATTGAGCTATTATCTGCTTTTTTTTTCTCGGTAGTTATTTTGGAGAGGAAGTTTTTTCTTTCTTCTCTCCAGCGGCTCTGTCAATGAATGAAATGCATCATATTCTTTGAACCAAATAAATTTTGTAGGGAATAATTAAATAGTTTATTTATCCTAGTTTAATGTATTTTATGATTCACAATAGGTGCACCATCATGTCGTTTGCTATACTTATTGTACTACTCGGCATTTTTAGGTCTCACGATAGATAATTCCTCGCTTGTTCGTTTAATTTTGATCCTGGAGTGACTTCATGCATTTCCAGCAGTCCTCAAACAGATTTTTCCCAACGTGACACCAACTTTTTTATCCCCGAACAGAAAAACTCTCAGCTTTGAAGTGAAACAAAATCTGAAAACGCTCTTTTCACTTGATCATCATTTTCGAAAAGTTTTCCTTTGACGAAGTTGTCCGAATTCCTGAACAGGTGGTGATCTGTTGGAGACAAGTCGGGTGAATAAGGTGGGTGCGGAAGAACTTCGTAGCCCAGTTCTTTCAATTTTTGCACGATAAGTTTTGAAACATGGGGTCTTGCTGCCGCTACGTGAGATCATGAGGTACCAATGTATCGAGCTTTTTTACTTTTCCAATACACTTTAAAGGTCTGGAAACGATAGATGCACTTTCATTTAGTTGTGCTGAGAGTCCTTCAACTGTTTGGTAGGAGTTTCCTTCTACTGTATGTTTGAGGACATCGTTGTCTATTACGGACGGAGGTCTTCCTCGGTACAAGTTTTGCAAGTCGGTATCCCCAGCTGAAAACTTAGCAAACCAACGGCGAATGGTCCGTTCATTAACACTCCCTTCCCCAAACGCCTTGCGAATATATCTAGCGGCCTCAGCTGCTGAATGGCCGAGTTTAATCTCGTACAAAAACATTACTCGAAAATCGCGTGTTTCCATGTTCATATTTGGAGGTATACTAAAAAGTGGGTAATTGATTGAGAAGCTAATGTTTATAATACAAAGGTAGAGGATTAGTAACTGTTTACTTTAAATATGTAAACATTCGGAAGAAAACAACATAGTCCTGCAAAATCCTTTATGCATTTCAGAATCTATAAAAATGGACATTTCATGTGAAACAATCCAATAATGTGACGAATAAGGCATAAACTTCTTTGATTATTGTGCATAATTTTATTTATTTTGAGATAAATTACTATTGCTAAACAATTATTTTCTGATATCTCCGCCATATAATTCATGAGCATTGATATAATTTAACTTTGAAAGTATATAGATTGAACTTATTATAGTGCGTATAGTTCAGTTTATTAATGAGGTAGGTTAACTAAATATTGTCGTTCAAAAAAAATGTTTTTTTAAATACATTGAGATGGCATAGATCTTCTAACCGTTTGCAATATATTAGCTCAAAACACAAAATAAAGTATAACACTAAAAATAAACAAGGTAAATGGTATGGGCATTTTAAAATGCTGATGCTATCAGAGAATGACAGCGGTATAACCAGTAGCTATATCCTCCATCTTGTGAGAACAGAAGCCGTTCAGTGTCAATGAAGAGTCCATTCCCAATGCAGAAACCCAGGGCCATTAATTAATATGCCATTTTAACAACTGAGGTTTTTTTTTTTTTTTGGTGTGTGTGGGACCGCTGATGGAATAAAACGTGCCCTGGCTACCGGACAAACTGGATGAATAGGAAGTGGTTTAGAATGCGTAGTAGTCTTCGGGTGGCTCCCTCTATTAGCAACTGGGTCAGGTCGCTAAACCCACTTACTCTAAGCCTACCATATATACTATATTCCTTTACATTAAATATACGTAATTAATGTTATATATAATCTATTAGAATCAAGAGCCTTTATCTTGTAATCTTTGCTTGCTTGTCTGACGTTCCCTTCTTTATTTTATTAATACCAGCAAGGTCCCACTCAATTGATTTGTAACCTCTTTTTTATTAAATTCAGGATGGAATGCCATCACATTGTTACCTTGCACAGATCCCCCTTAAATGAATGCAAATATTTTGTCATTAAAAGGTTCCACCATGTCAAGAAAGTCTGAGTGAGTGAAGGTACAGTCTATTTAATTTTAATTAATTATAAATGAGTAAGTAAATGAAGATAAAGGGAGGCTGAGGAAAAGGGATAAGTACATGTCAGACAGCTCCAAGTAAGAAATCACCCTCAGGAAAGTTAGAAGCGCCACATTGCTTTTATTTTACATTTATAATATGTTAATTACCCTTAATATTTTATTGTATATATTCATTTAAGCTCAAATAATGTCACTCTAGCGATTATATTTTCAAAATACTTGAACAAGTACATTTCGCTCTCAAATTCACAAATCAGCAATGATCCAAGTTCCAAACTTTAAAAACTTGCTACATAACTTAGCTATCACCCTCAGCTCTGATATCCCATTCTTTGAATGCTAGAACCCAATCAATCAATAATATACCACATCAGATAGAACCTGCATCCTTTCGCAAATCGTTTCTCGTTCACTCCTCGCCCTTCTTGAATTCCCTGCCTATTTCGATCAGTATAGAACCACTCTTTCTTCCTTCAAACATCGACTCTTCCATACCAACTCATATCTCAATCTTTCGTCCCATTGTAAAATATAAGTATACATAGTTATAATATATGTAAATATAATGTGAATAAATTTGCAAAGATTTATAGATATATTGAATAGTTGATCTTTTATTTATTTATTTTTAAGTAAAAATAACGTAAGGATTTCTTTTGTTCATCCTATATATTTTAAGGGAACTCGATCCAAGAATAATTTTGTTTTTCATATCATTTCATTATATTTTCATTTCATCCATGGGTAATATTCATCAAAAATAAAAATATGAATTAGCAGAATCACAAAACACGACATGGTAACACAGATAAGAAACAAATTTATAAAAACACACTTGAGGAATCATTCAACAAAAAGTTACATGTCAAAACCCATATAATGAGTAACTGTTCGATCAAACGTATATTTACACCAGAAAAAAAATTTCAGTCATATCGGAGTCTATGTGACAGCAAACATGATGCCTATTCTATAATACGTTGCAAATTATTAAGCAATGGCTTATTTTTCCCAAATGATTATATTAGGCATGGCAATTTATTTAGCAGTACAGGCAATTAACCTGTATGTATATGTAATATGTATAGCAATAAATAATTCAAAGGTAAATGGCCAATCACCACTGCTAATTTCAAACTGCTCATATCTATGCTATTTCTTAATCAAAGGAGAGACTAGGTCTAGTGGATGACAGAGTATTATTTATTCTGTTAATTTGCCGGGGGAGGAAGGGGACCCTAGGGTATGGACCCTCCTGGGGCAAACCCAGCCTCTTTAAATTGGATGCCCAAATTGGGGAAAAAAACTGGCGTGATCAAGGCCTAATCACCTCATTGCACGGCCGTTGGCCTAGAAAAATTACGAATCTCAAAATGTACTGGGGCCAAGAACCTTCATGGGTTGTAGAGGTACTGGTTTTTATGTCTTAACCGGTTTCAATATATGTATTATTTTTTTTTCTAAGAAATTTAGTTTTCTATCAAATAGCACATACGGGGTTATCTCTCTAACAAGGTAAAACTTCTGTTATAAGTTGTTTTGACCAAATAAGAAAAATTTGCTATTCATAAATGGCGAACATACGAATTTTTTTTGTTATTCATTATTCGGCTTATACATAAGTATCTAGAAACGCAAGCTCACAAATTTGAGGTGAAGGATAATTTCTTTTGTAGATTACTAAGGTTCATTATTGAAAAAAATTAAACAAGAATGAAGTCTAGAAAAAGTATCAGTTTTAAACTGACTTAACTACTCCCTAATATTAGTTAAGGGATGAGTATTCTTTAGCGGTTCTCATCTTAAAAAATAATGTATTATTATAATTTTTTTTTTGACCTTAAAATTTCATTTAAAAAATCGCATTTATTTTCTCATCATTTGTTATTATAATAATGTGAAATTTTAAATAGTTACTGTGAGATTACTAGAAACGGTGAGATTGTTTAAGTGGCGGTCAATAAATCATTGTGCCAATGAAAAACTACATGTTGTGCAACCTAACAATAAATAGATAGCAATAAAATGGGTGCACAATAAGTACTTTTTCACAGTTTTTGTAATCTTTTATTGATCACGATCTCATCCTTCGATATTATAATTATAACCTTTTTTTTTACTAGAAGGTCATAGATTTTTTCATTTATTGACATCAAATCCCTTTAACTTCTAGGATTATTTTAGCCCTAAATTCAAAGTACTAAACTTTAGACAAATAATAGATTTATTTTTATTTAGATTGATTTAGATAATAGATTTTTTTAGAATTTTAGACTAATAGAGTTAATAGATTAAAACAATTATTGTATTATTAATTTAGAATTAACTATCGAAATTTGATTCGTTTTAATTTATAGGTTTGCAGACTTGTAAGCTCTACGTTATGGAAATTTTATGAGTATTCTTAGTTTGATAGGTTTATTCGATATAAAATCATTTCAATTTTAAAAACAGGTCATAACGAGTGTATGGTTATACATATATATTTTTTATTTCATTTTTTAATATTTGTGTATTGTGACTCTTTTACTTTTCACCATGATCCAATAAATGTCCACTTTGAAAAAAAAAAAAATTGAAATAATGTAAGCAAATCTTTTCATTTTTTTCTTTAGAATTTCGGCCACTTTAATTTCTTTTATAATATACCAAAACAATGTAACACTATGATAGATAAATTTATGAAGCTTTATAAAAATAGTGATGACTTAAAATGTTTTAAATTCCGAATCGCCACGTGCCTCATTTACTACACAGAAATGCCTCAAAGGCTATTTGTCGTCTCAGTTTTCTCACAAACAGTCGTCTCACAAACATAAGGTCATGAATATTCACATTGCACAGATACTCTAATGTTTTTGGCGATATTACAAAAATAAGTACCAAACTTAATTGGTTAGTCTATTTTTTTTGGGATACGAAAATCAGACTTTCCGTTTTCATGCTAGACTTACCACACACACACACATCAGCACTGTAGTGTGCATATAAGATTTTTCCACAACCGAAAAAAAAAAAAAATATATATACAATATTTATGTTGAAAACTGAAATTCGAAAATTTTCATGTTCACAATACTTTCCCTTACTATATATTATATATATAGATACGTAAAACTAATAAGCCGTTAAAATATTTTAGTTGAATGCTTTATTTGTTTATTTATTTAACGTCACTTTATGCTATTATGGCTAATCGGACGATACTACAGTGGGAGTCGTAAATTTTGCCTATCCAGGTTTGATTACGATAGGGATCTTTAACGAGTACCTGACATCGCACAGGCTCGGGACCACCTTTTAACGTCCCCTCCGAAGGACGGCATAACTAAGGTTTTTTTACTCCCATTATACCACCTGCGCATTTAAACCCGTGACCTTTGGCATAGAAGGCTGTTATTCTAGCCACCCAGTTACAAGTGATCCCTGTATGCTTTGTTATAACCCTTAAAATATATATTAGATGAGGAAGATGGTTGGGGGTGCGGTCATAAAACAGAAACACACATTTAAAATAAATTCTATTTTAATTATGTGCTCACGTTTCGGCCTACATTGTGGGCCTTCATCAGGGTTGACTCTGATACTGTGTCTAAAGAAGTGACAACTTCACACTTACACTTTTTTAGACACCGTCTCAGAGTCAACTCTGATGAAGGCCCACAATGTAGGCCGAAACGTGAGCACATAATTAAAATAGAATTTGTTTTAAATGTGTGTTTCTGTTTTATGACCGCACCCCCAACCATCTTCCTCATCTAATTTCTCAACGGTCAACAAAAAACTCCATCATTAAAAATTTAAATAATCTTCTTAAAACAGTATAATTTAAGGTTTCTTAAAAAATGTGCTGAGATTAAGATTTCTTCAACCTTATTGAAAGTACTGTTTTGAAGAGATTGTTTATATTTTTAGGGTTATTACCTTAAGCTTAACTTAAATATTTTATTTACTTTGAATTCGCTTTAAAATAGAGTAATTTTGACCCCAAACCTATTTGTCTATCTTCACTAGAACCAGAGATATTAAATGAAAAGTGTTTTTTATGCGAGCAAACTTTCAACTTTTTGAACCTGTACCTCTACAACCCATAAAGGATCTTGGGCTCAGTACATATAGAGATTCGTACTGTTTCTAGGTCAACGGCCGTGCAATGAGGTGATTAGTCCTTGATCACGCTCAGTCGCCTGGTTTTTCCCCAATTTTGAGAACCCAATTTAATAAGGCTGGGTCTGCCGCAGGAGGGTCTTCATACCCTAGGGTCACCCCACACACAGTAAGCAAGCTATACCAGAAGGTCTTGAGGCCATCTTCTTTTCAGACACCTCAGAGGATTATCGGGAACTGAAGAAGAAACTAAAAAGATTTCGACCCATAACTAGTGGATTAGAGTGCGAATGATGTTTGTCATTGAATGAGTGATACCTGCCAAATTATATGGAACATTTAAGGTCTTTATGGCTGAGTTTATTCGTGACAAAGAAAGGAGCGTGGAGGATTTTGGATTGAAGCGGAGTCCAGATATTCCTTATGATGGCCATGTTCGAGCTATTTCCTGTCGTATCACTCTATTTATCTGTAGCATTCCACGTTAGACGTTAATTAAGAAGGAGTCCTGTTTGACGGATATGTTAACCCGGGGCAAACGGAATATTATTAAAGGATACTTTAGGGCAGTATGTGATTTAGTATTAAATACTTAATTTTTTTTTACAAGCGTACAATACAACTGTTAGGTCCTGACATTCTTAATAATTAACAAATATAGAATCCAATAAATAAAAGACATATAACTTTTTAAAATATAAGAAGAAATTTTCTATGAACAGACGAAGTTCTTAATTTAGAAAATTTCTTCATAATCGGTGAGATACATTAGTGTTCCTCTCCAAGTATTTTGAATTTCTCATCATAAATTAATTTAATAAAATAATCACTTTGATATTGCAAGTATATGATGTTTTTTTAAATTTATTTGTGTTTGATTAATACTTAGTAAAAATCCATATCATTCAATATTGGGCATATTTCATGAGAAACTCCTTATTTTTGTGTCAACAATGGTCAATATATTCATAATTGGAAACTAAATTGGCTGAAAATTTACATTATCACATATTTCTTTTGTTTAAATATAATATACTCTTCATAATTAGAAATTCAATCTAGAATATTGATAAAATAATTTAACTCCATAAAACTACCACAAATGCAATTTTTTAAATGTCTCTATGTTTAAGACGCCCAGGAGATTACAACTTCAGCGTGTTGCCAATTTGTATGAGCCACCTGCAGCAGATATTTTTTTTATTTACGACCATCACAGTGCAGTGGCAATGATTAAAAAGACATAGGCATAAATAAAGACAAAGCTGATTGCCTCAGTACAAAACTAATTCCAACTCTGTTATTCGCAGGCACTGCAGGCTGTTGTTTATTACCAGTTTTCTATTTATCGATGAGCGTAAGCTGGGTAGCAGCGCGATTGCTTCGCAGTCTAATGCAGCTTCAACCTTGCCACAGTGACGAATGGGTTACGGTTAAATAACATGAGAATGCGATTGGAGTGTCTTAATTGCGAAGTAGTTTGCAAGTTAAATCAAATAATACTACTTTGGAAAAATAGCAATAAATTAAATCTGTTTTTAATAACAATAATTATGTAAGCAGTGACCTCCAGCATATAATGTCCCAGTCAGGAGTAATTGTCACTCTAAGAAAATGGATATTTTTCTACCACCTTCTAATAAGATTAAGATAACTATAACGAGAAGAAAATCAGAGGTTTTTAAAGAGTATAATTATAAAGTTTTCACTGTATTTACGTTATTTATCATAGTTTTCATCGTTAATTTACTCTTTGGGCTATTATATTGAATTATGAACTTCTGTAATCGGCCGAACAAAAAAAAAAAAGGAAAAAAAATTAAATTTTGCCTATGTAAGTCGCTTAAAGCTCCGTTATTCAGGAAGATAGAAAGAAAATATTAGTAGTCTTTAACAAAAAAAAAACCGGGAATAATTGTAAAATAGAGAAAAAAGAAAAAAAAATTGAAATTTCACCCATAAATACACCCATAACTCAGTTGTTTTTGACGATGCATAGTATAGATGCATGAATAATATGCATAGTTTTAGAATCAATAAAGCGCCATAAACAGAATAGGAGACAAAAAACATCTGGCAACTCACGTCTTTCACTTACCACTATTTTTAAAATCAATGAGAGAATATTCAAATACAGTTAGAGATAGAAATACGTGAAGCTATTAAAGAATTAATTAAATTGAATTTATATAGAAACATGTATTATATTAAGAAATCTATTCTGTTATTATCTAAAATAATCAGTTATTTTTATCTTCTTTTCATCACTCTCAAAAGCATGAGTATAAGAAATATTTTTTCTAAAATCTTTAGCTTTCCAACGGTATATCATATATGTATCGTATATTACTGTTCTTATGTTCAAAAACAAAAAAAATTGTATTAACATTTTTTTTTTTCATTTTTATCCTTTAGTTGCTTTTCAAATTCGTTCAACTTGCATATTAAGCTGTTTTTCATCAGTGGTAACAAGATAATATAGTTATTTTTATAGAATCAACAAAATTAAAGGTACTTTAGAGAAACAAAATTTAAAATATCGGCATTTAAGCCCTGTCAGACCATTTTAATCAGAATGAAACCTACATGATATTAAAGCACATTAAATTTTACATCGATATAGCGAGTTTAATCAAAATCGTCAGAACCGTTTATGAGAAAATCGAAAAAAGGTGCAAAATGCATAGTATAAGTGCATAGGTAAGCTCATTTTGATAAAAAAGGTTTTGTAACGTCTTGAGCGTATATTTGTCTTAAATATGAAATTTCAGTTTCAGAGGACTTACCGTTTCCGCCCAGGAGTTGCCACACACACACACACGCAGACCTTTTTGCGGGACTTGGTTATTTGGACTCAGGGGACCCTAAAATGTGTATTTCCGATGAAAACTGGAATTCGAAAATGTTCACGATCGGAATACGTTCCCTTAGTATAATAGTAACTGAAAGTAACAATAAAGTTGATTTATGTATTCAAGTAACAAAAGTTTTTGCCTTAGTGTTATGTCATAGAGAATTAAATTTCTACTATTTTCTATTAATTATCAATCCTACAAAATGTAAAAAGAATCAATGAAATTGGTTTTAAACTAGCAAAGATATAGCGTTTTAAAATCAGAAAAATTAGCAGTGGTGATATACCATTTTCCTTTAAATTATTTATTGGTTTTCATATTAGCTAATTGCCTATTAATAGCTATAGAAACCGTTATACCCTAATATAGTTATTTGGGATAATAATTTTCAGCGTTTTTCTCTTTTAAATTCAATATTCATCCGATATAAATTTATCAATATTTTAATGAAACATATATAGGTATTTCGTAAGGAAATATTTGTTTAAAAAATACAGAAGACAAATTCACATTCAACGTTATGAAATAGCTATGATATATTTCAAATAAATGCATGATTTATTAACTCTAAATTCAAATTATAATGACACTTCTACTGATGAGAGATTTGACTCAGCTGTTCAGATAAAGATAAAATATATATTACTGATATTCTATCATATCTTTACGAAGATATAATTAAAATATAAAAACTTGTTGACCCGTCTATTGAACTTACTGTCGTTACAAAGTTGTAAATAAAAATATTTTAGTTTATTTTTGAGCTTAACAACTGTATTAAATCATAAAAAGCAGTAAATGTGCTTATATTGAATTATGTGACTTTAAGGTAAATAAGGATCATGATTGATTTTTCGAAAAATTTTGAATGGTTAGAATTAGATGCTAAGGAATTTCGAATTAAATATCCACAAACTAGCTAAGGTTGTTTCCAAGGTACTTGGTACACCAGAAATAAGTTTAATGTTATTATAGTACAGTAGGGAGAGGGAGAAGAAAAGAAAGTCATATGTAGAGACCAGATTTCCATAATTTTGCACGTTTTATTTGCTTGCGTTTATCAGCTTTAAACCCGGACAGCTATCCCATTCAGGTATTAAGGAATAATATGTTACAATTTTATATTGCAAGGTTTGCCCTTTTTGATTTTTAATACATTAAATTACACTATTGAGTTAAATTTTAATATCGCATAGATATACTAATAAATATTCAAAATTTTATTTTATCATATTTCTCTGGTTATAGGTGAAATAATCAGGAGTCAGTCTATTTATAAATATTTTTAATTTTGCTGAGGTTTCGGCTCAAGCTTGCGAGCCATCATCAGGGCATTACTGAGCCATGCATGGCCAAGCATAAAGACTGACTACTGATTTTTCCATCTATAATAGTTTCTACATTCGACTATACATCCTCACTATATTTCTATGGTTAAATCTAGATTTAAATTATAAATTATGAAGAAAAAAAAAAAAAGATCGGAAATATTAGGACTACTAAATTTAGTAAGGGAACAAATCTGTATAACATAATGCATTTCAATATTTGTATTTCTTTAACGTCACTTTCATCGTTTAAGACGTTTATTGTTATTGCTGTTATACGGAATTCTCAATTCTTTTAAAACCCTTCAGTAGTCTCTCTGAGAATTTAGTTTCAAGTTCGATTTGAAATCTCAAATTTTCTTCGGAGTTTGTGGGGGTTTATATCAATGTATAAATAATGACGAAAGAATAAAAAGTTTGTATTAGAAAATTAAAACCTTCATATCTAATTACACCGAGCTTAGATCTGATGGGAAAACTGTGTATTGAATTTTATGAAAGAAAATCCCAAACATTGTAAAATAGTTAACAAAAAAATCTTTCTTGTTATAATTTAGAGTGTAATTTATAAAAATCATTGCATTACTGTGCGACATGTTCTGACGGAATGCAGGGCTTACACCTGAAAAGAGAACATTTTGCGATTGATTCTGACACACCTACAGTATTTTAAGATAACTTACAGACTACCGACAGACTTGTTCACTACCTCAGAGAGACTGGTTTCTACCAACAAATTATAATTGTCCGTAGTCATTGCTAAAACGCAATAATAGTCCTCGTGGTTGGCATCTTTAAAACAAAATCATTACTTGCAATCAAATGGAAATTTATTTATTTAGCTATGCATTCCTTTATCCTTAATTGTTCAAAAGTAAGATTTTTAATAGAGCAAAGAATCATAGTCGGTTTTTAAGATTTCAATAAAGAAATTAGCTTCCAAACACCTGACAGCAAAGGTGAATATCATTGTTCAAGATGTAGCATGATAAATTAGTCATTAGAGAACGAAGTGAAGTTATTTAACTTAGATAATACCCAACAGATCTTTACAACCGATCTCCTGAACCCATTTCTACTTCAACCATAAAACGATAGTAAACTATAAAGCAATCCCAATCCCGATCCGCCGACTGCAGGAGACCCGAAGGATTGCAGCGGACCGTGACTGAGGATGGAACTTTGCATTGAATGAATTGCCGCGGCGGAGAGCGTTTGAAGGGAGATGGTAGATGGGAGGCCCTCCGAGGGGAGATAAAAGAAGGAAATCACTCAGGAGTAGCGACACCGGATCCTCACTCACTAACTCCCCAGGCTCTTAAATCCACTCATGTCCTGTATTTACCTACAAATCTCTTCCTTTCCATCGTTTTTCCTAAGGCTGCTTTCATAGTCTTTTCTTGTGCAGATTCTACCTTCCCCACACAGTCATTGGAAAAGCTGAGCGTGCAAAAGGAAAGGAAGGTCTCTTTTATAAACAATCCCTATCGTTTTTCAAAAATATTTTGCCAACTCTTTAGTACTCTTTTGCAAAATGAGGTGAGTGGCGGTTATCCGAATAATATCGGAAAGTAGATAGATAGAAAAGTATTTCTATTCGTCAAAACTACAGTGTGTGAGTGGGCAGCGAGTTTTATTTTTTATATTAAACATTACAATAAAGTCGGAAAATATGTTTAACGATGGGGATCTTTGATTTATACCCAATTTTACTTTAATAATTTTTTTCTGCACAATCTCAAGTTGAATCAAATGATACATGGTATGTAGGAGAAGAAATACACTGATTAATATAAAATATTGAATCAGTGACTGAATAAGTGCAGAATGAATTTATTTATCTATACAATACCTCTCAAATTGTGGAATACTAGAAAATATTTCCTTTGTTGAACAGAGATACATCTGCGCATTAAAGCTTAATTTTGATCCGTCAATGTTGACAAAGAAAATATCATTGAAACTGCTCGAGTGTGGCAGATGTTTATATTTTCATTTTATGCGAGTACTAAAAAGGTCTAAAGAAAACAAAAAATCTTTTCGACTTAACTGCTACTCGTTTATCCCAGCGGATCTACTAGTTTATTTAAATAGTTATTAAATTATTAATGAGGATAAGACAATGCTACGTAATATGTAGGATATAATACAAGATAAATCAGATGTAAAATGACATAAGTGAGTATGGCGACGACGAACCGTTGAAGGCGTTATCAGATCCAGTTTTAGGCAGAGTTAGAAGTTAATATATAATGAGATAGTGGGATAAGGACGGTCCTAGATCCTATCGCAACGGAGCTCCTCAGATTTAGAGCCGATTAGTTCCTCTTTTTTCTACTGGGGCTTAGCCACGGTCTACAGGGCCTAATTGATCTCGTATAGTTAGGATTGTACATCCGAGAACAATGGCTCTCAGCATATTTTTATTTGTAAAATAAAATAAACAGGGAGAACCAAGACGTGTTTAGAGAACTGTACCTTAAACCCTTATTGTTAAATAAATTATAGTCCTAGAATGTTATATCAAAGTCCTTAATAATTACTTCAATAAATATACCACTTGGAAAAACACCATATTCAATCCTGATCTCCTAAACATGAAGAAACATATTTTAAGCATTCTTGCAAGCGCACTACAATCATGGAGGGATTGAGTGATAGATCAACCTATCAACATGAAAGGCTAAAAGAGATAATATTTAAAGATAATATTCAATTAATCTTGTTATTTTTTTTTATTTTATTTAT
Organism: Piezodorus guildinii; assembly: GCA_023052935.1. Lineage (NCBI taxonomy): Eukaryota > Metazoa > Arthropoda > Insecta > Hemiptera > Pentatomidae > Piezodorus > Piezodorus guildinii. The sequence continues at coordinate 52,027,009 of CM041292.1, forward strand.
TAATTGATATTTACAACTGTATAGGAAAAAATACAAGTAAATGTGAAAAAAAAGTAACAATTGGCTTGATAAAGTCTTGTGAAGAAGCTACCCAGCGGTAGCACTTCAATGTTTATGTCATTAGCAGGTCTCGAGGCCACCGTCTTTTCAGGCGCCTCCGAGGATTATCAGGAATAGATGGAAATGAGAGGATACGGACAAGCGGGTTTGAGTGGGCTGGTAGTTTGGAATTAAGGGAGGTATATCTAGTTTTGGCTAAGTCTGCAACTAACGGAATATTCAGGTCTTTATGGATAGTTTTATTAGTGACAAAATACGGAGCTTTTAGGATCTTTCGGAGGATTTTGAATTGCAAGGATTGGATGCGGGAGGAATTTGATGGCTTGGTGGATCCCCATAGCTCAATACCATACGTCCAAATAGGTCTAATAATGGCTATATAAATTGGTTTTTTGTAGTAGATTGGAAGCTTTGAACGTTTGTCAAGTAAGTGTTGTAACAATCGGTATCTGCGAGCAGTTTCTTGTCTTTTCAGTCTAGAGTGAGGATTCCAAGTTAGACGTTTGTCAAGATGGAGTCCTAGGTAACGGATCTGTTCAACAGGAATTAGTGGGATATTACTAAAGAATATAGTGGGACTAAAGGAGGTCATAGGTTTGCGACGAAGGGTAAACGAGATTTGATGGGATTTGTTAGGATTGATTTTAATTCTCCATTTCTGTCACCACTCTTCAATGGAGTCGATTTGTGATTGAAGGTTTTGTGATGCGACAGTTGGGTCATCGTTTACTGATAATACACATATGTCATCAGCATATGTAGTGAGGACAGTGCTAGGATGGATAGGGATATCAGCTGTATATACCGTATAAAGGATCGGACCCAGGATACTACCTTGAGGTACTCCGGCGGACTGAGTAAATAAGGATAAGTAAGAAAGGTTATGGTTAACTTTAAAGGCTCTATCAGTGAGGTAGGAATGAATTAAAAGGAAGTACGCTGGAGAGAGGAATTTAAGAATTTTTTATAGCAGACCTGGTTGCCAAACTCTATCAAAGTGCTAAATATTAATAACATAATAAGGGTTATTTTCTATATAATGTCAGAGCAATTCGATTAATCTGCATCTCAATAGAATCATAGATAGATTAATAATTTCCTACTTAGTCATAAACCATATTTGCATCTATTAGAAAAAAAATATAAATGTTAAAAAAAAAAAAGCAGATGAGTAATTTATGATCAGTCCATGGCTTAGGACGGTATGTACTTCTAACGTAATAAGGCCGTTGGTCCCAACAAAAAATTTTCCTGACCTCTTTATCCAATCATTTCAATCGTAAGGAATTCCTAAATCCTGAATATTAAATATAAATATAGATTTTTAATGAAATTCAGCGAGATTCATAAGAAATACAACTGCTAAACTCTGTATGCCAGAAATGGCCTAGTGGAGAGAATGGAAATAAAGAAAAGAACATTTTCTTAAATCCACGAAACATTGAATTACTTAAATATCGTAGAAACCGAATAAAATATTTGTTTTTATTAAAATACTCAATAAGAAGTTAAAAGTTTGTTCATTATCTTATACGATGTTATATCTGTATTTTAAGCTCATTATTCTTTAACTGATAGGAAATGAATAATTTTAAAATAGTTATTGAACTAGCGTTTACTTGTCAGGGATCACAAACAATTATATTAAATAAAATTTGTATGTGTCAGAATATTAAAATATTTGCTTCTTATTGATACCTCAGGCTTCGCCAAAGTTTTGAGTTGAGGTAATCAAAATTGTTTCCCAGTGATCTAGATTTAATAGCATTGCATATTCTGGTTAAAAAATAAGAAGAAGAAGAAGAAGAAACTTTATTTATTTACATAATATTTACAATGTACACTCAATACAAACATGTTTGGTTTCATGATTTCAGTGGGCCTTTTTTCATGATAACAGAGTTTCAATCATCCTTTGAATTTACTAATTTTCATACAATATTTTGTTTAAGATAGTAGGAAAAGTAACACGAAAAAAACCTACACAATATAAAATACAATATTAGTTTAAAAGTACATGTTTGGTTCTTTTGTGCGTGTAGCGCTTTAGTGATGTTTTGGGTTAAAAAATAAGGATATGGCTCTTAAGCTATGATTTCTTCAATAGTTCTACTTGATAAAATTTGTTTAATGCTGACATCCAAATTCTGAAGTGTATCTGTTTTTAAATTTATTTAATTTACTTACGGCACATACCGTATCGTCAGCTAGAAAAAAATGAAGACATAACCCAAAATTTTACGTTTTTTTTTTTTTTTAATTTTTAATTGGACTTGATCATTTGGACTCAAGAGACCCTAAAAGGCATATTTCCGTTGAAAATTGGAATTCGAAAATTTTCACGATCGCAATATCTACTCCATGATTGATTATGATTGCAATATAGTACTCCATTACTATATATTTCATATATCGGTAAGTGAAAGTAAAAATAAATCAAGCATTAAAAAAAAAAAAAAAAAAGACTTAAAATTACAGGGGTTTTTACAAATAGTTTTTAATAGCTACTACGGATTATAAAAACAATTGTAACGCGAGTAATTTGCAACAGTTGAAACATCAAGAGGTGTTTTCTCAGAAACACAGATTTTGGAGTCAATTCGTTTTTATCACGCTTGCGATAAGTACTGCGCATTTTTTTCTTTAACGAATGGAAATACATGGAGTCAAATTATAAAGCACGACACAGTTATATTTTGCCAGGCAGACCCAGAATACATAATACTACCACAGCGTTATTCAATGTACGCAAAAATTTGCATAGATTAACGATAAATCCGTCACAAGGTCATATTTCAGCGGGCCGCGAGAGTGCCCGCATCCTCAGCAACGGTTATAGGTGACTCCAACGGAACTGAGACATTTATATAAAGTGATATTTCTAGCCTTGTTTAGGAGAAGGCATAAAACTGGCAGCTTTATCCCGGAGCATAAAGAATATTTTACTGCGCGTCCCCTCCTCCAGTTGTTTTCTTGGCAATAAGAGCATATTTCGCATCAAAACGGCAATTCTACGCCTGCAATATGGAGAATTTATTTTATACCGTTAGCCCTGTGTCGTAGGGCTCTATCTCAGCCTCTATCCCTAGGAAGGATTTCGTAATATATATAATGAGATAAAAGTAAAAGGTTATTGCCGGCATAAAAGGATAGTGGTGCAATTATAAGGCACTCCGGTGGTCGAATGAGAGTACGGCTTAACTGTCTTCCCGGCAGTGCCTTTAAAAGCTCTCACTTAAGTCGGAGTTCGATACGTGCCTTTTTACAACGGGTGACATCTTCCCACGAAGGGTAAATTCGGCGTCGTAGCGGCCACAAAAGTGCCATAACAACCAGTCATATCTGTGCCGAGCTTTTAGCATGAAATGGATCCGAGACCGGCTATCTTCTTGTCGTGAGCTACTCCACGCTTGTCTTTTATCGTCCTGGCCCTCTTAGGAATCTTCGGTCATCGGTCGTCGCTTGGATCACGGAGGAGATGGGTTCTGCACATTACCGGAAACCTGACTATAAATGCACGCCCATCAACATTCCTTGGAAGAAGGAGACATCACTCAGGTATGTAATGAAATACAATAGCAGGGAAAAAAATCAACTGTTTTATCTATGTAGGAGTAACATATTTATCGTTAAGATCTCTTCATCTTTAGAAAGACACCCATTGGAACATATCTTACTTAATTAACATCGCCATGTTAAAAAACAAAACTAGCTGCTAAACTAAATACATAGATAATGTCCAGTAATAATATCACCAAAAAATTGAGTGTACAACCAAGTAATGAATCACAGAAATACGATATTAGTAGGCAATCAACATAGGGCCTACTAAATATTAAATGTCTGAGAAAGATAATTATCAAAGAATATATACGATAAATTAGCCACAATTTTGAAAAAAAAAAAAAAAAAAAAAAAAAAAAAACTAGATCTACAATCTGTGTTTTTTTTGTTTGTTTTTTTGTGTGTGGTTTTGTTTAAAGCTTGTTACCTGTGATGTTCAGATCAGTCAACAATAAAAAATCACTGCCAATTAGACGAAACTATTCGACATCTTAACACTGAATAATTTCGAAGCTACTGGATAGATTAGAGTTGGATCTCTGAATTCTATAAATTTTTAATGGTTTAAATAAGCAAACTGTAATAAAACAGTGTACAGTAGTAGAGGGACAAGCTGAGTAATAAATTGTTATTACTACAATTAAGATCGTTATTACTATCATCAAATGTAATAATTTATAGTTGTAAAACCACTCACTAACTACTACCTGGTTCTAAAAAACATTAAAAAATACCACGTTTGGCGAAATAATTAATGGAAATACAAGAAATCCAATTCTATGCGCCAAGTTTTTGGCGATCAGAGAACCAACGTTATTAACGACAGTTACGCCGTCAGTGGCTACATGGTTATTTTTACTTTTTAATAACCAAAAAATTGTCCTTTTTATTTTTAATATTATTAAAGGTATGCCTTTAAGATATTACGAAAACATGACATTTCCATCGACAGCACCTATTATTCGATCAATTATCTAATAGAAGTAATTAAAGTTTCTATAGCTTGTTGTGTTGACTTTTATTGTACTTAAATGGTTGAGATTTATCAGGAAAAGAAGAAAAAAGTAGAAAACACCGTTAGAATCGTAGGACGTTTCCAAGATGTCAAATCGTCAGCGTGCGTCACACTCCTTTATGCTTCCAGGTAGTGAAAACGGTCGGGAAAACCAAAATGGAAAGACCTTGGTCCGTGAAGGATGATCACTCTAAACAGCAAGTAGTCAGCCATCCTCCATCCTCCCTATTACTTTGTCTTCTTTGCCATTTTATACCTCCCAACGCTGGCATTGGTGATTCCTTATCCAGGTTTATTATCCACCGCTACGATCTTAAATTATCTTTCCTTAAACTATTTGAATGACACTTCAAATTTTTTTATTTATTTATGTTTTTAATCGTTTATTTATTGTCATTTACAACAGTTGTGAAGAATGAAAATGACGTGAAAATGGCTTCTGAAAATAATATGTATCGATTTTATCTGAACGATAATTTTAAGTTCCTAAGGGAAACTTCGTTTCAATCATCTCGGAGAAACAATAAGTTTGCAGGTGTAGAAAATTTGAAATAAATGAGGTATATTTCCGCATCTTGTGGGTTATTAAGGCCTCTATGGATAATAATAATTGTGACTTTCTATTCTCTTAACATGAGTTTTTAAAAAAGTTTAAATTGTGTTTTTTTTTTTTTTTAAATTGAACACTTTTTATACGTATACGTTCTGGAATTTAAAAACAGGCGAATACAGTGAACCCATTGAATCATTAAGTATTGACACGCAGCAATCTTGCTATAATAATATTAATAAAGAAAAATTAATATTATTACAGCAAGATTGCTGTGTGTCAATACTTAATTATTCAATGGGTTCACTGTATTCGCCTGTTTTTAAATTTCAGAATTTCTCCCTCATGTTTATTATCAAATAATTGCTCTATTTAAATCCTATGGTTTGTTATATATTGATATTATATTATTTTTTTATATATATATGTATGTATGTATGTATATATATACAATATATATATATTTTTTTTAGTTATTTAATTATATAAAGCTTCAATTTTTTTTAATTTATTTATTTTTTTTTATGATTCTATTTATTATTTTGTGAGCTATTTAGTATTTTCAAACTTTCAAAAATAAGTTTGATATTATGAAATGAAGCAATTTGATATTATGGAATGCTAGTGCTGTTGTGTTATTATTATTTTTACTTTTCTTTTTTAATTTTTTTGGAAGTTTCGGAAGCACACTGCTATTTGTCCTTATATCAGTTTGGACAAATATCAGTGTGCTATGAAATAAAACGATGGATTATATATGAAAAAGCATTTATATAATGAAAAAATAAGTCTTGAAAATGGGGAAACAGCCCCGAAACGTCGACAGATATGAAAAGCTTATGAAATAAAGTAATTAAGTGACAAATGGAAGTCAATATGTGCTCTTTTAAGTGTTTATATTATTTTTACATTTTTACAGTTGGATATATGTCGTGAAATTCTTGTTTAACATTAATGTTTCTCCTACATATATTCCTCTACAATTTTAACATTTAATTTTTTATATGATATCTTGATTGTATTATTTTTGTGTTTTATCTTTCATTTTGCTTAAGCGTCATAAATTTGGATTTGATGCGGGGGGAATCAGTCGATTTAGTTGGGTCAGTAGTTCATGCTCATATTTAAATAGGCAACGTAAATAAACTTTTTGTATTAGATTGGATGTAAACCATTTTGAAACAGTCGATAGTCAAGTAAGTGTTTCAGGAATTGGTCTCTAGGAGCAGATTTTTATCATTTTACTCTTGTATATCATCATACTATAAATATCGCAAGACGGTTCTCAAAACAACTATTAGGAAGAAATACATAAATATTATAAAAACGGAACTATAATTTTATGATTGTAAGATATTTTTTTTTATTTAATCCCAAAAGAAGATAATTTTATTTCAAAATTTACAACGTTTGGGCCTTTAGGGCCTTTTCAAGTGCCTGCAAAAATATTTTTATGATATTAATACGCATAGTAACATTTTTTTTTCAATTCCACATAGCTTATTTGATTAATAGTGTTTGTTTTTTTCTCGTTATCAAAAGACTTACCTATCACTAGGTCAAAATATAAATTTTATTTAAAAATACAATTTTAAAGACATACTTTAATTTATCGTCTAATTTCAATCGTTCTATTTCGTGGTGAATGAAAGCCGATGAACTATAAAGTAGGTGAAACTATTTTGTGATTAAAAAGAACGATTAACCATTATTTTTTATTTATTTTTTTTATTTCTTTATCTGTTTATCATTTAAAATAATTATATATATTTATTGTAATCATTAATATTATTAGTTGTTTTTTATTTAGTTTGCTTTATTGTTGTTATTTTTTTTATGAGTTCTTGGGTCAGTTATAATCCTTATTTTTCTTGAAGGGACCTAGTCTAAGAATAAAGTTTGTTGTTTTCATTCATTTATTCATCTATTAAAAATGATAGATTAATTGAAATGTGAATTTTAAGAATTGTTTTAAATTAAAATTTATATTGAGTGTAAGCCGATGACACTTCTTATGAAGCGGTTGAAACATTTTATGTAGAGTAATTATGTCTGATAGGTAAGCCTTATAAAATGGGAAGACAAAATAAATTAAAAAAAATAAGCTATATGCAACTGAAAAAATAAAATTATAACAAGGATATTAATATCATAAAATCCTTTTTGTTGACACTTGAAAATGGTTCTTGAGGTCTAAACGTTGAAAATTTCGAAATAAAATAATCATCATTTGGAACTGGCCAAAAAAATATATCTTAAATTATTTAACAAAAAATAAATAAAAAAGTATAATTGAGATATAATTGATGAGAGAATTGTATAATATTATAAATTCTGTGTGTAAAGATTAGAATATCAATCTACGCCAAGATAAAATAATAATAAAAAAAAAAAAAAATCATAATAAATTTCAGTACTATAACTAAAAACAGAAGACTAGAAAATACGCGACAACAGTAGACAATTTAATCTGGAATTATGTTTTAATCAGCTATTCAAATAAAAGTTGACAACTTCTTATAGGGTCTTAATCCAAAGTAATTCCACCTCATGTCGCTTTGAAATATGCTGAAAACCTGTGCTTATGATTAAGATCAAATTTTATTTCCTCCATATCCCCGTCGTTATCGAGACAGGACAGCCAATGATGGGAATTTTATTACCAATATAAAATTATACTAAACCATTAGGTAATGATTCGGGAGCTGATACCACGCCATAAACCTGGGCTCTATAGCCATGAGCCGGATAGGCGCAATCGCCGGCTGTAAATAAGACCGAAGGTGGACCATTGGGTATGTGGGTTATTGGTACTCCACCGCCGGTTATGTATTGCTATGTCATCATATTTCTCATAGTGAGAGGGTGGAATAAAATATACCAAGCAGACTATAATTTATATTTTTAAATAACAAACACGTAAAGCATATCCAGAGAATGTGATAATGTGGGTCTTTTAATTCATAAAACAGAATGATGTGCAATATTATTCATTAAACAAACAATGATGCTAAAATCCTCCGAATAGAAGCATAAAGGTAAGCTTCTCATATGACAAAAACATGTATGCCTCTTATAACTCATATGCCTTCCTTAGTAAAAAGGTGGCCCTACGCCTGAGCGATGTAAGGTACTTGTTAAAGATCCCTAACCTAATCAAATCTGAATAGGCAAAATTTAAGACTTTCACCGTATCTTCCGATCAGCCACAGCAGCATGAACTGTCAAAATGTGTAATAAGCTCAATTTAGTTTTTCTTTAACCTTTTTTTTCCTGATTTCAAATCAGAGTTCACGTCAGTGGACCATTATGACAACCAACAATTAGTCGAGTGGTGTCGAAACTAAAAACGTGTGAGGCATAGAGAAGGATCACTGCCCATTACACCTTTCTTGACTTGATTGATTTACGTTTGTTGAGGAAGATCTCTCATCCAGCAACTTTTTTTGTCTTCTCTCGCGTATTCAAAGGCGTTGCCCACCAGCACATAACGCAATAGAGAAACCACATTTATTTTAAAGGTGTTATTTACTCAAAAAACAAAACTTTCAACCTCTCATACCTCAGTAACAATTTTGAAGAACATTAAATTTTCCGCGTGTTTTGATACTTACAATTAAAGTGTCAGAGAACGTGTTCGTGAAAATTTGACTTCATTTCAAACCGTAAATATTCAGTGATTTGACTATGTAACCTATTGTTAAGTTTCAGCTTATAACAAAACTCACAATAAATTTAATGAGGATTAAATTCCATATCTAAAAGATTAAAAAAAACTTTGTGATTAATTTCTTTTTTTATTTTTTGTTGAGAGACATAATTATATTGTCTTAGTTGTGTTTACTTTTTTTTCCTTATTTCTTTTTTGCTCATTTGTAAATAAAAATTAATTTATTGTTTTCTTGGGCAGACATAAAAATTAATATGTACTGTACATTTTTGTTATTCTTAAGGGAATAGTCCCAGAATAAAGTTTTTATTATTAAAAATGTTTACAGTGTGCAAGAGAACGAATTAAACAACATTTTTTTTCAAAATCTCTGGTGAAACATCATCTTCATACTGATTCTAATATGTATACAAAACAAATACATAGTTGATAAGATTTTATAAATTTTGAGAAAATTAACATTCGGGTAAAAAAACCATTACCTTCAAGGTTAAAAATAATAACGAATTGATTAAAAATATTTCTTAAAGTTGATTTGAAGTATACTTTGCAAAATTTTAACGTGAAAAATCCCTCAGTTGTTCTTCAGTTCCCGACGTGGTTGATGTATGAAGTTATTCAATAAGTCAATAAGTTTTAAATGTTGATTGTTTTTCTTAATGTTAATTAATTTCCTTTATGTTACTGGAGGATTAGAATCAATTACTAAATAATGCAATGAAATCTTGGCCCGTAAATTAGGTGGATAAGCGGTCATGGAATCATAAATAAACATTCTTTTTATTTTTAAAATTTTATTCAAAGCTAATTATTACTTAAAACTAAAATTGTTATTGATTTGACATCAGTAATCAAGTGAACTATTTTTTTATTTTTAAAATTTACATAAAAAATATTACTATCTTGTTTAAAAAAATAAAAAATAAAAATAAAAAATAAAAATAAAAACCTGTACCACTAAACCCATGAAGGGCCTTTCGCTTCGTACATACAGAGATTTGTACTGTTTCTAGGCTGACATCCCTACAAAGGAGGTTGATTGGGCCTAGATAACAGCCGCCAAGTTGTTCCCTTTTTTTTGGGTACCCACTTTTATAGAGACTGGGTCTGCCCAAGAGGGTCTCCATAACCTAGGGTCGCTCCCGGCTGAAATAACTGATAAATAATATTCTGTCTTACCAGAAATTTGAAACACAGAACCGTAGAACAGTAGCCTAGTGCTCTATCCACTAGATCACGCCGCTCCGTTTCTCCGAGAAAAAAAATACAGTAAATTTTTATTATTATTTTTTTTTGTTTTAAGAGTTGGAGTTTTAAAATATGATCTATAAATCTACCTATAAAATTTTAATACGTTAAATAAGACGCAACAATAAATTACCAGATAAAAAAGAGAATGAGAAATCTACTAAGATGGATAACGCTTTTCCGGTAAAAAAAAAAAGAAGGAAAATCTGGATCTTTTCCAATTCACTTTAAAATTCCCTAAGGCTCGGTATTTTTCCTCTTCCTCCCTCTTCACGTTTTTAACTAAAAGGATATGTGCAAGGAAATTTAGAGGAAGTGCCCCCGAACATATTGGAGAGGAGGGAATTGACTTTCAGATGAGCCGAAGAAGAAATGAGTTTAAAGAGTGGAAGGAGGTGGGGGAGAGTTAGGATTCGGGGCGAATAATTCCAGGAAGGGATCCTTCCCAGAGGACATGTGCGAATCCTGGGCCTATTAGCCGGGATCGCTCCCCTGGCCCTACCGCCTCTGTTCTTTCCAATCATCTGAGTGGGGCTTGTCTTCTATTATCCACCGTCCTCCTACAGTCCCTTCCTTAACATGCAAAGGGACTTAAGTGCATAAGGGGTGGAGGTAACGGACAAACAAACAAAAAACAAATCAAGACTTGAAAAATCCTGTATGTAACTGAATTGAATCTTTTGAAAACACTGTTTAAGTTAGTGCTATTTTACGTTTCAAGAGACGAACTACCCAATAATAAATTTAAAATATCCTCCGCCCGCCTTATGAATAATAAAAGGTAGTGTTATTTGATAGAGAATAAAATTCTCTACAAAACAAAACAGAAATTATTAATATCCGCTAAGAAATAGCAGAGGTGTAGCGTTTCGGGTTCAGCAGTAGTGATAGGTCATATTCCCTTAATTAATTTATCGCTCATAAAATTAGTTCATTGCCTGTAAAAAAGGTACTGTTATGATGTTTTTATCAGGAATAAATTGGTAGATTTGGGTTAAATAAATATTAAATTTCAAACTGAAGTTGACCAATTGCGTTCTTTTTTGTTTCCGTTAATGATTAAAAACAAGAAATAAGTACTTGGTAGTAATTTTTACCCCCTCAATAATATAAAATATAATATATATAATGAACCCACCCTTAAATCGAAAAACGCCCAACCCACGATTTGTGACTGTGTTTGCATATGGATATTTTGAATGAAAAAAAAAATTAATTTTCTATTATTTTATAAGAAAACAGTCAATATAAAATAAAAAAAAAATTTATTCAATTAAATTTTAAAGAAAATAAACAATAATAAACTGTTGAATTGAATAAAGGGTGTGAAAAGCCTTTGAAGAAACTACCTCAGCTAGAACTCGTATGTTTATTTACATCGTAGATCCACAGGCCATCTACATTCAATCGCCTAAGTTGTCAGGCAATAAACTGAAGGTTTGGTTTGCCCCGGGCAAGAGGGTTGTATAAGGCGGTTTGAATTAAAAGTGTTATCTGGTCGAAGGTCTTAACAATGAATGTAAGTCGTTAGGATTATCTATTTGTGAGAAATAGGGTGATTTAGGATTGCTGCGCAACGGATGGGCGAAGGAGTAATAAAGAATCCTGTTTCCGCTGGGCCATCTGCCATAACGTGTAATGGGCATGACCATTCAGCAGACCATAGTAGACGGATCCTTCGGCGGGTCAGCATTTAATATGTTTTTCTCTTAAAACTGTAAGACGGGTTGTAATTCGCGTTATGCGGGGCGTCGGACGGTGTCATCCCTAAGGAAAACGTGGGTGCAGTCCTTGAGGTCGCGGTGAACAAAGGTGCGAGCCGTACTGCTGCGGTGCGGAGCTGGCCGGAGCGTCTTCATCGCCTCCCTCAGCGTCTTCAATGTCGCCTCCGCGTCCTCCCGCCGTTCAGAGGGTTCAAAAAATTCTCCAGGGAGGCGAAGTGGTTGGCCGAAGACCATTTCCGCAGCGCTGGCACCAACATCTTCTCTCACCGCCGACCGAAGACCCAATAGGACGGTGGGTAGCACCTTTGTCCACCCCATATTTCCCAACGTTTGCTCTTAGGGATGCCTTGAGGGACCTATGCCACCGCTCCACGCACCCGTTGGACTGAGGATGGTACGCCGTAGTCCTGCTCCTCTGGATACCAAGGACGCGAGTGAGGCTAATAAAGAGGTCTGACTCAAACTGGCGCCCTTGGTCGGTAGTAATCCTTGCAGGCGTACCATAACGGGAAATCCACGTGCCCACTATTGCTTCTGCTACCTTGGTGCTTGTAATTTCCTCTAGCGGGCACGCCTCAGGCCAACGCGTGAATCGATCTATCATCGTGAGGCAATAACGCATGCCGTTGGAGAGTGGCAGAGGCCCAACGATGTCCACGTGGATATGCTCCATCCTTCCGCTGGGTGCAAAGGTACCTGGAGGAGTCACTGTGTGACGGACAACTTTCGATCGCTGGCAGAGAATGCAGCAGCGTGCCCACCTCGAGACGTCGGCGTTCATGCCTGGCCAAAAGAAACGCTGCGTGACCAGCCGCCTCGAGGTCCGTATCCCGGGGTGACTGAGCCCATGCAGGCGGTGGAAGATATCTTCTCGCATGGACTCAGGAACGTATGGTCGCGCTTGAGGCGTAGAGGTTTCGCAGAGGACAGACGAGACTGTACCGGGAGGCTGGATCCAGCGAAGCTGAAGACGGCTGTTCTTCTGAAGCTCAGAAACCGATGGATCCTTCTGCTGCTCGGACGCAAGGCGCTCATAGTCCTCGGTACAGTCGATGTCCTCAACCCTCGAGAGCGCGTCGGCAACAGCGTTGTCTTCCCCGGGTACGTGGCGGATGTCGGTTGTGAACTGGCTGATAAAGTTCACCAACCGAATCCGCATGGGCGTCGCTGTCTCTGGCTTCTGATAGAACGCTTGTTCAAGCGGTTTGTGGTCCGTCCAGACAGCAAAATGTCTCCCCTCAAGGTAATGGCGAAAGTGCTTAATGGCGCGGTGGATGGCCAATAGTTCCCTGTCGTACGTGGCGTACTTCTGTTGCGCTGGAGCGAGAGCCTTGGGGAAAAATCCAAGAGGCCGCCAAACGTCGCCATCCTTCTGCTGCAAGACTGCTCCCATAGCTGTGCTGGAGGCATCACATACCAGGACAAGCTCAGCGTCAGCCTTAGGATGTCCCAGTACCGCGGAGTTCTTGATGGCAGTCTTGCAGCGCTCGAACGCTTCTACGGCTTTGTTGTTCCATTCGACTGGCCTCTTGTCATTCTTCTTCGCTCCAGCAAGGAACCTGTTGAGCGGAGCTTGCATTTCCGCCGCTCTGGGTATGCAACGGCGATAAAAGTTAAACATACCCAGAAAACGCCGCAGGTCCTTGATAGTAGCAGGCCTAGGATAGGAAACTATGGCCTCCACCTTCGCTGACTGGGCGCTGATGCCGGAGGAGTTCACTCTATGTCCCAGAAACTCGACCTCCTGACGAGCGAAGACACACTTCGTCAGGTTCACCGTGAGGCCGTGATCCTGCAGCCGCCGTAGCACTTCCTCCATATGTGCTTTGTGCTCCTCTTCATCTCTTGACCGATGATAATATCGTCGAGGAACCACCAGACATTCCTGAGACCAAAGCACATACGGAGGAACTCGAAGAGGCCGAAAGGTGTGATGACGGCGGTCTTCAGAATATCCTCTTCTGCCACCGGAATCTGGTAATATGCACGGTTAAGGTCCAATGTGGTGAAGATCTTCTTACCGTGCATATTAACGATGAAATCCGCCAAGTTGGGCACAGCGTATATGTCCGGGACCGTCTTAGCGTTGAGCTGCCTGTAGTCGCCGCAGGGCCGGATACCTCCATCCTTCTTCTCGACGATGTGCAGCGGACTGGCCCAAGGACTATTCGACGGTCTACAGATCCCTTCATCCATCATCTGCATAAACTCCTTCTTGGCGGTGTTGTATCTTCCCGGTGGCAGGCGGCGGGCTCTCGCGGTGACTGGGGCTCCCCTGGTCTCAATGTGATGGACGACATCGTGCTTCGGTTCTGTCATAAAGGACGAAGGCTGAGTCACAGCAGGGTACCGGTGCAGCAGGGCGGAGTACCATTCTCCTGCTGGTACTGAGCAGATGGTGGGCACCGGTACCTTCGCCAATTTACCTCTAGATGTCAGCCCCGTCCTCTGGTCCACCAGCTGGCACCCGGCGAGATCTACCATCATGTTGTAGTGAAAAAGTAAATCCGCGCCGATGATGGGATGGCTAACCTTGGCAACGATAAATCGCCACGACATTTTCCGCCGGAGCCCCAGATCAAGGTTCTGGACAATGGTGCCATACGTTGGAATGGGCGTCCCATTGGCAGCATACAACGTGAACTCCTCGGTGGCCTTCGTCCTGTTCGTCACCGGGTAGACAGATAGGGTGGCTCCGGTATCCACCAGATATCTGACCCCGGACTTTCTGTCAGAGACGAAGAGTCGACGGTTGTTAGCCATAGCGACGGGACCCGCCTTGTTCGCCGCTATGACTAGTTTAAAGCCCTAGCCGGTTTCCAGTCGCAGGGCTGACGGCATCTGGTCGCCTTATCTCTGAAGCGTTCGTGGTAAAAACAGAGACGCCGTCTACTCTTGCTTCTAGAGCCCCTGCGATTCCGACTAGACGATCCGCTGTCCCGCCGACTTGTCCTGGCCCCCATTTGCGCTTTTAGAGCGGCTACTTCGGCAGTCAGGCGCTCGATGGCAGCTCCTATGTCTCCTCCATCTCTTCTTGAAGGCCCCGGAGTTGGCTCCGGCAGATAAGCCATAATCGGATTACCTGGGGTTGCTGAATCTCCGCTATTTTATCTGCGATGCGGGCCAACTTGGTCAGATCAGTATGATCGGTAGCAGCCAAAGCCGCCTGCATTCCCTCAGGTAACCCCCGGAGCCACAGAGTACTAAGCATGTCCTCCGGGACCTTCTCTCCTGCCAGCTGCTGCATCTCTCGCAGAAATTGGGAAGGCCTCTGATCGCCCAATTTCTGCTCTTCCAGGAGTTTTTTCATCTTCCAGCTATCTGACTGCCCGAAGCTGGAAAGTAGCCGCTCTTTTAACCTTTCATAGGGCTCATTAACAGGCGGATTACGAGCCAGATCTGCGACTTGTCGAAGAGTCTGAAAATCAAGCTGGGCGATAATCAGCTGAAATTTGCTCTTACTATTACTGATCTTACATGAGCTGAATACCGCCTCAGCTTGAATGAACCACAGATCTGGCTCTTCTCTATAAAAAGTTGGCAATCTCGCCAGCGCATTGGGGGCCGATGCTGACTCCACCTCCACTTTCTTGTCCTCCTTGTCCAGCGTGAATAAATCAAATGGCATTGTAATGATATTGCCAGAAAAATAAAAAAAAAGGAGAAAGAGAAGAAAAAATAATAGTTTAAAACTCACCGTCGGGGTCACTACTTTAGAGGAGGTGAGGGCGAAATAACTACAGCCTGGCACTATTAGTACGAATGGTTCTTTTATTGTTCGTAATGATAAAAACAGTTAAATAAAGCATAGAATACTATAATACAAAAGGAGAACACAATATGAGGAGCACACACAAATCGAGATAGCCCCAACCCACAGCTGGTGAGAGGTTGCAATGGATTTGCCACTGTAAAATAAAATAATCTTTCTACTATCATAAAACACAGAAAATAAAATAATAAATAAAAATGACCTTCAATTAAATATAAAGAAAACTAAAATATAAACATGTTTGAGGCAGTGACAAATCCATTTCACATAACCTCTTTGCTCCCACCAGCTGTGTGTTATAACCTCACTCCCTCACACACATCAGGCCATCAAGAATAAAGGGCGTGAAAGGCTTGTGATGAATATATTTATCAGCAAATAATAACCCATTTGGTAATGATTTGCAGCGTTTTTTATAAGTTCAAAATATTAAAATTTCAAATCTTGAACGGTTTGACCAATTTCGCTAATTCTTTTTTTGTTGTCTTTATTACAGTCATGAGAAGGATCTTATGAAAGAAAAGAAGAGAAAAGTTACTTTGGTAGTAAGGTTTTTCTCTCCTCTCTCTCTCTCTCTCTCTCTCTCTCTCTCTCTCTCTCTCTCTCTCTCTCTCTCTCCAATATATATATATATATAATATATATAATATATATATATATATATATATATATATATATATATATATATATATATATATATAAATGAATCCTATTTTCCCTTGTTCATCGAAACAAACACGCCTCAACGGCTTCACCGATTTTGCTGATTCTGTGTTTTGTTATGTTTTTTATGAAATAAAAAAAGAGAAAAGTTAATTTGGTAGTCTTTATTTTTATTTTCTAAGGCAATAACAGTCTCTCTATATATTTATATGAAAAAAAAAAATATTTTTTTTTATTCATATTTTATTGAATTTTACAACTGTATTAACATAAATACAATAAGTAAAACTGTTGAATTAGAATAAAGGGCGTGAAAGGCTTGTGATGAAACTACCCAGCGGTAGAACTTCGATGTTTATTTAAGTAAGTAGATCCCGAGGCCATCTTCTTTTCAATCGCCTAGGAGGGTTGTCAGGAATATGTGAGGTTGATAGGTTGCGGACAAGAGGGTTTATAAGGGCTGGGAGTTTGGAATTAAAAGTGGTATATCTGGTACGAGAAAGGTCTGTAACAAATGGAATGTTAAGGTCGTTATGGATTATTTTATTTGTGACGAAATAAGGAGCATTTAGGATTTTGCGAAGGATTTTGGATTGAAAGGATTATATAAAAATGAATCCTGTTTTCCCTTGGTCATCGCATAACGTGTAATGGGCATGACCGATTTCGCTAAGACATAGTTAAGACGAGACCTGTCTGGCGGGTCAGCTATTTAATTATGATTTTTCTCATAATATAATTAGCTGTAAGACGAGGCTTTGTGAATTACGACTTTATTTCGTGTTCGGGGACGAGTCCTGACCTCAACCATCTAATGCGTTTATGTCTCTGGCAAACAACATCCAGTACCTAATAATGAACAAACAAATTTCTTTAACCAGTCAAATAGAAGCTTATTGAATACCTGATGATTTACCTTATAACAATTATCCTCATAGGATGGGCGGTTGCACGATAGTAACCATAATAATGTTAGAAAAGAGTAATACCTCGTTTTCTGCTTATTTTATCTATATATATATATATATATATATATATATATATATATATATATATATATATATATATATATATATATATATTTTTTTTTATAGTACCTCTATATCCTTGAACATTGAACATACAATTTTTTTTACAACACAAATGAAAGCTTATAAATGCTCAATGATTAACTTTATAATGTTTACCTTCAGAGGATGAGTTGTTTCCATGATAGTAACCATAATAATGTTAGAAAAGAATGATATTTCGTGATATTCTCTTATTGAATGGCCGCCATTTTGTAATACATCATTTTCTTATGGGCAGATGTGTATTTTGGTTTATTATTTTCAATAATCAACCTTTGTAATCGACCAAAAAAAAAAAAAAAAATTACCCCTGTTCAAAATTTGAGGGTTTACGTTTCAAGATGCGTAGAATCCGAATAACGAATAAAAAAAAAATCCGTTCGTCCGCCGTCCGCGGCAAATCATTAAAACTACTGGACCAATTTTTTTGAAATTCACCACAAAAATACTAGTCCATTCAACGATGATCCCAAAACCTAGACGTTGATATCAGCTGGTTAGCTATAAAATGGATTTTATTCAATAACAGTTATTTTTGAAGATAGAAAACAAATTTATTAGTGTTTTTTAACCAACAAAACGGGAATAATTATATAAAAGAGAAAAAAAAAGTTGATATTTTTCACATAAATACGCTCATAACTCAGTTATTTTTGACGATAGAGAAAAGTATGTATAGAGTTTTAGAATCAATAAAGCGCAATAAATAAAAAAAAAATAAAAAAAAAAAAAAAAAAAAAAAAAAAGAAGAAGAAGAAACGTATTACATGTCATTAATACAATGGAAATGAATAGAAACTTTATTAGCATCAAAACAATTATCTTGAACACTCGTTATACACTCGGTAACGACAAACTATACTTTGCCATTCACAAGTAGATAGCAAATCAGGGTTCCAGGAGGTCTCAGTGCTATTCTCTAAACAATTTTGGACCAAATGAAAAAAGAATCATTGAATTTGGTTTACAACTAGCTTAGATATTGCATTTTGAAATCAGTGGTAGTGTTATGATATGATGCTTTGAATTAGTGCTTTTCATATTACTTAATTGCCTATCAACAGCATTACGAACAGTTATACCCCAATATATGTATTTGTAAATAATAAGCCATTGTGTAATAATTTGCAGCGTTTTTTGCTTTACCATGATAGATGCTTTTAATAAAACATACGAACAATTTTAGTAAAATGGGTTGTATTTTTCGTAATACCATTAAAAGATAAGGAATCTCTGTTGAAACTGATGCATAAAAGCACCTTAACTAACCCTTTTTTAGAATATTTAAAATTATTAACCAAGTAACCATGATTTCATGTACACGCAGGGGATTAAATTGATAAATTGAAAAACGCTTACAATAATACAAAAAGTTTTATAGGTTGATATTGAGTGATGAAAACCGAATAAAATTAAGTGATTATTGTAGATAATAATATAATAGTCTATTTAATCTGATACACCTCTTTCAACTCCAAATTTTCTTAAAGGTTCTTTCATTATATAAACAAAGGTAATAAAAGAAAATAAAGTGTTGTGCACATCACATTTTTAAATAACATATAATTATTGAAACAAGTAAATCACTTTTAACAAGAAACTTAAAAATTCAACTCTGTTTTTATTATTTGCTACTATCGATGACTACCCATACCCGATT
This sequence comes from Piezodorus guildinii, assembly GCA_023052935.1. Classification (NCBI taxonomy): domain Eukaryota; kingdom Metazoa; phylum Arthropoda; class Insecta; order Hemiptera; family Pentatomidae; genus Piezodorus; species Piezodorus guildinii. The sequence goes on from CM041292.1 coordinate 52,046,005, forward strand.
TAGATCAATTCCTTGTTTTCAATGTTATTGTTAAGACATCGGATCTGACAACAGTTGTCTATTGTTCTTATAAAAGATAAGCATAATTCTTTTAAGGGAATGATGGGAGCAATATTATAACTTGTTAGGAGTGAGTCATAACAGAGGTGATTAAGCACTCAACATGAGAAATATGCAAATTACCGAAATAAAAACAAGTCGTTCCTCTGACTAACAGCTTCTAAAACAAGATAAGATGGTCTCAAAAAGGCATAATATAGTAACAAAGATCTTTATGTTCTTTGTTTTGTTTTTAAATTGCGATGAAAATTGACAATTAAAAAAAAAAGTTTCAATTATTTTGAATTAGTTAATTTGTCAGTTAAAGTTAGTTAATTTACTATAATAGTATTATTATATTACTTACAATTGTACTCTCAATTTATTCATCATCAATTCACTCTCAATGTTCTTCTAATACAATTCCGCAGTTAAAAACAAAGAAGCAACTAAAAATAACAGATTGACCCAAAATCTAAACACTGCATAAAGAGCACAATTTTATATAATTCAGCCTTAAAATACGTAAAAGGTAATATGAGGTTATTATATATGTACGTATATGATATATATATATATATATATATATATATATATATATATATATATATATATATATACATATTTATTCCCTTTTAATAGCGGCTAAACACACACACACACACACATATATATTTATGTATATATATATATATATATATATATATATATATATATATAATTATTATTATAAATAACATATTAAAACTCTATTAATCATAACAAAATAAAGACATTTCATTAGGAGTTCTTCTGGTAATCAAGTCTTTTTTTACTTAAATTAACTAACTGGTTAACCTTAAGTTTTTTCGACTTCGAATATTTTTTTCACCTAAATAATAAAATAATTTCACAGTAATATTTAAGTATCAAGAATATTTAAAAAATATCAGTATTAGATGTTTTAGAAAATTATATTCTACAATATTTTTTTTCTACTATTTAATTTTTATTTTGTAGATAAATTTCTCATTACTTAAAATATTTTGCAGCGATTTGTAACGAAAACCAAATTGCTTATATTTTCCTACCAACTGTGATCGATATAATGCTGGTAATTATTTCTTTATTGTTGTTTTTTCAAACCTAATTAATTAATAACACTATCGTTGAGCAGAATTTTAAGAACCATGAAGGTAGTACACAGTGTAAATATGATATAAATAAAGGGTAAGAAAGGAATAAATAACAACTTAATTAATTTCATGAATCCTAAGGATTTGCACAATTATTCGTATTCAAAAACAAAAGATTTAAAATGCGTTTATGCTATTTACAAAAAAAAAACAACTAAATAAATAAATTTAAAAAAACTGGTAAGCTCTAGGCCACGGAAATGCTATCAATCAAAATATCCGTTGATATTTATTAAATACATAGCAGTTGTAGCTCCACTCGTAGTTCGTATTACAAACCAAATAAGGTATAAGCATGATGAAATTTATAAAGCGCAAATAACTGAAGGAGATAGAAAAACAAACAAACTTATATTTATGAGAAATACATTGAATTTTCAATCAGTAAAGTTATGGTGTAAAAACACATATTGCAATAACAAGTAGTCTATAATTATATCAAATTAATTAAATTACCGTAACACTTCAATTAATCTGCAATAATTATACAGAAAAAAATATAAATATTTATACTGCCTTGAAATCAATTATAGCTTAGAGATATAAATTTAAAGTGATTAATAGAATAGAAAGATACATGCGCCTGGACCAGTACATGCCCAGGGGACGGGAATCTATATCGGAAGATTGAAGAAAATAAATAAAGAGTATTTTATTGCCAATTAATGTAACTAGTAAATAAATTTATAAAAACATCCATTGATTACTTTTTTTTTTTTCTAAACATATCAACAAAGATTTTTATGCGATTTCATTTAATATGGAATAAGCGGCTCTTATCGTAAAGCCATATTTTCTTGTATAACTCTATCATATACCGTTACCTTTTACAATTTCAACTTTTCAATGAATTTACGTTAGATCCAGGAACCAAGTTTTTTAGATTTGCGTTTTTTCAATAATAATAAGCCACTGTGATACTTTTTAAGCAATAACGTAAATAATGAGAAATAATTCCTAAAATATAGTGGTTATAACATAAAATATTTGTTTTTTATTATATATGTATTTATTTTAGTGAATATATTTATTTTTAGGTTCTTTTAAAAATAAAAATATGATCTATATTTGTCACTCAACAGTCCTTTTATTTATCTTTTCTCTCCAACGTTTTAGCAATTAGCCATTAATCTGTCCTGTCTATTGCTGTCTGTCTATAATATATATATATATATATATATATATATATATAATATATATATATATATATATAATATATATATATATAAATATATATTGTCACATTGTAAAAAAAAAAATTATACTTTAGGCAGAAACCAGTCTTTTCAGCTTGTTATTATCTATTATTTTCTTTGTTTTCTCTTGATGATGTGTTGATTAATGTAACAATATATATATATATATATCGATGCGATAGACAGGGCAGATGAAAGAACCCTTGAAAACGTCTAATGGCTTAAACGTTGGAGAAAAAAAAGAAATAAAAGGATTGTTGCATGAAAAATAAGGATAATTGTATTTATTTTAAAAAAATCTAAAAATAAAATATTTTGAAGGATCTTAGGTCATTCTTTAAACGCTACTGTATATTATAACTTGTAGACGTTTGCTCGATTATTCATATTTATGAATGAACACTTATTTTTCTTCTTCTAGAAGAAAACGTATTTTTACTAGCAACGTTGTGATTCAGTCTTTACTAAGCTGCCTAAGTGTTATTGCTTCATAGTTTTATTTTACTAGTTTAAACTAGACCGAAGCGGATATGAAGGGTGGGAGAACTATTTTTGTGAGCACCGTATATTGTTCGCTAAATAATTTTTGAGATTGGGGCTTCAACCTTAAAGAAAAAGGTCATGGAAGAACTTCTTGTCGATGTGCGACCATAATTTTAAAACAACAAGGATCCATTTCTGACCAGTAAAGTTACCTCTGATGAAAAGTGTAACATCTACGATATTAGCAGACGTTTTGGACAGTGGCTCGAAAAAAATAAATTGTATTGCAAATATAATATATTGATCGAGGAAAATTAAAAAATCAGCTTCCTTAATTATATTCAAAGGGAATGAAAAAAAACTGTTGAGATATTGGCAGCAATGCATTGAAAGTTTTGAAGACTATTTTGATTGATAAAACTGGTATAAATCTTTTTTTTTTTTCTTTTTTGTAATCCTGTATTGTTTATCATAGGTCATAATCTGGGTGCCTTATGAACAGCAATTAATAATAATTTTAAAATAGTAACAGTTAAGAAGGACTATTTCTTTCTTTAATCTAGATCGCGAACAGACTTCTGAATCTTCTTTCTGAATTTCCCAACAGTCAACTATTGGCATTCATAACGTAAAATTTTGGCTTTGTTGTTCAAACTTTTATAGAATGTATGAGAAAAATACAAATGAAATCCTCTTTATGAAAAAAAAGAAAAAAAGAACCACTAATTAGCTCAAAAGAAAATTCGTTCAATCGTTTCTCCCTTCATACATGACCACTGATTACAGAGTACCTTAACCCTTTCGGATCAAGGTACCTTTTATCCTTAAATCGCCATATACCGCTCTGTATGTGGAGATAACTGGACCTTCCGAGTTAACAAACGCGGTTAAAACTCACAGAACTAATCTGCTTACCCTTTCAGGTTTCTGTCCCGCAAAGTTGATTATCGCAAGACGAGATTAGGCCCACCCCTTGGACCTTTTAATATTTGAATCTGTTTTGAAGATAAGTGCAAAGCTACCAGAAGCTAATAGGGTGGAGGGGTGGCTATCAAAGGGAGGGAACCAAACGACCAATGGTCAGTCTTATCAGTGACCCAACCACCTGCTGATAAGGACCCATCTGACCCATTTAACGACCCACCATCTCGGCCCTTCTTAAAACCTCACCTCCCCTTTAAATGTTCATTGTTGCCCTATTTTATACCCTTCCTGTTTTTGAGGGAGCCATTTCAATTTAGTACTCCTCGATTCAGGAAGGGACGCACTTACAAACGAGATAGGCTTGTCTTAACTTTTACAAACATATCCAAACAAATAAATAAATAAACAATACTCAATTCTAATGGCCTTTATTAATTTTAAGTTGTTACATATCTTTGTTAAGTTGGGTCTCTTCACTAGTTTTAGGCCGAAACGTCTGAAAAATAAATTATCTTTCACTTAATTAAAGTGTTTTGATGTCTGCACCCGAATTGCCTTCTACTCAATATCTAACGTATATACAGTCAACCATTTCTACATCATTATGCTTCCTTATTAACAATTATATTAATTCTTTTAAAAGAAATCTCTCAAGGATCATGATAATTTTAATTTATTATAATTATTATTTTAATTTATTATAATTATTATTATTTACTAAAGCTCTGTGGCTTAATCAATTTTCATAATATTTTGGTCCATTACCATAGACTGGACTTTCTACCTAATTAGTATTATGTACATGTATTGAAGTATAATTTTAGAATTCTAAAATATTCTATTGAAGTAACAGAAATCATTCCAATTTATAAAGTTTTATATCATTTTAGTATTCCCTAATTAATAGAGATGTATGTTATTTACACAAGGTCTAAACAAAGAAAAAGTTTTGCAGATTCATAAAAAAAGAAATCTAATCAGGTTGCTAAACAAAAGGAATTATCAACAAAACTAATTTTGAATAATTTTGTTTTTATTGAAATTAGCTAACAGAAATTCATGAAAAAGTCATGAAGAGAAAATGCCCGTTAGCACCACTCCACTGGGTAACCTAAACTAGAAGGTCTCGAGGCCATCTTCTTTTGAGACACCTCGGAGGATTGTCAAGAATGAAAGAGGAAGGAAGGATTGAAACTAGTGGGAGTGGAGTTTTTCATGGAAGGATGAATACCTGGTTCGGGCCAAATCAGCAGCAAATGGGATGTCAAGTTCTTCATGTATGAGTTTATTCGTGAGAAAGTAAGGCGCATTGAGGATTTTTCGAAGGATTATGGATTGTAAGGATTGAATACAGGCAGAATTTGATGGTTCAGTTGAGCTCAACTCCGTTAAAGAATTTAAAAATGGAAATATTACTGAAGATAAATCTGGTACCAATTTTATTGTAACGATTCTTATAATTGGATCATTCCATGTGAAATCTTTATGTTCAAATGTTAACGAAGCATCATTATTGAGAGCATTAAGAAAAATAAGAAATTATCGTAGAGTAGCTCTTTTATTTTCGGATATTTGGAAAATATAGAGAATTAAATTTTTGACCTTTGATTTTTCAATAAAATCGAGAAAAAAAAAACGTGTTAATTTTATTTGATTAGTTTTGGTAAAAATACCTCCTTTCTAAGGATTTCAAATAAGTGATTTCTCTTTCATCTTTTGTCACATGATTTTTTTTTTCTATTTAGGTTGTGGTCAAAGGAAATTCTATTTAGTTAATTTAATTCTGAAAATAATACCATAAAGAAATTTCGTTTATGACTGACAATATACGAATTTATGAATAAGAGGATTATATTGGACATTTTTGAGGTAGGGACGATGTTAAGTTTCTGTTTGAGTAACATAAAACTATATTAGGGGTACTCACTACGGTTGCTATAGCATGCTATTTGTGCTATTGTGCTAAACTTATCAATTTTATACAGGAAATAATTGTAGAAACTCGACGGGTTTAGCAAAATAACACAAACAGCGTAGTGAGTACCCCTATTGTAGCTTACCTTAGTGCATTGTAATTTAATTTGAATGATGAATATCAATATATATCCGTGAGTAGGAATTATGTAATAGTAAATAAAAGATTAACTCAATTAAACGTTCATAATAAAAATAAAAATAAATCTAGATTGCAAACTATACATTAGAGGGCACAAAACGCTTTTTATAATGGCCGTAATTAGTGGTCAAACGACATTAGCATACATCATTCGTCTTGGTCAGGAGGCCTTGCCGCTCAACTGTCCAGCGATTCGGTTGATGCGTCCAATAATTGCTACAGAATAAGATCGTGTCTGAATCATATCAACACAAAATCCCCAGGAAAGAAAAACATTAACACCTTGAATTAAAAAATATGATCATGCCAGCTTACCATATACTGTATAAAACATGCATTAGCCAATCTAATAAAAATAAGTTGGTGAATGAAGAAAAAATAATTAAAATTTACCACAAAAAAAGAAAAATTTGAAAAATGAGTCCTAAACAGAAAAATTATTGATAATTATCACTTTTTTTTTTTTCTTTTTTAAGATAGCAAAACCTAACTGAGGGCTTCAAGGTGGATCAGTGTTTCATCACTGGACAACTCATCTCCTGATTTCGGGTTCGAAACTAACAATAGCAGGTCATTATTTATTATGACATATCATTCCAGAGGCGGCCCCCTGGAACTCCTCCATAGGCACACCCAGGCTATATAAATAAACATAAGTTCTTTCTGAAGTTCTTGAGGAAGCAGCGTGGATTAGGGGATAGAGCACTACTGTTTTCCGGGTCCTGGAATCGGATCTCGGCTGTGACAGAATATTATTTATTGAGTTTAACCCATGAGGAGAGTCTGAGGTATGGATGACCCTGCTGAGCAAACCCAGCCTCTTGAAAAATGTTATTTAAAAATGAGGGAAAAACTGGCTGGTGAGTGATATTTTGGTGGAACCAACTTACTGCACGGCCATTGGCCGAGAAGCAGCACAAATCTCTATATGTAGAATTTTTGGGGTCAGCTCTTCATGGGTTGTAAATATAAGTATTATATCAAATAAGTTTGTGAGATTGTAATCTCCCAGGAGAATACATCGCGAGGCCCAGAGCCTACACCACTAGAAGAAGAAGTTTGCGAGATATTTATTTACCCCCTTATCAAAAGTATTGCTTTCCTTGTGTAATGACTTCTATGATATTTATTTGATGCGCGTGAGAATAATCGATAACAAGGTTATTTAGAGATGTAATCTGATAAAATTATTGCATATTCTGTTTACTAACTATTTAAACAGAACTCAAAATCTATAACATTGTAGAGTAGTAAACAATAACGCTAATAGTTATGCTAGATGTAACAGAACTGAATGTTGAGGTTAAACAACAACGAAAGGTGCATTAAAATATTAACGTTATTACAAGAAAAACTAAATCTTTGAATTTTATTTTTATCAAGAATAAAATTAATGGAAGAAAACAAAATGGAATTTCAACAATTGAAACTAATAAAAATTGTGAAATCCAGTTGGGCTGTGTTAAGAAAATAATTATTTCATGTTAAGGATAAAAACAAAGTCTTTGGCGGGCACTTGCAGGTCTCTAGAAGTTAGTTGTGCAAGAAGATTTAGCATATAAATGAATAAGGTCAACTCACTATTTTCTCTTACTGCTGACGCCACAATTACTTAGCCAGTTGAATGTCAGATAAAGGAAACCTGTTTGAATCTAAACTAGTATGGTCCGATTTCCAAAGATTAGGTTCATATCATCATCCAAAGATAGGTTTCCTAAAGTATGCGGAAAATACGCAAGAAATTCAGTATTTAAAGAAAGCAAGTATTTTAGATTTTAGAAGTTTTGGTAAAAAATTTCAATTAGAAATAACGTTGTTTGAGTATTTATTTTGTAAAAAAAGTTGGAGAATAAGAAAAAAAAAAACGATTTTAGAAATGGGAAGAAAATGTGTATTTCAATGAAATATGTTTATATTTAATTAAAAATATTTGGATTATACTTCAAAAAAATTTTAACGAATAATTTTTCTATCCCAGATTATAACCATTGCAAATCAAGTGTTGAAGTAGAGTTAGAATAGGCATTTTTAATGTCAGAAAAAATGGAGGATGTAGTAGGGACATTATAGCCTAGCTCGTTAAACTTGTCCTGGACCCTAGAATAGAGCTTTTTGACTTTTAAGATTAATTTTAAACGTAACAGGATTGTGACCCATATTAACAGGATTGTGACTGGCAAAACCAGTTGGCACCAGACCTAGAGGAAGGCCTAGGCTTAGCTACGATGGCTAAATTACCAAGTTGGGGCAAGCGAGAGGCAAGACACTGCAGGAGATGAAGACTCTTGCAGGAGACAGAGAGAGATGGAGATCCTGGGTTTGACTATCTCCACGCTGAAAGGCACAAGGAGAAAGCTAAAGAAGAAGAAGAAGAAAACGGCCATTAAACTTGTATTGAGAAATGACGCAAGTTTTCTGATATTCATGTATTTCCTTCCTAAATTTTAAAATATCTGAACAGCACTACAATTAAAATAAATTATTTAATTAAGTATCCAAGCATTATCAATTGCTGAAAATAATTAAACTTGTGCTGGACCCAGGAATAGAGCTTTTTCACCTTTAAATCAATTTTTCCTCCTAAAGAGTTCCATCCGTCAGAACTATCTAACAACATTCAGAGTTTACCGTCCCGTAAAGCTCCTAGGCGTGATCTTATAACTTCCCATATTTTAAAACTACTTGCTCGAAAAGCTATCATATATCTCACTATATATATGATTCCGTACTCAGTTCCACATACTTTCCTGCTTCCTGGAAATTATATATAGTCAAAATGATACCCAAACCTAAGATACCGCCAGAAAATCCATCTTCTTACCTTCCCATCTCACTTTTACCAATCATGGGCAAAATCTTGGAAAAGCTTATACTGAAACGCCTATATCCCATCCTAGATACTAATTCTATAATTTCTGATTCAGAACGTCGTCTCCACTACCAAGCAATAGTCTGTATTGGCAATAGCCTTGGACCGAGTCTGGCACCAGCGATTGCTTTACAGACTCCGCAAATTCCTCTCCCCCTACATACTTCCTCATCATCCAGTCCTACCTAACTGGCAGATCCTTCAAAGTAAATCATAATAATTCCTATTCATCCATTTTTAGTCACTTTGTTGGTGTTCCTTCAGGCAGTACTCTAGGACCCATTCTTTACACAGCTCATACAGCTGATATCCCGTCCCAACCCAACACTTTCCTTTGTACTTATGCTGATGACACTTGTGTATTATAAGTCAATCCTGATCCAACTATCGCCTCTCAAACTCTCCAATCCCACATCAGAGACCTTGAGGTATAGTGACAGAATTGGAGAATTAAAATAAATTCCAACAAATCCCACCAAATTATCTCTACCCTTCGTCGTAAACCTATGAAATCCTGCCCTACAGAGTCCTTCTATAAGATCCCGCTAGTTCTTGTTGAACAGATCCGATATCTAGGACTCCACCTTGACAAACACCTTACTTGGAACTCTCATATAAAGCTGAAACGACAAGTAACTTCTCGACGTTTTCGGCTACCCATTACTTTCTTGACAAACGTTTTAATCTTCCACTTAACTACGAAAACTCATCTAGATGACTATCATACGGCCTATATGGACTCACGGAGTAGAGCTCCGGGGCTCTACTAAATCATCAAATTCTTCCCGTATCCAATCCCTACAATCCAAAATCCTTTGTAAAATCCTCAATGCTCCTTGTATTGAGATCTGACGCAAATTTTCATGTCGGTTTCCTTTGCCAGCTTCCATAATATCTTTCTACTCGAATTATACTGGGATACTGTAAATATGGCGGATTCACTGACGGACTTATCCCCTGCAAAATATTAAAAAATGGTTCTTTCTTATTAACTTCTTTAATTAAAAACTATATCGATACCCCTTGCTGTCTGAGCATCAGATGTCGAAGTTTGATATCATGAATATATTGTAGATCAAACGAAAATCGCGTGTTTCCATTTTATGTTCTAATCAAAACCAAAATCTCCATGCTTGCTTGCTAATTAAATAAACACTGTTTTTGTTTATTTAAAGGTAGCTCATTAAAGGTCATATCGGCCTATGGTGGTACAAACAAATTCAGTTTTAAGTTATAGTTTAGTAAGTGTGAAAAATGATAAATCTTGTACTATTGACGACTTGAAATAACTGTTATGTTTTAATTATTATTTATTGTTATTAGAATGTATAATATGAAAGAGCATGAAAAGTTAAGACTACTTTGTATTAAAAATATTTACTCAAGCAACAAAAAGACTTAGCCTAGAGATTAGAATATACTTCATTCCAGTGAACTGGTCAAAGTGTAATTGCTTGGTCTATAGTTAGCCTTTCATCTAATCCAGTTGGCTTTGCTACAAGTTTTTCGTCGCTTTTCTTTAACCTCTCTTTGAAGATGCCTTGATATTCGTATACTCTGGCTGCAAATATAAAACTTTTGTCTAATTTATAGGGTATATTGTTTATACAATATTAATATCAAAAAGAAAGAAAGAAGAAAAAAACTTTATTCTGGGACTAAGTCCCCTAACAACCAGATCAGATTTGACATAATATAAGAACTATATATGACCATGACACAAAATTAATGAAAGATAAAACAATTTAGCAAACATTAAAAATATATATGGAACAATCATAAGGGACCATATTTCTTCTACTGACATTAAAAATAAAATTCACTGCTAATGATTAAAGTTAAAGATAATTCAAATACAGAAAAGTTAAAATAACTTGAGATAGATAGATGTGAAAAACTAAAAATATTGGTTTCAATCAAATTAAAACTTAACGGTAGGGGTCTTATTGACTGATAGCATCATTTTGGGATGCGAGGAGGTGGAGGAGGAGGGATGAAAAAGAATGTGGAAAGGGAGGGAGCACGGCGGATGTTTAAAGGTAGAGAATTTCAAAAGCTGGAGGAATAGGCTGGAAAGGAACACTCATATGTTTCGGTGCTGTGGAAAGGGATATAAAGGTTGGAAAGTCGGGATCTAGTTTCTTTTGAATGCATTGATAGTTTTAACTGTTGGAAATATAAGGAGGTCGCTTAGAATTGATGGCAGTATTGGTAAATTCTGAGGAAATATTACCTATAGGTGTGGGTAAAAAGTCTTTAGTCTCGCCATAAATATGGGACACATCTTAAAAAACAGTTCATGTTGTCCTTCGTTTGTTTCATTAACACCATGGAATTCATTGCCACCTTACACCACATAGCTTCAAGTAGTTCCCTGAATATTCTTATTTAATGCTATGTTCTCTTTGCTTAGGTATCCAACAACTCTATCCCAATTTTTTATTCAAGCAGAACAACCTTGCCCTTCCTCTATAATTCATGGTTCTACTTAAATAAAAAACTGGGTTTATGTGTGTTTAAAATTGGATAAATAAATAGAACGTTTTAAAATATTCTAAATTAAAAAAATAAAAATCTGAACAGCACTACAGCTAAAATAAATTACCTAATAAAGTACCCATTTCATAGAAATACATATACCTACTTATCTGGCTAACTTCTTTTATCAGTTAATTCATATTATTACTTGAGAAGGTTTACACCTCACGAACAGGCAGGTATCAATGTGATAGGTTTATAACCTTAAAAAAAAGTAATCATTAAGGAAAATCTTTTCAATCTTTCTGACAACTTAAATATCCGCTGTTAATATGAACGATGAATTTTAATAATAATTATTCCAGGTTACTTGATATAGAATAGATTAAATTCTATCCTTCTCGTGTCAAGTACTCGTTCTGTTCCCGCGCTTAATCGCCGCTCCAATCAGGCTCTTTAATATTTGCAAGTCAAACAGAACTGGAAGGAGATAATTTGCAAACGCCATCCGAATAAAGAGACATATCCATTGAGGATATAATGAGGTACTAAAGACTACCGGGAGGCAGACTGTGTGGCTGTGTTGGAAACTTGCCTCTGTTGCAATATGCAACAATTACATGGCCAAGGAGAACTGGCTCGCCCGAGTTCAAGGTTCTAACTCCTGCTACCGATTTCGCTTCACTCACTCCCTCTAACTGCCCTCTCTTAACAACAATATCATATCAATTTAAGGATATATTACTGAACGTAAGAATATTAACATTGTACTGCCAAATTATAATACGAACATTTTATCACAGTAGAACCGACGTGACAGAATAATAAAAATAGGTTATTGAAATCATGTCAATATAAAAAACAAAGAAAACCTGCACCTCCACAACCCATGAAGGGTCTTGGGCTCAGTGCGTATCGAGATTCGTACTGTTTCTAGGCCAACGGACGTGCAATGAGGTGATTAGGTCTTCATCACGCTCAGACGCCAGTTTTTTTCCTTAATTTGGGTAACCATTTTAAGGAGGCTGGGTCTGCCCCAGAAAGATCTCCAAACCCAAGGGTCAACGCCACCAGGCTGAATTAACAGAATAAGTAATATTCTGTCATAGCCGGGATACGAAACCCAGGACCTGGATAATAGTAGCCTATCACTCTACCGGTTAGACCACGGCGCTCCCCCTTAAATATTTTATCTTATGAGAATTAAAAATTATTTCCAAATGACATCTCGCTGACCACTTGTCGGGAACTACTAATATATACAGACATCAGATATGTAACATCTGGCCAGCATTCGCCACCTTCTTATCATTATCTACCAGTAACTATTAATACTTATAAGTATAAGTTTTATTCTTTTGTGAGTGTACCGCTTAAGATATTTTGTACAAATTAATAATTTCGTGTTTCAGTAGGCTTTCACAGTTTGTGGTTTTCTCAAAATAATTTTTGGTTTCTGTTCAGATAAAATGTTGTGTGTAGGAGAATTTAGTTCGTATGCTAGTGTTGAAATAATAGTATACCGTGGGTAGTTATTCATGATTCGCATATAAGTATTTTGTATTACTTCAATAACTCAAGTGTCAATACCATATGCAATTAAAAACAAACATGTAATAAGAACGTAGGTCAGTAAAATAGTGGCATAAAGGTCTGTGATACTGAACATTATTCTTCTATTTTACAGTAACAAATAACTACTTTTTTTACAGAACTAACAGAAATTATGGAATGATCTGGTGTATGAATTCATTGAGTGGTTGTTAAAATATTATTTTATGACGTGTAATTTAGAAAAAAATAAAATAAAATAAAACTGCCATTAAAAAAGAAGATGCATGTATGTATATGATTTACTTTTTGATCACTTATTCAGTTAAAATTAATTAGAGAAAAAGCATTTAAAAATTTTAAAAACTGTATTTTGCTCCTATGCACCCAAAAAAAGTATAGCAATATTTCAACTTTTTAATATATATATATTATAAAAAAAATAATTTAGCATTTATAATCACACATCAATAAATATTTTGATCGATATACTTAAAAAAGGGCAAATTAGAAATTTAATGATTTTTATGATTTGATATCATTTCCTTCATTTCAGGTGTATGTATATATATATATATAAAAGTAAATATCTTGTGTTGGCCTTTTTTGCAAACATAAAAACGCATAAAACTTTTAGAAAACATTATTGTAACGGATTAAAATAACGTTTTTGATATTTGTAGATATTTTATTTTGTTAACTTGTCGATGAGAAATTTAAAAATTCATATTGGTTACTTATTGCAGACTGTATAGACAACATTGGTGAAATTAGTATCATTAGTATAATCACATAGATCAATTAAAATTTTTTTTTTTTTTTTTTTTTTTTTTTTATTCATTGAGCAATATTACAATCTGTCCAATTCAGGACATTTTTAATAGTGATAAAGTACAACATTCATACTACATTCACACGATATATACAATACTATAAATTTATATAATAATAATAATAAAATATACATATATACAAAATAAAATCAATAAAAATATATACAATAGTCACTCATACCTATATACAATTCACAAGCATACAGCACGTGAGTGGAGAATCTAGCCAATGCTAGAACTCCAATATACATGTTATAAGAGGTCACGAGGCCACTGCCGTTTCAACCTTCTAGGTGGGTTGTATGGATGGGTGGGGCTGGATAGGGATTGAGCTAGAGGATTAGGATGATGAATGAGATTCTGGTGGAATTTGGAAAATTTGGATGGAATCAGGTCTGAAATAAAAGGAACATTACAATTAAAATTTAAAAAATAAATTTGGTCCCATTTCCATAGTCATCCCTGTACGTGTGAATTATTCTAGTTTATTAAGACTACATTGGTTTTTATCACATATTTTTGTACGATTTATACCGCAAGACCTGAAAACTCTTATAAATTGTTTTTTTTTTTAAACACATATTCTGGTTGATAGCCAAAAGATAAAACAATTAAATTAACTCACAGAAATATAATTTTCTACAGGAACTTGGTTTTATTATAAATTGATAATATTGGCACAATATAATTTCAAATTATGCACTTGTGATTTATTTAATACGCCTGAGGCAACAGGTCACTCAAGTCAAGGTATCTGTTAGATAGAATATGTCAACTACTTCAATAATGATTAAACAACATAAATCAAACGTTTATACGGAGACAAGATTAATATATCTGTTTTAAATCAAAATACTGTATACAAGTTGGTAGTGTTTATTTATTTTTTATTGTAAATACTTAATTCTTTGACTGATATTAATCGCTCAGGAAACTAAAACTGTCTCTTAGCAATTACTAGGATTGCCTTGTTCTAGAGAAGAGTATTCGTGCCAAGAGGCATAACTACTGCCATAAAAATCGGAGTCAACAAGGAAAAATCTTCCAATCACCAATACATATTAATAAAATTATAGAGAGTGATGTAATATGGTTTTATTATTGTTCTTCGTATTGAAAAAACCATAGATCATGGATATGTCAATCTATAATCTACTGTTTTTTCTAGTTAGAGAGAAATTGAGTTTGCGGATGGACCGATGAAAATTACAGACCCTCAGCCAAAAGTCATATACACGTGAAAAAAAAAAATATAAATAAATAAAATAAATATAAAAAAAAAACTTATTATATCTTTTTAAAACAATATATTATTTTTTTCTATTGGATACTCGGAAACGGAAAATAAACCCAAATATGGGTTTTCCTACCACCTTAGTTTTAGGTTATGATGGTTTGGTACACCTCAAATTTTTCGCTACTTTATTTCATTGGAGGGTCCTCCGTAATATATATATATATATTTTTTTTCAATTCTATCACAAGTGTACCCGATGGTGAATGAAAAAAAAAAAATTCTCCTGAATGGATCAACCAACTTTCACGAAAAAATGTATGTTGATAGTTTCTAAAAGAGTTCCAAAATAAATTTTATTTATTTATTTTTTTTTTTTTGGAAAACGAGAGTCAACATTTTAATTTTTAATTTGTATAAGATTGTTTCTCATAGGTCTAAATCTATGGTATAAATTCGGTTCTAATATACGGGGAGGCAGATTTCACAAGCTTATTCCGCTTGGCCCTTTCTGGTTTATTCTAATTATAGAATCGCAATTATTTTCCAATTTTTTATCATGACTGATATACTACTATGAGTACTAGCATCAAAGACCCTTCAAGAAATGCAATTTAGCCTCCAATAAGACGAAGGTCCCTAATGAGATGCGGAGGAGCAGTCGGAGGACGTAAACAAAGCGGAAGATGTAGCAACTCAATGCCAGCTGTCCGACAGTCCTTGGCGTCACTTACTGAAAGGCAATTTATGGTAATCTCATCTTGTTCAAAGTAACATACATTAAATCATAAACCATATCTACGTAAGGATATGATAATTGGCAAGGTTCTGCCCGTATTACCTTGTTGGGCATTTATCAGTCGACATAAATTAAAACGTTTCTTGCGATTTGCAACTCTTTTCCAGAAACTGCAAATCTTATATGTGATAGTACTTCATTATCTTTTTTTGATTATTTCTATCCCTCTCGAAGAAAACCAAAATATGAAAATATATTGTTTATTTAAGTTAACTAAGATTCATCTACAAGGGTATTGCACATGGTAAATCAAACATTAAGATTGGAATTATATTCTAAATGTGTTGTGTGCTCTATTTGTATAATTTAAGTATGAAAGAGGCTTAACTTTAAATATCTGCAAGTCCATATGAAATACTGTGGAGCTAAGGCAGTAAAAAATATATTGTAGAATAATAATAATTTAAAAAAACCAATAACTCTACAACCTATGAAGGGTTTTGGGTTCAGTACATATAGAGATTTGCTCAGTTTTTCGACAAATTGCCGTACTATGTAGTGAGATCACGTAGAGCTTTTTCGGTTAGTTTTGGACACCTACTTTATAGAGGCTGTGTGAGCCCACTTAAAGGTCCCCTTATCCCAGGATCGACCACGGCTGAACTAAAATAATAAATAATTATTTTGCCAAAGGCGGGATTCGAATCTTGGAAGTACAGAACAGTAGACAAGTGAGTGGTCTGTCTACTGGATCACGCCGCTTCCTATTGAGAATACCAAGAACCTAGGAATTATAACTTTACAACTATTTAAATTAATAAAAATATTCTGAAAATACTTAAAATAATGTTATCCACTATCATAATATATAAAAAAAATATTATATAAATATAATATGCGTCAATATGGGTTTAATATATTTGAATAGTAAAAAACATTATATTATTATTATTATTTTTTTTTTTTGTTCTTCCTTAGTCCGGACTTATAAAAGAAGAATAAAAAAAAACTTTGTTCTGGGACTAATTCCTCTAAGAATAACATGAAATTTAACATAATATAATATTAACATCTGGCCAAGATACAAAATTAATGAGGAAAGAACAAAAATAAAAAAATAGATTTAACATAAGTAAAAAGAAAAAAAAAATTATGATAAGAAATAAATACATGGTACAGCAGAAAAAACTGATAACTGTCAGAAATTCATCGTTATGCTCCCTTATTAACTTGTAATCAAGTACTTTAAAATATCTTGAAAAATGATTATGTACATTTCCTTCCTAAATGAATGGTAGCGGAGATATAAAAGGTTCAAAATAGAGAAAGTTTCCACTTTAAGTAAAAATGGAATATGAGAGTTCGATGACGACTGCCAGACTTAATTTGATTGTTTAACACTACTCATTTTAGCTATGATCAATTAAAATACCAGTAAATTCTTAATCAATTATGCCTTTATGATTCCCCTACTCCTCTTACAAAGAAAATTCTGAGACTCTTTACCAGTTAATATCGGAAGAGTCCTAACCAATTTATGCCAATATGGACTTACGAAGTTGAGTTTTAGGGCTCTACTTAACCATCGATTCCCTCTCGAACCCAGTCTAAAATCCTTCGCAAAATCCTCAAGGCACCCTACTTTGTCACAAATAACTTCATCCATAATGAACTTAATGTTCCATATTTTTCTAATTTGGCCCGAGCCAGGTAACTTTCCTTTCATGACAAACTCCATAACCCATTAGTTTTAATCCTTTCTTTCGCTTCAATGGCTAGAAACCCTCCGAGGCGTCTGAAAATAAGATGATCCTGAGTCCTTACTCTACAAGTCTGGTTAACGTATATTATTTTTTGGCATATTTAATAGTTGTCTAATGCAATACAGTTGTAAATATCGCAAATAATAAAAAAAAAATGACTGTATTATAATATAATAAATTATAAGGTGTTAATTAAAGAACCCTCAAGGTGTTTTTGTCTATCTCAAATATTATCAAGTATGTATTTACTAATAAATTATAACCGAAAAAATAAAAAAACCTATGTCAGATAAATTAACTTTTAGCTTTTGAAAAGAGAATCTAATAGAGCAAGATGGAGCTTCTACTGACTGCTACTATCGCATTACAGCCTTCTATCGAGTTACGTTTGGTTAGCCTGCGGTCGTCATATAACCATTTGACCATCTATTAATTGTTTTATCTAGCATGTGTAGACAAAGTAGAAACTATAAGAGAAGATCAATTTCACTAATTAAATTTTATAATTCATAAATTAATTTGAAATAATTTAACGTTTATTTTAATTAAAGTAATGATTTTAAAAAAGGCTGACAAATATTTCTTAGAAAACCGATCAAACGAATTTATGTTAATTTTATATATATATATATATATATATATATATATATATATATATATATATATATATATATGTATATATATTTATTTATTGGAATTTACAACTGTATAACAAGTAATACTACAAGTAAATTTGAAATTAGGTTAATTTTATATATATATTTTTTTTTTCATTTGGATCGTGGAGGAAAGGTGATATCTATGATTCATGGTTGATATCCACTATAGTTTAGTTTATTTGATTTTAAACATTTTTTAAAAACATTTATAGAACCATTCGTACATAAATCTACAATAATAACTGTAATTCCGATAAAATTCCTACTCTACTATTACTTATTTACATCTGTAGGGGAAGGGACCGTGTTAAAATATTTACCACTATCCTTCTTCCCTATAATAGATGATGGTTCAAAATTGGTTATAATTTTACTTATAATTAAGGTAATTAAAAAAAAAAAAAAAGCGAAAATTATTGTTATACACTTTTAATATAATAAAGATAACATAAATTGATACTTCTAATTATTAACAAAAAAAAAAAATAAAATAAATCTTTTAAAAACTGGCTCTAATAAAATTATAGAAAAAAAATTAAACACTAACAATTAATATATAATAAAAAAAATGTCAATACACTACGATTTGTACACCTGATGGCTCCCTCGCTGCTACGTGTAAGAAAAGGATATATTTTAGGCCGGGCCCGGTTGGGTTGGCTTCAATGTAGATGGTTCCAGTAGCAAAAATGTGCACTATGATGAGGTCTTGCTGGGGCAAAGACTGGGCGAGCGTGGAGGGGACGCTAATACTACTGCTTGTTTACATTTATGGTATTATAGCTGTATACAGTTGTGTTGCTGTTCAAATAATTATCTTATATAAAAATAAAAAAAATATAAACACGATTTTAAAAGATGGGCTTGAACAACATCCAACAAGATTTTCGCACAATCATTTAAAACACCTATTTTTGTAGTACGAGTGTTCGTAGCTTTAAGTCGGAAGTAAATAATAGTAAATAAAGTTCTTAATTTCGATCAAAATAAGCAGAAACTCGGACAGTTTATACGCAAAATTCAGAACTTATCAAATATTCATTGAAGGGTGTTAATCGTTTTGTTTTTTACAGAAGATTACTATGGTTAAGTATTCAAATCATAAAAGAGTATTTTAATCATAATTAATAAACATCATTCTGCTTCCAATATAAACTTTCTAAACCTTTGAAAACAACTTTAAACAGGTTAAAAAGTAAAACAGGAACCAAAAATTATTGCAACTCTTACAATAGCCAATCCGATATTAGAACATATTTTTAAAAACAATTATTACCATAATACATAAAGATACAGAATAAATAAAGATGTATAAAAGTGAATGAAATAATTATAATAAGATTAATACACAAATTATATCGCATATTTACATCCTAGATTCATTTGTAAGAATATGCTGAACAGACTTATGTTATTTATTATAAATAAAATCTGTCTGTTTTTTTTTTAATTTTTGTTTTATTATTTTTAATAATGAACCGTTGTAATAGACCAAAAAAAAAAAAAAAAAAAAAAAAAAAAAAAAAAACCAGCTCCCTTCAAAATTCGAGGGCTTACCTTTCAAAATGGGTAGAACCCAAATAAAAAGATCCGTTTCTTATGATTAATAAATAAGTAAATACCAAAACAATTACTACAATTGCTTTTAGTGATATTTCATAGAGAATTATCTATACATTCAATTTACAAATCATAACATATGTAATTCTACCAAAAATCGGTTATTATTGAAGACAGAGAAAAATCGACTTTTGAGATAAAGACAGCGCAATGAACAAAGAAAAGAAAAAGAAAAAAAGTAATACGGCCAAGCCACAACTTATAAGAGATGTGACTCCATGATAACTCGGTTCTTATTGATAATTGAGAAAAGTTGTAGGAATATCTTATTCGAATGAAAATAAAATAAAAGGAAATAGTAACCCGGCCTACTATAAATGCTTTCGGTTCATTATTTTCAATAATTAACCTTTGTAATCGACAAAAAAAAAAAAAAAAAAATTACCCCCTTCAAAATTTGAGATAAAGAATAAAAAAAAAA
Source organism: Piezodorus guildinii (assembly GCA_023052935.1). Taxonomy (NCBI): domain Eukaryota; kingdom Metazoa; phylum Arthropoda; class Insecta; order Hemiptera; family Pentatomidae; genus Piezodorus; species Piezodorus guildinii. Next base: position 52,066,105 of record CM041292.1, read on the forward strand.
TCATTTCTCCTAATTAATAAATAAATTAATACCAAGAAAATTAATAAAATTGCTTTTAGTGTTATTTATTAGAGAATTAAATTTCCTACATAATGAAAAAAGAATCATTGAAATTGGTTAAGAACTAGCAGAGATATAAATAGCGTTTTGAAATTATTGCTTTTTATAAACAGTTTTACCGTAATATTGTTATTTGGAAATAATAAACTATTGAGTAATAATTTGCATTTTATTTTTTTGTTTTGTTTTTTATATACATTGGTTGTATCTCAAATGTTTTAAAGTAAATTTACACAATCAAAGAGCAAGATTATATATTCAGTTCAAGGCCATAAAATAAAAACTTTCTGACAGAAATAATACATATGATAGGTAAAAGTTTTCAACAAATATCTTTCGTATTATGGTGAAGATAAACGCAACACGTGTTGCTACAAATCAAGAGAGGCCTTGAGGGTTAATCAGTAGGATTGGCTTGTTATGTGGCTTTCTTATGACAACCTTACGTTAGTGCCTGCAATATTACCCTATAAGTAAAAAGTTCCTAATATTGTTTTTATTTTTTTATTTTTTACCGCCTCTGAGTATAACTATTGCTGCATAACTGAAACTCGTTAACACAACAAAGTTAGTTAAATAGTCATAATATTCGCTATTATCATTTGGAAAAAAAGAAAAAAAAAAAGAGGCTTTTCTAACAATATGATTAGTGCTTAGAGGTATGACAGAGAGAATTGCAGGCTGTCTAAGGTTAAACAAGCCTTCGAAAGCAAAGACATATAAAAATAGTCTCAGAGGTAGTTATGCTAATTTATACAGCGAAAATAAAAACCATTTATCTTGGATCTTAATTGTTTACTCCATCCTGCATCTAATTTAATGCACTCCAGGCCAGAGAGGAATATGAAGTACTGCTGTCGTAACCCTCTTCTAGTCTTCTATTTTTCACATCTGTATGCAGTTCTTCTCAACGGCATGGACTGGACCAGTTTGTGAGCGGGAGATGAGACCTCGCCTCTCGATGGATTCACCGTTGTACACTGCCCTTGAGAACATCTTGCTTAATACTATGTCATAGCAGCGTGCTAAAGTGGTTAAGATATCTGAGATATGAGGGGCAGTAACGTCTGACATCATTTGCCATGCATAACTGCCGATCAATTTTTTTATTTTTATTTGTATTGCACGATATCTCATGTCAAACTATATTCGTTAATGTTTTTAGATAAACCGTAACATATATATATATATATATATATATATATATATATATATATATATATATATATATATATATATATATATATGTGTGTGTGTGTGTTTGTATACATTAATATAAAACTAAATATACAGTGGTCGACCTACAATCTGGATGTTACTGCAACATTGTCCGATTGTATTCTTAGGATGAGTCCGTTCCGACCCAATTGCTCAGTTGTAATCCTTATATACACCTGGAGCACCTTCCTTCATTTGAATTCGCATTAAAAAAAGAAAAGAAATGTTAAATGATACGTGCCTTTTGTTCGTTTAGTCTTTGCCAAAGTAATAAATTGTTCAAAATCAAATGGGGGAATCACAATATTCATCATTTCAGAACATGGGATGATATAAAAAATTTACTTATATCAGGAAAATATCTTTAAAAAAAGATATATATATATATATATATATATATATATATATATATATATATATATATATATATATCGGGTTACCTGTGGTGTAGTGGCCTGAACAACAGTCTTTGTTTTACCTTTATCAATTCTAATTTGATTCAACTAACCAACATTCGATAAATCTTGTAGGTAAACCTTAATAGCTAATCAAATACTTAGTGCTGCCTTCGGATTCAGCAGATGGTTTCAGGATTAAAAATTAATAAATATAAAGTAATAAATTCAAGTTGGGTATGCCGTCCTGTGAAGTTCATGTAAATGGTGGCCCCAAGCCAGTGCAATGCCTTGTACTCGGTAACGATCCGTATATCTGGATAGGCAAAATTCAGGACTCCCGCTGTAGAATCATGCTATCAGCCACAGCATCACAAATTCGCGTTAAATGAATAATAATAACAGTATATATTCCTTATATAAAAAAATATTAGATTTCGTAAATCCGTAACTGAAAACACCCAACTCCTAATTTTATCTCTTTTACCACTTAGTGTACTTTGACAACTAGGTTTGTCTCTTGTTCCAGCGTTAGGATTGAAGGAACTGATTCCTAAAATGTGCGTTCGGGTTTCCGAGGCAATGTCATTTCACCTGTTGATATAACGAGTAGAAGTTCTATTCTGCCTTACGAAAACAATACCTTGTTGGTGTTCAAGTATTCCAAACCAAACGAGCTGCATACATTCATCATTGTAAGTTACTTTATCCACTCTCTAAAAACAAAATCACATTCCAATGATTACTCTTAGAGAAGCTTCTTCTCAAAATATAATTTTATTTGGGGGGAAGTGAGAGAGAGGCACTAGTTGAAGTATCCCCTCTCCCTCTACACGTAGACTATTTTGAAATAAAATTAATAACTGCTTATTATTTTATAAAAATTAACTAAAAAGAAGTTGTGTTTGTTTGAATTTGGATTTAAATAAGAGCATGACACCTCAGGTCAATGACTGTCCCTAATATCTCATATAAAAAATGGTTACGTTTGTGTTGTGTAAAATAAGAACACAAAGACAAACATTATGATAGTTCATAGAAATAATATTCTGAGACAGTCTTGACAATTTATTTTACCCCCCAACGTTTCAATCTATTCATGTAAATCATCATCAGTGCTAGAATCAATCAGGAATATTAAATATACAAACATTTTTTGTACATCTGTGTAAAAGTGTATATAATCATAATCGTATTGATAATTATAATAATATGCAAGTGATTATAAAGTCTGGTTTTCAATTTTTTTTTTTTTAAATATTGATTGTGCCTAAAGGTTTTTAAATTATAAACTATATAAATTATAGCATAAAAGTATAGAAGACAATTTAACAAGATCATCATACAGCCCAAATAATTTCTCTAATATTTTATTAATAGGCTTATTATTATTATTCATAAGTAAAGCCAGCTGCACCTATGACAATTATTTAACAATTATATATCTCCCTGATTTCATCTATTTTAAAACTAATACGCTATATAATTTTGGATAAATTTATTTTTTTTAAATAAAATTCAAAAATTAATGCAGAATATAATGCATAATTGACTATAGTTGTGTTTTGGTTATACTAATACAAATTTTTTTATAATCTGTATATATTGACAAAATATAGTTGAAACGTAAATTGCAAAACTTATTATGAGAGAAAACTAACAAATACTAGTTCCATAATCATACAAAAATTGTTTTTAAATAAAACGTCAACGTCTAAGAAGCAGGTGGAGGTAGTACTAAGTAGTAGAGAGTAAACAAACAGAAAGAAGCTGGAAGCAGAAATAAGAAAGAAAGTAACAACACTACCATAATGATTGGATAACGGTGTAGAAAGAAGAAAAAAAAAACGAAAAGACAATCAAGAATGATTAGGCAAGGAACGTGATTTACTCGGCAGCGTGGAAGCAATTGCTGGAGCAGGCAAACGGGCCCTTCTCGCCTCCAAACCGCTGCCTCCAATCTCAGTTAGCGAGGCTACCACCGCTGGGTTAGGGACCTGCCCGCTGATTAGCTGGATAATGGCATCGTCCCGAGGTGTCAGCCAATGAGCGCGGGGCTCTCATCAGTCGAAAATTGTTCCCGAGCCTCCGGGCATCAGCCTCTTTTAGTGGCCAATTATCCTCGTCTGCGGTGCACGGCTCTCTTCGAAACGTCTTCCCAACACCATCTTTGACCTCATTCGATATATTCATTATTTTGTTTGACATAACGAATAGGATTGATTTTTATATAATAGACACTCGAAAGGGCTCCCATTACAGTATCTTTAGATCATCCACATCTGCATGAAGTGACGATAAAAAATTAAACAATCATAAAACAGAAATGTTAATCAATGAGGGCAATATTTCATGAATAAATCATATCTTGCAAAAAACAACCAATACTATTCCAAAATTTAAAATGAATTATTTTAAATCGAGAACTCAGACCTATGAAAATATCCCTAATTAAAAAAATATAACGAAGACTTGAAATAAATTTGACTGAGTCAAATGCGATCGAAATTGAAAGAAAATTAAAGGTATTAGCAACCAAAACTTTGAAACGAACACCAAAATCTATGTCACGGGTTCAGTCAAATATTGCTTGATAAGTTTGACAGCACTTTTTATAACAAACGTGATTGACACACCAATGTATTTTGGAAGTCATTGGGATATAAACTTGAAAGGGTGATCTATTTTGTAATTACTTCCATCACATATTGAAAAAAAAGGATGTTGAATATAGTGTAATACAATAGAAATTTTTTGTAAATAAGAATTATATGTATATCTTTGTATAAGAATAATAAAATTCTTGATTTGTAAGAAAAAAAATAAAAATAAAATGAAAAATATTTCTACGGTTTCAATTCGGTCGTTCATTTTAATTTATAACATTAAACAATAGTTAATTATTTCGAATCAACAAAATCAAAGGTGAAATTTTAAAAATTTGGCAATTAATCCTTTGTTGAATAAAATGTATATGAAATAAAAAAAATAAATAAAACTACATCTAAAATTCATGAAGGCCAACGGCCGTGCAAGAGGGTGATTAAGCCGGGAATCACACTCAGTCATTTCCACCAATTTGATAGTAACCGCATTATAGGCCTCAGGTTGTCCTACGGCTAAATAAACATAATTAATAATAATTCCGTTTTCGAAAAAAATGTGATTAATACATTGAAAAAGTGGCTTCATGGCTGATTATTGATGAAAAAGTTATTGTAATACGCTTCTATTATAAATATGAAATTTCATTTTCCTAAGCTTTGCAGGATTTGATAGGCTTTTTGAATTGCAATTGACACACACAGAACTTTTTGAGGCAGTTATCATGGACTCAACTTATATTTCTTTTGAATCCTCGAATTCGAAGATTCTATGATCGCAATACTTTTTCTTACTACATATTTTAGATATCTGTAAGTGAGAGTAAAAATATTGTTCTAAACATCACTTATAGAAGTGAAAGTAAAGAAAGCATTTCTTTTCTTTTCTTTTTTAGGAAACCGTTTTTAGACAAAACCAAATTCAGATAATCGAATCGGGAACTTCATAATCTATGTCTCTAATTTAAAAACAAAACAATTGTTACTGTTTAACAAATAAGGCATGCTAAAAATAATAGAGTAGCAGTTGATGTTAAATATTGTAAGAGGTACACATGCATAGACAGGACAGTGTAATAAGAAGCTTTGAGCAATGAGAGAAGACAAAGCAGACGACAGGTGGACTACTTACCTGGCCGTGGGAATCTGGGAGCCGAGCACACGTGTGCATCCACAATGGCACCAGCAAAAAGCAGGCACCTGCCGCCACTCGCCGCATCTTCCTTTCCATATTTCCTCATCTCTGCTATCCTCTGCTAACGGACATCTCTCTCAAGAACGCTATTCTTACACAAACATCATTTATTGACAAGTATCAGTTAACTCTCAAGCTTTGATTTCAATTAGATTTTTTTTTTTTAATCTTTGATCTTCACATCAGAAACTTTTCACAATACGAAGTCTTATAACAGTCAAGTTTTTACTTTTTCCATTCGAAGTATATACAAGCTTTTAAAATCGTTCATCTTTAATATACACTATATGTAATAAAATGAAATAAGGGGTGTCCCAAAGTTAACGAAATATCTAATTAAAATAAAAATCTGGTGCGCGCAACACACGACTTTTACTTACCTTCGTTATTATAATCTATTTAAGAATTTTCCAAAACATTTAGAGAAAATAAATATATAAGGAATTATTTAAATTGTTTTAATAGAAACTTGTGTTAAATTTATTATTAAATTTCTATTGTATTATTATCTACGACAATCAGTTATATCGGATTTTCATTGCTTTCCGTTAACTTTTAAAATTATGTTTATACGATGATATTTTTTCTAAAATCTTTAGCTTTCCAACAGTATATCATACATGTATATTACTGTTCTTATGTTTAAAAACAAAAAATTGTACTAAAAAAATATTTTTCTCCTTTTCTCTCTTTCAGGTTCGCTCAACTTATGTCGAGCGTCGCTCAACAATACTAACCAGATGATATAGTCAATTTTATAAATTCTACAAAATTATAGGTACTTTAGAGGAAGAAATTTTAAAATATCGGCATTTCTGCCCTGTCAGACTATTTTAATCAAAATAAAATCTACATTATATTAAAGCCCATTACATTTTACATCCATGTAGCGATTTTAATCAAAATCGTTAGAGCCGTTTTCGAGAAAATCGAAAAAAGGTGCAAAATGCATGGTATGAAGTGCATCTTCTGGTAAGCTCATTTTGATGAAAAAAGTTTTGTCACGTCTCGGGCGTATAGTTGTCTTAAATATGAAATTTCAGTTTCATAGGACTTACTTAGAGATGTCAGCCTAGAAACAGTACAAATCTCTGTATTTACGAAATAAAAGGCTCTTCATGGGTTGTAGTGGTACAGGTTTTTATTTTTTAGAACAAGAGTAGTAATAATTTGTACAATTTTAAAGATAAAAAAATAGTTAACTTGATTACTGATGTCAAATCAATAACAATTTTAGTTTTAAGTAATGAATCTAGCTTTGAATAAAAATTTTAAAAATAAAAAGAATATTAGAATAGACCTTTTTGGAGGACTTGGTTATTTTGACTAAGGGGACCCTAAAACGTGTATTTCTGTTGAAAACTGGAATTCGAAAATTTTCACGATCGCAATACCTTCCCTTACTATATATATTAAGTGAAAGTAAAAAAACAATTATCTTAAAACTGTTATTTCTTTATTGAATCATAAAATACACATGATAAATTTATGCAAAAAAATTAACTCCACGGGTTTGCCTACACATATGCACTCTTTTTTCGAAATTTCGTATAACCGTTTTGCATAAATGTTGTTGAATTTCGTTGTTAAATTTCCTACTTCAATACATTTGGTCTTATTGACCACATTCGACATCAAATAATCATATTACATCACAAGATCTAGGAGAGAGGGAGAGACGGTAATTATTGTCACCAAAAAGAAGAATGTACACACCGCGGAATGGGGCAATTGAAATGTTTAACGAGCTGTATGACACCCGTCTTGTTAAAATTAGGCAGAATGTGAGTTATCATGCCGCGATAAACCAGCAATAAAATTTACTGCTTGACCATCTTCATTTTCGCTACATTTTTACTAACCCTAAACGACCATCTTACAAAGAAAATGAAAAACAAATTATACTTAATAAAGTGGAAAAACTTCGATTTGATACATAATTAATCTGAGGTTATACGTAATTACAGTTCATTATATAAATTACGGTGATAATTGGACTGCCTCAGTAAATAGATGGGTTAGAAACATTAACAAACCAATTTGTAACTAAACACATTGAACTTAACATAATTGAAATAAATAACTCTTACGATTGCATGAAAAAAATGTGTGACATTGATGTAGAGTGGCCATATTTTGTTAAACTTATCTTACTTATATAAGAAATATATATATTAATCACAGAAATATTATAACTCGAATTCGACTTTTTAATTTTATTTTATTCGTAAACGAAATAATACACGTTTAGATTTCAAAAATGACCAGAACACATAAAATATTTTGTGTTTTGTGCCTGTAAATAGGCTACGTGAGTAGATAGAAACGGAAACAACTTATTTAAGATGATACAAATGATAATTGAGACGTTGATTTCCAAAAGGTACTATATCCATTCTAGGAAATTTTACAGGAAACGCGAAAATCTTTCATTACTATATTATTAAACTACCTAATTTGGGTCTTTTTGCCTTAAAATTTAGAATTATTTTTTACTATAATAACAACATCATATTTTTTTTTTTTTAGAAACAATTCTTTATTGAACAATATTACAATCTGTCCAATTTAGGACATTTTTAATAGGGATAAAGTACAACATTCATACTGCATTCACACGATATATACAAAACAATAAATATATATAATAATAATACAATATAAATAAATACAAAACAAAATCAATAAAAATATATACAAAAGTCACTCATACCTATATACAATTCACAAGCATACAGCACGAGAGTGGAGAATCTAGCCAATGCTTAGAACTCCAATATACATTTTACAAGAGGTCTCGAGGCCACTGCCGTTTCAACCTTCTAGGAGGATGGTAAGGATGTGTGGAGCTGGATAAGGATTGAGCTAGGGGATTAGGGTGATGGATAAGGTTCTGATGGAATTTAGAGAATTTTAATGGTATAAGGTCTAAAATAAATGGAATATTTAGGTCGCGGTATAAGGTATGGTTGGATACATAATAAGGAGCATTAACTATTGTTCGGAGGACTTTTGATTGGAAGGATTGAATGCGTTTGATGTTAGAAAATTTAGCTGTCCCCCACAGTTCAAGTCCGTAGGTCCAGATAGGTTTCAGTACTGTCTTGTATATTAGCAGTTTGTTCTCGATAGATAATTTAGAATTTCTGTTCAGTAGTCTGTATAATTGTCCAAATCGTCGATTAAGTTCTTGTCGTTTAAGTCTAGTATGCGGGTTCCAAGTTAGTCTTTTGTCCAGAAGGAAGCCAAGATACCGGACTGTGTCGGAGAAAGGAAGCGGAACGGAGTTAAAGAGAACTGGAGGGCAGGATTGTCTTCGAAGGGTAAAGGTGACATGTCTGCATTTGGATTGATTTACTTTGATTCTCCAGTTGTTACACCAGTCTTCAATTTGAGAAAGGTGTATTTGGAGGCTTGTAGATGCAATTTCGGGATCTAAGTGAGAGGATAGGATAGCTGTGTCATCGGCGTACGTTGCTAGGAAGGTATTAGGGCAAAGAGGAATATCAGCCGTGTATATATTGTAGAGGATAGGACCAAGGACACTACCCTGAGGAACACCGGATTCGACTGGATAATAATTGGAATATTCTGCACCACAACGAACTCGGAAGGAGCGGTTTGATAGATAGGATCGGAGGACTAGGTATAAGGATAGGGGTAAATGGTTTTTGAGCTTAAAGAGCAATCCCGGGTGCCACACCCGGTCAAATGCTTGCGTTATGTCCAGAAATGCACCCGAGCAGTACTCCTTGTTCTCAAGGGCAGAGGAAATATGGTCAACGACTCGGAGCCCTTGCTGAACGGTTGAATGTTGGGAACGGAATCCAAACTGATGGGAAGGAATGGTGTGGGATTCTAATAACGGTAATATTCGTTTGAGGAGGATTTTTTCAAAGATTTTTGAAAGGATTGGGAGTAGGCTGATAGGTCTATATGATGTCGTAGTGTTAGGAGGTTTACCTGGTTTTAGGAAGAGAATTATTGTGGAATGTTTCCATAAGAGAGGAAAATGAGTAGTGCGTAGAATGGAGTTGTAAATATATGTAAGAAATAAAACGGCTTTAGATGGAAGCTGTCTGAGAATCTGAGGAGTGAGGAGATCGTATCCAGGAGATTTACGGAGTGCAAGTTTTCGGAGAAGATATTTGACCTCAGAGGGATTAACTGCTTTAGGAGGTAATGAAAGCGGGATTGGAGACTGAAGGAACTGTTCCACTACTGAAGTGTGGTTTGGATTGGATTCTGGATGAGGCGTGAAGACTTGGGAAACGTATTTGGCAAGTTCCTCGGCTTTTTCTTCATCAGACGCAGCCCATGAACCATTACTACGACGGTGGGGATGGGAAATATGGTGGGATTTTAGAATTTTCTTGGTGACATTCCACAGGGAATTGTCACAAGCCGAAAGAGAAGAAAGGAAGGAACTAAAGGATTGGGAACGGAAGGTCGCCAACTCCCTCTTTAATTGTCTACAATAAAAGTTATAGGAGCGGCGATCTGTGGGGTGACGGGTGCGTTGCCATAAGGATCTGGATCGGCGTTTGGTGCGGATGAGGTCTATGAGGTGTTGTGGTAAATGATTTTGGTTATGACTTATCTGGGAGTGCTTGGGAGAGGAGGCAGTCCAAACAGCTTGTTGAATAGCGATGGTGAAGGAGTTTACGGCATCGTCAAGGTCATCTGGAGTTTTGAGTTTCACTCTGAGGTCAATATCACTGGTCAGGATTTGGCGAAAAAGGTCCCAGTTTACTGGTCCTCTGATAAATGACGGTGGGGTGGGTTTAGGAATAGGAATTAGGGATACTTTAAGGAGCAATGGACTATGGTCAGAGGACAGTTCATCAAGGCGAGTCACCGACATGTTTAGGGAGCCTAATCCGCTGTGAATGAAGAAGTCAAGGATGTCAGGATTACGGTTAGGATCAGTTGGCCAGTAGGTAGGGGAGTCAGGAGGCAGGAGGTTGAAACGTCTAGAGCTGAGTGCAGACTGTAAATTCCGCCCACGACAATTCGTGGATCTGCAACCCCATTGTTGGTTCTTAGCATTCATGTCTGCACCCAGAATGAAGTGGTTTCCTAAGGCATTGAGGAAGGATTCGAATAGAATGTTGGAGATGGAATGTTTAGGAGGGCAGTACGCTGATGCGAGGGTGATCGGAAAAGAAAAAGTCTTGATTACTATGGCGGTGCATTGTAGGAAATCATAGGAGGAAACTGGGAGTATAACATCATATTAAAGGTATGAAATGAATTTTTTTAGAATGATTTGGAACGAAAATAAATGCGTAATTAGTACTTTTAGAAAATGACCGCATTTCTAAATCGCGTTTTTTAAGGACATGAGAATTCATTAGATAACATCAAATAGAATATTTAGATAAAACTAAATGATGAGAATACAAATATGTAAAAACATCAATTTCGTAAAAAATGTCCTTTAGTACCTTTTGGAAATCAACGTCTCAATTGTTATTTAAAAGAAAAATGTGCACAATAAAAGAAGCTATATAAAACGATTTTTATGAAACCGATCAAAATTTTCAACCTAATTAATTTAACTTTCATACATGTTTTATATCACAGAAAAAAAAAATATTAAGAAAATGCATAAAACTATGTTATTCTATAAGTTGAGTAAATTGAGGAACAGAAAAATTCTCTAAAAAAAGTGCTTAAATCAAACCATGATTGTTGAATATGGGAGAAGTTAGTTAAGGGTGCAGTCAAAGTAACACACAATTAAGTATAAAATTAATTTAATAGTGCCGACGTTTCGGCCTAAATTATAGGCCTTCTTTGGGGCTATAAAAATAAAAGATAACAACCAGTAGTACGTGTATAAAGATGATAAGTAAAAGTAATCATACTGATAATAAAAAAAATAAAGTGAAACAGTGGTAATGACAATTGACAATAACTACTGTTTCACTTTGTTTTTAATTATCAATATAATTTCTTTTACTTATCATCTTTATATATTGTTTTCTACTACTGATTGTTATTTTTTGTTTTTCACAGTCCTGAAGAAGGCCTATAATTTAGTCCGAAACGTCAGCACCATTAAATTAAGTTAATACTTAATTGTATGTTTATTTGACTGCACCCTCAACTAACTTTCCTCATATATACACACAGTCAAACATTCTCACTTCATCATAATTGTTGAAGTACAGAGTACCTCACAAAAACTAAAAATATGACCCTAAAAAGAAAGCAGAGTATCTCTGAAAGTAAATGGATGGGACTTACACCACGAATGCGGAAACTTCTCTCTTCCAGTTTGCAACTATTAGTTCTATACTGAGACAATATAATAATTACAAAGTAAAAATTACAATGTTAATGATTTATACAATTATATTTCATATATATATATATATATATATATATATATATATATATATATATATATATATATATATACACATATCATTTCAAATAAACTGAACCAATACTATTATTTATTAATATGCATATTTTTTTTAATAAAATATATTTTGCATATTCTATAAATATAATACTTATATATGATAATTTAAAAAAAAAAATCCCTTGAACTAAGACATTTTTTTTTGTTTTAACTTATTAAAATGTCACAAGGTGTTACATTGAATTTACATTTTATGTTAGGGTGACTTACCTCGCCGAACATAACATAGTTTACCTAATACAACGATAAAGCATAAATTTATAAATAGTCTGATATATTATTCAATAAAGGTTGGAGTTTTATGACATGACTTTAGTTTTATATTATGCTTACATTTTACGGAACAGGTTATTGCTTTTTTATAGAATGCTAATATTATAAAGCCTGTATTTTTCGTTCTTCTATAGGCTTAATCGATGTAAATTCAACTACCTTCAACTAGCTTAAGTACTTAGCTGAATTCATTCAAGATGCAAATTAATGCAATGCCTTTTAAGAAATAAGGAATTATGTCGTAAAACTTAGTAAAAGACAAGATGAAATGATATAAAAAGTTGGATAGCTACAATGTTTTACATTCAATCAGTGGGGGATAGAAACCGAGCACTTTTTTAGAAGGGAGCTTAAGTTATTTCGGAAGAAATTTCGTTTCGGAAATGAGGTTGGGAAAAATCATATTACCCACAAAATTACACCAAGAAGGTAAGGTAGCCTACTATGACCAAGGTTGCCATTTCGAACCCAGCAGATGGCCTAACATTTTTAAAATTATGTAAAAATCTTTATTTATGTCGTCATTCGGTGAAGACGTAAGGTGGTGATGTTGACTGTATCCGAAAATCGACTAAGCTTGTGATTTTAAATTATTTAATTGATTTTTTCGTAACCATCTACATGTGCAAAAAGTTTGGGTTTTTCGAAAAATTAGCTTCTAATGCCGAAAAAAAAAAGTGATAGCTAAAACCTCTAAAAAATACGCCTTCTTATTGACTCAAAACCTATAAACTACCTGAAAAATCGAAATCTACTCATTTAAAAGATAATACAAATTTTACCCACATGATAGCAAAATCTTCTTAGTCTGACATGTAAAAAAAAAGATACTAAATATAAAAAAATACATTAAACCATTTCGGGCTTGGTATTCACACTTTTCTTTGTTTTGGGCTAGTTCTCCTTTAGAAACACTTTTCATTGCTGACAAAAATGAGATAAAGGCGTTTATGACCCTGGAATTTTACCTAAAATCTTCAAAACCCAAACCTTTAAGTCTAAAGATTATGTATTATATTGTAATATTTGTAGTTAATAACAGAGAAATATCTTATCATAAAAAATTATAATAATAATAATTTTTAATAACATTTTTGTCATCATTCTAGCATAACACAAAGTAACATTCTTGATAATTATCAAAAAATAAAAATAAACTACTTTAAAAAAAAACAACTAACTAATGACTAGTTCTATTTATGAGGGGATGTAGCTCAGTGGTAGAGCGTTCGCTTTGCATGTGAAAGGCCCCGGGTTCGATCCCCGGCATCTCCAACTTATATTTTTGTTTATTTTTAAATATATATATATATATAATGAAGAAGTAACCATTTAATTTCAAATCTATTTAAGATCTAAATAAAAATTAATTATAGTAAAGTTATCCTACTAAATTCTGAAGTTCTGATCTATATCGAAGGGCGACATAAGATGTAATTTAATAACACTAGTAATTTTATTGTCCTTCATAACCCCTAGTATTCTTCACTATAATGGTGCCAATTTTTTAAGGATTTCCAGAGTTATATTTTTACTTTCACTATTGCGAACGCGAAAGTTTTAGAATCCCGGTTTTTAACGGAAATGCACGTTTTAGGGTCCCTTGAGTCCAAATAACCAAATCCCGAAAAAGGTCAGTATCGAGTAGTCCTTCGAAATTAAAATTGTATGCACGAGAAGTTACAGCTACTTTTTCACCAGCATTTGTTGACTAGAAGTGCTCCTTAACACCGTGCATTTTGTAATTTTTTACGATTTTCTCAAAAACGGCTCTAAGAAATTTGATTGAAATATTCTGACAGGGCTAAAATGCCGATTATTCTCCTCCAAAGTACCATTTATTTTGTAGATTCTATAAACATAAACATATCATCTATATAGCATTGATTAAAAACGAATAAATAAATAAGGTAAAAGAATTTGATACCCAACCAAACTAAAGAAACATATATTTATTTTATTTTTTGTAATTTTTTTGTTTTGAACATAAACACAGTAATATAATAATACCCTGTAATATTGGAAAGCTTAAGATTTTAGAAAAAATATTATCGCTTAATTATAAAATAGAAAAAAATTACACATAAATTCACCCTTATCTCTGTTATTTTTAAGGTGGGGAAAAATTGTTTTAGAATCAGGACATCGAGACGATAAAAAAAAAAAATAAATAAAAAAAAAAAGTTGAAACTTGCCTATTAATACAGTTATAACTCAGTTTCTGTCGAAGAGGGATAAATAATTCTATAGGGTTTTAGGAATATTACACCGCGATTAATTATAAAAAAGAAGAAAATTGAAGTTTTACCGATACATACTTATATATTCCTCAGTTATTTTTTAAGATAAAGAATAATATATATATATATAGATATATCCCATATTAATGATATATCCCAGAATAAAGTTTTCTTTTCTATTCTATTCTATTCTATTCTGTATATATATGTATATATATGCATACATATATATACAGAATAGAATAGAATAGAATAGAAAAGAAAACTTTATTCTGGGACAATGTCCCTTATGAATAACAATTATGAACTAAATAATAAATTATAACTGGGCCAAAAACAATATATAAATACAATTAGATAACACAAGAATGAAAAATAAAATAAAATAATAATAATAATAAAAAAAAAATAAAGGGTCATAGTGTCATCTCTATTTACAAATTCTAGAAATAAATAAATAATAAGAATAAACATAAAATGTAACTTTTACATCTCATTAAAGTAAAATTCACGATATATATATATATATATATATATATATATATATATATATATATATATATATATATATATATTATATATATATATATATATATATATATATGTATATATAATTTTAGTATTAGTAAAAAGAGATTAAGACTCAAAAATAATAATAATTAATATTTTAATATAATAATAAGGAGAATTGAATTTCCCACCACAAAACAAAATCATAGAAATCGGAGAAAAATATCAGAGATATAGCGTTTTGAAATTAGCGATAGGCTATTTTCCTTTAATAAATTTATTGCTTTTCATATTAGTTAATTGCCTCTAAACAGCTATATAAACTGTTATAGATAGTTATTTGGAGAAAATCAAACATTGTGTAATAATTAGCAGCGTTTTTTTTTTTTTTTCGCCTGAGTAAGTATTATCAGACAGGATTTAAGAATAGAAGCATTTGTGCGATGATAATATTTCTAATACAGCAGGAAACCCAAAAGGAAAAGCGGACTTTTCTAAAAACCTCAGGTATCATATACGAATAAATGTTTACTAGGGGGTTGAAAGATAGCATAATACCATGCATTCAAATTGAAAAATAATGGCACATTTAAAGTATAAGCATTTATTATTAAAGAGAAAAATCAATCAATAGTGTGCATCACGAATATTAAGATGCCGAACAATATAAATTACCGTACAATAGTAATGATTTCACCATGCCGGATTTTCTTTTGCATTCGTTATACATTGATCGCTGAATAACATAAGCAAGAGGCATAACTTGGATCAGTCGTTTTACATCTCGTGATAATTAATCGATATCATTGCTGTCAATGCAATAGTCAATAGCTGCGAGATAATTTGTTTGCAAGCGCGGTGAATTATTGGCCATTCTTCAGTCGTTGCAGGTTCATAGCGGAGATATTACGAATTTGCCTATTGTTTTGTAACTGCCAGAACAGCTCATAAATATTCATCACTGAACACACAGCTTGCTCTTTCAAACAAAGTGCTTTTTGAAATAGTTCACACAGAAGAGGATATGTATTTATATAAATCTAAATATACAGTGGTCGACCTACAATCTGGATGTTACTGCAACATTGTCCGATTGTTTTCTTAGGATGAGTCCGTTCCGACCCAATTGCTTAGTTGTAATCTTTATATACACCTGGAGCAACTTCCTTCATTTGAATTCATATTAAAAAAAAGAAAAAAGAGAGATGTTAAATGATATGTGTCTTTTGTTCGTTAAGCCTTTGCGTAAGTAATAATTTTTTCTAGAGCAAACGAGTGAATCACAATATTCATCATTCCAGAAAATCGGATGATATAAAAAATTTACTTACATGTGAAAAACTTCACAAACAAATTATAATTCAGGTAATCATAAGCACTGCCGATAGACCTGAAAAGGGTTTTTTAAATTCGCGATTGGCACTTGAATTTCGGTGGATAGAAGAGTACGTTTGTAAAAGGAGATTAGGTTGATAATAAAAGTTTTGTTATTATTGGGCTTCATTTAATTGAAACCATCATCACCTTGTAGAGATATATAATCTTGGATTATGCCATCGTTTTTCAATGTGACTGTAAACTGTATAAGTTAGTGGTATACAAGTGTATTTTTTTATGTACCTGCCATTTGTATCATGGTAATTAGGATATTTAGGAATATGCTTTATATCAGTTTCAAAGGATTGATCTCGCTGAGAAAGAATTAAATCAGTCACTCTTTTTTTGCTTTGTCGTTGACTTTTTTGTCTGTGTTGATATTGACTACCCTTAATTTTCTTTCTCTTCATCTTGGATTTCGGCATTATAATTCGAAATATTCTCTGTTTTAAAATATTGATCCATTTATGAAAAATTAAAAACTAGTGTTGTTTTTTTGTTATAACTATACCGCTGTTTTTTTTTTTTTTTTCTATAGCACGCTTTTTTTTTTCATTCTCCTCTTTTATTGTTACTCTGTCTCCTGATGTAGAAATTTGTTGATTAGACTACTGCATAATTTTAATTCTTATCCTGATATCGCTTTAAACTAATTTTATTTTATTTATTTTTCTCCTTTTGAATCTAAATCCGCTCATACAACAGGATTTTTTACTCAAAGGAGGTGCTCTTCTCTCATTATTTCTTATATATAATTTAATAAAAAATGAAGATATTAAAAAGTATTAGTTCTAAAACATGAAAATATTTTAAAATATAGTTGTCCATTGTCATTATTTTTTAAATAACAAACAATATCCTTTCTACGTTTTGGGTGCAGCACCACATCTTCACCATTACCTTTCAGCAGCATTCCATTGTCCATTACATCTTAATCAGAATTTTCCTCATTTCTTCTTTAAAGATGTTCTTCAGTTTTAAAATACACTCGTCTTTATTATGTATATAATCTAAATTTATATTTATCACTTTTTAAAAGAGATTGAACATTTATTTATTAAATAGAGTATTTGAACTGTTACAAATGGTTCGGTGAGTAGGACCCAATAGAATCCCAAAAAATCTGGTGCGGGCAACACACGACTTTCACTTACCTCCATTTTTAAAATCAATGAAAGGATATTCTAATACAGTTAGAGATTAAACTACGTAAAACCATTAAAGAAATAATTAAATTGAATTTATGTAGAAACGTGTGTTTTATCAAAAATCCATTATATTATTATCTAAAATAATCAGATTTATCGGCTTTTCATCACTCTTTATTAACTTTTACAAGTTTGTTCATTAGATATAATTTATTCTAAAAGCTTTAGCTTTCCAACGGTATATTATAGTGTATATTACTGTTGTTATGTTCAAAATAAAAAAATTACATTAAAAAAATATTTTTTCAATTTCCTCCTTTAGTTAGATATCGAATTCGCTCAACTTATATTTTTATTTGATTTTCTTCGGTAGTAACAAGATCTACAGAAATCAAAGGTACTTTACAAAAAAAAAAAACATTTAAAATATAGGAATTTAAGCCCTGTCAGACCATTTTAATCAGAATGAAAACTACATGATATTAAAGCCCATTAAATTCTACATCGATATAGCTAGTTTAATAAAAATCGTCAGAACCGTTTTCGAGAAAATCTAAAAAAGGTGCAAAACGGATGGTATAAAGTGGATCTTCTGGTAAGCTCATATTGAAGAAAAAGGTTTTGTAATGTCTCGGGCGCATATTTTTCTTAAATATGAAATTTTCCTTTACACGCATGGTATTATCTACAATTAATTTGTACATACATTTTCATTTTGTTGGTAAAAAAAAAGAAGAAACTAAGATAGAAATTATAATTACTAACTGTTTATTAGTTTTTTTTTTTTTTTATAAATATCAAAATTAAAATTGCATTACACAACAAACAATTTGTTTTTCCTGAAATATTTTTGGAATCATTGGTTACACAGGGTTTACAAGTATCGTAATATCGAATATATTCAATTTAAAACAATATATCCTTCGAGGCACCTGAAAAGGCGGTGGCCTCGAGACCTGCTAATAAAATAAACATTACAGTGTTACCTAAAAGAATGATTAAAGTGCTACTGGAAGCTCCTTCACAAGACTATTTCATATCATATCTGTAATTGTTGCCCTTTTACTTGTTGTATATACAGTTGTAAAAATAAATAAAAATGTATTTAAAAATGATAAAGAAAAGTTTCATTATTCATTGTAGTCAGTAATTTTTCCCATGCCGGCAAATGATGATAGAAAAGCTTCAGCAAATCGTTTACGTGTGGAGTTTACATAGGTTATAAAGGGTTTGTTCATGGGATTGCAACAAAATTCCACAATTAACAATGTTATTGTTTATCATAATATTATAAACAATTAATCTGATTTCGCTTTCGGCAATGGTGCAGCCAGTACTGTATATGAAGTCAGTTATTAACGTCTAAGTAATAAATAAAGGGATTGTTTTTTTTTAAGGGTTGATAAACGAGTAGATAATACGACTTGCAGTAAATAACAAGGTGTGAAGCATTAGCTAAGAGGGTAACCACTGCCCTATTGCTATTAAATGAGCCGTCAAATACAGGGACAATGTACTTTAGGAAGTGTACATTTCACCGAGTGTGGGAAAGGTAGCTTTGTCTAATTGCGGGCCATACAGGTCTGCCACAATCATTAGTCTCCAATGAGCTTTAATGGCCTGTAAATACGGAACCAGGAACCGATGTAAGGCAAATGAAAATAGAAAAGGGCAAAAAAAAAAAAAAATCACAGACCATTTGTAACCCGAATGGGGAATTTTTTTTCCCCTGAGCAACCCCAACAATTAGGGGAAAGGGTAGTGCAGCGCATGAACGAGTCTTTACAACAGACTTACAGATAGGTATCAGCAACCACAATATATGTGTGTATATACTGCGTCGTAAATAATTTCAGAGGCAATTTAACCCCTTTGTGGTATCTTAGCCTGCCTCGGTTCACGGCTGGTTGGTCACCGGCTCTGCACGACCGTTGTAGGCTCCTTACCCACTCCAACCTATAGCTTTTTTTGGCACTATACATTCGTAGCATCAGAAAAGTTGCTGTTTAAAAAATCTATTTTATTTTAGGAAGAATATTTAAACTGAAAAGGTACTACAGCACAATAAAAAAGGATTTGATGTACTTACACGCATCATTCACTTACTTCCTTAGTTTAAATTAATCTAAGAACTTTTAAATTAAGTTGGAGTAGAAAAAAAAATCATTGAGTTTCGATGGACAACATATCATTTAGATTAATTAATCTAACAATAGAAATCAAAATAAACAACAATTTTTTTTTTTTAATTCTTTTATTGAAATTTACAACTCTACAATTTACATAGTACAATAAGTAAATGTGCTATTTACAGGCAATTGGCTTGAAAAATACATGAGAAGAATCTACCCAGCGGTAGCACTTCAATGTTTATTTTTTCAGCAGGTCTCGAGGCCACCGTATTTTCAGACGCCTCGGAGGATTATCGGGAATATATGTCGACGAGAGGATACAGACAAGCGGGTTTGTATTGGCGTGTAATTTGGAATGAAAGGAGGTGTATCTTTTTTGAGCCATTTCTGTAACTAGTGGGATATTCAGGTCTCTATGGATGAGTTTGTTGGCAACAAAGTAAGGAGCGTCTAGGATTTGTCAAAGGATTTTGGATTGCAAGGATTGGATGCGGGAGGAATTCGATGGTTTAGTGGAGCCCCATAGCTCTAGGCCATAAGTCCAGATATGTCTAATAATGGTTGTGTAAATGAGTTTTTTGAAGTGAAGAGGGAGTTTTGAACGTTTGTCAAGTAAGTGTTTTAATAGTGGATATCTACGGGTAGTTTCTTGTCGTTTAAGTCTTTGAGGATTCATCGTAAGACGTTTGTCAAGATGAAGTCCAAGGTATCGTATTTGTTCTACAGTGATGAGTGGGGTATGATTAAAGGAAACAACTGGACAGGAAGTCATAGGTTTACGGCGTAGAGTGAAGGTGATTGGGTGGGATATATTAGGATTTATTTTGATTCTCCAATTGTGACATCATTCTGCAATGGCGGATACATGGTTCTGTAGGAATTGTGAAGCAACAATTGGATCATTAATTACGGATAGCACACATGTGCCATTAGCGAGAGGACAGTGCTTGGATGGATAGGGATACCAGCTGTATACACCGTGTAAAGGATAGGGCTTAGGATACTACCTTGAGGTACACTGGGTGACTGATTGAATACTGAGGAGTAGGAGAGGTTATGATTAACTTTAAAGGTTCTATCTTTAAGGTAGGAGCGGATTATTAGGAAATATGTCGTAGAGAGGAATTTGCGGAGTTTGTAGAGCAGTCCTGGATGCCAAACTCGATCAAAAGCCTGTTTCACGTCAAGAAAGGCTCCAGTGCAGTACATTCCGCGCTCCAATGTAGAGGATACCACATCCACCACACGATGGCACTGCTGAATAGTAGAGTGGGATGATCGAAATCCAAACTGGTGGTCAGGAATGACATGATTTGAATCTAGGTCACTTTATGCTACTATAACTAATCGAACAATGTTACAGTGGAAGTCCTAAATTTTGTCCACCCAGGTTTTATAAGGCTAGGGATCTTTAACGAGTACCTGACATCGCTCAGGCTCGGGACTTTTTAACGTCCCCTCCAAAGGACGGCATAACTTTCGATCAGCTGTTAAGTGACCGTTGGCCGAGTGCATTGTGGGATAGATCAATCGCAAGTAGATAGTTTTTAAGTTGGTTGTCGCATATTCCCAAATCGCAAGTCATCATAGAAGATTGTCACGGAATTGCCACAAAGGTTAGGAGTCGCAAGGAAGGAAAGAAAAACCATCGCAGACAGGAAAGAGGAGGAATCGCTGCTTGTACATATGTAAACAGTATTTTTGTTATATTTTAATTAATATAAGTTTTGTTTATGTTTTCTCAGTTATTATTTTATTTATTTCTCCTCAACGAAATTTCACAAATCAAAAGAAAATTCAGCCTCTCATTATAACGACAGGGTCGAGGCTGCGAGCAAATTCGTTAGTCGCCCACACAACTCTTCTCAACACGTGTTGTTTTTTTTAATTTTTATCTACCTTAAGGTAACATTACAAATTCATCTAATTGTATTATCATTACGGTTATTTCGCTATATATATATATATATATATATATATATATATATATATATATATATATATATATTATATATATATCAACACTTAGCAGCAATCTGTAAAGTATAATGAATATAAATAGTTCTAAAAAAATAATAATAAACATGGCCTATTTCATCTCTTAGGCTTAACCATAATTTTCCCTAGTTTATATCAAGCTTACATATTTCAATAACACATATTGTAAGAAGCATGATTCCAGCGATAAATTAAATATTAATAAGAAAATATTATGCAACACGTCCGCCAGGCAATAAATTAACAACAGAAAGTCTAAGCGGCAAGGCCAGAAGGTACCGCACCCCACGGGTCAGCCTTGCAAGGGTTATGCTTGCTAAATCTGTAGCCGCTACCCCAACCCTAGGGTCACCATTTCCAATGACGCTATGTAATCACGAGCTCTAAAACAATATTCTCTGATACTATTTATCTTCTTCCTAGCATTGCTTTTCTGTTGATTACGTTTGTAAAGAACCCGCTAATTCTGATTACATTTCCAATAAAGACAGTGAATTATAAACTTTTTTATGCTATATTAATTTGATTGTGTACTTATTGCGCCAGAGTGTGGCTGATTGTATTATTTCTGAATGAAAAAATTATATAAAAAAAATTTTCTTGTGACGAAAAATATGTGACATTGAGGTACAAGTCAATTTTAAAGTTTTTAATAAGTTAGTCCTTGATTCAGGAAGTAAGCTTATAGTAAGATTGCTAAGTGGGTTTAATCATAGTAGAAATAGTCTGGAAGTTTAGCTGATTTATAAATGACCATTACTTTTTGTTTATTATAAATAATATAAAATGTATAAACATAAAATATAGAATAGCTTCACTACAACCAACAAAGAGATAAAAATATAAAAGAATTAAGCAGAAAAAAATAATTATTGTACAGATGCTTATCAGCTTAAGCTAAGTAAAATCGGGCTGAACCCAAATATTTCAACAGTGCTGGGTAATAGAGAGGAAACAATTAAATTCGTTTTTGATTTTCTTAAGGAGTAATCATTATTATCGAAATTATAAACACTACGATCTTAATTAACTGTAGGGTTTAACATTCCTGGTCAGTTTTTAATTATTTTTATTTTTTTTAAACTATTGTTTACATAATAATTTTTTTCTCAATTACTTATTACCTGATAATTCTTTCCTGTAAAGGTTAAATATACATATAGTAGTAGGGTTTTACGCCTTAAAACCAAACCAAACAATTATCAGCTTAAGCTTAAGTTTCTAGAAAAATTTATTACCTTGCATATGAACCTTTCGAAGGTTATGGATAATGAATAAAAACATATAAACTTGAGTGAATGTTATAGATAATAATTAATATTGTTTTATTATTTAATATAAACTGAACGTTTTCAATTAAAATCAATATAATTTGTACTTTCGCTAATCTATTTATTTCAGACATCCAGATATTTAAATTAGTTTATATAAAAAAATAGATGAACAGTTGTTTCAATCAGAATTTAATCTTATATCAAGGAAAGAACTTCTACTCAATTAAAAATCAAATTTATAGCTTCAGATGATTTTTAGTAATTGAACATATAAATGTAATTTTTTTAAATTTCTGATGCTTTGTAAGGGACTCTGGGAATATTTTATTTGAAGTCATAATGAAACTAACTAGGCTCATGATGGTAGTGCGTAGGTTTGATTTATCTGATAATTTTATCATTAAATATACGTGTTAAATGACTAGTTAATAAATGAAACATGTAAATGATTAAAGTTATGCTGAATTCCTCATGAATTACCTATTGATAAATACAATAAAGGATTGTATGGAACGTTTACCCCAATAATCCTTGTTTTCTCAAACAGGCTAAAAGAATACACATATCGCATGTTTGTTTTATATCACTTTCATAAATGCCGTGATCCCTTGCATCTAAAAATCAGTCAGCTACTTGTTTCCTCTTTTATGAAGTTAACATATTTGCTTGTTGCAAATAGTTTTTTGCAGATGGCTAATTACAATTTGGAAAAAAACAACTGTAAATAGTACTTGTAATCTTTCCTAACTTTGACTACGGTTGCCTAGAGTATGGTGGACTTACTGAAGAATCGGAAATAAAATTAAAACTATTGACGAATTGCTTTTTAAGATTTATTTTTGAGCCCACAGGTATCACCATATTTCAAGATATTACTCAGTTAAGTGGCATTATCCTTCTGTATGATGGAAATATTTTCATGGTTCTTTGTTATTCCAAAACCTTAAAAAACGGATAGCCTTCTTATATAACTAAACTCCAAACATTCTGTTCTAACATGCATTTATTGAACACCAGAATCCAATCAATCAATATTTATAATCCATCACATAGAAACCCGTTCCTTAGCCTTCTCTTCCTCGTTTCCTCCTCATTCTTTTTGAATTCACTACCCATTTCTGTCTGTAAAACAATTCCTATGTTTTATTTCAAAAATCAACTCTTCTATTACCTACTCTAATTTCTATATTCTATTTATTTGTACAATATAGGTACATAATCGTATTTATTACGGTCTTCAGACCTGTATGTAACGCCTCATCGAACCGCAGCTTTCGACAGATCTTTCCTTATCCGATCCTCGTCCATATGGAATTCTATTCCTTCTTATATCCGTCATTCCAATACTCTTCCTACCTTCAAATCCCGTTTATTCAAACACTTCCTGTCTATCCAATTTTCCAATGACCTCAAGTGATTTGCAAATTTCAATAAAAATCGGCAGAGAGAAAACGACTATTTATCACATTTTATTTTGTATATTAAAGATTTATGAATTTTATTTTATGCATAATTTATTTTTCAATGTATATATGAACATATTTTTATTTTTTTATTCTCGTCTAATTTTTTTTGTTTGTTTTTCTAAATTATTATAAGAAGCTACCTACAACTCCCATGGGGCTTAGAAAAATAAAAAATAAATAAAATAAAAAAAAACCCTATGAATTTATAACTATTATTCATTTTCTTTGTCATTTCTGTTGCTTTTTATTTATTTATTTTATTATTTTTTTATTTTATTTTTTTTACTCTAAGACATTGAAGCTCTAATTTAATTTGTATGTAACATTATTCCGAAGGGACTTGTCAAAGAATAAATAAAGAATTTATTATTATTATATAAGAACTGTTTTACACATAATCATATCAAAAAGATCTTTATACATATACATGCCACCGATCGGATACCATGTATGTGGTGGCTTTATATTTTCCTATGAAATAGACAATCCATAAACCGTTTAGTTGAATTTCACGTCTGTTGAGGATGTATGGTCGACTGTTGAAATTATCATTGGTAAAATAATTGGGAGTTAGTCATTTAAAAATATTTAACAATAAATATCCAGATTATTTCTACCTATAAAATTCACCTCATTTAAAAACAAAGATCCTCCAAAATTACTTTTTCCATCAATGCCTTAAAAAAAATTATTAAGGTGCGCAAATAACTAAAAACAGTAAAATATATTATAAAACTAAAAGGCAAAAAAAAAAAAAAAATACGATACAGATATTTCAAGCATATTCTAGTCAAAAAAGTATCTCAGAAGTGATCTGATATGTAAGTTAAGATATATTTCGTTTTTTTTAATTGGATTAACTAAACGTACTGCTTCTTCAACTAATGCAATCGTCCAAAAACTGAGCCAAGCTTTCGAACATTTTCAATGATAAATTCTCAGTTTAAGTATAATGGACTTGGGTCTCTCAAAATAAAGGTGATTCTCATATAAAAAATGGACTGAATATCTATATGTATTGTAAAAAAATACAATTATATGAAATTTTATTATGAGATGTTATTGCTGTTTTTATTGAAGTCATTATTATTATTAGAAAAACAAAGTTTTTAAAATTAAATAAAGTTATTTTAGAAGTTAATAGTACTTGTTTTAAATAATACAGAAAATTCTTAAAGTTTAGTAAATAACAATGAAAATTATTAAGTTGCATAAAAATACAAATATTATATATTTATTATACATTATTACAGGTAGGTTGACGGTAAATCGCTATCATAAAAGGGCTTTGTCAGTATCTGCCAACTATGAATAGTCTGTCATCATCGTTTTAGTAAATTAGAATTGAAGTGTTGTTTAAAACTTTACCAAATTACATCAAAACTAAATGAAGAGGAGTTAGTAATACCATTATCAATTAATTAATAATTATTCTAATTCTTGAAACAAGAGCTTTTGTAATAATGTATTGCCGTGTCGACTCTTGGCCACGCGGTGTTATCTCCTAGGAGAAGACACTCGCGGTACTCGATGATAAGTTATAGGGTAGGCTCATCCCTCCTCACGCCGATTGTGAATGGACACCAGTTCTCTGACAGGAAGGGAAGAGATTGTGTATGAATCCTCCTTTAATTATATACTAGAAAAAGTACTCCAGAGACTAGGGTTCGAATTCACAAGCTATTGCGTGGTTGACTTGCTTCCTATGCACACATTCATAGGCTTCCCTATTGTAAAATTAGGGGATAAAAAATCATTTTTGAAAGATAAAATCTTTTTGCCTTCAACTTGAAGGGAAATTTATTCCTTGAACTTCATAGGCTTTGTATACATCCCTTTTAAGAATCAAAGCTCTTGCGAAGGATTGAAGCGAAATACTTTGCAATATGTATGTTTTTGGTACATCCATAAGGCGATTAAACCAAATTCAAATGAGATACCCATCTCAGATACCAGCTCGTGGGGATATAATTTATCATCTGCTACAACCTGCTGTTTACAGCTAAACCATTTCCAACCTCTAGGCTATTAATTGAGCCTAGTTCCTTGACCTATCCTAGGATGGTGCACTCTTCCACCTGGAGCTGCAGCGGGCGATGCACTTTTCGAGCAGCTGCCGAGGTACCTACCGTTAGTTCTTAGTTAGCGGATATCAAGCTGCACTGAGTCAGGTGTACGGAAAACTGTGGACCAAAGTCGCATATCTAATGGCCCTTTTACTTCCTCGCCCACGGATGTTAGTCATGAATGAAACAGTTCACGGAGGAAGTGTTCATACCGGGTCAGTGCACTGGTAGAAACTGATTCAGCGGCGTTTCTCTCGTGTCGGAATATGTAATACGATAATCCTGGAAGTGTGGAATCCTGGAACTGTCTCGTTTGCCAACGTCATAATAAATCTCCACATGACTATGTTGTAAGAATAGGAGTAAAAACTGCACATGTAGACATGATGTCAGTGACAACTTCAATATTCTGCTCATGATTGATTAACGTTCGATAACATTAAATCAAATTAAATTAATGAATGAAAGATATCTTAACGAGAAAAAAAAAAAAAAGGACCTATTCTATTTATACATCTTTTAAACCTGTGCATTTAAACGGTAGTTAAACCTCCTAAAACTACAGGTAAGACAAAATAAATGTGATTAAAGGCCTAAATTTATAATATACACAATTATGAAATAGACATCAGTTTTGCTATGATGCATCCTCCAATCGAAATTATAAATGCTTTCCTTGAATCTAAAAGACTAAATGAATTATAAGGCTCGAATAAAATAATTCATAATATAGATATTTTGTACTCATGGAGAAAATTAAAACATTTTTATGTTAGGGATCCAAAATTTTGAGTTTCCTTGTATGTTTTAATAGTCAAGAAACAAATACCGTATCGTGTCGGTCCATCTACAGTCCTAGACCGTTAAACCTATATAATGATGTCATTAGGAATTTCGTAAATTATTGTCTTGATGCTAGAAGGAATTAGTCCGTGTGGCAGTCGATGAATGAAACAATTAGGTAGTTTCAACCATTTATTTTCTGCCAACGTTTCGACCCCCATTGTGGGTCATCATCAGGGCTAAAAAGATACATTTACAAAAAAAATAATGAGCTAAAGGATGTCAATATTAAAACATGGAAAGAAACTAGATATGTACAAAAATCGGTTAATTAAATTACAATGACTAAGGTATAATAATAAGAGGGCTATACAGAGCAGATAATGACTAAAGATAATGTACAAAGGTATAAAAAATTACATGAAATAAGAAACATTGAAATATGGAGTTGAGTGGAGATACGTACCGTATTGTAGGCGAATAAAAACTAGGTACAATTTGGTGGAATGGGATGTAGGTAGGTAGATCGGAAAGTACGTACATAAGGTAGGTAGAATGGAAAATACGTACCGCATTTTAGACGGGATTCGACAACAATGAGTAAAATTTTCATACTAACATATGAAGAGGTATTCAGATTAAACATATAATAGTAATAATATCATAAAGGTACTAGAAAATGTTTAAACAAAATTCTTAAAGTAAAACCTATATAATAATGAGAAAATTATGAATAAAGTATATGGAATAAAACTGACTACCTCCCAACCAACTTTTCTCTAATAACTTTAGGAAGCAAAGAAGTATAAATGTCATATTACACAGAAAGCTGTGGACAGTAATGTATAGTTACAAATAGAACATAAAGTTCAGGGATAATTGAACGTAACAATTTTATATTGTTACATTATTTAATCTATAACAAATGCTTCCAACGATAATTTAATATATTTCTTTAAACTGTTTTACTTTCACTTAGTTATATTATAACTACAATATAACTTTAGGTAAGAGTTCATAAATCTATTTTCTCCACTGAGGTAAGTGAAAGTCGTATTATTACCGCAACAGATTTTTACACATTTACATGCATTTATTTATAATGTAAACTATAGATGAAGTTATGCTGATATAATTTTCAACTTGCACTAAATGAGTCATCTCTTGAAGATCGTGCCTAGGAAGGTTTGCGAAGATCTCCAGTTGAGAAGTATCGGGGAAGATGGTACGGCAGAGGTCACGACCTATGATAAGACGTAGGACCGGCAACCTCACAATTTGCTCGGGAGGGCCTGCTATTACTGACTTCACCTATAATTCCGGACTGCATGACAAAGCGCAGGTGTCTCTATTGTTCCAGTCTTCCCGCCCGTACAGTTATGTCTCACTTAACTTCCATTATCATAATACAATCTTCCGCTCTGCTTTTTATTTAATTAGCCTCATCACGAATAATGACGCGGCACGCGAAACTAATTTTGTATGCTCACATTTTGGAAACGACCGCTATTGTGAGCGAAATCTGATAAATTCGGGGGTTCCTCCGTATAATAAGAAGACACCTGGTCTTGGACGCATGCCACGACCTCGATTTAATAAGAATGTGCCTGTGAAAAGAAAATGAATATGTTTGGGATAACCACAGGGTTCTCAACGGATTATAGAAAGTTAACATCGGTGGAATGTAGGCTTCTAGTATTAAATCGCAGTTCGTAACATGATTAATACTAATTACACCCAAGTAGGTTTCTGCGATCTTTTGATTTTATACCTTTTATTAGAACGATTACTGTAACTATGTTCTTCCAAGCTTTAGACAATTACGAATGTTTAACTGAAGCAATATGAGGAAAACAAATCAGAAATGAAAACGGCAAAAAGCATCGTTATTATTCAAGATCCATTTACTACCGGCGTTTAAAGTGATTACTCGGATATACTGTAGTTCTCCACTGTATTGGTGATGGAAGCAAACATAGATATGCATCATTTAGGCTGTATACATTTAAATATCGCATGTTCTAATGGCAATGAAGAATCTGGTGCTGGTAACACAAGACTTTCAATTAACTCGAATGTTAAAATCAATTTAAGTACTATTAAATAAACTTAAATTTAAAGTTAATTTAAATAAAACGTTTATCCAGTTTCGTTAGAAACATATGATTTAGATTAATTAATATAGCAATATCAACTCTTTACGAATAATTACCAGTAATAATAGTATGCCCTTTTTTTCACATTATTTTACCTTTTAGAATCAGCTGATGCGCTCGATGATAACAGTCATACGTTACATCGTCTCTCAGATTTTTGCTTTTTTCAGTAGGAATTCGCTTGAATTCAGTCTGGAGAAGATCACTAGACCTCAGGAATACTACGGCAGTGAATATTGGAGAAATTTCGGTAAGCAAAGTTATAATTTACTTTGTACAATCACGAAAAATTGAAAGGAGGGTCACTGATCAGCTGATTGCCGCTAGCTCGGCAAGCTCGGGCTTGCTTTTCGTTAACTTATCTTTTTTTATCTTTAATTCTTATCTCATTATTTATTTATTATTATTATTTTCTTAATCAATGAGATATTTTCATCAAGTCATGTCCTCAAAGTCTGCAAGTAAAAGATCTAGATCTGCAGGTTCTAACTCGTCTCCTACAAAACAGAGACCCCGCCGTGAACAAAATAGAAAAATAATTCCACCAGCGACCGCGTCAGCTACCTCATTAGGATCTGAACCACAGCCCAGCACATCATCACAAGGAATAACTGATGAATCCCCGTTTTTTACACCGAATCCATTTGAGATCCTCCAAAATGAAAAAGAAACCATGGAATCTTCTCCTATACCCAGGGAACCACTACCTCCACCAATATTTGTTAAAAATATTAAAAATTTTAAATTGATGTGTGCGCATTTAAAAAAAGTAACTGATCCTAATAGTTATTATTGTATAAGTAGAACCAATGATACTAAAATATCTCCGACTACTGCTGAAACCTACAGAAAGATTGTAAAATATCTGACTGAGAACGAAGCTGACTTTCATACTTATCAGCGCGCCAGGAGAGAGCATTAAGGGTCGTAATCAGAAACCTACATTCCTCAACACCCGTTGAAGCTATCAAAGAAGAACTGACAGAATTAGGATTCCAAGTGAGGCAAGTCACCAACGTTCTAAAAGATAAAAGTCCACTGCCTCTATTCTTCGTGGACTTGGAACCATCAGCAGGAGTCGAAAAAATCTATGACCTAAGTAGACTGTACTATACCCGTGTAACAGTTGAAAAACCGTACACAAAGAGGGAAATAGTTCAGTGTCATAACTGTCAGGCATATGGTCATACCAAAAGTTATTGCTATCACGTACCGCGCTGTGTGAAATGCGGTGAACAGCATAAATCAGAAGAATGTACAAGATCAAGATCAACACCCGCTGTATGTGCCCTGTGCCTCAAGGACCACCCGGCTAACTACAAGGGATGCGAAATCTACAAGAAACTCAGAACCAGATACCAAAAACCTCAGGATCCGAATGAAACAGCTATACCAATCAGAAGCAGAAGAGAACCATCTAAACTTGTAAATTCTAATGTGTCATTTGCCCACTTGCTTGGAGGTGGAAGCCAGAGTCATGAAGTCGAGGCACTGCCGGAACAACATTTTCCTCAACATTCTCAATCTATTGTACAACAATCTATCCCTCAAAGTTTACCTAATCTTCAAAAAACTCCTCAACATCAAATTTCTCATATCCCTCCACCATCAAACGTCACAGATCTTACCAGTCTAATGACATCGTTCATCTCCGAAATCAAATCTCTTGTTATGCCGCTTATATCACTCCTTACAAATCTAGTATCAAATCTAATCCCTGCCTTGAAAAATCCTTAAATGAATTCACCTAACTCCTTATCCATTCTCCTTTGGAATGCGAATGGTGTTAGAAATCATACTGACGAACTGACAGCGTTGTTGCAAGACAAAACAATCGATGTTGCACTTATAACTGAAACAAGACTAACGACTAAACAGTACTTCAAAATACCGCAATACATGACATACCGTACTGACCACCCAGACGGCAAAGCCCATGCCGGTTCTGCTATCATTGTCAACCAATCCCTCTCTCATCATTTACTCCCACTTCCCACCTATGATTTCCTACAAGCCACAGCCATAGTAATCAAGACTTTTTCCTTTCCGGTAACCCTCACATCTGCATACTGCCCTCCTAAACATTCCATTTCCAATTCCGAATTTGTATCCTTCCTGGATTCCTTAGGAAATCGTTTCATTCTGGGTGCAGACTTAAACGCCAAGCATCAGCAGTGGGGTTCCAGAACCACGAATTCTCGGGGACGAAATTTGCTGTCTGCACTCAACTCCCGAAATTTTAATATCCTGCCTCCTGACTCCCCTACCTACTGGCCAACCGATCCTAACCGCAATCCTGACATCCTCGACTTCTTTATCCACAGCGGATTAGGCTCCCTCAACTTGTCTGTAACTCGCCTTGATGAACTATCCTCAGACCATAGTCCACTGATCCTAAAAGTATCTCTCACTCCAATTCCAAAACCCATTCCACCATCATTCATCCGAGGCCCTGTCAACTGGAACCTTTTCCGCCAAATTCTGACCGATAATATTGACCTCAGAGTAACCCTCAAAACCCCAGATGACCTAGATAATTCCGTCTATTCCTTTACCACCGCCACCCAACAAGCTGTCTGGACTGCCTCCTCTCCTAAACATCCCAATATGAATCCTCACCAAAATCATTTTCCACAACATATTATAGACCTCATCCATACCAAACGCCGAGCAAGATCATTATGGCAGCGCACCCGACACCCAACAGATCGCCGCTCCTATAACTTCTATTGTAGACAATTGAAGAGGGAGTTGGCGACCTCCGTTCCCAGTCCTTTAATTCCTACCTCTCCTCTCTATCAGCTCGTGATAATTCCCTGTGGAATGTCACGAAAAAGATCCTAAAATACCATCAAGTTTCCCATCCTCTCCGACGTGGTGATGACTCCTGGGCTGCGTCTGATGAAGATAAAGCCGAGGAATTCGCCACACACCTCTCCAAAGTTTTTCACTCCTCACCCGGAATCCCAAGCCAATCACACCGCAACAGTGCAAGACTTTCTTTTGTCACCAATTCCACTTTCCCTACCTCCTAAAGCTATTAATCCCTCTGAGGTCAAATATCTTCTCCAAAAACTTACCCTCCGTAAATCTCCTAGACACGATCTCCTTACTCCCCAGATCCTCCGACAACTTCCGCAGAAAGCTACTATATTCCTTACTTATATTTACAACTGCATCCTACGCACCACCTATTTTCCTCTGTTATGGAAACATTCCACTATCATTCTTTTTCTAAAACCAGGCAAACCTTCCAACAACACTTCATCCTACAGGCCTATTAGTCTACTCCCCATTCTCTCAAAAATCTTCGAAAGGCTTCTTCTTAAACGTATCCTACCCATACTAGAATCTCAAAATCTTCCTTCCCATCAGTTTGGATTCCGTCCTCACCATTCCACAGTTCAACAGGAGCTCCGAGTTGTAGACCATATTTCCTCAGCTCTTAAATGCAAAGAGTATTGTTCTGGTGCGTTTCTGGACATTGCGCAAGCTTTTGACCGGGTATGGCGCACTGGATTACTCTTCAAGCTGAAAACCCATTTACCCCAGTCTCTATACCTCATTCTCCGATCCTATCTCTCAAACCGTTCCTTCCGCGTTCGCTGTGGTGTAGAATTTTCTAACCTTTATCCCGTTGAGGCCGGTGTTCCTCAAGGCAGCGTCTTGGGACCCGTCCTCTACATCCTTTACACTGCTGATATTCCTACACATCCTGATACCTTTCTGGCAACTTTTGCAGACGACACCGCCATCCTATCATCCAGTTCCAATCCTAAAACAGCATCTTTAAACCTGCAAAGACACCTTTCTCTTATCGAAGACTGGTGTAATGCTTGGCGCATAAAGGTGAACGAAGCCAAATGCAAACACGTAACCTTCACTCTTCGACGAAACTCCTGTCCGCCAGTTTACTTCAATTCCATTCCAATTCCTCCTTCAGATACAGTCCGGTATCTTGGCTTACTGTTAGACAAAAGATTGACTTGGAACCCACATACAAGACTTAAAAGACAAGAACTCAACCGACGATTCGGACAGTTATACCGACTACTCAACAGAAAATCTGAACTTACAGTTCACAACAAATTATTAATCTACAGGACAATACTGAAGCCCATCTGGACCTACGGACTTGAACTGTGGGGGGCAGCTAAACGTACTAACATCAAACGCATTCAATCCTTTCAATCCAAAGTCCTCCGTACAATAGTAAATGCTCCTTATTATGTTTCCAACTATACCTTGCACCACGACCTTAATGTTCCTTTTATTTCAGACCTGATTCCATCCAAATTTTCCGAATTCCACCAGAATCTCATTCATCATCCTAATCCTCTAGCTCAATCCCTATCCAGCTCCACTCATCCATACAACCCACCTAGAAGGTTGAAACGGCAGTGGCCTCGTGACCTCTTGTAACATGTATATTGGAGTTCTAGCATTGGCTAGATTCTCCACTCACGTGCTGTATGCTTGTGAATTGTATATAGGTATGAGTGACTATTGTATATATTTTTATTGATTTTATTTTGTATATATGTATATTTTATTATTATTATTATATAAATTTATTGTTTTGTATATATCGTGTGAATGTAGTATGAATGTTGTACGTTATCACTATTAAAAATGTCCTAAATTGGACAGATTGTAATATTGCTCGATAAATAAAACTCATGAAGCATCTCATTTTACCTTTTACAACTTAGGATATGAGATAATTTTTTTTTTTCTTTTCTAAAATGTTTAACTTTCCAACGGTATATTATACATTGATGTTCAAAAAACCCAAAATTGCATTACAAAATATTGTCGCTCTTTTCTCTTTTAGTTGGTTATAAAATTCGTTCAAATTTTGTATTTAACCGATTATTATCAACCTTGGATAATTCTTCTAAATCTATAAAATTAAAGGTACTTCCGAAGAAGAAAGTTTTAAATATCGACATTTAAGTCATCTTGGAGTATTTTAATCAGAACGAAACCTGCATGATATTAAAGCCCATTAAATTTTACATCGATATAGCGAGTTTAATCAAAATCGTTAGTACCGTTTTGAGAAAATCGTAAAAAGTGTAAAATGCATAGTATAAAGTGGCTCTCCTGGTTAGGTGATTTTTTGTCTTAAAAAAATCACCTTAGATGTAATTAGTAGGTGATTAGTTGTCTTAAAAAAGAAATTTCAGTTTATTATGTGAAAGTATATTGAATATTGTATATTGAAAAGATACACGATCAGATAACACATTCTTTTGTAAAAGGGAATAAACAATAAAGCTGAAGAAGAGATGCTGTCGCTTAAAAGTTTCATCTTAAGTGGGCAGCACTACTCTTGTGAAATGTTTTAACTGTTATAATATTAATCTTGATAATTTTTTTTTTTTATAACAAGAAATATACTTTGCAGTATAATTTGCAATTTGCAATTGCTAATATATTGCAAGCCTAATGCAGTAGCTCATCTCAAATGAGCAATTTAATCCCTTAGCATATCTCTTGAGCATAAAATACATAAAATAACGTATCTGTTCGTGGGTTAGTATTGCAAGGTAGGGTTTTGCGTAAGTTGTAATATTCTTGAGTAAAATCGGAAAACGTCGAAAATTAATTAATAGTTGAAGAAGATAACTAATTACTATAATTAACTCAATCATTTATAATAGATAAACTCTAAAGTTTGAAAAAGAAAAAAAATTTCTGAGGTTTATAATGGCAACTAAGAATAAAATTAAATATCTCAAAATGTGTAATGACAAGT
Source organism: Piezodorus guildinii (assembly GCA_023052935.1). Lineage (NCBI taxonomy): Eukaryota > Metazoa > Arthropoda > Insecta > Hemiptera > Pentatomidae > Piezodorus > Piezodorus guildinii. The sequence goes on from CM041292.1 coordinate 52,101,193, forward strand.
TAAGAGTAAGTTCACAGTGACTAAGGTTTCATACGAACTTAAACTTTCTAATATCCATTTTTTTTTCTTTAATTCTTTTATTGAAATTTACATACATACAATAAGTAAATGTGCTATTAACAGACAATTAGTTTGAAATGTCATGAGAAGAATTTACCGGTAGCACTTCAATGTTGTTTTTTTTTCTGTAGAACAATAGTGAAGAAATAAAATACTAGAAAATTAAGTATCAGTTTTAAAACAGTCACTATATTAAAGGATTTTGTTTTTAAATGGACAATGACAATAACCATTCTAAAATAAATATATCAACTTTAGCCTGGAAGAAATGAAATATTTTCAAAACAACTATAATTATAATTAGATTTTTATATCTTTGAGAAAAATAAATGCAGCAGTTCAAAAGAAGGTTAATCAAATAAAATGTAAACTAGATATTATCTAAAACTGTTTTCATTCAATGCTAAAGATATCAAGATCTTAAACAGCCTGTTTAAATTCAACGCTAGTTGATAGCATTGTTTCAGCACCTACCTCGTACCCGATAAACGAGCTCCGTATTAGCTACCGGAGGAGATAACACAGTTTCAAGAAATATAAATAGAAAAGGAAATCATGATTTAAATAACTAGGAAGCCTAGAAGAGAAGTTCTGCAAATGTTTCAAAAGACCCTGAAATACTTTGGACGGCTATCTTAAAGAGAAATTTCAACTCCCACTAGTGAAAAAAAATATCTAGTTTTACCGGCACCAATTACTTTAAGAATACTAAATTTTTAAATGGGGTGTGTAGAGACACTAAAATAAAAATAAAAATAAAATATTGCAATTATTGATATTTTTTGCTATATAATATTTTTATATTCCAAATAAATTAGTTTTTATGGCAATACCGTTTATACTACAAGAAAAATAAAATCACAACAGAAATTATTCTGTTTAACTATTACCTGACTATGTGCGTTTTCGACACACTTCATTAACATCCACAGCTTTTTATGTCAGATATTTTTTTTTTATACTTCTGTCATTACGAAGGTAAAATGTATGTATCAATCTTCTATATACATATACATTTATAATTAAGAAAAAAATATATTATTATAAAAAAATATTTTTCCTTAAGTTGATGATAATATTTTTATACATTTTATATTTATTCATATTATAAAAAAAGTAAAGGTTCAATTGTGGAAGAAATTTTTAATATTTGGTACGTAAGCTCCTTCGGACTAATATAAGAAATACCAGATATTAAATGCTATTTTAGTATATAATTATACTTGATAATAAGACTATAATAGACATCTGTTTCGAAGAAAATTACTAAAATGTATGATATAAAATGGCACCTCTTGTAAGAGACGATATCGCTGCAACATTACACTTATATACCAATTGTATGTAATTATTTTCGGTAATTATTCGTTCTGTTCGTTACTTGATCCTTTATATTCAAGAAGGAGAAAACCGTAAAATGTGTTAAACAAAATTGTTTACGAGCACAATACTTTTTCTCACCACATATCTCATAAGATATTCAAAGTAAAAATACCAACGAAATGCTTTTTACGGGAGGAGTGAGAGGTTAGTATAATACTTAATTAATTACTATTACTATAATTAAGTTCCAATAATGTAAATTAATAAGAAATAGAAACAAAAATTTAATACAACGCATCAATCTATATCTCTACATATTTTGCCACATTAATTGAAAACAATTATTTTATTAAAATAAAGTAAGCTGTATTAACTGTTTACGATGTAGAAGAACGAATTATTGAATATCAAAAATTAAAAAATCTAACAAGCACGCAACTAAATGTTTGTCGGTGTACTCTGATGCCTGTCCACCTCTAGGGATAAATTAAGACTTGGAACTAGAAATATAACATCTTACAACACAACCTATTGTGTTACAAGCCGGAAATTTATACAAATTTTAGACGAGATGAAGGCAGCAGGAAATAAGGGAAGATGCCAGACCTGCAACACCCAGCGATGATGTTGGCCAGCATTCACTTCTTAAAGAATTTTTTTAAAGCCAAATTAGTATCAGTATATAGAAACCTACAACATTGGGAACGAATATTTAATAAAATCGATTTGAAGGAAATCTCACCATGTTCGAGGAAATTCGGAGAATAGTTACGTGCAGATTAATTTTTGTACCATCTACATCGATGGTAATTGAAGGAGATGGACCCAATTTGCACAAAACTCACTTTTTTTTTTTTTTTTTTTTTATAAACTTCTTTATTTGAATCAAAACACAGACATATTACTGTGCAAGTATAAGTCACTATCCCACTAAGGCGAGCCCGTGTGTGGGAAAGGAGAAGTTATAATAAATAATATAATATAATAAATTAATAGTTCGTTAACTTTTATATACTGTTATGATCGTCAAGTGTCCTGATGAAGACCTACAATATTGGCTACAAAGTGTGCATTACAATAGTGCAAGCTATGTTTTTTTTTTTTTTTCTATACGTAAGTATATAAAACGTTTATTTTATTTTTAAAACATTTTCACCAATCACTTTTAAGTAACATAAATGATGTCCAGCAACCAAACCTTCTTCTTCCAGTGGCGCTACAGGCCGTGTAGGCAGGCATTGGGCCTCGCGGTGTAAACTCCTGCGAGTTTACACTCACGTTTCACGATGCAATTTTTAGTGTAGGGTCATCACTCTCAACGACTAATTTTGCGAGTGGCCACTCTTTGGCTGACGGATCTCACATACCCGGGGGAGAGGTTGTGAGTGAATCCCCATTTTTTTCACATCCTTATATAAGCCCCGCCGGGACTGGGATTCAAACTCAGAACCTGTAGCATGAGAGACTAGCGCGCTAGCCACTCAACCACGGGCTCCCCTCAACAACCAAACCATCCATACAAATAATGAAAAAAAACAACTTCCTTCGAACAAAAATGGGCATAACAAATTAAAACTTAAAAGTAAAATTTCGATTACGTTAGGTATCCCAAAAGTGGAAATTCATATCTGTGGCGATCGTGAATAAGTGGTTAAGTCAATATATTTTATTTTACAGGTGAGCGACTTAAACTTTACGTAATACCTAAAATAGAGTGATTAACATAAAGCTTTCTTTCCACCTGAAAATTCTTCCACCAAGAAATTTCTTTAACCAATTCAATGCGACGTAGGAGACGGTCTGAGGAAGCGATACGTGGAGTTAACTCATTTTTTATAAAACTCGAGTTATCCATTTTTTCACGACCGCCACAGATATATAAATAATAAAAAAATTAGCAGTATATATAGATTTATAGATCCGGGAAAACCCGTAAAGGCTTTGAAGACGTGGTAAGGATGGAAAAACAAACGACTTTCACTTACTTCCGTTGTTAAAATCGATTAAAGAATTTTTAAACATAGTTAGAGATGAAAATGAGAGAAACTAATAAAGAATAAATTCAACTGAATTTTTAAAGAAACATGCGTTTTATTAAAAAGTATTTTATATTATTATCTAAAACAATCAACTGATTTTCAAAACAAACTACTTTTATCGTATTTTCATCACTCTTTATTAACTTTTACTAGCTTGTGCATAAGATAAAAAATTTTCTAAAATCATTAGAATTCCAACGGTATATTATTCAAGTATATTACTGTTATTATATTTAAAAAAAAAAAAGTGTTTTGCAGTTTTCTCTTACAGTTGGATATTGAACCGTTCAACTTAATATTTTCCTAATTTTTATTAATGATAGCAAGATTAAATAATTTTTTTATAGAATCTATAAAATGAAAGGTACTTTGGAGAAAGAAAATTTAAAATATCGGCATTTAAGCCCTGTCAGACTATTTCAATCAGAATGAAACCTACATAATATTAAAGCCCATTCTATTTTACACCGATAAAGCGAGTCGAATCATAATCGTCAGAGCCGTTTTTGAGAAAATCGTAAAATGTTGCAAAATGCATGGTATAAAGTGGTTCCTCTGGCTAGCAAGTTTTGAAAAAAAGTTGCTGTAACATCTCGGGCGTATAGTTGTGTTAAATAAAAAATTTCTATTTCATAGGACTTTTCGTTTTCGCTCAGGACTTACCACACACACGCACACAGAACGTTTTGCGGGATTTGGTCATTTGAACTCAGGGGACCCTTGAACGCGAATTTCCGTCAGAAACTGACATTCAAAAATTTTCAGAATCGCATTACTTTTCCTTATTATATATTTCATATATAGGTATGTGAAAGTAAAACCAATATAATCATGTACATTTTCCTTGTTGACATAAAAATATTTTTATTATAAAGTAAGGATGATTATTGGAGAATAAAGAGTTTAAGAGATGGTAGAATTGAACTTTCCCTAATTACGATTTGCAATAATGCACTAGCCAATCCCTTCGACTTGCTCAATGTGTTTCTATAGAATATAGTAGCGACCAAATCGCGAAAATAACCCCAACCCATCATCGGCTGGAGGTCCATTGTCAATCCAGTTTTTTTTTTCGCACACGTACGTGATTGGAACGCCTCCATGCAACAGATGGAGTAATGGTAATTGAAATCTCTAAACAATAAAGACAACAGGTCCTGGGAAGCGAATACAAATCGGCCCTCGTCCTTTTGTCATCCATTGACTTGCAAATCCGTGTCCTGGCCCAATCAGGAGCGGAGTGCCCAATGTTGTTTAATTGAAAATGGAAATTGGTCCGAGCTGTGAGTGGGTGTGTCCGGCGGTAAACGGGTTAGACCCTAAGTGCCCATTCATTGGTCGCTCCGCTCAATGGTCTCGGCCAATTAGCTATCTTTTAGCGTCGACCCAAGAATTGAGAGTTTTTGTTTTAAGGCCCCCATCAAGGCAGAGATAGGCTTATTCAGCGCATTTAAATTCGTTCGCTTCCAAACTGGTTATCTCAAATGAAGTGCTTCAAGAGGCTCGTTGAAGAGGCCAGTAAAACCTCAAGAGACCCGGATTGAAGAGAACAGTTTTATTAGGATTCAAAGAGGAAGGGATTCTAACAAAGAATACTCGTAGTGTTTTTTGCGCACTGGCCTTTTGGGAAACCTAATTTATATTTTCACGTTTAAGAAAATAATTTATTAATTAAAAACATCATATTATGTATAACAGCCAACTGTGGTTTAGTGGCTAGCTTAACAGTCCTCTATCTCCGATGTAGCAGATTCAAATCCACCCAATGGCCCTGAGATTTTTTTAATAGAAGCCACAAAGCCGTGGTCCTTCGGAAAGCACGTAAAATAGTGGTCCCGAGCTAATGTCAGCTACTAGTTAAAGAACCTTATTCTAATTTAAATTAAGCCTGGGTAGACAAAATTTAAGACTCAAAATACAGTAGCACTAAGTGGCGTTACGTGAAAAAAAATATCAGTTATCGTCGAGAAATTCTTTAGTAAAAACAATAATGGACACAATTTAAATTTGAATGATAGAAAAAAACAAGGTGAAACACATTTTTTTTTTTTTTTTTTTTTTTTAAACATCATTCATTGAAATTTACGAAACACATTTAAAAGGCACTTATATGAAATCCTAATCCAAGATTAAAACGGCGAGAAACTGGTCACAAATAACTAGTCTACTTTTAAGAACAAAAAATAAATACAAAAAAAATAAATAATATACACCTTACAATTATCACGCTTATCAGGTCGAACGGGATTTATCTTTGGGGATCTACAAAACTGTCAAATTCCTACAGAAGCCAATCATTACAATTCCAAATCAAAATACATTAGTAGCGGATTCACGCGCTCGCTCACAGATAGCGCTAGCGAGAGCAACCTGGGTCACCCGCCGAATATAAGAAGACGCTATATCCAATAATATTGTATATTGTTACTAATTAATGTCATTGTAAATATTGTTATCTATGTAACTGTTTTATGAGAATTAATAAACCACTCAAGGTAATTTGACCTAGGGCCGAGACATTAGTCTGGTAACAAAGCTCTCACCATTAATTTTTGAGATGGTGACTACACTAACTAACTAACATCCCCAAGAGCTGGCTCAGTTCATCAGATTGGCACAAAGCCACCTACCTCCTCAAGCGCATAACGCACATATTGCAATATTTATTTTGTACAAAAATAAAAGAACCTTAAAATGCCTTTGGGCAATACAAGGACATAGCTGTAGTGTGTATATATTAGTCTAGTTTTAGTCTGTAAGTATATGCATGGTAGATGTAAGATTATATTGTAGTTTTTATGTAAATAAACGGATGGAGGTTAAGAAAAAAAAACAAAAAAAAAAACAGTTCATCAGATTACATACTTGCTTCTACCAGATGGTGTATCCCTAGGTTAGAGTATCTGTGCCTTTGTAATTTTATGTGGTCTATCTTTATTGAACATCCTTCATGTACGTTCTCTCCTGCTTCCTTCCAATCCTCCTCATAGGATGGGGTGCATGGCTTCTACCCATGTTCATCTATGAGTGCTCCTTACCAACACCGCTGTTGTATTGCTACCACACGGAGCGTATCCTTCCTAACCAGTTACCTCTGCTAATTGGTCGGTGAGGGTTCGCCCCCTACCTGGCAGAGTAACCTGTTACCTGGGCCTGCGGTACGTGCTTCTACCACGGCGAGCACCATCTCCATCTATTTCTCTCCTTGCATGGACACGCAATTATTAAGGTCTTCTGATACCTTTTCTTGTCCAATATAATAAGCATACTTCGACACATTTAAATCTCTCCTTTCTGATAAAATTATTCGTATGGACCACTATATTTTATCTGGTGCTGATTTAAGACAAAATAGATTGACATCATTCAATCGAAAACTACCTTAACTAGTCTGCAACTTTTCATCTTAACCAATTCTAATCTTGTATCACATTTACTAAATGTATTTTATTATACAGTTGTAAACATCAATAAATATATTTTCTTTTTAAAATCAATTCTAGGACTTAGAAAATAAGGTAGTCGCACAGTATTCTTCATAGAATAACCATCGAAGTGCGACTAAATAGTAGCTCCACTAACAGCTACTTTCAAGTACTTCATATTATTTTCAAGATCAAATTTACTTTATTAATCTAGTCTATGGCTGTAGGTTTCACTAAATTTAAAATATATAAATATTCTCAGTTATGATTATTTTAAATGCTCTACTTGGAATAGTTCTACGAATGGTGGGAAGCAAAAGTTAAATCTATATCTGTGATTATCGTATGAGTACCATTCCACTGTGGAATCCCAGGACATGGAAAAGCTGATATAGCAGAAATTTCAGTTAGAATGGGAGAAACAGTGGGAATTACAAAAATAAAGGGATACCCCAGTGGATGTTTGAGTACTTCACTCTAACAGAAGGCTACTGAGTGTAAGGACAAGTTGGAAAAAAAGTCCAAATTATGAATAAACAAATTTTACTGCAAGAAATGGAGTTCTAGAATTGGGCACCACAAGTTTACACATGGTACCTTTTTAAGACAGCTAAAAGCACCAGCCAGTAAAAAATGCAATAATACCCTACAAACTGTGCAAAATTTGCTAATTTAACAGTATTCAAGAATTCGAGGATGAATAAAAAACATAGGGTGGCTATGGAATCATTAAAGTAACAGCGTACCATCACTGAATATAATACTTTTGATCAAACAATGACCCATAAGGGTATATGTATTTTTACTTTCACTTACCTATATATGAAATATATAATAAGTCCTGAAAAAAGGTGTGTGTGTGTGGTAAGTCTAGCGCTAAAACGAAAAGTCTTATAAAAATAAAATTTGATATTTAAGACAAATATACGCCCGAGATATTACAGCATTTTTTCCATCAAAATCGGCTAACTAAATAGGCTCATCTTCTTACTAGCATTGATAAAAAAAAACCGGCTAATACGCATGTTGAGCGACTTTGAAAAACAACTAAAGGAGAAAAGAGAAAAAAATATTTCTTATGCAATTTTTGTGTTTTTGAAAACAAGAATAGTAATACAGACGAAGAATATACCGTTGGATAGCTAAAGACTTTAGGAAAAATATTATCTAATACACGGAATTGTAAAGGTTAATGGATAGTGATGAAAAGCCGATAAAACTGACGGGTTGTTGAAGATAAAAATATAATTATATTATTTAACAAGACACATGTTTCTCTTGAAATTCATTTTAATTAATTTTTTAACGATTTATTTTTATCTCTAAATGTATTGAGAAAATCTTTAATTAATTTTAACAACGGAGGTAAGTGAAAGTCGTGTGTTGCGCGCACCACATATTTTTTATTAAAAAAATTCTGCTATAAAAATGTAATCTTACTTTCCTTTCAAATTCTTGCTTCACAAATAATACTCCAACATACCTAAAATAAAAAATAAACAATAAGATATTAATATATTTAAATGTTTATATTATAAATATAATAAAAATTAATAATAAAATAGTTAATTACACATGAAATAAATATTTTTATTCATTTAACTAAAGTCATTTTTTTGTAGAGAAGTACATATGTGTCGCCCTTTTATTATGTCCTGATATTCTTTAATTACATAAAAAATACAGTTTGTTAGCTCATATATAAATAAAATTTGACGTCCTCATCATTTATTTTTTCATTCTAGCAAATTTGGGATAATTAAGTGGTATGATACTAAAACAGGCTATTGAGAATGCCTGAGTAATAGTAATCGCTACTCCAAGTCTAGCAGTTATGGAAATATGAAAACATTTGCATATTGAGAATATCATATAATGGAGCACAGGTGACGTGAACTGTAATCATAGTCAAGGACTCCACTGTTCAAACACTGTTCACTACGAGCAAATAGAAACATGTTTGAAGTCAAATTTAACCTCGTATGTATTTTTAAACATTCTTTAAATTACTTTGATTAATTACTAATGGATTTTTTTTTTACTCTAGTGGTGGGGTTATCAATTGAAAACAAAATGATATATAAAAAAAATTTCGATTCTATAATTTAAAAATTTTTAATTTAAGAATAATAAGATATTTTCTTATAAAAATTTAATCAAAATAAATTCGCAGTCGGCAGGATTCGAACCTGCGCTCCCAGAGGGAATCTGATTTCGAGTCAGACGCCTTAACCACTCGGCCACGACTGCAGGTATTAAGGTAACTACATAAAATTAATAATAATGTGTCCAAATTAATAGATATCTGGAGTGATGCGCACAGTGATGAGAATAATTCTATGAGAATTAAAGATGAAATTTGACCTTCACAGTATATCTAACAATATTTTACAATATTTGCTATAATTATGTAAATGTTTATTGTTATAGTACTACTATCAAATTTCATCGGTAGAATACTATTATAAGGAAATTGAGCAATAATAATTCACCAACATTTGACGATTTTTTTAAGAGTATACATAATAAACAAAAAATTAAAGAATGCTACTTATACTTGAGGCTAAATACAATGTTCTTTAAAAAGCTCAGTCGTGTAAGTTGTAAATAGAAAAATAACTGGATTAATAATTAAAAAGCACAAAAAGGTATAATTTTAAAATAAAACTGCATCAAGCTTATAGGAATTAAATAAATATTTTTAATTAATGAAAACATTTGAAACCCTAAAAAAAAAAAATACGAATTGTAAAAAAATTATTGGAGATGCCGGGGATCGAACCCGGGGCCTTTCACATGCAAAGCGAACGCTCTACCACTGAGCTACATCCCCGATAAAAAAAATCCGTCATGAAACCAAATTTCGGAAAAATAGATAATTACCTTTAGTTTACAGTTTTTTAATTATAGAAACATCGTTTTAATTTACAAGATGATTATTTCTCTTTATTTTTTTCTCAATATTATATTAGGTCTCTATAAAGATATTAGAGAATGTCCGTCGATGATAAAATTAAGTCAATAAAAAGTTTTTAGATAAGTGCCAAGTAAATGTTTTAATTATTATTTATACAGTATATGGGTATCAGTGTTTTGATGATGCTCACTTATTTTTCAACTATGTTTTTATTTTTATTTTTTCGTTGTTTATAAATATATATTCATACAATTTTCAATTTTTAACTAATATGAGTTTACCTTTATTTTTCTGTAAATCGTTTTTTCTTTTCACTTCATTTATTGATGTGCACCTGTCAGCAGAATAAAATAAATTAAAAAAATGTTCTAGATAACAGCTTTACAGTAATTAGTTATTTATAACAGTCTTGCAATGAAGACTTTTCGAATCAATGAATACAAGCATTCCAGTAACTAATCACGACAAACTATTCAGTCCAGAATCTTAATTCTTTACATAATTCAATTAATCCATGCATAAAGAGAAATTTAAGGAAAATGTTTTTAAAATGAAATAAATCTAATTTAAAGTGTCTTAGAACTTCAAAGCCCATGAAAGCATATTTTTAAGAGAACTCCAAGATATTCATAAGAATATTGACTATTCAAAAGAATAGTATTAAAGTATAAATTAAAAAAAAAAATATATATAAGAATATTTTACGTGATTAGATATCTATAGTCAATTTATAATTTACAAAACATTAAACTGATTAATAATAATAAATATTTTTACAATTTTGCACAATGGAGTATAGTGGTAAATCATAAATATATTTAAAAAAAAATTAAAATATTACTAAGATTGAGGTAAAGTAAATGTTTTAAAAACCTAGATGAAAAACTAAGTAATTGTTCGATTCATTTTATTTTTATAGATAATTAAAAAAAAATAAAAAAAAAGGTTGTGGAGATGCCGGGGATCGAACCCGGGGCCTTTCACATGCAAAGCGAACGCTCTACCACTGAGCTACATCCCCAGGGCGAATCATGGAGGCCGCAAATCTTGATTTTTACTTTTTACTTCATTTTTTTATAGAAATATTTAATAGACCTATATTGTTTCATAGAATATATTACATGTTTGCACTTCTGAGTTTTTGTAATGCAAAAAACTAATTTCCATTAAAATACAAAATCAAAAATAAAAAAAAATAGAACGATATTTCTTTGAGAAGGATTTTCTGTATACAAATTAACTACTATTTATTTTCCGAAATATGTAGTTTTTGTATTGTTAATTTTTAAATGTTATAGTCCAAAATGTTTAGTTTATGCCAATTTAAAATAATTAAAGTAAATATATTGCAAATTTAATGTTCTTTGGGAAAATTATACAAACCAAGTTAAAAATAAAAAATTAATTCGCAGTCGGTAGGACTCGAACCTACGCTCCCAGAGGGAATCTGATTTCTAGTCAGACGCCTTAACCACTCGGCCACGACTGCCACATGAAGATGCTACTTGATCTAATCAACACAGACTTTATGAATAATTAATAGATATAATAACAGACAATTAATAGTATTTATAACTATGCTTTGTGTATAGATATTTTTTTATAGATGTGCATCTCAATATTTAAATAATAAATAACTTTTTTTCTTTTAAATCATCAATATTGTTCTCAACTTCATAATTGTATTAAACTTTTTTCAGTTCCAAGTTTAAAAATATTGATTTAGAATATTGTATAATATTTAATGGGCGATAAATTTTGTAGACTTGAAGTTTTATTTTTAATAACTTTTAATATTTACATCAAACATTGCGCAATTATTAAATCATGAAAAATATCAATACTATTAATAGTTTTCTAACAACATAGAAAACGATGTTTTAGCCTCTAAATCTAGAAACTCTAGAATCAAATAAACATAGCTTAACCTGAATTATCAAAGTCTTAACAAAATTAATACTTTATCTGCACCCATAAGGCAAAATATCAAGAATTTAAATTTAAAAGTCGCCTCTGGTTTTTATTTATTTTCTAATAATCATAAACGTAATGAAAACTGTTTTTCAAAATATAAACAAAACTTATAATGATATAATGTTTTTCTTAAGAAACATATTGAGGCTAAAGAATATTTTATATGCTAAATGTTTTTAATAAAAGTTTTATTTATATTTACAAAATTGAAAAAATGGTTATCAATAAGATAGATAATAGAAACCATTATGTGTAGACAGTGAGTCCTGAGGATGAGAAAAATACGTAAGTTCAAAATAAATTTGTAAAAAAATTAAGTACCTTTTAACCAGTCAACAAAACTGTTTAAAATCAGAATGGATACTATTAATTTAATATAATATTAAATAGATGAATCTAACTATTTTTCATATATTTTATACTGGGTAAAATGGACATATTAGCCCAACCAATTGTTTCACAATAACTATAATTAAATTTGATAAATATATATTTTATGTAGCTCTATAAATATTCCATATAAAGCAAAAAAAAAAATAATGCATTACATAAATACATTATTGGCAGTTACGTAGTTGAATATAAAAATATATTTTCAACTCTGCCTTAATACAGAATTATATAGAAAATAATTAATAATTAAGAGAAAGATTAATGAAAAAAAAATGACCAAATAAAGAAGAATATAGAAGTATTTTATAAGAATATTTCGCTTTAATAACTTAAATTCAAAAAGGTTATCAGCCACGTAAAGCACAAATGTCCTACGACAATTTTTCCTTAGACGTCTACGTAGTACTCCTATATCAACAGGACAACTATGGAATTTAAAACAATTAATTATTATTCCACCCACTGCACGATCATGTCGTCAGCTTTATTTCCAGATTATACTGTACAATACAAAACTCAGACAAAGTTTAAAATAAAACGTGTATTAATAAGTAACTTTAAATATCTAAAATACGTGAAATTTTCATTAGGGTTATTATTTCATTCAACTAAAAAATATGTTGTTATAATAAGGGAGTGAAACTTCTCTCTTCACCTATTCAAAAGAGGAATTTCAAATTAGCTCTCTAGAAAATGTTAACATGTCTACAGTTGACGTAAAACATAATTATGGTTTTCATTTATTAATACTTAAAATGATATATATTGATTATTTAGAGGGATGACTTCTGGTAATTTTACTACTTTATCACTTTTTATTACTTCATTAATTTTATCTGGTAATTATATTACCATAGAGTCTGGACTTCAATATAATGATTTATATATATTAACTAATGCGTTTCGTGATAAATATTTCCATACCCCGATTTTAGTTTTTTTTTAAGCCTGGACATGTTCATCTTACAATTACTTATTAAAAAATAAATAAACTTATACATTTTATTAAGCGAGGTCTTTTATTATTAACTCATTTTTGTAACACCCGTATTGTTGTAGCTATTTCTTAATATTGTAGTTGTTTTTTTTTTCTTTTGCGACCGTTAAATTTTCTCCTGGACAGATGAAAAATGTTAAGGGAAGAAAAAAATCGTTCACCAAAGATAGTTTTCATATGAAATAGGGAACAGAAAATTAATAAGATATTAATGTAGGTATCCATCCATGTTTACTACTAAGGTCAAAGTGTAACAAAGAATAAATGGGAGGATTGTAGGAGAATTCATTCTAAAACTGATATTGACAAATGATCGGCTATTAAAATAATCGCTACTGATTAATAGAGCGTATTTCTGATTTTTTTTATTTTATTTTTTTTTGATAGAATTTGTTTTTATTATTAAGTCAATTTTTTTATTATGTTATATTACCGAGAAATAGTTCTGTTTAGTGCTCAAAAAAAAAAAAAAACCGAAACCGTGCTCTGAAAGTTCAATAACAATTTAAATGGACCAACTGTACAACGTCATCTTGATAACTCCTAAGGGTTATTACCGAGGTTATCTAAATGTCTTCTATTTTCTGACCTCTCATATCGGTATAATAAAATAAATAAGCTGACACTATATATTAGGGACGAATACATTTAGATCGCATTATCAACGGGGAGTGATAAGATACTGAAAATAAAAAACAAAAAAACATGAGAACAAGTGTGACTGCTGTTTCAAATCAATGTCCGTTTTAATTATAAAGGAGACCTTTTTGTTAGTAAATGTCTAGAGGTTATCCGGTTATTTACGATTGGATTGATCACAGTGAACTGTGTTATTGCTGCACTAGCGCCTCACTGGACAGCTCAGATAACTTTTGAACTCTTATAATTAATAATTTAATGAATTTTATGATAATATATTCAGTTCCTTTTTGGAGCACAGGATTTTTGTTATTTTATATAAATCTTCATGAAATTTTGTGAATCGATTAAATACGCTTTTCCAGCGTAATCTGCTTATCATAAATTAATATGTTAAGATAATTATAAAACCGGTAGCTCAAAATAGTGCCTGTTTTAGTTTTTAAAAAATTACGAGGTTCCATTTATATTCAGGTGCACCAAGATTAAACGATTTAAAAGTCTGTTCTGACGAGCGCATTGGAAACATAGTCATTCAGATAAATATTGCTTTTATGGGAAATAAATAATAACAAATAGTTAAATGCCCTTTCTGGAAAAAATCTGTATTGAAATATTAAAGTGCAAAACCTCGAGTTATCTATACTTAGATATGATCTTCTTACATGATTTTCATAATAAAAATAATAAACAACTAAATACTTGTAAATCGTTTTACTTTTTGATTTGTTTTTTTTGTAAAGATGTGAGGGCGATAATAACCATCAGCAGTTTTTTGCCCTTAAAATTAAAACAACAACAACTAAATACGCATTGTTCCGAAACATAAGATATCAATCTTCAATAAATCTTTCATTGTAAGTGTATGTAGAAAAATTTAAGAGTGCAATAAAAAAAATAATTTAAACCATCCACTTCAAACAATTAGGAAAATAATTTTAAGATTAAAAAACATATTAAATTATTATCTTAGAAAGGTTTATTAATATTTGTAAATACTGCACTTTAAATCTTGTATTATTGAAATCTTTTACGTATATAGTGAAGTAAGAGAATTAGAAACGTCTGTGAAAAGAATAATGGAATATTTAAATTTACTCTTATGTTATTTTCAAGCTCACAGTTGATGTTTTATTTTATTCTGTCTTTGTCAAATAGTATCAAATAGTATTTTTATTAGAAATATATGTATATTAATTACTGATCTAAAATGCCTGACTAAATATTAATTATGAATGTATTTCCGTTTCCTGTTCATTGTAAGAGAGGATAGTTGGTCCTAAATGTAAGAGGTCATTAATAAACTTAATTCTAAATGTAGGTGTTGACTTCTGCATGTCTAGACCAAGATGGGTGACATTATTTCACAAACCCACTCATATAGTTATGATATGTTTTATATAAACTATTTTCATGCAATAGAAAGTACTAGTTTAAAGCATAATTCTGGGTATACTAATTATTTATTGTTTAAAATAAACTAGAATGGAAATTTCACATTTATTTTGGATGCATAGGACGTAGAACGTTATTATAGTTGTTAAAATACGATATAAATCAGAGACGAGATTATTATGAATGCTAAAACGGTAGGCAAAAGGGGCATACATTTCCGTTCTTAGTACGTGAGCATACTCGTAAATCGGGATTCTAAGTAAGAAACTTTTCCCGTTCCCAGAACTTATTACCCGCTCTCTTAAGTTGGTAGTTCCCATCTAGGCACGTCGTTCTACGATAAGTCCGAGCAAAGCGGGAGAATAACTCTTGGAGGACATAGCCGGTGCTCCAGTGGCGAGTCTAGCGATGTTGGGAGACTTTTATCAAGTCATGAAGGAGTACTCAGTTAATCTGTGATGCCTTAAAGGGATATTGTTAAGGCTCTCAGGAACGTTTTACATCTTCCTTTATTGCTGACACTGTTACGAAGGATATTAACACGACGGGCAGGAGAGAACGAAAAGAAAAAAAAAACAGTCGTAAGTGTCGTAGAATCCCTAATGAACCCCTCTGGCCGGTGGCATTGAGAATAGTCCCACCGTGTAATACATTTCCTTGAAATATCGTTTAGCAGTCCTAATAGAGGCCAATATCCTCAATATGAAGTGCCATGACATTTCTTTAAGTATACGGCGCAATAAAAATAAATGTACAGTAAATTATCAAAGTGAACAATAAAATTATACGGACGCAGGTTTTGCATGAACATAAAAAATCAGGAGTATTGATTACTGTCCGCTTTTGCTTCTTCAGCAATGGTAATCTTGCTATCGCGAGGAAAAGTCATATAATTTAATGGCCTTTAACATTAATATTAAATGCAAATTTCTATTTCGTAAGAAGAAGAATCTGAATTATTACTGTAGTTATGAGGGAAGTTCCAACCACAATATGTTCGTATTTTAGGAAATTCATATAGTTTTGAAATTCTGATAAATTTATCCAATGGAAGCAATATTTTTTAAGTTTCCGTTTCTAGTTATGGTTAGATTTCAAAGTCGAATTTTCAAAGTTTGTTTATTGTTTTTTTAAGAAGTCTAAGAGTTTGTGAGAATATAACAGTATCTATCTGAAAATTTAAACTCATGTAGAGAAAAATCGTGTAAGGGGTATACACTACCATAGTTACTGCAAAATATTCTATCCTAATGTTTTGTTTTTTTTTTTTCTCTTTTTATTCTTTAACCAATTGAGCTTGTGGATCTCAATTTAATCATTTCATAATAAGAAACGTTTCACATACCAGGAATATAACTATTCTCATCAACCCTGAAGGAAAATCCATATGAAGAAGAAAATACATCATAATAGCATTTTAAACTTGACTTGTCATATTATACAATTAAAATTACGTAAAAGCAACTAAATAAAACTTTAAAAATCGTTGATCCAAATCATCAAAACTAAAAATTAGACAGATACTGAATACATATACGTTATAAAACCCATATGGACGCATGACAGATTTGTCGTTCAGGGAAAAATAATCACATACAAAAACTGGACTCATTTCAATAAAAAAATTTAAACTCATATTGGACTGCTCCTTCCTACGAGAATAACAAAACTCTACATACGGTCAGTTAACAACCAACAGTTGACTAACACACAAGAGCTCCGTGTTCGCGTTTTCATAGCAAACTGCAGGGAAGCGACAATAGACTAATAAACGGTGTGTCAATAGCTGAAATGCCAGTTAGAAAATAAGGAGGCAAATAAGCAGAATGAAAGACCTTTTCTAAATTAAAGTTTATGAAGGGCTGTCACTGAGCACTGTCCTTCCCCATTCCTGGTGACGTTTAATATAGCACATTAGCTTATTACCACATATTGAAAGGTTAATAAAACTATGAAAAAAAACAAAATCGTTAAATACTGAAAATCCACTGAATAAGCTATAAATTGATTTCCATATTTTTTTTAGCCGTAAGTGTGATAAACACGAAAAGAACTTTATTTATAATTTATACAAACACACAAATTATGAATACAAAGTCAGTTAAGTCGTCATGTTAATCTACCGATTTGATATATAGCAGAAGAAGAAAGAAAATAAACTTTATTTACATTTTTACATATTGACAAACAATTTATAAATGATTTCGGATGAGACATCCTTACAATCATCAAATGTTTGGTTCATTTGGTAGTTATAATCTAATTATCTAATCTATAATTAGTGGTAAAATTAAATTGATATTAACTATGGTAGTAGGAAAAACTAAATAAAAAACCTACATATAAAAAAAAAAAAAAAAAAACAGATAACACAATTGATAATATAAAATTAGAAATTAAGATAAACTAGTTTAAGTTAGCAACACATGTTTAGTTCTTTTATGAGTGTAGCGTTTTAGAGATGCTTTATTATAGTTACCGATTTCCTTTATTAAAGGATTTTTGGAGACTGGTGTTTTACTGAAGTAAGAAGCTGTTTGAGTATGGACAAAATGTTTAATTGTTGGAAGCTGTAAGTCCTGGAGCATAGATGATATTTTAGTGTAGCGGGGGTAGTTGTTAATTATCCGCATTGATAGATTTTGAATTCTTTCAAGTTTTTGGTAGTTAGTCAAGCAGGTTGAGCTCCAGACTGGCGAGGCGTATGTGATTAACGGGCGAATAACTGATTTGTATATTATTAATTTGTTATGAGAGCTCAAATGGGATTTTTTGTTGAAGTATGGGAACATTTTAAATATTAATTTTTTGGCTTTATCGATTTTTCTATTGATATGGTCTGTGAATGTAAGAGATTTGTCTAGTGTTATGCCTAGGTACTGTACGGATTTTGACCAAGGGATGAGAGCCGAATTTATCTTGATTTGGTGGTTGATTTGTGGGCGACGTTTAGTGAAAAGAATTGCTTCGGATTCGGTGGGATTAATTTTCAATTTCCATTTTATGCAATATTTGTGAAATTTTTTAAAATATTGTTGAAGGCGATTCACTATTGTATCGATGCGATATGATGAGGTATACAATGCTGTATCATCAGCGTATAATGACCTCGACACAAATGGATGGGCTGGTAAGTCAGAAATGAATAAATTAAATAGGATTGGAGATAGGCAAGAGCCTTGAGGAAGACCCGCTGAGATGGGGAGGATGTCGGAAGTAGATGTGCCAACTTGAACATAAAACTGTCTATTTGTTAAATAGGAGTGAATGATGTGAATCAGGTATGGTGGGAAGTTGAATGAGATTAATTTGTATATGAGCCCGGAGTGCCAAATGGTATCAAATGCTTTTTCGAGGTCTAGAAGGAGCATGCCGGTATGTTTGCGTTCGTTAAAGGCTTTTGTGATGAAGTCAGTAAGTCGTGCTAATTGGTCAATAGTGCAGTGGTGATTTCTAAAACCAAATTGTTCATCTATTAGGAGGTTCTTTACTCTAATGTGCTTGTTAATTCTTTTGAGAATTAGTTTCTCCAGAATTTTAGAAAGTATATTTAGTAGACTTATAGGTCTGTAGTTCGAAACATTACTATGGTCTTTATTCGGTTTTTTCATTACTATAGTTTTGGAAGTTTTCCAGATGATAGGAAAGTAGCTATATCTCAATGTGCAATTAAATACTTTAGTTAAAAAATAAATCGATTTTCGGCTTAGATTTTTAATAACTAAGGAGGGGATGCTGTCATCACCTGGGGCTTTTTTTTGTTTCAATTATTTAATGATATTTGCGATTTCTTTCGGAGAGATGGAAGAGAAATTAACAATAAAAGGTGATTTTAAATAATCGCGGACGGATTTTAGAATTTTACGGTTGTGGTGATTTGAACCAAGGAGAGAGGTGATTGAATGAGTTGTCTGGAAATGCTTGACTAATAGCTGAGCTTTTTCCCTGTCCAGATATGCGTAGCCGTCGTTATTTTTTAAAGGTGGAATTTTCGGGGACTGCTTAGTTAAATTTTTGTGAATTTTCCACATGTTATTGTCCCCTGGCTGACAAGATTTCAAAACCGTAGCCCAGTTTTCGTTTTTCCAGTCATGGAGACGTTTTTTAATGTAACTGTTTAGTTTATTATAGACTAATTTGGTTTTTGGAATTTTGTTACGCTGGAAATATCTTTTTAATCTATTTTTTAAATATATTAATGCTCTGAGTCGATATGGTAAATTATTATGACAATACGGGTGGTAATATTGTTGTGGAATGGATAAGGACATGGATAATTTTATATGTTCATAAAAAGCGATTAGTGTGGTATCGATTTCTTTCGAATTATTTATGGTTGGGTTTATATTGATTCGGGAATCTAGCTCTTTCCTGAACTTTGGCCAGTCAGCGTCTTTGAGCGAAAATTTGAGTATTTTGGAAATTTTTGGTAAAGGAGATTGTATACGAAAAATCACGGGATTGTGGTCCGAATTTAAACATGGTAAAGCAATAAGAGGTGATAAGTTGTAATATTTTTTGTAAGAGCCAAATCGATGATGCTAGGTTTGTAATTACGTTGAGTCGGTATATGGGTTGGTTCAGACGGACTGTGTAATTGAATATGTTTTTTTACGATAAAATTTAGAATTAATTTACCGTTCTTATTTGTTCTGTTACAGTTCCACTGTGTGTGTTTGGCGTTTAGATCTCCAAAATGATAACTTGTTTATTTAAATTAAATAGTTTACTAATGTCTGGGATATTTATTTTATTTGGTGGGATATATACAGATATTACAGTGGTTGACTTGTTGTTAATAATTGTATTAATAGCGACGGCTTCGGTAAACATTAAGTCAGGAACGTGTATAAAATGATGCTGAATATCGGACCGCACTAAAAGCATGACCCCCCCTCCAGCTCTACTACGGTCACGTCTGTAAATGACATATCCCGGAAGAGAGAAACGATCAGTTTCAGAAAGACGTGTTTCACAAACAGAGACTTAATGGGGTTGATTATGATTTAAAAATAATTTAAATTCTACATCGTTTCCGCGAATAGTTTGTGCGTTCCACATCATAAGTTTAATTTTACTATTGGCACTAGTCATTAGAATTTTCCGAATGAGTTGTAGCCCCTATTGTAATGTAAACAAGAAAGTATGTTGTAAAAGAGTACGGGATATAAAGATCGCTGATAATTATTATTGTGAAATTGAAGCTAAGGCTAAAGTTGTTCGTACAGCAGCTTATACAATAGGAATTTAGCAAGACACTGTGTATAAACAACTTTACATCGCTAACACTCACTCATAAGAGATTTGAACAAATAAATATTACGATTATTTTTGCATAATAGAATGACCATTAATCCAACATAGAAAGTAATCCTTCTACGAGAATAAAGATTTTTGACATGCCATCTTCGGCGCTTTTTAGCTGTAATAAAATTTTTTTAAAGTTTGTAATTAATTTACTTACATTAAATAAATTGAATATGTTTTTTATCTCTTTAAAACAATCAGACATGGTAGGTTCGTTAGAGGTGTTGTTGGCGGTTTTCGGAGAGAATGTGTTTTGAGGCCACGGAGATTTCGGGGTTGGTGGAACTGGAAATTCTTGGTCGGTTTGTTTAAATGTTTTTCGTGGGATAGCTCGAAGTGCTGGATTTTTTTTGCTTAACTGTAATTCGAGATTTCTTTGATATTTCGTACATTCCGTGGAATTTGAAAAATGTTCATCGGAGCAATTACAACATTTGGGTTTGAATCCGTCGATTAATGTATTTGGGCAGTCCTTTGAAAGATGGTCTTCGGCACATTTCAGACATTTTGGATTTTTAAAGCAATTACGTGCCACGTGGTTAAATTCTTGACACTTGTAACATTGAGTTAAAGTTTTGTTGGATCTATATTTTTCCCATTTTATTACAATGTTACAACTATAGCGAATGTTATTTAATTTGGCTAGCTGTTCTTTATTGTCTAAAATTACTATTAATATCAGAAGCTTTATAGACCCGTTGGCAGATTTTTTCTCCATTTGGTAGATTTTATGAATGGCTAAACCTTGATTTTCTAGGTCAGTCGAAATTTCTTCAATGGGAACTGAGGAGGCATACCTTTTAAAATAATTTTAGGTTTCGTTTCACTTTTTGGAGTGAACGTGTGAAAGCCGAGATTGAGATCTTTTAAGAAATTTTTTACAAGTTCAAAGTCTTCACTATTTTGAACATAGATTGTGGTTTTGTTCATATTATATTTTATATTTAAGTCTTTCACTTTTAATTTTAAATTGTTAATAGCACCACTGATGTTGTTGTAAGATGAATTTACTATTATGGGGGGATATTGACTTTTGCTCTGTTTTTGACTTATTATGTTTTTTATGATTTCGGTATCTTCTTCATCTAAATCGGAAAGTATATCATAACTATTGGAGGTTTCAATGTTGAACTCACCTCTTTTACGTTTTGTTGACGTGCTGGCTGTCTGTTCGGCCATAGTTCGTGCTTGGCCCCCGACCGGGGCACTCTTGTTTGTATTTGTTTGATTGGTGAACAATTTGAGTAACAAACAAATGAGAAACACAAAATAAAAGATTTTTCGAAAGAAAAAAGAATGACTGTAATAAAATCACTGACTAAAGGAGAGACTGATTAGACCACTGAACTGTACCCTACGGCTGCTAGACGTGGACTCGTGATATATAGCATAATATCTAATAACTGCAGTCGAAAATGACTGTTTCAAGTCACAGCCGCCCCTCCTCCTATGGTATGCAAACGAGAGAGAACTAGGTAAGGCGGAGTCACAATCAGAGAAGACACAATTACACGATGTTAGTGGTCGTCAGGGCCATTATATCAACCAGCAGCTGATAGCCTTATATTGACTCATCTGTTTAGGGAGATGTGGCGGGTTCTCTACAGTATGTAGCTGGATGTACTGTGCGAGAAAATATAAGGAAAAGTAAGAAATGATCTTTAAAAAAATTAATAGCAGTGAGTTAAGTTAGTATGTATTTAATTAAAATCACGGATATTTGGGTTTGTTATTTTGGATAATGAACCTTTGTAATCGACAAAAAAAAATTATTCCTCTACCCCAGCTCACAATTTGAGGGCTTACTACATTTCAAGATGCGTTAAACCCGAATAACGAATTAAAAAAAAAAAAAATCGTTTGTCCGCCGTCCACCTAAAATCTGTTATTATTGAAGAAAAATAAAAATATGAAATATTTTCGAGATCAAGACAACAAGACGAACAAAGAGAAAAAAATAAAATTATAATAATAATCTTATATGGCCAACCACAATTTAAAAGAGATATGATTCCCTGATAACTCTGTAATTGAGACGTTGATTTCCAAAAGGTTCTAAAGGACATTTTTTACGAAATTGATTTTTTGACATATTTATATTCTCCTCATTGAGTTTTATCTAAATCTTAAATTTGATTGTACTTAATGAACACTCATGTCCTTTAATAACGTGATTTAGAAATGCTATTAATTTCTTAAGATTCTTATTACACATTTATTTTCATTCCAAATCATAACAGAACATTTCATTTCATAACTTTAATATGGTTTTATTAATATATTAAAGAAATAATTCTAGATTTTAATGCGAAAAGAATCCAATTAGCTGGTTTAATAATATAGTAATGAGAGATTTTCGCGCTTCCTGTAAAATTCCCCAGTACCTTTTGGAAATCAACGTCTCAATTTTTAATGATAGAAAAAAAGTGTAAGATGTTCTGGAATCAGGAAATTTTATTTGAATTATTGGAATGAAAATAGAAAGAAAAGAAAAGAGAATAGTAACGCAGTGAAGTATAAATTATTTTGTAATCGACAAAAAAAAAAAAAATTAGTCTCCCTCCATAACATTTGAGCACCTACGTTTCAAGATGGGAGGAATCCCAATAACGAATAAAAGAACAAATCCGTTCGTCTGCCGTAAATAAATAAATACTAAAAAACAAACAAACTACAAAATGGAAAAAAGAATCGTTGAAATTGGTTCAGAACTAGCAGAGATATAGCGTTTTGAAATTAGCAGTGGTGATAGGCCATTTTCCCTTAAATTATGTACTGCTTTTCATATTAGTTAATCGTCTATAAACAGCTATAACCTAATATAGATATTTGGATATAATAAACCATTGTGTAATCATTTGTAGCGTTTATTTCATTTGTAGTGTTGATTATATAATATAATTTTTAATTTTCTCATAAATTGGACTGATTGTAACGTTACTCAATAAATAATTGTTTCTAAAAAAAAAAAAAAAAAAAAAAATTCAAACCTATATATAGAATTAGTTACATTAACCTGTGTTTCTATCATATCATGTGAGATTCACAGCAGAATACAAATTAAAAAAAAAATAAAAAACACACCATAATATAAACACCCTTGAACAAATATTCGGGTAATTTACAATCGAGCATGTAGTGTAAATACATGCATGCAACATAGATGTGAGAAATTCCAATATGGGCGAATAAGGTTGGTAGCAAGAAATGAAAGGTTCAAAGTAAAAGTCGCATGGAATCTTCAATAGGAGGATTTACTAACTCGGTAGAGATCATTAGAAAATAAAGATTCTTAATTATTTAATTTCAATTTTTTTTTACTAAATTTTGAGAGCTCATTGGGTCACTATTAATAAATGTCTATAAATGAGAATACATAAATAAAATTTCTTGTAAAAAATACTCGATTTTTATTCAGGACTTAATCAATTTTAAAAAAATTCTCAATTCTGGGAGAAATAAAGAAAACATATTCAACTTGAAAGTCTTTTTTTCTATCCTGGACTCTCCGTACCATGTAAGAGTTAGCACTCTGTGACGTATAGCAGTGGTACTTATTACCAAGGTTACTTTTAATACACATGATACTTTTTTTTTCGAAATTCGACCGTTATCACAAAACTAAAACTGATGCTATGAGGAATAATAAATATGAGAATTTATAGACAAATAATGAAAATTGATTAAATAAAATTTATAATTTTAATGACATATAAAATGATTCAAAATAAATGCGACTATTAAGAATCAGAATGCGAAAACTGAAGATCAAATGTTTTATTCAAAGAAATGATTACAACAAGAAACATCTAAAAACTTTAATAATAATAATAATATATTCTTGAAAAATAATATATATACTAAACACCTAATAGAAAATTAGAAGTAATAAGTTGAGAAGTTTTAAAATCTAGTAATTTATAAAACTCTTGCTTCGAGGCTTTTAGATTATTTTTAATTATATCACACGAATTATATATAATTAAATTATATATAATTTATCAACAAAATCATATTGAAACTAGTATTTTATTTTTCTAAAATGCTTTTTTTTCATTCCTCATTTAAATTTTTCGATTTGAATTTTAAATCAAATTATTTTATTTAAGTAACATTTAAATATTCAAGACGGGAAAACCCATCAACAGTTTGTATGTTAGATTAGTCAAAATCATTGGCTTAATTAAAACCTAGCGAATCAGAAATCTCTGCTCATATATCCTTCATAAAACAAAATCGAAATATAATAATAATAATAATCTGTCAAACATTGTAAATAAATCAAATGTTAATAATTGTATGTCTTCACTTTCATTTCAACTTATTTTACCATTTTGAGGTAAAAGAAGTAGCGTGATTGGTAATATTTTTGGCTACCACTTTACGAGGGAACTGTGGGTTTCAGATCTACCTATTAATGGGTCTATTGATGGATTAAATTTTGACCGTAGAAAATTTAATATATGATGGAGGGGTAGGTTAGAGATGCGATCATCAAGATGTAACAAATCAATAAGACGTGGCTTCCAATTTGATTTTTCTTCACTGAATCAATACTAGAGAAGTAAAACAACTTAGACCGAAACACCAACACCCAAAAAAATATGTTCCTTATTGGTGTTTTATATCTTGATTACCACACTTCCTAATAAGTTCTCTACCATCATTTGCTTGTGTTGGTCATTAGTTTCTGTATAAATGACCTTTATAATAGGGATGGGCATAATCGAATGACGATTATCGGATCATTCGATTATTTCAATCATTCGAATTAATCTATTATAGGATTAATCGGTTTGGATAAGCGAACGATCATTCGAACTGAACTGTTTAACGATAATCGAGGGATTATAAGGAGCTCGGATAATCAAACGATCTTTTTTCTTTTTCTTTTTTGCTCATCACATAAATTATATGCATATTTGCACCTAGGCTCAGCCGCTATAGAGACGGGAATTGTGACATATCGTCTCTCACAATGTATACTAATCATTCGATTATTTAAATCATCGAAGTCCGATCATCCGATTAGGACGATCATTCGATTATGCCCACCCCTACTTTATAACACGTGCATGAGTACATATTGGAATAAGATATCAGATTTGCGAGAAGAAAAAAATCGGTCTAGGAATAGGAGAGACAGACACAATTGACATTCTTATTTCGTATTTTACTCCCATACCACAAGGAAAGACCGGAACGGTTATCTGACTCCAACAAGAGTGAGAAGGTTAGACTCTCACCAAAATAGTGAAATGTTTGAATTCAATACTATGGCCGTTTGAAAAAATAATTATTATTGCTTCATCAATAAACATTTTTTTTAACTTATGGGTGAAAAGCATATTAAAAAGAAAGAGAAGCCTATTGGCGACTTTGTTTTTTTCTTGTCCTCCAAATTTATTACACAGAGCAACAAAATAAATAGATATCGGACATCTTGGCATTCATTAATACAAATACATAACGTGGAGAAACGCTTATGCTGGATTGATATTACTCAAATTACAATATTGGCGACATCAGCATGCGCATAGTCACGTACTCTGCCGCAAGACGGGTACTGAAAAAATGAAACTTATCGAAGATACCAGTGTAAAGACTAATGAACTAGTAAATTCTTAATTTAAAAAATTAACTACATGAGTCGGAAAAAAATAAATGAGATACTTAATATGTAAGGACAGGATTATATCTCATCAATAGCATAGAGTTAGTGTTTTGTTGAGCTGATCATTAAAGTATTACGAAACAGGCCAAATCCGTTAGCCTGGAGGGTTACATCACGGTAGGTTGGCCCTGGACGAACTAGAAACAAAAACAACTCGGCCGACGGGGCTTCGCGGAAGATGGAGGGGGACCGGAAGTCCGAAATAGGTAAGGCATCCAGGCAAGGAAGGTGCCCGCCAATCAGATTTCGACTATCTGGCGCGGCAATGGCCATTCTACCCGCCACTCCTGTCTTAATCCCTCCGCCTTCTGCATCTGACCTGCCTCCTTGATCTATCACACTTCATCAGCTTCGATTTAATGAATTGAAGAAAAATTAATATTAACTGCAGATCTTTTTGGACATAAAATGAGAAGCATGAGATTTAAAAATATGTTGGCATCGGTTTTGTAGGTCTTAATTCTCTAAAGAATTTGAAATTCGTTGTAACTATCGGTTATGCCGCCCTTCGGAGGTAACGTAAAATGATTCCGCGCCTGAGAGATGGCAGGTACCATGGCAGATCCCTATTAATCCTAATTAAACCCCAATATGCGATATTTAGGACTCCCGCTGTTAAATGCATAAACAAACTAATTCCTTGATGTATGATAGTCTTCCGAATGATTAGAAATGATAGATACGATATGGATAAAGGAAAAGGTAAGTCACTTTTTTTTTTTTTAAATTTTATGGTCTCTTTTATAGATAAATCTGCAATGAATAGCAATATTTTTATTTTATCTTACTCCAAGAACTTCTGGACGACATAGCTTGCTGGGTATAAAAATGGAAAATCAAAATAAAATGAATCAAAGATCCTATAAATGAATCAAAGAGCCTGTTCGTCAAATTTTCTCTAAAACATGACTCTTGCCCTCAGATCTATTTCAATTATATACTAATACCAGTTTCGGACACAGTACGTTATTTAGGTTTTTACCTTAATAAATGACATGGGCATACCACCTCAAACGAAATAGAAAATAACTGCATAAACGATATGGACTTTTTTCGAGATTACTAGACAAACGTTCAAAATTATCATTTACAAAGAAATTAACTATTTATAAAGTTCTGATAAAACCTATTTGGACTTATAGCATCGAGTTATGAAGAACTGCAAAAAAGTTAAACATCAAAATTATCCAATCGTTTCAATCAGAATTACTTACGAAAATTGTAAATGTCCCTTTTTATGTATCTAACGAGACATTGCATACTAACCTGGACATTCCATTCGTCATTGCAACTACCACTGATCACTACAATAAATTTCACGACAGACTGACCCTAAATTCAAACCCGCTGACTCAAACCTATCAACTGCACAAACCCATATAATCCTGAAGACTAGAGGCGCTGGTCAATAGAGCTGATATACTGATAGTTATTAGTTTGTTTTTTAATCTATCTTATGCATTTTTCACTTACATCATTTCTTACATATTTGCTTATTGCTTAAGCAGAGAGCAAATATAGTTGTTCTGTCAAAACTTCTATAAATAATGTACTTACACGCTGGAAGAAATACTTTAATATATGATTGAAATAAAATGAAATGTAACATATGATTTCCCTTGTTTTTCCTAAACAATAACATTTAGTATGATAGTTATGATACGACGCATTCTGATTTCGGAGCTTTTGTTTAAAAAGTTTCTGTAAGTGACAATATCTGAAGCACTGTCTCTGATTTTAATACTGAGGAAAACTAAATTAATTTAATGTTTATTTATAATATTTCCAATATTATTTATTTTTACTTTCGCTTACTTACGTGAAAATTATCGAATCCAGTTTTCACAGAAATATGTATTAGGGTCCTGAGTCCTGTAAAGATCTGTGTGTGTGTGTGTGTGTGTTGTGTGTGTGTGTGTGTGTGTGTGTGTGTGTGGTTGTGTGTGTGGAAACGAAAAGTCCTCTGAAACTAAAATTTCATAATTAAGACAACTCTACGCCCGAGACGTTACAAAATCTTTTTCATCATAGTCAGCTTACCAGAAGAGCCACTTTATACTATGCATTTTACACCTTTTTACGATTTTCTCAAAAACGGTTCCGATGATTTTGTTTAAACTCGCTATATCGATAAAAAAATTCATTAGGCTATGATATCATACACAGAGCTAAATACCGATATTTTAAATTTTCTTCTTCTGAAAGTACCTTTAATTTGGTATATTCTATAAAAATAACCATATTATCTTGTTAGTATTGATAAATAAGAGCTAAATATGCAAGGTTGAGCGAATTTGAAAAAAACTAAAGGAGAAGACTGAATTTTAATGCAGTTTTTTGTTTTTGAACATAAGAACAGTAATATACATGTATGATATACCGTTGGAAAGCTTTAGATTTTAGAAAAAAATATTATCTCATACACAAGCTTTTAAAAGTTATTAGAGAGTGATGAAAAGCCGATAAAACTAAGTGATAATTTTAGATAATAATATAATAGTATTTTTTAATAAAACACATGTTTCTATAGAAATTCCATTTATTTAAATCTTTAATGGTTTCACTCATTTTGATCTCTATCTGTATTTGAAAATTCTTTAATTGATTCTAAAAACGGAGGTAAGTGAAAGTCGTGTGTTGCCCGTACCAGATTTTTTATAAATGCATTTAAATATCTATAATTCTAAAATGGCAAAACGGCAACAAACAATAAGGAAGTTCCCAGTGCATATAAGAAGTAGTACAGTCAGAGAGATGAGGTGATCCTAAGGCAATAGTCATACTGACTCATCCATTCTTATATATTGGATGTTGTTAGAAATACAGAAATACAAAGCACTTAATTTGCCACACGCTAAATTTTATAATAATGTATAAACCTGAATAGAATAGAATAGAAAAAAAAACTTTATTTCTGGGACAAGGTCCCTTGAGAATAACAATTATGGACAAAATAATAAATTATAACTGGCCAAAAACAATATACAACAACAATTAAATAATCAATAATGAAAAAAGAAAAAAGGGTCAGAGTACCATCTCTATTTACAATTTCAAGAAATAAATAAATAAGAATAAACATAAAATGTAACTTTTACATCTCATTAAAGTAAGTGCATTAAAATCAAATTCACCTTATATAAGTTGGCATAATAAAAATTAGCTAATATCTGTCTGAAGAGAAAGAAGTATTGAAAGAGGAGGGATTTAAAAGATGATAGGGAAGGAGCATGACGGATATTTGAAGGGAGAGTATTCCATAAGGCAGTGGAACGGGCTAAAAATGAGCAGTCTAAAACCAAAATGCAATATGCCCAAATAAATTAATGACAAATATTCCTTAGCAACAACTCACTAATAAGGACCGTACACCTTTTATCTAAATAAAATAGGACTTGTTTCATTCATCAAAAGCTCTTGTAAAGAAGAATTTTATAAAATTTATTTCTCATTTTCTAAAGAAAAAAATTAAATAAATCCTTATCCACATATTTATTTACTCCCAAAATACGAGTATGTATTTATATTCTGTTTAATACAGATGATCGTGTAGTATTATTTTTTTTTTTAATTTATATACTTTTTCTTGTAAAGAAAATAACTTTTTTAACTTCAAATACTTATACAAACATTTTAGGCGACGATGACCAAAGCGTTCTACGCGTTATAAATCAAGCGAAAAACTAAGATTGTATTTTCACTGTGAAATAAAAAGGTAAAAAAAACAACAACTCTATTCTTATGAAAATTAACTAATTAATTAACTAACCAAACTTGGAAGAGTTGTTTAAAAAATATATAACTCAGTTGAAGGGGAAAAGTTGATAACCTCAACAGGAACATTTTTTTTTTTTTTTTATATTAGATTATACTTTGATTATTTAATGTGCGCACCAGAGGTCTAAATTTACAATATAGTGGTAAAGAGAAACCAAATAAAATAATATAAATGGCTAAAATAGAAAAAACAAATTGTAAATATAATAAATTTGTATAGGAATAGGAAAAAAAAAATTGAAAATGTAATTAAAATTTGTCCAAGTGATTGATAAGTATGCTGTGTTATATAAGCAACCCGATGTATTTGGGCATTATTGCCAAACAAATAAAGCATTTCTCTCTCTTGTATTGAGAATTTTATGATAATAAATACTAGATTTAGGATCTCTAAATACCAAAAGGGGAGCCCGTGGCTGAGTGGCTGTCCCAGTGCCGGCGGGGCTTTTATAAGGTTATAATTAAATGGGGATTCACTCACAGCCTCTCCACCGGGTATTTTAGACCCGTCAGCCAAATAGTGGCCACTCACAAAATTAGGCGTAGGGAGTGATGATCCTGTCCTACAAATAGCATCGTGAAACGCGAGTGTAATCTCCTAGGAGATCATACCGCAGGCCCAGAGCCTGCACGGCCTGTCGCGCCACTGAAAAAAAAAATACCAAAAGAGTCGATACAAAACTTAAATGTAGCGTGGAAATGTTATTGATCTGAAAATGTTTCTTATCGACTGTAACTTTTTTTTTTTTTTAATAACAGTGGTATCCAGTTAATAAATATAAAATTAAGATCACTAAGCGAAAATATTCTAAAGATATTATTTAATTTGATCTCTAAGAACCTTCAAATCTTGTCAGGCATCTTCATAACTTTTAATATCTGTTTTCTGGGGTTCATGAAAATTAACACACACAACTTTTTTTTCAAAATTACAATGAGCTGGTAACTACAATAATTGGCACCAAAGAATTAAGTAAGAGATCATTTCCGAACATCTGTATAGGAAAGGTTAAGAAGTAGCCTTTGAAACATTATTGATATAGTAACCGTATGATCATAGTTGGTAAAAATATATTTCTTAACTTAGGTCACGTGTTCAGTACAAATATGTTGAAGATATTTTCTTTATTCCTAATGTTTGTCTCATAAATTATCCTTTTTACTGATCAAAAATATACATACTCCTCTTTATCAGATTTTTGTATTTTTACAAATTTTGCAAAATAAATGCTTGAAGCTAGTTGGTGGTTTTCTTAGATGGCGCCAATTTACCTATTACATTATTGTTTAAATATGCCTAGCATGTCAACTTTTATTTATAAGTTAACCATGGATTTTTGAAATCGTTAATTATTGTAAAGCCGATTTAACTTACAAAGCATACAGACATTAAAGGCTAAAACATCTTGTCATTTAAATTAACGATGTTCACATTTCTTATTATTTTTCCTTATTTAATTATATGTCTTATTATTTTGTTCTTTTTTTTTTTTAATAGGGTTTTTCATTTTTTTTATCGTTTTCCCTCTTGCACTGTACTTAGGTAGATTAATTTAAATCATGACTATTTGTACTTCTATGTAAAGTGTAAAAAAGACCAGCCCTGCAAGAAACCATACTTGTATGTATTGTACATCACTCTGTTTTATATATATATATATATATATATATATATATATATATATATATATATATATATATATATATATATATTTGCTAATAAACTTTTCTTTTCATTCATTGAAAAAAATAGTATCTGTTTACCGTTGCTTGAATCCTTATATGGTAGGATTCTTTATACGGTTAATGGCATATTTGAGGTCGTACTTACAACCATGCCTATTCTATTTTTTTATTTTAAATCATCGCCACTATAGTAACACAAATCGTAATAAAATTGATTCCCTGTTAAATATAATGCATTGTTCTTTTCGGGCACCTTGAGAATATGCTAATTAAGATGCGAGTTATGAGTTGTTGTTCTTTTTTGTTTCAATTTTCTTGTATTACTCAAACAGAAAGTTTCGAGACAAATATTTAATGATTAAATATTAAAAAATACCTCATCCATAATTGTATTGGTTCTTTTGCGCCCGTACCCTTATGCAAGGAAATGATAAGGAATTCCGAACCATTGCATCAGCCCAATTCACTTAAAATATATTACATTCATTTAAGACTAGTATCATAGTTTAATGAAAAGTTATTAAATGTTTTACAGATTTTATATGGCTAAATTGTAACAAATAAAATAATATTTATGTCTTATATATTATTACAAGTATATGAAATAAGGGTGTGGAAATCTGACATTTATCTTTAAGTAATATAGCTTGCAAGCAATCAAAATGTTAATATTTTAAACTTAATCCTTTTCATACAATGATTTTTTTTAATACATTCAAATAACAAAAAATAATTTGGTACTTGTATTTGCTCTTACTTACACACACACACACACACACACACACACACACACACACACACATATATATATATATGTATATATATATATATATATGTATTATATGTATATATATATGTATATATATATATATATATATATATATATATATATATATATATATATATATACATATATATATATATATATATGAAATTTATATTAAGGGAAAGTATTGTTATCGTGAGAATTTTCTAATTTTAGTTTTTAACGAAAATGCACTCTGTGTGTGAGTTAAGTCTATCACAAAACATAGACGAATGTCGTGTGAAACTGAAATTTAATTTTTGAGACAACCATACGCCTGAGATGTTACAGCAATTTTTTTAATAAAATAGACTTATAAGCTACTTTATGATATGCATTTTTCACCTTTTTTTAGGATTTCCTAAAAAAAAGCTCTAACGATTTTGATTATTCTCGGTCTAACGACGTAAAATTTAATGGGCTTTAATACAATTTAGATTTCATTCTGATTAAAATATTCTAACACGAATTCCAATTTGTTTTTATTGTCTTCCTCCAAAGTACCTTTAATTGTTATATTTTAAAAATGTAACCTTTTAGCAATAAAAAAAACAAAACAGTTAAATATAAAAATTGAACGAATACGATAGCCAAAAAGCATGAGAAAGAGTAAAAATATTTTTTTAAAGAAAATGTTTATCTTTCGAACATCAGAATAGTAATTAATATAGATGTATAATATAACGTTGGAAAGCTAAGTATTTTAGAATAAATTTTATATTACATATAAAGTTGTGGTAGGTAATGTAAAGTGGTGAATAGGGCTTTAACTTATTACTGATTATTGTTTATAACAATTTTATATTGTTATATTACTTAATCCAAAATCATATGTTTCCAACGAGAATGAATATATAATTCTTTAAACTTATTTTTAACACTATCTTTATTTAAAAGTTCTTAAATTGATTTTATAACATTGCTATAAACAATTCTAAACAATTTAGGTAAAAATTAAAACATAAAAATGTAAAAGGGATTAAATTAGTTCTATATTAAATAAATCATCTTTTCAGCCATTTATTAATTTATTTATTACTGTTTAATGTACCCAGAGCTGATAACGTATTGAATTATTATCTTATTAACTCTTTTATTGAAATATATTTTGTGTCTTATTTTGTTATGGGGATAACCCGAAAGCAAATAAAGTTATTCATTGTTTTTAGCATTTATATCGGGATTTAAATAGGCCACTGATAAATATAATTTTGGAAAATATTCCTACAACCCATCATAAAACAAAATGGTGATAAACTGTAAAACAATAAAATATGTAAATTCTTATGTATAATTTAAAAATGACTGGATTAGATATTCATCAAATCAACTTACAGAAAGAGGTTAAATTCTTCTAATGGCTGATGCAACATTACCGTGGCATTGTTAATCGCCAATTTACTGATGAAATTGGAAGGACATGTGTTCAATTACAATTTAAAAAAAAAATATATATGCATATCTGTCCATTGTAACATTTTTTTTATAATGAAATAATGAGTAGAATTATTAAATTTAGTAACTCTATCCCTATTTAATATTATACTTGGGAAATAATAACAATTACAAAGCAGTCATATTATCAAATATTATAATCCTTCAACATATAAGTTACTCTTGATACTTATACAAATATAAATATAAAATAAACCCTTTTTTTTTTTGGACTATTATTTTTAACAATGAACATAAAAACTAACGTGCTAATTTATTTTTATATTTGGCATTAACGTCACTGGTCACCCCACAACCATCCTCTGAAATTGAATTAGTCGTTTTTTTTCAAAAGGGTTGCAGTTATATAAGGACGTTACATTTTAATAAGTTATTTATAAACATAAAGAAAAATCTTAAGTGTTTAGAAATTAATGAAAGCAAAAAAAAAAAACATGTGGTACTATATAAGGTACGTCATACACTAATTACTAGATATAGAGAAAAAATACATTATAGATATATAATGTTTTCCAATTAGAGCAACGATAATTAAAATTGCTAATTTAATCGCCGTTTTCATTAATAATTACAGCGTTAATTAGGTAATTATAGTATACAAAAAATTAATCTATGCATTCGCAAACACTGATCTGAATATCCAATATATCTGATGATTTTAAAAATAATGGTAACATAATCTCATCATTTTGAAATCGATATTACCATACCATTCTACAGCTGAAAAAAAAATGCTCTGTTATAATATCAAATAAATCTGATATGTAAAATAGTAATCGGTCTAAGCACGAACAATTAAAAAAAAAGCAAAATATTCACTACCAAAATAACATATCAATAAACCTCAAAATGGAAGATAATATATAACATAACACACGTATGATCACATTTTCAGCTTAACATGATTGTCTTCTGAGTACATAACTTAGTTTCATTTCATTCGTATTTACGTCTGTCTAAAGATATAAAGACAAAAAAAAAACACATAATTATCCATTTCAAAATCAAAAAATATATTTTTTAACCACCTAAAAAGCTACCGAAAAAAATCTATATCGAATGAAGTCATCATATTGTCGTAACAAGAGATATTATTCAGTGAAAGGACCTAACTGAGTTAAAAGGCTGAGATCTTGACAAAGGAAGATCCGCAGACCAGTAAGGAGTGCACTAGCCCCTGAAGATGCCTCATACAAACCGTATCGAAACGTTCAATACACAATCCTTGGGCGTTCACGGCGACATCCACGCTCCACTATTGTCCAGCCACTCCTTTTATGTTGAAAAGGTTTACTAACTTTTTTTTTATATCATAAGTTTGGCTCTGACCAACATATAACGCACAGGATCCGTCATAACATTAATAATTGCTTAAATTTCAATTGCAATTTCTCTACTTATTTTCTCAGTCACGGTGCCTTGTTTCTAGAACAAAGTATATATTTTTTTTTTTTTTTTAACTTTAAATCTTTATTCACACCTGTAAATAATACAATGAACAATCAGTGAATATGCGGTCAATTTTTAGAAACATGGCGTGATAGGCATGAGGGAGAGCAGCACCCAGCGGTACCTACTCCTGGCATGAAATTAGTGTATATTACTAAAGAAGAAGGTCTCTCATCCAACTCCTCTTCAGCCTTCTGTAGGCATTTCCTGGCATGAGTGTTGTGGCCATGTCATTGATTAGTGTGTTAGGGTGACCTTGTAGTTTGTCGTGGAAACGTTTGTAGTGAGTCCGTATGTGCTCATTGACGGTTGGCATCTTAAGGTCAGTATGTAAAGTTATGTTGCTAACGTACCACGGTGCTTTCGTAATTGTTCTAAACGTTTTAGCCTGAAAGATTTGAAGTTTGTTAATGTGAGTCTTTTTAGCTGTCCCATATATCTGTGATGCGTAAGTCCAAATAGGTTTCAGTAGGTAAGTATAGGTGTTTAATTTCTGTCGAAGTTTTAGTTTCGAGTGTTTTGAAAAGAGTGAGTAAAGAAGTCTCAGTCTTTGGTTAAGGGTTTTCTTTTTTTGTTAATATGCGGGCCCCAAGTCATTCTTCTGTCAAACGTCAAACCAAGATAATGTACAGTGTCCGTCTGTGGAATTTGTGTGTTGTCTAAGAAAACGGGAGGACTCGTGTCATGTCGAAGAGTAAAGGTGATATGGTGTGATTTGTCATTATTCAATCGGATTTTCCAGAGTTTGAACCAGTCATGTAATTTTATTAGATGTTGTTGTAGGATCTCTGAGGCGTGGGTTGCAATTTTATGTTTTGTTAAGATCGCTGTGTCGTCGGCATAAGTCGCTGTTAGAATATTGGGGCTGTAAGGTATGTCATGAGTGTAAATAATGTAGAGTAACGGAGCGAGCACTGCACCTTGGGGTACTCCTGCTGCGATAGATCTCATGGCAGATAGCTCTGATCCCTGTCGAACGGAGAAAAATCTGTGAGAAAGGAAAGAATGAATAATGAGGTAGTAAGTAGGCGGAAGGATAGTCTTGAGTTTGAAGAGAAGCCCCTGGTGCCAGACTCTGTCGAAGGCTTGAGCAACGTCGAGAAATACGCCAGTAGTGTATAACTTCTGCTCTAGTGCGGTGGATATGTAGTCCGTCACTCTGTGTAGTTGGTGCAATGTCGAGTGATGTCTTCTGAATCCAAATTGATGATCTGGTACGATGTCGTTGTTAGTTAGTACATCAAGAAGTCTTTTATGTAGTAGATGTTCGAAAATTTTGGAGCATAGCGGAAGTAAGCTTATTGGTCGGTATGATGAGGGAGTATTTTTGTCCTTGTTGGTCTTGTGAATCATTGTAATATGTGAGTATTTCCATTGAAGCGGGAATTTGGTTGTCCTCAGTATCGCGTTATAGATTGAAGTCAGAAACACTAGAGCTTTCCTGGGCATTTGCTGGAGTACCTCAGCGTTAATTAAGTCGTGTCCAGGGGCTTTCTTTTTAGGCAACTTTCTGATTTGTTCAGCGACTTGAGCAGGTGTGAAGGAAGGAGGAGGTAATGTCAGTTGTAAAGGTTCATCCAGAGTTTTAAGTACAATTTTATCATGTTCGATGTTGTTGAATTCTGTGTGTGGTGTAAAGATAGAAGATAGATATTCGGCGAACAGTTCGGATTTTTCTCCGTCAGCCATGGCCCAGGAACCATCTTCTTTTCGGAGGGGTGTAGGCACTTCCCGATGCTTAGTAAGGTTTTTAGTATGCCTCCACAAGCTGCCATCGTCACTCGAAAGGTTACTAATGTAGTTATCATAAGTTGTTCTTTTAAATTTTGCAATTTGTCGTTTGAGTTCGTTGTTGAGTCGGTTGTAAATTTGTTTGTCTGATGGAAGTCGGTCTGTCTGCCATATTTTCCGGGCTCTTCTTTTTGCTCTGATCAAATCCCTTATATACTGTGGATAAATTGGTAGCTTTTCATGTTTTCTTCGTCTAGGAATTGATGAGGACCATGCAGCGTCTTGTAGCTTCTGTGTGAAGCATTCTACAGCATCCTCAAGCTCTTCTTCATTTTTAATAGCCAAGGGAATGGAGAGAGCAGTATTTAGACAGTTCCTGAACGCATCCCAATCCATTATGCCATTTGTGAGAGATGTGTGTTTCTTAGCTACAAGTGGTTCTTCAAATAGTTCTAAATGCAAAAGAGAATGATCAGAGCAAAGATCTGTGCTCGTACTTATTGTGTGAGGTGTAGTGCGGAGTCCTTTAGTTATGAAAAAATCAAGTAAATCTGGTGTCTTACGTCTAGATGTTGGCCAGTAAGTAGGTGAGTGTGGTGATATCGTGTCTAATGAAAGTTCGTGAAGGACATACCTGAGATTTCTTCCTCTTGGGGTTGATAATCTAGATCCCCAAGTCGGGTCTTTAGCATTATAATCGCCACCTGCGACAAAGCATCTGCCGAGACGTTTGAAGAAGTTACTAAACATCGTGGAAGTCAGGACATATCTCGGAGGGCAATAAACAGCAGCAAGAGTAATGTTGTGATGTTCAGAGAATAGTGAAATGGCTGTAGCTTGTATGTCAGGTGATATGGGTAATTGCAAAGGATGGTGTTTTAGTGTTGATCTGATGAGAATAGCAGTGCCTCCGTGTGAAGTATTGTCTGGATGGTCAGTTCTATAGATTTTGTAATCATGAATGTAAAATTTGGATTTTGGTGTAAAATGTGTTTCAGTGATTAGTGCTATGTCAATTCGTTTCTCGTGTAAATATATGTCTAGTTCTGTCCTATGTTGATTAAGTCCGTTTGCGTTCCATAGTATGATAGACATGGAGCCTACAGTCATCTGATTAATAGGCATATATTTGTCTAAGGGCAAGGGTAGTTTGAGAGAGTTGTTGAAGAAGACCGAAGAGGGGCTGAATGAGATTGTTTAAATTATTGATAATATTGTATAACTGGCCAGAGGAGTTATCTACCGGCGGGACCGGTTGGGTAGTGCCCCCACTCATACCTGTATATCTGTGTCGTTGGTGTGGCGCTTGAGCTGGTAGCTGTTGGTGTGGGGCTTGAGATGGTTGTTGCGGCTGTCTCTGGTGCTGTTGGTACTGGGCTTGAGCTGGTTGTTGTGGCTGTCTCTGATCTTGATGGTCTGGTGCTATGAACAAAGTATATGATTCGAATTTATACGACCGGATAAATAACAAAATAAACATAGACAGGATCAATAAATTGGTTCTTAATTCTCTCACAACTTAATTTCAGGTCAACGATTCAGAACTCACTGCCAATAAGGATTTCATTTATTTATCGTTCTAGTACCCATTTTTGCAAATGTGTCAAATTAAAATTAAAAGAGCCAGAATATTTTATAGTCCATTTACCAAATCCAATAGGGACCAAAGAATATGTGATTAAATAGTGATAAAACGAATTTTAATTTCAATTTCGTAAAACTGCAGAGATAGATAATAGGACGATAAAAAAACGAAACCCTTGTTTGACTATAAGACCTGATGTGGAAAGATTCCCTAAACGTTAAACCGAAATAAAATCATAAGTGGAACTTGTATGATACGACCAGCAGAATTTTTAAAGATGTTATTTTGTATTTAATTTTTTTTTTTTTTTTTTTTTTTTTTTTTTAATAACTTCTTTATTTAAATCAAAATACAGACATTTTAAATGTTTGTTGGAAATACTAGTTTTTTAGTATCGAACTTTTTAAAATACAAACCTCTACCCTTTAATAGGCTTACCGAACCCGATACCACCAAAAGTTGCCAACACAGATTCGTCCAAAAATCACCGTTAATCCACCAATCTACAGATCAACGCTTGGGCATATCTCTTTGACGCCTAATCTATGCAATCAACTCAATTATACAGACAAAATACAAGCCCCGCAATCTTGCGCTGTGCACCCTGCTAAATTTCCCAGTTGCCTCATCCCTTGTTGGACTAAATCTTTTATATAGTACCTTATTCTTGAAAATCTAAAGGCGTAGTTCATATTTCAGTGTGAGTAACCATGTTTCACATCCGTATAGAACCGTCGCACAGTGGTACCGAATGCATTTTTAGGGAGCAAATTCTGTACAGCTGGTTCGACTTAAGATATGTCAGCCATTTTAACGTTATTTTGATTCTTAACTTAACTTTCAATAGT
The DNA here is from genome assembly GCA_023052935.1 of Piezodorus guildinii. Lineage (NCBI taxonomy): Eukaryota > Metazoa > Arthropoda > Insecta > Hemiptera > Pentatomidae > Piezodorus > Piezodorus guildinii. The sequence goes on from CM041292.1 coordinate 52,140,672, forward strand.
GAGATTATTTTGTTTTTTGCTCATTTTTATGTCACAAATATATAATTTTGTTGATAAATTTAGAGAAATGTCCCTGTAACTAATTATTCTTTTATATATATATTCATTTCGTGCATTCAACTTTGTTCACAATCGTTATTCGATAAGTATAAGAAAACTATGGGGTTTATATAACGCTTGATGTAGTTTTTTTTAATAATTTTCAAAAAATGTTATAAAAATTAAAATTATGTTAAATATCTCATTATATACAGAGAATTATGAAGGGCAAACTGATTTTAAAATTTTAGTTTTTACTGACAAAATTTCAAAACCGTAAATTGATATATACGCTTTACGTAAAGTAGTTGGCTATTGACATTTCTTCAATAGAAAGATCAGAAAAAATTTGACATATAAAATAATTCTGATATCTAACTTACTTTTTCAAAAATGTTAAGATATAATTATAGATGAGTTTATATTTATTTTCCTTAAATTTATTATATATATATATATATATATATATATATATATATATATATATATATATATATATATATAAGTATAGTAATTTATATAATTTCATTGATAAACAAGCATTTCAGAATAAATAGAATCTGTATAAACAACAAAAAAAAAATCTGGTGCAGGCAACACACGACTTTCACTTACCTCCCTTTTTAAAACATATTAAAGAATTTTAAATATCTTCAAATAAGAGATAAAAATGAGTGGAAACATTAAAGCTCTAGTCCGGGTCCTGGGTTCGAATCCCGGCTGTGGCAGAATATTATTTATTCTGTTAATTCAGTCGGGGGCGACCCTAGGACATGGAGACCCTCCTGGGGCAGACCAGCCTCTGTAAAGTGGGTACCCGAAAATGGGGAAAAACCTGGGGGCCGAGCGTGATTAAGGCCTAATCACCTCATTGCACTGCCGTTGGCCTAGAAACAGTACGAATCTCTATATGTACTGAGCCCAAGACCCTTCATGGGTTGCAGTGGTACAGGTTTTTTTTTTTTTTTTTTTTTTTTTTTTTTTTAAATTAAGAAAATATCGGCTTTTAACCCTGTCAGACCATTTTAATCAGAATGAAATTACATGATATTAAAGCCCATTAAATTTTACATCGATATAGCGAGTTTAACCATTTTCGAGAAAATGCATGGTATAAAGTGGATCTTCTGGTAAGCTCATTTTGATGAAAATGGTTTTTTAACGTCTCGGACGTATGTTTGTCATAAATATGAAATTTCAGTTTCATAGGACTTACCGTTTTCGCCCGCCACACACACAGACCTTGTTGCGGGTTATTTGGACTCAGGGGACAATAAAATGTGTATTTCCGTTGAAAACTGGAATTCGAAAATTTTCACGATCGCAATACTTTCCCTTAGTATACAATACTTTCCCTTACTATATATAGTAAGTGAAAGTAAAAAGAAAACTTCTGGGCGGAAACACAATAAAACGTCGAGAATTGAAAAAACTAAGATTTTAAAAGCAATTTGCTCTTCATTATGTTATGTATATATTGATATATTTAAAATAATGTTAATTTTTATCACATCTTTTAAAAAATTCTTAATAATCACCAAGTCGTTATATGAACCCCCAAGTTTTCTTCAACATATCCAATAGTGATTTTAAACAAAGCTGAATGCAGGAAATGTAGATATATAAGAATAATTAGTTACAGGGACATTTCTCTGAAGTTATCGGAAAAAAACTATATATTTTTATGACATATGGAGAGCTAAAAAAATTCCAATCATACCATGAATGTAAATTTACTCAGAAAGAAAATGACGTTTCAGTTTCTTGATTAAAGCCGCGAGCTAAGTAATTTGCAACTGAACAATAACAGGCATTTTCCACCTTTAACCGCCATTTCATTTCCTCGTGGATTTCTTTTCTTTAGTTGTCATAGGCCCTAAATACTTTAATTTCTCTACTGTTACAAACTAATGTACTGATATATCAATATCACCAAGATCGTCCCAGTTTCTTGCAATAATCATATATTTCTCCTAAACCGTATTTATTTCAAGCCGTACCTCTTGCGTGGTTTTTATTAACGTACTTGTATCTTATATTCAGTTATAAAGATTAAGGTTAAGTTTCTTTGCCCAGCAGTACCAAACCATCGACGTACCTTAGAACCGAAATTTTAATAAATCTCTATACGTGATGATAAAAATAGAGTAGTTATTTAATTACTGTTACCGTTTTTTCTCACTATATTCTATAAACCTTTGACCGAGTGTGGCACCCGGGATTGCTTTACAAACTCCGTAAATTCCTTCCACCTACATACTTCCTCATTATCCAGTCCTATCTCACAGACAGTTCCTTAATATCATAACTGTTCCTATTCATCCCTTTTTAATCAGTATGCAGGTGTTCCTCAAGGCAGTATTCCAGGACCCATCCTTTACACAGTTTATACAGCTGATATCCCATCCCATCCTAGCACTTTCCTTTCTACCTATGCTGATGACACGTGTGTTATCAGTCAACAACAATCCAACTATTGCCTCCCAAACTCTTCAATCACACATCAGAGACCTGATGAAGTATGGTGTCAGAATTGGAGAATAAAAATAAAATCCAATAAATCCTACCAAATCACCTTTACCCTTTGTCGTAAGCCTATGACACCCTGCCCAACAGTATCCTTCAAAAACACTCCTCTTGTACCGGTTGAACAGATCCAATACATAGGACACCTGGACAAACGTCTTACTTGGAACTCTAATACAAGACTGAAAAGACAAGAAACTGCACGACGTTTTCGACTACTTCTACACTTACTGGACCAACGCTCTAACCTTCCACTTAAGTACAAAAGGCTCATCTACATGACTATCATCAGACCGATATGGACTTACGGAGTAGAGATTTGAGGCTCTACTAAACCATCAAAATTCTTCCCGTCTCCAATCCTTGCAATAAAAAATCCTCAATGGTCCTTATTTTGTCAAAAATAAGCTAATCCATAAAAACCTTAACGTGCCCAATGTTGCTGATTTGGCGCGAACCAGGTACCACTCCTTTCATGACAAACTCCATTCCCACTCTAATCCACTAGTTTCAATCATTGCTTCCTCCACAATCCCTGATAATCCTCCGAGGCGTCTGAAAAGAAGAGGCCCCAAGGCCTTCTAGTTTAACGTAGTCTTTGGAGAGCTTCCTATGGGTAGTATCCCCACATGTGAATCCATGACATTTGTATCTTGTATCTCATTTACTAGATGTATATCATTGTACAGTAAATAGCAATAAATCTATTTTTTAAAAAATTCTATAAAAGGAGAGCAATTATAGATTTCTAAAACAGGTTAAAGTAAATATACGGTTCTTTTTTTTTTCATCTTAAAGTATTAATCATACATCTTACGAACACTATAAAAGGTGTAAATGCTAAACGATACCGATCCTAACGTCCTTAAACTTTAAACCATAACAGACTCGGAGTCACCGTGACGCGGAAAAGCAACGTAACTGCCTGGCCATTACGTCTGGAGCCGATAGACACCAATACGAATCGGAACTGACTCACCTCGTGACTCACTTGTACCTGGCCAACTCGGGGATTTGTAGGCTAGCCAGGGGGAGTCGAGAGAAAAAAAAAAGTGGACAGAAAAAAAAAAAAAAAAAAAAAAAAAAAAAAGAGGAAAGAGAAAAAACTAATAACGGCTTTAGGGTAATACAATTATAAAAACCTGTTCCGACAGGTTAAAACCCCGGACAACCTGTAATTATTCCAGTAAGATAGGGAACAAATCGACGCAGTTAGTTACGAACAGATACGATTTGGCTTGTGTAGCCTCTTTCAGCGCTTTGACGATATCATCCATTCAAAATCTATAAAATGTAATCTTCGAATTATTATCTTCCATAAATTATAAAAAAAAATTATTACTGTAATTTGGTTTTACAGCATTTAATAAATAATTGGTCAGATAAGCATGTAGCCTCAACTTTTGTAAAACTTTTGAAGTATTTTGTAACAGATATTTCTCCTTACTTCATATAATTCGGCGGATTTGCATGACCTATATAAACAGAAGAAAAAGAGGATTTCCGGATGAATTTCTTGCTACAAAAAGTAAAAAGGTTACTTTCACTTTAAGACAAATTCGTATCAGCAACTGTTAAACCTACAGATGCCCATTACCTATCAAATTGGTGCTGTTTATCATTATATCAAGAAACAACAAAGTTCTATGACATAGTTTATCTATGGTAGACATGGTGTCTTTACTCATTTCATTTGCAATAGGTTTTAATTCAATGAAATTCTGAAATAACGATATTGGAAATATCTATATTATTGGTGGCGATTACACCGGTATCGATAACGTTCGCGGAAATTGATATCGATATCCTATCTCTAGTGGACAGGCATGCACAGACCGATACGCATGCGCCATAATAGAGCATGTTGGTAACGCAAACCGTCACCATGGTGTAACGAAATCAAACAGGTTTTCACTTTAATAAAAAAAAATAATAATTGAAGGAATTAGCCCGGATGGCGGTCAGTGAATGAAACAATTGAGTAGTTTCAACCATTTATTTCTGTCTACGTTTCTACCCCCATTGTGGGTCATCATCAGGGCTAAAAAGATACAAAAGAGGTACATTTACAATAAGATTACATATACTATTTTTTTTTTAAAAATATTGCGCTGGAGAATGTCAATTTTAAAACATAAAAGGAACTAGGTGTGTAAAGAAATCGATTAATTAAATTAAAATGTCAAATGTATAACAATGAGAGGGCTATACAGAGCAGATAATGACTAAAGATAATTTACAAAGATAAAAAAATTGCATCAAATAAGAAACATTGAAATATGGAGTGGAGTGGAGAATCGTTCCCTATTGTTGGCGAGTGGAAACTAGGTACAATTTGGTTGACAAAGATGTAGGTAGGTAGAAAAGAAAGTACGTACGAAAGATGGTTAAAATGGAAAATACGTAACGCATTTTATTGTAGGTCCTGTCTACTACTCAATTAATCCATTCACTGACCGCCACCCGAACTAATCCCTTCTAGTAATTCTCAACGGCCAACTAACTATATCCACTATGAAAAAAATTAATTAATACAAAAAAATGCAAATTTAATTAACTTTAAAAAGTATATTTGTGTTGTTTTCTCCGTGATAAAAAGTTACTGGTAAAAAAAAATATTTTTTTAAGGAATAAATTAAACCCTTGAGGAAAACCCTTCTAAAAAAGTTCAATACCTATTTTTTTTTAAGTATACTTTATTGCACCTCTCGTAAGGTCTGGTATATATTTAAATTATTAACTGTTTAAACAGTACACAAACATAACTTTAATGAATAATGTGGTTTGAGAGATTCAACAGTTTTATTTTGGAATATTCTGACAAGATACTTGATAATAATATTTTATGCTGTCTGTGTTTTTTTCCATCATTTCAAGGAAATTATTGATTGAGCAAAAGAACATACTCCTTTACTTACACTTAAATACGCCATGAGTCGACCCACAAACCTACAATCCAAGTTGTTATGGAGCAACTGTTTATTCAGCAGGACTGACTCACCCATTAACGGTCCCACTGATAGCGTGCAGTGTTCTCCGCAAAAACGCTTCCCGGCATTCTCCCTTATCGAAAAGCGTACGTCGCCGAGGAGACGTCCACTTCCTATCTCCAAGATAGTGCCTTTGGTCAGCGCCATCAAGATGTCATCATGTTCCAAAAGGAGAGTTGTTTAAAAGGGAAAACCGATCTGACAGGGACCACTTAACTTTAACGGAGAAAACGACCTACTTTCTTTGATTACATTAACTAATTGGGAAGTAAGTACGCAAAATTATTTTGTTAAATTACCTGGTCTGGACGAGATGAAATTGACTACGTGATGGGTGTGAGGTATAGTTCTTAGCTAAAAAAAAAACAAAAAAAAAACGTACAGTAACTGTTACCTTACATAAAAAAAAAAAAAAAAAATAAGAAATATAAACTTTAGATCAAATCTTTTTGAGGAATGTTTCATTGGGGTGTTGTATTTTTTTCCCAAATATTTCCAACATTGTACATGTATGGTACCAACATGTATGGTCAAATTACTGTAAATGTTATTTCAAATCAAAATCAGGCAGAATATACATGCTCTACTGTTTTAAGTAATTTTAAAATCTTGAATCTATTTTTGAAGTCATGTATGACCGACTTTAAATCACTTAAATTGTTAGCACTTATCTTCTCTAGTTATGCTAATACTCCTAACAGTAGATTTATACGTTTACCACTCATGTCCTGATCTCCCAGTCATCTGAGCCATCAACGAAAAATGCAACCACCCATTTTACCAAAATGTTTAATATGTTTCATGCACAGCATCTATCATATTAAAGCAAAAAATTAGCCATTAGACATCAAATAGGAGGAATAGCAGTAAGCTAGATTTTGTAATAAAATGTGTGTGTGTTAAAAAGTTATATTTGAAGAAAGTCTTGCTAATGGGGAACCAACTAATATGCAAGAAAAGGAGGTTATTGAGTGCTTTTTTGATTGTGAAATATTAAATGAAGCTTCCTAAAAAGTTATAAAAGAAAAGAACGTTAATATGTTCATGCAAAGCATCTATTATGGTAAAGCAGAAAATACACGTCTGCCAACTTAAAAGGATGGATTACGAAATGGTGACCATTCAAAAAATGACCAAAAAAAACGAAATCTGAATCATTTGACTACCATTTTCATTTTTAATACTAGGTAAAATTAGGAAGTAAATGACACTAGTCTTCCAACCAAAAGTGGACGGGAAGCCGCGGCAGACGCGTTTCAAAATTCAATAGTTGGGGACCAATTCGGACCCATGTAACCACTGCATTGACATTATGTCGGTGAGTATAAGACCTACCGCTTTTTATTACTGCTCAAATTAAAGCTAATTTTATGCCTCGTAAAGTATTAAATGATCATTATATTGTTAAAAACAGCCGCTGCCATGAAACAACCAAATTAATGACAAAAATAAGAAGTTTCTCGGATTCCGGTTTTTTGTAAGAACCATATCTCTATAGCTATCAGTCATGCAGACGTGGTTCACAACTCAAATTATAGTTGATTATTAATAGTTATAATGATTATTCTCACAAGATTTTCATGATAGTAACCATAATAATGTTAGAAAATAATGATACCTCGTTTTCCGCAAAATTTTTATTTTTGTAATAACTCTATATCGATGAATATTGAATATAAAAATGTATTTTACCACTCAAATGGAAGCTTATGAAATACTTGATGATTTACTTTATAACGATTATTCTCATATGATGAGCTGTTTCCATGGTAGTAACCAAAATAATGTTAGAAAAGAGTGATACCTCGATTTCCGCAAAAATTACATTTTTTAATAACTCTATATCGTTGAATACTAGACATACAAATATATTTTACCACTCAAATGGAAGCTTATGAAATACTTGATAATTTACTTTATACCGATTATCTTCATAGGATAAGTCGTAACCATAATTATGTTAGAAAAGGGTGATATTTCGTGATATTCCCTTTTTGAATGGCAGCCATTTAGTAATCCATCCGTTTTGAATTGGCAGAGGTATATTTTTTGCTTTACCATGGCAGATGCTTTGCATAAAACATACTAAAAATTTGGTGGAATGGGTTGCATTATTCGTTATTGGCTCATGGACTTTTAGAGAAACTGGCTCTAACCCCTACTCAATCTCACCTCCCTTACAACACTATTGATGCGGTTGAATGAGAGGTGCTGGGATTTCCTGGAATAATACCCTGAAATCCAAGGTTGTCTGGATTTATTCTCCTTTCGGTTCACATTGTACGTATGGAATTCATTATTGCTTGTAGCTTTAATACTTATTGCCCCAGAGTGTGATAGACTATTTTTCTGAATGAATAAGAAATTATGATAATATTTTTCATGTTAACTGGAGTTCAAGAGGATGTTTTCTCGGACTAATATACGAAAAAGTTAAAATATCAAAAGTATCACTTGAATTACTAAATGAAAACTACTGATCATTTAAATCAGTTCAAACTTCCAATCAATAACAAGAAGTTCATTCAATTACATTACTAAAATGAGTAATTTTGGATAATACCAAGGCCTGATTCTAGATATTTAAACTACAATTATTACAGGTCTGCTTCCAATATTCTATGTTCTCTACATGTAGGACAAAATATTATATCAACATTGTTTTTTAATTACTTGGGTTTTTAGTTAATGCAAAGTAACAAATTTTGACAAGTAAAAAATTTATCACCATTTACTCACAATCAGTATTATTACGTAAATAATAAATAATGAAACGTATTTTCCAACAGCGATTATATTTAAATTTCACCTGTTTAAGTTTCCATATCAAAATAAGAATAAAATAGCATTAATAATAAGCTTACTTAAACTATAGCTCTGAATGGAAATTATTCAACATTAATTGTTTTCCACTTCATTATGTTTATGCAATCATAACACTTGTCAACAGTTGCCACACAACCTGGGTTTTCCATATAAACAATCACGTTTCTCAATCAAAAGCGACTATAACATTCCTTTGAATATTTTAATGTTTGAGTAAATCAATAACTATAAAATATTTATATTACTAATGCTTATTATTCCTTTGTGCAGTTAGGGTTGAAGTAATAGACCCAGTCCATCTAGTCTACAGGTATGTGTATTCTGAAGTCTCATGGACCTTCTTGTTAACCACAAACCTTATCATTTCTGCAGAATTGACATGCTTACTAATTTCTCCAAGATGAATGCATCTTTCTGGTAGATGACAGAATCGCCTAACCTAACAGGTGTCGTCTATTCTACGTGCCCAAATAATATCAGCTTTATATATATTTTTTATATATTATATTATCCTGAAGAAACGATATCCCTTTTGCAAAAACAACAAGACGAAAACAAACAATAGACCCTAAAGGACAGGAAATGAGTCGTAAAACTTTAAGGATAACTGTCAAAATAATTTGACATTCAAAAGGCGTAAAACTGGTATTGGGTTGATGCAAAATTAATGCAGGTTTTTAGTAGGTATTGTAAATACGCCATATCTTTACTTTAACCATATATATTTAATCAAAATAATTTCCATCTGAATCAATGCACTTTTGCCAACGTTCAACAAGCTTTCTTATTCCACCAGAAAAAAAATCCGAATCCCTGGACTCAATGAAATCACGAAAAGAATTTTCAATGTCGTCCTTGTTTTGAAAATTTTTCTCCCTCAAAAAGTTGTCCAGATGCCTGAAAAAGTGGAAGTCTGTAGGAGAGAGGTCAGGTGAATAAGGCGGATGTTGGAGAACTTCGTAGCCCAACTCGTGCAGTCGTCGAAGCGTTGGTTGTGCAACGTGTGGTCTGGCGTTATCGTGGAGCAGGATCGGCCCCGTCCGATTCATCAATGCTGGGCAAAGACGTTGCAATTTTTGAGTTCCGAGTTCCGCCGCCATTTCTCGTGTGGTTTTGGTTGGGTCTTCTTCCACTTTTGACCTCAGCTGGTCGTTGTCCAGAGCAAGATGACGGCCCCGACCTTCCTTGTCTTCGAGGTCGAAATCTCCTCTGCGAAACTTCTGGAACCAACGCTGCACCGTGCACTCATTAATAGCCCCCTGATCCCACACTTCATTAATATTACGAGCCGTTTGCGCAGCGCTGCGCCCTAATTTAAATTCGTAAAAATAAATTTGACGAAAATCGCACTTTGACATTTTCGATTCAAGACCTTTGAACACACTGAACAAAACGATTTTACTAAACAAATTCATGGTGAAAGAGGGGTATTAGATAAGGTTTGTTTTGGTATAATAATGATCAATGTTAGGATTAGCTTTGTTTACACAATTGGAATTAAGATATTGCAATAGAGGAAACCTGCATTAATTTTGCATCAACCCAATACATCCTCATTCCCAAGTTTTATTTAATTTTGGTATTAGAAGTGGTCATGAGGTCGGTCAGGACAATGCTTCGAGGATGATTATACCACAGTTGGCACAGCATTTGGCGTTCGCGGATGATGTGATTACTGAAAGAACAATCAGTGCATTACTTAGAGCATTTGGATAGTCGTTATTAGCCGTTAATAGATTTGGAATGGTTATTACTACGGGAAATAAAAACTAAATATATGAGGACAGAGAAAAGGGATAAAGCAGTCATACTGAAGGGGATAGATGTATCTTTTGGGAGAGTGTAACAAAGTTTTAATATTTGGGCAGTGTTATCAACGAGGATAATACGATTAGAGAAGAAATTAAGGCAAGAATAATGGCTGGCGATTACTGATCTCAGATGAAGATATTTCGATACCGGAATCCATCCAGAGCACTCAAAATAAGAGTACATCGTTCTGTACTAGATCATCTATGGAACACTGGTACGAAACGACGAACGATTATTAAATATGTTGAAATTAAAAGTCCTCCGAAAGATCTTTGGCCGAACAAAAGAAGTATAACGCTACCGGACGAAGAATAACTAGGAACTTCGAAAGCTGTATGGTATTGTTGCCACCAGATATTGTTGCCACAATTAAGAGTGCTAGAATTAGATAGCTGGGGCACTTACGCAGGATAGATTATGATGGACTACCAAAAATGATGCTGGAGGGTCGTCCTGGTGAAAGAAGCCGCAGAGGGAAACCTAGACTTCGTTGGCTGCAGAATGTAGAAGAGTTCTTTCGGTCTTTGGGTGTCCACAGATGGATAAAGGAAGCAGAAGCAGGTCAGAGTGGAGGATTACTGAGGAGCCTAAGGTCCTACAAGGACCATTGCGCCGTTAGATAGATAAACAACTCGATAGACAATGAACTAAAAATAAATTATTTTTTCATTAAATTTTATAAATTGTAAAGGTGATAAAAAACAATAAACAACTCCAATAGGTCGTTAAGTGCTTCAGAAGGAAATTTAGATGGTGTTCAGATTTTTATTTTTTTTTCCAACGTTGAAAAAACCTTCCACCTATTATTTTAAGATCAGGCCTAATCAAGGGAAGGCAACTGATAAAAGACAGACTATTTTCAAAGCTTGGGAGATTAATGACGATTTCACGATTTTCTTGCATCTTTTCAAGTTCATATTGAGAATTTAAAAATTATAGGGCTATTTTCTGTATCATTTTATTTTATCTTGAGGCATGTAGATTTCATAAAATTTTAATTAAATAATCATTTTACAAGAAAAAATTCAAATAAAAGCATTTATCTCCAAATATGCAGAAACATGCAAGAAAAGAATTGATTTAATTGGTCCAAATGCATCAATTTTGTTAATTATATAGACAGATTCTCGTAAAATTTGCATCAAATTGCAATTGCATAAAAGTCTACAGCCTCTCCTAATAAGATAATGATATGTTAGCCGAGACAGCCCAGGGAAGATCAGTCATTCAAGTTCTTATAGTCATCACGAGTTCTCCAGAATCTCAAACATAATTGATGTATGGAATGGTCTGCTGGAGTGTCTATGTAGTGGTGTATCACGGAGTTTGAGGAAATGGGCCCCTATACAGGGACTGCTGGCAGAGTCTGCCAGGCAGACACGAGGGAATAATATTTATTTCAAAATCCTGATAATTTTTGCGTTTTATTTGAGAAGAAAACAACTTTAATATTTTTTTAAAGTTAAGCTTACCATAACGATAGGATTCTACATGATAATTGAGGCAATGCTGATTTTATATCTATTTATCTTTATAAATAGATCTTTATCTAGCACTAGTAGAAGCAGTTATATTCATTTAAATGAAAAATATTACCAATGTAGAAATATCTAAATGTACATATATGATTAAAAATAATTTGTTTATTAGTCTATTTCTTTCATTCTTTACCTTCTGTATTTCACCAATCCGTCCGTCCGTCCTCACAGTCCATTTCTTCCTGACTGAAAAAACATGTAAATAGAAGAAATATCCATGATCTATTGTTTTTCCAAGTCACGAAACATACTAAATCAATTTTTTTTATTTGAAATAGTTAACTATTTATCATTGTTAGTCACAATAAATAGAACGGTCGTCTAGAGGTTTCTTGAGTGAATTTTTACAAGAACATTGGGTGGAAGTTTAAGGGTTATGATGTAGTGAGCTGGTTGTTGTTTGTTTATTCAGTATAGCATTTCGACAATGAGAAAGTAGTGTGATGCGCACAACAAATTTTTGTAATCATTATTTTCTTAAAGAGCATTTCTAGCCATATAGACTATTTTGATATCATTTGATATTTTTAGAATATACAGAGAATAAATATTGCATTTATTTTAATATTAATTACGATAACGGATCTCCATTGTTAATTATAATGGTCAATGGCATATTAATGATTCTTCACACGTGAGTCAGAAAAGGGAATCCCGTTCATTGTTTTGCCATACCGTCCATAAGAAATTAAATTATTGTTGCATAAGATGGATTTTCAAAATGAAAGTGATGATGACGTACGAAGTATGAATCACCATGAGAACAGTTTTCCCCGCTAGTCGGGAAAGAGCTCCACCAAGTGGAAAACGCGAGCGCTTCACTGACCGCAAAAAAGGACGCTGGACATAACGCCACACAGGATGCGTCTCCATGACGAAGCTGTACATTCCGGTTATACATCCTAGATCATATCCGATGTGTAATCCGTAATCTTGAATAACGATGAAAAACCATATAACACCAATCAACTAATTTTAATACCACAACTCAAGAACTTGTATTTGTGGCACAGCTAAATTTTTTAATAACCACTTCCATTAATTTCTATCCAAAGCATTCGGAACAATATTTAATACCTCTCATTATGCCATTCAACATACTAACATACTAACTCATGACTGAATATTTCATTTATTTTATACCTGATATCATCCAAAGTCTTCTAATTTCATTAGAACTTCATAAATGATCCTCATTCTTGACCATCCTATTCATCTAACCTCAAAGCTTTACAAAAGAACTAGAACAGTTTACTAGCCGTAATAAATATTAGGAAAATTACATATGATTAGAAAGCAATTAAAGATGATTTTATATCAATACAAAACTTTAGAATATTTGCTATCACAAGCTAATGTATTGGATCAAAGATACGACCGTTTCCAGATCATAAGAGCATACAAAACCGCCTAGTACCTTAGCAGTTTTGACCGTAGAGGTAGGAGGATGGACACCATCTGATGATAAATTACAAGGATATAATATAAACTATGATGTTTTAAATAACATATCGAAATATAAATATAGTGTGGTCTATTTAGAACTGAGAACCAATACAACCCCTCCGATGTTAAAAAAAAATCAACCCATGAAGGTTCTTCATTCGAAGAGATTCGGACGGTTTCTAGGCCAACGACTGTGTAAGGAGGTGATTAGCCTAGATCACACTCAATCGCAAGTTTTCCCCTAATTTTAGGTATCCACTTTTTGAGACTGGGTGGTCAACAGTCACAACATAACGAATATTTCTACCAAAACTAGAATATGAACCTGCAACCCAGAGAATAGTAGACCACATCGCTCGCTGAATAAAACTCCTCTTCTAATTTTTTTTCCTATAAAATCTTATACAGGGTCATGAGTACGGCAAGACCTAATATCACAAGGGTAACGATCACTAAAAGGAGGTATTCGAATGTTTTTGGAAGTGATAAATTTTTTTATAGATTTATCATTTTAGCAATAATCATCAAAGATACTTGGTTCAAACCTGAGTTTAAATCGTATCACTATTAAGATGATCAGTAGTGAATTTGTAATTCCTCAAAATCAATTTTATTTTAACAGGCTAAAAGCGAAATCTTACCTCCTCCTTTCTGGTCGTTTTTCTACTGTATCTTATTCAAGACGGGAGTAAACATGGGGCCCCCTTTTAAAAAAAGCCCTGAAAAATTTGTTGTGTGTGTTGTGTGTGTGGGGTGTGTGTGTGTGTGTGTGTGTGGTGTGGTTTGTGGAAACGAAAATTCCTCTGAAACTAAATTTCATAATTAAGACAACTCTACGCCGAGACGTTACAAAAATCTTTTTCATCAAAATCAGCTTACCAGAAAAGCCACTTTATACTTTTGCATTTTACCTTTTTACAATTTTCTAAAAAACGGTTCCGAGATTTTGTTTAAATCGCTATATCGATAAAAAATTCATTAGGCTATGATATCATACACAGAGTTTAAATACCGATATTTTAAATTTTCTTCTTCTAAAGTACCTTTTTTTTTGGGTATATTCTATAAAAATAACCAATTATCTTTTAGTATTGATAAATAAGAGCTAAATATGAAAGGTGAGCGAATTTGAAAAAAACTAAAGGAGAAGACTAAATTTTTAAATGCAGTTTTTGTTTTTAAACATAAGAACAGTAATATACATGTATGATATACCGTTGGAAGCTTTAGATTTTAGAAAAAAATATTATCTCATACACAAGCTTTTAAAAGTTATTAGAGAGTGATGAAAAGCCCGATAAACAAGTGATAATTTTAATAATAATATAATAGTTTTTTTTTTTTAATAAAACACATGTTTCTATAGAAATTCCATTTTTTTAAAATCTTAATGGTTTCACTCATTTTGATCTCTATCTGTATTTGAAAATTCTTTAATTGATTCTAAAAACGGAGGTTAAGTGAAGTCGTGTGTTGCCCGACCAGATTTTTTATAAATGCATTTAAATATCTATAATTCTAAAATGGCAAAACGGCAACAAAAATAAGGAAGTTCCAGTGCATATAAGAGTAGTACAGTCAGAGAGATGAGGTGATCCTAAGGCAATAGTCATACTGACTCATCCATTCTTATATATTGGATGTTGTTAGAAATACAGAAATACAAAGCACTTAATTTGCCACACGCTAAATTTTATAATAATGTATAAACCTAGAAATAGAAATAAAAAACTTTTTCTGGGACAAGGTCCCTTGAGAATAACAATTAGGGAACAAAATAATAAATTATAACTGGCCAAAAACAATATAAAACAACAATTAAATAATCAATATGAAAAGAAAAAAAGGGTCAGAGTACCATCTTATTTACAATTTCAAGAAATAAATAAATAAGAATAAACATAAAATGTAACTTTTAATCTCATTAAAGTAAGTGCATTAAAATCAATTCACCTTTAATAAGTTGGCATAATAAAAATTAGCTAATATCTGTCTGAAGAGAAAGTATTGAAAGAGGGGGGATTTAAAAGATGATAGGGAAGGAGCATGACGGATATTTGAAGGGAGATTTTTCCCATAAGGCAGTGAACGGGCTAAAATGAGCAGTCAAAAACCCCAAAATGCAATAGCCCAAATAAATTAATGAAAAATATTCCTTAGCAACAATCACTAATAAGGACCGTACACCTTTTATCTAAATAAAATAGGACTTGTTTCATTCATCAAAAAGTCTTGTAAGAAGAATTTATAAAATTTATTTCTTTTTTCTAAAGAAAAAAATTAAATAAATCCTTATCCACATATTTATTTACTCCCAAAATACGATATGTATTTATATTCTGTTTAATACAGATGATCGTGTAGTATTATTTTTTTTTTTAATTTATTACTTTTTCTTGTAAAGAAAATAACTTTTTTAACTTCAATACTATACAAACATTTTAGGCGACGATGACCAAAGCGTTCTACGCGTTATAAATCAAGCGAAAAACTAAGATTGTATTTTCACTGTGAAATAAAAAGGTAAAAAAAACAAAAACTCTATTTTTATGAAAATTAACTAATTTAAATTTAAATAACCAAATTGGAAGAGTTGTTTAAAAAATATATAACTCAGTTGAAGGGGGAAAAAGTTGATAACCCAACGGAACATTTTTTTTTTTTTTTTTTATTAGATTATACTTTGATTATTTAATGTGCGCACCAGAGGTTAAATTTACAATATAGTGGTAAAGAGAAACCAAATAAAATAATATAAATGGCTAAAATAGAAAAAACAAATTGTAAATATAATAAATTTGTATAGGAATAGGAAAAAAAAAATTGAAAATGTAATTTAAAAAATGTCCAAGTGATTGATAAGTATGCTGTGTTATATAAGCAACCCGATGTATTTGGGCATTATTGCCAAACAAATAAAGCATTTCTCTCTCTTTTATTGAGAATTTTATGTAATAAATACTAGATTTAGGATTCTAAATACCAAAAGGGGAGCCCGTGGCTGAGTGGTGTCCCAGTGCCGGCGGGGCTTTTATAAGGTTTAATTAAATGGGGATTCACTCACAGCCTCTCCACCGGGTATTTTAGACCCGTCAGCAAAAAAGTGGCCACTCACAAAATTAAAGGGGTAGGGAGTGATGATCCTTCCTACAAATAGCATCGGAAACGCGAGTGTAATCTCTAGGAGACATACCGCAGGCCCAGCGCCTGCACGGCCTGCGCGCCACTGAAAAAAAAATACCAAAGAGTCCCATACAAAACTTAAAGTAGCGTGGAAATGTTATTTATCTGAAAAGTTTCTTAAACGACTGTAACTTTTTTTTTTTTTTAATAACAGTGGTATCCAGTTAATAAATATAAATTAGATCACTAAGCGAAAATATTCTAAAGATATTATTAATTTGATCTCTAAGAACCTTCAAATCTTGTCAGGCATCTTCATAACTTTTAATATTGTTTTCTGGGTTCATGAAAATTAACAACCCCAACTTTTTTTTCAAAAAAACAATGATGGTAACTCAATTTTGGGACCAAAAAATTTAAATAAGATTTATTTTCCCAACTCTTATAGGAAAAATTAAGAATAGCCTTTGAACATTATTGATATAGTTCATACAAGATTTTTTTTATTTCTTCAAATAACAAAAAAAATTTGGTACTTTTATTTCCTTACTTCCCCACACACACACACACACACACACCCCACACAACACCCCAAATATATATATGTATATATATAAAAATATAAGTAATATATGTATATTTTAAAATTTTATAAAAATATAAAATATATATATATATATATATATTAAATATTTTATATACATATATAATATATTTTATGAAATTTTTATTAAGGGAAAGTAAATTTTTATCGTGAGAATTTTTCTAATTTTTGTTTTTTAAAGAAAAAGCCTCCCTTGGTGGTTAAATCTATCACAAAAAATAGACGAATGTCGTGTGAAAAAAAAATTTAATTTTTTGGGCAAAACCCCCCCCTGAGTGTTTTCAGCAATTTTTTTTTAATAAAATAGACTTATAAGTTTTTTGATTGCCTTTTTCACCTTTTTTTTGGATTTCCTAAAAAAAAAGCTCTAAAAGATTTTTTTTTTCTCGGGTTTAAAGACCCCCAAAAATTTTTTGGGCTTTAAAACAAATTTTGATTTCATTCTGATTTTTAAAAAATTTTTAACCCCCGAAATTTCCCAAATTTGTTTTTAAATTTTCTTCCTCCCAAAAAATTTCCCTTTTTAAATTTTTTTAAAAATTTTAAAAAAGTAACCTTTTTTGGGAATAAAAAAAAAAAAAAAAGTTTTAAAAATAAAAATTTAAAGAATTCGATAGCCCCAAAAAAAAAGAGAAAGAGTAAAAATATTTTTTTTAAAAAAAGTTTTTTTTCGAAAATCGAAAATTTTTTTTAAAATAGATGTAAAAATATAAGTTTGGGAAAACTAAGTATTTTAGAATAAATTTTTTTTTACAAAAAAAGTTGTGGTAGGTAATTTAAAGTGGTGAATAGGGGTTTTTTTTTTTTTACTGTTTTGTTTTTAAAAAAATTTTAAAATTGTTTATTCTTAATCCCCAAAAAAAAAATTTTTCCCCAAAAAGGGAAAAAAAATTTTTTAAAAATTTTTTTAAATTATTTTTTTAAACTATCTTTAAAATTAAAAATTCAAAAAAATTTTTTTTTAAAATTGTTAAACAATTCTAAAAAAAATTTTGGTTTAAAAAAAAAAAAAAAATAAAAAAAGTTTAAAAGGGGGTTTAAAAATTTTTTTTTTATTTTAAAAAAACATCTTTTCGCCCTTTATTTAAATTTTTTTTATTTCGTTTAATGTACCCAGGTGTAAGTAAAATTTAATTTTATTTATTTAAAAAATTTTTTTGAAATATATTTTTGTCTTAAATTTTTTTTGGGGATAACCCAAAACAAATAAAATTTTCATTGTTTTTTGCATTTTTATCGGGGGGGTTTAAAAAAGGGCCCCTGTAAATATAAAATTTTTTGGAAAAAAAACCTAAAAAAATAAAAAAAATGGGGATAAACTGTAAAAAAAATAAAATATGTAAATTTTTGTATAATTTTTAAAAAAAAATGGGTTTGTATTCATCAAATCAAATTACAGAAAGATTTAAATTTTTTTAATGGCTATGCCCCCTTTCCCTGGCAAATTTTTTTAAACGCCAAATTTTTGATGAAATTGGAAAAAGGGCATGTTTTCAAATTTTTAATTTTAAAAAAAAAAATAAAAGGGAATTGTCCATTGTAACATTTTTTTTATAATTAAATAATGGTAGAAATTTTAAATTTTGTAACTCTATCCCTATTTTAAAAAATTTTTTTTTTTGGGGAAAAAAAAACAATTTTCAAAGCATTTTTTATTTAAAAATTTTAAACCCCTTTTTAAAAATAAGTTACTCTTTTCTTTTAAAATATAAAAAAAAAATAAAACCCCCCTTTTTTTTTTTGGAAAATTTTTTTTTAACAATGAACATAAAAATTTTTTGCAAAATTTTTTTTTTATTTTGGCATTAACGTCACTGGGCACCCCAAACCAAACCTTGAAATTTTAATTAGTCCCTTTTTTTTTAAAAGGGGTTTCAGTTATATAAGGCCCTTACATTTTTTAAAAAATTATTTTTAACATAAAAAAAAAAACTTAAGTGTTTGAAATTAATGAAAGCAAAAAAAAAAAAATTGGACTTTTAAAAAGGTACGTTTTTAAAACTAATTAAAAGATATAGAGAAAAAAAACATTATAGATATATAATGTTTTCCAATTAGAGCAACGAAAATTTAAAAAATTGCTAATTTAAATCGCCGTTTTCATTAATAATTACAGCGTTAATTAGGTAATTATAGTATAAAAAAAATTAATCTATGCATTGCAAACACTGATTGAATACCCAATATATCTGATGTTTTTAAAAATAATGGTAACATAATCTCATCATTTTGAAATCGATATTACCATACCATTTACAGCTGAAAAAAAAATGCTCTGTTTAATATCAAATAAATCTGATATGTAAAATAGTAATCGGTCTAAGCACGAACAATTAAAAAAAAGCAAAATATTCACTACCAAAATAAATATCAATAAACCTCAAAATGGAAGATAATATATAACATAACACACGTATGATCACATTTTCAGCTTAAAAGATTGTCTCTGAGTACATAACTTAGTTTCATTTCATTGTATTTACGTCTGTCTAAAGATATAAAGACAAAAAAAAAACACATAATTATCCATTTCAAAATCAAAAAATATATTTTTTAACCACCTAAAAACTACCGAAAAAAAATCTATATCGAATAAGTCATCATATTTTTCGTAACAAGAGATATTATTCAGTGAAAGGACCTAACTGATTTAAAAGGCTGAGATCTTGACAAAGGAAGATCCGCAGACCAGTAAGGAGTGCACTAGCCCCTGAAGATGCCTCATACAAACCGTATCGAAACGTTCAATACACAATCCTTGGGCGTTCACGGCGACATCCACGCTCCACTATTGTCCAGCCACTCCTTTTATGTTGAAAAGGTTTACTAACTTTTTTTTATATCATAAGTTTGGCTCTGACCAACATATAACGCACAGGATCCGTCATAACATTAATAATTGCTTAAATTTCAATTGCAATTTCTCTACTTATTTTCTCAGTCACGGTGCCTTGTTTCTAGAACAAAGTATATATTTTTTTTTTTTTTTTAACTTTAAATCTTTATTCACACCTGTAAATAATACAATGAACAATCAGTGAATATGCGGTCAATTTTTAGAAACATGGCGTGATAGGCATGAGGGAGAGCAGCACCCAGCGGTACCTACTCCTGGCATGAAATTAGTGTATATTACTAAGAAGAAGGTCTCTCATCCAACTCCTCTTCAGCCTTCTGTAGGCATTTCCTGGCATGAGTGTTGTGGCCATGTCATTGATTAGTGTGTTAGGGTGACCTTGTAGTTTGTCGTGGAAAACGTTTGTAGTGAGTCCGTATGTGCTCATTGACGGTTGGCATCTTAAGGTCAGTATGTAAAGTTATGTTGCTAACGTACCACGGTGCTTTCGTAATTGTTCTAAACGTTTTAGCCTGAAAGATTTGAAGTTTGTTAATGTGAGTCTTTTTAGCTGTCCCATATATCTGTGATGCGTAAGTCCAAATAGGTTTCAGTAGGTAAGTATAGGTGTTTAATTTCTGTCGAAGTTTTAGTTTCGAGTGTTTTGAAAAGAGTGAGTAAAGAAGTCTCAGTCTTTGGTTAAGGGTTTTCTTTTTTTTGTTAATATGCGGGCCCCAAAGTCATTCTTCTGTCAAACGTCAAACCAAGATAATGTACAGTGTCCGTCTGTGGAATTTGTGTGTTGTCTAAGAAAACGGGAGGACTCGTGTCATGTCGAAGAGTAAAGGTGATATGGTGTGATTTGTCATTATTCAATCGGATTTTCCAGAGTTTGAACCAGTCATGTAATTTTATTAGATGTTGTTGTAGGATCTCTGAGGCGTGGGTTGCAATTTTATGTTTGTTAAGATCGCTGTGTCGTCGGCATAAGTCGCTGTTAGAATATTGGGGCTGTAAGGTATGTCATGAGTGTAAATAATGTAGAGTAACGGAGCGAGCACTGCACCTTGGGGGGACTCCTGCTGCGATAGATCTCATGGCAGATAGCTCTGATCCCTGTCGAACGGAGAAAAAATCTGTGAGAAAGGAAAGAATGAATAATGAGGTAGTAAGTAGGCGGAAGGATAGTCTTGAGTTTGAAGAGAAGCCCCTGGTGCCAGACTCTGTCGAAGGCTTGAGCAACGTCGAGAAATACGCCAGTAGTGTATAACTTCTGCTCTAGTGCGGTGGATATGTAGTCCGTCACTCTGTGTAGTTGGTGCAATGTCGAGTGATGTCTTCTGAATCCAAATTGATGATCTGGTACGATGTCGTTGTTAGTTAGTACATCAAGAAGTCTTTTATGTAGTAGATGTTCGAAAATTTTGGAGCATAGCGGAAGTAAGCTTATTGGTCGGTATGATGAGGGAGTATTTTTGTCCTTGTTGGTCTTGTGAATCATTGTAATATGTGAGTATTTCCATTGAAGCGGGAATTTGGTTGTCCTCAGTATCGCGTTATAGATTGAAGTCAGAAACATAGAGCTTTCCGGGGCATTTTGCTGGAGTACCTCAGCGTTAATTAAGTCGTGTCCAGGGGCTTTCTTTTTAGGCAACTTTCTGATTTGTTCAGCGACTTGAGCAGGTGTGAAGGAAGGAGGAGGTAATGTCAGTTGTAAGGTTCATCCAGAGTTTTAAGTACAATTTTATCATGTTCGATGTTGTTGAATTCTGTGTGTGGTGTAAAGATAGAAGATAGATATTCGGCGAAACAGTTCGGATTTTTCTCCGTCAGCCATGGCCCAGGAACCATCTTCTTTTCGGAGGGGTGTAGGCACTTCCCGATGCTTAGTAAGGTTTTTAGTATGCCTCCACAAGCTGCCATCGTCACTCGAAAGGTTACTAATGTAGTTATCATAGTTGTTCTTTTAAATTTTGCAATTTGTCGTTTGAGTTCGTTGTTGAGTCGGTTGTAAATTTGTTTGTCTGATGGAAGTCGGTCTGTCTGCCATATTTTCCGGGCTCTTCTTTTTGCTCTGATCAAATCCCTTATATACTGTGGATAAATTGGTAGCTTTTCATGTTTTCTTCGTCTAGGAATTGATGAGGACCATGCAGCGTCTTGTAGCTTCTGTGTGAAGCATTCTACAGCATCCTCAAGCTCTTCTTCATTTTTAATAGCCAAGGGAATGGAGAGAGCAGTATTTAGACAGTTCCTGAACGCATCCCAATCCATTATGCCATTTGTGAGAGATGTGTGTTTCTTAGCTACAAGTGGTTCTTCAAATAGTTCTAAATGCAAAAGAGAATGATCAGAGCAAAGATCTGTGCTCGTACTTATTGTGTGAGGTGTAGTGCGGAGTCCTTTAGTTATGAAAAAATCAAGTAAATCTGGTGTCTTACGTCTAGATGTTGGCCAGTAAGTAGGTGAGTGTGGTGATATCGTGTCTAATGAAAGTTCGTGAAGGACATACCTGAGATTTCTTCCTCTTGGGGTTGATAATCTAGATCCCCAAGTCGGGTCTTTAGCATTATAATCGCCACCTGCGACAAAGCATCTGCCGAGACGTTTGAAGAAGTTACTAAACATCGTGGAAGTCAGGACATATCTCGGAGGGCAATAAACAGCAGCAAGAGTAATGTTGTGATGTTCAGAGAATAGTGAAATGGCTGTAGCTTGTATGTCAGGTGATATGGGTAATTGCAAAGGATGGTGTTTTAGTGTTGATCTGATGAGAATAGCAGTGCCTCCGTGTGAAGTATTGTCTGGATGGTCAGTTCTATAGATTTTGTAATCATGAATGTAAAATTTGGATTTTGGTGTAAAATGTGTTTCAGTGATTAGTGCTATGTCAATTCGTTTCTCGTGTAAATATATGTCTAGTTCTGTCCTATGTTGATTAAGTCCGTTTGCGTTCCATAGTATGATAGACATGGAGCCTACAGTCATCTGATTAATAGGCATATATTTGTCTAAGGGCAAGGGTAGTTTGAGAGAGTTGTTGAAGAAGACCGAAGAGGGGCTGAATGAGATTGTTTAAATTATTGATAATATTGTATAACTGGCCAGAGGAGTTATCTACCGGCGGGACCGGTTGGGTAGTGCCCCACTCATACCTGTATATCTGTGTCGTTGGTGTGGCGCTTGAGCTGGTAGCTGTTGGTGTGGGGCTTGAGATGGTTGTTGCGGCTGTCTCTGGTGCTGTTGGTACTGGCTTGAGCTGGTTGTTGTGGCTGTCTCTGATCTTGATGGTCTGGTGCTATGAACAAAGTATATGATTCGAATTTATACGACCGGATAAATAACAAAATAAACATAGACAGGATCAATAAATTGGTTCTTAATTCTCTCACAACTTAATTTCAGGTCAACGATTCAGAACTCACTGCCAATAAGGATTTCATTTATTTATCGTTCTAGTACCCATTTTTGCAAATGTGTCAAATTAAAATTAAAAGAGCCAGAATATTTTATAGTCCATTTACCAAATCCAATAGGGACCAAAGAATATGTGATTAAATAGTGATAAAACGAATTTTAATTTCAATTTCGTAAAACTGCAGAGATAGATAATAGGACGATAAAAAAACGAAACCCTTGTTTGACTATAAGACCTGATGTGGAAAGATTCCCTAAACGTTAAACCGAAATAAAATCATAAGTGGAACTTGTATGATACGACCAGCAGAATTTTTAAAGATGTTATTTTGTATTTAATTTTTTTTTTTTTTTTTTTTTTTTTTTTTTTTAATAACTTCTTTATTTAAATCAAAATACAGACATTTTAAATGTTTGTTGGAAATACTAGTTTTTTAGTATCGAACTTTTTAAAATACAAACCTCTACCCTTTAATAGGCTTACCGAACCCGATACCACCAAAAGTTGCCAACACAGATTCGTCCAAAAATCACCGTTAATCCACCAATCTACAGATCAACGCTTGGGCATATCTCTTTGACGCCTAATCTATGCAATCAACTCAATTATACAGACAAAATACAAGCCCCGCAATCTTGCGCTGTGCACCCTGCTAAATTTCCCAGTTGCCTCATCCCTTGTTGGACTAAATCTTTATATAGTACCTTATTCTTGAAAATCTAAAGGCGTAGTTCATATTTCAGTGTGAGTAACCATGTTTCACATCCGTATAGAACCGTCGCACAGTGGTACCGAATGCATTTTTAGGGAGCAAATTCTGTACAGCTGGTTCGACTTAAGATATGTCAGCCATTTTAACGTTATTTTGATTCTTAACTTAACTTTCAATAGTGAGATTATTTTGTTTTTTGCTCATTTTTATGTCACAAATATATAATTTTGTTGATAAATTTAGAGAAATGTCCCTGTAACTAATTATTCTTTTATATATATATTCATTTCGTGCATTCAACTTTGTTCACAATCGTTATTCGATAAGTATAAGAAAACTATGGGGTTTATATAACGCTTGATGTAGTTTTTTTAATAATTTTCAAAAAATGTTATAAAAATTAAAATTATGTTAAATATCTCATTATATACAGAGAATTATGAAGGGCAAACTGATTTTAAAAATTTTAGTTTTTACTGACAAAATTTCAAAACCGTAAATTGATATATACGCTTTACGTAAAGTAGTTGGCTATTGACATTTCTTCAATAGAAAGATCAGAAAAAATTTGACATATAAAATAATTCTGATATCTAACTTACTTTTTCAAAAATGTTAAGATATAATTATAGATGAGTTTATATTTATTTTCCTTAAATTTATTATATATATATATATATTATATATATATATATATATATATATATATATATATATATAAAGTATAGTAATTTATATAATTTCATTGATAAACAAGCATTTCAGAATAAATAGAATCTGTATAAACAACAAAAAAAAAAATCTGGTGCAGGCAACACACGACTTTCACTTACCTCCCTTTTTAAAACATATTAAAGAATTTTAAATATCTTCAAATAAGAGATAAAAATGAGTGGAAACATTAAAGCTCTAGTCCGGGTCCTGGGTTCGAATCCCGGCTGTGGCAGAATATTATTTATTCTGTTAATTCAGTCGGGGGCGACCCTAGGACATGGAGACCCCTGGGGCAGACCAGCCTCTGTAAAGTGGGTACCCGAAAATGGGGAAAAACCTGGGGGCCGAGCGTGATTAAGGCCTAATCACCTCATTGCACTGCCGTTGGCCTAGAAACAGTACGAATCTCTATATGTACTGAGCCCAAGACCCTTCATGGGTTGCAGTGGTACAGGTTTTTTTTTTTTTTTTTTTTTTTTTTTTTTTTAAATTAAGAAAATATCGGCTTTTAACCCTGTCAGACCATTTTAATCAGAATGAAATTACATGATATTAAAGCCCATTAAATTTTACATCGATATAGCGAGTTTAACCATTTTCGAGAAAATGCATGGTATAAAGTGGATCTTCTGGTAAGCTCATTTTGATGAAAATGGTTTTTTAACGTCTCGGACGTATGTTTGTCATAAATATGAAATTTCAGTTTCATAGGACTTACCGTTTTCGCCCGCCACACACACAGACCTTGTTGCGGGTTATTTGGACTCAGGGGACAATAAAATGTGTATTTCCGTTGAAAACTGGAATTCGAAAATTTTCACGATCGCAATACTTTCCCTTAGTATACAATACTTTCCCTTACTATATATAGTAAGTGAAAGTAAAAAGAAAACTTCTGGGCGGAAACACAATAAAACGTCGAGAATTGAAAAAACTAAGATTTTAAAAGCAATTTGCTCTTCATTATGTTATGTATATATTGATATATTTAAAATAATGTTAATTTTTATCACATCTTTTAAAAAATTCTTAATAATCACCAAGTCGTTATATGAACCCCCAAGTTTTCTTCAACATATCCAATAGTGATTTTAAACAAAGCTGAATGCAGGAAATGTAGATATATAAGAATAATTAGTTACAGGGACATTTCTCTGAAGTTATCGGAAAAAAACTATATATTTTTATGACATATGGAGAGCTAAAAAAATTCCAATCATACCATTGAAAGTAAATTTACTCAGAAAGAAAATGACGTTTCAGTTTCTTGATTAAAGCCGCGAGCTAAGTAATTTGCAACTGAACAATAACAGGCATTTTCCACCTTTAACCGCCATTTCATTTCCTCGTGGATTTCTTTTCTTTAGTTGTCATAGGCCCTAAATACTTTAATTTCTCTACTGTTACAAACTAATGTACTGATATATCAATATCACCAAGATCGTCCCAGTTTCTTGCACTAATCATATATTTCTCCTAAACCGTATTTATTTCAAGCCGTACCTCTTTCGTGGTTTTTATTAACGTACTTGTATCTTATATTCAGTTATAAAGATTAAGGTTAAGTTTCTTTGCCCAGCAGTACCAAATCATCGACGTACCTTAGAACCGAAATTTTAATAAATCTCTATACGTGATGATAAAAATAGAGTAGTTATTTACTTACTGTAACCGTTTTTTCTCACTATATTCTATAAACCTTTGACCGAGTGTGGCACCCGGGATTGCTTTACAAACTCCGTAAATTCCTTCCACCTACATACTTCCTCATTATCCAGTCCTATCTCACAGACAGTTCCTTCAAAGTAAATCATAACTGTTCCTATTCATCCCTTTTTAATCAGTATGCAGGAGTTCCTCAAGGCAGTATTCCAGGACCCATCCTTTACACAGTTTATACAGCTGATATCCCATCCCATCCTAGCACTTTCCTTTCTACCTATGCTGATGACACGTGTGTTATCAGTCAACAACAATCCAACTATTGCCTCCCAAACTCTTCAATCACACATCAGAGACCTGATGAAGTATGGTGTCAGAATTGGAGAATAAAAATAAAATCCAATAAATCCTACCAAATCACCTTTACCCTTTGTCGTAAGCCTATGACACCCTGCCCAACAGTATCCTTCAAAAACACTCCTCTTGTACCGGTTGAACAGATCCAATACATAGGACACCTGGACAAACGTCTTACTTGGAACTCTAATACAAGACTGAAAAGACAAGAAACTGCACGACGTTTTCGACTACTTCTACACTTACTGGACCAACGCTCTAACCTTCCACTTAAGTACAAAAGGCTCATCTACATGACTATCATCAGACCGATATGGACTTACGGAGTAGAGATTTGAGGCTCTACTAAACCATCAAAATTCTTCCCGTCTCCAATCCTTGCAATAAAAAATCCTCAATGGTCCTTATTTTGTCAAAAATAAGCTAATCCATAAAAACCTTAACGTGCCCAATGTTGCTGATTTGGCGCGAACCAGGTACCACTCCTTTCATGACAAACTCCATTCCCACTCTAATCCACTAGTTTCAATCATTGCTTCCTCCACAATCCTGATAATCCTCCGAGGCGTCTGAAAAGAAGATGGCCCCGAGGCCTTCTAGTTTAACGTAGTCTTTGGAGAGCTTCCTATGGGTAGTATCCCCACATGTGAATCCATGACATTTGTATCTTGTATCTCATTTACTAGATGTATATCATTGTACAGTAAATAGCAATAAATCTATTTTTTTTAAAATTCTATAAAAGGAGAGCAATTATAGATTTCTAAAACAGGTTAAAGTAAATATACGGTTCTTTTTTTTTTCATCTTAAAGTATTAATCATACATCTTACGAACACTATAAAAGGTGTAAATGCTAAACGATACCGATCCTAACGTCCTTAAACTTTAAACCATAACAGACTCGGAGTCACCGTGACGCGGAAAAGCAACGTAACTGCCTGGCCATTACGTCTGGAGCCGATAGACACCAATACGAATCGGGACTGACTCACCTCGTGACTCACTTGTACCTGGCCAACTCGGGGATTTGTAGGCTAGCCAGGGGGAGTCGAGAGAAAAAAAAAAGTGGACAGAAAAAAAAAAAAAAAAAAAAAAAAAAAAAAAAGAGGAAAGAGAAAAAACTAATAACGGCTTTAGGGTAATACAATTATAAAAACCTGTTCCGACAGGTTAAAACCCCGGACAACCTGTAATTATTCCAGTAAGATAGGGAACAAATCGACGCAGTTAGTTACGAACAGATACGATTTGGCTTGTGTAGCCTCTTTCAGCGCTTTGACGGATATCATCCATTCAAAATCTATAAAATGTAATCTTCGAATTATTATCTTCCATAAATTATTAAAAAAAAATTATTACTGTAATTTGGTTTTACAGCATTTAATAAATAATTGGTCAGATAAGCATGTAGCCTCAACTTTTGTAAAACTTTTGAAGTATTTTGTAACAGATATTTCTCCTTACTTCATATAATTCGGCGGATTTGCATGACCTATATAAACAGAAGAAAAAGAGGATTTCCGGATGAATTTCTTGCTACAAAAAGTAAAAAGGTTACTTTCACTTTAAGACAAATTCGTATCAGCAACTGTTAAATCTACAGATGCCCATTACCAATCAAATTGGTGCTGTTTATCATTATATCAAGAAACAACAAAGTTCTATGACATAGTTTATCTATGGTAGACATGGTGTCTTTACTCATTTCATTTGCAATAGGTTTTAATTCAATGAAATTCTGAAATAACGATATTGGAAATATCTATATTTTTGGTGGCGATTACACCGGTATCGATAACGTTCGCGGAAATTGATATCGATATCCTATCTCTAGTGGACAGGCATGCACAGACCGATACGCATGCGCCATAATAGAGCATGTTGGTAACGCAAACCGTCACCATGGTGTAACGAAATCAAACAGGTTTTCACTTTAATAAAAAAAAATAATAATTGAAGGAATTAGCCCGGATGGCGGTCAGTGAATGAAACAATTGAGTAGTTTCAACCATTTATTTCTGTCTACGTTTCGACCCCCATTGTGGGTCATCATCAGGGCTAAAAAGATACAAAAGAGGTACATTTACAATAAGATTACATATACTATTTTTTTTTAAAAATATTGCGCTGGAGAATGTCAATTTTAAAACATAAAAGGAACTAGGTGTGTAAAGAAATCGATTAATTAAATTAAAATGTCAAATGTATAACAATGAGAGGGCTATACAGAGCAGATAATGACTAAAGATAATTTACAAAGATATAAAAAAATTGCATCAAATAAGAAACATTGAAATATGGAGTGGAGTGGAGAATCGTTCCCTATTGTTGGCGAGTGGAAACTAGGTACAATTTGGTTGACAAAGATGTAGGTAGGTAGAAAAGAAAGTACGTACGAAAGATGGTTAAAATGGAAAATACGTAACGCATTTTATTGTAGGTCCTGTCTACTACTCAATTAATCCATTCACTGACCGCCACCCGAACTAATCCCTTCTAGTAATTCTCAACGGCCAACTAACTATATCCACTATGAAAAAAATTAATTAATACAAAAAAATGCAAATTTAATTAACTTTAAAAAGTATATTTGTGTTGTTTTCTCCGTGATAAAAAGTTACTGGTAAAAAAAAATATTTTTTTAAGGAATAAATTAAACCCTTGAGGAAAACCCTTCTAAAAAAGTTCAATACCTATTTTTTTTTAAGTATACTTTATTGCACCTCTCGTAAGGTCTGGTATATATTTAAATTATTAACTGTTTAAACAGTACACAAACATAACTTTAATGAATAATGTGGTTTGAGAGATTCAACAGTTTTATTTTGGAATATTCTGACAAGATACTTGATAATAATATTTTATGCTGTCTGTGTTTTTTCCATCATTTCAAGGAAATTATTGATTGAGCAAAAGAACATACTCCTTTACTTACACTTAAATACGCCATGAGTCGACCCACAAACCTACAATCCAAGTTGTTATGGAGACAACTGTTTATTCAGCAGGACTGACTCACCCATTAACGGTCCCACTGATAGCGTGCAGTGTTCTCCGCAAAAACGCTTCCCGGCATTCTCCCTTATCGAAAAGCGTACGTCGCCGAGGAGACGTCCACTTCCTATCTCCAAGATAGTGCCTTTGGTCAGCGCCATCAAGATGTCATCATGTTCCAAAAGGAGAGTTGTTTAAAAGGGAAAACCGATCTGACAGGGACCACTTAACTTTAACGGAGAAAACGACCTACTTTTCTTTGATTACATTAACTAATTGGGAAGTAAGTACGCAAAATTATTTTGTTAAATTACCTGGTCTGGACGAGATGAAATTGACTACGTGATGGGTGTGAGGTATAGTTCTAGCTAAAAAAAAAAACAAAAAAAAAACGTACAGTAACTGTTACCTTACATAAAAAAAAAAAAAAAAAAAATAAGAAATATAAACTTTAGATCAAATCTTTTTGAGGAATGTTTCATTGGGGTGTTGTATTTTTTTCCCAAATATTTCCAACATTGTACATGTATGGTACCAACATGTATGGTCAAATTACTGTAAATGTTATTTCAAATCAAAATCAGGCAGAATATACATGCTCTACTGTTTTAAGTAATTTTAAAATCTTGAATCTATTTTTGAAGTCATGTATGACCGACTTTAAATCACTTAAATTGTTAGCACTTATCTTCTCTAGTTATGCTAATACTCCTTACAGTAGATTTATACGTTTACCACTCATGTCCTGATCTCCCAGTCATCTGAGCCATCAACGAAAAATGCAACCACCCATTTTACCAAAATGTTTAATATGTTTCATGCACAGCATCTATCATATTAAAGCAAAAAATTAGCCATTAGACATCAAATAGGAGGAATAGCAGTAAGCTAGATTTGTAATAAAATGTGTGTGTGTTAAAAAGTTATATTTGAAGAAAGTCTTGCTAATGGGGAACCAACTAATATGCAAGAAAAGGAGGTTATTGAGTGCTTTTTTGATTGTGAAATATTAAATGAAGCTTCCTAAAAAGTTATAAAAGAAAAGAACGTTAATATGTTCCATGCAAAGCATCTATTATGGTAAAGCAGAAAATACACGTCTGCCAACTTAAAAGGATGGATTACGAAATGGTGACCATTCAAAAAATGACCAAAAAAAACGAAATCTGAATCATTTGACTACCATTTTCATTTTTAATACTAGGTAAAATTAGGAAGTAAATGACACTAGTCTTCCAACCAAAAGTGGACGGGAAGCCGCGGCAGACGCGTTTCAAAATTCAATAGTTAGGGACCAATTCGGACCCATGTAACCACTGCATTGACATTATGTCGGTGAGTATAAGATCTACCGCTTTTTATTACTGCTCAAATTAAAGCTAATTTTATGCCTCGCAAAGTATTAAATGATCATTATATTGTTAAAAACAGCCGCTGCCATGAAACAACCAAATTAATGACAAAAATAAGAAGTTTCTCGGATTCCGGTTTTTTGTAAGAACCATATCTCTATAGCTATCAGTCATGCAGACGTGGTTCACAACTCAAATTATAGTTGATTATTAATAGTTATAATGATTATTCTCACAAGATTTTCATGATAGTAACCATAATAATGTTAGAAAATAATGATACCTCGTTTTCCGCAAAATTTTTATTTTTGTAATAACTCTATATCGATGAATATTGAATATAAAAATGTATTTTACCACTCAAATGGAAGCTTATGAAATACTTGATGATTTACTTTATAACGATTATTCTCATATGATGAGCTGTTTCCATGGTAGTAACCAAAATAATGTTAGAAAAGAGTGATACCTCGATTTCCGCAAAAATTACATTTTTTAATAACTCTATATCGTTGAATACTAGACATACAAATATATTTTACCACTCAAATGGAAGCTTATGAAATACTTGATAATTTACTTTATACCGATTATCTTCATAGGATAAGTCGTAACCATAATTATGTTAGAAAAGGGTGATATTTCGTGATATTCCCTTTTTGAATGGCAGCCATTTAGTAATCCATCCGTTTTGAATTGGCAGAGGTATATTTTTTGCTTTACCATGGCAGATGCTTTGCATAAAACATACTAAAAATTTGGTGGAATGGGTTGCATTATTCGTTATTGGCTCATGGACTTTTAGAGAAACTGGCTCTAACCCCTACTCAATCTCACCTCCCTTACAACACTATTGATGCGGTTGAATGAGAGGTGCTGGGATTTCCTGGAATAATACCCTGAAATCCAAGGTTGTCTGGATTTATTCTCCTTTCGGTTCACATTGTACGTATGGAATTCATTATTGCTTGTAGCTTTAATACTTATTGCCCCAGAGTGTGATAGACTATTTTTCTGAATGAATAAGAAATTATGATAATATTTTTCATGTTAACTGGAGTTCAAGAGGATGTTTTCTCGGACTAATATACGAAAAAGTTAAAATATCAAAAGTATCACTTGAATTACTAAATGAAAACTACTGATCATTTAAATCAGTTCAAACTTCCAATCAATAACAAGAAGTTCATTCAATTACATTACTAAAATGAGTAATTTTGGATAATACCAAGGCCTGATTCTAGATATTTAAACTACAATTATTACAGGTCTGCTTCCAATATTCTATGTTCTCTACATGTAGGACAAAATATTATATCAACATTGTTTTTTAATTACTTGGGTTTTTAGTTAATGCAAAGTAACAAATTTTGACAAGTAAAAAATTTATCACCATTTACTCACAATCAGTATTATTACGTAAATAATAAATAATGAAACGTATTTTCCAACAGCGATTATATTTAAATTTCACCTGTTTAAGTTTCCATATCAAAATAAGAATAAAATAGCATTAATAATAAGCTTACTTAAACTATAGCTCTGAATGGAAATTATTCAACATTAATTGTTTTCCACTTCATTATGTTTATGCAATCATAACACTTGTCAACAGTTGCCACACAACCTGGGTTTTCCATATAAACAATCACGTTTCTCAATCAAAAGCGACTATAACATTCCTTTGAATATTTTAATGTTTGAGTAAATCAATAACTATAAAATATTTATTTACTAATGCTTATTATTCCTTTGTGCAGTTAGGGTTGAAGTAATAGACCCAGTCCATCTAGTCTACAGGTATGTGTATTCTGAAGTCTCATGGACCTTCTTGTTAACCACAAACCTTATCATTTCTGCAGAATTGACATGCTTACTAATTTCTCCAAGATGAATGCATCTTTCTGGTAGATGACAGAATCGCCTAACCTAACAGGTGTCGTCTATTCTACGTGCCCAAATAATATCAGCTTTATATATATTTTTTATATATTATATTATCCTGAAGAAACGATATCCCTTTTGCAAAAACAACAAGACGAAAACAAACAATAGACCCTAAAGGACAGGAAATGAGTCGTAAAACTTTAAGGATAACTGTCAAAATAATTTGACATTCAAAAGGCGTAAAACTGGTATTGGGTTGATGCAAAATTAATGCAGGTTTTTAGTAGGTATTGTAAATACGCCATATCTTTACTTTAACCATATATATTTAATCAAAATAATTTCCATCTGAATCAATGCACTTTTGCCAACGTTCAACAAGCTTTCTTATTCCACCAGAAAAAAAATCCGAATCCCTGGACTCAATGAAATCACGAAAAGAATTTTCAATGTCGTCCTTGTTTTGAAAATTTTTCTCCCTCAAAAAGTTGTCCAGATGCCTGAAAAAGTGGAAGTCTGTAGGAGAGAGGTCAGGTGAATAAGGCGGATGTTGGAGAACTTCGTAGCCCAACTCGTGCAGTCGTCGAAGCGTTGGTTGTGCAACGTGTGGTCTGGCGTTATCGTGGAGCAGGATCGGCCCCGTCCGATTCATCAATGCTGGGCAAAGACGTTGCAATTTTTGAGTTCCGAGTTCCGCCGCCATTTCTCGTGTGGTTTTGGTTGGGTCTTCTTCCACTTTTGACCTCAGCTGGTCGTTGTCCAGAGCAAGATGACGGCCCCGACCTTCCTTGTCTTCGAGGTCGAAATCTCCTCTGCGAAACTTCTGGAACCAACGCTGCACCGTGCACTCATTAATAGCCCCCTGATCCCACACTTCATTAATATTACGAGCCGTTTGCGCAGCGCTGCGCCCTAATTTAAATTCGTAAAAATAAATTTGACGAAAATCGCACTTTGACATTTTCGATTCAAGACCTTTGAACACACTGAACAAAACGATTTTACTAAACAAATTCATGGTGAAAGAGAGGGTATTAGATAAGGTTTGTTTTGGTATAATAATGATCAATGTTAGGATTAGCTTTGTTTACACAATTGGAATTAAGATATTGCAATAGAGGAAACCTGCATTAATTTTGCATCAACCCAATACATCCTCATTCCCAAGTTTTATTTAATTTTGGTATTAGAAGTGGTCATGAGGTCGGTCAGGACAATGCTTCGAGGATGATTATACCACAGTTGGCACAGCATTTGGCGTTCGCGGATGATGTGATTACTGAAAGAACAATCAGTGCATTACTTAGAGCATTTGGATAGTCGTTATTAGCCGTTAATAGATTTGGAATGGTTATTACTACGGGAAATAAAAACTAAATATATGAGGACAGAGAAAAGGGATAAAGCAGTCATACTGAAGGGGATAGATGTATCTTTTGGGAGAGTGTAACAAAGTTTTAATATTTGGGCAGTGTTATCAACGAGGATAATACGATTAGAGAAGAAATTAAGGCAAGAATAATGGCTGGCGATTACTGATCTCAGATGAAGATATTTCGATACCGGAATCCATCCAGAGCACTCAAAATAAGAGTACATCGTTCTGTACTAGATCATCTATGGAACACTGGTACGAAACGACGAACGATTATTAAATATGTTGAAATTAAAAGTCCTCCGAAAGATCTTTGGCCGAACAAAAGAAGTATAACGCTACCGGACGAAGAATAACTAGGAACTTCGAAAGCTGTATGGTATTGTTGCCACCAGATATTGTTGCCACAATTAAGAGTGCTAGAATTAGATAGCTGGGGCACTTACGCAGGATAGATTATGATGGACTACCAAAAATGATGCTGGAGGGTCGTCCTGGTGAAAGAAGCCGCAGAGGGAAACCTAGACTTCGTTGGCTGCAGAATGTAGAAGAGTTCTTTCGGTCTTTGGGTGTCCACAGATGGATAAAGGAAGCAGAAGCAGGTCAGAGTGGAGGATTACTGAGGAGCCTAAGGTCCTACAAGGACCATTGCGCCGTTAGATAGATAAACAACTCGATAGACAATGAACTAAAAATAAATTATTTTTTCATTAAATTTTATAAATTGTAAAGGTGATAAAAAACAATAAACAACTCCAATAGGTCGTTAAGTGCTTCAGAAGGAAATTTAGATGGTGTTCAGATTTTTATTTTTTTTTCCAACGTTGAAAAAACCTTCCACCTATTATTTTAAGATCAGGCCTAATCAAGGGAAGGCAACTGATAAAAGACAGACTATTTTCAAAGCTTGGGAGATTAATGACGATTTCACGATTTTCTTGCATCTTTTCAAGTTCATATTGAGAATTTAAAAATTATAGGGCTATTTTCTGTATCATTTTATTTTATCTTGAGGCATGTAGATTTCATAAAATTTTAATTAAATAATCATTTTACAAGAAAAAATTCAAATAAAAGCATTTATCTCCAAATATGCAGAAACATGCAAGAAAAGAATTGATTTAATTGGTCCAAATGCATCAATTTTGTTAATTATATAGACAGATTCTCGTAAAATTTGCATCAAATTGCAATTGCATAAAAGTCTACAGCCTCTCCTAATAAGATAATGATATGTTAGCCGAGACAGCCCAGGGAAGATCAGTCATTCAAGTTCTTATAGTCATCACGAGTTCTCCAGAATCTCAAACATAATTGATGTATGGAATGGTCTGCTGGAGTGTCTATGTAGTGGTGTATCACGGAGTTTGAGGAAATGGGCCCCTATACAGGGACTGCTGGCAGAGTCTGCCAGGCAGACACGAGGGAATAATATTTATTTCAAAATCCTGATAATTTTTGCGTTTTATTTGAGAAGAAAACAACTTTAATATTTTTTTAAAGTTAAGCTTACCATAACGATAGGATTCTACATGATAATTGAGGCAATGCTGATTTTATATCTATTTATCTTTATAAATAGATCTTTATCTAGCACTAGTAGAAGCAGTTATATTCATTTAAATGAAAAATATTACCAATGTAGAAATATCTAAATGTACATATATGATTAAAAATAATTTGTTTATTAGTCTATTTCTTTCATTCTTTACCTTCTGTATTTCACCAATCCGTCCGTCCGTCCTCACAGTCCATTTCTTCCTGACTGAAAAAACATGTAAATAGAAGAAATATCCATGATCTATTGTTTTTCCAAGTCACGAAACATACTAAATCAATTTTTTTTATTTGAAATAGTTAACTATTTATCATTGTTAGTCACAATAAATAGAACGGTCGTCTAGAGGTTTCTTGAGTGAATTTTTACAAGAACATTGGGTGGAAGTTTAAGGGTTATGATGTAGTGAGCTGGTTGTTGTTTGTTTATTCAGTATAGCATTTCGACAATGAGAAAGTAGTGTGATGCGCACAACAAATTTTTGTAATCATTATTTTCTTAAAGAGCATTTCTAGCCATATAGACTATTTTGATATCATTTGATATTTTTAGAATATACAGAGAATAAATATTGCATTTATTTTAATATTAATTACGATAACGGATCTCCATTGTTAATTATAATGGTCAATGGCATATTAATGATTCTTCACACGTGAGTCAGAAAAGGGAATCCCGTTCATTGTTTTGCCATACCGTCCATAAGAAATTAAATTATTGTTGCATAAGATGGATTTTCAAAATGAAAGTGATGATGACGTACGAAGTATGAATCACCATGAGAACAGTTTTCCCCGCTAGTCGGGAAAGAGCTCCACCAAGTGGAAAACGCGAGCGCTTCACTGACCGCAAAAAAGGACGCTGGACATAACGCCACACAGGATGCGTCTCCATGACGAAGCTGTACATTCCGGTTATACATCCTAGATCATATCCGATGTGTAATCCGTAATCTTGAATAACGATGAAAAACCATATAACACCAATCAACTAATTTTAATACCACAACTCAAGAACTTGTATTTGTGGCACAGCTAAATTTTTTAATAACCACTTCCATTAATTTCTATCCAAAGCATTCGGAACAATATTTAATACCTCTCATTATGCCATTCAACATACTAACATACTAACTCATGACTGAATATTTCATTTATTTTATACCTGATATCATCCAAAGTCTTCTAATTTCATTAGAACTTCATAAATGATCCTCATTCTTGACCATCCTATTCATCTAACCTCAAAGCTTTACAAAAGAACTAGAACAGTTTACTAGCCGTAATAAATATTAGGAAAATTACATATGATTAGAAAGCAATTAAAGATGATTTTATATCAATACAAAACTTTAGAATATTTGCTATCACAAGCTAATGTATTGGATCAAAGATACGACCGTTTCCAGATCATAAGAGCATACAAAACCGCCTAGTACCTTAGCAGTTTTGACCGTAGAGGTAGGAGGATGGACACCATCTGATGATAAATTACAAGGATATAATATAAACTATGATGTTTTAAATAACATATCGAAATATAAATATAGTGTGGTCTATTTAGAACTGAGAACCAATACAACCCCTCCGATGTTAAAAAAAAATCAACCCATGAAGGTTCTTCATTCGAAGAGATTCGGACGGTTTCTAGGCCAACGACTGTGTAAGGAGGTGATTAGCCTAGATCACACTCAATCGCAAGTTTTCCCCTAATTTTAGGTATCCACTTTTTGAGACTGGGTGGTCAACAGTCACAACATAACGAATATTTCTACCAAAACTAGAATATGAACCTGCAACCCAGAGAATAGTAGACCACATCGCTCGCTGAATAAAACTCCTCTTCTAATTTTTTTTCCTATAAAATCTTATACAGGGTCATGAGTACGGCAAGACCTAATATCACAAGGGTAACGATCACTAAAAGGAGGTATTCGAATGTTTTTGGAAGTGATAAATTTTTTTATAGATTTATCATTTTAGCAATAATCATCAAAGATACTTGGTTCAAACCTGAGTTTAAATCGTATCACTATTAAGATGATCAGTAGTGAATTTGTAATTCCTCAAAATCAATTTTATTTTAACAGGCTAAAAGCGAAATCTTACCTCCTCCTTTCTGGTCGTTTTTCTACTGTATCTTATTCAAGACGGGAGTAAACATATGCCTATGAACTTATTTCTTGCTAAAAATACATAAATAATCACCGAACTTAAATATAGACTTATATTTATAGACTATGACGTACCGGCACAAAACTGGCTATAGCATTAAACTAATAGCAATCATTAAGACTGTAATTATAGTCAAAAACAGTCTCTGACCTCAGCTGGTAGTGGTTCATTATTAGGGGCCTGAATCTCGTATATATTTTAAGTCTTTAAGTGTTCTCATATAATTGCTACTGGCTTTAAAGTAGGCTAGCTAATCCACATCCGTCATGGGCAGTTTGTTCAGATTGGATATTCTACCACGAATATTAGTGTAGATTTTTATTACTATAATTAAATTTTAGGGAAGTTCTGGGCTATACGCCCGAGACGTGACAAAACTTTTTTCAACAAAATGAGCCTACCAGAAGAGGCACTTTATACCATGCATTTTGCACCTTTTTTCGATTTTCTCAAAAACGGTTCCGACGATTTTGATTAAACTCGCTATATCGATGTAAAATTTAATGGGCTTTAATATCATGTAGGTTTTATTTAGATAAAAATGGTCTGACAGGGCTTAAATGCCGATATTTTAAATTTTCTTCCCCTAAAGTACCTTTAATTTTGTAGATTCAATAATAATAACTAGATTATCTTGTTAACGCTAATGAAAAACTGGAAAATATATAAATTGAATAAATTCGATACCCAACTAAAGGAGAAAACAGAAAAAATATTTTTTTAATGCAATTTTTCGTTTTTGAACATAAGAGCAGTAATATACATGTATGATATACCGTTGGAAAGCTAAAGATTTTAGAAAAATTATCATCTCATACACAAGCTTTTAGAAGTTAATGGAGAGTGATGAAAAGAAGATAAAACTAACTGATTATTTAAGCTAATAATATAATAGATTTTTGAATCAAACACATGTTTCTATATAAATTCAATTTTATTAATTCCTTAATGTGTGTTTGTGTTTATTTATTTAACGTCACTTTATGCTACTATGGCTAATCGGACGATGCTACACTGGGAGTCCTAAATTTTGCCTATCCAGGTTTTATTAGGATAGGGATCTTTAACGAGTACCTGACATCGTACAGGCTCGGGACCACCTTTTAACGTCCCCTCCGAAGGACGGCGTAACTAAGGATTTTTTACTCCCATTAAAAAATCCTAGGACCACCTGCGGGTTTGAACCCGTGACCTTTAGCGTGGGAGGCTGTTACGCTAGCCACCCAGCTACAAGTGATCCCATTCCTTAATAATTTCACGTATTTTTATCTCTAACTGTATTTGAAAATTCTTTCATTGATTTTAAAAATGGAGGTAAGTGAAAGTCGTGTGTTGCCCGCACCAGATTTTTTTAATATTTATTTATTGGAATTTATAACTGTATAATGGAATACAACAAGTACATTTGAGACAAATATATAAAGGCATGAAACACATGTTTTTGAAACACAAGCTTCCCAGTGGAAGCACTCTAAGGAAAAAACTTAAAACTAGATATTTTAAAGCTAATTTATGTTTGAGCTTAGACTAAATTAAAGTTACCATTTTATTTTATTTATTTATTTTTTTAATTCATTTTAGGTTCATTTTCATAAAATGCTCTTGGGTGACCTATGAGTTTTACGCCTTGATACACAAACAAAACAATATTCCTTACAATTTTATTTTATTTCCTAATCTTTTAAGACGTCATCGGCGAATTGAATACATGAATAGATGAATATTATAAATGCAACAGGATGATATCTTAGTTTTCAATGAAACCAAATATCGCCTATCGATAATTTAATTAAATTTAATCATTAGTAGGCTCCACAAGGAGCTTTGAATATGAGGCTAAGTTACTGACGAGATTGTTAAAAAGAAAATTTATTATCCCAGTTGTATCTAATTCCAGGTGCCCAGCCCCGAAATAGAACGAGCCAATAACTCATATTCACCGAACGTGGAACGGGATCATTGACAGGAGGAAGGAGTGCCAGTAGGGCGAATCGATGGGATGATCTAGTTCTCCATACCCTGTTCATCGGATGTCCTCCAAGAACTGGGTCGTCTAATTGAGAGGTATTAAGTTCATTAGATGAATAAAAGGCATTCTTAGGAGGTATAAAGTGTTTTGAATTTTATTGCTTTTTAAAAATACTTTTCGAAAATCGTTTCTCTTCGGTCGTCAGTACTTTCCATTATTCGTTTCCCTGCCAAATTATTCAATCCTGATGCCACCCAGCACCTTCGAACTTCTATTTAAATGCTCTATCCATTAATGCGAAACACATCCGCTCACTTCCGCAGTTCTGTACATTACACGCATCGAACCGAATGAGATCTTTCCTAATTTAATTTTCGTCCCATCATGGGATCTTATTCATTCTTGCATCTGTTGCTCCTATACACTCCTCGCATTTAAATTACAACTATTCAATCACATCTATACCATCAATTCCAAAAGATCCTAAACAGAGGTTCTATATGTATATCTAAATATGTCAATATATTAAGATTGATGCATTTAAACATATTTTATACACTTTATTTTTTAATTTAATATCTATTAAGCAGTCTTCCAGACTCGCTAGACTCAGAAATACCCTGTGGCCCTACAAGAATCCTCTATGAGGATTATATCCAAAGAAAAGGAGCCAAAAGAAGGAAAACCTTCGCCCAAACGAAGAGGGTCTGTCAAGTCATAGAAGTATGGCTCCGATGGTTTGAGGTTCCTCTACGCTAAATGGCATAAAATATGGAGCAAAATAAGAAAAAGTCTTCCAAAAGATTGGACAAACCTTGGCTCAATTGTGTTGATATTAGGTATAGAAAAAAATCTGGTGCAGGCACATACGACTTTCACTTACCTCGGTTGTTAAAATCAGTTAAACAAAATAGAGTTCCAATAGGTTTAAATTATTGGAAACTTATCTTTGAGATTAAATAATATAACATATAAAATTGTTACAATAATCACTTAAGTTTATGGTCTATTCGTCACTTCACATTATATTTCATAGATTTTTATACAACATAACATTTTTTCACAAAACTTTAGCTTTCTAACGGTATATTATATATCTACATCTAAAAAATCAGCTTTTCTTCTCTAGTTGGTTATCAAATTTTTTCAACTTTTACATTTATCAGTTTTTTTTTTCCAATCCTAATTCAACGATATAGTTAGTAGTTTTTTGGAACCTACTAAATTAAAGGTACTTTAGGAGATTTTTTTTTTAAACTGGTATTTAAGCCCACTCAAACTATTTCAATCAAAATGAAACCAACATGCTATTAAAGCTTATTAAAGTTTACACCGATATAGCGAGTTTGATCAAAATCATAATTGCCGTTTTAGAAAAAAGGTGTAATTATCAGCTGATGCGCTCGATGATAACAGTCATACGTTACATCGTCTCTCAGATTTTTGCTTTTTTCAGTAGGAATTCGCTAGAATTTAGTCTGGAGAACATCACTAGACCTCAGGAATATTACGGCAGTGAATATTGGAGAAGTTTCGGTAAGCAAAGTTATAATTTACTTTGTACAATCACGAAAAAGTGAAAGAAGGGTCACTGATCAGCTGATTGCCGCTAGCTCGGCAAGCTCGGGCTTGCTTTTCTTTTAATTATCTTTCTTTTATCTTTAATTCTTATCTCATTATTTATTTATTATTATTATTTTCTTAATCAATGAGATATTTTCATCAAGTCATGTCCTCAAAGTCTGCAAGTAAAAGATCTAGATCTGCAGGTTCTAACTCGTCTCCCACAAAACAGAGACCCCGCCGTGAACAAAATAAGAAAATGATTCCACCAGCGACCGCGTCAGCTACCTCATTAGGATCTGAACCACAGCCCAGCACATCATCACAAGGAATAACTGATGAATCTCCGTTTTTTACACCGAATCCATTTCAGATCCTCCAAAATGAAAAAGAAACCATGGAATCTTCTTCTATACCCAGAGAACCACTACCTCCACCAATATTTGTTAAAAATATTAAAAATTTTAAACTGATGTGTGCGCATTTAAACAAAGTAACAGATCCTAATAGTTATTATTGTATAAGTAGAACCAATGATACTAAAATATCTCCGACTACTGCTGAAACCTACAGAAAGATTGTAAAATATCTGACTGAGACCAAAGCTGACTTTCATACTTATCAGCTGCGCCAAGAGAGAGCATTAAGGGTCGTAATCAGAAACTTACATTCCTCAACACCCGTTGAAGCAATCAAAGAAGAACTGACAGAATTAGGATTCCAAGTGAGGCAAGTCACCAACGTTCTAAAAGATAAAAGTCCACTGCCTCTATTCTTCGTGGACTTGGAACCATCAGCAGGAGTCGAAAAAATCTATGACCTCAGCAGACTGTACTATACCCGTGTAAAAGTTGAAAAACCTTACACAAAGAAAGAAATTGTCCAGTGCCATAACTGTCAGGCATATGGTCATACCAAAAGTTATTGCCATCACATACCACGCTGTGTGAAATGCGGTGAACAGCATAAAACAGAAGAATGTACAAGATCAAGATCAGCACCCGCTGTATGTGCTCTGTGCCTCAAGGACCACCCGGCTAACTACAAGGGATGTGAAATCTACAAGAAACTCAGAACCAGATACCAAAAACCTCAGGATCCGAATGAAACAGCTGTACCAACCAGAAGCAGAAGAGAACCATCTAAACTTGTAAATTCTAACGTGTCATTTGCCCACTTGCTTGGAGGTGGTAATCAGAATCATGAAGTCGAGGCACTGCCGGAACAACATTTTCCTCAACATTCTCAATCTATTGTACAACAATCTATCCCTCAAAGTTTACCTAATCTTCAAAAAACTCCTCAACATCAAATTTCTCATATCCCTCCACCATCAAACGTCACAGATCTTACCAGTCTAATGACATCGTTCATCTCCGAAATCAAATCTCTTGTTATGCCGCTTATATCACTCCTTACAAATCTAGTATCGAATCTAATCCCTGCCTTAAAAAATCCTTAAATGACTTCACCTAACTCCTTATCCATTCTCCTTTGGAATGCGAATGGTGTTAGAAATCATACTGACGAACTGACAGCGTTGTTGCAAGACAAAACAATCGATGTTGCACTTATAACTGAAACAAGACTAACGACTAAACAGTACATCAAAATACCGCAATACATGACATACCGTACTGACCACCCAGACGGTAAAGCCCATGCCGGTTCTGCTATCATTGTCCACCAATCCCTCTCTCATCATTTACTCCCACTTCCCACCTATGATTTCCTACAAGCCACAGCCATAGTAATCAAGACTTTTTCCTTTCCGGTAACCCTCACATCTGCATATTGCCCTCCTAAACATTCCATTTCCAATTCTGAATTTGTATCCTTCCTGGATTCCATAGGAAATCGTTTCATTCTGGGTGCAGACTTAAACGCCAAGCATCAGCAGTGGGGTTCCAGAACCACGAATTCTCGGGGACGAAATTTGCTGTCTGCACTCAACTCCCGAAATTTTAATATCCTGCCTCCTGACTCCCCTACCTACTGGCCAACCGATCCTAACCGCAATCCTGACATCCTCGACTTCTTTATCCACAGCGGATTAGGCTCTCTTAACTTGTCTTTAACTCGCCTTGATGAACTATCCTCAGACCATAGTCCACTGATCCTAAAAGTATCTCTCACTCCAATTCCAAAACCCATTCCACCATCATTCATCCGAGGCCCTGTCAACTGGAACCTTTTCCGCCAAATCC
This sequence comes from Piezodorus guildinii, assembly GCA_023052935.1. Classification (NCBI taxonomy): domain Eukaryota; kingdom Metazoa; phylum Arthropoda; class Insecta; order Hemiptera; family Pentatomidae; genus Piezodorus; species Piezodorus guildinii. The sequence goes on from CM041292.1 coordinate 52,184,356, forward strand.
TGACCGATAATATTGACCTCAGAGTAACCCTCAAAACCCAAGATGACCTAGATAATTCCGTCTATTCCTTTACCACCGCCATCCAACAAGCTGTCTGGACTGCTTCCTCTCCTAAACACTCCAATATAAATCCAGACCAAAATCATTTTCCACAACCTATTATAGACCTTATCCACACCAAACGCCGAGCAAGATCATTATGGCAGCGCACCCGACACCCAACAGATCGCCGCTCCTATAACTTGTATTGTAGACAATTGAAGAGGGAGTTGGCGAACTTCCGTTCCCAGTCCTTTAATTCCTACCTCTCCTCTCTATCAGCTCGTGATAATTCCCTGTGGAATGTCACGAAAAAGATCCTAAAATACCATCATGTTTCCCATCCTCTCCGACGTGGTGATGACTCCTGAACTGCGTCTGATGAAGATAAAGCCGAGGAATTCGCCACGCACCTCTCCAAAGTATTCACTCCTCACCCGGAATCCCACATAAATCACACCGCAAAAGTGCAAGACTTTCTTATGTCACCGATTCCACTTTCCCTACCTCCTAAAGCTATTAATCCCTCTGAGGTCAAATATCTTCTCCAAAAACTGACTCTCAGTAAATCTCCTGGACACGATCTCCTTACTCCCCAGATCCTCCGACAACTTCCGCAGAAAGCTATTATATTCCTTACTTATATTTACAACTGCATCCTCCGCACCACCTATTTTCCACTGTTATGGAAACATTCCACCATCATACTTTTTTTAAAACCAGGTAAACCTTCCAACAACACTTCATCCTACATGCCTATTAGTCTAATCCCCATCCTCTCAAAAATCTTCGAAAGGCTTCTTCTAAAACGTATCCTACCCATATTAGAATCTCAAAATCTTCCTTCCCATCAGTTTGGATTCCGTCCTCAGCATTCCACAGTTCAACAGGGGCTCCGAGTTGTAGACCATATTTCCTCAGCTCTTGAATGCAAAGAGTATTGTTCTGGTGCGTTTCTGGACATTGCGCAAGCTTTTGACCGGTTATGGCACACTGGATTACTCTTCAAGCTGAAAACCCATTTACCCCAGTCCCTATACCTTATTCTCCCAAAAACAGCTGATGCGCTCGATGATAACAGTCATACGTTACTTCGTCTCTCAGATTTTTGCTCTTTTCAGTAGGAATTCGCTTGAGTTCAGTCTGGAAAACATCACTAGACTTCAAGAAAACCACAGCAGTGAATATTGGAGAAATATCGGTAAGCAAAGTTATAATTTACTTTGGAGAATCGCGAAAAGTGAAAGGAGGGTCACTGATCAGCTGATTGCCGCTAGCTCGGCAAGCTCGGGCTTGCTTTTCTTTAACTTATCTTTCGTTTATTATCTTCCCTTCTCATTCTCATCTCATTATTTATTTATTATTTATTTATTTTTTTTTTCTCTTTTTTTTTTTTTTTTTTTTTTTTTTTTTTTTTTTTTTTTTTTTTTTTTTTTTTTTTTTTTTTAATCAATGAGATATTTTCATCAAGTTATGTCCTCAAAAGCTACAAGTAAAAGATCTAGATCTGCAGGTTCAAACTCGTCTCCTACAAAACAGAGACCTCGCCGTGAAAATAATAAAAAAATGATTCCACCAGCGACCGCTTCAGCTACCTCTTTAGGATCTGAACCACAGCCTAGCACATCATCACAAGGATTAACTGATGAATCGCCGTTTTTTACACCGAACCCATTTCAGATCCTCCAAAATCAAAATGAAAAAGAAACCATGGAATCTTCTCCTATACCCAGAGAACCACTACCTCCACCAATTTTTGTTAAAAATATTAAACATTTTCAACTACTTTGTGCGCATTTAAACAAATTAACCGATCCTAATAGTTATTCTTGTATAAGTAGAACCAGTGATACTAAAATATCCCCGACTACCGCCGAAAGCTACAGAAAAATAGTGAAATATCTGACTGAGACCTAAGCTGATTTTCATACCTATCAGTTGCGCCAGGAGAGAGCTTTAAGGGTTGTAATTAGAAACCTACACCCTTCAACACCAGCTACAGCTATCAAAGAAGAACTGACGGAGATAGGCTATAAAGTGCGGCAAGTCACCAATGTCCTAAAAGATAAAATTCCACTGCCTCTATTCTTCGTGGACTTGGAACCATCAGCAGGAGTTGAAAAAATTTACGACCTCAATAAGTTGTACTATACTAGAGTAAGAGTTGAGAAACCTTACACTAAGAAAGAAATAGTTCAGTGCCATAATTGTCAGGCATATGGTCATACGAGAACTTACTGCCACCACACACCACGCTGTGTGAAATGCGGTGAGCAACATAAATCAGAAGAATGTACACGATTAAGATCAACACCCGCGGTATGTGCTCTGTGCCTCGAGGACCACCCGGCTAACTACAAGGGATGTCAAATCTACAAGAACCTCAAAAGCAGATACCAAAAACCTCAGAATCTGGATGAAACAGCTGAACCGATCAGAAGCAGAAGACAACCTTCAAAAACAATTGATTCCAATGTGACATTTGCCCATCTACTTGGAGGTGGGAACCAGAACAAAGAGGCCCTCCCGGAACAACGCATACTTCAAAATCCTGATCCCCTTCCACAACCACCTATTCCTCAAAATTTACCCAACCCTCAAAAACCTCATCCGCATCAAATCTCTCATATTCCTCCTCCATCAAATGTCACAGACCTTACAAGTTTGATGACATCCTTCATCACTGAAATCAAATCCCTTGTTATGCCGCTTATATCACTACTTACTAATCTCGTATCAAATTTAATCCCTTCCTTAAAAAATCCTTAAATGACTACACCTAACTCCTTATCCATTCTCCTTTGGAATGCGAATGGTGTTAGAAATCACACTGACGAACTTACAGCTTTATTGCAAGACAAAAACGTTGATGTAGCACTTATTACTGAAACTAGACTAACCACTAAACAGTTCTTTAAAATACCTCAATACGTAACATACCGTACGGACCACCCAGACGGAAAAGCCCATGCCGGTACTGCTGTCATTGTGCACCAGTCCCTCTCCCACCATATACTCCCAGTTCCCTCCTATGATTTCCTACAATGCACCGCCATAGTAATCAAGACTTTTTCTTTTCCGATCACACTCGTATCAGCGTACTGCCCTCCTAAACATTCCATCTCCAACATTCTATTCGAATCCTTCCTCAATTCCTTAGGAAACCACTTCATTCTGGGTGCAGACATGAATGCTAAGAACCAACAATGGGGTTGCAGATCCACGAATTGTCGTGGGCGGAATTTACAGTCTGCACTCAGCTCTAGACGTTTCAACCTCCTGCCTCCTGACTCCCCTACCTACTGGCCAACTGATCCTAACCGTAATCCTGACATCCTTGACTTCTTCATTCACAGCGGATTAGGCTCCCTAAACATGTCGGTGACTCGCCTTGATGAACTGTCCTCTGACCATAGTCCATTGCTCCTTAAAGTATCCCTAATTCCTATTCCTAAACCCACCCCACCGTCATTTATCAGAGGGCCAGTAAACTGGGACCTTTTTCGCCAAATCCTGACCAGTGATATTGACCTCAGAGTGAAACTCAAAACTCCAGATGACCTTGACGATGCTGTAAACTCCTTCACCATCGCTATTCAACAAGCTGTTTGGACTGCCTCCTCTCCCAAGCACTCCCAGATAAGTCATAACCAAAATCATTTACCACAACACCTCATAGACCTCATCCGCACCAAACGCCGATCCAGATCCTTATGGCAACGCACCCGTCACCCAGAGGATCGCCGCTCCTATAACTTTTTTTGTAGAAAATTAAAGCGGGAGTTGGCGATCTTCCGTTCCCAATCCTATAATACCTACCTCTCCTCTCTCTCGACTCGTGACAATTCCCTGTGGAATGTCACGAAGAGAATCCTAAAATCCCACCATACCCCTCCGTCGTAGTAATGGTTCCTGGGCTGCGTCTGATGAAGACAAAGCCGAGGAACTTGCCAAATACGTTTCCGAAGTCTTCACACCTCATCCAGAATCCCATCCAAACCACACTGCAGTAGTGGAAGAGTTCCTTCAGTCCCCAATCCCGCTTTCATTACCTCCTAAAGCAGTCAATCCCTCTGAGGTCAAATATCTTCTCCGAAAACTTGCACTCCGTAAATCTCCTGGATACGATCTCCTCACTCCTCAGATTCTCAGACAGCTTCCATCTAAAGCCGTTATATTTCTTACATATATTTACAACTCCATTTTACGCACTACTCATTTTCCTCTCTTATGGAAACATTCCACAATAATTCTCTTCCTAAAACCAGGTAAACCTCCTAACACTACGACATCATATAGACCTATCAGCCTACTCCCAATCCTTTCAAAAATCTTTGAAAAAATCCTCCTCAAACGAATATTACCTTTATTAGAATCCCACACTATTCCTTCCCATCAGTTTGGATTCCGTTCCCAACACTCAACCGTTCAGCAAGGGCTCCGAGTCGTTGACCATATTTCCTCTGCCCTTGAGAACAAGGAGTACTGCTCGGGTGCATTTCTGGACATAACGCAAGCATTTGACCGGTGTGGCACCCGGGATTACTCTTTAAGCTCAAAAACCATTTACCCCAATCCTTATACCTAGTCCTCCGATCCTATCTATCAAACCGCTCCTTCCGAGTTCGTTGTGGTGCAGAATATTCCAATTTTTATCCAGTCGAATCCGGTGTTCCTCAGGGCAGTGTCCTTGGTCCTATCCTCTACAATATATACACGGCTGATATTCCTCTTTGCCCTAATACCTTCCTAGCAACGTACGCTGATGACACAGCTATCCTATCCTCTCACTTAGATCCCGAAATTGCATCTACAGGCCTCCAAACGCACCTTTCTCAAATTGAAGACTGGTGTAACAACTGGAGAATCAAAGTCAATGAATCCAAATCCAGACATGTCACCTTTACCCTTCGAAGACAATCCTGCCCCCCAGTTCTCTTTAACTCCGTTCCGCTTCCTTTCTCCGACACAGTCCGGTATCTTGGCTTCCTTCTGGACAAAAGACTAACTTGGAACCCGCATACTAGACTTAAACGACAAGAACTTAATCGACGATTCGGACAATTATACAGACTACTGAACAGAAATTCTAAATTATCTATCGAGAACAAACTGCTAATATACAAGACAGTACTGAAACCTATCTGGACCTACGGACTTGAACTGTGGGGGACAGCCAAATGTTCTAACATCAAACGCATTCAATCCTTCCAATCAAAAGTCCTCCGAACAATAGTTAATGCTCCTTATTATGTATCCAACCATACCTTACACCGCGACCTAAATATTCCATTTATTTCAGACCTTATACCAATAAAATTCTCTAAATTCCATCAGAACCTTATCCATCACCCTAATCCCCTAGCTCAATCCTTATCCAGCTCCACACATCCTTACCATCCTCCTAGAAGGTTGAAACGGCAGTGGCCTCGAGACCTCTTATAAAATGTATATTGGAGTTCTAGCATTGGCTAGATTCTCCACTCACGTGCTGTATGCTTGTGAATTGTATATAGGTATGAGTGACTTTTGTATATATTTTTATTGATTTTGTTTTGTATATATTTATATTGTATTATTATTTTATAAATTTATTGTTTTGTATATATTTATATTGTATTATTATTTTATAAATTTATTGTTTTGTATATATCGTGTGAATGCAGTATGAATGTTGTACTTTATCCCTATTAAAAATGTCCTAAATTGGACAGATTGTAATATTGTTCAATAAAGAATTGTTTCTATATATATTCTCCGATCCTATCTCTCGAACCGTTCCTTCCGAGTTCGCTGTGGTGAAGAATTTTCTAACCTTTATCCCGTTGAGGCCGGTGTTCCTCAAGGCAGCGTCTTGGGACCCATCCTCTACATCCTTTACACTGCTGATATTCCTACACATCCTGATACCTTTCTGGCAACTTTTGCAGACGACACCGCCATCCTATCATCCAGTTCCAATCCTGAAACAGCATCCTTAAACCTTCAGAGACATCTTTTCCTTATCGAACACTGGTGTAATAATTGGCGTGTAAAGGTGAACGAAGCCAAATGTAAACACATAACCTTTACTCTTAGACGAAAATCCTGTCCGCCAGTTTATTTCAACTCATTACCGATTCCTCTCTCAGATACAGTCCGGTATCTTGGCTTACTGTTAGACAAAAGATTGACTTGGAACCCACATACAAGACTTAAAAGACAAGAACTCAACCGACGATTCGGACAGTTATACCGACTACTCAACAGAAAATCTGAACTTACAGTTGACAACAAATTATTAATCTACAAGACAATACTGAAGCCCATCTGGACCTACGGACTTGAACTGTGGGGGACAGCTAAACGTTCTAACATCAAACGCATTCAATCCTTTCAATCCAAAGTCCTCCGTACAATAGTAAATGCTCCTTATTATGTCTCCAATTATACCTTGCACCACGACCTTAATGTTCCATTTATTTCAGACCTAATTCCATCCAAATTTTCCAAATTCCACCAGAACCTCATTCATCATCCTAATCCTTTAGCTCAATCCCTATCCAGCTCCACTCATCCATACAACCCACCTAGAAGGTTGAAACGGCAGTGGCCCCGCGACCTTTTGTAAATATATTGGAGTTCTAGCACTGGCTAGATTCTCCACTCAATGTGATGTATGTATGAGTGTGTGTATGTGTATATAGGTATAAGTGAATTATTGACTTTTGTATTGATTCATTATTGTGTATATATTTTATTGTAATTTTATGTTGTGTAAATATTGTATGAATGTAGTATGTTTGATATCATTCAGCAATACTATTAATGTCCAAATTGGGACAGATTGTAAAATTTTCTCAATAAAAATTGTTATTACTAAAAAAAGGTGTAAAATTCATTGTTTTAAGTAGTTCTTCTGGTTAGCTATTTTATTAAAAAAATTGCTGTGATATCTCGTACTCATTTCATGAAATTTCAGTTTTATATACTTATTCTTGTTCGCGCTAGACTTACCAAACACACACACACACACACACACACACAGATACCTTTTTGCGGGACTTGGACTCAGGAAATCCTAAAACTTGAAATTCCGGTGAAAACTTTCATGATCGCAATACTTTCTGCCGGTAGCTGAGTAAGTAGGTTAGCGCGCGTTGCTTTCAACACGCGTTGCCTAGCAACAGAGAACCAAAGACTTGGAACAAAATCATCACAAATTCGAGTCTCGGACTGTGAGGGAGCTTTTATCACCACCCCTTAAATAAAAACAAATAAAAAAAAAAAAATTATAGAAAAACATTTAAGAATTTTGAAGTATATAAGTCTATTTTCCTCCTCTCTCCTCCTCCTCCTCCTCCCCTTTCTCCGTTAATTAACCGAACGAATCAATATTGCATTTTATAGGAGTTTATTCTTTTGTCAGACTAAAAAAAAACAGCAACTATAAGGTCTTATTCACTTGTTTCTCCAGCAATGATTTTTATACACAATTTAAATTTATGTCGTAAAATTTTAAAACGTACGACCGTTGGGAAAAGAGCAAAATTCAACAATTATCAATTCAACAAAAGAGCATGTACAATCTTTAAAAAAATGAAGTATTAGGGATGAGATTTAAATTAACAAAATTAAATCGCAAAGCATGCATAAAAATGAAGGAGTTTCCTACTTGTCTGATCTTATTTAATGGTATTTTACAAATGTCGTACAAAATATTTAAAAAAAATAGATTTATTTTTCTGAAGAAGTGCATTTTTTTTTTTTTTTTTTAGTTTGCCTAGATGTTTGCATAATCTGAAAATTATTTTATTAACTATCGTATACTTCTTTTTTCGTCAAATTTGTAAATATTACATTAAAAATATTCAACTTTAGTTTTGATCATTTCATTTTCAGATAATCAATACTACAACTGATTTCTTAAGGATCCTTTTGATTTAAAAACTAATAAAAAATTTCGAAATCATCAAACTGATAAAGTTAGTTTTTTAATTCATTTTTTACATATAAACATTTGTTTTTTTATTCTAGTCTAGCATGTTCTTTTTTAAAATTATTATTAGAAGATTAATTTGTTAGTACTATTCTTTTTTTTTTTTTTTTTTTGTTATTTCTGTTGTTTTTTGTTTGATTTTTTTCTCTAAGATACTGACGTTCTTATTCAATTCGCCTGTAATATTATTCTAAAGGTACTTGTCTCAAATTATTTTTTAAGAATTCATTATTTAAAAATAAATAGCATAGGAGTAAAACAGCTGCGGTTAACGAATCAAATATTTATCGAGGAAACATGACACAGACATAAAATAATGAACCTCATAACTTTTTAACAATATTATTTCTACAAATACAAAAATAACCATACGTAATATTACATTGTTACCCCTTCCAGATCCCAGTTGGAAGTAAAACATTTTAGCAACTTCCTTCCTGGTCCACCGTGCTATAACACTCATAAGCCATCCATCATAAAGTTCTCGGACCCTCCTTCCTGGAGCGACTCCATCCTTCCAGGCTACAGCCGGCGGGAAGCCATAAAGAAAGTTTCTCCAGAAGCCGATACACTAAGACAGCTCTCACCCTGGCGCCACGAGATCTCTTTACATTAATTGATTGAGCCTACGCCGAGGTATTGTCTCTGGAGTTCAACAGCCACTATCGATTGTCTCAGCTACCGTCCTTACATCCGATGCTCTTTTATTTGCCCATCTCTAACAGCCTCTGTCTGTCTCCTTGTACACTCTGAAGCAATACCTGGAGTCAATCGTCGTATCAGCTCAAAACAGAAAAGAGAGGATATTCGTGTAAATTTAATATGAGCCAAGCCGAAAGGAAAGGAGCTATTGTGCCAGGCCATATTTATTAGCACATCATTCAAAGATAAATAAATTATTTAAAAAACAAAAACTCCTCAACGAACAATTGTGAAGAAATAAATTTTATTTGTGATTTTATTGCTTATTTTCTTTCTCTAATGAAAAATAATGTAGCTGTCAGCGTTCAGCTTAAAGATATTTTGTACAGAAAAATGAAAGCTAATCCATAATTATTAAATTAATCTTAGAGTTAAAAGATTTTTAAGAAAAAATAATATACTATTTAGCAAACTCCTTTCAGAAAAAAGTTCCAATACGTGAGTGCAACAAAAAATAAACTTATCTAAGATAAAGCTACTGACTCTCGGAAACTAAACTATTATAATTATATTGACATAGAAACACTCATATCTCTGCTTTTAATTGAGATAAAGGTAAACTGTTTGCTTAAAATCGTTAAAATAAAGCCTTGGGTATTTTAATTTAGATGTAGAGTAAAAATGTATATAATGCTCATAATTAATTTGCGAAATAAATGAAATTTTTACAGCGATTGCTTTATTGTATTTTTTTTCTCTTTTTTCCTTAAAAAATTCTATTCTACGGCCGTGTAGGCTGTGAGAATACATTGAGTTTCTCGATGAATTTTATAGGGTTAGAGTCATTACTCCATCGCATATTTTGTGAATGGCTACAGTTAGCTGACGGGCTCACTACTTGGCGTGAGAGACCAGCACTAGCCACTCAGACATGGGCTTCCCAAAATTCTATGACTTTTCAAAATCGCAGAGATCTATGATCATCAAAATGTGAATGATCCAACTTAGCACTTAAACCAAGATTAATGATATAGCTTTAATTAGACAAAACTAATTATGGCCTTTTGAAATAGTAATACAAATAATAGATAAGAAATATTTTTAAACAATACTCAAATCCACTAAGGTTAGAGAAAATATTTAGAGCCAGATTCAAACTGGACAACGAGGCCTGATGTATCTTTATTTGGAAACCAGCTTTGGTTTCAAGGCACTGACATAAACATCACAGAGTATGGAAATCAGCAATCCTAAAACCACTTTGTAGACCTAAACATATAGATATATAAAAAAAAACATGTAAGATGGGATAGAAAATGTAGCGTATTTGTGGTGTTATGGTTTCTGCGTTACTTTTTTTTAAACGGAAGAGGAAAAAAACAAGATAAAGGTCATTTATTTTTTATTTTTTAACCCTAAATTAGTTCCATGTTATGCTAAAATTACTTTTTGTGAATATTTTCCTTTTACTGTATCTGGATACATTTTAAGGATGTTTCTGTTAGTGTATTGTTTTATTTTAATGCTATCACAGATTTGATAATCCATCTGGTTGTGAGGATCACTTTTATCTTGGCACTTCCTATTCTTAATCTAGTCTCAACTCTACCATAGACAAATCTCAGTTGTGATTTTTAAACTAAATTTATTGTAGTTAAAACTTATTAGTCCTATGAGAACCGATTGTACTCACAGCTACTTTATGATAGTGAAAAAAACAAGAAATGACACATCAACATCAGACATGGCGCTACAGATATCTATAATGTATTTTTAGGGTTCACTGTCCTTTGAGATGACTGTAAGGATATAATGAATCATGAATGAATGGTTCCAGATAGTTCGGTGAATGGTGGTAGATAAATGGACTAAGTTCTCATCGATCAGAAAATTCATTTTTTAAGTTATAACAAATAATACATAAAGTAGTTATGGTGCTAGATAAACCGGTGAAATTCACATTAAGAAGAATTTTTTTTTTTCAAATTATATCAAATCATATATGAAGTAGTATGATTTAAAGATTTAATGATGTAACAGGCAGAGGAAAAATATATAAATTATTTGATGAAACTCATTAAAAAAGATTTTTTTTAAAATGCATATAATGTATCAGGACAATCTTGTATTTTAGCAAGATAATTCGATAATTCTAGAAATATTATTATAAATTCAGGGACCAGGTGTTCTAAAAATAACATAAATGAGCAAAAATAAAAGGAACAATTGGGCAAAGATACTAATAAAACGGAAAATATTAATAATCATAATAAATGTATATGATTATTATTAAATAATCAAAATATTAGAAATTCTCAATTATCAAAATTTAGAACAAATGTTGTTAAAGAAATAAACATTCTTTACCTGTTAAATGTATTGCGAACCTGGGTGTACATTAATAACTTGAGAGATGCACAAAAACGTGATTGCATAATGACAAACGACAAAAGATATGGGTCTAACAAAACAAAAAATAAAATGGTCTTGATATGTTAACTCTAAAACGTTAAAATAAGTATTTAAAGCAATAATTAAGGAAGAATCGTTCTCATAAATATATCAATTAAAAAAAAGTTAAAGAAAATATACTTTTTCTTTAAATATTTTGATTAAAATAAAAAAAACAAAAAAACAGTGAAATACTTCTGGTACACCAATTCAATAGTGGCATAATCCGAAGCACAATTTTATTGATTAAACTTTTATTTGTTATTTATAATTTTAACCTAATCATATGTATTTATAATATATACTTCCTGATTGAAAGTATTAAATATTTTATTTTTAACCCAAGGAAAACTGTACATTAATAAAGATTAACAAAAGAGAGGACTTAATCCATGTTTCCGTTTCGCACCCTTTATATTCCTAATGGCTTGAATAAATTTGACTGACCTATATACTACTTAAAGAATAAATTAAATTAAAAAAACATCTATCATTAATCCAGAATTGCGAAATAATGAAATTTATAATCAAAGAATAAAATTATTCATTTCCATGATTAGATTGTGTTGCTCAACTATTAAAAAAATATTAATGCACTTATTGCTTCATATATTCATAATTATTATTATATTATTCATATAGTTTTATTGATTTTGTTTATAAATTAGAATTTATTTTTATTAGAATGTATTACTACTAAATGTATTAAGAGGTGGTAATGTAGTGAACGAGGACTAACTCTTTTGTTCAAATATGTTTTACATTTCATACTATTAACGTAGCCAGCTCTATTTATTTGTATGGGGATTACGCGTAAAGGATATTAAGTTATGAAATATTTTTATCAACATTTTGGCTGCGTTTCTCACATTGTGGTTGTCACTGATTGTCCTTTTAATATAGACCGATGCAAATCAATATTTTAAGGGGGAAAAAAAAGGGGAATATATGATTTATTCAAATAGTTAGACAATGCATTTATCACATTACTATTTTTTTTTCCAAATAAATAAAACAATTTTTATTGAGTAACATTACAAACCGTCATTATTAGGACATTCTTATAATGATAAAGTACAACATTCACACAATATATACAAAACTATAAATTTATATAATAATAATACATATATATATATATATATATATATATATATATATATATATATATATATATATATATATATATATATATATATATAATATAGAATCAATAAGAATATGTACAAAAGTCACTCATATCTATATACAATCCTCAATCATAAAGCACGTAAGTGGAGAATCTATCCAATGCTAGAACTCCAATATACATGTTTACAAGAGGTCTCGAGGCCACTGCCGTTTCAACCTTCTAGGAGGATGGTAAGGATGTGTGGAGCTGGATAAGGATTGAGCTAGGGGATTAAGGTGATGGATAAGGTTCTGAAGGAATTTGGGGAGAACTTTGATATAATAATGTCAAGAATAAATGGAATATTCATGTCGTGGTGTAAGGTATGGTTGGTGACATAATAAGGAACATTAACTATTGTTCCGAGGAATTCGTATTAAAAGGATTGAATGCGGTTGATGTTAGAAAATTTCGCTGTCCCCCACGGTTCAAGTCCGTAGGTCCAGATAGGTTTCAGTTCTGTCTTGTACATTAGCAATTTGTTTTCAATAGAAATTGGAGATCTTCAATCTAATAAAGGTGTCTTTGGAGGTTAGAAGATGCACTTTCAGGATCTGAATGAGAGGATAGGATAGATGCTCATTTCTAATTAGATTTTACCTTCGTAATAATTATCGCGTATGAGTGTTAAAATTTAAATCAAATATAACCTGAATGATCAATTTCAAAAAGTTTTAAAAATCAATGTGTAGTAAAGATGATGTTAAAAAAGGAAAATAAAAATCAACAAAACTAGTGCGTGTTAAATACCACAACTACGCATCTATGCGACAAACCACTATCGCTTCTTGTGGGACCTAGTCAGAAAATCCTTTCTCATTGCTACTAGGAAGGAACTTCGTCATAGCAGTTCAAGAAACCTGATTTAGCACTAGTAACATAGTTCCACTCCTAACATACTCGTATTGGATAGGTTCAACTAACCCTCAACCTTGACGTTAAGGAGATATCGAAATGAGCCGAAGCAGATAAAGGAATAGCTATCTACAACAGATAAGGGAGCCTTCCGTATTTACGAGTGTTTTATCACGCTGTTTTCAAATGTTCTCTATAAATAAAGTAAAGTGTAGTTTCTATATTAAAAAAGATTACGTGGTCAGTACACACAGATTATCAATTCTATGTTAAAAAAAAAAAAGGTAGCAAGACATATTTAATTTTTTTTTTATTTCAAAATACACAGCATTACTAAACCACTTGTTGTTTGTTCGATCATTCATTTTTATGCTATTGTGACCAATTGGACGTCGCTACGTTGAGGGTCCTAAATTTTACTTATTCAGGTCAGGGATCTTTTATGAGCCTGACATCGCATAGGCTCAATACCACCTTTTTATGTTCTCCGATGGATGGCATAACTAACTATTCTTATATCCCATTATAAAAATCCTAGGGCTTCTGCCAGGTTACAACCCGCGACTTTGGGCATAGAAGGCTGTTATGACTAGCCACCACACCAGAGATGACCAATTTATAACGGTCTTGATCAAATAAAATGCATCATCTGGAAGTTAATATCTTTACATACACACTTATTTATATATTTTAATTATGATATAACCTCCAAGCTTTAAATTAAACAGAATAAACATGAATGCAAAATCGTTAATTATTTCTTTAGATATGAAAGAAGAGCTCTCTCTAACAGTTTAACACAACTGCCATAAAATTCCTTTTGTTTTTCTAAAGAAACGGTTAAATTTTCACCAATATTTCCAAATCACAAAATTACCAGTCAATCATTAAACAAAAACTTATAATTAAATGTTATTTATACATTTTATTTTTATTAGTTTAAACGATCTTGGCTCAACTATTTACTAAATATAAAAATAATCTATTACCTGCTTACAAATTTTGATCTTTAATAAATAATAAATACAGATTTCATTGTTATATCATATTTTGTTTCCTCAGTAGGACGGCATTAAAAAAAAAAAAGGAGCTATCTTCCGGGTTTGAACCGGTATGCTTGAAATTTACATAGCGCTTGATGAAATAAATGTTTTTACCGTAGTAAAATTAATTATTCGGAAGAAACATATATTGATAATAAATATACGGTTCTTAAATTTTCCGTATAAGTTTATTTTTTCATAAGCAAAACTGAGAGTCAACGTTTCGGGGGCCTTCCCCGTCTTCAGGATTCACTGCAATAAATTAACAAATTATCATTCATTTTTACAACAATTAATTTTCTTTATACTAACTAAGCTTTAATATTGAAACGAATAACAATGTTACATAAAAGGCTATTTATCTAATAGACATGTATGAGTTAAAAATATATCCATTTAATTTAAAATTTTGTACATAATAAATTATATAAGTCATTAAAATTTATAAAAATCGTTTATTACAAATTGTTTTAATGTATAAATAAACTTATTAGGAAAATTTAAGAACCATCCATTTATTATCAGTATTTATTATAGGTAATGAGAAACGATAACATTTGCTACTGCTATTTGATTTCATAAGTTGTTAAGTGATTCAAATTCTCATTTAGAACAATTACAGTTGGTTACAATAAGGTTAGAAATAATTTTAACTTAAATTTGTTGGTGCCTTTGTTTAATTTTTTAATTACAAAAGATGCAAAAGATGAATTGAATAATATATATTACACAGTAATAAAACACGATGAAAACTCAACTGGTGTTGTAGCAGATGAATATTTATCTGCACAAGGAAGTTGCATGTTTCTAGAATCGTCATACGATAATAGATATGAATCGTAGGTTATCAAATACGTCGAAGTTGTAAATTTAGTCTCTTTTTATCAATGTTAATAAATTGATGCCATTATTTTACATCGATATAGCGAGTTAAATAAAAATCGCCCGAGCCGTTTTTGATAAAATTGTAAAAAAGTGCAAAATGCATGTTATTAAACAGCACTTTCTGTAAGCCGGTAATGTTGAAAAATTTGGAGTAACATCTTAGGCATAAATTTTTCTTAAACCGTTTTTTAGCTGGAATAACTACGAACACAGTCTATTCTGCTAGACTGGTCATCTGGACTAAGGGAGTCGTATTTCCAGTGAAAAATGGAATTTGAAAATTTTCATATAACAATATTTTTTCTTGCTTTTTATTTCAACACACGACTTTCACTTACCTCCGATGTTATAATCAATTTAAGATTTTTTAAATATATTTAATTTTTTTTTTAATTTAATTTTTCATCTTGTCGAAGACTGGTGTAAGGCTTGGCGAATTAAGGTGAACGAAAGCAAATGCACACACGTTGCTTTCACCCTTCGACGTAAATCCTGTCCAACAGTTAAATTCAATTCCATACCGCTTCCTTCCTCAGACACAGTCCGGTACCTTGGCTTTTTACTAGACAAAAGACTGACGTGGAACCCACATACAAGACTTAAAAGGATAGAACTCAACCGCAGATTCGGCCGGTTATACAAACTACTGACAGAAAATCTCATCTTACAGTCAACAACAAATTACTAATATATAAGACAGTACTGAAACCTATATGGGCCTACGGACTTGAACTATGGGGGACAACTAAACATTCTAACATCAAACGTATCCAATCCTTCCAATCCAAAGTCCTTCGAACAATAGTTAATGCTCCTTATTACGTCACCAACTGTACCCTACGCCACGACCTTAATATTCCATTTATTTTAGACCTGGTACCATCCAAATTTTCCAAATTCTATCAGAACCTTCTTCATCACCCTAATCCTCTTGCTCAATCGCTCTCCAGCTCCACCAATCCCTACAATCCTCCTCAAGATTGAAACGGCAGTGGCCCCGCGACGTTTTGTAAACTTTTATTCTGGAGTTCTGACACTGATCAGATCCTCCACTCATGTACTGTATGTTTTGTGGCTATTCCGCCCTAGCTCGGCCTCCACTGGCTTACACCAGTGAAGGGTGAGAGGCGCTGGGATCTCTTGGATTCGGCTTCTCCCCCCACTTGTGGAGGGAGCAGCGGAGTCTAGGGTCCCTTTAGCAGATTGTATATATTGTATATAGTTAAGTTTGCTTGTATGATTTTGTTTATTTCCCAACTTGTATTTATCTCTACTACAGGTTGTTGTTTTGATTTGTTTGTTGTTGTTTTGTTTTTTTTTGTTTTTTTTAATTGTTATTTTCTTGTATATATTCGAATTTATTTATTTCCGATTTTATGTAATTTGCTTTATTATCATTATTCTGTATATATTGTATGAATGTGTACTACATCTCTATTACTACTGTTCATTATGTAACAAACTGTAATATTTCTCATATAAAAATAAAAAAAAAAATTTCATCAGTCTCTATTAATTTTTAGAATTATGTGTATAAGATAATATTTTTTCTAAAATCTTATGCTTTCCAACAAGTATATTATACATCTGTATTACTCATTTTATTTACGAAAAAAACAAACAAATATTGCATAAAAAATATGTTCGCTCTTTTCTCCTTAAGCTGATTATCAGACTCGTTTAAATTATATATTTATCCGTTGTTGTTGTTTTTATTCAGAGCTAAAATGAAGATTATATGTTTTTATATGTTAAAAAGATGATAGCTATGTTTTTCGAATCTTAAAATTTAAAGATACTTCAGAGGAAGAAATAAAAAAAATATCGGCATCTAAGCCCTGCCAGACTATTTCAATTAAAAAAAAAATCTTGGCCATAAAAAATTCACACATTCCAAAAATTTTTTTGACTATTTACAATTCGTTCAACATTTTCACATCACAATATTTTTTTTTATTTCAAACATATTGGGCTGTCCAAAAAGTTCGTAGAGATTTTAAAAATACAATTTTTCTACTAAAAATGAATCACAAACCTAAAGTTTATTTATATGCCTTTAATCCTCATGAGAATAAACTATGTTTGCTCACTGAATTCGTCTTTATAAAGGCTCAGTAGTGTAGTTTATTGCAAACCAACATTAGTGACGTTGTCTGACGTCAGCTCATTTTCGACATTATATGCTGTTCTTTTTTAAATAAAGAAAAAACGTAGCCCAAACTGCAAGAAAGATTCGTGTCGTGTATGGCAGCGATTCAATTGCTGATAGCACGATTCAGATGTGGTTTTAGCGGTTTAGATAACCATCCCTAACGATGGTAACTATTTTGTAGATTAAACATTTATAATAAATTTATAATAATTTAAAAATAAATTGTTTGCTGGTCATCAATTTTAATTTTTGTCCTAATTTCTCCACGAACTTTTCGGACAACACAATACTTAAAGGAAAGTAAAAAAAACAACTTAAATAATAAATTGAAACATAAAACACTTGTTTTCTATTCAAATTGCTATTCGAATCTCAAACTGCTTCCAAAACTATAATTTCAAACTAGATCACACAAGTTTTGACCAAAGATTGACTCATTTCTAGTTGGAATTGCGACGGCCACAACCGATCGCCATTTCATAGCCAATCACAGAGATTAAACTCAATCAGTGGTTGGTAAACCACTAATGGAGTCGATATCCACCACTTTTTTTTCACAAAGTCGACACCTGCTACCGATTCACACAGTCCGTGTCGCTTAATTGCTACAAGGATGGTAATTAACCGTCCCACTCATGCATAACACGATTGACACATTCAAAATTCAACGCAACGTAAACGGAGGCGTTTCATTAAAGGTTTTTTTTTATCGGTACAGGAAATCCCAAAATACAGTAATTTTAGGGTTAATAGGACATATTGACTTCGACTTTCTGACTGTGGGATTTTTTTTAGCACTAATAAGACATGGTAATGATGTATGATTACTAAGATATCTATTTTAACTTTTTTTAAAATGATCACAATAAGATTCAGAGGTATTAAATATTTAAGGAAATCCATAAATAGATTAAATATTTATGACTCATAAGACGTTTTGTAAAAAATAAAATAAATAAATAAATAATAATCTAAAAAAACGTAATGCAGGGAATTAAATATTTCGGCGGCTAAAACACACATATTTGAAAATAATCACAACCGTAGAAAAAAATAATATACACCAAAGATTAGGACTTAGAAATGTGACGAGATATATTACACTAAATACATACACAGTTGAAGATCAGGGAATGTTTTGAATAACATTATTCTGATACTTGGTCTCTTAAAATTAACGAAATCATTTATAATAATACAGACTACATGTCGGGTCTAGGGAGTGTAATCCGGCGTAATTTTCAATCCTGCCGGATTCGGTCATCGGTTCGATCAACTTAATTTTGAATGTTACGATTAGACATAGAGCAAAAATAGCGTCATTAGTGTGAAATTTCTAATGACGAAATTCTGAAACAGGTTCGATATTTCCAGCATACGGCCTCTACCGTCAATTTATAGGAAGCTATACCTCGTGTGAATCTAAGTAAATAATATATGTTTACTTACATTTAGGGGAAGCACCGACAAAACAAACACAAAAATACATACTGTCTTGCGCGAAAAGAACGAATGAGACTGAAATAAAGCGATTGCGTGATGCAGTTTGGCGGCGAACGACTCACCACCACACATGCACGCCAAATGTAACGCATTTAAAGTACCTAATCACTAAACTTCGTTATATTTTGCGAAAAATCGCTATGATCAAATCTGGTAAGCGTTGGATCTTGCTGGACCCGCCGAATTACCGGACCCGTTTTTCCGGATTGCAAACCCTAGTCCGGCCCAAATACATGTTATAATATTAAAATATATTTATCCTTATGCATTACTATCCCTATTTATAATCGTTTAATTGATCTGTTTATATATATGGAAGTTTCTGTGGTGTGAAAAAATGTTTGAGAACGATATCTATGTGAATTTAGATTTTCTAATACAGAAAAAAATGAATTTTTTATTATAACTGAGTGCTCTTTTTAAATAAAACACTTTTTTCTTTTTAAATGTATTGGGTTGTAAAATAAGTTTGTTGAGTTTTTTACTGGTGATTTCAATTAAAACTCCATATTCTCGTAAATATTTTTAATAAATTATTTCTGCGATATCCCATTTCGTCGAGTGAGGTTTGTCTGTGAACAATGCTTGAATTTGGTAATTGTCAACAGTTAAAGGATGACTGAACGCTTTGCGTCAAAATTTCCGGTTCTGTATCTGCCAAACTACTTACAAACGGTGCTTTCTCATAAGGCATCACCCAAATACTCACTAAAAAAATTTTAAGTGTCTGTTCAGCGGATTTTCTCTTTCGAAAACAGAAAATTAAATGACGAAAATGAATTTTTTTTCTCTTCCATTTTGAGCAAGCAAAATACCACTTAAAGATAAGGAATCTCGGTTGAAACCGATTCTTAAAAGCACCTTAAATAATTCTTTTTTAGAACATGTAAACATTACTTAATAAACATGGGAGGATTAAATTGGAATATTAAAAAGAGCTACAAACTTATTTTACAACACAATAAAATAACAAATAACTTTTCATTTATCTATTATTTTTCTTTTAGGAGATCACTTGTAGCTGGGTGGTTAGCGTAACAGCCTCCTATGCAAAAGGTCACGGGTTCAAACCCGCAGGTGGTCCTAGGATTTTTTAAATGGGAGTAAAAAATCCTTAGTTACGCCGTCCTTCGGATGGGACGTTAAAAGGTGGTCCCGAGCCTGTGCGATGTGAGGTACTCGTTAAAGATCCCTATCCTAATAAAACCTGGATAGGCAAAATTTAGGACTCCCACTGTAGCACCGTCCGATTAGCCATAGTAGCATAAAGTGACGTTAAATAAATAAACAAACTATTATTTTTCTTTCATTACAATTTTAATGTTACATTACTACTAATGTGCGATTATTTGTCATTTTATATTTATTTGTATATTTTAAAGATTTTATTAGTTGACGTATTTATTATTAATAATAAGAATGACTTTATTGTTGACAATAAATGCATCAAGAATAGACAGACGCCAGTGACAGCGCGCCACGTCGCCACTAGCTCCTCCGATACAATCAGTAATTGTTTTTTTCCGCGGCTGGAGTCCTGGAGAACAAAAGGCCTCCAGTGTGACCCACCCCCATCCTGGAACTGATACCGCCTATAAAAACCATAGTCTACGCTATCCACTCTCCTTTTAGGGCTTCCAATACCACCCTTCAATATTTAACTTGTCTACTACAGGTTCCCTTTTGTTGTTGAAAAGATATCTTAGTCTAGGAGCCAAGTAAATTAGTCCAAATCAAGCTGGAACACTTTCTACCGCAGATACGAAAAACACATTAAGACTAGTATTATTTTTTGTACTAGATGGAAATTTTCTTTCCTGTTTTGATTCAGTACTTCCATTAAGATATGGAATTACAAACTGTTTAGTTGTGAACAAAAGATAGGTAACAACATAAACTAATGAATGATTTTGTAAAAGTGCTAAATAAATATACAATCGTATATCGTTTCGAAGAAGTCAACAACTATATAACGAGCAATAAATTCGTTTAATATTATTAGTTGATGAATATAGTTCCGATAAAATGTTTATGTAATCGGGTTAAACATAAAAAAGAGTAGTAGTTTTAGCACAATTATAACGTATTTTGATGTTTGTATTATCTGCCATTTACTTGTGTGTTAGTGATAACATTTTATCACCAATTTGATGTAGCTGATTACTTTTCATGATGTACACCCTTTTAGTCTCGTGATTTATGGTCACTATTAGTATAGTATTATCAATTTGAACGCCGAGAAGACCAAGGCAATTGTAATAGGTTTTAATCCATTCCTTAAGACGTTTCCACCGATCCCAACTCTGTTTCTGAATAACAATCCTATACAAATTCATCAATCCGTTAAAAACTTAGGCACCACCTCTGATCAAACCCTTTCCTAGAAAAACCATGTTATCGAAATCTCTCGTCGTACATTTTTACCTTAAAACATCTGAATCACCTACGTCCTCTTCTTTCAATCAAAACTCGTAAGCTCTTGCTTAGCTCCTTAATATTTCCTCACTTTGACTAATGTTGTAAGGTGTCTGAGGGGTGTCTATGGGGATCTCGAAGCAGAACTAAAACGAATGTTTAATTGCTTTATACGTTTCATCTTTGGGATATCCATGGACACTTCTATCACCCGACTTTAGTGGCTTTACCATTCCTTCTGCCGTAAGTATTTCATAGCATTTCTATAGGCACATTCAGCAGTAAATATTATTTGAAAAGATTATCTTTTTAATGGTGCAAGAATAAATAATTTATTATTTTAAAAACATTCAAATGCATTGTAATTCCCTTCTTTTCTTTTCTTTTTAACCATATATATTTAATATTTCTTTTTTATTTTTTTTTTTTTTTTTTATAATGGTATTATATATTATTCTCTGTTCTCATTTTAACATAATAAACATTTTTTTTATTTTAGTTGTAATAAATTCCTTATTGAACAGTTCCTCAGCACGATGTTTTAATTGTTTTATCTTATGTTTGTATTACCCTTATTTTGTGGATCAAATCCTGTGAAGCTCTCAATGACTAGATGCTTTTATTATGTAATTATCAAGCAATAAATTTAAATTGCAACAAATTCCACAACCAATAACCTTTACTGTTCGTCGTAAATCTTTGGCACCCTGCCTACAGTATCCTTAAACACCCCTCCGCTTGTCACAGATAATTATATCCGATATCTAGGACTCCATCTTTACGAATGTCTTACTTGGAACAAGATTCAAACGACGAGAAACAGCTCGACATTTTGGGCTACTTCATCACAAGACAAACGTTCTAATCTTCCACTGATAAACTAATCCGTATAGACATTATGTTTCACTTGTTGCTGATTTTTCCCGAACAATATATAGCATTCCTTTAATTACAAACTGCGTTTCCATTCTTTCCAATATGTTGCAGTTTAGAGCAATACTAAAGAAAATGCTGTTTGAAGAATGATTGAAGCTTCAATATTAAAAGTGCTTGATAAATATATACACATTTGCTAAAATAAGCGATATAATCCAGGACACTGATTTAAGGACACTACCATTTTCAAAAGTGCAATAGAAGGAGACTGGCAATAAGAAAATCTTTGCGGTGCCCATTAAGAGCGGACATGGCAGGACACAGACCCGTGACTCAGCAGATCCACCGTGACTCCATCAGGCCAATCACCCAATTTTCTCTTGCAGTAGCTACACGACCTGCATCTCCTTTCTCGCAACAATAACAACTTAGCGACTTCCATCGAAATGGAAAATACAAAAGTAAAATAATAACAGAGAAATATTTCATTCAAAAATTATTTTAAACAGTTGACTGCCACGGTACTTTCAAGGATTCCGGTCCCAGAAGTCAATTTAATTTATGCGTATCACATTGTTAAAAACGTTAATTATAATACACATTAACCATTACCCTTTCGACTAATTTAGGAATAGAATACGTCACGAAATATATGATTAATAGTAGAGACGGTGAAGATCTTGCATATATCGATATAAAAGGATAAACGTTTGTACAAGTTGAGGAATTTAAGTACTTAGGTTCTATGATAACTAGAATATCGAAATACAGGAGGTGATTAAGACGCGGTTAAAGGCAGGAAATGCGTTTTATTATTCATTTGCGAAATTACTTAGCTTGAGGCTTCTGGCAAGAAACTTGAATGAGAAGGATAGAATTTATGAAACTATTATCCGGTTGGTTCTATACGGATGCAAAGCATGGTAGTTTTCTTGAAGGTTTTGTAAAATATTTGTTTCTAAGAGAGAAGAGTCCACTGCGGACTCTTTAAATGGGACTTTGAAGTCCGATATCGGAGGCCGGCGATGGACGATGATGATTGGACAAATCAGTAGGCAACATTTGGTGGTATCGGCATTGAACCTTCGGGTTTCCTAATCCTATTATTATATTATTACTATTGTTATCAATCATCAGAATCTAGAGAGTTCTACAAAATTTCACTCAATACTTCAAGTCACTTTTATGTAAATCTAAATAAAGTTGAGAAATTACTTCAAGTGTTTCAATGGGAAATTTTGAAAACTCTGTTTTTGAGCCCTGCCACACTTTTTCAATCAGTAAAACACCTACATAGATTGTAAGTATATTTAATTTTACAATGACATAGAGAGAGAAATGAAGATAATCAGAGCAGTTTTTGAGAAAATTGTAAAAAGGAACTTAATGCATGGTATAAAGTGGCAATTCTGGTCAGTCTATTTTAAGTAAATAAATATATTCTTTATTACTCGGATACATTTCAGATCTCTGGAAATGTGCAGTTTGGTGGGCAGTACTGTATAAATCTGAAGCCCTGGAGCGTGTACAACGTTTGTTTATTTATATAACGTCACTTTATGCTACTGTGGCTAATCGGACGAGGCTACAGTGGGAGTCTATCCAGATTTTATTAGGATAGGGATCTTTAACGAGTACCTGACATCGCACAGGCTCGGGACCACCTTTTAACGTCCCCTCCGAAGGACGGCATAACTAAGGATTTTTTACTCCCATTAAAAAATTCTAGGACCACCTGCAGGTTTGAACCCGTGACCTTTGGCATAGGAGGCTGTTATGCTAACCACCCAGCTATAAGTGATCCCGGCAGAGTATTTGAATTGAGGAAATACTTGCGACGACTGGAAATGTAAAGCCATTTCAACACGCCATAAAATTGGGATACGGAGGTGTACCTGGGGACCTCGAATATGAATCGAACAAAGAGATTAATTAAGAGTTTTATTTTTACCTCGAGATCCTCAGATACACCAACGCATACCGTAGCCAAAATGAGGAAATATTAGAGAGGTAACGAGGAGTGTTCGGGTTTCATACGGGAGTAGGTGGCGAAGGAAATTCAGTCACTTTAAGGTCGAAAACGTACGACAGGAAATTTTGAAAGTATCATATTTGAATGATAGTGTTTGATTGAAGGTTACTTCCAATTTCCTGACGGTCAGGTAGAACTTTATATGATTACTGTTAAGGAACAGAGTTGGAATATGTGGAACGGTTTTCAGGAGGTGATGGGATGCTATTACAATTGCTTTTGTTTTTTTAGCACTTAGTTTTTTTGTAACTGGTAATAGGTCAAAGGGTTAGAAGGAAAGATATATTTGGAAATCGTTAGCATAGGGGTGGTATTTAGAGCGAAATTAGAATTTTAGATAAAACAATTTCTACCAAAAAACCTAAAAGTGTTGACCACTCTCTAAACATTTTTATTATAGCCCAAAATTTATAGCCACATAGTAATACATCCTCTTGATTCAGATAGAACAAGGAAAATAGGAAGTTTGTTCAGTTACTTATTGATCTTGCAATCTATACATGATAAATTACACAAACGATCCTGTGTTAGTAGATGAGAAGGAAACTTCCCCAGCCAAATATGTACACTTACAGAGACATTCAACTGCCCTGACGCTACTCGCCTGATTATTATTCGGATTAAGTAGTAAGGGGCTGAGTAGGGCCCTGCATAGCAAATTGTGAAGTGTCAATATATTCCCAAAGCAAAACATACATAAAATTTGAAATAACTGAATACAAACTGTGCCCTAATTCGATGACATCTTGACCAAAAATCCAAATATTGACTTGAATCCTCAAGACCCAAAGATTATTTTATACGATAATTTAATTAATAATTAATATATTCTCTCTCTATATATAAAATGATAAAGCGATTGTTGGTTTTTCGTTTTCTGGGACATTAGTTTCTGATGATTTATAAGTAAAATAAATAACAATTAATTTTGGTTTATTATTTTCAATAATCAACCTTTGTAATCGACCAAAAAAAGATTACCCCTGCTCAAAATTTGAGAGCTCACGTTTCAAGATGCGTAGAATTCGAATTATGAATACTAAATGCATTTCATGAATTACAACAAAAGCTTAACAATCTATTTAAAATTCAGCTGAGAAGATGAAGCAGAATTCTGCGAGACTACAAGAGGAAAATCCAAGATTATGGAATCACTAATCAGATTAGCCTTCTAGGCTTGGAATCCATTGCAGCTTTTATTCTGCCAACAGCCAGGATTATGCAAATCCACAGCGAGAATTAATATAGCGTTATTTAACTTTCTAGGAAACGAAGGCATGGGAACTAAGATAAAAGAAAAAAAAAAAAAAGAAACGAGTTGATATTAATAAGCCCTCATGATCGTCAGTTTTATTTGATTAATCAAGATCAACTCTAAAGTTAAATGCATTAAACTCAACTTAACAAAGCGATATCAGATTTATAACAAATATTGAGCATAAATAAACTTGTATGCAGTTTTCTCAACATGTAATGAAATTGGCATAGAACTATAATATATTTAATATTCATATACAGTCTGATGTTCAGAATTATACACTTAAAAGTTACAATTTATTTATACGGCCAAAAAAAAACATATTTTTAAATAAAAAAAAAATCATTGAAAACCAATTGCTAAACAAGACGTATTGAAATATAAAAAGATAATTCTATCAAAAAGTATTGAAATAGTTAATCCCTTATTACACAACCTATTTACGCACGACTAATATTATCATTTAGACTTATTCATCAAATTCTCATTCTCCGAAACTACAATAATATTTCAATTCCACAAAATTTAGCAAGGACGCAAAGATGATCCTAAAACTAACTGATGCAGTTGTTATTTTAAAATGGCCGTAAAAGATTAAGCAAACCTTTTTTAAAAAAATAATATTAAAAACGTTTATATAAAACTTACCATATTACGTTAATTTTGGGAAAAATATAACAGATCAATTTGCTAAAATAAATTTCTAATATTAAATTATCTGTTATTTTATAAAAAGTTCACAACAGGACTATAAAGTTTAATAACCTTGCTTAATAATTTTCACATTTTTTTAGCTCACAAAATGTTTTTCACATTTTTAATTTTTAATATATTATTTATATTACAACATGTTAATAATTACAAGTAAATATGAGAATAACTATAAAAAGGAATATATGCCGAGAAACTACTAAATGGGCAGTACTCCAAACATATTCTTAACTAAGAGGTTTCGGGGCCACTTTCTTTCCAGGCGCCTCTGGGTTATCGGGAATCGAAGAGGAAGCAAGGATTGAAACTAGTGGGCTAGAGCGGCATTGGAGTTTGTCATGAAGGAATGGTACAAAGCTAGGGCAATTAGAACGAAGTGAACATAAAGGTCTTAATAGAAAATTTATTCCTTACAAAGTAAGGATCATGGAGGATTTTGCGAAATATTTTGGATTGCAAAGATTGTACGCGAGAAGAATATGATGGTTCATAAGAGAAAATGCAAAAGTACTACTATTTTTACAAACATATCTCATACGAACATATCAATAATATTTTAATAACTCTTATACTTTGATAACACATTTTGGGTCTAATATACTCACATTAAGCTCTAATTTTCCTCGGTCAGTTATTTAAAAAACTTTATAATTTTTTTTTAAGAAGACAACCATACCGAACCCCTTTCTCCACGTTATAAAATCTGCTATCAACATTCTCTTAGTAATCGAAAATAAAATTCCAGCTTTAAATTGCACCATAAGTTCTTCCATCAGTGAATATTCCGATCAGTACTTTATGTATCACAATTTAATACTGCACCGTCAAAGTAAAAGTTAGTGTGTGGTATTCTCATTTTTTTTTTTTTTTTTTTTTTTTTTTTTTTTAATCAACCCATACATATCTTAGAATTGTGAATGACGCTTAAATATTCAATGTTCTAAAACGTGATCATAACACCTTTTTTCTTCGACAACTTTTAGGCCCTATAAACATCCGTTTTTTCAAATGCAGTGCTCTAGCAAGCGACTTCCAATCTACTATTGAAAGGCCATTATTATTAACATCAAATGAAATTTTCGGAAATATGGGATAGAGCTTTGGGATTTAAAACTCACTTCTCTCTCTCGCATTCGAAATTGCATCCTCTAACAAGCCTCCATCATTTTGCACGGACTGCTGCAACATCTCTTCCACCACCTTCGCACCCACAGTGCGAATATATACATACACAGCATTTATAATATATTTTTTTTTTTAATACCATTAATAAGACCATACAGATATACCGTAATATCCCATTTGTTGTAGGCTTAACACGAAACAGAAAACCATTCATGTGGGTATTCCAGAAAACAGTCCAAGGCCACAGAAAAGAAAATGGCCTCGGGTATAGCTAACTTTAATACAATGAAGCATCATTACGTAAAGAAAGCATTAGCAATCCTCATAATTAGTGACTTGTACACGTTTACTTTTGCCATTACAATGCAGCCGTAGGTAGATAAGTAACTTTTTTTTTTTTTTTATATATTAAAGTTCTTGTAGAACTCAGTACATACCGTACATACTATGTACAGTAAGTATATAGAGATTCCTACTGTATCTAGGTTACGCCCAATGAGGTGATTAGCCCAATATATATATATATATAGAGAGAGAGAGAGAGATATATACTCTTATAGAGGCTGGCTGTTTCACAGAATATTCTCCATGCCCCAAAGTGGCCCCATGGCTGAAATAACAGAATAGTTAATATTCTTTCACATTCGGGATTCGAACCCTGGATCTGAAGTACAGTAGACGAGTGCAATAGCTACTACACCACGCCGCTTCCTATCTAGTAAATACATACACAAAAAACATATAAATATATATATATATATATATATATATATATATATATATATATATATATATATATATATATATATATATATAGCATTTCCAAGTCAAATTCAACCTTTTCCAAGTCAAATTCAACCTTTTCCAAGTCAAATTCAACCTTTTCCAAGTCAAATTCAACCTTTTCCAAGTCAAATTCAACCTTTTACATTTCAAATTCAACCTTTTTCGATTTCAATCAAATAATAAAAATCAAATTAACATGATTTTATGTTTTTATGGTTATTTTAATTACACATTATGTTTTTAACCCTTGTGGCTTGTTAAATGTTCCCAGGGGCCTTTTTACATATAATTAGTCACGATTATAATAATAAGTATAACCGATACTTTAATTTTTAGACATTTTCGATTCAAGGCCTGGTAGTCGGATTAACGGGGTTCCGTTTTATTTTAGTTTTATAATCGCGGGCGAAAATATTATAAATATAGGTTTATTTTAACTTTTTCATATTTATTGGATACTAGGCTCAGTAGCTGCGTTCCCAAAGGTTCGTTGCCGATTACACTATTAATTTTAATCGCGCTCGCTCAAATATGGGTTTATTATAACTTTTTCGTATTTAATGGATACTAGGCTCAGTAGCTCCGTTCCCAAAGGTTCGTTACCGATTAAACTATTAATTTTAATCGCGCTCGCTCAAATATGGGTTTATTATAACTTTTTCGTATTTATTGGATACTAGACTCAGTAGCTCCGTTCCCAAAGGTTCGTTACCGATTAAACTATTAATTTTAATCGCGCTCGCTCAAATATGGGTTTATTATTACTTTTTCGTATTTATTGGATACTAGGCTCAGTAGCTCCGTTCCCAAAGGTTCGTCACCGATTACACTATTAATTTTAATCGCGCTCGCTCAAATATTGGTTTATTATAACTTTTTCGTATTTATTGGATACTAGGCTCAGTAGATGCGTTCCCAAAGGTTCGTTGCCGATTACACTATTAATTTTAATCGCGCTCGCTCAAATATGGGTTTATTATTACTTTTTCGTATTTAATGGATACTAGGCTCAGTAGCTCCGTTCCCAAAGGTTCGTTACCGATTACACTATTAATTTTAATCGCGCTCGCTCAAATATGGGTTTATTATTACTTTTTCGTATTTATTGGATACTAGGCTCAGTAGCTCCGTTCCCAAAGGTTCGTTACCGATTAAACTATTAATTTTAATCGCGCTCGCTCAAATATGGGTTTATTATAATTTTTTCGTATTTATTGGATACTAGGCTCAGTAGCTGCGTTCCCAAAGGTTCGTTGCCGATTACACTATTAATTTTAATCGCGCTCGCTCAAATATGGTTTTATTATAACTTTTTCGTATTTATTGGATACTAGGCTCAGTAGCTCCGTTCCCAAAGGTTCGTTGCCGATTACACTATTAATTTTAATCGCGCTCGCTCAAATATGGGTTTATTATAACTTTTTCGTATTTATTGGATACTAGACTCAGTAGCTCCGTTCCCGAAGGTTCGTTACCGATTAAACTATTAATTTTAATCGCGCTCGCTCAAATATGGGTTTATTATAACTTTTTTGTATTTATTGGATACTAGGCTCAGTAGCTCCGTTCCCAAAGGTTCATCACCGATTACACTATTAATTTTAATCGCGCTCGCTCAAATATGGGTTTATTATAACTGTTTCGTATTTATTGGAAACTAGACTCAGTAGCTGCGTTACGGGGGGTTCTATCCCGACCATTCTATTAATTATTCGTGCGCTCACTCAAATATGGGTTTATTATAAATTTTTCGTATTTATTGGATACTAAGCTCAGTAGCTGCGTTCCCAAAGGTTCGTTGCCGATTAAACTATTAATTTTAATCGCGCTCGCTCAAATATGGGTTTATTAAAACTTTTTCGTATTTAGCCTAGTATCCAAGCTTAGTAGCTGTGTTACAGGGATTCTATCCCGACCATTCCATTAATTATTCGTGCGCTTACTCAAATATGGGTTTATTATATTTTTTTCGTATTTATTCGCTATTAGGCTCAGTAGCTGCGTTCCCGAATGGTTTGTTACCGATAATACTATTAATTTAAATTGCTATCGCTCAAGAAGAGGTTTATTATTATTATTTATTATTATAAGAAGAGGTTTATTATTATTATTTATTATTATTATTATTATTATTATTATTATTCGTATTTATTGCATACTAGGCTCAGTCGCTGCGTAACCAAAGACTGGTTACAGATTATACTATTAATTTTAATTGCGCTTACTCTAGTAGAGGTTTATCAAATAAAAATAGACGTATAAAATCGTTTAGCTGATTATTATCAAACTCTAAAATATTAACCAAAAAGATAACTTACTATCCTGATAAAATGGATTAACGGTAACCCAATAGATGAAAAGTTACTAAAAGCACGAAATAAACATACATTAGACCAACTGACAAAAAAACATTAACACATTCACTAACAAAACACCCCAAAACACAAATACAGAAAATCGAGCGAGCGCGATAAAAATTAACAGTATAATCGGTAACGCACCTCTGGGAACGCAACTACTAAGCTTAGTATCCAATAAATACGAAAAATTTACAATAAACCCATATTTAAGTGAGCGCACGAATAATTAATAGAATAGTCGGGATAGAACCCCCCCCCCATAACGCAGCTACTAAGCCTAGTATCCAATAAATACGAAAAAGTTATAATAAACCCATATTTGAGCGAGCGCGATTAAAATTAATAGTGTAATCGGCAACGAACCTTTGGGAACGCAGCTACTGAGCCTAGTATCCAATAAATACGAAAAAGTTATAATAATCCCATATTTGAGCGAGTGCGATTAAAATTAATAGTGTAATCGGTAACGAACCTTTGGGAACGCAGCTACTAAGCCTAGTATCCAATAAATACGAAAAAGTTATAATAAACCCATATTTGATCGAGCGCGATTAAAATTAATAGTGTAATCGGTAACGAACCTTTGGGAACGCAGCTAATGTGCCTAGTATCCAATAAATACGAAAAAGTTATAATAAACCCATATTTGAGCGAGCGCGATTAAAATTAATAGTGTAATCGGTAACGAACCTTTGGGAACGCATCTACTGAGCCTACTATCCAATAAATAAGAAAAAGTTAAAATAAATCTCGATTGATAACATTTTCGCCCGCGATTATAAAACTAAAATAAAACGAAACCCCGCTAATCCGACTACCAGACCTTGTATTGAAAATGTCTAAAAATTAATTTATCGGTTATACTTATTATTATAATCGTGACTAATTATATGTAAAAAGGCCCCTGGGAACATTTAACAAGCCACAAGGGTTAAAAACATAATGTGTAATTAAAATAACCAGAAAAACATAAAATCATGTTAATTTGATTTTTATTATTTTATTGAAATAAAAAAAGGTTGAGTTTGAAATGGAAAAGGTTGAATTTGACTTGGAAAAGGTTGAATTTGACTTGGAAAAGGTTGAATTTGACTTGGAAAAGGTTGAATTTGACTTGGAAAAGGTTGAATTTGACTTGGAAAAGGTTGAATTTGACTTGGAAAAGGTTAAATTTGACTTGGAAATGCTATATATATATATATATATATATATATATATATATATATATATATTATATATATATATATATATATATATATTGTAAAGAAATCACATTTGGCTTCACATAGAGTTCGGGAAATTCTTTTAAAGTCAAGATCAGACTCACTTGCTACTAAGTTGAAATTGCTAAATTCCATGGTAAATTCTGTTCTTTTATACTCTTCGGAAGTCTGGGCCCCATTACATTGTCAAAAATTAGAGCGGGTTGCTTTAAGTTATTTTAAAGCAATATATCATTGGCCACGGAATACACCTAACCATTATGTTCGTATAGAAACTGGTCTGAAATCAATAGAAACAGATGTTCTAAAAAGAATGATTCGCTGGTACCGATAATTGAATTTGTTAAACTATTTATGATTGATTTATTTGTTTAATATTTATACAGTTACAATTTATTTTGCCTTTTATTATGTATTTGTTTAATATTTATATAGTTACAATTTATTTTGCCTTTTATTATGTATTTGTTTTTGAAGCGTATTTTGTTTAGTACAGTTGTAATAGATTTCTTTGATTTATGTTTATCTGTTTTGTACAACTCAACTCCATTTGTATGGGCTAGCCCGAAAACAAATAAAGAGATTTATTATTATTATTATATATATATATATATATATATATATATATATATATATATATATACGAATGTATGTATGTAGGACTTGGTACAAATCATCATCATTAATTCACTAAATAAATTTGAGATACAAAATAATTAAAAAATATTTGATGAACAATAATACATAAATAAATAGATTTATTAAACTAGTTTATTAACCTATTGACCGCAATCGCTACTTAATATCAGAGTTAATAAGCATAATTTATTTAATTCCTAACACAAGTATTACCCGAAACTCCGAAATATTTTAAGATATTTTACGAGTTTGGCCCAATAAGAAGTCCAACGTATCCAATTTGGCCAGGATGGGAAAAGCAACGGAAACAAAAATAATAAAGTAAATCTCAGTTCATGATTGGATACACCAATCAAAGGAAATGTTATTAATAGAATGGGAGAACATCTGGAAAAGGAAACTGTCGTGATTGGGAAGAGTAGAACCCGACTGTCGAAAATGGAAAATCAGCTTTAGAACTTATAAAAGGAAAGAAGTTATCACACATAGACTTAAAATAGAACCCTGCCAGGTTAAACATGGCTACCTTTAAAGATGACTAGAAGCACCAACCTGTGAAAACCTTTCAAAAAGTTCAACATTTGGTAATCGAGGATTAAAGTTGAACTAGGGCAAACAATACACATAGGCACCATAATGACCATTTATAGATACTGCATGCCCATTGATCATGCCCATAAATCTTAAGGCTAGAGGTTGGTAAATATGTAAAAAAAAAATTAAGTTAACACAATCAATAATAAGTGTTCGCAATTTTTATTTTTAGCTCAGTTCAGCATGACTATGGTTACAATGTCATAGATTAAATTATTGCTCCTTTTGATGTATTATGACTTTTTTTTTTTTTTAATGAGAACGATGCTATATTATTAATTTATGAATGGATACCGGAGAGTTGACGGAAGAAGGGTCTTCCTATGAGACGCTGGTAAGAGGGCGTAAATCATGGTCTGATGAATGGGGTTATATTTTGATGGTGACTGGCAGGATAGAAGAAGATTGTATAAACTAATTTATGGTGAACACAAATGACTTATGTGGTAAAAATAGTAAAAAAAAAAATAATAAATGTAAGATGTATAAATTTTTTTTCAATTCGAAATATTGACTAAATAAATAAACAAAAATGATGCAAATAAAACCTATTAACAAATCGCCATTGAAGTAAGCCTTTAAAGAGGTAATAAGGAAAATAGAGGTGCGGTAGAGGTCACTGATGTTTGTCAATCGAACCTAGGCCGATGAGTGAGGAGCCCTGAACGTGTTTGTGTGTGAAGAGATTGTTCTCTGGCTGCTTAGTATTCCTACCAGCTCCCTACTGAGGGTCAGGAGGGAATGCCAACTCCAGTGCAAAGTGATCCTCCACTTCTTCTGTATTCACTCCTCATGGATAACTGATCACGAGATAATGTCCCTCAGCCCGGTTCCCAGGGCGTCAATCCGGGCTGCCATAACGCCGCGGAGGTCGTCCACGAAATAGTCGCTTCTGGGTACTCTGATGGTGAAATCCTAGGAGAAATGTTCTTGTTAAACGGAAATATAATTCAGGCATCTGTCGGACAGGAATCTTTAAAGGCATTAAGGTACAGCAAAATGTGTTTATCGTTCAGCTTTATCAAAATATGCAAATAGTCCAATAGAAATATCTTATACTGATAAAAGACTCATCTCTCTAATTGTGAAAGTAAACCGATGTACAGATTACATACATCAACAATTATAAATCATATCTATTATTTCTATAGACGCTTTCAGGATTAACAACATAAACGCAACTAACTAATGTAGGTCATGTAATATGTAACAATTTTAATAAGAAAAATCACTAATTAAAACTTAAAAAAATTATTTGTTTGAGAGATTTCCAAGTGAAATACCAGTTGCCAATTACTTAGGAGGTAAGGAGATTTTACGGGGGAAGCCCGTGGCTGAGTAGCCAACCCTACGCTAAGGTTGTGAGTTTGAATCCCAGTCCCGAAGGGACTTTTTCAAGCATTCAATAAATGTGGATCTACCCAGAGCCTCTCCCTCGGGCTTGTGAGACCCATCAGCAAACTGGTTGCCACTCACAAAAATAGGCGTAGGGAATGATGAACCTACCCTATAAAATATATAGAGAAACGTGAGTGTAATCCTCCAAGATTACACTGCGAGGCCAAGGACCTTCATGGCCTGTCGTGCCATTGGAAGAAGAAGGCGATTTTACAACCTGTTATATCTTTGTTTGTTTCGTAAACTATATAAATTCGTTAAACAGATTACAGATGTGGGGGTCACCTGTGATGTAGTGGCTAACAGAACAGCCTTCCATGCCTAAGGTCGCGTGTTCAAACATCACAGGTGATCCTAGGATTTTTAATGAGCGTAAAATATCCTTGGTTATGCCGTTCCTCGGGGAAGACGTAAGATGGTGGTCCCAAGTCTGTGCGATGTCGAGTACTCGTTTCGGTTCCCTATCCTAATAGAACTTGAGGAGGCAAAATTGAAGAGCCCCATAGTGCCATCGAGCGCTAAGCCACAGTAGTTTGAAAGTGACGTAAGGTATTAAACTACGAGTGAATACGAATTTTTTCTATGAATGGTCCGAGTAGTGCTTAAATTCTATACTTAAAAAAAAAAAAAAAAAAAAAATTGTAATTACCTTTAATTCATTATTATTGACGAAAATGACTTTACGTTTGTAGCAATAAGAAATATTGATATATAAATTATGCATAAATTTGATGTTAAGAGAAAAGATAAAAAAGTTAAAAATATCCCCACCTTGAAAATATATATTTGGGAATATGTAAAAATACCCAAACTTAAGCTATAATTGTATTTAAAAATTTTAGCTGTTAGGTTATTTCCAAATGTTTCTATGGAAAATAAATAGAATTTCTTTGAAATAAGTTACTACAACTTTGGCTATTAAATGTCAACTTATAAGGATACAAAATCTATTAAATTGTCTATTGAATCTATGGATCGGAATTAATCCTCTTTGAAATCTAATAATGCAATTAAATAAGAACAAAGAACAAATTATAAATAATTAATATAGAATTTTATTTATAATATATTATAAAATTTGTATTGTAGGTCATAAAATAAATGCATTTATTTAATAACCTACAATAAAAATGATCTCTCCAAACGAGTATGGTAGTTTGTGTCCCATTTATGCCCAGGTTGTCAATCAATTTCCCTACTCACGTCCTACACAATGAGAATATAATTGCTTATAAAGTAAAGATAATTATGAAAAAAGGCAGGTCTGTGTAACCTCAGCATCCACTATAACTATCATTTGCATCCCAGATTGGGACATAAGTCTGTCCCTCAGATTTCCTTCAGCGGTGTTTCTAGGAAGACATTATGCAAAGGATATGCGATTCCCAGAAATCGTTGCCGCCAAGAAAGTTTTTGCTTGGAACAATTATTGTTCTTCCGTCTACTTTTTTTTTTTTTTTTTGTACGGAAGATAGGTTTGTTAAATAGATAAAAGCTTTTACCGTAAGGCGCGTCAGTGAAATAATCAATATTTCAAGATATGTGATTATGGTACACAAAATATTCTTATTGGAGAAATATGATTTCAGCTTATAAGCTATTTAAATAAAAAATATATTTTTTTTTAATTAAAAAATATATATCTTTCATTACTTACGTTGTTGTTTTTTTTTGCATACGGATAGCTTTAGGACTTTAATAATTATTTTAAATAAATGGAATGAATGCACATAGCTTTAAAATTTATTTCTTCCCAGTCTATTTTTTTTTTTCAATAAAGAAAAAATAATCACAATAGACAACGAACCAAAGGTTCGATGCCGATACCAGCAAATACCGCCAACACAGACTCGCCCAATTGAATCTCAGTGATACTATTAACTCAATTATATTCACAGGTTACAAGCTTCGAAATTCCGAGTTGTGCAATCTTCTAAACTTCCCAGTGGCCTCAACTCGCTTTGAACCAAATATTTTACGCAGTACCTTATTTTCGAAAACCTTAAGACGTTGTTCATCCTTCAAAGTAAGCTGCCTCGTTTTACGCACGTAAAGAACCGCCGGAAGAATAATAGTTTAATAAAGAAAAATTCAATTTCAATAAAGAAAAAAAAAAAAAAAAAAAAAAAAAGAAGAAGCTAAAATTACGTTACTAAAAGACGTAGAACTAACACGTTCTGAAATATTCGACATGTATCATGACTAAGAACCTTCTGAAAGTTACAAAGCCAAAAATATTGAGTTTTATTATGAAGAATTGTGTATAGAGGTTTTATCTCAAGTAGGAACCAAATCCCAACGAAAAAAATTATTTGGCCACTTTACTCTCTGTCCTAAGCCTATCAACAGATCTCTTTTAGGACATCCTTAACATAATTTACCGGTTTTTATTTTTCATTTGTTAAGAATTCAGGAATAGTTTGTCATTTCAAATTTGGCATTAAAACAATCGTATTCCACTTCTCTTTTTAACTTAGCCTTTTGATTCTTGTTTTATTACATATGATAGACAAGATATAGAACGCAATCAAGTAGAACTAAGAAAGAAAAGTAAAAATATAGTATAGAAAAGAAGAAGTAAACGAAAAAATAAAAATAAAATAAGGTTATACTTATATGACTTACATTATTTATAAAACCACCATATAAGACATATTAATAGTAGTTATGATAATAATAAGCATGTGTGTACATATAGATAGTATTATTATACTGCTCACTCAAATTATAATAGCATAGGAAAAAAAAAATTGTTCATATTTTTAGTGGTCCTCTTTTTAAAATAATGACCAGTTACATTATTATGACTTTTTGTTTAGGTTTAATAGGAATATGGATCGCCGTTGGGAATTTTTTTTTTGAATGTTAAGACGGAATAAGTTATATGCTAAACAATTCTGTAATCATATCGACAGCTCTCCTACTCCGAAAAATTAAGCGAATTTTCGAGGATTTTAAAAATTATTATTAAAACACGTTATGTTTACTTGAATTAAAACTTAAATCTTTTATCATATCTTATATTAAGTGCACCATAATCTAGGTTTCTCATTTTCGATTTTTAAATCTACAGCTTTATTAAACAGCTACATTTCTAATTTGAGGTGTTTGTATAAATAATATTATAAACCAGCTCGGAAAGTGTCGGATCAAATTTGATAATTAAAGCATAATTTTATTTAAACTACAATGCATATTAGTAAATATGTAAGTAGGATAAATCGAAGGTAGGGTAACTGCACCAATTACTGACACTTTAAGAAAATTGTTGTGCCTTTTTAAAAAAAATCTACTATATTTATTGACCTAACATTGCCATTCAAAATATTACTACTAGCCCAATTCTGCTCATTGAATTATATCAAAATGATGAATTAATCCATTTTCCGAATAAAATTCGGATGCATGTTTTTACTGATATTACTGACATGCACACGCTAATTACTGACAGTGTGAGGAACCGATTCCTGACACGCTGTACCAAGATCAAATAATTTTATTTTTAACTCTAAATTGAAAACTGAATATTTCAAAATTACAAAACAAGTTAAAGGATTCAAAACTATAGTTTTTAAGTAATAGCACACGTATTCAACTCATTATTATTATCAATCGTTTCACAGCTAAGTGCAAGGGGTTAAAATTCGTAAATATTTATTAGGTAAATAAATTTCAAAAGCTTAAAATATATGTTTGAGTCAAAATCTCTCTGAATTAAAAAAAAAAAAAAAAATGTATCTCTACAACCCTTGAAGGGTCTTAGGCTCAGTACATTTAGAGATTCGTACTGCTTCATGACCAACGATCGTTAGGTTTTTTCCCCATTTTTGGGTACCCACATTAGAGAGGCTGGGTGTGCCCCAGGAGCGTCTTCATACCCCAGGATCGAATCAAGGCTACAATAACAGAATAAATAATATTATGTCACAGCCGGGATTCGAACCTAGGACCCGGAGCACAGACAAGCGTTCTATCCATTAGACCACGCCGCTCCCCTGACTTTTTAAACTTAATAGGAACATCTTATTGAAATCAACCTATTTCTAATGACTACATAAATGTTTTCAAGGACCAACGGCTTACTAACTGCGTGATATCATTATGATGTGTGATTGTCATAACTTCTTCTCTGAACGTGAAAATATTTTTCATGCGATTACAGACTCTCATAAGTCTTTATTCATATCAGCAATTTTTCGTACACAGCATACCACGCGGATCTTCTTCTTTTTTGGGTCCATTAATGCGGTCGTATA
Source organism: Piezodorus guildinii (assembly GCA_023052935.1). Lineage (NCBI taxonomy): Eukaryota > Metazoa > Arthropoda > Insecta > Hemiptera > Pentatomidae > Piezodorus > Piezodorus guildinii. Next base: position 52,222,748 of record CM041292.1, read on the forward strand.
GCCGCCTTCTCCTACAGGTCTGTTTTAAACGAGACTTTTGACTTAGAAAGCCTAGTTAATTTGGCATTGGAACTAAATGTCACTGAAGACCCTAATTACTAACCAAAGTGTCCGGTAATAGGATAAAGGCGTGTTTTTTGGGTACTTAAATCCTAAAACCACGAATGAGGTTGTTCTAATAGTAATTTACACTGGAATCGTCTATTCTTATTACCTAACAACTATATTGGATAGATGAAAAAGAATTCAAATGTAGAAACAAAAAAGAAATGGTTATATTAGAATAGAATAGAAATAATCTTTATTCTATAAATACGTAGTCTACATAAAGGCATAGTCCCTTAAGAAAAACAAATATGTACAATTAAGTTATACAATGTATCTAGAAAAAAGACCAAATGATTATGATTAATTATTATTTAAAATGGTGTAAGAAGTAAGAAAAGAAAAAAAAAGAAGAAAAGAAATATATACATAAAACAAAAGGATAAAATAAATATACTTCTTCAGATACATACATTTGCTGAACAATACTAAATTTAAAATTAATTAATAAATTAAGTTAGGTATGGACAATAAATAATTTTTCTTTTTTATATTAAAAATCTGATATTTGATATAAAACGTCATTGCTGTTGAGCGTCTGTTTGTGAATACAGGAAGTATTGGAACGATTGGGACTTGAATGATGATAAAGCTGAGGCATGGCGGATATGGGTAGAGAGGAAATTCCAGAGATTAGCAGAGCGGACAAGAAACGAATGATCAAAAGCTTTTGTTCTATGGGTAGGAATGTAAAGGTGAGAATGGCGAGACCTTGTTTGGAGGGAGTGGATTGAGGATTTAAATTGAAGAAGACTGTGGATATAAGGAGCAAACTGGGTGTTAATGGTTTGGTAAAGGAATGATCCTAGAGAATATTGTATGCGATTGGGGCGGAGGAGCCACTTTAAATCGCCGTATAGATGAAATTGCATGAAATCCTTAGCAAAAACCTAAACGATCCGACAAAAGAAGAGATACTGATTCTAAAACTTGATTCCTGCACACCTAATCAACAATGATGACTTGATCATGAAGGGAATCTGTCGGAAATTACTGCGGCTTTGATTTTTCACGGTAGATTGAGCATGTTTAAGCGTCATATTAAATTTTTATATTCATGTCCTGTCCTTTTGATCATCTCCTAATATTTTAGGAATATTAATAAGAACGTTTTGAACGGTAGGTGGAATGCACAAGTGCATATAGGCGACAGCTGGGCCGGAGATAGTCGAGGCCAGATGACCAGACTGCATGGTGCCAGCCCTGTTTATCTTATCAACAGTAGGCCACACTACTGATAAGCTACCAGCTACTGCCAAGGTCAGGTCTTCTGTACACATCGCTAGTGTACAGTCTCTTCTTCTTACACATGTACAACTACCACACATCCTACTATTCATAGAACAGTATGTGTCCCTAACCTAACATGAGAAACTGATCGTAAATTGAAATTAATGATACAAATGTGAAATTCATTTTTAATATATAATAATATTGGATACGAGATGAAGAATATTTTTAATGTTCAGGCCTTGACAAACATCATGATCAATTATCTATCGTCTAAGTAACACTAACTGTTACTCGAAAAGGACTCTGAAAAATTTGTCTAAGCTTTTCGTGATTCTTCTCTTCAAAATTATGTATTTTCCATCTATATGTACCTTTAACCAATTACGTATACAGGCATCACTCCGATGCTATAACTAAAACTATAAAAAAATTCAAAATAATTGACCTAAATGTTTGAAATACTCATACATATCACTGATCTTTAATACTTTTTTGATTTGTTTTTTAAATCGATAGATGAAATAAAAAAATAAAAAAATGTAGAGTACTGTATGATAAATAAATATTAATATATATTAAACAAATAATGATAAATTGTGCTCCGTATAAAATAAATGAGAAATTGAAAATATTGCATGGTAACTTACCCAGAAAAGGGCTGTTTTTAAATAAGGCAATCATTGTATATTATTATGTAAGCTTCTAGCAGCTAAATATTTTTTATTCTTTGTAAAAAAGGCTTGAGATAATTTTTAGATTTTTTTAGTTCACAGTAAAACCAATGCCAAATTTTGTTTTCCTGTACTTTACACTTTTACAGTACGACTAGTTTACTCAGAATAACTGATAATTGCCCAATACTTTTATTGCACACACGGTGTGCAATCGGTCTCGAATGGGTTAAGATTAGTTGTGTCTAAATAATATTATCATTAACCTCAAAAAGATATACATAAACTTTTTTATAGTCTGGTTCAGTTAAACAATGATTATCCGGTGTTGTTTAGTGAATACATTATTTTTTTATAATAATATTTTCACGTTTACTAACGAAGTAACCTTCTACAATACATATATTTAAAAAATAAGTAAAAGAAAGTACATTAAAACGGTAATTAATGAACGAATTGTTCGTTTTCAATGTCATTATAATCATATTTTATGTTTTATATTTTTCTAGACATAAATTCCTAAAGGTTTTATTACAATTCTATGAAACATAACTCATGTGAAATTACTGCATTAATACTGTGACATTAGTTTCAACTCCTAAAAATGTTTTATCCTGAACAGCTCAACCGATATTCACGAACAAAAATATATGTAAGGGATTTTAATTTTTTTTTTTTTAATTTTTCCCCTAAAAAGTGAGACAAAATATTCTATAAATTTAATTTAATTGTACCCTCTTGTGAAGAAATTTTTTTTTTCCTGAACGGATCAACCGATTTTCGCTATAAATTGAAAATGAAAATATGTTAATTGTTTTATAAAAATACGTTTTAAAGATAAAAACGTGAGAAGAAATTTTATCTTTTAATTTTTCAAGTATACCTGTTTAGGTTATGTTGGATTGGTATACCTACAATTGTTTGCTACTTTATTTCATTGGAGGGGTCTGCACAATATATATATTTTTTTTAAGTTTATCTTAAATGTACCCAATGGTGCAAAATAAAAACAAAAAAACAGTCTTTTGTCCGCTCTCTCACCAGCCGTGCTGTTAGTGGTCAATGTCCAGGTCTTACAGCATGCAGGTCAGACAGCATGGCTTTTTATTATTAACTTTTTAACTGGTTTTACTATTTTATCCTAATGTTATAAAAAATATATGTAAAAAAATCTCTGTGGTTACGTTTTATATAAAAATAACGTATGGTGTTACGTCGTTATGATCCAATGACTTGATTATCCTACTACTCTACCACTACTCTTCAGGGGCAGACCAATCAGCATGGCTAGTGAGAGAGCTGACAAAAACTGTTTTTATTGTGCAGGATCCTCCAATGAAATAAAGTAACAAAAAAAATGTAGGTGTACCAATGCACCATAAAATAAAAAGTTTTTTGAAAAAAAGGCATTTTCTTTAAAAAATATAAAAAAAAAAAAAAAAATATATATATATATATATATATATATATATATATATATATATATATAGCATTTCCAAGTCAATTGTAACCTTTTCCAAGTCAAATGTAACTTTTTCCAAGTCAAATGTAACCTTTTCCAAGTCAAATGTAACCCTTTCCATTTCAAATGTCACCTTTTCCATTTCAAATGTTACCTTTTCCAAGTCAAATGTCACCTTTTCCATTTCAAATGTTACCTTTTCCAAGTCAAATGTCACCTTTTTCTTCACTTCTAGCCTTAAATATTCCGTTTTATTTATTTATTTATTGAAAAATAACTAGTTTAATTAAAATTATGACTTTTTTAATAATTTTGGCATATCATATCACTGTTTTTTTTGTTGTTTTTAGACATTTGATATCAAGTTCCGTTTTTTACGAACTAATATTTAAAAAAATATTTAGTTTTAAAATAGTTGTTGATTTTGAGTTTTTAGAGGGGAGGGATAGTTTTTGGGAATAATTAATGTGTTTTCGGATATTATAATTACGTTTTTCGAGATGTATTTTTTATCGCTCGCGTGCATATTAACTCGCATTTACTTTTAATGTTTTTTATTGATATAGGGATTAATTAATGTGTTTTCGGGTATTATAATTACGTTTTTCGAGCTGCATTTTTTATCGCTCATGCGTATTTCAACTTGCATTTACTGTTAATTTTTTTTATTGATATAGGGATGAATTATTGTGCGTTCGGGTGGTTTTGATTACGTTTTTTGAGCTCCATCTTTTATCGCTCATGCGTATTTCAACTCGCACTTACTTTTAATGTTTTTTATTGATATAGGCATTAATTGTTGTGCTTTCGGGTGGTTACGATTACGTTTTTCGAGCTGTATTTTTTATCGCTCGCGTGCATATTAACTCGCATTTACTTTTAATGTTTTTTATTGATATAGGGATTAATTAATGTGTTTTCGGGTATTATAATTACGTTTTTCGAGCTGCATTTTTTATCGCTCATGCGTATTTCAACTCGCATTAACTTTTAATTTTTTTTATTGATATAGAGATGAATTATTGTGCTTTCGGGTGGTTATGATTAAGTTTTTGATTGATATTGGGATTGATTATTTTGTTTTTAGTTCTCATTATATCGTTGCTGGAATATACATCATTTAGTTTTATTTATTTATTTGTATTTTATTATTTTCATTATTATTTTTTTACAAAAGGATTAGTTATATTTCCTTTTCTAGCGTCCTTAGTAAGTTTTTTTAACTAAATATTTTATAATGGACCCACTTCCTTACTTGTTCTTACAATTATTTGATAATTTAATTGAGGAATCGTTTATTCTATATTCGGATGTTCTTGTAACATTATTTGAACCTTATTTGTTATCGGTTTTACTCATTTTAATTTACTGTTCCTATTTCATAAATATTTGTTAGAGGGATCGTTTATTGTGTTTTGGGGAATACTAATGGAGTTTATGATATTTTATTATAGCTAGTGCACATTTTAACTTAAATAAAAAGTGATCTAGAACAATGCGCAATCGCGATGTAACATCCAGTTAAAAAACTTAATGAGAACGTGCAAAAACACTATAAATAATTTTTTCTTCAAATTATTACATAATATCTACGGTATATAGAAATTCCCAAGCGCATACAATTTTCAAAACACGTAATCAAAATCCCCTAAAACAAAAACAAAGAAAGACCACTCTATCAAAATATAAAATGATATTAGCACGATAAAAGATGGAGCTCAACCACAATCATAACCACCCGAAAGCACAATAATTAATCCCTATATCAATAAAAAACATAAAAAGTAAATGCAAGTTGATATACGCATGAGCAATAAAAGATGGAGCTCAAAAAACGTAATCATAACCACCCGAATGTACAATAATTCATCCCTATATCAATAAAAAACATTAAAAGTAAATGCAAGTTGAAATACGCATGAGCGATAAAAAATGCAGCTCGAAAAACGTAATTATAATACCCGAAAACACATTAATTAATCCCTATATCAATAAAAAACATTAAAAGTAAATGCGAGTTAATATGCACGCGAGCAATAAAAAATTCATCTCAAAAAACGTAATCATAACCACCCAAAAACACAATAATTAATCCCTATATCAATAAAGTACATTAAAAGTAAATGCGAGTTAATATGCATGTGAGCAATAAAAAATACAGCTCGAAAAACGTAATCATAACCACCCGAAAGCACAATAATTAATCCCTATATCAATAAGAAACATTAACAGTAAATGCAAGTTGAAATGCGCATGAGCGATAAAAAATACAGTTCGAAAAACGTAATCATAACCACCCGAAAGCACAATAATTAATCCCTATATCAATAAGAAACATTAACAGTAAATGCAAGTTGAAATACGCATGAGCGATAAAAAATGCAGCTCGAAAAACGTAATCATAACCACCCGAAAGCACAATAATTAATCCCTATTTCAATAAAAAACATTAACAGTAAATGCGAGTTGAAAAACGCATGAGCGATAAAAAATACATCTCGAAAAACGTAATTATAATACCCGAAAACACATTAATTATTCCCTATATCAATAAGAAACATTAACAGTAAATGCAAGTTGAAATGCGCATGAGCGATAAAAAATACAGTTCGAAAAACGTAATCATAACCACCCGAAAGCACAATAATTAATCCCTATATCAATAAGAAACATTAACAGTAAATGCAAGTTGAAATACGCATGAGCGATAAAAAATGCTGCTCGAAAAACGTAATCATAACCACCCGAAAGCACAATAATTAATCCCTATTTCAATAAAAAACATTAACAGTAAATGCGAGTTGAAAAACGCATGAGCGATAAAAAATACATCTCGAAAAACGTAATTATAATACCCGAAAACACATTAATTAATCCCTATATCAATAAAAAACATTAAAAGTAAATGCGAGTTAATATGCACGCGAGCGATAAAAAATACATCTCGAAAAACGTAATTATAATATCCGAAAACACATTAATTATTCCCAAAAACTATCCCTCCCCTCTAAAAACTCAAAATCAACAACTATTTTAAAACTAAATATTTTTTTAAATATTAGTTCGTAAAAAACGGAACTTGATATCAAATGTCTAAAAACAACAAAAAAAACAGCTATATGATATGCCAAAATTATTAAAAAAGTCATAATTTTAATTAAACTAGTTATTTTTCAATAAATAAAACGGAATATTTAAGGCTAGAAGTGAAGAAAAAGGACATTTGACTTGGAAAAGGTAACATTTGAAATGGAAAAGGTGACATTTGACTTGGAAAAGGTAACATTTGAAATGGAAAAGGTGACATTTGAAATGAAAAGGGTTACATTTGACTTGGAAAAGGTTACATTTGACTTGGAAAAAGTTACATTTGACTTGGAAAAGGTTACAATTGACTTGGAAATGCTATATATATATATATATATATATATATATATATATATATATATATATATATATATATATATACATAAAAACTCTTTTAGAAATAAATTAATATATATTTTTCCCCATGAAAATCGGTTGATCCGTTCAGATTGTTTTGAAAATCTCTAGCGTATATTTTTGTTCGTGAAAATCGGTTTAAGCTATCAAGGAGAGAATTTCTTTTCTTTCTTCTTCCTCTATACCTTCCCTCCAAAAAAAGATTACGGTGCTGAACATTAGCAAAAAGTGGTTTTTCATAGGTGTGAATCTATGGTATAAAATTGGTTCTGATATATGTGGTGGCAGATTTCCCATGCTTTTTCCGGCTTTTTCCGGTAGGCTCTTTTGTAAAACAATTTCTTTTAATACCATGTTGCTTTAAAAATGAACATAACAAATATAACAGAGAAAACATATAGCTATCCACTGCAATGTTTTTTTTCCCTCATATAATTGAGTAATTATTGGTGATAAAAAACAATTAAATTAAACTGAGGCTTATTTCAATTACTGACCTACTCGACTGTTTCTAGGGAACTATTCTTTATTAGCAGAACCTAGAAGTAAAAAATATCTCAAAACATTTCATCATCTGGTGAAACAACAGGGTATTTAAATAACCCATGTTTTTGCATTATATTTATTTGACTAAAATTTTAGTCTTTTAAATTTAGTGGTTAAATTCTAAATAAAATAATTCTAGTGATTGAATGTTAATAAATAAATAAATGATGAGAACAGCCTTTTCTTTCTTGGTTATTGTAAATTGGAATAGCTAATAGTTGATATAGGTATAGCTTGTGTAAATAATTTTATGTGTAAACTTTAGCACGTTGTATAACTGATCATATGTTACATTGAAAACGCATAATTTTTGTATAATACTTGTATAGTATACTTTGAAAAAAAAAAACGAATTGAATTATTAATGGCATTTTCTAACTAAGGACTATTTCCTTACTTCTTAACAATTTTTCCTAACCAATCCTAAAATATTTCTTTTGAGCTTGTTTCATTTATCTTCTTCTGTATAACAATTTTTAAAAATATATAAAAATGAATTCATTCTTTTAATGCAGCAGTTATGAGTTTTTTTTTGTTTTGTTTTTTTTAATTTCTATCGACTGTCATATTATAAAAATAGTTATTAAGTTACTGTCAGGAATAAATTATATATATGCATAGAACTATAGAAAAAATAAATACAAAATCATAAGACGGTATTAGCTCATTTCCGAAATTGATTGATGTTCTCATAGAAAGTAAACGACCCGTCAATTCCTTGAAAGAGATAAACTGTGGTAAATCAATTCCTCTGACCCAAAACCACGATAACCATATTGGAGATTGTGAATATTTTAATCGATAACATTATCGAAAAAAAAATATATAAATGAAGGGCAAATTAATGCGTATAATAATTATTCAACGATAAGATTAGAAAGAAGAAAAACTCGTGATTTTGACGACCATGTAATGCTCAAACCAGTCATAGAAATCAGCCATTGTATTTGTTGAGGTGCTACATATTACATAGCACATTTTATTATAAAACGAAGTTTGTAGGAAGTAAAAATAGTATTTCTTTATTAATATATGTATATATATATATATATATATATATATATATATATATATATATATATATATATATATATATATATATTTTGTAATATAATGATAAAGAGGAAGATTAAATGCTCTAATCGAAACTAATGTTTTCTAGGTATAAAAGGCGGATACTTCACATGATAGCAGATTCGCCGAACATTAGGCTGATAAGAACTGCGGTAAAAGCTAACCGCATATTTTTTTTTTTTTTTTCATTATAAAGTGACACTCGATTAAATCTAACTAAGTAACCGTTGCGTAACTTAATGTAAAACCTGAAGATGTAAAAAGTGTAGTAAATAATGAAAATAATTAAACTTATAATTAATAAATAATAATTAATACTAATAAAAATAATTAAATACAAATAATTAAACTAATAAATGATTTATCCTTTTTTTTTTTTTCATCACTACTTATTTGCATATTCGACACTCTTACTAATTGTACCATAGATGTCGAAGAGATACCGTCTTCACTATACGTAAAAAATTTAAATACTAGAATTTAAATCAGTCCAGTAATGTAAGAAGAAACGGAAAATTCGACATGAAGTTACTACAAAATATTTCCTTGAAATTACAACCATTCTCACGAAACAATTATTTTTTTCGTATATTGTTTTAATCGAGCTCACAATTGTTTTTCAAATAATGCTAAATTGTTTTTTAAATTTTAAACCTTCTTTCTGAGAAATATACTTTCGAAAATTCTTTAGTAGATAAATATAATGATTAACACTATCAAATGAGTGACAATTAGCAAGTATGAAAAATAGTTAATGGTATCATTAAATGGTGCTTATTTTTTTTTATTTGTTTGCCTTTTCTTTAACAATTATTTGGAGTAATTTCTATCTGCATTATTAAGATATATATATTAGATATATCTTGGCATTTAGTACCACAGAAAAGGAAGCATTGATAGTGGATTCCACTATCAGATACGAGACAAATGACAGGGGACAAGGTTAACAAAATCAAGAAGAGAAGAAAAGGATTTACTCGAAATGTATCCCTTATCTACAAGAAAAATTTCGCGAAGAGTTTGGCGAAAGAAAATTTTCAGTCACAAAACTTTGGTTCGGAAGCAGGGGGACCATCCCAGTAGATACTGGATCATTTTTGGAGAGGTGTGGACTCGAAAGAAAACAGTTACAAAACGTGGCGGAGACCATAATCCTGGACTCACTTTGAATCCTGCATCACCATATATATTGAGGCTAGGCTCGATTATTCCAAGAGGCCCATCGATATGTCCAAGTGTTTCTTTTTGGCAGAATCTCCCTCTATTTGTACCTTAAAAAATTGTCTTCAGGATTGATGCGGTATGCTGTGTACGCATTAAGTTGAGCAGCAAATCCAAATCGGAATTTCTCTTTTCACCGTAAACATTTGAGAAATTTATCAATGTGTATTTATATTGATACAACTATCCAGTAATATACAGTAATTGTAACTTATTATCCTATTTATTTATTAGAACTATGACATATTGTATATTCCATGATGGAATTTCTATCACAACAAATAAAATATATAGAAAAAAATTAACTAAAAGCTTTTCAATCTGATTTATACTCATTACATCTCATATATCGTGTTGCATTGGCATAGTTAAAAAATTAATCGACTATTATTTGTACAGTGTTACAATATACCATCACGGTCGTTAATTATAAACGAACATTGTTACTTTTTGTAGCACAGAAACAGAGTAAGGATTCCATATTACTGTATACTGAACCCTACATAAGGATACTAGTTTTACAGGTTTTTTTTTTCCTTCTTTGAATATTATAATATACATATTAGATAGTATGAACGATATCAACGAGCAATTAATATGATGATACAAAATTAATACACACACCTGTACCTCTAAAACCCATGGAGGGTCTTAAGCTCATTACGTAGAGGATTCGTACTACTTAAGAATTTAAAACACTAATTTGATAATAAATCTATTTATTTATTTAAAGTTATTATAAGCCGCAGGGAGCGGCGACATTCTTTGTTTATTAAAATAAGATTAGTTTAGTGACCGCTTGCTAGTAGACTGTGCGCTAAGAGATGTACCATATGAGAATGTGGACCATGATCCCTAAGTCGCTATGCTGCTATTCTATCGTCGCCACTGTAGAATTCTATCACTTAAGTACTCAACAGTTTATTTATTTTTTTTGTTTTTTTCATTATACGTATTTTTACTTTCATTTACCTATATATGAAATTTATAGTAACAGAAAGTATTGCGATCGCGAAAATTTTCGAATTCCAGTTTTCAACGGAAATACACGTTTTAAGGTCTCCACAGTCCAAATAACCATGTCCCGCAAAAAGGTCTGTGTGTTTGTGGCAAGTCCAGCACAAAAACAAGACAACTATACGCCCTAAATGGTACAGCAACTTTTTTTTATCAAAATCGGCTAACCAGAAGGGCCACTTTATACCATGTATTGTTTTACGACTTTCTCAAAAACGGCTCTAACGATTTTGATTAAACTATCTATATGGATGTAAAATTTAACGGGCTTTAATATATTGTAGTTTCATTCTGATTGGCAGTCTGACAGGGCTTAAATGCCGAAATTTAAATTTTCTTCCTCTAAACTACCTTTAATTGTGTACATTACAAAAGATTAACCATGCCATCTTAATGACATTGATTAACGACTGCTAAATATACAAGTAGGGCGAATTTTATGACCAACGAATTGATAAAAGAGTAAAACTATTTTTAAATGTAATTTTTGGTTCTTATATAATAAGAACAGTAATATATCGTTGCAGATAGAAAGATTTTAGAAAAAACCATTATCTAATACACAAAGTTGTAAAAGGTGGTATAAAGTATCAAATAGGAAATAAATTTATTACTGATTAACAATTTAATAGTTATATTATTTAACCTAAATTATATGTTTCCTACGAAAATAAATATACGTTTTATTAAAATCAATTCAATCAATATTTTTCAAATTAAAGTATAGTTAATAGTTTTTAAATTAATATTAATATTCATGGTAAGTGAAAGATTTTAGAAAAAACTGTATCTTATACAAAAAAAGAGTAAAGGGGAATATAAAGTGATGAATAGGGAATACATTTATAACTGTTTAAGAACTTAATATAGTTACATTATTTAATATAAATCATATGTTCCCAACGAAAATGAAATCACGTTTTATTAAAATGAACTTAAAATATTTTTTAAATTGAAGTATTGTTAATAGTTTTTAAATTAATTTTAATATTCGAAATGTGTATAATAGTGGTAAATGAAAGTCGTGTGTTTAAAATTATTCTTTATTTTATTTAGCCCTAAGCCTAACTAAACAAATAATTTGAAAACTCGGCGACTCATATTAACGACCGGGTTGAGGTAACGAGCGATTGCTCTGTCGTACTATTACTAGGCCAACGGCTGTGCCATGAGGTGATTATGCCGAGATCACGCTCATGCGCCAGGTTTCCCCCACATTTTTTGTTTTTTTGAGTACCCTTCTTGTAGAGGACTGGGTGTGACCCATGACGGTCTCTCCGTACCCTAGGTCGCCCACCGGCTGAAATAACAGAATAAATAATATTCTGCCACAGCCGGGATTCGAAACCGGGACCCGAAGATAAATAGACTAGTGCAACATCCACTAGATCCACGCCGCTTCTAATACTAAATGAATATACGACGTAAATTGTAAAATTTGATTTTAAAGGCTAGTAATCAATTTGAAATATAAATGTTTGAGAATCTCTACTTATCAAAACAATAAATCGCATAAATCAAGAATAATGAAACGCATAATAATTTCTGTCTGTCAAACGCGTTCCCTTTCGCAACATGATAAATTATCAAAAGGGGCCAGTTGAAGGTCAATTTATGAGATTAAAGCAAAAACTGCGCCTTTAAATAACAAATAAGATAATCATAAAAAATGTATTATAAGGTTTCTCTCCTATCTTGTTAGTTTATTGTTTTTCCGAGTGAATCATTAGAATCATCACTGTTCCCGTAGAGCGATAGTGTATCTTGGACAAATAAAGAGAGGGAGATAGCGTGGAGTGGCCTCAAGGCTGGGAGATAACCGGGGCACGATAGCTGGCCTCTTAGGGCCCTGGCTCTGTCCCACGTGGGCTCCCGGATCACCGATAACACTTTCGTAACAGGAGTAATGCACGGCATCGGCAGAGAAAGTAGTCCGTCGTCAGGTCCTCAGGAAGTCCATTCTGACGGGTCTATTAGTATTACCGCACAACGGCGTAAAAACATCTTGACAGCAAAGCTCGAATCAATCTATTAAACAAAAAAAAGGAAGATAAATAAGGTATCATTACAATTGCGACAACGCTTGCACCATATTTGCACGAAAGAATTCTGTAGTGGAAGCCACCAAGGACAAGTCGATTTTATCTTGCACCGAGGCATCTAACCCAATGAAAGATAAAAACAATCTGAGTCTCTCACTAGCAATAAAATAAAATGACAATAATTCTTGAAACTATTAACACACCGGACTCAAAGTATTTTTCGGTCGAGCGAACCAGCGACTTGAAATAGAAGTTAAAGCACAATATAACTTGTATATATCAACATTTTGTACACCTTCAGAGCTCACAAAAAGACATTAGTTTAACATTAAACACTCTGATTACAGGGGCTATTTCTTTTTTCACCAAAGGCAAATTCGAACTCGTCTTTACATGAAGTAATTAGTTTCTCTTATTCTATCTATGCTCACTGGGCTCAGTAACCTTGGAAGAAATGTTCTGATCAAAAAGAATTACAAACTGAGGCAGAAACGATCGATCGCAAAGGGTTAATAGAACTTATTTCTATAAGCTTTGGAAATCATTAAGTCAAACAATTCCGGCCTGAATCCCCTGACGCGCAAGAAGAACAAGACGTATATGAGCAGTTTATTTTGAAACTAGCCTTAGTCTATAAATTGAGATTTTTTCTTGTTTTAAGTACATTTGGTTCAACTGCAATTTATTAAACGTTCAACTAAACGATTGTTCAGCAAACCAACATTAACATGTTAAATACTAATTAATTAAAATTAAATGCTTTAATACCAACGGACATTATAAATAATAAATATCTTAATTACGTATAAATGTAGTTGGACCAATTTTAAAATAAAATGCTCTTGAGAAACTTTTTTAGTATCGATATAACTTATATAATAGCAAATATTAATATAAAAAAATTGCCACGATTCAATCAAATGTATCTAAGATTGTTTTTAACAATATATAAACTACAAATAATTTATCTTTTTTTTTTATATAGAATAATGAAGAATGGCCAATTCAGTGAATGTGAATCTAGTGATCAGTAAATCTATCTCAATATACAATAATTATACATTTATCAATACAGAAGGACGAAATTTCTAATACTGTTCTAAATAATTCTTTATACATAATCGGAATATAAAAATAAACAAATCCTGTCTCTTCTGTCTACAGTCTCTTAGAAAACGGTAATAATAGTTGAAGCCTATGCAGGGATGTTGGCGCGTAACATCTCGCTGCATGTCTAATCATGTCCTGCTTATCACCTCCTCCTAGCTTATCAGTTGATTGTTAATTTAGAGCCAGGTGCAAATTAAAAAAAATTATAAAAATGATTTTGCGATGCGAATTTATTAATAATTTTTTTTTTTTTTAATTAAACTTACCTATATTTGAAAAATATAGTGAGGGAAAGAATTGCGATCGTGAATATTTCAAATTCCAGTTTTCAACATAAATACACGTTTTAGAGTCCCCTGAGTCTAAATGACCAAGTTCTGCAAAAAATACTGTGTGTGTGTATGTAGTACTTATAGCTTGAAAAAACATAAGTTGTATAAAATTGAAACATTAGTTAAATTTATTTAACTTATTGATAACTGGCCGAGCTAAAATACTGATGTTTTTTAGTTAAATTTTATTCTTCTGAATTACTTTTAATTTTGTAGATTTGAAAAAATTAAACAAATCATCTTGTTAGCATAGATTTTTTTTATCTAAAAAAAGAAGCCAAATATACAAGTTGAAAGAATAAGATAACCAACTAAAGGAGGAAAACGCAAACATATTTGTTTAGATAATTTTTGGTTTCGGACATAAGAATACTAATATTGAAGTATATTATACTGTTGAGGAGCTAATTTTTTTTTTTTTTTTTTTTTTAATCTTATACACAAAGTTGTATAAGATAACGGAGAGTGACGAAAATAATATGAAAGAATAAATTAATAATATTATTTAATTTAAAACATATCTTCCCAACGAAACTGAATATAATTCTTTAAACTTTGTTTAAAGAATTAGTTAATTAAAGTCTTCCATTATTTAATAGTTCTTAAATTTATTTTACAGTTGTTTGTTACCCGCACCTGATTTTTTCGACGAACAGTTTGTCTTTTCGATATTTTAAGGAAACAACTTGAATTTCAAAACAAATAAAAAATGCAACTGACTTTTAACAGGCATCGGGTTTTTATAAAAATATATCTATAATCTGACGTAGTGAACGGCGCGTTGATGTTTACAATGATGGACTAAGAACGGTTATCAGACACGGCTAACAGACACCAAGAAGAAGATGAAGGAGTACAAACCCAAGCCTTCAGATTTGAGAGGGGAGCGGAGTGCATTGGCCTTGCACTATCAAGCGCAGTATCCACGAGCCCTCGCCCGATGCATCCGAGTGCAACGCTTCGCTACACTTAGCAATCCCATTCAAGTGGTCTTAAAAGTATATTACAGTTATATAAATAATAATTTGTTCAATTTTTTTATGGTCTTGTAACGAAACTATAGTTAACCATTTACTGATCATATGCATTTGCGATTAATAAATGCCGTGGAAAATAAATACTGTAACACCACCGGAACAGCAGATTTAGAAAAATTCTAGTCCATCATCAGTCTATCCATACATTGTTTCGATAGGCAACAATGAACATCAAATTAAATTGTTGAGATTAGAGAATAAGAAAATGGTATGAATTAAATAAACATTGAATATCAATAACATTAAATGGATCATAACATTCTTTTAACCAAACTACAAACTTAAAAACTCGTGTCCCACAGGGATCATTACTGTCCCCCGTCCTATTTGCTGTTAACACAAATTCCCTTCCTCTCCTTCTTGACCACTCACAATATCGCAATCACAACGGCATCCGTCACCTATTACTTCTTAAAATCAGTGGTTATTGGTCTCCTCACTAATACTTCCCCACTTTGATTATTGCCGCACGGTGTTTGGGGTCCTCTGGAGATCTTGAGGAACAACTAACAAGGTTATTTAATTTTAATTGCTTCATCCGATTCATCTTCGGGATCTTTAGAGACACAACTATCACTCGATTCTATGTAGAGTTAAAGTGGCTTTTTCCTTCTTACCGTCACAATTACTTCCTAGCTTCTTTCCTCCACCGATTTATCCAATCCCACCGTCCATCATACATCTCTGATCTCTTATTATTCAAATCCTCAATCCATTCCCGCAACACCCGTATGCGGCCTTCTGATTTGTTTATTACTTCCCATAGCAACCACACTTCAGATTTCCATTCAATTCCAGAATAATCCTGAGTGATCCAGTTTAGTTTTTATGAAAATATGTAAATAGAAAAATGTCATAAAAGAATTTTGTAATTTTTTTTTTTTATAAATAAGAATTTTACTTTATCCTTTATTCGAGATTGTGTATATAAATATGATAATTAAGTATTTATCATATTCATTAATTATTATTTATATTTTTCATAAGTATTTTTACAGTCATTAGTTTTTGAAGCTTTATTTGATTTATCATAGTTTTTACATTTTTCATTATCTTATTCTTCTTTTGTTTTTATTTATAATTCACTGTATATTTCTTATGTTTTTAATTCTTACTCTTAGCCAATAAATCGCACATTATTGTATTTTGTATTATTCTAAATGGACTTGTCCCAGAATAAATAAAGGCATTATTATTATTAATTTTTTTAATATTTTCCTATAATATTCTAAGTCATTATTAACATCACGTTTGTCGGCAGTTTAATATTTTAATATTTTGTGGAAAATTAACAGCTTCTAAATAAAACGATCAGGTAAATATTTGGATAATAAAATATAACAAATGTATTTGTCTTACTGGGTTTTCCATAAAATTTGGAGCTTGGTTATATACGATACATTTTGTAATGTATTTGCATACAATATATCGAAAAACTTAAATTAATAGGATTTCTCAATATGGATTACAATAAATTAGTTACCAATTTAAGTATAAGGAAAATCTGTGGGAGTCCATTAAAGATTTACATAATTAAAAACAGTCTTTGGGATATAATACTATAATATTATTATTATAGTATTATTATGCATATTATTGTTTATATTTACTGGTTTATATACATTCAGTGTTGTATAAAAAAAAAAAAATATATATATATATATATATATATATATATATTTTTTTTTTTTTTTTTTTCATTTGCTTATCCGCCTCTACCCTTGAGGGTCATTGGCGTGGTCGAAATAATTATATTTTATGGTAGAATCCTATCATTTTCGTGAATTCTATTAATTTTTTAATTCTTTCTTCCTCATCTTTAAGTATTTCTTTCATATCTTTCTTTAGATTCAATTTTTTTCTTGACTGCTCATAAAGCGGGCACTCAATCAGCAAGTGTTCTACAGTTAGAGGAGTATTGTTGCATTTTTCGCAGGTTGGCGCTTCCAGGCGTCTCAAGAGGTAACCATGCGTAAATTGGCAGTGCCCAATTCTTAGCCTGCAAACAACAATTTCTTCTCTCCTTGAAGATCTTGCACTAGTTCTCCATTTTGATATCTTTTCTCTCCATCCATCCTCCCACTCTTTCAGAAGAACTTTTTTGTAGCTACTCACCCAATCCTCCATTGTGGTTTCTTTTATTTGAGTAATCTCCTCGGCTTCACCTTTTCTGGCTGAATCAGCTGCTTGATCGGCTCTCTCGTTCCTAATAATTCCACAGTGAGATGGTACCCAAATCATAATCACTACATTAGACATTATTTTTGTTTCCCACCATTCATTTATTATGTCATTAATTATGGCGTTAGAAGATGTTTGGCTGTCAATGGCTGCAAAAACACTCCACGAGTCTGTAACGATAGTCTATGACATTTTTTCTGAGCTTGTAATCCATTTGAGAGCTCTCAGTATGGCTGTGGCTTCTCCGGAGAAAACGGAGCTCTCGCCTGGCAGACTGAACATGAGCTGTTGCTCTCTGCTGTAGACAGCACAACCAACTCTGTCTTCCATTTTTAATGCGAAAATATTTTTATATTAATATTAATTAATATAACTAAGCCTTTACTTAAGTTTGAATAAGTACTGTATTTTAAATTATTTACAATACATATTATAAACGTAATTATGTTTAACTACTTCAAAAATAATATCATAGCTTAAAAATATTTTTTTTTATTTATTAAAAAACAAAACAAATTGAGATTAAAGCTCAGTTACAGATTTTACCATGGTTCACGTTGAGAACTCACGAACGTTTGAATGTCTTCAATAAGACGCAAATAACTTCAGTCCAATCGACCAAAGGCTGTACTAACCTATCATTTCCAAGTTATTCAATTTTTCTTTTCTTTTGAGGAATAAATATAATGAAATATTTCACAACAATTTCTTCAGTAATTGTAAAGAAAAATAAAGCAAAATGGAATGTAAATTTTGTACCAAACCAACTTCAACAATGTGGATTCTGAAACACATGATTCAGATAGTTGGCATTTACGGGATGAAACCGTGATAGTATGGGAGCACGTGAAATGAATCACTGGCAAAAATAATTGAAGGTGAAGGATCTAAGAAGAGGAGGAAAATACGAGAAGAGCCCTGAGCAAACACAGTTAATCATATTTCTATTTACAATCTTGACGTTAGCATGTTATCAACGCAAATACAAATTGTAAAACCCTACTGATCTTTTTATAAATAAAAAAAAAATAAATAAATAAATAAAAAAAAATTGGAAGGTTTTAAAAAGTTTTCATAATTATAAATACATCGAATAGTGTTAATTACAAAATAAAATGTACGCTTTATAAATACATCATCGTTTGGCACTGATGACCTAGGTATTTTGTGCCAATAAAAATAATAATAATAACAACTAACATCTTTGATTGGGTTCTTATTATTATTTTTATATAAATCAGAATAAAATTACACACAAATTGTATACAACACAAAATAAATTCTAACCAATCGTAAAATTGTATGTAAAGATTAAAAATGAAATGGAATATATTTTGAAAAACTATAAGTTAGTAGAATGTATAATTATAATTGAATAAATATGTGTGTTTGTCAAATTCATGATCTGAATTTAAAAATGGTGTTCTCGTATTTCCTATAATGAAAACGAAGTAATTTAAAGGCGATAATATAATTATAAGACATATTTTTATTTTTATGAATAAACCATATTCTTCAGAAAAAATATCGAAACCTTTAACGTTAACCACATAAGCTACACGCCTTATGGTTTTGTAATATAAATACAATTGTGTCTGTAATGTTAACCATCAATTCCCATAACAGTAATATTTTCAGCTAATGTTTCTTCAAAATTCTCAATAACCACTCTTTAATTTATTACTTTTTTTTAATAGTAAATATAGAGATAGTACAACAGTATGCCTACTACGATAGTTGCAGCCTACACTAAGAAAATAGTTAATGAAGAAGAAATTTACATGCCAGTAAAATTGCAAAATAGTATTAAAACTTACTTATTTTCTCCAAAAATAAACTGGTAGATTAAGCTTACCTAAAAAAGAAAAAAAATATAAGTAAATAACATAGAGTGGAATAATAAAATGTTAATAATTATTCTTTCTCCCCTGAAAGTT
Organism: Piezodorus guildinii; assembly: GCA_023052935.1. Classification (NCBI taxonomy): domain Eukaryota; kingdom Metazoa; phylum Arthropoda; class Insecta; order Hemiptera; family Pentatomidae; genus Piezodorus; species Piezodorus guildinii. The sequence goes on from CM041292.1 coordinate 52,242,160, forward strand.
CACTGTTTTAAAAAATCGATCAATAAATTATGGAATAAATAAAAGAAAGAATACCAAGACTTAAAAAAAAAATCAATATCATAAAATGATTTATGATAAATGAAGTTTTCATTTATTTTATTCTAAAAATAACACATACAAATCTTTTTTGGGCAGATTGTGTATTATAAGTAATTAATTTATTATTCGATTCGAATATTTGCAGACATTATTTAAATATTAAAGTTATTAAATTTAAAACACACAGTCGGCTTATAAATAATGGAGGGTTTATATATTAATATCAGATTACGAAAGCATAAAAAGATAAAACTTTATTACTAAATTATCTACTTAATTCTATTATTATATTTATATCTTATTTACTACGTTAGTATAGACGGTTTATACGTTTTTGGCGCCTTTTAACTATTTTTTACTATCACTCACCTATATATTTTATATATAGTAAGGGGAAGTATTGCGATCGTGAAAATGTTCGAATTTCAGTTTAGTCCATAATACACATTTTAGGGTAGGGTCCTCTGAGTCGTAATAACCAATTATGTATGCGTGTTGTAATTCTAGCTTAAAAATGAAACGTCGTACGGAACTGACAATTCATATTTGGGACAACTGACCGAAGATCTACTTCATAATAATAATAATAATAGGCTTAGCGAACCCGAAGGTTCGATGCCGAAGCCACCAAATTCTGCCTACACAGACTCGTCCAATGTTCACCAATCAAGCCCAAGCTCCCGAGATCAGCCTTAACGCAATCCTCCCATCTCCGCCTCGGCCTACCTTTCGGACGCCTACCAGTCGGATCAGCAAACACCAACTTTCTCGGAATCCGCTCGTCATCGAGTCCAACAACTTTACTCGCCCATTTGAGTCTCCGCGATGCAATCAGCTCAATTATATTCACAGGATACAAGTTCCGCAATTCCGCGTTGTGCAACCTTCTAAACTCCCCAGTGGCCTCATCTCTCTTCGGACCAAATATTTTACGCAATACCTTATTTTCGAAGACCTTAAGCCGTTGTTCATCCTTCAAAGTAAGCGGCCACATTTCACATCCGTAAAGAACCGTTGGAAGAATAATAGTTTTATAAATTCTAATCTTTAAGTTTTTAGATAGAAGCCGCGAACTAAGATCTACTTCATACAATGCATTTTTCACTTTGAATTAATAAATCTGGTGCGGGCAACACACGACTTTCACTTACCTCGATTTTTAAAATCAATGAAAGAATTTTCAAATACAGTTAGAGATAAAAATACGTGAAACTATTAAGGAATAAATCAAATTGAATTTATATATAAACATGTGTTTTATTAAAAAATCTATTATATTATTATCTAAAATAATCAGTTAGTTTTATCTTCTTCTCATCACTCTCTATTAACTTCTAAAAGCTTGTGTATGAGATGATATTTTTTCTAAAATCTTTAGCTTTCCAACGGTATATCATACATGTATATTACTGCTCTTATGTTCAAAAACGAAAAATTTCATTAAAAATATATTTTTTCTGTTTTCTCCTTTAGTTGGGTATCGAATTTATTCAATTTATATATTTACCTGTTTTTCATCAGCGCTAACAAGATAATCTAGTTATTATTATTGAATCTAAAAAATTAAAGGTACTTTAGAGGAAGGAAATTTAAAATATCGGCATTTAAGCCCTGTCAGACCATTTTTATCCAAATAAAACCTACATGATATTAAAGCCCATTTAATTTTACATCGATATAGCGAGTTTAATCAAAATCGTCGGAACTGTTTTTGAGAAAATCGAAAAAAGGTGCAAAATGCATGGTATAAAGTGCCTCTTCTGGTAAGCTCATTTTGATGAAAAAAGTTTTGTCACGTCTCGGGCGTATAGTTGTCTTAAATATGAAATTTCAGTTTCATAGGACTTACCGTTTCCGCCCGGGAGTTACCACACACACACACACAGACACACACACACACACACACACACAGACCTTTTTGCGGGACTTGGTTATTTGGACTCAGGGGACCCTAAAACGTGTATTTCCGTTGAAAACTGGAATTCGAAAATTTTCACGATCGCAATACTTTCCTTACTATATATAGTAAGTGAAAGTAAAAATATATTTTTTCTGTTTTCTCCTTTAGTTGGGTATCGAATTTATTCAATTTATATATTTACCTGTTTTTCATCAGCGCTAACAAGATAATCTAGTTATTATTATTGAATCTAAAAAATTAAAGGTACTTTAGAGGAAGAAAATTTAAAATATCGGCATTTAAGCCCTGTCAGACCATTTTTATCCAAATAAAACCTACATGATATTAAAGCCCATTTAATTTTACATCGATATAGCGAGTTTAATCAAAATCGTCGGAACCGTTTTTGAGAAAATCGAAAAAAGGTGCAAAATGCATGGTATAAAGTGCCTCTTCTGCTAAGCTCATTTTGATGAAAAAAGTTTTGTCACGTCTCGGGCGTATAGTTGTCTTAAATATGAAATTTCAGTTTCATAGGACTTACCGTTTCCGCCCGGGAGTTACCACACACACACACACACACAGACCTTTTTGCGGGACTTGGTTATTTGGACTCAGGGGACCCTAAAACGTGTATTTCCGTTGAAAACTGGAATTCGAAAATTTTCACGATCGCAATACTTTCCTTACTATATATAGTAAGTGAAAGTAAAAATGTTGTATGTTAGCAATGTTGCTAAAATATTGTAATTTATTTTTTAATATTTATTTATTTATTTAGTTAGCTCTTGATACAACTAATGTATATATTTTGATTAATATAATTCTTTAATCAGATGGTGATCATGGATCTAGAATAAATGTGAAAGTATAAAAAAATAAATAAATACTATGTATTTAATTAAGTTGACAATTAAATGTTATGCACTCCATTAAACAGATACCTGTGACCCGTGGCTGAGCCGTGTCTTATCGGCAATTTATAAATAGCAGTGACGAGGCAGGCTGATTGAAGTCAACCTCCAAACTTTTTTCTCAAGATAATATCTGATCACACGCCTAATTAAGTCATGAATTATGACTCCACAAGATAAGCATTTATTTTCTTTTGGTTTATTTTTATTCTGTGCAGAGGATAGAATACACAATATGAGATAATGAGTACTATATATTTTAAAAATAATAGAGGTACTCAGGTGATAGTCATAAACGATTGCGGAAATTTTCAGTAATTTTATTGTACCTACACCAACATATGAGGATTTGCATAATATCATATATATATATATATATATATATATATATATATATATATATATATATATACATGATATTATGTAAATCCTCATATGTTGTTATAGATACAATAAAATTAGTACAGATTTAGGAAAAAAGGAGAAGGGAATTTAGAATAGGGAAGAATCATCCAAATCGGCTTAGAAATGTATCATTTTGAAATTAGCAGTGGTGATTGATCATATTCCTTTGAATTATTTATTGCTTTTTTTTATTTTTTTTATTGGTTAATTGCCTTTAAACAGCTATAAAAACAGTTATACTCTATTATAGTTATTTAGAAATAATATCGGACAGTTATACCGACTACTCAACAGAACATCTGAACTTACAGTTGACAACAAATTATTAATCTACAAGACAATACTGAAGCCCATCTGGACCTACGGACTTGAACTGTGGGGGACAGCTAAACGTACTATCATCAAACGCATTCAATCCTTCCAATCAAAAGTCCTCCGTACAATAGTAAATGCTCCTTATTATGTCTCTAACTATACCTTGCACCACGACCTTAATGTTCCATTTATTTCAGACCTAATTCCATCCAAATTTTCCAAATTCCACCAGAACCTAATTCATCGTCCTAATCCCTATCCAGCTCCAGCTCCAGTCATCCATACAACCCACCTAGAAGGTTGAAACGGCAGTGGCCCCGCGACCTTTTGTAAATATATTGTAGTTCTAGCACTGGCTAGATTCTCCACTCAATGTGATGTATGTATGAGTGTGTGTATGTGTATATAGGTATTAGTGAATTCTTGACTTAATTGTATTGATTATTGATAGGATTATTGTATATATATTTTATTGTAATTTTATGCTGTGTAAATATTGTATGAATGTAGTATGTATGATATCTTTCAGCACTACTATCGATGTCCAAATTGGGACAGATTGTAATTTTACTCAATAAAAATTGTTGTTGAAAAAAAAAAAAATAAACCATTGTGTAATATTTTGCAGTTTTTTTTTTTTTGTTTTTTTTTCTGTATATTTCCTAATAGTCTTTTTTTTCTTTCTTCACCCTTACCTCGCCTTTTAAGGCTGTCCGGGGATTTCTCCGGCACGGGGATTGAGAGCGGGCGATAAAAGCTGAAATAAAAGACTCCCCACAGCCGAGACTCGAACTAGTGATTATTTTGTTCCAAGTTTTGGTTCTCTGTTGCTAGGCAACGCGCGTTTAAAGCATCGCGCGCTAACCTACTCCGCTACCCCGCTCCTTTATTTCCTAATAGTTTATAAACATTTACTCTAATATTATAACTTTTAATTTTATTTTTTATAATGGCCGACATCCTTAAAAAAAAAACCCGATATCCTGGACATATTTATCACCTCACACATTTCCTCCTCCCAAACCACAATCAGATCACTGAACGACCTTTCATCAGATCATAGCCCGGTTTTGCTTTCCTTACATTCCAGTTTTGTTCCTCAACCCCTTCCACCTACATTGATCAATGGACGAGTAAACTGGGACATATTTCGACTTGACCTGGAAAGCAAATTGGACTTGAACACTCCACTCAAGACAAACAATGATATTGATACAGCTGTTAAAAAACTGACTGACTCCATAACTTGTAGTATAATTGACAACACAAAGACCACCAACATTAATGACACTCAACATACAGATCTGCCACAGCACATTCGATTCTTAATAAAGGAAAAGCGCAGAGCGAGATCGAAGTGGCATAAGACTCGATACCCAACTGACAAAACTTATTAAACCAAACTAACTAACAAACTCAAGTCGGAAATAAAAACATACAAAATTCAAAATTTACTCAGATTTACTGAAAACCTTACTACAACAGACAAATCATTATGGACAACCACAAAAAAACTACTTAAGTTCAAAGACTGTAACCATCCACTCATGACTGAAAACCAAATCTGGACAAGAACTGACGAAGAGAAAGCTCAGATATTCGGACAACATCTTTACAATACTTATACTCCACATCCAGATATCCTTAACCCCAATCACCTTAAAATTCCATCCTTCCGAAATATCCAATATCATTCACAGATTACCTGCCCGAAAAGCTCCTGGCCATGACTTAATCACTTCCTATATCTTGAAGCATCTCCCTCAAAAAGCCATTCTATTCCTTACCTACATCTATAATGCCGTACTCCGTACTACTTATTTTCCTGCCTCGTGGAAATTGTCCATAGTAAAAATGATTCCTAAACCCAAAAAGTCACCTGAAAATCCATCTTCCTACCGTCCCATTTCTCTTTTATGTATAATGGGTAAAATTCTAGAAAAACTCCTTCTGAAACGTATATATCCAATCCTTGATTCCCATCATATTATTCCAGATCATCAATTCGGTTTCCGTACATCTCACTCCACTATCCAGCAATGTCATCGTGTGGTTGATGTTGTCTCCTCTGCGTTGGAGCGCGGATTGTACTGCACGGGAGCCTTTCTCGATGTAGAACAGGCCTTTGACCGAGTCTGGCACCCTGGATTGCTTTACAAGCTCCGTCTATTCCTCCCTCCTACCTATTTTCTTATTATCCAGTCCTACCTCGCTGATAGATCTTTCAAAATAAATCACAATAGTTCCTATTCCTCCCTGTTTTCTCAATCTGCTGGTGTTCCTCAAGGCAGCATCCTAGGACCTGTTCTTTATACAGTCTATACAGCTGATATCCCAACCCATCCTAACACATTCCTTTCTACCTATGCTGATGACACGTGTGTGCTATCAGTAGATAATGATCCAGTTACTGCCTCCCACACTCTTCAATCCCACATCCGAGACCTTGAAGTATGGTGCCAGAATTGGAGGATTAAAATTAATTCTAACAAATCCCACCAGATAACCTTTACCCTTCGTCGTAAACCAATGACTTCCTGCCCTACAGTATCCTTTAATGACACTCCACTAGCCCCTGTTGAACAGATTCGATACCTAGGACTCCACCTTGACAAACGTCTAACTTGGAACCCCCATACAAGACTTAAACGACAAGAAACTGCCCGAAGTTTTCGACTACTTCAACACTTACTGGACAAACGCTCCAAACTTTCACTTAATTACAAAAGACTCATTTATATGACCATCATAAGACCGATATGGACTTACGGAGTAGAGCTATGGGGCTCTACTAAACCATCGAATTCCTCTCGTATCCAATCCTTACAATCCAAAATCCTTCGGAAAATCCTCAATGCTCCTTATTTTGTCACAAACACACTCATTCATAAAGACCTTAATATTCCATATGTAGGTGACTTAGCCCGAACCAGGTACCATTCCTTCCATGAAAAGCTCCATTCCCACTACAATCCATTAGTTTCAATCCTTGCTTCCTCTTCAATCCCTGATAATCCTCCGAGGCGTCTGAAAAGAAGATGGCCACGGGACCTTCTAGTTTAGAGTGTTTTTAGAGTGCTGCCACTGGGTAGTGTCTCTACATGTATTTCATGACAGTTTTACATATTACCATCACATTTACTAGATGTATTTTTATTTAATACAGTTGTAAATATCAATAAATAAGTTTAAAAAAAAAATTTTTTTTATAAATTTATTACCTTTTCAATTACGATTTATATTCACCAACAATCATTGTTCCCCTTATAAAATGTGAATATATATATATATATATATATATATATATATATATATATATATATATATATATATATATATATATAAATCATTCTTAACGAAAAGGAAACAAACATATCTAGACAATCTGACTTTTCTTTTATCAACATATAATTTCTCTCCTGTATTATAAAGGAAGTGTTGGTATAAATAATAGAAATGTTGAAGCTCATAAATAAAATAAATCTGTTTGAATATAAGGCTAATATATTTAAATGCAAGTAGGACTACATTAAGCAGCAGGTGGACTAGCAATCAAGTGTTTAGTAGGTCAAGTCCAAGACGGACGACCTCCTCTTAACTTCTCATTCCGGAAACATCCTCCTTTTCTTCAACCCGTCTATTTTTAGTCATGATACAATATTCATATCTCCAGAAAAAAAAAAGAAAAAAAAACTATTATTAATATATTTTATGAATGATAACTGCTGAGAATATATTGTATTTTATTTTTTAGATATTTTTAAAAATCATGTGTATACCTCCTTCAACATCCAGTAAAAATACATTTACATTAAAGTTTATAATTAGAAGAAATGTAAATGTAGAGGTGATTATTATAGAAGGGGATACAAAACAAATCAAACATGATAAATGACATGTTTGGAACACATACATGCTGCAAATGACTCAGCAAGTATGTATTCTACTTTCTTAATTATTTTTAAGAGTTTATTCATGCTTATTTTCCAATGGATGACAAAAAAGATGTTTTAAGAAGCAAAATACAAGGTCAGCCTTTTAATAAACACTCTTTTTATTTTGTGTTGAAAAAAAGAAAAAATTCTAAAAATATAAATCATTAATAACATCAAGGACTTCATTATATCAATTTGTCAACACTCTCCATTAATCTTGCTCTTAAACTTCTGTCTTATTTCCAGAAATATGTTTCCAATGCAGCAAAGCATTCGGTTGTTTTAGCAATTCATTTTTTTTTTTTTTTTTTTTTTTTTTTTTTTTTTTTTTGTAACTCTATCATTTCATTTCATATTTATACATTCCATACTACTCATAACAATGAGAGAAGAGCTATTAATTAATAATTACAAAATGAAAGGTACATTAAAGGAAGTAATTTTAAATATAAGCCCTGTCAGACCATTTTAATGATGGTAAATACCAAACTTTAAACAAATTGCTTAAAAATTAGTAAAGTTTTTTTTTTTTTTTTTAATAACTAGAACTCTTTCTGAAAGAATTGTAAAGATGTGTTCAATTTGTTGTATGAAGTAGCAATTTTGGTACGTCAAATTTGGTTAAAACTAGCTGTAGCATCCTACAGCATTCTTTTAGATCCTTAAAAATGTAATTTCATATTCTTACAACTTTGTTTTAGTGCTACACTTACATACTTACATCTAGGGCTCATAGGTGAACATTGGAGCGAAACACCAAATTATTGGACATAGTAGTTTTATGGCCAGAGTGTAGGCCGTACCAAAAAAATTTAAACGTAAACCGCAATAATTTTTTATCGAGGAATCGATTTCTGTATTCAGATTTTAGTTTTAAAGTACAGGGTGGCCCAGAAGTCACCTTTTTTTTTTTTTTAATCTTGGATTCTGACGTCGTTAATTGATTCCACGCCCTCTTTCCAGCAACTTTTACTTACATCACTTTTTTTTTTTATAGGAGCAACCATATAAAAGGGTTACGGGGTTTTTCGGCAAACCAAAACCCCCTTTTCTGTATAAGGGGAGTATATACCATTCAATTCACAATAAAAAAAACAAGAACGAAATACATAAAAAAATTATTCAAAATATTATAATTAGTTACTTTTACCAATCATGTCTGTAAATAATTATGTATTGCAAAAAACATAAAAATGATTATGAAAATGAGGCATATATACCGCGAAACGTTAATGTATTATCGATGAATTAATAAATAATATTTAAAAAGAAGAGGATCAGGTGATAATTCTTGTTTTAATCTGGTCACTTTTGACCGATCAAAGACAATAATACATTCATAAAGTATAAACAAACATTTAAAACAAAGAAACTGGACTTTATAGGGACAACATTAGAAAAAAAGTAAGAGCTAAAAGGAAAACAATTAAAAAAAAAATATATCGTTAACCGCCACGAATCCGTAATTATTAATGCAAAGTAAACTATAAACCTTCTAATTAATTTCTGTGGAGGTAGTCTTTGAGCGATCTTCGTTGTGAATATATTACTTTTTTTTAATGTTTTTCATTTAAAAAAATCAAAATTATTTTTCATTAAAAAAGATTCTATAAACATTCAAGCTGCATAAACTTAAATTAAGATAATTAAGTTAAATTATCATAATAAAGATGGTTCGTTATTTTTGTTCATCAAAATAGATAAGTACATTTTCTTTTTAATAAATTTTCCATGGACGGTCGTTTTAATAAGATATATTTGTGGAAATTGTTGATTAAAAAAAACTGACGATGGACAATGATGATAGAAACTAAGAAGAACAGCTTAACCAAAGAAATATGGAGAAATTCGAAATTTCAGATATTGGTCCTATGTCCACCAAATACAAATGTTCGCCAAACTGTACCTTGGTGTAGTGGTTAGCAAAACAGTCCTCTATTCCCAAAGTTTCGGCCTGTGAGATGTCAAATATTAGCTAAAGATCCCTATCCTAATTAAACCATGATAATGGAGTCAAATAAAAACAAAACCTACAAAACAAAACCTACCCACCGAGTTTGAGATCGACAGTGTAAAACTTCCTCTCTCCAACTCAATTCTTTACCTAGGTGTGACCTTGGACCGACACCTGACATTCTCCAGCCATGTACGGGAAAGAATCAAGCTGGCCCGCAGGAAGTCTCATAGACTCTACCACCTACTCATCTCGCCACAGCTCTCACTGCGACTCAAGTTGCAAATCTACAAGGCCGTTATCAGACCGACTCTACTCCATGGTGCTCCCCTGCTCCGCCACCTCTATCAGTCCACGCTCAAAAGGCTGCAGAGTTATCAGAACTCCGTCCTAAGGAGGATAGCCAGAGGAACCACACTCCAGCGGGCGAGAAATGCCACCATCCACGAGGAACTCCATCTTCCCTCGGTGCCAGAGTTCATCAGCAGGAGGCACGTCAAGTTCTTTGACGGGTTAAAGGCTTGTGCGAACCCTCTCTTCAGGGACGTAGTTCCACCACCTGCGCCTGGAAGGTGGCAAGGCTCTCTCCCCCTGGTCGACGTGGTCGCCCTGGGAAGGGGTCTGGACACTGCAGTCTGAACCGCATACATTTAACCACCAGCAAAATGGTTCCTCCCCATTTTACTTCAACAAAGGCACAAAGCCACCCCACTCCTCAAGCGCATACCGCGCCTAGTGCGAAAGGAACCTTAGAATGCCAACGGGCAATACGAGGCCTGAGCCATGGACTGTATATACCATTGCTGCTGTATATACATAGAATGTTTTTTGTATTTATTTTGTAAATAAAGTTGGAGGATAAGAAAAAAAAAAAAAAAAAAAAAAAAAAAAAACCTAATTAAACCTGAATAGACGAAATGTAGGACTCCCACTGCATTCCCTGCCACAGTAGCATAAAGTGACGTTAAATGAATAAACAACATGTAATCATTTTTCGAGACTTGGTTATTTGGACACAATATGTCCTAAAAAGTGTACTTCCAGTGAAAACTCATATTCCAAAATATTTTTCTTTATTACATATTCTTTACGTAAGTGAAAGAGAAAATATGATTTAAATGTATCTTTGATTATGTACAATATATCGAATGATCTTTTCGATAGTTTAAAATAAATAAAAAGATAAATTTAAAAAAAAATATATATATTAAGAACTGGGGTGTCTGTAGGCCCTTGTCTGTTGATAGTAAAAGTACACTCCTTAGAAATAATTAAATCTTGTAAGTCTTATGATACAAATACAAGACTTCTTTTTATTCTCATTGATTAGTTTTATCTAAATCATGATTTTATGCAATGAACTCATAAGTCCTTTAAATACATGATACTTTCTAAAGGTACTAATTTCGCATTAACTTTGAATACAAACACATTTCAATTCCTTTACTTTAATAAAGTTTTTTTAAGATATAAAAAAAAATTATAGATTTTAATCTGAAAAGAATCAAACAATGTGTTTAAATAATTTAGTAATTAGAGAGTCTTTTGTTTCCTGTAAAATTTCCTAGACTGGATATAATACCTTTTAGAAATCAACGTTTCAATTGTTTTGTAAGCCTACATGATCTTGGCCTTTACTTGGATTCTTGCCAACTACTGTTGCATTCGTAGTTCCTTTGTTTATTTTCTACTCTTATATTTCAGTTTGCAGTACACGTCTTTATTTCTCCATGCTTTATTATTTACGATTGTTTACATACAGCTCAATATAATAGCTAATTACATAAAATGAAGGCTCATTGTACAGTGAGATATCGACATAGAAACAACAATTTAAATATCATAGTTGTTTTATACATAAAAATGCTTTAATGCATTTCGGGATTAATTTTCCCAACACCAACAAAAAAAAAATCATTTAAAGCCGAATAAATGGAGTTTAGTAACATCGAGGATAAAGACTGTTTCACCCGACTCTTGAAATTAATTGAGGATACTTCTTTCTTTTTTTTTTTTTCAAATTCTATGAATTATTTCCACTTAACTGATAAAAGTCTTTTCTCACCCAACATATATAGTCGTACCCTCGAGACTTTTTCTGTGAAGAACATTTCTAATTGACACGTTGTTGATGTAAGATATAGGTCAAAATGGATTGAGCATTAATCCATGGATTTTTTCTGTCCTTAATTCTCGAGTGCATAACGTTTTCCTCAGTAATATTTTTATTTTTCATGAGTCTATCACATAATCTTCGTTTACTTTATCCACCCAGGAATAGTCAACAATATTCCAAGAAAGGAAGGATACTGTGGTCGGGACGCAAGAAGAAAGCCCTATATCAGTAAGATAGACCAGATCTGCCCCTGCCCCGGGGTTTCGTCGATGTTCAACCACTGCCCTGACCGACGCTGATAGTCATATGCAATCCATTTTTTATCGCAGGTAATTATTCTTTCAAGGAAAGGCTTGGTTTTTTGCCTCGCAAGCAAAAAAACGCAGGTTTTAAGGCGTTTTAATTGCTGTCGCTCAGTGAGATCATGAGGTACCCATGTATCTAGCTTTTTTACTTTCCCATTAAACTTTAAATGTCTGGAAGCGGTAAATGCACTTGCATTTAGTTGTGCCGAGAGTCCTTTAACTGTTTGGTAGGGGTTTCCTTCAACTGTATGTTTGAGGACGTCGTTGTCTATTACAGACGTAGGTCTTCCTCGGGACAAGTTTTCCAAGTCGGTATCCTCAGCTAAAATCTTAGCAAACCAACGGCGAATGGTCCGTTCATTAACACTCCCTTCCCTAAACGCCTTGCGAATATTTCTAGCGGCCTCAGCTGCTGAATGGCCGAGTTTAAACTCGTACAAAAATATTACTCGAAAATCGCGTGTTTCCATGTTCATATTTGGAGGTATATTAAAAAGTGGGAATTGATTGGGAAGCTAATGTTTATAATACAAAGGTAGAGGATTAGTAACTCTTTACTTTAAATATGTAAACATTCGGAAGAAAACAACAGAGACCTGCAAAATCCTTTATGTATTTCAGAAACTATAAAAACGGACATTTCATGTGAAACAACCCGATACTTTTTACTTTCACTTACCTATACATGAAATATATATTATATCAATCACTATTATAGAAGAGTATATTATACTATGATCATATCAATTGGAAACGATCTCTTCTTTATTTTGTTCATATGTATTTATTTATTCATACATGTCAAACTTTATAACGTTTCGAGGCTTCACTTGCCTCATCTTCAGATATTATCTAAAATATAATTGTACAAATATTTCAACTAATTATATATATATTAAGTATATATTATTTATAAATTAGAAATAATTTATATTTTAACTATTTACACTATGTATAAAATTTTATATATACTTACATCTATTTCCATATTTTTATACAATATAGGTCATTAAAAAAATATATTTAGATCACAACATCAAATCTTGATATTTCATTATCACATATATCAATATGTTCTGTGTATTTGAATGTGTTCTCAACTGGTCTTTATCTAATGCCTTCCTATTCCATTCAATGTTTTCAAACAAACAAAATACTACTTCTACCCAGGTCAGTTATTAAAACTCACACAACATTCATCCCCACACACATCCATACATATATACACACAACACACAACCATACAATATACGTCCATATATATACAAATTCAGCTACATAAATATATCATATACATAAACATATGCATCCACACGTACACACACACACAAAATTGTGGGGATGAATGTTGTGTAAGTTTTAATAACTGACCTGGGTAGAAGTAGTATTTTGTTTGTTTGAAAACATTGAATGGAATAGGAAGGCATTAGATAAAGACCAGTTGAGAACACATTCAAATACACAGAACATATTGATATATGTGATAATGAAATATCAAGATTTGATGTTGTGATCTAAATATATTTTTTAATGACCTATATTGTATAAAAATATGGAAATAGATGTAAGTATATATAAAATTTTATACATAGTGTAAATAGTTAAAATATAAATTATTTCTAACTTATAAATAATATATACTTAATATATATATAATTAGTTGAAATATTTGTACAATTATATTTTAGATAATATCTGAAGATGAGGCAAGTGAAGCCTCGAAACGTTATAAAGTTTGACATGTATGAATAAATAAATACATATGAACAAAATAAAGAAGAGATCGTTTCCAATTGATATGATCATAATGAAATATATAGTAAGGGAAACTATTGTGAATGCGAAAATTTTCGAATTCCAGTTTTCAACGCAAATACACCTTTTAGGGTCCCCTGAGTCGAAATAACCAAGTCCCGAAAAAAGGTCTGTGTGTGTGGTAACACCAGCGCGTAAACGAAAAGTCCTATGAAACTGAAAATTCATATTTAATACGCCCGAGATTTTGCAAGAACTTTTTCTTCATAATTAACTAGCTACCCAGGAGAGCCATTTTATACCATTCATTTTGCACCTTTTTACGATTTCCTCGAAAACAGCTCAAACCATTTTGATTAAACTCGCTATATTGATGTAAAATTCAATGGGAATTAATATCATGTAGTTTTCACTCTGGTTGAAATATTCTGACTGGGCTTAAATGCCGATATTTTCAATTTTCTTTCTCTAAAGTACCTTTGATTTTATAGATTCTAAAAATATAAACATATCATCTGATTAGCATTGCTAAAAAACGAATATCATCTAATAAACGAGCTTATAAGTTAATAAAGAGTGATGAAAAGGCGATAATGCTAACTGATTATTTTAGATAATAATATAATCGACTTTTTAATAAAACACATGTTTCTGAAGAAATTCAATTTAATTAATTCTTTATTATTTTCACTCATTTTTCTCTCCAACTGTATTTGAAAATTCTTTAATTGATTTATTAAGGTGTGCAAACACTTTTTTTGCCAACTGTATTTGGGTATATGGAAACTTTTTTGAGTGTGTGTAATTGAACAGGAATAGAATAAGGTTTCGAATTCTGTATACATTATAAGTCAACCTGATATAATACTATTCAGTGCTGAGAGCAGTAATTATTATTGATAGTTATTATTCTTATTATATTCCCTTCAAGCAGAGGTATAAAGGTTATATAGAATACAATATAAGAAGAGACGAGAGGAGGGCAGGCCCGGACAGGTCCAGTACTTCACCTTGACCCCTTCCTCCCGCTCCGATATTTTTTTGTCCCTACTCTTAATAGCTCTTTCTATTCTCTTCCCAATTCTCTTCTATATTCCAACCTATTACATCAATCTACATTGTAATATTACTACTTTCTAATCTCTGCCACCCTCGGTCCTGAAATCGTTTTTGAGCTTGAAGCCTTCTGAAGAGGCTATAAAATAATATGTTCAAGTAGAGCAAAAGATGGATAAAAAATAATCAAATTTGTCATCATTTCGACAGATTATTTTGCTTCCAAATTATAATTTAAAAAATATGTTTCATTTTCAACACATAACTTTCATTTACCTCGGTTTTAAAATTAATTTAACAACAATCAAATAAATATAAAAAAATCATACATTTTTTCTCTATATTTAAAAATAAATGAGTTATTGAATTAAATTACCATTGCCAACGTACGACGGACGGCAAACAAACGGATTTTTTTTATTCTTTATTCGGGTTCTACATATCTTAAAACGCGAGCCAATTTTATGGGAAGAGGATAATTATTTTATTTATTTGGTCGATTGCAAAGGTTCATTGTTAAAAATAAAAATGCTATACCAATTTAAAATTTTTACGTACAATAATCACTTATGTTAATGCCCTATTCGTCATTTTACATTTATATTCACAACTTCGTAAATAAGACAACATTTTTTCTAAAATCTTTATCTTTTTTACAACGGTTTATTATAGGTACATCTACATTACTATTCTTATGTTTGGAAAAAAATAAAACATTTAACTTATCTCCTTTAGTTCGATAGTCTACTGTGCTCCGGGTCCTGGGTTCGAATCCCGGTTGCGACGGAATATTATTTATTCTGTTATTTCAGCCGGGGTGCGATCCTAGAGTATGGAGACCCTACTGGGGCAGACCCAGCCTCTATAAAGTGGGTACCCAAAAATGAAGAAAAACCTGGCGGCTGACCGTGATCTCGGCCGAATCACCTCATTGCACGGCCGTTGGCATTGAAACAGTACGAATCTCTTTATTTACCGAGCCCAAGACTCTTCATGGGTTGTAGTGGCACAGGTTTTTTTTTCTCCTTTAGTCGGATTTCAAATTCGTTCAACTTGTATATTTATCCGTTTTCGTCAATGGTTTTTTGAAATCTACTGAATTAAAAGTACTCTGGAGGAAAAAAATTGAAAAAAATGGCATTTAAGCCCTGCCAGATTATTTCATTCAGATTGAAAACTGCATATTATTAAGCCCATTAAATTATGTATTAAAGGTATGAAATTAAAAAAAGGAAAAAATTAATAAATAAACCTCTTGCTAAGCGGTGTTGCCATAAACTTATTAAAAAAACCTGAGATCTTTTTTTTCCCCCTTAAATATGATATAAATTTCGTTTTTCTTAATAGTAATAAAAAATCCTTAGTTATGCCATCCTTTGGAGGGGACGTAAAAATGTGGCATGTATTGTGCTCGGCAAAGACCTATATTAATTAAACCCCAATAGGCAAAATTTAGGGCTCCCACTGTAGCATCGTCCGATTAGCCCCAGCAGCATAAAGTGACGTTAAATGAATAAACAAACAACATAGAAAGAAAATAACGAAAGCATGTTAAGCGTCACCAACAAAAGATTAGATGATATAACAGATAATGTTATATCTGTTTTATCTGATAGATGTCAGATAAATTTGATAATAAATAATGAAATTTGGCATCTGTTAATGCAATAAGCAAATATGTTAACTAGTGAATGGTAATACAATCTGTTTATATATATATATAATGTTTATATATATATATATATATATATATATATATATATATATATATATATATATATATATATATTGCAAAATCCATTTATTTCCAAGAAGCCCTCTCCACAGCTCCTGACTCGAAAACAAAATGGCTCATTCTCCGTAAGCTCTCCCTCTGCAAATCCTCTTCTTCACATGAACCACAGATATCTCCTGATGAACTAAATTCCCATTTTGTATCCCCGTCTTCAAATTTGTCTACTCTGCCTCCTCCTAAATCTTCTACAGCTCCTTTATTCAACCCCGATAATTTCTACTTCTCTGACATTTCTCCAAGTGATCTTATTTCCTCCATTATGAAATCTACCACCAATTCCTTTGGTTTTGATGGAATTCCTGTTAAATTGTTAAAATTATGCCTTCCTGAAATCCTCCCCACTCTCCTTTTTATATATAATTTCTCCCTTCAAAATTCAGTATTCCCTAGCTCTTGGAAAAAAGCTTTAGTCCATCCCATTAACAAAACCGCAAACCCCGTTCTTCCTAAAGATTATCGACCTATTTCCATTCTCTCAAACCTTTCAAAACCTCTCGAAAGAATAATCCAGACTCAGATATCCGAATTCCTTGAAAAGTCCAAGCTACTTGATCCCTTCCAATCTGGTTTCCGTTCAGGCTTTTCCACACAATCCGCCCTCGCCAAAATCACTAATGACTTACATACTTCCATGGACGAAAAGAAACTAACAGTTTTAATACTTCTTGACTTCTCGAAAGCTTTCGACTCCTTAGACCATTCTATTCTCTTTACCAAACTAAATGCACTATCCTTTTCCAACAGCGCTATTCGCTGGTTCCAATCATTCCTTTCCGGTCGAACCCAAGCCGTTTACATTCCTAATCATCCTTTATCATCCTTCCTCGCCCTTTCGGCAGGTGTGGCCCAGGGCTCCAGCATCTCCCCTCTCCTATTCAATTGCTACATCAATGATCTCCCTAAATCAATAGTCCATTGCTCCCATCACCTCTATGCCGATGATTTCCAAATTTATTTCTCCTTCCCTCCGTCCGAATTATCATCTGCGTTTGCCGCTATTCAGGCAGACCTAGATAGAATCTGTGCCTGGGCAAACCTGAATAAGCTATGCTTAAACGCTATGAAAACTCAGGCTATTATGATTGGTTCCAATCCCCTCCTGAGATCCAACTCCACCTTTCCAACCTTATTCCTAAATGGTCATCCCATTGCTTTCAGTCCCTCTGTCAAAAACCTAGGAATTATAATTGACCAATCCCTTTCCTGGAAACCCCATATTGCACAAATTTCTCGGAAAGCCATAAGCACCCTAAAGTTTTTCCATCGCTCCAGTCACCTTCTTCCCGAATCCACGCGTAAAATTCTTGTCTCCTCACTCATCTTTCCCCACTTTGACTACGGCTGTGCGGTGTACGGTGGCCTCTGTATGGTACTTGAGAACAGAGTAAAGCGTATTATGAATTGCTGTTTGAGATTTGTTTTTGGTACCTCGAGACGGACTCACGTGACTCACCTCTATGCCGAGTTGAAGTGGCTCCTCCCTTCCACACGCAGACAGTACTTCCTTGGGTCCTTTCTCTACCAAACGATAAAATCCCAGCATCCTTCCTATATCCACAGTCTCCTTCAATTTAAATCCTCAGTTCACTTGCTTGGGACAAGATCGCGCCACTCCGACCTTTATATCCCATCCCACAGAACAAAAGCCTATGATCGATCCTTTCTTGCCCGTTCCACTGCTTTCTGGAATTCTATTCCTTCCAATATACGTCGTGCTTCTTCCTTATCCACATTTAAATATCTCCTTTTCCAGCATCTATTATCCCTCACAGACGCTTGTTGATCTTAAATCTGATAATTTATTGATTATAATGACTAAATGCTTATTTGACTTTGCTTTTGTTTGTTTTGTTGTTTTTTTCGGAAAATTAGTTGTTTTTATTTTCTCATTCTATTTTACTTATTATCATCATTATTATTATTACTTTATGATTTTTGTATGTATGTATGTAGGTGTGTGTATATATATTTTTCTTTTAATATACTTTATTTATGTAAATAATTAAGTTTGTAATAATTCAATCAATTTAATGTATTCTGGCCAGAAGAGCTATATTTATTTGTAACATCAATGTTATTCTTAAGGGATTATGTCCCAGAATAAAGTTCATTTTTCTATTCTATTCTATTCTATTCTATTCTATATATATATATATATATATATATATATATATATATATATATATATATATATATATATATATATATATATATATTCAATATACATATATTCAACAATACAAAATATTGGTAACATTGAGATAATGGTAACAAATGTTCCTAAAAATTCCCAAGTCATATGAAATAATTATTTTTTTTTTCTATTATAACAGAAGTTCACTTTTCGAACGGCTGAAATTGCCACTGCGTATCCGTTGGGTACCACTGGCGCCAACGTAGGGTTAATTTAAGTAGCCGGGTTTTTTTTTTTTTTTTTTTTTTTTTTTTTTTTTTTTTTTTTTTGATAAAAACTTCACGGGATTTTGCCATATCTTCAATATTTACCCACAAAAAAAATTAAATTGCCTAATATTGTTTAAAAGTAACACAGTGACTGAAAAAAACCATTACTTTGGTATGTTAGTTATATTATATTATAGGAAAAACCTTTTGCGAGCCAACTCCACTTACCCATGCCTCCGTTGCTAAAATTAATTTTAAAATCTTTAAATAAAATTAAACTTGATACAATTTTAAAGGATTACATTAAGTTTCGGCGGAAACATTTATTTTTTATTAAATAATATAGCAATAGAAATTATTGTAGGGATCACTTGTAGCTGGATAGCTAGCACAACCGCCTCCTATGCCAAAGGCCACGGGTTCAAACCCGAAGGTGGTCCTAGGATTTTTAATGGGAGTAAAAAGTCCTTAATTATGCCGTCCTTCGGAGGGGACGTTAAAAGGTGGTCCCGAGCCTGTGCGATGTCTGGCACTCGATCCCTATCCTAATAAAACCTGAATAGGCAAAATTTAGCACTCCCACAGCAGCATAAAGTGACGTTAAATAAATAAACAAACAAACGAAATTATTGTATTAATTTCTTAGAAATTCGGTAATTATTAGGTACGTAATGGAAATCTTAGGTAATTTATTAGAAATTACCAAATATTAGGAACTTTATTGAAGTGTATATTTAATGTACAACATTGTTATTCTTAAGGGCCATAGTCCCATAATAAAGTTATTTTATTATTATTATTACTATCTAATTGCTGGCAAGAAAATTTTTTCCGCAATACAAAAAGAAGCAAAAAAAAAACAAACAATAAATTGGTCACCTAATTGCTCAATTAAACTTGCTACATGGCCCCTCATTTGCCTAACATAAACCTGAAGAATGTTTATGATTTCCTGTAATATTTATAAACAAGAAATTCTTCCAGAATCGATGGACAAATCGTAGTAGCTAACTACACGGAATCGGATACAATCCATTCTTCATTTTTAGTCAAACTATTCAAATGTTTTCCAATGTCCAATAAGGCAATACTATGTACTTGCTTTAATTGTTTTATATATTTTTATACAGTAACAAAACTTTCCCATTCAATTTCTTTGGCTATTTAAAAAAAAATCTGGTGCGGGCAACACACGGCTTTCACTTACATCAATTTTTAAAATCAATGAAAGAATTTTCAAATACAGTTAAAGATAAAAATACGTGAAACTATTAAGGAATTAATTAAATTAAATTTCTACAAAAACATGTGTTTCATTAAAAAATCTATTATATTATTATCTAAAATAATCAGTTTGTTTTATGTTCATTTCATCACTCTCTATTAACTTTTAAAATCTTGTGAATGGGATGATATTTTTTTCTAAAATATTTAGCTTTCCAACTGTATGTCATACATGAATATATTTACCGGTTTTTCATCAGCGTTAACAAGATAATCTAGTTATTATTATTGAATCTACAAAATTAAAGGTACTTTAGGGGAAGACAATTTAAAATATCGGCATTTAAGCCCTGTCAGACCATTTTTATCCAAAAAAAAAACCTACATGATATTAAAGCCCATTAATTTTTACATCGATATAGCGAGTTTAATCAAAATCGTCGAAACCGTTTTCGATAAAATTGAAAAAAGGTGCAAAATGCATGGTATAAAGTGCCTCTTCTGGTAGGCTCATTTTGATGAAAAAAATTTTGTCACGTCTCGGGCGTATAGTTGTCTTAAATATGAAATTTCAGTTTCATAGGACTTACCGTTTCCGCCCGGGAGTTACCACACACACACACACACACACATACACAGACCTTTTTGCGAGACTTGGTTATTTGGACTCAGGGGGCCCTAAAAAGTGTATTTCCGTTGAAAACTGGAATTCGAAAATTTTCACGATCGCAATACTTCCCCTTACTATATATAGTAAGTAAAAGTAAAAATCATATGAAAGTATCAAACAAATTATTGTGCGTTCTTTTATGGAACATGCTTTTCAAAGTTTAAGGCATATATCTTTTGTAAATAACGGTTTTGTGATTCACTGTAGTAATTTGCGTTAATTTTTTTTTTTTTTTTTTATTTGAGAAACGAATTTTTCGTAAAAAATAAAAAAAAAACTTCATGACAATATAAATAAATTGAAGCGCAGGTTCGCCAAAATATATATTTAAAAAAAAAAACTGAAAAGGAGTTGGCTTAAAGGCCTTCACAGACTAAATCTTAATAAAGTTAGACGTAGATAGTATTTAATAATGTCCCTACGTGTATTTCTTACGTTACCAATGCTGAGCGATTAACCCGGGTGTAAAATTGAAAGTTAAAAAAAATCTGAAATGTATTTCGAAAGTGAAAATGGCAGGGAAAGAGTAAATGCAATAAAGTCATCACATAATTTTGAAGACATTGTTCATAAATTTAAAAATTCTGTGGTCAAACGTTCTCCGAGTTGAATAACTACAGTGACAGGAGTCCTACCCCAGTTGCATCCAACAAAAGGGCAGGTAGTTTAAAAGGTGGGTCAGACAGATTTTATTTACAAGAGGGGTTGCAGCCTTCAGGTAATAGTTCCAGAAAAGGCCTGCCCTTCTCCAGGAACCCAGTGAGTCAATAGGCGCAGGTGCAAGGGCGGAGAGGAAAAGGTAAAAGACCCTCCGGCGGGGCTTTGCCACACAGATGAAGCAATTATCTAATTACAACTTTTAATTACTTCTTTACTGCACCGCGGGTCTTTTCAATAATATCCTCACCCGCAACTACAATATAACTTTGTCCCTTTTTGAAGGTCTCTTTTTATTGCAGCTATCAAAACTCAAAATCGCAACGGTACGTGCAACCCCACTGCTATGACTTCTAATGAGTCTTGATTGCGTTCCAATATTACATGAGGCATTTCTTCGTTTCTCAGCAATAATTAAAATGATGATGGTTTGGTGGATGGTGCACTCGAAAGCAATTAGCCGTCTAATCAAGAAAACAAACGTACAATAACGGAAAATGCAACAACGCTAAAAGAGAATCAAACAGTTAAGGAAGGAATAAAGATGCCTTTGATGGCCAATTTTACATACATCGTTTCCATTACTGGATTTTAAGACGATATAAATAAAAGATAAGTCGCCAAATATGGCTCAACAAACTTTACATTTTATGTAAATCACTTATTATAATATGGTGCGCTAGCTAGTTTTACATTGCTTAGACTTTTATTTTTAAAGCTTAATAGGTTACACATAAAATTATTTAACTGCAATACGCGGGTCATTAGAGAGAATGTTGATTCCATATTACATGATATCCATATTTTATGAATAAACTTTTTATAAAAAAAAAAATACTTTCTTCATTACTTAAATTAAGATTTGTCAGTAAAAAAAAAATGTAATCACTGGTTCAAAAACAAAATTTAGAGTTCGAAAAAAAAAAAAACCATGACTTCTTTAAAAGCTAGAAAATAATTAAGTATATTTTAAGTCATATAGAAAGTTTAACATATTCTACAAGAATTAAGTAGTTCAGATGTGAGAAAATTAATATTATTGGCATAGAAACTTACGAAAATATTGGCTAACTACATCATTAAAAGATTTTTCATAACATCGCCTGATTATGAAATATATTTACATAAAAAATAATGTGTAATTAAACTATTATCCTATTTATTATACGTACGCGAGATACTTCTCTGCATTATATGCGGCAAAATGTTTGGAAAATATATTACCGGAGGTTATTTTGTATCAAATTATTTTATTCCTATTTATTTTGTTTATTTATTACTTCTAACAACTTTAATAATTATAGCAAAATAATAATAATTTAAGTGTTACAGATTGCATTATTTATAATAAATAAAATATAATTTAAAATAAAAGTGGTAATTTTAATGGACATATTATCTTATAGAGTTGGTTCCCACACTAAAGCAGTTTGTCTATATTCTCAAGTATCCTACAATATGATGTGGAATCTTGAATAAAAAAAAAAAAATAATAAACAATATCTTGTGTAATAATGTAAGTTTGATGGTATATAACGACATTATAATGAAGTACAAGAAGATGGACTAAAGTGAGGAGAGATTGGAAATGACATTTAGCAAAGGGAGAAGAGAGGCGAGGTGCGGAGCCAGGCAGGCGGGCCCCCTGATACAGGTTAGCGGGTCGCTACTTCCCCGTCTCCAGTCTCTCCAAAAAACATTTCCCTTTATCTGTCTTCTTAGCTTCCAGCCCGAGGGAACTGAGGGTAAGAAACGCCTCCAACACAGAAAATGCAATGTGCTAAATATATAACAGAACAATTATTTTAAGAGGCAGATATTAGGGCTCATCACTTTCTTCCAAATTCTTAATTTTTTATTAAATCATTAATTCAACGTTTGGGGATCTCACTCCTATCCTCAGGACTCTACAAGTAAAATTAACAATTACGTATTACATTAAAAAACAACTATGGTAAAGTGAATTATTAAAACGTTTTATATAAAAAAAAAAAAAAAAAATTATAAGCTAGGTGTCCCTTATTAACGAAATGTAAAAATTTTAGTACAACAAATTTTAAAATTAATAAGAGGTATTAAAAAACAACAATTAACAATGTTATATAGTAATAAGTAAAGGTAATAAATAAATATTTTGAATTTACCTGGTTTTTATTATTTTGAAATTCATCTGTTTATCCAAACATTGATTGCCACTGATACAAAAATTAAAAGGCAAATCAATAACAATAGTCAGTAAGAAAAAAAATCACATCTGAGCAGGGTATTGCTTAGATCTTTGTCCTCAACTGGATTGAGGATTAAACCAATTTATAAATTATGAATGGTTCTATTGTTATTAAATAGTGTGAAATTCTTAAATAAATTTTATTATTTAATTTTTATATTACATTTTTAATTTTTTATTTAAATCTGAGTATTGGAAACTTAAGTGTCTAGAGTCAGTTTTGAAATTTACAGTATTATATATACTTTTATTTATGTATAGAGCCTCAATGGTTTTTTTTTATTTTGTCTATTCTTAACTATTTCTAAAATTTGTGGTCTATTGAGATCAAAGTTATGCTTTAATTTTATACTATGTTGTGATAGTGCTGTTATATTTATATGTTTACTGTTTTTACAATTATTATTATGTTGTTTTGTTCTGGTGTTGTTTTTTTGGATGTTTCGCCTATGCAGCATGTAGCATTTATTACAGTCTAATGATGATGGGAGTGAGATTCCGAAACGTTGAATTGGTTATTTAATAAAAATTTAAAAATTTGGAAGAAATTAATCATCCCTAATAGCTCTGATATTATGCTAGATATTCCGGTGACAGGAAAACAATTATTTTATTTTTAAAATATTCTCTATAACCATATACGACATTATAAACCACATAATAGTAATAGGCTAAACATCTATTTATTATCTCTTTAATTAATTTTATTTTTTTAGGCACAATAAAAGATTTTAGTTAATTATGTTATTAATTCAATTCGGCAATTCCAAGTCCTTCATAAATGTCTGTGTGCCCGTGTGTTTGTAGTAATTCCAGCGCGAAAACAACTGAGCGAGTCCTATACAACTGAAATTTCATATTTGAGAAAAATATACGCCCGAGATGTTTCAGCAACTTCTGCATCAAAATCGGCTAACCTTAAGAGCCACTTTATACCATGCATTTTGCACGTTTTTATGATTTTCTCAAATACGGCTCTATCGATCTTGATTTAACTCGCAACAGAGATGTAAAATTTAATATTATGTAGGTTTTTTTCTGAATGAAATAGTTTGACAGGGCTTAAATGCCGATATTTTAATTTTTTTTTCTCTAAAGTATCTTTAATTTTGTAGATATAAAAAGATCAGGCACATCATCTTATTAGAATTGATAAATAACGGCTAAATATACAAGTTAAGCGAATTTGATAAACAACTAAAGGAGAAAAGTGCAAACGTATTTTTTATGCGATTTTTGTTTTTTTTTAACATTAAAACAGAAATATAGGCGCATAATATACCGTTGGAAAGCTAAATATTTTAGAAAAAAAAACTATCATATACACAAAATTCTAAAAGCCGATTAAAAAAAACAACTGATTGACGTAAATAATAATATAATTAATTAATTAATTGAACACATGTTTCTATTTAATCTTAATTTAATTATTTCTTTAACAATTTATTTTAATCTCTAAATGTATTTAAAACTTCTAAAATTTATTTTAACAACGAAGGTAAATAAAAGTCGTGTGTTACGCGCACCATTTTTTTTTTTTTTTAGGTAAAGTCGCCATTCTCGTTGAAAGGATTCTTAACAATTGACATATATTGTAACGAGGATACGATTAAAAATGGTGTCAAAAGATAAGAAAAAAAAGGAAGAGAACCACCATTTTTGACTCGATTCTCCTTTAAAAACAATACGAATCGAATTAATTCACTCATAATTCATAAGCCTGGAAGATGGCTTTTTCCCATCCAGTAAAGTTGAGGCGAAAACCTGCAGTTGGAACCACCACATACAGTACACTTGAAGGAATGTTCAACTTGAAATATCTCAAAGGTTTTGTAAGTTCTGAGAGGCCTGTACAGCTGCACTATTTTTGTTTTTGCAATATTGTTTATTTGACACTTTATTGTTGAACAATAAAAGAGATAAAAGAGGAAAAACAATAAAGAACCCTATCTACAAAACTAGGATACTAAGTATAATTTACTTTTGTTTGTCATATATTTAGTATATTTTCTACAATTATTCGGATTAAGATGGCATTGTTTCGGATTTTTTAAAAATCTGATTATCTTTCAAATGACTACATTTTCAGAAAATTTATAACTTTCGAGTTATTCTGAAACCAATTTTGTAAGAGGTTGAGGACAAATTTTTACGAACGCACGTTTAGTCCACATCCAGAGGGTAATACGAAAGACAAATTTCAGCTTCATAGTTCTTTTTGAGACACTGCGGTGAGCAGAAAAGTGACTGAAATAGTATTTTATTTTATAAATGTAGGAATAATTTATAAAAGTAAAATCAACCAACAACGTAATTGTAGCCACTAAAAAAATATATATTTTTGAATATCGCAAAAAAATATGAATATAATAAAAAAATATTAACTAAGGGTCATTTTGACCGAGAGAGATTAACTTTGGCATTCTAATTTCTAAAAATTTATTTTTTATCACAGGTGATATTACGCCTTAAATTATTTGGTGAATAGTTTTTTAATCTATATCTAAAACGTTTTATTCATTCAATACGGTTAATTAAAATACACGGGATTTGTGGTGTTTCAGAGGAAGGAATTTCAAGCTATTTTAATGGAGGCAATATTTAACCGGCGTTATGGACCATTTAATTATATATTGATCATAGGAGCCTGATCAAAATCGTTTAAATTTCGATAAGTTGATTTCGGTAAAATCTTGTTATTACATTGCAGGCAATATTAGAAGAATAGATTAATTTAGAAGCGACCCGTCCCAAATTAAAACTATGGGCATGTTTAGCTTCTGAAAAAAATAGGTAATTTCAGTATATTTTGTGCATATATTATTTAGCATTTTTTTTTTTTTTTAGATTATGCTATACTAATACCTTTCAAGGATTTTAATCGCCTGAAGGCAAAAGGCATTTAAGGATAGTTCAACTAAATTAAATACAAACTTTTTAATGAGACTTTATGTATTTTTAAGTTGAATAGGATTATGAAGATCAGGAATATAGCAAAGAGAGCAATGTATGCCCTATAAAAATTTATTAAACTATAAAAATAAAAATAAGCTTATCAAATACCTTGCATGTTTGCATTTAAGATTGTGGTATGCGATAAGTTACTTACCGGGTTAATAATACGTAACGTGATATTATTATAAATAATATATGTATATATTTATAAATAAGTGAAAAATGATTTTATAAAAGTCAAATACATAACAGAAATTTTAAAATTCTTGGGTTAATTTAATGTAAAATAAATGTTTATAAAGATAAAAATAGCCGATGAATCTTTATTAATATAAATTTAACCATTATGCCTAGCCGTCAAGTCTTATTATACAAATTATAAGTATGTAACTTTCACCAACAGCAGTCGTGGCCGAGTGGTTAAGGCGTCTGACTAGAAATCAGATTCCCTTTGGGAGCGTAGGTTCGAGTCCTACCGACTGCGAAGTATTTTTTTATTCAGGAAAAGAAGGGATAGGAAACTGAAATTTACTAGCCTTTTGGCTAAATATAATAACTTTTGTTGAATTAGTAATTAAATTGAGTTAATAAAATAAGTTTTTTAATCATTTAGTTTTGTATGAATTTGGGGACACACGCCTTTACTTGGAGCATGAAGAAGCAGAGATAACATTTTTTCCTTAAATATTCAACTTTTTAAATTAATGGGAAAAAATACAAATAAAAATATTTTTTTGATGAAGAAAATTTATTGTACCGGCATTTAAGCCCTGTCAACTATTTAAATCAGTATGAAACCTACATGTTTTTAAAATCCATTATTATTTTAATCGATTTAGCATCGTTAGACATGTTTTTAAGAAAATAATTTTAATAGTTTATATATAGGTAAGCGAAAGTGAAAATAAATAAATACAAATCTGGTGCGGGCAACACACAACTTTCACTTACCTCCTTTTTTAAAATCAATTAAAGAATTTTCAAATACAGTCAGAGGTTAACATGAGTGAAACCATTAAAAAATTAATTAAATTGAATTTCTAAAGAAACATGTGTTTTATTAAAAAAATTATTATATTATTATCTAAAATAATCAGTTAGTTTTATCGGCTCTTCATCACACTTTACTAACATTTAGAAGCTTGTGTACAAGATGATATTTTTTCTAAAATCTTTAGCTTTCCAACGGTATATTATACATTTATATTACTGTTCTTATGTTCAAAAACAAAAAACTGCATTAAAAAAATATTTTTCCAGTTTTCTTCTTTATTAGTTGTTTATCAAATTCGCTCAACTTGCATATTTAGCTGTTAATTATCAATGCTAACAAGATAATATAGTTATTTTTATAGAAGAAATTATGAAATATCGGAATTTAAGCCCTGTCATACTACTTCAATCATAATGAAACATGATATTAAAGCCCATTAAATTGTACATCGATATAGAGAGTTTAATAAAAATCGTTAGAGCCGTTTTTGAGAAATTTGTAAAAAAGTGCAAAATGCATGGTATAATGTAGCTCTTCTGGTTAGCCGATTTTGATAAAGAAGTTGCTGTAACATCTCGGGCGTCTAGTTAGAATATGTTATATATGAAATTTCAGTTCCGTACGACTTTTCGTTTTCGCGATAGACTTAACACACACACACACCTACGCACTTTTTTTTGGGACTTGTTCATTTAGATTCAGGAGACCCTAACCATGAAAACAGGAATTCGAAAATTTTCACGATCGCAATACTTTCCCTTACTATATATTTCATATATGGGTAAGTGAAATTAATAAGTAAAAGTTAATCTATTAATGGTATAAAGTGGATCTCCCGGGCAGCTGAATTTGATGAAAAGATTCTGTAACATCTCGGTATAGTTGTCTTAAGGATGAAATTTCAGTTTCATAGGACTTTTCATTTTCGCCCTGGAGTTACCATACAAACACACACACCTTTTTGCGGGACTTGGTAATTTGGCCTCAGGGGACCCTAAAACGTGTATTTCCGTTGAAAACAGGAATTCGAAATTTTTTACGATCGCACTACTTTCACTTATAGGTAAGTGAAAGTAAAAAAAATGTCTAGAATACTAGAAAATCTTGAGATTGCGAGAAGTACTAATTGCAAGTTGGCATCATAATTGAATCCGTCAATAAAAGAGAATAGTTTTCATTTAATTTACTTATGTTATATACTAAAAATATTTGTTTTAGGCAAAACCATTAACTGATTTATTATTTTTTATTTTAAATTTATACAATGCATTTTTGCGATTATGGTTAGAGTAAATATAATGTATAAAACTTCCTTATTGGTCGTTCAGTAACTTTTTTAACCTGTCTTCACGCAAAAGAATGAAGTAATTATTTAGAGCCAGATTATAGTTTTAATCTGTCAAATTTAAAAGTAGGTATTCTTACTAAATACCTTTTTATGTGTTTAAACATAATCGTTATATATCGCCAAAATATGTTTATATTATATGTGTAAATTAATCCCTAATTGGGTGAAGCATTACACAAATAAAAAAAAAAAAACCCGGACTCTTAAAGTTTTACAAATAAGTTCCTCCATGTTCTAACAGCTTAGTATATTAAAAATCCAATAACAGTTGAATTTGTTTAGCTATAGTAGCTACGATAGACATACCACACGAAACACGGATAAATGAAGCTCAATTTACTCAGATACTTGATTTCAATTTTGTTTCTTCGTTAGAACTAGACAGTTAAAAATAGTTTTTTATATGATGAGAAACGTTATTATCTGTCTAATGAATACTTGTAGTTTTTAGAGGACGTCAATAGTTTTATGTTATTCTAAAAACGATTTTTCTAAAGGTTATAAAAATATATATTTTTTCAACCAGTTAGAGGTCGGTTTTTTTTTACAAATCCGGCCTTATTGCAAAGCTCGACGGTAAGGGAAACACATCCAGAATAAAATTCAGCTTCACTATCATTGTCAATTTGGACATTCTGTGATGACCACAACAGTGACTGAAATTGTGCTTTCTTTAATTAATATATATATTTTTTTATTATATTTTATTGAAATTTACAACTGTATTGTAATACATCAAGTAAATGTGCTGATTAAAGATAGTGTACATGAAAAACCTGAAGAGAAACTGCCCATTGGCAGCATTCTAGTAATCAATCTAAACAAGAAGGTCTCGAGGCCATCTTCTTTTCAGACGCCTCAGAGGATTGTCGGAAATTGAAGAGGAAGCAAGGATTGAAACTAGTGGGTTAGAGTGGGATTGGAGTTTGTCATGGAAGGATTGATACCTGGTTCGGGCCTTTAATAAATATAGATTTATCACCTAATTTAACCTAAAACGTATTATGCCTTTTTTAAAAATTAATATACTAAAAAGATGTTCTTAAGATCGAAATTTTTACAGGAAGTAAGACTATGACTAGGCTAAATAAGAAAAAAATAATCAAAGGTTCCTTTTTCTCTTTTCCTCTATATATTTTCAACCGGTTGAAAGTTCCGTTTTTTTAGCCATCTTCAATATTTTTTAAACAGCATTCCTTTACTTTTTCGGTAATGAGTTGCGGGGACAAAAAATAATAAGCCTGGGTAGGCTTATTTTTTAATTAAGGGTTTAACATACCGTCAATTTTTGTTTTGGTTTGATATCTAAAAATTTACAAGAATTAGAATGATTTTTCTAACACATGTTTTCAGCCAAAAAGCTGACTTAAAATGGCTGCAACGCTAAAAGTATTAGCCAAAAAAAAAAAAAAAAATTATCTATAGCTTTTAATCAGAAAGGAATAGAAAAAAAAAACGTAAAAAAATCATGAAAATCAAAAATGTCGAGTCCTAAAATTAATCGAAATTGGACGATTACTAATGGATTGACCCTTATAAGTTTCCTTGTTACGTAAATTTCTTTTGAACCTAACGTTTTATTGCTTTCAAACGTGAGCCAAAGGAAACCTAACTTTTGACAAGTTTTACTATAACGATATTTATATCAATACATAGTATTTGCTGTGATTTAAATTTTTATAATGTTGCTTGAAAAGTAGTCTGATACGATTGCATAAAAAATATATATCCTCATACAGAAGAACGAACGACATAACAAGAATTAAACACGATATCTTGGTAAATGCTCGGACAGCTAGGCTCCAGTCACCAAGAATATTTTAAAATAAAAACCACAGTAATATTTTTACGATCCCATGACCGAAGCCAATATTCAGTAGCCGTTCAGAAGTACTCGTAAAAGTTGCGAGACTAAGTTGGACAAAGTAGTCTGTTTATTATTCCATAACTCTCCAAGGAACACACAGACATTTTCCACTCCCAAGTTGGCTCTAATGTAAAAGGGGTAATATAGAACTGCATTAGGGGGAAGTAAACAACAGTAAATCCGCTGTGATTCAATGCGAAGGTCTCGGACAAGGAAATGTTCTCCGCATGGGGTAGGGTAAGTAATGGCGGTGGCGATAGAGGAAGTGCGCTCCTTCTAGGTTAAGGCCGCAACTTAGTAAGTAATATAATAACTAACCCCCGCTGGGGATCATCTGGGTCAGGGTCTTCTGGGGTCTGCGGTTAGGTGCAGTAGCTGCATCCAGTGGTGCAATCCCTCTTTGTATGCAACGATCAGCAGGGGTATGAGAAACGGCACAGTCAAACCCAGACGAATTTAAATTAAAACAATAATCATTCTTTTTGAGGTTTTTATTCCCTTATATAAAAAAGATGGAGGAAGTAGTCACAAAAAAAAAACTGTCTAGATATAGCATAAATATGTAGATTTTATGGTTCAGGAACATCGTACATCAACTACTTTTTAAGAAGAATTCGGCTCCTAATTTCGACTGAACTTGAAATTCATATACCCTCTATAACCTAAAAATATTCCACGCTTTAAATATAGACAGAAAATGCACAATTTTAGTTTATTATTTTCAATAATGAACCTTTGTTATCGACGATAAAAAAAAAAAAAAAAAAAAAAAAAAAGTCTCCACAAATCATTTTTTTTTACGTTTTAGTTTAAAACGTAATCGTATATATCCTATAGAAATTCTACTAATTTCAATTGAAAAGCATGTTTTCATCTAATAGCAAAAATTATTAATCATGAAAATTACTCAATTTCATGAATTTTTAGTTACTCTCGATTAACGCCTAGGTCTTAGTCAAGGATTGGTTATCTAATATTTTTATTTATTTTTCTAACCTTGAGCTTCCCTCTGGTACAGTATAATACATAAATAGCATATTACAACTGTAATATCCGAAAATTTGTTTTCAACCTGAATAAATATTTCTCCTCCTTTATACATTGCTTTATTATTAAATGGCTTAATTGCCCCCAAAGGTGACCCCTCACCTGTGCTGTAGTGGCTAGCATAACAACCTTCTGTGCCCAAGGTCTCTGGTTCAAATCTGCAGGTGCCCCTCAGATTTTTTAATGGGAGTAAAAAATCCTTTGTTATGCCGTCCTTTGGAGAGGACGTAAAAAGGTGGTCTCGAGCCTGCGTTAAAGATCCCTATCCTAATTTAATATGGATAGCCAAAATTCAGGAATTGGAACTCCCATTGTAGCATCGTCCGACTAGCCGCAGTAGCAAAAAGTTACGTCATAATGGATAAGTAAACAAACAAATAGCTTCATGATTTATATTCATGCATTCCTTAATGTTACTTATAATGAGCGTCGATAACTTACCTCAATTACACAAAATTTGAGATACTTCAAATAGGGGGTTTTAACATTTCCTCATTAAAGCCCCATACGTTTATTAAAAAAAACTAAAGACCTACTTGATTTCGAAGAACGTTGTGCATTGAGGTTAAGAGATTGAGGGAAATAGAGTCAATTAAAAAAAACTTTTGGTGAAAAAGATATTGTCACAAGTTTGACTTATACAATTTACAGATTCGAACGAATTTTCGTTTTTAAGATAGTATTTTGTTTACATGAAAATTATCTTACATAACTCTGATTCGATGGTTTTTGTTCCCTACATATTTAATAAACAGGCAAGTAAAAGTAAAAATAGGTAGGTTTTATTATAAAGAAATCTTATCCAATTATTGCTCCAGAAAATATACGTATTTCTTATTTACTTATGGAAAATTAATTTTTGCAAGACTTGCAATGGAATGAATACTTCTCAATGATTTTAGGTCCTTCCTTATAAAATTGAAGAAATAATATTTTTTTAAATAATTAATATTAAACATTTTATAAAAGCCAAACGGGGATGCCAAACGGTAACGTATAATAAAGGTAGAAGACAATAAATCTCAAGAAGTGTGGCCTACGTGAGGCCTTGAACGCTGCCAACCACCACCTCACCACGCACCACTTGGGGAACTTATCGCAACATTAAGATCTCCACACATACACTGTAATTGCAAGATATGCAGGATTCATAAAACAATATTCTGATATTAACTTCTTCCATTTTTGTGTGAATGAAAATTTTAATTAAAATTAAGTGTCTTTCTGTTGAGTAAGAAATAGAATACTATTTTCAATTTTATATCAATAAATCGAGAGATGAGAACAATTTTTTTTAAAACCTTTATATTTATGACTATATAAAAATACACCAAGAAAAAGTCCAATACAGTAATTATTGGCTAGTAAAGGATTTTTGAAGAAGCTACTCTAGCACTTGAATGTTTATTTAAGATAGCACTTGTTTTGTCATTTATGTCACTTTATGCCTAGCCGGACGATACTCCACTGGGAATCTCAAATATTGCCAGTCCAGGTTTAATGATGAGATCTTTAACGAGTAATTGACATCGCTCAGGCCCAGGACCACCTTTTTATTTTCTCTAAAAAAAGACAACGGCATAACTAAGGTTTTTTTACAGATATTAAAAAATCCTAGGGCCGTCTGTCAGGTTTAAACATGCGATTTATTGCATAGAAGGCTGTTATGCTAGTTTATAAACAACAGGTGACCCCTTGGTAGCACTTGAATGTTTATTTTATTAGCGGATCACCTATCGGCTCGGAAGATTGTACATTTATTTTATTCTTAACACGTTCACGCCGGCGTCGATTTTCAGTGTCTGCTCTGTGGGACGGCGCTCGAATTTATGCCACGTTTTATCGATTATTGCATGTTCAGACCTGTATAGGAGTTTTGCGTTTGCTAACTGTCTAGTTATTGCTTATATTTAGTCGTTTTTCATCCTAAGCTCAGATTTCTGCCAGTAAGTATAACTTCAAAGACAGTTGAAATGTATTATTTTATCTATAATTTTGCTCTTATAAGTAATAGATAAAATGAGATAAGAAAAGGGATCATGTATGGGTGCTTGCATAACAGCCTCCTATGCCAAAGATCCACGGGGTTCAAACCCGCTGGTGCTCATAGGATTTTTTTTAAATTAAAAAATACTTAGTTATGCCGTCCTTAGGAGGGACGTTAAAAGTTCCGACCTGTGCGATGTCAGGTACTCGTTAAAGATCCCTATCCTAATAAAACCTGGATAGGCAAAACTAAGACTCCCACTGTAGCATCGTCCAATTAGCTATAGTAGCATAAAGTGACGTTATATAAATAAACAATAGTAAAGATGATATGAAATACCTGTTTCACGCGCCGACCGATAGACAGACAAGCACGAACACGGGTGTACGCGCCGACCAGAGAACGATGCGGGCCACGTGTTCGCGCTAGTTGTCTTATCGTTGCGTGTTAAGGGACCTTGCCAATTAATAAAGTTGTTTTTTTCATCCTTCTATCTATTAATTTTTATTGTATTTATATTCAAAAATTAGAAGCAGAGATGGCCAATAATGTTTTCATCTCTAAAAAACTAACTACCATTGCAGTTTATAAACAAATAACAATTAATTAACAGCAATACTAAAAAGCTTAAATGGTGGGGTGAAAAGTTAGTTCAGGGTGCAGTTTCGGCCAAATTATAGGTCTTCTTCAGGCCTTTCAAGGCCTTATTTTTAGGCTGAAACGTCGGCACCAGTTTATTAAGTTTGCTTAGTAATTGTGTGTTCTTTTGACTGCATCCTGAACTAACTTCTCCCACAGTCAACAATTCTCACTTACTTTTTTTACATAAAATAAATACCAACTTTTCAACAAGTCAACGATTCTTCTTTAACAGCTAACTTAAACTATTGGTGGATAATGGCTCTTATAATACATATATAAATTAATTTTTAATATAGTTCCACTTACATCTCTTATCCTTACATTGATTACATGAATAATGATTATATATTAAAACACACACGATAAGCTGCAGTGTACAAGATTTTTTTTAAATTCCATTATATAATCATCCCACCGTACAGTTAAGAAAAAAAACGATCAAAGAATTGTCGAAACACTTCCTAGAAGTGCTTCCGATTCGTGCTTCTAGAAAGAACCATCAGCCAAGGACATTGAGAAAGCTCGGTACGTGCAGAAGGAAACACCGGGGCATAAGGTTTCGGTTTAAGTATTCAAGCTTCATCAGAACAATAGACCAGTAAAGATAGCATTATGGCTCGAAAAAGTGGGACAATTTGATTTTTAGTCATGATTGATGTACTGATCCCATATTTAAAAAATTGTTTGATCACCTTGAGCATTTTTATCATCTTGTAATTTTTTATTTTTTTAAAGATTTCCTCAAAAACTCGCTTCCGTGCATTTAATGTAAAATATTTTATTTAGGAAATATAACAAATTGTTAAACTGCGAGTTCTGGATCTTAACATTCTTTCAGTCAGCTGACAAAATGTAAATAAAAAACAAAAAACAAACATAAAAAGTCAGTAATGCCAGTGATTTATCTTGGTAACTTTAATTTAGTGCAGCTTACTCCAAAATGCATAATGACCAACCTTGTAGAAGATTAAATTTCTTATAAGAAACATTGAACAACATTTGTAAATACTGTAAAAAATCTAGAGACATGGGCATTTTGTTTTTTAATTAGTGTCTTTGAATGATATATAAATAATATTTATTCCATTATTTATAGTGTAGTTGATATACGTTCATGAATTTCAGGGAAAAGGATTAACAACAAATAAGGAAAAAACATATTTCAATAAAATATAACTAAAATATTTCTTAAATTATATTTTAAGAAGGTATATGACATTTCAAGCTACTAATCCCTCAGTTACTTGTTATACACTTTTATATATAATTCATCTCTTCGGCCAATAGATATTGATATGTTATTAGAGCGTTTCCAAAACTGACACAATAATTATAAAATAACAATGAATTCCAGACTGCAAGAAATGGGAAAGGCCAATCATATGTGCAGCTGAGCGTTCCTGAAATAACTTTTTTTAAGAGGAACATCTAGACGAAACCTGACTAACTTAATAAACCTTAATTAAGAAATTTCTTAAGGGTATAATAATAGGGACAAATTCATTAAACCTTTTTTCACTTACTTTCTAACTATATAATTTTATGCTCGGTGAGCTGTAAAAATTTCAAATTCGTATATGAGAATAACTATATGATGTTTTTGAAAGCAGAAGAAATATCGTACCAAGCTCTAATTTTGTTTTGAATTTACGTATAAAATATTTTTTCAGCGATGCATCTAAAACAGATCTGAATGTATGAAATACTTCTATTTTTTTCATTTGAAGATTTTTTATTATTCTCACTACTCATGTTTTAAAGAAGAAAAATTCGATTGTATACGGGAACTATTGTAAAAATTCAATTTTTATTCACATAAATATCCACATGTTTGAACATACTCACGATTCCAAAAGTGACCGCATCAGAGATCAAGTATCGTCGACATTTTCGTCCGAAAATAATTGTTATAACTAATGTTAGATAAGCTATATAAATTAAAGTTTAACCATAAAAAAAATTATATAGGTAACTACGAGAAAATAAAAATAAAAATACATAAACTGATTATGCTTCATTCTTCAGCACTCATACCTACAACTAACTTCTAGCAACAAAAATCTGGGCTATGGTAATTTTTTTTGGCGTATTCCATATACATTAATTATCAAAATACAAACTCAATAATTTGTATACTTATGTTATATTGATTATCATTCACAAAATGGACACGTACTGTTAAAAAAAAAAAAATCATACTTGTTGAACAAACAACAAGTAGCAATGTGCTCATGTGTAATCAGCAAAGACAGTTGCAGGAAGTTTCAAAAAATTCATTTCGTTAGCAGGGTTCTGATGAAGATACTAATAAGAGAAATATGAAGATACGATTAAAAGAAGACAATCTTGTGTGTTAAATTCGTTTTGCGCTGTTTTTTTTTTTTTGTTTTTTTATAAAATGGTGTGAAAACGTAAACAAATATTCTGTTGGCTTAGGATTGTTTTATTGTCAGTTTCTTTGATTTTTCATCGAGGGAAATACTGCAAGGTAGTTTATATCACGCGTGCGATAGACGTATAGAGAACAATAGTTCAGTTTTTCGAGAAAAAAAATTAAATTGAACTTTCAATATCACGCAAATAATAACTTATAATCAATAATCAATAAACGACAGTGGATATAATCAATAATGTAATCATTCATTTCCTATATTTTTCATGAAATAGATTTGTTTTGTTTTTATCAACTCGTATAACTACATATCACTGATAATCAAATCATATCGGTATGCATAACATTGATTCTTTTATATCCTTGGATTATGTATTAAGCAATAGGTCTTTGATTTGTGTTCTATAGGGCTCGCACAGATAAATGACTGCCCTATTTATCTCACGTGTCAAATGATTGCTATTGAAATATTAGTATCTGTCTTCTTTAACGACTTCATCATCCAGTTCAGATAAATCATTATCAGTTAATTTAAAGAATATTGCGAAACTTAAAAATATAATATAAAAATTCATCAGAGCCCTTTTCAAGTTAAGTATATTTTAGAGAAAAAGTAGCTAAAACATTCAATTGCAATCGTAATTACAGGCTATAGACTTTTAGTTCTTGGGTATAATTTATACTATATACACATACTCAAACTAGCACACAGATCTGTTTGGAATAATTGATTATTCACCTTAAAACTTTTGTTTTCGTTGAAACTGAAAAGTGATTAGAAAATTTCCATAAATTTCCTTTACTGTATATTACTATATATATCAGATGTAGGTAAGTGAAATTATTGAGTTGTGTCACATGAAATGTCCGTTTTCAAGGTAAAGGATTTTTATTAAAAATACGATATGAAAACAAGATAATTTTTGATATTTGAAGATATTGAAAGATATTTGAAGTATTTATCTTCTTTTTCTACCCATTTTTCCCAACGTAAAACTAACTTTTTTATCCCCGAATTGAAAAACTCTGAGTTTTGAAGTGAAACAAAATCTGAAAATGCACTTTTCACTTGATCATCATTTTCAAAAAGTTTTCCTTTGGCGAAGTTGTCTAAATTCCTGAACAGGTGGTAATCTGTTGGAGACAAGTCGGGAGAACATGGTGGGTGCGGAAGAACTTCGTAGCCCAGTTCTTTCAATTTTTGCACGGTACGTTGTGAAACATGGGGTCTTGCTGCCGCTCAGTACCCATGTATCGAGCTTTTTACCTTCCCAGTACACTTTAAATGTCTGGAAATGGGGATGCACTTACATTTAGTTGTGCTAAGAGTCCTTTAACTGTTTGGTAGGGGTTTCCTTCTACTGTATGTTTGAGGACATCGTTGTCTATTACGACGGAGGTCTTCCTCGGGGCAAGTTTTCCAAGTCGGTATCCCCAGCTGAAAACTTAGCAAACCAACGGCGAATGGTCCGTTCATTAACACTCCCTTTCCCAAACGCCTTGCAAATATTTCTAGCGGCCTCAACTGCTAAATGGCCGAGTTTAAACTCGTGCAAAAATATTACTCGAACATCGCGTGATTCCATGTTCATATTTGGAGGTATAATAAAAAGTAGGTAATTGATTGGGAAGCTAATGTTTATAATACAAAGGTAGAGGATTAGTAACTGTTTACTTTAAATATGTAAACATTCGGAAGAAAACAACAGAGACCTTCAAAATCCTTTATGTATTTCAGAAACTTTAAAAACGGACATTTCATGTGAAACAACCCAATAAAAATGTTCATTAACTGTGTACCATGGTAGTCTCTCAATGCAAATAATACAGTCTGTATACATTCAGAAATATATAAACAACGGTATTGCAGTAGCAAAAACATTATGAAAAATATTTCTTACATATTATAATTTATAAAAGATTTAATAAGGGAGTGGTATTTTACTATAGTAAAAAAGATTGAATTGATAACACTACAAGAACCACCATCATTACATGTAAGGTTGTTTACTCTCTTTGTAAATAGTAAATGGACTTTACTGTGATTATATTTAAATCGAATAATTAAGAACAATATTATACAATAGGGGTACTCACTACGTTTGCTATAGCTTGCTATTTCTGCTATTGTGCTAAACCCATCAATTTTATACAGGAAATAACTGTAGAAACTCGACGGGTTTAGCATAATAACACTAATAGCATACTATAGCAAACGTAGTGAGTACCCCTTATATAATCCAACAAATATTTTGGTGATAGGCTAAAAGCATACCGTAACGAGGTCACGTGTGGTATATGACTACGTGGTTGTAGTATATGTATATGGGACTAGTAGCATAATAGTCTCCTACGCCCGAGAAACCTAGAAGTTGACTCCTTAGAAAAATCTTTTCGGCATGTATGCTGTTTGTTTGTTTAAATAAAAATTATTCATCTTACATATCACTTTTTCTAATTAATGTGCTTGGCTTCCAACAATCATATATATTATTAAACTTTACATTAATGATCACACAGAATGAGCAGAAAATAGAAAATTAATAATAAATACTCCAGTGTTATGATTATGGAGTAATTGTAAATGTTGTGAATGATAAAAAAGTTTTTTTGGGGTACGGTCATCAAAAATATTTCGGTGTTAAATTAAATAACAAAAAAACTTATAGCAAGTTAAACATACAGAAGAGATGACCTGTGGTTTAGTGGTTAGCATAACAGCATTATATGCCCATAGTGGCGGGTTCAAACTCTGCAGATAGTCCTCGAATTTTCGAAAGGTCAAATATCCTTGGTTATGTCAACCTTAGGAGGGGGCGTAAACTGTCGGCTATAAAGAACATTAAAGAAAAAAAAATCCTTATCCTCATTCAATGACATGTTAAAGTTCGATACCATTTATTTGCAACGTCTGATACTATTTCTCCACAAACACGTATACTTTTGGATTAAATGTAGATCATATGCTAACATTAACGACAAATGTTCTTTAAAATATTTTGGTTTTTAATTTTTTTTAAACAGTTCTGCGCATGCGCGTGAGTATAGCAGTCATATTTCAAGTCGGCTCTCGGATTTCTTGCTTTTACAGTTGGATTTCACTTCAGTACAGTCTTGAAAACATCATCAGACTTCAGGATAACAACAACAGTTATTATTGGAGCAAACAGCGGTAAGTTGTGATATAATTTACAGTGTAAAGTGAATGCTGAGTCACCTCTTCATATCAGCTGATTGCCAATAGCCCGGCAAGGGTGGTCTTGCTTAACTTTTTTTAAGTTATTGTTTTTTTCCCACATCTGGTTATTATTTAATTACTTTCTATACATGAAATGCGATATTATCATCAAGTAATGTCCTCCAAAGCTTCAACTAAAAGATCTAGATCTAGTGGTTCAATCCCGTCACCTACAAAACAAAGACCCCGCCGTGATACTAATAGAAGATTAAATCTACAAGCAACCCCTTCCGGTACTAATTCAGAATCTGAACCACAACCTGGCACATCGTCACAAGGGATGACTGACGAATCGCCGTTTTTCACCCCAAATCCTTTTCAGATTTTACATAATGAAAAAGAAAACATGGGATCTACTCCTAAACCTAGTGAACCACGGCCTCCTCCAATATTTGTCAAAAATATTAGAAATTTCCAGTTGTTGTGTGCGCAATTGAACAAAATTACCGAATCTACCAGCTACTACTGTATGAGTAGAATCAATGATAACAAAATATCTCCTACTACTGCCGAGACATATAGAAAAATAGTGAAATACCTAACTGAAACCAAAGCAGATTTCCATACCTATCAGCTACGCCAAGAGAGAGCTTTAAGGGTTGTAATCAGAAACTTACACCCCTCGACACCAGTTGAAGCTATTAAAGAAGAACTAACGGAGATGGGCTATAAAGTGCGGCAAGTCACTAACGTCCTAAAGGATAAAATTCCTCTACCTCTCTTTTTTGTGGATTTGGAACCAGCTGAAGGAGTTGAAAAAATCTATGACCTCAATAGATTGTACTATTCCAGTGTAAGAGTTGAAAAACCTTACACAAAGAAAGAGATAATTCAGTGCCATAATTGTCAAGCATATGGTCATACTAAAAGTTATTGTCATCACATACCTCGATGCGTGAAATGCGGTGAACAGCACAAGTCTGTGGAGTGTACAAAACCAAAATCAACACCAGCTGTATGTGCTCATTGCCTGAAGGACCACCCGGCCAACTATAAAGGATGCCAAATCTATAAGGAGCTGAGGACCAGGTTTCAAAAACCTCAAGTACTGGATGAAACAGCAAGACAAGTAAGAAACAGAAGAGAACCCTCAAAACTTATTGATGCCAATTTATCATTTGCCTACTTACTTGGAGGTGGGAATCAAAGTACTGAAGCCGTGGCCCTGCCGGAACTACAAAATGTACCTCAATCCATTCCACATATACCTCTTCCTCAAAATGTAACCAATCCTAAGAATCCTAATCCACCACAAATCTCTCATATTCCTCCTCCTTCAAACGCCACAGACCTTACCAGTTTGATGACATCCTTTATTTCCGAAATTAAATCCCTTGTTATGCCCCTAATATCACTCCTTACGAATCTCGTAACAAATCTCATTCCTGCCTTAAAGAAACCATAAATGACCTCACCTAATTCCTTATCCATTCTCCTTTGGAATGCGAATGGTGTTAGAACTCACACTGACGAACTTACAGCCGTACTGCAGGACAAAAACATTGATGTTGCACTCATTACTGAAACTAGACTAACCACTAAACAGTACTTTAAAATACCAGGATACACGACATACCGGACAGACCATCCAGACGGCAAAGCCCATGCCGGTACTGCTGTCATAGTCCGCCGATCCCTCACCCATCACTTACACCCAATTTCCGCCCACGATTACCTACAAGCAACTTCCATCGTTATCAAAACCTTTTCCTTTCCGCTTATCATCGCATCAGCATACTGCCCTCCTAAACATCCCATTTCCTCTGCCCAATTTGGATCCTTCCTCAACTCCTTGGGTAATCACTTCATTTTGGGTGCAGACTTAAACGCTAAGAACCAACAGTGGGGTTCTAGAACCACCAATTCTCGTGGACGGACATTGCAGTCTGCACTCAACTCCCGACGCTTTCATCTCCTACCTCCCGATTCTCCTA
Source organism: Piezodorus guildinii (assembly GCA_023052935.1). Lineage (NCBI taxonomy): Eukaryota > Metazoa > Arthropoda > Insecta > Hemiptera > Pentatomidae > Piezodorus > Piezodorus guildinii. The sequence goes on from CM041292.1 coordinate 52,284,255, forward strand.
CCTACTGGCCAACAGATCCTAACCGTAATCCTGACATCCTCGACTTCTTCATCCACAGCGGATTAGGCTCTCTGAATTTTTCCATAGCTCGCCTTGATGAACTATCCTCTGATCATAGTCCATTGATTCTAAATGTATCCATAACACCTATTCCTAAACCTATCCCACCGTCATTCATTAGGGGCCCTGTCAACTGGAACCTCTTCCGCGAAATTCTCACTAATGATATTGACCTCAGAGTGATTCTCAAAACCCCAAATGACCTTGACGACGCCGTATATTCCTTTACAACCGCTATTCAACAAGCCGCCTGGACTGCCTCCTCTCCCAAACAATCCCGAATAATTCCTTACAAAAGCCATTTACCACAACACCTGACAGACCTCATCAACAGCAAACGTCGAGCTAGAACATTATGGCAACGCACCCGCCACCCAGAAGATCGCCGCTCATATAATTTTTTTTGTAGAAAATTAAAGCGGGAGTTGGCGATCTTCCGTTCCCAATCCTACAATACCTACCTCTCCTCTCTCTCGACTCGTGACAATTCCCTGTGGAATGTCACAAAGAGAATCCTAAAATCCCACACCATTTCCCATCCTCTCCGGCGCTGTGATGGTTCCTGGGCTGCTTCTGACAAGCATAAGGCCGAGGAATTCGCACAGCACCTTTCCAAAGTTTTTACTCCTCATCCAGAGCTTAATCCAACCCATACTGCAGCAGTTGAAGAGTTCCTCACGTCACCAATACCACTATCCTTACCACCTAAAGCAGTTAATCCCTCTGAGGTCAGATATCTTCTTAAAAAGCTTCCTCTCCGCAAATCTCCTGGATACGATCTCCTTACTCCCCAAATCTTAAGACAACTTCCACCTAAAGCCATTACATTCCTTACATATCTCTATAACTGTATCCTACGCACTACCTATTTTCCCCTCTTATGGAAACATTCAACTATGATCCTTTTCCTAAAACCAGGCAAACCTTCTAACAACACGTCATCTTACAGACCTATCAGCCTACTTCCGATCCTCTCAAAAATTTTCGAAAAGCTCCTACTAAAACGAATCCTAGCCAAATTTCAAAATTTTCCTTCACATCAGTTCGGATTTCGTCCTCAACATTCCACAGTTCAGCAAGGACTCCGAGTTGTAGACCACATTTCCTCCGCCCTTGAGTGCAAGGAGTATTGTTCGGGTGCCTTTCTGGACATAGCTCAAGCTTTTGACCGGGTGTGGCACCCAGGACTGCTCTTTAAGCTCAAAACCCATTTACCTCAATCCTTATACCTAATCCTCCGATCCTATTTATCCAACCGCTCCTTCCGAGTTCGCTGTGGTTCCGAATTTTCCGAACAATATACTGTTGAGGCCGGTGTTCCTCAAGGCAGCGTCTTAGGACCCGTCCTCTACATCCTCTTCACCGCCGATATCCCTACCGACCCCAATACCTTTCTGGCAACATTTGCTGATGACACAGCCATTTTATCATCCAAATCCGATCCTGAAGCAGCATCGCTAAGTCTCCAAAAGCACCTTTCCCTTGTCGAAGACTGGTGCAATGCTTGGCGCATTAAGGTGAACGAAAGCAAATGCACTCACGTCACATTCACCCTTCGACGCAAATCCTGTCCAACAGTTAATTTCAATTCCATACCGCTTCCTTCCTCAGACACAGTCCGGTATCTCGGCTTTTTACTAGACAAAAGACTGACGTGGAACCCACATACAAGACTAAAAAGAAAAGAACTCAACCGCAGATTCGGCCAGTTATACAGACTACTAAACAGAAAATCTCATCTTACAGTTGACAACAAATTACTAATATACAAGACAGTACTGAAACCTATATGGACCTACGGACTTGAACTGTGGGGGACAGCTAAACATTCTAACATTAAACGCATCCAATCCTTCCAATCCAAAGTCCTCCGAACAATAGTTAATGCTCCTTATTACGTTACCAACTGTACCCTACACCATGACCTTAATATTTGTTTTAGACCTGGTACCATCCAAATTTTCCAAATTTCATCAGAACCTTAGTCATCATCCTAACCCTCTAGCACAATCCCTATCCAGCACCACCCATCCCTACAATCCTCCTCGAAGATTGAAACGGCAGTGGCCACGAGACCTATTGTAAACATTTAAACTGGAGTTCTGACAATGGTCAGATCCTCCACTCATGTACGGTATGTTTGTGGCTACAGTGCCCTAACTCAGCCTCCACTGGCTCAGACCAGTGATGCGGCTGAGATAGAGGTGCTGGGATCTCTTGGATTCCGCTTTTTCCTCCACAAGTGGAGGAAAAAGCGCTTGCTGGGGTCCCTTTAGCAATTGTATATATTGTATATAGTTATGATTGTGTGTAAGATGTTTATTTATTTGCCAACTTTTTATTTATCTCAATAATAGGTTTATGTTTCGATTTGTTTGGTTTTGTATTTATTATTATTATTTTATTGTATATATTTGAATTTATGTTATATTTTATGAAATTTGACCATTATTATTATTTTCTGTATATATAGTATGAATGTGGTCTCTTATCAATATTATTATTGTTCATTTCGTAACAAATTGTAATATATTTCAATAAAAAAAAAAAAAAAAAAAAAAAAAAAAATTTTTAATATATACTACTATTTTACATGCACCTACAGATTTAAAACAAAATTCTTTATCAAACGGCACCTCACTTTTAGTCTGAAAAAAAGTATATTTCCAACAGAAGGCATTTATATTCATTAATTTTTATACAAAAGTTGCTATTTGCTGAAACTCTGTAACCAATGTGCCCTTTCCGAATTCGCGATACCAATCCAGTTTTGAGATTTCGGCTATTAGTATATAGTATATAACTCCTGTTTGAACACTCGAAGTAATATTTTATGCAATCATGTGATCCCTGAATGACTCGATGATAAACATACTAACTATATCCTATTTATTATATTTTTTTATGGTACGGACGACCTATATTATAAGATAGTTATGGAAAGCTCGAGGCCAAATGGTATTAACATATTGCTATGCAAATAACGAGCCGTTACATCACAAAACTCAAAATATCTCGAAGATAATTTTTAAAAACATACAATATGAGCCAATTAACAAACAAAGGAATCCTTCGAAGCCGCGTATCCCTACAAATCGTGAAATACCCCTCCTCATGGCACAGATAGAGTGATATTGGGACACGGGGAACCAAGGACGCTGTGTCGCTGAACCCGATGCAGATATTCGCGACTCCTACCAATAAACATCACACGTGGGCGGATAACGGGAGTCCGCCTGCCATCATCTTCAAGTGTCAATGGGAACGGTTCGTTCATAATAAATACCAAATCTGTTACGGATATTAATTATTTTGACATTGCGAAATGGCTAAACTTAAATACAACTTATGGCGTAATCCTGTCAATGTCATAGAACTTACAACATTTCTGCAGTGATGGGTGGAACAGCCTGATCTTCAGCTAATATCGCAGTTAGATACAATGACGAAAAAGGTGTATAGCTGTCCCGTGTGGTAAAAGTGGCGATGTTTAAACAACTGAGTAAATAGTAATTCATTTGTGAAGACTCTACAAATAAAATATAACATTGTTTATAAATTTCAGATAGGTCTATTGGCATTACACTAATGGACTGATAGACACGACAACGTAAAAGCTTTGAAAGAGAAATTTAAAGAAATATTACATCATCTGAATAGGAAAGTATTACTGTCGTTAAATATATTTTAAACTAAGGAGCGAATTCGGTTTTCATGATGGAATTTTAATATCCGTGTGTCTGTAGTGGAATTCTTTTGACGAACATAACACCTAACGTTGTAGGGGAATATTGACAACACCGACTTTTTTTAAAGATTATATACTAAATTCTAACAAACCAAGTTTAACCAAAACGGAATACCATGCAGGGTAGGGTATATAACCATAATAGGGTAGAAATAAGATAAATACAGCGTTGCACCTTATTTCTAGAATTGATATTTGTAAGCGGATTCGAATTCAAAGTATTTTTTCTGATATTTCCTTTCAATAGATTAACTTTTACTTATATGAAATAATATCGTGAAAATTTTTAAATTCCTGTTTTCATGTTTAGGGTCTCCTGAGTCCAAATGAACAAGTCCCGAAAAAAATGTGTGTGTGTGTGGTGAGTCTAGCGCGAAAACGAAAAGTCGTACGGAACTGAAATTTCATACTTTAACATATTCAACTAAACGCCCGAGATGTTACAGCAACTTCTTTATCAAAATCGGCTAACAAGAAGAGCTACATTATAGCAGTAAAATTTAATGGGTTTTAATATTATGTAGGTTTCATTCTGATATAAATAAATTGAAGTATAGTTAATAGTTTATAAATTGATTTTAAAATTCGAGGTAAGTGAAAGTCGTGGGTTGCCCGCAACAGATTTTTACTCTCATATTTTAATTATATGTGTTAATTTATACTTCAAAAAGTATAAGTCTCAAAGAAATGAAAACAACCATTCAACCCCTACCGTCCAAGACCAAGCGAGTAAGATAAGGCAAAACAATTCCCCCAGCTACAGACAAATTCAAATTATAACTTATTCTCGAAAGCCCCAAGGTATTCTTTCTTCAAATACATTACAGCATTTGATTCAACTAAAAAACTGAAACAACTCGATTGCCTGCTTACCGTTGTGGTTAATTCTGCGTCATACACATTGCCCTTGGTTAATACATCGATATGAACGTCTTAAATATTTACAAATATTAGATCATTTTGTAAAAATCATAATTACCTTCCTAATTTCATGAATGTCTTATTTTCTACTAATTAACAATTTTATTTGTAAATTCAACAGCGACGTTGCACAGTGGTTCCAATCGCACTTTTTCGGGATAAAAGTCTGTACTGGTAGTTCTATTTAAGATATATCAGCAATTTAATATATAGACGTATAAAATATAAATATATGGACACAATGTGAACAGTATTATTTATTATAATTGGTCACGTAAGAAACGTGATAAATAAATATGATATATCGGAAAGGTTATAAAAAGAAAGTTGAGGGTTTCCACAGAAGAGATTCTTATCTAAGGCTAAACAGAATACCAACACTGCGGAGTAAATACAGCGACAACCTTGTAAGATAACGATTTATAAAAACATATCTAATACTGAAACGTTCAAGACAATACTGTCTTTGAGTAACCACAATCTTATTATATATATTATACTATTTTAGAATTAAAGGAACCTCTTTCAGACGTGGCCGAAGACGGATGTCAAAACAATTTAGGGAGACAAATAGCCCTAATGCCGTAATGGCGACATTACCAAGTGAGATGTCGGAGATGGCGGATATGCTGGACCCCGTTTCTGAGAAATATCTTAGGGAATGGCAGGGTGCATATCAAGGACGCTGAGGCAGTGAACTTCTCCGAGGACGTCTCTAATAGCAAGCAGTATTTGCATTCTTCTGGGTGTGTGCGCCGATTTTAAAATATTTCGAATAACTGAAGACGAATTTCATATGAGCAAATGTAAATAAAAATAAAAGTTAAAATCCGGTGCTCCCAACACACAACTTTCATTTACCTCACATCTTGAAACGATTACTGAAAATTCTGGTGCGCTCAACATACAATCACTTACTTTCGTAGTTAAAATAAATTTTAATTTATGTTAGAGTTGAAAAAGTTTAAATAATTACTTTAAGTTTATAATAGAAACATTTATTTTAGATTAAATAATCTAAAACTAAACATATTGATAATAAATAGATGTTTCTTTAATCTTCCTAATAAGTTTATTATTACTAAAGCAACAATTAGGTGTCAACGTTTCGGGGCCTTCCTCATTTTCAGGACTCGCTGACAGCCATGTATGAGTTAAAATTGTATCTATTTAAAATTAAAAATTATTCCATAATAAATTATATAAGTATTTAAAATTAAACAAAAATTAAACTATCAGAAACCGCCCATCATAAATTTGGTCCCTAATAAATTAATTTTATTTTGACAATGAATATTATTATCAGCAATAATTACTTAGATTTATCTGCTCTTCATCACCTAAAACTATATCGTACAACTTTGTATGTAAGATTTTTTTTCTATAATTAAATTCTTTCATATTGTATATCTACCAGTTTTTTATCAATGCTAACAAAATGAAATGATTAATTTTTTTTTGATACATCAGAGAAAAAAAAAACATCGGTCGCTCTGCCAGACTATTTCAATCAGAATGAAACCTACATTATATTAAAGCTCATTAAATTGTACATCGATACAGCGTGTTTAAACAAATTCGTTTAAGCCGTTTTCGAGAAAGTAGTAAAAAGGTACAAAAAGCATGGGACTCATCTGGTTCGCCGATTTCGATGAATAAGTTGCTGTAACATCCAAGTTATATACTGGCCTCAAATATGAAATTTTGATTCCGTACGAATTTTAGCATTCTAGCTACTTTCCACACACACATTCAATATTCATTTATTCAATAGATTAACTTCATTCGCTATCATAGAGATTGGAGGTATCAGGCTGCCATTGACCGATACAACCTTATTGATATCTCTTATTTATAAAATTATTTGAATGATTTTAACATATAATGGAATCGCCTTGAAGAACTATTGCCTTTTCATTAATTCAGGCACAATACTTTCAAATTTTTATCTTCATTAAGTGTGATCCAAGTGATTTGTACATCCTAAAGGATCCAACCGAATGGTAACTTTCCGATATTTTTATTATTTATTTTTTTTTTATTATTGGATTATTTCGTAACAGGACTATCCTAATTTTAGCTGCTAATCGCACGGTTCTACAATGGGAGTCCTAGATTTTGCCTATCCAGGTTTAATTAGTATAGGGATATTTAACGAATACTTGACATAGCACAGACTCGAGACCACCATTTTACGTCCCCTTCGAAGGAAAGCTTTTATACTCAACCAAGAATTGTATACTCCCATTAAAAAAACCTAGAGCCAGCTCCCGGGTTAGGCCCGCAACCATGAGCATATAATCGAAGTGACCTCAGAAGATATTCAGTGTTGTAAGATGTATGCAAATCAAATTGACACTTGGTACGCTTTGCTTTTGATTTTACAAATTGTAATTTACTATAACACGACTCGAACAAAAACTCATGTGTTTTAAAATTGTATTAATAACCAGTCATTATAATTGTCTTGATGAATATTATCTCCATTAACAATAGTTTGATGTTACTTAAATGACAACAATTCAAAAGTAGAATTAAAATTATTTATATTAATTAGTAATCTCTCTTTTTTAATAAGATATCTAAATATAGACAATGAATGAACTTGATAAACAATTAAAAATGATATTTTAGAAACTAACGTTATCTTTATCTTGTGGTTAGTAGGAACATAAAACGTAAAAATAGACTATACCAAAGAATTAAATATTCAACTAGAAATATAATTCCTGATTATTCATTTTATTTAAAATAAATAAGATTGTAATAAAATAATAATATACCATTGCACAGTGGTTCCAAATGCACTCCCCGATTTATTTAAGATACGTCAGCCATTATACTCTAATTTTGTTCCTTAGTAAATTCTTCTTAAATGGTATGATTGGCATTTATTTTAGCTCACTTCAATTTCATAAAAATATATACGATTTTTTCGATAATTTTAGAGTGACGTCTCTTTTTTTCTCTTAGAGATTTTTAAGCTTTTAGTAAAGTAGGATGCACTTTTGGCTACAGACAGTTCTGCAATGAAAAGACCATACAAAATTTTAACATATAAAATTATTTTGATGTGTAACTTAATTAAATATTTTTGAAAACCGGAAGTGTTCAATGCGTTTCCCTATGCAGTATCGTTTTGTGTTTCGGAACAGTATTTCTTTTATTTATTTTTTATGTACATAACATCTAAACTGAAAAGCTATTATATCATTTAAATTATATAAATTACAAAAGGTATATTTGATATAATAAATTTAAGGAAAATTAATAAGAAAAATACCCAACAAATAAAAATTATAATTATATATCGCTTCAGGGCAGTACATTATTATGGTTTATCATTTGGAAATGTTAAGTCAGACATCAAAATAATTTTATAAGTCAATTTTTTTCTGGTATTTTCACCGCAGAAAAAGTTAATAGAACGTGTGGACACCATATCATTCTTCTGTCGATGTTCAGTCCGAGATAAAATCCGTCTGAGATTGAGGTAGTTCTCGATGAAGACTGGATGGCAGGTAAGTTTTTGTAGTTTAAACTTTATGTGTTTTCTTTAATAGTTATCGTTCAGAAATATTGTATTTGTCCTCATTTTTAAAAATATGAATATTCATTATTGCTAATAAAATTTTCAAGTATTTATTATGTAAAAAGTATTCAATTCGGTAACTGATAATGATAAGTGAAGCATTAATGGATGAGAACATCGATAGAGAACATGTTTCGTTAAACGGTTAAGATCAGAAAAAAGTCCAGTTAGAAATTGAAGGAGTAGCAGAAAGTACAACAAAACACGACACGTAAGCGCTGAATCAGACCCCCGTAGGAAACGTGTTGTTTTGAAAAGAGTGTGGTGCTGTTTAGAAAGCCACATGTGTGCTCTAGGTCAAGGACGCTTGTGGTGACGACGTTTCACAAGGAGAGCCAATACCTTCTTCAGGTGCCTAACGGGGCGGTTACAAGATGTCGTTTACCCCCTTGAATAGCCTTCGGCATGAGGGATTTCGACACCTAAAGTAATACCTGACCTCATCCTTTTAGCATACCTCGGTTCGAGAATAAAATTGTAGCCGATCACTTTATAAGGAAGGGACTTTATAGAGGAATTCCTCTTTCGGACGTCATGTGTACGCATGAGTGCGAAGGTGTGTCAGTCATCGGGGATTTTCCTGATGTGAAATCCGGGATGAAATGAAGTGGTCATCTAATTTGTAGTTCGGTCTAACAACAGTATGTATCGATGTATTCCTTTTTTAGAAGTTTAGCCATTTAACCATTTATTCAGGATAAAGAATGATAGAATTTATATTATTAACCAATCAAAAAACAACAACCCTTTTTCTATATAAAACCAGTCTAAATGAAATACACTTTATTTAGATTGCTTAGTTGAGTTAGCAGTCGAGAAAAAAAAATATATGAGGATATAAATAAGGATTGGTAAACCCATAAATTTGCGAAAAATAGAAATTAAATATACTATAAATCTATGACAATATAAGCAATAACATCTAGATTAATATTAAATATTTGACAGCAGGTTAAACAAAACTGATGACTTATCTCAATTCTTTACAAAATTAAAAAAAAAAAAAGTTCATGTTTTGGATTTTTAATAATTTTATTCGTCTTTTTTATTTTATCCTTTTTTTATATGTAATTATCTAGACTTTGTTTATATTTTACTTAAATGTTTGAATTTTGTATAATTAATATAGGGCTAAAATAACTCTAGTGGTTGACGAGCCTTTATGTTACTAAATTAATAAATATCTTTAAATAATAAGAAAACATATGATATGCTAATTCGAAGCACAAAAAAAAAAAAAAAAAAAAAAAAGTCATATCCACTCGAGTCACTCGAGATTTTAGTCACACTAGGTAGGGATAGAGAAACTTCAAAGAAATTTTGAATAATTGTTTATCATCACGCTTGAAATATTCAACATTAAATGTAAGATATGTCATAAAGAAAACGTCGGCACCAGATTATTAATTTTATATCTTAATTTTGTGTTCTTTTGACTGCACCCTGAACTAACATCTACTTACTCACACAGTCAATCATTCTCTCTTCAGTAAGATATTATTCTTCAATTATTATTGTTGAAAAATATACAACGTGTATTAATATTGGAAACTCGTTTTTGATATAAATTTCATTGTCTGGTGATAATAAGAATTCATAATTTTTTAATATGATTAATTAAAAAGAGATTATATGTCTTATAAATAATTCTAGTTCGATTCCTTTTAAAGTAGCTGCGTTTTATTTTATTTTCAGAGGCAAAGATTAGATAAAAAGGGCCAGAATTTTTTAAGCAATTTAATGACATAAAATAAACGAAATAATAACACTTTTCCTATAATCAGATAATTTAAAATAATAAAATACTTTTTTAATAATAGATACAAATAAAAATAAAATGTATTCCCACTGGTTGTCGGTTCACCATGTACTACGAAGGGCAGGTTAGAGGCTACTAGCGACCTCTATGGGTGACACTTCAACACATTCAAAACTAAGGGCACAAATAGGGTTATGTTTTTCATATATATATATATATATATATATATATATATATATATATATATATATATATATATATATATATATATATATAATGGAATATTAGAATTTCATTATTTATCATCCGAAAAATCAAACTCAGGTAGTATAAGTGTAACGATTTAATAATAATATGATTATATTGAAAAATATTTTTTGCCTTATAATTAAATTGATATTAATTAAAAAAAAAATAATAAATATCAAAATAGTTATTGATATAACTAATAATTTTACGTCATGTATATGATCAAAATGTCTATGGTATTTAAAAAATAAATATACTCAAAATATATACTTATATACAACATTACAACTTTTCGAAATAAAAATAAAAATGCTCAAGAAGTTAATTACGAAGACAGCTTTAATATATTTGTAATGAAGCTATAAATATACAATATCAATATGACCTATATTTTATTATTTTACATTCATTGTCCTTTCAAAAATATATCACTCAACATTTCCTCTACCGGTTCTATTGAGAATTGATCTCACTAATTGTAAAGCAAGGTGAAGGGAACTAAGAGTACTAAGATAAACGTTACGTAAGGGAAATTTGAGAGATTCCGTGATTAAAAAATAGTTATTTAAATGACGAAACAGGAATTGTTTCGTTTCCTTGTATATAATGTTTAAACAATAATTAACTTTATATAATACACTGAAACTATGTAAAAATGGCCAAAAAAAATAAAAAATATATATATATATATAGAAGGCAGTCCTATACATTTAAATAAGTTATTTAGTAGTATTGTATAAAAATTCAAGACATACGTATTTGATTAGTCATAACTAAATACTATATCAACATCATAGCATTCGATTTATATATATATATATATATATATATATATATATATATATATATATATATATATATATATATATATATATATATATATATTATATATATATATATATATAAATCCCTATATATCCCTATATATATATATAAAACCCTATATATATATATATATATATATATATATCACTGATGTTTTCAATTCACTCCTGTCAACTAAGATATTAAAAAATATATATATATATAAAAACGAATTGTAGGAATGAAACCGGGATACATGATATAAAAAAATAGGTGAATAATAAAGAACATAAATATTTAGTAAACAATTCAAACAAATAAAAAAGCATAAAAACAGTCTATTAGAAGTCGTCAAACTCCGTCCGCAAAGTGAAAGTTGTTCAGCTGCAACGCTTCTTGGCATAGCCACAGATTACAAGTTTTCATTAAAAATACACTAATGAACCTAGATGATATTTTTTAATACGTGTAATTAAAAGTGGGAAAGACTGTTAATTTAAAGTATGAAAAAGTAACTGTTCCGATTGCTCGTGATAAGGTTTTCTTTATATTATCATAAATCAAGACAGATTAAACCGATATTTACTATGTAAATATCGGTTACTCATTAAAATCATTTAATAATTACCAGATAAATAACTATTATAGCTAACTATAGTATATTACTATATAGATATATATATATACTATAATAGTAAATTGTAAATCAAAGCTAATTTATAATCCCTTTGAGTTAAGAATAGTTAACAACTGAAGGAAATAATTATTTAAAATCTGAAATCATCTATATTAGTTAAATAAAAAAAAAGAATGGTACCGTGTACTTTAATATCTGCTTTAATTACCTTAATGAAAATAAACAATTGTAGCAATCAAAAATATTACAAACATAACTGCAGCTATTAAGGATATTGTGGTTAGGAATATTCTTAAATATCTGTTTTACTTCCATTTAAAGGAAAATAAATTTTAAGAATTTCTTTAAGCAGATAGATTTATCTGTTCTAAATTTCTTAAATATGTTATAGGATAAGACAAGATATTAAAGTATCAGTATTAACACTAAAATCGGGTCTGTAAAACTATATAAGTGCTTTCCCTAATTTTAGTAAGTAATAATGTAAACTGTCGAGACTGGTGACGCGGCTGACAGAGAGGCGCGGGGAGCTCCTGGCGTTGTGCCTCGCCGTAAACTTCTGGGTTTAGGCACTCGATACGGAGGCAGTATGTAAACATTGTACATAGGTAGGAATGTGACCGAGATTATATTTATTTTATTTTATTTTTTGTTTTATTCTGTGCATGTTGAATGAATGACTTATTTCAGCTCTAACACTTATTGTCCTAGATAGTGGCAGATTGTATTATTTTTCAATAAAGCAATATTAATACCAAAAAATAATAACAATAATAATAAAAGGCTATGCGATAAAAATAAGCGGATCATAATTGAGGATTTAAAAATATCCACGTTCTGGATATGAGCTCTTTTTAAAGAAAGTAGGTGCTCAATTTTATTTTAATACATAGAGAAAAAAATGTAAATTAAAATTTGCATAGTGGTGATTAGCGTTATCACTAGCTCTTAAAATTATACCAAATTGAATAAACTTCTTTCGGCTTGAATGCGAAACCGGGTCACCTGTGTAACAAGGGCCAAATTTTAAAAAGAAGGGTCACATTTTAAAAAGAAATACTTAGAAAAACTAACAAAATAATTCCATCCTTTTAACTAGTTCTCAGTTCACACAGATTCTAGATTGCTAAAGATATATGGTTACGGTTTTCCTCATTACAGTAACCCTGCAATGGGTGCATTTATTTCTACGCGTACCATCTTGCGATACAACGCGTATTTTTATTACATAATATAAATTATGTTACAGAACATTAAGTTACATAAAAAATTAAATAAGTCAAATAAAACTAATAAATATAAACTTATAAATTAATCGTTTGTTGTAACAAATTAACAAAATAATACTAACTAATTGACTAAACAAAGAAACCAGTAACAAATAATAAATAATTCATTTGTTATAAATACTTAACGAAATAATAAAAACTAACTAACCAATTGATTAGTGTTAGTAACAGTGAAATTAAATTAAATAAAATTAATAACAAGTTATTGCCTGTTTCTATTTCTCTAATTCTGCATAGTCCACCCGGTCCACAAATTCATAAAATTTTGAAAAATATTTTGTAAGGAGGTCACACTTCGAAGGCGGCCATTGGTCTCCGTTTAGTAGGACTGTTGAGATCAGTTTGTGTCTATGTTTGTCCAGTTTACTGCAATCGAATAAAAGATGGTCGTATGTCTGTTCGCTTTTACCGTCACATTTACAGATTTTGTCGTCAGTTAGTTTGAATCGAAATAAATAGCTTCTGGCTCCTCCATGTCCCGTCAGGAATTGTGTCAGTTTGTAGGAAATTTTTTTAAGTTTAGTTCGATCGTCAATTGTTTTTATGTAGTCATAGGTGTGTCTACCTTTTGTTGAGATGGCCCATTTCGTATTCCATTTCTGCCTTGTTTTCATTGACAGAAAGTGTTTGATGGCGCTGATCGGTGCCTTGTCGTATGCTATCGGGAGAGCGGTGTCTCTTGCCGCCGCTTTAGCCGCTTCATCCGCTAGTTCGTTCCCAACAACGCCAACATGGGCTTTAACCCACTTAAAGCTGATGTTCATACCTTCATTATGACAAACTATTAGTCCATGTCTGATTTCCTCTAAGAGCCCTTCGTGTATGTTCATGTTCCTTAATTTCGATAGTGTTGTTTGACTGTCTGTCTGGATACAGAAGTTAGAGGTATAATGAGAATTTTTTATGTAGAGTACAGCCTGTAATAGTGCATACATTTCTGCCTGATTGTTTGAGCAATAAGGGCCTAACCTAAATCGCGCTGAATGCACCAGCTGCTGTCCTTCAAAAGCAAGGAAGGCAGCTCCTACCTTGTCTTGATCCTTGCTACCGTCAGTGTAAATGTTGATGCCGCTATTCGGGCTGGTGTCTGTAATGTTAAGCTTCGAAATATCTTTTTGGTGAATCCAAAGTTTACACGGAATTTTGTGTTCAAATTCATGAATCGGAAAGCTTAATAGATTTTTGCCTAATGTTATAATTTCGAATTTATTTAGTATTTCATCGGAAAGTATGGAAATAGGGGTAATGTTAGCGAGAAGGCAAGATGCGTCATATGAAATAGTTTTGTATCCTTTAATAATTTTGATAGCTATCATTCTTTGAACTGATTCTAGTTTTTTTAAGTTCTTTTTGTGAGAAAGTCCTTTATGCCAAACTTCTATTGCGTATGTCATAGTTGGCTGAATAGCAGCTTTGTAAATTGTTGACAATACTTCGGAGTTCAAACCCCAAGTTAGTGCTGCGGAGTTTGATAAGCCATGGACTATTTTTAACAGCCTATTTTTTAGGTTATTAATATGTAGGTCCCAATTTAGCTTTCTCTCCAATGTCAATCCCAAATATTTTATTTGATTAACTTGAATGATGGGTTTATTGTTTAATACAATATGTAGATCTGGTACTCGATGTTTTCTACTAAATACAATAAATTTTGATTTTTCAGGTTGAAAAGTGAGTTTGTTATTATGTGCCCAAATAGTTAGTTTGCGTAGAACTTCATTGCATTGTACTTGTAGGTGAAAGAATAGATTTGATTTGAAGAGGAGAAGAATGTCATCGGCGAATACGATAATCTCAGCTTCCTCCGGAGAAACTACACTGAAAATTCCATCCATTATTAGATTCCAAAGCAACGGGGAACAACATGAGCCTTGTGGCGTGCCTCTACTTTGCCATTTACTAGAAACTGTGTGACCAACCTGAATCTGGCTTCTTCTATCGGATAAGTAATTTCTTATAATCAAATAAATGTTTCGAGGGCATGACTTCTCATGCAAAGCTTTAAGAATCGAAGGCCACCAGGCATGATCAAAAGCTCCTTTAATGTCTAGCGAGACGGCTAGGATTTTTGATTTCAATTGTAACGAAGTCTCAACGAAATTGACGAGTTTATATAACGCCCCTACTGTGTTTTTTTGAGGAATGAACCCAAATTGATTTTCATTGAGAGGAAAATTTCTTGTTAGATGTAATAATAATCGAGATCCAACGAGTTTTTCCATAATTTTACCTGCAACAGGAATGAGTGATATTGGCCTAAACTGGTTGCAACTAGAACCTTTAGGTATTAGAACTATTTTAGAGACTTTCCATGGTTTTGGAAAAGCACCTGTATCGAAACATTTTTTGAATAATTCTGAAATAAATTTAGGATAAATGTTGTATACTTTTTTGAAAATCAAGGGTGAAATTCCATCTATCCCTGATGCTTTGTTTTCGATTAATTGGTTAATGGCAGTTTCGATTTCCAATTTTGTTAATGGATCGTCTAATTCAGTTTCCGGGATTGAATTGGCTATTGTTCTTGCAGTTTCGTGGTAGTCTGTTTCTGTTTCTCGATCATCAGTTGGCAGGAATTTTTCGATTAAGTAATTTAGAGTATCTTGCAAATTTTCTGTAAAGGAACCGTCTGGTTTTTCAATCGTTTGTAGCATTGTGGGTAACCTTATTTTACCGGAAGCATATTTATAAGGAAAAGACCATGGTTTTTCTTTACCAATGCTGCTGCAGAACTCTTTCCAAGAACTTAATTTCTGTAACTTTATTGTTTTTTTATATAGGTTTCTTTGCTGTAGATAGGCGTCCCGCCTAGCGTTTCTTAAAGTATTGTCTTTCGTTTTTTGGTAGAGTTTCCTAAGATTCCTGGTTGTTTTCCGTAAGTGGCTCAGGTCCTCATTCCACCATGGAACTATTCTTTGAGACGTTTTATGTAAATTTTTGCAAAATAAAATATTACAAGTCTTACGGAGACATCTATTGAACATAATTACTGTCTTCTCTATGCCTAAGGTGTCGAGACACTTTATCAATATGTCTTCGTGTGGGATGTTCAAATTTTTTTCATTTTCGAAATGTAAGTCGACGTATTTTACCAATAATTCTCTGAATTTTTCCCAATCCGCGTTTTTAGTACAGTATTTTATTTCAGGCTTAAAAATCTTATGAGAATAAACATCTGCGTTAATATTGTAACAAATAGTTCTGTGATCCGATAGGTTTTCTTCATCCAGTATGAGCCAATCTTGGACTAACCGAAACATAGATTGGTTGCAAAGGGTCAGGTCAATGTTACTCTCACCAATGGTGGATGAGAAAGTGGACAGTTTCTGATTTTTATTTATTATGAAGAGTTTAGAGCTAGTGATTAGGGCCTCTAAAGTTTCACCTCGTTTATTAGTGATGTTATCATACCATAGTTTGGATCGCGAATTCGAATCAACAGCTATTAAAATGTATTTGTGTTTAAACCGTGTCAGAATGTTTTCTATCTTCTCGAACTCTTTATTGACTTCAATATTTATATCAAAGTATGCGCTGACAAAAATATATTCCGTGTTGTTCCATACCAGTTCTACCACAACCACGTCCTCAAATGACAAATCATTTATTAATACTCCCTGAATGTTGTTGTTGGTAATAATAATAGATGCTCGAGGATTTCCATAACCTCCATGAAATATCTGATACCTTATCGGAAAGCCATATGTTTTATTAAGTTTAGTGTATGGTTCTTGCACTAAAATAATATCTAGGTTACTACTATGTATAGTGTGTAACAAGTTCCAGGTAGCAGTGGTTGAGTGATGAAGGTTAATTTGTGCCAATTTTAAAATAACCTTATGTCTACACATGATTGATAAAAAATTAATCTAAATGATAACAGACTAACCTTGCACTTGATAGTGACGAACATGTTTTCTATGACAAAGTAAAAATTATTGAGAACCAAATAAAGTTTTTGTACATTGCCAAGACATCCTTTACATATCATTAAGTATGGGGTTAGGCTAGTTCTAATGTAGCTGTACAGTTTGTCAGTCATAATCAGTATTAGTAATAATTCTGTCAATGGCCGCCTTAAAAGAAGGACAATTTTTAGACATTGATGAGTGATTGATATCTACTTGCCTCTTATTATTGACTCTACTATTGAAACTTACACAATTGATGCACTTGTGGACCTCGGACCTACATTCCTTGAGGGCGTGGGGTCCCGCACATAGCGGACAGGTCGGCTGCGCGGACTTGCAGAACTTTTTGACGTGGCCTATCCTAGAGCAGATGAAGCACCTCGGGGCAGAGTAGTAGTCCTCCACCGGGCAGGTAGCCATGTCCACGAACGCTCGTCCAGCCAACTTCCTTCTCGCTGAAGGGGTTATCTCCACAACTGCGTGTCTCCAAACTCTGATTGGTGGTCCTTTGTCGTTGATTTTATTCCTGTTCGAGATAACAGTTCTCAATTTTATATCTCCCTCTTGTAATCGATTTTGTTCGATAATAGTTGGGAGATGTGATATTGATGTATCAGGTCATACTTTTGAACACGTAGAGAAATTCAAGTATTTAGGTTCAATTATAACTAGAAAAAATGAAATCCAGGAAGAAATAAAGTCCCGGTTAAAGGTAGGAAATGCGTGTTATTATTCAGTTGCTAAGTTACTTAGTTCGCGGCTTCTATCTAAAAACTTAAAGATTAGAATTTATAAAACTATTAATCTTCCAACGGTTCTTTACGGATGTGAAACGTGGCCGCTTACTTTGAAGGAGGAACAACGGCTTAAGGTTTTCGGAAATAAGGTATTGCGTAAAATATTTGGTCTGAAGAGAGATGAGACCACTGGGGAGTTTAGAAGGTTGCACAACGCGGAATTGCGGAACTTGCATCCTGTGAATATAATTGAGCTGATTGCATCGCGGAGACTCAAATGGGCGAGTCTGTGTAGGCGGAATTTGGTGGTGTCGGCATCGAACCTTCGGGTTCGCTAAGCCTATTATTATTAAATTTCTGAAGAGAAAACAGTCGTCGACATTTTGGTTCGAGAAACAATAACAGAGATTAAGTAAGTCTAAAGAGCGCTAACATTGAACAAATTTTAGAAAAACGTGATTTATTTTTTTATTTAAAACAATAAAAAACCTAAACAGCATTCTAGCAACAAATATTATATACGAAAATAGCTTCAAATTTTCAAAGGGAACTACTCCAAAAAGCTTTTTTGATACAGAGTATGTCAATAAAGTCCTAATATTATAAATGTTATAAAAAATAAGTATTATATGTAACTGTATTATAAATGTAGTAAGTATAGTATTATAAATGTTGTAAAAGTAACTTTTTTTTCATTAAAACCAATATAGCTCGTAAACGGTTGATCCTACCGACCAATTTTATAAACCAAATATATTCTCCACTAAATTTCTGAAATGGGAACAGTCATCAAATTAACAATCCGAGCAACACCAACAGAGGTTAGAGAGTGTCAAACTGATGATGAAAAAAATGTAACACAATGAAAGTTACAGCTGGAAGAAATATCTATGTCAATAATAATGAGCATTATCACATATAAATGGCGCCATAGTAGGTCACTATTGCTTATTTAGCCTATTGCAGGATAGTTAATATATCAACAGTAACTCCACTCCACACTTGAGTCACACATTTGACTTCACCTTAAATTTATACTTAGGTGTTGAAAAACTCCCTCCGTCTCCTCCACAAAGATTTTTGGGCCAAATAATAATAATAATACAAACAAAATATAATGAAGTATTATGATAAAGGGTGTAGTTATAGAGAGATACACTGTATTCATAGATAAACAAAAAAAATGATGCTGCCCTATTTAAAGGGGTTGCTATAACACAGCATACCGAATTTTTCTAACAGGAATATTCTTAACATTTTATTTAACTATAAATACATTTTTTTTTTCCTTTTTTACTTTTTTAATTTTGTTTCCTACTTATTTTTCCTGTTTTTTTTTCTCTCTCTTTTGCTTCTCTACCGTTTCACATTTTCTTTCAAATACTTAGATATATCTATACATATACACCAAAAATTAAATTAAAAAAACAAACAAATTATGCATACATTAAACAACTACATACTAAAAAATCACACCATCATAAATAAAAACAATACCAAAATACTCAGCACCTAAAATCAATATCTCTATATATAAAAAAATTTGTTAAAATTAAAATTAAAATATAAGTAAACACAGATGCACATGCACGCCCCTCCAATTATACCTCTTACGAGTAGATGTCATAGTGTATAATTCCCAGGGAGTCGAGAATCACACTTTCTGCTATCATAGCTACGTCCTTTATATGGACACCTATGTCCTCCATGAAGCTCCTTGTTGAACCTGGCACAGCTCCGCGGGCTCAACGTAATTAATTTTCAAATGTATATGTATGCAGAATGTGTGAACAAAGTAACTAAAATTTGACCAATCTTGCCCTCCTACCTATTTTCAACCTGTTTCCCTCGCCCACAACGAAAATCCAAGGAACGACCGTATGAATGTCATGATGTTCCTCAAGTTAATGTATAGCTACTAAAAAAAGTATTCATATCAGGTGCTAAAATATGCAAAGATAACTAAGGGAGAAGTTGCTTCGGGGTACAGTCAATAGAAAACACAATTAAGTATAAACTTAATTTACTGGTGCCTAATACTTAATTGGGTGTTCTATTGACTGTACCCTGAACCAACTTCTCCCATATATACACACAGTCAACCGTTCTCACTTCATGAAGATAACTAAGGTTGAGCAAGGCTTACTATGTTGAACAATTTTATGTTTATACATATATTTCATCCGACCCATTTTCGTATGCATAACGGCCAGTAAACGCTGGAGTGGCGTGACCGAAGTCTAAACAAATAGCAGAGCGAAGCAATAAGAAAACTATAAAAGAACAATTAACAGGGGCCCTGCGAGGCCGGGAGCTGGCGAGCTCTATGAGCGCTCTAGGGAACTAAAGGGACCCTTGAAAGGGCACAATGAATACAGGATCTGTTTACCCTCGGCAGGGGTTGGATTTATCATTTGAATAATATCTATTATTATCTTGTTACCTGATGACGGTGCGGTTCTCTATAGTCAGCCATCATCAATAACTGTCCATAAAAGCATTTAACGTTCGCTTCCAATCTGACGTGAGGGGAAGGGGAAGGCAGCCAGGGCTTTTTGTCAATCTTATCGTTAGCATTTTTTTCAATCTTTCAAAGCAGATATGATGTGTACTTCTGTATGTTTGTTGACTTATTCTCTTAATAATGATATTTTACAATCCGTCTTTGTTTTATTGCTTTACAGTTTGTGATTAAATATTTATTTTGCCAATTTACGATAGTAAACCTATAATTTATTTTTATACTTATTTTCTCGTTGAAATCTAAGGGGTTCTTAAAAATATTAATAAACATAAAGCTAATAATATTAATATTTTAGGCACATACAGTGCATTTTCAATGTTTTATTTTCCTTAAAATGCCCTTGGGCAAAAGAAGGAAATATTTACAAATGTTTTATGTATACATATATTATTTTGTATGTTTTTGTTTGAAGAATAAATGGAAGATAAAAAAAAAATATTAATAAATAAAAAAAAAAAATAATAATAATAATAAAAAAAAAAAAAAAAAAAAATATATATATATATATATATATATAATTAATATAATTAATTCATCAAAAATACAGTTAAGATTTTAATAATTTACTTCATATTTATTTTAGGAAAAAAACTAGATCAAAAATGCCATAAAAACAAACAATAACAATAATAAATTGGGATTTGTAACAAAAATAGGTTATACAACTTAATGTAGTTAATTTTGACTTCAGATTTTTCATATTACAATAACCTACTTTCGAAGTAGAACTTTTAACTTTTTTACATCTTAAGTTTTTGTTTTTTTTATTATATAATATTTATAATTATAAATATATATATATATATATATATATTATATATATATATATAATATATATATATATATAATTAATCTAGTTTCTAATACTCATTAAATTCTGCTCTTGAAAAAGTAGCTATGCTTAACCGTAGTTTTTTCAATTATTTTATTTCATCAGCTACCTAGAGTACAGCGGCACAATGGTATTAACCACACATTTTCAAGGCTCTCTAGCACATCACACCAATCCTAACTGTACGTGTTTGTTTGTTTATTCATTTTACTTCACTAGTATGCTACTGTAGCTTCTTTAAATTTATCTTTTAGGTTTAATTTGGATAGGGATTATTACGATCTTAGGGATCGAACAGGATAGAAAAATCATTTTACGACCCTTTAGACATAACTAAGGGGGCATCTACCGCGTTTGATCCCGCGACATTGGGCATAGAAGGCTGTTTCCAGCAACTACACCATAAGTGACCCCTTCTGCATGTTAAGATTCAAGGTATGACCTAAGATTTATTTGTTAATTTAAATCCTAATGTTTATTTATTTAACTCCTCAAATAACATTTGTTATCTTTACATTATACTCAACATGCGTAGCGTGCTCAATAACTTTATTAACTCATGTTATAGTATAATGAATTTCAAAGCTGTATTGCCCGTGGCTAACTTGTTATGTTAAATATCTAAGATGTTTTGCAAAATATTTAGAAACAAAGGTTTGATTCAGTTCTTACAAAATAGTTAAGGGATCACTGCAGGGTGGCTAGCATAACAGCTTCCTATGCAAAAGGTCACGGGTTCAAACCCACAGGTGGTCCTAGGATTTTTTAATGGGAGTAAAAAAGCCTGTGCGATGTCAGGTACTCGATAAAGATCCCTATCCTAATAAAACCTGGATAGGAAAAATTTAGGACTCCCACTGTAGCATCGTCGAATTTGCCATAGTAGCATAAAGTGACATTAAAATAAATAAATAAACAAACAAACAAAATAGTTCAGACTTTAACGAATAAGATAGATTAAAAAAAAAAAAAAAGCCATTATAGTATTGGAACCTGATTAACTCAATTTTATAAACAAAAAACAATAGTAACGTAAAAAAAAACTAGAAGTTCTACTTCGAAAGTAAATTATTGTAATCTTGTTGAACCTAGTTGACCAAAGGCATCATTAATTAAATTAAGTTGTATAGCATATTACAAATCCTATATATATATATATTTTAAATCTTGTTTTTCTCTTATATGTGAATAAAAACCTTAATTTTGATTTATGATTATTAGATCTATCAGAAGAGATTTAAGAACCTCTTATGTTTCAACAAGAGAATAAGAATAAAAAATAAATTATAGTTTTACAACCTAATTAATCACCACTTACAAAAACTTGTAGCAAGCTGAACATACTCGTATAATGGCAAAATAAATAATTAATCACAAACTGTACTAAGCAATAAAACAAAGACTGATTGTAAAGCATCATTATTAATTTTAGTCCTCTGAAACTAATTTATATAAATGAAGTATAAAAGAAAACCGTTATCCGTAATTACACATTGTGTGGAGCTGATCTATGCTGTTCGAGCTGGTCGGAACCATTACGCGGTTGAAAAAAAGAATAAATTCTATTTATTTTTTCCCTTCTGGTATAAATAAGATCTTATTTCTCCCCCCCCCCCAACTAGTGTTTTTTAAATATATATTTTTTTTAACTACGTTTCTTTTTTAGTTTGGTACCTTAAAAATTAAATCAGTGCCGTCAAACACTATCCAAAGAAGATTGAAAGATAATAGGACCGTGCTTGCAAAAATATTTTACAAAAAAAAAACTGTCTATAATATTTGCATCAATATAAATATATGTTTATTTATTCATATGAAATTGAGTATAATTTAATAATATGATCCAATGCAAAACCTTGAAACATAGGAACAAACGTAATATATGTATAAAATATATATTAAGAAAGAAAGTGTGTTTAAACATGCTTTGAAAAAATACCTATTATTTTTTAACAAATACTGAATAATATAACAAAAATAACTGAACTCCTTAAAACAGGACGTTTCTTCTAATATTTATTTTTAGCAAATACTCCAAGGATAAAAAAAATATATATAATAGATAATTCATTTAACCACTTTTGATAAAATCATATTAACTATATTTTATTCATGAAAATGCCTCAAAACTAAAATTACTTAAATACAACAGTTATTTACCTAATTTAAAATTTGATAAATCTCCATAAATTTAAAGATACCGAAAAAAAAAACAACTTCGATGAAGGAATGTCATTTCTTCTTATATTAATTTTTGGCAAATGCGGGTGAAAATATAATCTATAATTCATTTTACAATTTCTTATAAAATAATATTAACTAAATTTTGCAGCTTCCAACAGTTAAACAATTTGTCCACACTCAAACAGCTTTTTCTTTCAATAAAACATCAGTCTCCAAAAAAACATTAATAAAGGAAATCGGTAATTATATTAAATTTTCTCCCAAACGCTACACTCATAAAAGAACAACAAAACTTGTGTCGTTAACTTAAGTTAGTTTGTCTTAATTTATAATTTTTGTATTTCCAATTATTTTATCCGTTTTAATATGTAGGTTTTTTGTATTTTTCCTACAACCATACTATAATTTCAATTTAATTTTATCACATATTTGTTATTTAGGCTAATGGATTACAATTATCAAAGAAACAAAACATTTCGCTGATTGTGAGGACGTCTCATCCGAAATCATTTGTAAATATTTTCTCATCATTGTCTTAAGTGTTCTTTTGGTTCGATATTCGTTCGATGAAATATTTCAAGTTGTAAATATATAAATACAGTTTATTTTCTTTCTTCTTCTATTAAATAAATTTTATTTTTAAAAATGTTTCAAGTTTACGATTAATTAAATACCACAAATGACATAGTTTTAATAGCTTACTCCAATTAAAAATCTCTCGTTCTGATCAGGTTATTTAAAAAGTGGAAATTCGATAGAAAAAAAAACATAGAAAATACTTAATAATGCAAAATAAATTCCTTATTAATTTTGCAAGAATTACAGAATAAATTATTTCATCATATGATATGTAAACAATAACTAACCAAAATCCTGCGGTCATTATCAGGAGTCGCTGACCTCTAAATGGACGTTATCTTCTTATTCACACTGGTGTAATTTTTTTTTTTTTTTTTTTTTTGATGGGATTCCCCCAGATTCCGGAGGTGTGTTCCACTTTCTCCCATCGGATCCGCAGGTTAACGCGATATGATGCAATCGCTAAGCATTCGTTTTCAACATTCTTTCAAGTCTTTCTATTTTTATTCTTTGTCTTACAAAAGTAGGTTTACTAATTTTTTTTTCGAATCCGGTATACTCCAAATGAAAAATAGTGTACGATTTTTTTGTTTGTTTTTAGGGCTTCAAGGCAGAAAACCCTAAGGTCATCAGTGCCCTATTTTTATTTTAAGTACGATTTTGTTTTTAAGTGTCTCTTACAATTAACTGGCTATATTCTGTGATTTCGAAAAACGAATTTTTCATTTTGTATCGATTTACATATATCCCAATTGAGATATTGAGTTCCAAAAGGTACTATATCCATTTTAGACGATTTTACAGGAAACACAAAAATCTCTCATTTATCTATTACTAGGCCTATTTACTTGATTCATTTTTTTTTATATTATTAAATTCTAAACTTATTTTTCCAACTTATTGAACTTTTATCATGATTCGTTAACAATGTAATATGGATATATAATAGGAAAAATAGTACTTTTTGGAATGAATCGAAAGGAAAGGTTATATGTTTACAGAGGTTATAGTACCTTTTGGAAGGAAATGTTTTTAGTACTTTTTGGAATGAAACAAAATTTGGATATAGAACTTGTTGAAATGAAATAAAATTTTCAAATACGTTTTTAAAGTATGTGTATTTTTTAAAATAGAATCTTATGACGGATTAAGATAAAACTAAACCATTATAATACAAATATGTCAATATATCAATTTCGAAAAAATGTCTTTTAGTACCTTTTGGAAATCAACGTCTTGATTGATGGTAAGATAAACTATGATGCATACAACTTCGTTATCGGTCAATCAGCTACTCTTTCAACAAACCACAACAAATAAAGTTAATACTTAGAGTAACATCTTAATTTTATCCTGCCAAATTTACAATAGCATACTCGAAGAGGTATGTATACTCATAATTACCCTTTAAACACTGCTCGTTTGCAGCTTGAATGTAAACTAAACCCATTAGTTGGCAGAGCTTTTCACTTTCAAAAGTTTTGTTTTTTAGGTATACAACTAAATTCTATGCTTTTTTAACGGAATGTTTTTATATTCGCTTAAAATGGTTTTTTGAAAGAAAATAAAAACTGAACGTATTTTTACAAATGCCTGTACACTTAAAATAGATACGAAGACCAATACGCTTGTTTATATTTGTTATTTTGGGTCTACGAAACCATCTAATCCTCCCGCATCCAGTCCTTACAATCCAAAATCCTGAATGCTCCTTATTTTGTCACAAATCAAATCCTCCATAATGACCTAAACATCCCATTTGTTGCAGACATAGCCCGTGATAAATACTCCTCCTTCCATTCTAAACTCCCTGCACATACAAACCCACTTGTCCGTAATTTATCTTCCTCAGATATCCCTGATAACCCTCCAAGGCGACTGAAAAGAAGGTGGCCTCGGGACCTACTGTATTAAAATAGTGAAGTGCTACCACTGGGTGGTTCTTTCTCAAGACATTTTCATGACTTTTTATATTCATTCTACATATTTACTTATTGTATTCTTTAGTACAGTTGTAAATTACTATAAATAAATAAATAAAAAAAAAAAAAATTGTTATTTTAGGATCATTGCTAATACCGGTCTAATTAAGATGATTTTGCTCAGAAATTCTGTTGTCTTTCAAATGAATATTTTTAATTTTTCCGGAGATGTACAGTTTTTGATTTATTTATAAAACAATTATTTAAAGGTTTTAGAAATCCTTATTTTTTCAAACACTTAGAGAATGAATTTTCTCAAACTCAGCCTTATTGCACATCTTGACTGAGTAGGTAAACTTCATTGAAAATTTCTTCCTTCACAAGAGTTGTCGTCTTTGAGATTAATTTTATAAATACAGTAGATGTGTAATGGAATATTACAAGGAGTCGTTTATTTCTGGTTATAATGTTTGAAAAAAAGAAGGAAAATTAAGATAAATAAATTTTATCAAAAAATTATAATAAACAATCGTTGTTGACTTTTAGGTTTTACGTCTCTAATAAAAAACAATAATTTTAACAAAACTGTACTATACGGATTCAATATTATTCAGTGCGGTCGTCTCCTCTGACCTTGAACCAGGATTTGCTTTTTAACAGAGTGTTAAGAGGATCAAACAAATAAGCATTTATATTTATTTAACCAGCACCTAACATAATAGTATTAGTGGCGATGATTATCTTTTGTAAACAATCCTAGAGTGCTCCTCAATCGTAAACAAACACCAAAAGATTCAGTTATTTTTTTTAAACAAGATTAATGCTAAAAACATTATGAGGTCTACTAATTTTCATCGGTGATATATTCAAATTCCTAGGCTTAATCTGATATAATATATCTGAAAGTGCTATTATAAAAAGCAAAGTGAAAATAAAAAATATGGAACAGCTCAACATTAACTTTAATTTAAAATTAAAAAAAAAATAACAATTAATTTAAAAATACTTTTGAATGTTTTCAGAGCTTTTTCATGTCTTATCCAACTAAGACACTATCATTTTTAGGTTCTTGGATTTTGTGCAGTAAATAATTTAAATATTATATGTTACATATAGAATAACATAAATCGTATAAATTATTAACTAAAACAATTTCTTTGACCCGAGACTTGAACGGTGAATTTAAAATTTAATATTTATAATTCCTTTAGTGACTTAAGTGAAATATTAAAACTATACGTTTCAGTTCTTCTACTTAAATATAGAAGTCTTGAAGAATATTTAGAGTAGGTATGGAATATTAAACTGTCTAGCCGAGCAATTTTCAACATTTAATAGCTTGCTTGCATTTTTAATAACAGGCTTTTAAATTACACGTTGTGTCCTAGAAAAAAATTATGCTTAACTAGTCTAAGCCCAATGATTTCTCAGCAGCTCTTTCGTAAATTATTTTACAGAACTAAAAAACGCTTTAATTAAAGAGCATTTTACACGAGGACAATTAGGACGATCACTGAGAAGTCCTTTTTTTATTTTTTGATAAGACAATAACAAAACATATATTTGTTTAGTCTAAGATAAATAGGAAAACAAGGAAAAAAATAAATAAATAAAAGAACCAAAATCCTTCTAAGCCTGGCGTTGAATGCTAATAAATTTTAAGAGGCAATAAAAAAACGAATCCTGGGTTCCACCGAGCAGGACTGAACATGCTCCAAGGCAAAACACAACAAAGAAATGTAAAACAAACTGTGCACCAACAGCTCAAAATGTAGTCGTAACTTTGTATTCGAAAAGTGTTTTGCTCTTATTTAGAAATTGTTTTCTATGGTTCAATTCTTGAGGAAGAAAAAAAACAGTCGCTTAAATGAGGAAAAAAAAAAAAAAAAACATTCTCATCGATTTTCCTAAAATAAAGAGTTAGTTGCTTAAAATATAAAGACGCAGAGAAAGCAGGATTAGTTGGGAAGTAACTTATTCAGAAAAACCTAAGGTAGTATAATGGGAAAAACTAAAATTTGTTTATGTTGAAAAAAAAAAAAGATTTAATAAGAATATATTTAATCAAAATTAAATAAGTCGACTAACTTATTGAACAGGTATTATTTAAATTTTAAATAATAAACAAATCTACATTGTAAGCGACCATCGTAAAATTACTTTTTATAAATAACGTAAAAGTTTGCTCCCATTTAACCTCTTATTTTGCATTTAATGCTTGAAGCCATGTAAAAGTTAGTTCTGAGAGAATATTAATAAGTGTAATTGATAAATAAATAAAATAAATTGATTTCAGAAAATTAAAGCTTTCCGTGATGCATTCTGAGGAAATTATAACATAAAGGAGTAATTACAGGACTCTGAACATGAAAATCCCCGATTTATTTCTCAGGTCTACAGAGTAGAATGTATAGGAACTTATATCGTAAGAAGCCTTGAGGGTAAAAATCGTCAATATAAAATAAATTTTTAAGAAAAAATAGATAGTCTTTTTAATTATATTTTATTTTTTCTTATTAATCTTCTACAAAAAAAAAAAAATCAAAATTAAAATTATGATGACTAAGCGTTTGATCTTTATCGGTAAAATGAACTCGTCAACAGTTGCTTGGCCGAGTGAGGTGGCCCAGTGGCCCGCTTGGAAGCTGTGTTCGAATGTCAGCGTCAAAGAAATTACATCAGGAAAGAAACAGTCTTAGAACTCTCTTGATTCGATCAATAATAAATTCGATACTATATGGCATAATGATAGATTTATGATATTTTAAATTAATTATATTTTTATTTTAATATATGTAATTTAAAATTGGACAAATTACAATAAAAATGAAGCTTATAAAAAAAAATAAAATAATGAAAAAACTAACACAAAATCATAGCATACTTTTTCAACTAATGCTTACTGAATTAATTAAAAAACTGAATATTTCTTTAATTTTAACTGCTAATTATCAGAAAAATATCAAATATATATAATCCTGGCTCTGAAGATAAATATATTATTTACACATAATAAGATATTTTAATCTGCAACAATAATTTGTCATAAGTTAGGAGAAAAAACCAAAATAACTTTATTAAAAGTTGATTGACTCTATTTCCAGAGTAATCTAAAGAGTCGTGCCTTAGTCAGAGTTTCTCCAGCCCGACACCGGAGCGCTGCGCGTGTGCCTTCCTCGTACTATTGAAGACATATCACCTTTATCTGTCTATGTACAAACCACAATTGGACAGAAAACTGGTTGATATAGGGATATTTTTATCCTACTGAAACTAGTTAATTAACTGTACTCATTGCTTCATCAGTTTATAAAAAAAAAAAAAAAAATCTGTTCATATTTCAGAATTAGAAAAAAACAAAAACAAATGAATAACCAAATACAGAGAAATTAATTGTAACAAATTGCAAATTAAAATATGAATTTAATTTATTTGTTAATACTGTGTTGAGAAGCCAAATTATTGATTACCTTTTCTTTATTAGGTTTGATTCTTGTTAGCTGGTAAAAATTATGAATATTAAACAATGATTTTATTTGTGTTGAAGTAAAAGTAATGTGCCGGTGCAATGGACAATGTTTAAAGACGTGCAGTACTAATACATAATGAACCCGTTTTGTAATTCTATAACGTTAAAATGCAAATTCACTGTCTCCTAAATGTACAGAATATAAATGATGTTAACTTTAAGAAAGTTGATAATCGGCGAGTTAAGATCGCTCACAGGATAAGCGACGCTGGAGTAACGAAGATTAAAAAAAATAAATAAAAAACGACAAACCGAGCAACAGTTAAACGCGGCGTTAAGGCGTAATGATGAGACAAGCCTATCCTTTCTAGAGTCGGTTTATAGAATTAGGAGGGTCTGGTTTCGGTGGTGGGGAGTAACAGGTCGCAGCGGTCAGGCAAAAATCCCCGCCGCGAAGTGATTGGCCACTAGAGGCGGGAGACGATCCTATTGGTCGAAGGATGGTGTCATGTGATGAGGAGTGGGGGGCGTAGCACGGTAGCAGCCCGGCCCCCGCTCTAGGTCAGAGCCAGTCTGGCAGCCGTACAGTCAACACCTTGGGGCTTAGGTCACTAGCGTGTTGTTAACACGCCGCTTGTGTTGTTTTCTAGACACTTGAGATAAATCAGTTGTCAGTGCTAGGCGACTAGACAGTATATTCTTTTACAAGTTGTGATTTAGTGATGGCGATCCCGTTCAACCTACCCTCCGACGAGGAGACGGCTGAAAACTACAGGCGTTTGGATCAGCTTCTTCTAGATCTCTACGAAGTACTCAGGCAGATACTGCTCAGGCGACGCATCGAAAGAGGTATGTACCAAAATTTTATTTACCGTTCCTAATTTTCACACCCCCTCTTAATGGTTTGTTTACTCGAGTGTTACAAAAAAATTAAAATAATTTTTTTTATCTTCATAGTGTGATAATAGATTTCTTAATTCGATTAATCGTATTCCGGCTTAAACTTTCAATGCAATACCTAATATTCAACTAATCAAAATATTTCAACAAAATTGCATCTTCCGCAATCCCTAAACAGAATATTCTCCGCATGAACTGTGGTACCTAATTTTCTAGTTTCATTGTAAGTAGTGATTGATTACATTTTTTTTTTTTTTTTTTTTGTTAAATATTTTTCTTGATTAGAACTGACATTATGATTTATTATTTATTTTTTTAAACGTTTCTGCTGTCGATGACGGAATGATGTATAATAGGAAAAAATCGTGAATAATATAAATTAAAAAAAAATATATATCTCATTAAAAGTTCAAGTGGTTTGGCATTACGGAGATAACGCGACACCCCCGGGGTCGCCCGAGTTCGACTAATCACAACTAACCTGTTGATGCTCCCCCGGACTTGGGTTGTTCACCCGAACCTCTTACCGTCCCTAAACTGTCCCTTCTCGCAAAGACCGGTTTGCAGTACTCTTCTATTTTTAGAAATGCGAGCACGGAGTTGCTCGCACGCGTCAAACCCTCAGCCCGGACTAGTGAAAGTAATCCTGATAAGCGTGACAACGGTGTCTTGTAACCATTTCTTAGAAAAAGGGAAATATTCGCAGAACAGATAGATTTCTCCTGTTCCGAAAATCCGGTATGATTGGTACAGATTTCGAGTAGTTTTACGTAAGCTCCGTGGTGATTGGTAATATATATTTTGAGTGAACTGATTCTTCTATCCCGATCTCAAGATGTTGCCAGATGGATCAGTGGTAAGCTATTGTCTACTCCTAGAGCGTAGAACCAAGGGCACAGCTGATCCTTACGTCAGCCTGCATTTCCGCATCTTCCAAGGCCAATGCTGCACCTGGGTCCGCACTGCATCCAATGCCTCACTATCGTTGTTTTTTTGCGTGCTATTCCACGTCCATTATTAGTTGGTGTTTTATTTGTCGAGGCAAAACTGAGGCTAAATAGGAGTTCAAGGGGAAAGTTCCTTTTGAGTTCGTTCCACAAGGCCAAGGGCATCTCGTACTCGGATCTTCCGATACGCTTCATCATCGCGACCGAAGCAGTGCATTATAAAATTTACCAAGTCAGAGTACTCAAAATGTTTACTGAATTAAAAAAATATTCACATCCTTCGATGGTCTCATATTGTAGTACTTATTTTTGGAATCACATTCTCATGTTTTCTGTTATCACGGCCAGTTACTATAGAATAGAAAGGAAACAAAAAAATAGTATGTTCTCAAAAATAATATCATGAAATAATTATTTCTGAAAATTTCGAGTCATTTTACAATATACAAAATACGAAATTTGAATTAATTAAAATTATAAAAACGCGAAATATTTGTGTTTAAACGTTTCCTAAGTTATCAAAATAAAAAAATAATAATTGAAAAATACTAAAAGTTTGCTTTAAATTATTTTTATCGATATGAAGGTTTGTTGTTTTCATTAGTTTGAACGTTTAAAATTCATATTTACTGATATGAAATTAATAAATCAGACTTTTAGATAATATAGCCTGGAACGTTCAAATGAAATTAATAATTTAAGGTATAAAATACGATGCAGTTTATTGTGCAGGGATTTATCTTATGTAGTGTTTGTCCATTATTTTCGAACCAGATTGCTGGCAAATCACTGTCATTTTTTTTTTTTATTCTTTATCACTCTTGAAATAAGACAAAAGATTGCTACGAGAGATGTTGGGGTTCCTTAGTGGTTTAGTAGAACAGGTGTACTCAGATCCTTTGGAAATAGTGACAGGCGAGGGCAGACTGCACGGTACGGTACCCCGAATCCTACAACCAGTGCCTTTTGTGAGGGACGTGTGTAGTGGCTGGTACAATAGGGACTAGGGGAGTTTTTGCCGGAGAACAGGTGCTAGTGTAAGATATAGTAAACAAACGGTCGACCCAGGTAGTATTTTTTTTCCGGGACCCTCAGCCTCTGACGCACCCACACGCACAATCTCAAATCCGAGAGTTGTTTCAAACCGGTCAAACACCCCACCCTCCTCCTATCCTTTTAGTGTCTCTCCTTCAATACAGATAAGGAGACCTGAGAAGGAAAAACCAGCTTTTTTACTTACTCTTTTATTTGTGGGTCTCGTGTGTGTATGTGTGTGTGAGACGGTAGCTAAATTGTCTTTCGCGTGCTGCCGGTTCATTTTTTCTTCCCTTTTATTCGATTCGAATATATAAATTCAACACCTTATAATTCGAGAGCGGGCAGAAAAATCTCCGTCCACTTAAAAACTCGTAATTTTAACAATAAAATATATTAAAATATACGAATAAAACGATTCGTTGTTTCAACATATTTATACAATTACTTGAAGGCACCTGAAAAAAATAATGATAAATTTTTGTAAGTGAAGACTCTAGTATCATAAATCGAGAAAATTCAGATAGAACACGTTTGATTAATCTAACATGACTCCCAATAGTGGTTGTAATCATAACTCTAAATAAGTAGACGTTGAAAAGTGAATACCATTATTATTGTTAAAGCTCATTAATAAATATAATTGACTTCTCCTGTTTGTTATTTTTAATTTTAACCTCGAAATAAAATTAAATTAAGATTGATCTTTATATTGAATTACTCCAAGTGATTTGTGTGAGTGTTTATTTTTCCCCCACTCCTCAAGATGACTAAAGTCACAATATCCCCCTACCCCTGCAACCACACTGTTACTGAGATATACACCTTATTCCACCAGTGGCTGGACCGATCGAGCGATACCCAGAGCAGCCTCAACCACCTCAGCAGCCGCATCCACCTCAGCAGCCAGTGCTCCCCGACTTGGTGCCCCAGGGCAGGCGGCCTCCCGTACCACCACCCAGGAGGAGGCGGAGGAGGTGCACCAAGGCCCAGCAACAGCTAGACCGCCAGGACCGCTCAGTTATCCACCAGGAAGCAACTCCGCAACAGGGACCAAGCTGGCTCAACGTCGGGATAGAACTCCGCCAGATAGCTGAAGAGTTCAGATCCACACAGGTGAGAGCATCTCCTTGATTAATTGTGTGGTCCTTCTGGACATTGAGGTGAATATCATGATCAGGTTTTTAAAATTTTGATTCTCCAGATATTTTAGAAAATTAAATTAAGAAATAAAAGAATATTTGATATTTTAGATTTTTAGTGGAATTACTGGAGAAGCACTTATCATTGAATTTCCAATATTCATTATTTATGTACAACTAAAATTAACTATAATTGAAAGTAAAATATCTCTTTAGGATTATTTTTAAATTAACTTAATTTTTCTTGAGATATAGTATTATTACTTGGTTTCAACAAATTTTAAATTTATCATAAATATCATTACTTCTAGATTATTCATTAAAAAATATATATATATAATAATATTTAAGTAAAGTTGAATTATGCCAGGCCAGTTTATGAAGTGCCGTCTAGTGGTGCGCTCTGGTGTCGATCCCGTACATTACACTTTCACTAGTATGATCGCTTTGATTGTCTGACTATATCTGTACGTTCTGCGGTTTCGTGTTGCAACAGCATTAACAATAGATTAGTTAATAGTGTTTATTGTTTATATTTCTGCAAATAATTAAGTATTTTATTCTAACAGTGCTTCTTGAATAAAGAATTAATACTCGAATAAAATGTATATACTGAAAAATCATAATTTTTTTTGTAATTATACTAAAAAAGAGACTGCGATAATAATTTATATTTAGTAATTTATTATAAATTAGAAAAAAGTATATCGTCTTAAGTCCAGTTATCAGTTCCTCCTATTTTACAACCGATTTAATTCTATTTTTATGTGATTAAAAAAACAACAACTATCAAAGCAATAAAAGCAACAATTGTTAAGAGATTGTAAAGTTCAGTAGTAATGAAAGATAGTACAAACGCTAGTGTAAATGGATGATAGTAGCAATTGAAACGGGACAACACTGGGTTGCCACTAATTACGCTGTCGTATCATAGGATGACTCATGTCGTGGTTCGATGTCCTAGCCTTTGACGGAACAGTTGTCACATTATCGTCGGCTCCTATTTACGTAAAATAGTTGTTTAATTTTTTTATTTGAATTTTATCTAAAAATTTAATTGAGCTGTAAGCTCATTAAGAATCCTGACGACTTTGAATATCGACAATAACATAACTATTAGTGAAATAATCAAATTAAACATAGTTTTATAATAGAGCCTTTATTTTTTTATTTATTTTTTTTTTTTAAATACTAGTAATAGTGTTCTATTTAACCCCAATTCAAGTTCTATTAAGTTTTAAATTATATGAATCAATTATTACCTGTGATAAAGCACAAGAATAAAATTGGAATTGATGATAATGTTTTTTTTTCCCCCAACTTTTAAATAATCTAAATACTACAGAAAAAAATACAAACATTAAATATTCGGAAAGAGTTAGGAATTCATGATTTTAATAAGGTTAAAATACGCCTTATCCGCAAAAGTATTTATCGCTAACGGAAATGAGTCACTTCTGTCCTCTAATACCAGTATGCGCTCTTGCACATTTATTTATTTTTTTCAGTTTTAATAGAATTTTTTTTAAATTAATAAGAAAATGCATTAATATTTATTAAATGCTCTTGTAAGAAAGAAAGGAGGGAATTTGTCACTGGTATTTTACGCAGTTTACAACGATAACGAGTATACATGTTTGATCTTGAATCAACAAGCAACGGAGAGTTATTAATTAGTGCTATATATTTTTTTCTTCTGATTTTTGGGATTTTTCTAGAATATTAGAAAAAAAAAATATGCATTATTTATGGACGTTATTAATTTTGTTTTGAATATTGTAAGTTGTTTAAAATTCTCTGAGGATGAATCGAGACCCTGTATTGTAGAAAGAATAAGTTGATAGCCTATTTTACTTACTTGAAATATAATGATACAACTTTTATGTACAAAAAATGAAAAATAACGTAATTATTGTACATTTGATTCCGGAGTGATCTTTGAATCCGAGTATCGGAAACAGTTCCATTTTAAGATGACACTTGTTTTTTATTTGTTGGAAAAAAGTTGTATTAAAAATCTACAAAAAAATAAATAAAAAATAATTATAATAATAAAATAAATATACTAATAATTGTAGATACGAAATAAAATACATGTAAAGAGTAACTTAAATTAAATCAAGTGTTAACAACAAGCGTTTAGTTCTCTTGTGGCTGTAAGGAATATTTAATGTAGATACCGATTTCTTGTACTAAGTGTTTTCCAGAAATTTATATTTTTATTAGGGAAACCGACTTGTTTTCTTTAATGAGTAGGATAGAAAGAAAACAAAAATAAATTGTTAAAAAATATTAAATACTTATTGTTTAAAAAAATGCATAGTTACAAATAAATATGGTTATAATAATTACATAATAAATTAAACTATTGAAGAAAGGAGGACTAGACTATTAATTACCTAAGCTAATTAGAATCGATCCCCATTCTCCGCTCTAGTGGTTACAAAGCCGACATACGGAGGATCTGACAGTTCCTAGACATCGGCGTACCCCCTCCGATTTCCCGTCTAATGGATTAATCGAGTAGGAGTATAATAGTTATCAGCGGAACCGAACGAGGAAGGGTTAGGGTAGGGAAGAGCCCACAGGCACACTTCATTAAGCGCTGTGTAGACGGAGCCAGCAGCTGCCCGGTTAGCTACAACCAATATGTCCGAAAGCTTTTCATTTGACCCGGACTGTCAGTCAGGAGTTGGCTTTTGTGAGAGGGCCGATTGTTGTAATGTGAGTCAGGCTCGAACAAGTGTAAGCTTTCGGTAGACTAATTGTTCCCTGCGGTGGGGGTCGTCAAATGGTTCGTTTCCATTCTCTCTTAGCACCCTCGCAACCTGTCAAATCTGTCGCCACTAAAAAGTCACAGTAGTTGACGGCTACTGTACACTTGTTACATTCGATACTTAGAAAAAAAAATCTAGGGTTGATAGACAATTGATATGTGAATGCAAGCCTATCAACGTAATCCTCTAGAGCCTAGAGCCTTAACAAGTAACAGTAACAGCAAGTAATAGAAGAGTACTGGTTACTGTTTTGTGCATATTATTACTTTTAAATTAATTCCATCACATTCCGTGCATGGTCTTATATGCCAAGTATTCCTTAAAATTTGAAGTATTATGCTTTTAAAATTAAAATTAAAATATCTTCTTAAGTTAAAACAATCTAAAGCCTTCCCCTCATTTATTTTGCACATTTTTAAGTTAAGTTAGGAGTAGGAGGTGATATACCCAAACCAAACTCCCCCACTCTCCACTTATGGTTTTGATGCAAGCTAAAACTGAATTATCTTAAGTTTACATATAACATTCTAAAACTTAGTTTCATTGTTTTTAGTTAGAAGAACTATTTATTTCAATAATATACATTTATACTGTGGTTTTACCCTCCGATAATATAACAGGCCCAACATAAAAGAATATAAAAAATGCTAATAACAATAATAATATAAGAGGAAATCAATTGCATCATAAACGTGGTAATTCTTTGATACCATTATTAAAATAATATAGAAAAACATATCTTATGATACATTAATAGTGTATCATAAATCAGGATTATGAAGTTAATTTATATTAGTAAAGAATGATTCGATTGAAATGGAATAGCTGTTTGAATAATACGAAGGGAGCACTTTTTATTTGAAAAGTAATAAAACTATATCTCATCTAGTAGCAAATATTATTCTATCTTGAATCAGGATGACAAAGTTAAAATTTATATTAATTAATAATACTTCAATGAGATTGTCATGAATTTATCACATCAGTACTCTGAATAGTAATAAATCTATATCTCACTAAATATTATTTAATTTCTGAGTTGTCTTTAACCAAAAGAATCTTTCTGATTTAATAATTAGTTTTAAGATTGGAGATAGTGCTTAGTTATGTACAGTTTTAATATATACTAAGGAAAAAGATTTTTATCGATAAAATGTTAAAATAAACCTTTATCTTTTATAGATCGGAGATGGAGTGGAGA
Organism: Piezodorus guildinii; assembly: GCA_023052935.1. Lineage (NCBI taxonomy): Eukaryota > Metazoa > Arthropoda > Insecta > Hemiptera > Pentatomidae > Piezodorus > Piezodorus guildinii. The sequence goes on from CM041292.1 coordinate 52,321,474, forward strand.
AGAAAAGACGAGAGATAAAAGCATCCAGCCTCTTTTCTTTGCTAGTACCAGCTCCTCTGACTGGATCTATCTGGACAACAGTAATAATCTTAGTCGGGTGGAGGATACTAGCCCGCAACAGATGAATGGACCAGTTCTGCCCATTTTTAAAAAAATAATTGACTTATTAAGTTTTAAAAAACTGTAGTCAGCTTTTGTTTAGTATTAATTTTATTTTATATGTTTGATAAATGTATTTTTGTGTTTTTATTTTTATTAAAGGAAACGGTTTCCAAAGATGGCTAAATCACTTTATATTGATCTCATGTAATGGATAAGAAGTGTAAATGAGGAAGAGCCCCAAGGCTTACATGACTGTAATCCTCCTCTCCTGTACAGTTCCCCTGTGTATAGTTTTTTTTTTAGTTTTCAATTTTTTCTATAATTTTTGTTTCGTTTTTTGGAGTCTTCTATGAAGCTCTTGACAGTTTTCGAATGATCTCGGAATGGTAGAATGCATATAGTTTTTCTGATGAAAACATGTTGCTATCTACCAGTGTACATAGTTTTCAAAAAAAAAAAATTTCTGGTCGTTTCTCATTCCACGGTCGACATATTTCATGGAATTTTCTTTGAGTTTTTTTTTTTTTTTTAATGATATCCTGTAATACAGTTGTGTCCTGGGAAAAGGCAAGGATTAAATGTATATAATATAAATGGTGTTCTTCTATATTTTTAGTCAATATTGTATTCTGTTAATAATATATAAATATATTATATGTTTGTGGCTATATAAAAGCCGTGTTGTGTGCATGTACATAATGAGCTTTGGCCGTTTGAGGCGATGTAAATGTTCTGAAAGCATGCTGTGGAACGTACCCACATACTGCTTGGCTCAGTACAGCTCTTGTCTTTTATACTTTTACCTTCAGTAAGTTTAATCCAAAAACCGACCTAATAAAGACATAATTTATTACCACTTAAAATAGTTGTTTTGTATTCAGTTTTAATAAATTAATATAATTTAAAAGACAAGTGTTGTAGAGTTACTTAAATGTACGGACCACGCACATCAAAGCATTCTGTGATTTTGCTCGTGCTTTCGAGTGAATTCCTGTCCAATGATCTCAAAAGGGTAGCATTGCCAATGCTTCCTTTTTTTTCATTTTTATTTAGTATATATAATTATTACCCCTAGTCAGTATAAGTCTTAGACTAGAGGTTAGATTTAAGCATTTATTGTTTTCTTTTATTTTTTTTTAATTTAATAAAAATAAAACAAAACCATTGACCAATTTTACACAGAAAGGAACTATATTTCTAAAATTTGGAAAAGGCCTACAAAATTGTGATTGTAACTTTTTGGCTCAGGTAAAAATGTTACTAATGGCATTTATAAATTTATTTTCATGTCATATTTTATATATGAAACATACCGAATTAAAATATTTTGGCTATAAAAGTTTGCATGTTTTTTAATAAAATACTTAATCGATTGTACATTTAGTTGTTATAAGATAAGATCATTTAGCCATCGATGATTTTATGAACCCAAGAATTATATGTTCACTTAATTTTAGTAAATTTTCTTTCTTTGTTCTTTTTTTTTTCATCATTTTATGTTACTTTAATATATTTTTATAGGCGTCTGATGTAATTATTACTATGACCCAAACACACTCTCTACCCAACGGTCTTTCACCCTGTACATTTTCCATTTTTGTATCTAGTAGAATTTATTATCTTTATTGTAAACAAATATTGTTTTTTACTATTAATTGATTGCATATTGTAAAGGTTTATAAATAAATTTATGCCAAAATGGTTTCCATTCTGTAACTTATGTTGTTTTTTTCTCCCAAAAACCTCTTATTTATATATCATACATAAATAAATATACTAAAATATTCAAAGATGTAAAATTCACTATAAACCATCAAAGTAAAAGAAACAGATAATTCATGACAAACAAAAATGAGCGTCAGTCAATTTATTGCATAATTTCCTTAAGTTTTGATACCATACCACTTTCAAATCAATTTTCATGTCTCTATGCACACTTAAGCAATTGTGTATAGCTAAATTTGACCTTTATGAACAGTTAAATAGAAGGTAATTAAAAATTACTACTAAAAACTATGTTGCTGTTAATGAATAAATCATATTTTTAATAACATTTTAAATCTCAAGATAATAATATCTTGAAATGGAATATAACTAATTAAAAAAGAAAAGGAAACATTAGAGTTTGAATTCACACTTAGGAAAGTAGTTTGAGATTAATTCAACTGTCTAAATGAACCTCGTCTTCAATTGTTTAACTAAAAATCTTCTACTTTTCTGTTTGGTTCTTGAATTAAAACATTCAAAATAATAAATGCTTCATAATATTTTGTAAGAAGAACAAATTGCAGTAATAATTAATGTTGATAAAGAATAATAAATCATTGATGAGGATCATATTTTAAAATCTAATCTAAACTCTGTTAAGAGGTACACCTATGTGTTCTCTCTATTTCACTTATTTAAACTTAATATTTGATCATGCCTCACAGAAGTAATTAACCAGCTATTCAGAATAGAATAGAAAAGATATTTTATTCTGGGATAATGCGCCCTAAGAGTAACATAAATCAACGAAACTAGAGATTGCATCTGGTCTAAAATACTAATGAAACTGAAAATATTAACAAATACAATAAATGTATATATTATATTGTTATTTAGAATAATATTCATTAGTTTTAACTTATGTTATTATCTATAATAATTCATTCACCACTTAACATTTTACTTTCAAAGAACAAGATAGATGTATAAAATAATTATGAATCTTACCTTGATATAAAAATCAGTGGGTTGTGGATGTTGAAAAATCACAGTATATACGATTTAACTTATAGTTATATTATGATAAAAACTTTTTAAATTAAACAAACTATAAAACAACTGCAATGGTCACAAGCACAAATGAATCACCAAAACTTAACACCGGTGAAGGAAGCACTGTACAAAGATTAAATAAAATATGAAAAAAAATGGCAACCTTTAAAACAGTAGCTTAAAAAACTGGCGGTCATAACCTTCTTACCTCATCCCAGTGGCTTTATGGAAAGTTACATATACAAAATATTAAAATTGATTTGAGTATTTTTATTTTATTTAAATTAAATATTGATATTTTTTTAAGTATATACTTTATATTTCCATTTTACTATTTTGATCGTTTATACAAAGTTATTCTTATGTGGAAATTTTATGATTGGTAATTTATTTTTATTTTATGTTTTATATATCAAATATATTTGTTAGTTGTGTATTAATTTACTTTTTAATAATTATTTAATATATGTATATTTGAATAAGTAATTGGTTGAAAGTCCTCTCCTCTATTAACTATTAATTTACATCTAAATATTAAAGCTATCATAAAAAGGTATATTAAAATATTAACAATTATTTAATTATTATTTATTTTATGATTATTATGATATTCATAGTTTATTTTTCAAAAAATATATTTGACATATTTCGATTCAGGTCACCGTATTTTTTTCAGTTCTGGTTGCTGCGTAGGTGAGTTAAATATTAGCTAATAATTTTTATCCACTTTTTTCTATGGCATTGTTTCAATATGAAATTACTTTGTTTCATATTAAAAACTTTCAAATTGTTTTTCGTTTGGTCAAACAATGACAATATGAACCCACTTACTGTATAAATTATGTTTTGTAAAAAAGAATTAACTTTGGCTCGGTAACAGATCGCCATATTTAAAAAGCCAGTATGAACTGTTTTTCTCTTTTTTTTAAGGTAATTTAACGATCATTACAAATAGTAGAGATATATACGAGATAATAACAATATCTATGTTCAGGAATTATTAATAATTGTATTTTTGATCAATTAGAAATGCTTAAATGAAAATATTTAAATATAATTATTTAAACTATTAATAAAATTAATTAATTATTTTTATGCGCGATGCTATTGTAAAATATTATTAATTATTCCAATATGAATTTTTATTATAAACGAAACAGGAAATAAGGTATAATTTTTTATTCCAGATTGCCCTGGTATCAGGTGGCTGAACATGTTGAGACCTGCAGCAACAGGAATATCACGCCACTGATGAGTCATATCTTCTCCCTGGGCTTCCTTCTACCTTGAGTGGGGTATGTTCAACCATTACCTTTATTATTATTTAATTAGAATAAATTAATAAAGATATTTAGAAGTTATCAAAATAATTATAGGTTTAATAAGTTTTAAAAAACTAAATGATGAGTTCATTTTATATGAAGTCAAAGCAGATGTTAATCAGTGTAAAAAATTTTAAATTTATTTTAAGTTATATTGACCACTTCTGTAGTGATTTTAGTGACTTGTACGCATTTATAAATTGAAGTAATCATTCTTTAATATCAGATTCAATTTTCCATTGGACTCCATTCCAAATAAAACATAAGTGACTAATTAATAAATGTTAAAATATAAAGCAATTTTGAGATTTTCCGAAAAATATAATTATTCATTTTTATATTGTGCATGATTAATTTTGATATATTTAACTTAAGAATGATAAACTTGTTTAGTTTAAGATACTTCAGTTATGAATATTAATATTTAATGAACGTTTTGCAATTTTGAATTGATTAAATGAAATAAATTTTATTCGTTTATGATATACAATATAACAATGATTCGCTGATACTTAATTTAACAAATGGATGTATGAAAAAAAAATTATGAATATTAATCAAAATCCAAGCTAATAAAAGTTTAACTCATATCAAGCTATCTTGAAATATTCTTACTACTGGTGATTGTATTTTACATAAATACATTGTTATCAATTTTATAATTGTTTGTTGTTAATGAGTTATCACTGTAAAGAAAAGATAAACCTTACTTTCCATAGATATTTGCTTAACCAATGAATAATTAAATTGTTGATGATTTGAAGTATTTAAATGTAAAGTACTGCTATAAGGACTCTTTTATATGATATCTAAGGTTATTAATACTATAAAATAAAATAGTCCTAGAAAATTACGGTATTGAACCATAAGCATATATATTAAGAAGTGTGTACTTAATGCCACTTTTTGATCTATTTGTGTACCATCAAGTTCTTGAATATAATATAATATATATATATATATATATATATATATATATATATATATATATATATATATATATATATATATATATATAATTATTATATTAATATATATATATACACATACAATATACATGCATACATACATTAACATGCATACATACATACATACATACATTCATACATTGTATACATTATGGACATATGTTATTCCTCTGAAAAAGAATATTTTTTGAGTATGAAAAAAGAAAATCACAATATTTTAATATTCATCTCTAATTTTGTAACTTAAACAAATGAAAATAAGAGTAAAATAAAATGACTATAAAACATTTATTAAGAGATCTTGATTACTATTTCAGATTGCCGGAAGAGTATTAATGATTTTAGTTTAATTCATTTAATTTAAACATTATAAACTAGATATTAAACAAAGGAGTGGTCATAGCAATACTTTACATTATAAAACTTCAAGTCATTAATGCAATTTTACATTTGTTAAGGAAATATATCTATTTATATTTATTTACATTCGTATCCCATTTTTGCATTTCTGTTTTATGTATTTCAATGTAAGGAGAAATTTTTTTTTTCTTGTAATAATATTTTTTTTTTATGTTGAACCACTACTAGTTTGTTATTTTAGTAATAATGTTAGTTTTATTTACCATAATGATTGGTATACCTGAATGCTTCTCATATGTTGGCTTATTTTCCCATTCTGTAAATTGTTGAAATTTCTGAAAGGTAAATTCCGAAAACTCATGATGTTTTCATGGCCTGGTAATTTTTGGCCTCTTCGAAGACCCCATTTAATTAGATAGATTTAACCTGATTTAAATGAATATTTTAAACTATTTTAGTTCATTAGTTTTTTCATAAGACCAAATCATTGTCATTCTAATCACACCTTCTTGCTTCGTTCCCATCTGTAAAGGCCAGAAGTACAAAGACTGGAAAGAAGTAAAATATTGATGTACATCATCGTTCCTCTTGAATTGCACATTTCTGTCCAATTAAGTATAAACAAATGTATCGTTTCAACTTAAATCTATTTAACTAAAAGCATTGACAATTTTATTGATAATTATTCTACTTAAAATCCAATTGCGGGGAGATGGTAGGAATTTGTCTTCTTTTTGTTTAAATAGTGAGATAGCTTGTTGATTTATATTGTATTATTACTAAAAATTGTCCAATAAGGAACAAAAAGTAAGGTGTGTGAATAGCAACCCAATTAAGTTGGGCAGCATCGCTTGTTTGTTTTATAAAATGTATCTCTCTGCTACTTCTACTAAATTTTAAGAATGTATTAATCATTAAATCTTGCTGATTTTTTTTTCAATATCAAATACTCCATTGAATAGTGGTCTCTAACACACTTCGCAAAATTAGGATTTATGATTTTTGCCTTTTTATGACGACAAGTAAATTCACTCCTGGAGTTTATGATTGTAATTATTTTCAATAATACAAGATCATCAGATAATAATGTTAATTGGTTAATTCTGTATGTCCTTTTCAAAATATTTATTGTTAAATTGTTTTAGTCTTTCTTTAATATTTCTTATTCTTATTATTCAATTTTAAGCCGAAGCATATATTTCTTTACTCTATTACTCAAAAATAAGAAAATAAAAAAAGTGAAGCTGTTATATTTAAAATTTGCTGCAATGTAAGACATTGTAATTTTTTTATTTTTTTTATTTTACAACACAAAATAAACTTAAAATAACAGACTTTATCCATCATAATCATTTCCTTAGCAACTTCTGGTCTGATACAATTATGGCTTGAGGGGTCCATCTATGGTGTAGTGGCTGGCATAACAGCCTTATATGCCGAAAGTCGCGGACTAAGATCTGGCATGTGGCCCTAGGATTCTTCTGCCATCCTTCCAGGGGACGTAAAAAGGTGGTCCTGAGCCTGTATGATGGCTGGTACTAACGAGTATTAAATATTGGCGAGTATTAAAAATATTAAAAATTGGCGGGGTGGCCGAGTGGGTTAGCCTATTAGCCTAGCCACTACAGATGACCCAAATCTTTGTTAAACCAGGTTATCTCGGTATTTATTCCCCGTCCTCACCCCCTAGCCCCGAGAAACCCCTGTGTAGCCTTCAAAGGAGAGGTAGGGGTGAACGAAAGAAAGTAAAAAAATAGATTAAAAATTAATTTTTACACCTTTCTTTTATGATTTAAACCTAATTGTTCTCTCATAAAAGATTATACTAATCTTGTATGTAACAAGTAATATTTTTTAACAAGAAAAGCATCTTCAACCATCTTTTTGTTGGCATTCAATTTTTTCCCCTAATGTTCTTTCTTATATCTAGAGAATCTTTTCTAATGATGTAGTGCCTATACCAGTGATTTCTAAAAGCTTTTACTGTTACAAGAATTCCGCGAAACTAAATAAATATTTTAAAAAAATTCTAAACATTAACATATATGTTTATACTTGCACTTAAAATATATGATCTAAATTGTAAACTATTCTTTACATCAAAAATTTCGGATCCGTGTTTGCTACAGTAGTACACGTTATTATATCCATATTTATATACATTCTGATATTCCTTGATACCAATTATAGTCCTGTAACCTTTGCTCTTTTCTTGGATTTGAATAAAAAAAAAAAATTATTTATTTTTTTTTATGTGAAACTTTGTTATTTCATTCTTATTGATAGTTAAAAGTACCCGCTTCAGTGATGTACGCTTTACCCTTTTTAGAAGGGCTCTTGGTGAGATGAGTGTGGGCTGAGTGAAAACATCAATCACATATCTGTGTTAGCCGGGTCTGCACCCGTAGCTTGATCATTATATAAATATATTAATAGTTTTATTACTTTTATTTAAAAATATTACACAATAATATTAATGTAATTAATTTGTTAATTTTTTTTTCTCTTCATATCTTTATTTACACCTGTCAGAAGCTGTCTGACAATCAGCAAATGTGAGATCAGACATTATAAGCATGGGGTAGTAACAAATAGTTTCAATTTCTTGAAATAGTTAACGGATGCTAAAATTTATTCATTATTGTTACCATTATCTGTTGGTCCAGTATTTTTTAAAGGTCTCGCAGATTGAAAATTTACATAATGTTTGAAAGAAATTTTTTTTTTGTATTATTTGAATCAACTATTTAGCAATATATTTTTTTTTTTTGGGTCGAAAACCTTAATTACGAGTTACTCCTATTGAACGTTAATACCGTTTTAACTGTCTTGATAAAATTAAGTCGGATTGGAACAATATATAAATTAAAGATTAAGATACCCAGGGAGCCGGTGGCTAGCGCGCAAGTCTCCCACGCCAGAGTTGTGAGTTCGAGTCCCAGTCCAGCGGACTTTTATAAGAATATAATTAAATGGGGACTCACAGCCTCTACGCCGGGTAGTGAGACACGTCAGCCTACTGGTGGCAACTCGCAAAAATAGGCGTAAGGAGTGGTGACCTACCCTAAACATTTTATCGAGAAACGTGAGTATATTCTCCCAGGAGTCTATACCATGCGGCCAAGGGCCTACACGGCCTGTCGCGCCGGAGAGAAAAAAAAAAATAAATAAAATGTAAAGATACCCACAGCTGTTTATTTTAGCGTGATTTAAAATTTCTTCATTCATCAGTAATTTTTTTTCTCCTCCAACAGTATCAGTATTCTACTAAGTATCAGGCCAAAAAACATTTCAGGTTTTAAAATTTTAATACGATTACATAAATTTCTAGTTGTGGCTAGAAATTAGTCTGGCATTTTTAAATTCAATTAGTTTGGATCATTAAAGAGTGTATTAATTTTTGTACGCTCCCATTGATCATGTTGGACTTGGTAATAGTTTAAGATTGAATACATATCTTTTTATTAAACTGTCGTGTTGATTAGTCATCAGCTAATGCACTGTTTTTTGGGAACATATTTAATAAAAAATATCAAGTAATTTACTGTGTAATTATAATTGTAGTACTCATCAAGGGTTTTTGCATCAGTGTTTCCTTGCTAAATTGTTTTTGAGGTTACATTTACGCCCATATATTTGACCCTCAAACCCAATAATGAGCCACATAACAACAATATTGAGGCTTACCGTACCGCTGGAGGATATTCAATCTGTGATAAAATTTATGATGTACCCTTCGGTGAGGGCAGTGGGAGGAGGTCAGGACCAAATGAAAATTGGTGCAACAAACAAAAATTATAGATAAGGAATAATAACATAATATATAATGATAAAAGGTTTTCTCCCAACATGGGGTGGGTTCTGTGGATTAACAGCAGAGTTAAAGCCTCCCCAACTTCGAGGCGCGAACTCGTGATTATTTCATCCTCTCAAATTCGCTTATATATTTGCCGGGCAAAAAGCGATACTGTCCCGACGCGTTAGCCTTACTAGTCACCCCAGTCAGTGGTTGGAAAAATAACCTATATTTTGTACCCATATGGCTTCCTGATGATTTTCAACCTGTTGTATAATGCTTGGTCCCCCCTCCCTCCCTGCGTGCGATGTTGAATGTTCCTTCTCATAAGGACTTTTCTGTTTTAAACCTGCTTCTCGTTTAATTTAGTAAGAAAGCATTTTGAAATTGATTATTTAACATGCAGATTTAGAAAGATAATTATATACGGTACACGAGTCTTTTTTTTGTAAACAAATATATTAGAAAAACATTTTTCTTCTGTCTTCTCTTGATGGACAAGTTAGGGATTAAAAGGGGAAAAGAATGAAACTCATCAAATCCATCAAGAAGAAAAATGTGGAAATATCATAAAGCCAAAAGTTGACTAAAATTATACTTTTTTTTTTTTTTTTTTTTTTTTTTTATAAATTCAGTCATTAGTGGTTTTGCTAAAATTACAATATAAAGTGATGGTTTAAAAAAATATCAACAGCTGATTTTGATATATCCACATCTATTAGATAATATATCTTAACAGATCTTAAAAGTTTTTTAGATGAGGAAGATGGTTGGGGGTGCGGTCATAAATTAAAAACACACATTTAAAATAAATGTTATTTTAATTATGTGCCGACGTTTCGGCCTACAATGTGGGCCTTCATCAGGGCTAAAAGAAACAAGATAACAACCAATGTAATTATAGACTTAATAATGCGTTAGGTATATAATAATAATATGACAGTAATAAATTATGGGAACATAAATAATAGTTTAATATTACATTATTTTAAAATTTAAATTATTTTTTATTCATACTGTTTCTCTTTTGTAATGACTATATTTTTTTATATATTACCTATACTCTTAACTATGTTTTTAATATATTACCGTCATATATCAACTCAAAATTGTTAATATTTAAAATTTTAATTGTTCACATATTTTTCCTTTATCATTTTTTTCATTTACTTAGTCTCTCTTTATATATTCTCATTACAATATTATCATCTCAATTATGTTTACTTCCATACTTTATAACTATCATCTTAATTTTGTTTATTTCCATACTTTATAACTGTCACCTTATTTCCATACTTTATAATTGTCATCTTATTATCATTTTACATTTAATATTATTTATGTTCCCATAATTTATTACTGTCATATTATTATATACCTAACGCATTATTAAGTCTATAATTACATTGGTTGTTATCTTGATTCTTTTAGCCCTGATGAAGGCCCACATTGTAGGCCGAAACGTCGGCACATAATTAAAATAACATTTATTTTAAATGTGTGTTTTTAATTTATGACCGCACCCCCAACCATCTCCCTCATCTAATTTCTCAACGGTCAACAAAACTCCATCATTAAAAGTTTTTTAGTTAATTTAAAAACAGAATTTTTATCATGTTAAATAATTTTTACAAATCAGGATTTTCAAAGGAAAACCTCTGGTTTTCACATTGAAGCAATTCTGCTACGGATACATTTTTTTTCTGGTCACACATTGATTACATATATAATAGTTCGAAACTAGCAACGTCACGAAAAAATTCATTAGAGTATGGCGGTTTTTTAAAAATATTTTCTTACTTATTGGGTGTTGATAAGGATGTGCCGCGTTTGGTAGCTGAAAGCCAGTTGCGTTTACCTTGAAATTCCGGCGCTTTTTATAAGAAAAGGTAATGAACAGCTTATATGAACTTTTAGCTTTCTTTTTTCAAACCTCGGATTGCTGCACATAAATGTTTCGAAAATCTAATATATAAGCGCGTACACCTGTTGCCAGATTTGACAAGTCCTTATCAACACTTATTTATTTTACATATAGGTGCCGTGTAACACAACATTAGGTTAGAGGCACCGTTCGTTGGATTAATTACAATTTCTTATATAAATTAATGTCTTTGATGAATTATATCACGATATTGTGGAATTTCGTGTCATTTCCTAGTAGTTGTAGCAGCTCGAGCCCATCGATACCACTATTTCTTCTTTCTCGTTGGTATCTGTTGCACTCCACCATTCTGTGTTTTGTTGTGACTTTTACCTTATAGTGTTCATGTATTGGTGGAGTTGTGCTTTTCAGCCTTGTGTGTCCTATCCTCAGTCTTGTTAACACTAATTGATGTGTTCTTTGGCCTGAGACGAGGTTCTAGGGCACCGCGTGGGTTCGTATCGATTCGAGCAAGTTGTTTATTCAGTTCATTTACTTTCTGCCTATTCCGGTCCAAATATTAATACTTATCAACACTTGATAAGTAAAGAATTATAAAAAAAAATAATCAAGCTGAAAAAAAATGTCGAAAACCTCATAACTATAACGGATAGTATAATATGGTAATCCGAGTTAACATACTTCCACTCATTTAGTTTGTAAAATAATTGAATAAGACAAGATATGCACATATTTTAAATCCTTTTGAATAATATCTTAGGTGTTCCTGCTCTGAATTGATATGGAAGTCTTATCAGATAGTATTCTACAGTATTTAATCGTTCCAGTTATCTCTAATTTTGATTAATTGAATTCCATTATTGTTTTGATCGTTAGGTAATCATAATGACTATACAATGCTTTTAACCTTTCCTTGATTTGGTGTTTACCCCTCGAAAAATATTTCCGGACCCTACAACTCTTTCCTCTTAACAGATGGCCAGATATCTGACGTCGGGAGATTTCACGGTCGACGTGGCAAACTGATGGAGCTGCCAGCAATAGCGTGACATAAGGTCACCTTATTAATATCTCCGTGGCTGTGTAAAGGGCGGAAACTTTACATGCTTTTGCCATTTACTCCGATACTCTAAGATTATTTCTATTTAAAAAAAAAATCTTTTAGAGGGGATCTGCTCATGTGTGATTCCTATTACTCATTTTGGGGGAAACGATTTCTATTTACACTAATTGGTTGAGTTGTTTTTCTAAACAAAACGAATGTTCCATTTTTCCTTGTTTTGTTAAAGTCTTCAATTGCAGTACATTGATACATCTATTTGTAAGAAGAATTTTAGAAATAACACTTAATTAATGTTATAACCGTTGTGCACCTTCAAATGCAAGGATTTTTTTTTTTTATTCTTTTATTTGAATCTCCATAGAAAAGGGTTGGTATGTTTGTTTGAGGTTGAAAAATCTTATCAAGACAATAATCACATACAATAGTTGAAGATGGTCAGTAGTCTATACCAGTTCCCAACCAAATATTTCGCGGACTTCTTCATCCAATCATATCATGGTAAGGACTCTCTAAATCCTAAATAACGTTCATTTTATGCGAAATGCAACTACCGAAGCTCTGTATGCTAGAAATAGCCAAGTAGAGGAAATGGAAATAAAGAAAAAAGAAGCAGACTTTAAAAGTTTACTTCAATCTGAAAAATATTAAAATCATTAAAATTGAATGCTGAACCCGGCTGATTGCCTTTGGATATCTGAAAGTTAATAATATTATTACATATTTATCTAAGGTGTCACCTATGGTGTTGTGGTTAGTATGACAGGTTTCCTTGCCCAAGCCTGACAGATGAACCCAGGATTTTTTTAAAGGAGTAAAATATCCTTGGTTATGCTTTCCTTCAGAGGGGACGTAAAATAGTTCTTCCGAGCCTGTGCCATTAGTACTCCTATGCTAATAAAAGCTTGATAGGCAAAATGACTCCCTCCCCTAGAAGTATCGTCCGATTGGCCGACGTAGCATAATGATTATGTTGAATGAATAAAATAAACTAAATTTTAAAACTTCTATTTGGTATTCATTCGAGGACTCAAAAAAAGAAAAAAAAATTGTTTATTATTTTAAGCGAAGTTACTTCTGTCCTTATTATTTTCTGAGCTCATTATTTTCGAAAAGCTATAAAATGACCGATTTAAGGTTGTGATACTTACAGTCCCCTGTGAGTGATCACAATTATATCATTTGAAATGTTGAATTTGTAGATTCTTATTAAAAGCCAAGGTTTTACGTTAACGCTTTCCTTCGGAGAGAACATATAATAGTTGATGCCGAACCTGTGCGATGTCAGGTACACGTTTAAAGATCCCTAATAAAAGGATATATGCTAAATGACTCCCTCTGACTCATCGTCCGATTGGCCGACGTAGCATAATGATTATGTTGAATGAATAAAAATGAACTAAATTTTGAATGATCACTAGCAATTATAATCATTTGAAACGTTGAATTTGTAGATTCTTATTAAAATACAAGGTTTTACGTTAACTTTATTTAAATTGTTGTTATCCTTTGCGGATCCTCAGTTCTACCAAACACACTTATTGCAAACCACTGGTCTACATGAACAATTTTTCGCGCTCATAAAACTTGATTATAATCTCCTTTGTTCATATTAACCGATTTCGGAGGACAGTTCTTCTTTGGGGAAATGGGGGAAAAGATATTTCCAAATTTTTTTAGGCAACGTAAATCATGTAAGGTTTCGTTTCTGAATATATATTCCTCTGTACAATTCCATAACGATTCAGTGAATTTAACTTACATTCACAGGCACTCTAAATAGAGTTATTTGGTGTATTCTATTTCTCCAAAAAATTATTTACCACTCGATTCAATGATAAAACTAGAAGGTACGAGAATTGAATTGATAAAACGCTACGATGCTGTATTAGGGACATAATTAAATAAGATTTAATTTGTGAGCGACAATAAAAAATGATTTATTATTTCGGTAGTGAACCCTTTGTATTCGGCCGTTTTATAATGGAATTATATTTTACTGGAACACTTTTTTTTTGTTCTTGACAAACAGAATCGTCACTAGATTTTAGTGGTTTTTATCGAGCACATTTTGATATTTTTTGTTTCCACTCTATGAAATTGAAAAAAGAATGTATAAGCTTCTTAAATCAGAACATTGAATTTACTCTAAATTTTTATTGATACATATTTTATTGTTTGAGACATATTTATGTTTTGGAAACATAATTATTTAACTTAAATTTTGTTTTATAGAACTAATAAGTTTATAATTCTTATTTCGAATGTTCATACGCATTTAAGGCAAGCTATGATTCAGCTCGGCATTTATGCATTAGATGAACGTTTTGTTTATTTTTTAATTTTTATTATTAAATAGAACTTAGATTACTATCAAGGAGAGAAACAGGAGGGGCTACGCTGTACCGACCATCAATGAGCTTTAAAATATTTGTCATAATCCTGAACATTTCAGAAAAAAAATATACTCAAGTTTGATTAAGAATAATTTTAAAGCTGCATCAAAGAGCAACAACTGTTAATTAAACAAAGAATAGGACAAATGCTATGTATATATAATGTTAGTATTATTATAATTGGGAGGAGAAACTGAAAATGAGTGAAGGGATTAAAAATTATTTGCCCCTGAGTTACTGCTTCCGCATAACGTGGTCTGTTGTACTCCATAACCTAAAGTTTTATAAAAGCAATAGACATATGGTTAATCATATTATTGATGTTAGTTTTAAGAGGAATGATATTCGGATCAAATCCAGGAAATGTTCAACTATCCCTTGATATGTCCGCTAAAGCCGTACTGTGTGGAAGCTGGATTAACCTGCCATTTCATATCTGTCATTATAGTTAGTGTATCTCCCCCTATCTGTCGCTAAGCTCCTGTCCTGCTCGTCCCAAAGCCTCTTATGGCAATCTCGGTAAAGATTGTTTAGATAATGCTTCGGTGGTACTGATGCAATACATCACTGTAAACTGTTGAAATAGCAACAACGAAGAGGGAATCAATAGTTTAATATTTCGATAAATAATTCTTAAAACACAAAATATATATTTTAGTATGTGTTATCTATGCTTCTGCCCTTCAATTAAATTACATGAGATATTACTGTGTTTTGCTTACTCAAATAATTACGAAACATATAAGTTTATTATAGGGTTCGTTCACATGAAATGTCCGATTTTATAGTTTCTGAAATACATAAAGGATTTTGCAGGTCTCTGTTGTTTTCTTCCGAATGTTTACATATGTAAAGTAAAGCAGTTACTAATGCTCTACCTTTGTATTATAAACATTAGCTTCCCAATCATTACCCACTTTTTGGTATACCTCCTAATATGAACATGAACACGCGATTGAGTATATTTTGTACGAGTTTAAACTCGCCAGTCAGCACGAGGCCGCTAGAAATATTTGCAAGACGTTTGGAAGGATTTATGAACGGAGATTTCAATGCTAAGTTTCAGCTGGTCCGATTTGAAACTGTCCCAGAAGACCTCCGTCCGTAATAGACAACGATGTCCTCAAACATACAGTAGAAGGAAACCCCTACCAAACAGTTAAAGGACTCTCACCACAACTAAATGCAAGTGCATCTACCGTTTCCAGACATTTAAAGTGTATTGGGAAAGGAAAAAAGCTCGATACATGGGTACCTCATGATCTCACAGAGCGGCAGCAAGAGCCATACCGTTTCAAAACATCCGTGCAAAAATTGAAAGAACTGGCTACGAAGTTCTTCCGCTCCCACCATATTCTCCCGACTTGTCTCCAACAGATTACCACCTGTTCAGGAATTTAGACAACTTCGTCAAATTTCATGTGAAACAACGCAATAAAATAAATATATCAAGTAATCGTGAATAATGTTCTTTCCATGACAAACATCAAGTAAATAATAATGGCTTAATATAAATATAGGCAAAGTTACTAGTTGGTAGCAAGAAACAAAAAAAAAAAGAATCAGAAGATCTCGCGACTAACATTTTTAATTAATAGATGCCACGGAGGATTATCAGGAATATAATAAAAACTAGGATGCAAGTACAGAGTGGACCTGTACTTGTTCATGGTACAGGCCAAATAAGCAATTCCGTGAGTCCAGCTTGGCCTCATTATATTATGTTATGTGCTTTAGATATTATATATTATGAGGGTGTCTAGCAAAAGGGAAATCGGAAAAACCGGTAAAGTCAGGTATTTTAAAAACATATGAAAAAGTCAGGTAATTTGTATTTTGGTCATGGAAAATGGTCCCTAGATATAACATAATTTCTTTTTCACTCAGACAAAAGTTCCAATATTCCTACAAGTTGCAAATATCACAAAGCGAGTTTTAAAATAAATTTGTGGTCAGATTTGTAAATATTGATTATTACTAACACCAGTATCCAAGTTCATCATAATTCATTGGTAAGTCAACTTAAACTAACTACAATTTCAGCTGGTGTTGGGTAGATATAGTTGAATCTTATCGTAAAGTAATTAGTCATTTATATATATATATATATATATATATATATATATATATATATATAATATTAGGGAGCGGCGTGGTCTAGTGGATAGAACACTAGTCTGCTGTGCTCCGGTCCTGGGTTCGAATCCCGGCTGTGGCAGAAATATTATTTATTCTGTTAATTCAGTCGGGGGACAGACCCAGCCTCTATAAAGTGGGTACCCAAATTAATTGGGGAAAAACCTGGCGGCTGAGCGTGATTAAGGCCTAATCACCTCATTGCACTGCCGTTGGCCTAGAAACAGTACGAATCTCTATATGTACTGAGCCCAAGACCCTTCATGGGTTGTAGTGGTACAGGTTTTTATATATATATATATATTTTTTTTAATCTAGTATACCATATTAATTATAATTATTTTTTGTTTTGTCGATTTGGCCAGTTAAGCGACTTCTTATAAAATGGAAAAGTCATGGAATCTCTTTGAACTGATTTGCTAGACACCCTGATTATAGATGATATTTATTGATTATGCCTTATATTTTTTTCTATTAGGTTTTAAACTCTGTTGAGTTTATTAATCACCATAGTAATAATTTTATTAATCATCTAATTTATATCATTTAAACTCAGAATATAGACATGTAATCTGTAGTAGTTTCATTATATTATATTCAGTCTTATTTGAGATATTTTCCTTTACATATCTCGAAAACTATGTTTCCAAGATCGAAATTTTTACAAGTAGATTAATGAATAACCTATATGAAAACAAAAAACAATCATGTTGAGTCTCTTTTCCTTGATGAAGTTTTTAATTGCTATCAATTTTAGTAAATTTTTCAAACCACTTTCTTCACTATTTAGGTTAAGTGCGTATTGTGAAAACAAACCTTAGCTGGTATAGTTGGCTTTTGTTTTGATTTCATATCTGCAAAATTACAAGAGTTTGAAATGTTTCCCCATCACATTTTTTTCAACTGCGAAAATGGCTTAAAACGCCTGACTAAAGGTATTTTTCCAAATTTTTCTTATCAACGGTCTTAAATTCAGCAAAATATAGAGAATTAGCAAAAGATCTCATGAAAATCAAAAATGTTAAGCTTCCTCGTCTGAACGATATTGGCCCACATATATACTTGGGAATAACAAATAATTGAGTAATAATGTGCACCTTTTTTTGTTTTTCCATTCCGAAACTGTTGTCAACTGTATGCCTTTTCTTTATTTTATTTTTTTAATTTATTTTTTGGAATCTACAACTGTATAATGGAATACAAGTAAAAATAAATTTAGTTTTGGGAAAGTAACGTTGATTTTAATCACTTTTATGAATATTATTATACATAGGATAACTATATTTCACAATGTTAACACTTAACTTGCGGGTGTTTTATTAATACCTTTTACGGAGACTGGTACATTAACGCTTCAATTTTTGCCAAATCCGAAATCCAATCGTAATCCAAAACATTTTGATTATATTTTCGTGCATTGGAGACTATTTAATACAATTAATATTCATCTCACTAATAAATTAAAAAGAGATGGACGTGAAAAATTGCTCAAATCTCTTAATCATGGCAGTTGCTGATGTAGATTTTTTTCTCTCGACTCGACATAGCTACCTAGTGAATATCCCCATAAACGTCATCCTATAGCTTCGATAATCGCTTCGATCTGTGACATTCCTATTCCGTGAGTCGGTTGTAGAGCCGAGCTTTAGTCGCTGTATTTAACTGCAAGAGGTGTGTTGACAGAGTTACGTCCTTAATAAATAGTTACCGACCATATTTGTGACATTTATATAATCATATTCAGCTAATGGAAAAGGGGTATATTCTGCCTGTCCACTAGAATTTATTTTCTCTGTATTTATTATTTCTTTATGGCTTAAATTTTTTTGCTTTTTTACCAAAGTTAATAACTAGTAGAATTTTTTTTCTTGGATACCTCGCGAAATGTCAAGCAGTATATTTCTTAAAGCAATGCACAGATATTAAGATGGTGTTATGTATGAATAAATTATAAACGGCTCTAACATATTTGTATTTAAATTTGTGTTTAAGTATTTGGATCATTGAAATTTCAATCCTCAATATGTGAAAGTAAGGGATTATCAAAAGCCAAATTAATAACTATTTGTGCCTCATCGGTGATTGTTATAATTATTTTGTTTCCCTATTTATACCTTTTTTTCTCAGTCTGCTGGTGTTTCTCAAGGCAGTATCTTAAGACCCATTCTTTACACAGTTACTCAGTTTCCTTTCTACCTGTGCTGATGATGCTTGTGTATTATGAGTCAATAAAGATCCATTTATGCCTCCCTCATTCAACAGTCCCAATAAGAGATCTTGAAGTATTGTGTCAAAATTGGAGAATAACTATAAATTCCACTAAATAATCTTTACCCTTTGTTATAAATCTATAACTTTCAACCCTAAACTAATCTTTAATAGTATTTCTCTCGTCCCGGTTGAACAATCCGATACGTTGAACTTCAGGCGTTTAGTATGGAATCTGCAAACATGAATAAAAAGATTAGAAGCTACTCGCCTTTTAGATTACTTCAACACTTCGTAGAAAAACGCCTAAAACTTCCACTTATCTACAAAAGGCACATTTACATGACTGTTATGAGGCCATTTTGGACAAATGTAGTTGAGCTTTGAGGGTCTACTAACTCATCGAATTCTTTTTATCATCAATGTTACTTCGTTTTTCTCGAATAAAGCTATCCACAATGATCTCAATTCCATATGTCCCTTATTTGGTTTGAATCAGATACCATTCCTTTCATTACAAACTTTATTTACACTTATACAAATCCAATAGTTTCTTACTTCCTGTTCGGCTCTTGATAATCCACTGAGGCATCTGAAAATAAGATGGCCACGTGATATTATGATTTAGAATTTATTTTAGAATGATACCATTAAATAGATTCTCTCATGTATATCATCCACTTTTTAATATTTTTTTCCGATTTCCTGGTTAATACAGTTATTAATTTCAATAAATATAATATCTCATCATCGAATCATTATAAAAGTTATGCTTGTTAATAGCCGATATTGAACGAGAACAATAATTATGGATGCACGTGTTCCGTAACCTGTACGGGGCTGCAAGTCATTGCTCTCCCTCCGCCCGATACACGAATAGGCTAATTCGAGCGGGATGGATATCGTGGAGGCAGGTGATATGATGACTTTTAGAAACTGTCTATATCTGGTCACCAATGGCTTTGTCCATGCGCAGCTGTTTCCGACCTTAAGGGATTCAATTATATTTATATTCGGCTATCAGAGGTGTAAAGTGCTTTTTCATGTGGTTCTGATAGCAGCACTAATAGCTCAATGATTTAGAACTTCTCCGCCTTTTTTATGGATTGATTTGCTTCATTGATTTAAGAACGTTATTTTTTTTTTGTTCGACCAACTGTAGAACTTGTACGTTATAGGTGATGTGAGAACATTTTTTTTAATTGGTGTGGGAACCTAACTAATAAGGATAGTCACACTCCATAAGATACACAGGTCTTTAATTATGTGTTCAATCGTTGCAGATTTCCGGATACAAGATAAAGATTAGGATAAAAATATTATTATATAGCTTTAGAATTCTTTAAAATCCTTATATATATGAAATTTTATGGATTGATATTTATTTTAGAAAATTATTAAGCTCACGGCTTCTGTCTAAAAACTGAAAGGTTAGAATTTATAAAACTATTATTCTTCCGAGGGTTCTTTACGGATGTGAAACGTTGCCGCTTACTTTGAAGGATAAACAAAGTTTTAAGATTTCCGAAAATAAGGTACTGCGTGCACAACGCGGCATTGCGGAGCTTGTACCCTGTGAATATAATTGAGTTGATAGTTTGCGGGGACTCATATGGGCGTATAATGCTGTTGGGCTCAGTGAGGAACGTATTCCGAGATAGTTGGTATTCGCTGATATGAGCGCTTTTAGGCTGATCTCGGGGCCTTGAGCTTGAACGGTGATCATTGGACGAACCTGTGTAGGCGGAATTCGGTGGTATCGGCATCGAACCTTCAGGTTCCTGTAAGCCTATTATTATTATTTATATTTATTTTGAGATTTATTCCCTTCATTAGTAAGCGGTCTCGTTGTACATCTTCAGTTAGTAACCAACAGTTCCTATCTTGGTTTTATTTCATCCAATCTAAGAACATTATATTCCGTTTGACAGGTTTCTAATAGCGTACTTATTAAATATAAATGCCATTATATTAGAAAACTTCATTTTCTCACCTTTCTCTAGTGGTAAGGGTTTGTCATGTTTCAAGCTTTGTTTTCCAAATTATGAGTTTGTGTTGATTTTTTAAAAATTTGTATAGGTTGGTGTCGAGGTTTTAAAATATACTCGTAAATACGATTCATTTATAGTAGCACTTGTTATTTCATTCAAAAAGGTGCGTATTTTCATTCGTAAGATTAAGAGTCTTTAAATTACACCTGATACCTATTTTTCATATAGGAATGCCTATCGATTATTATATTTTCTTAATTTAAATTATTGGTAAATAATTTGAATTATTTTATTAAAAGACAACAAAAAAATATTCTCTTATATACTTTATATACTGGTATATCCTTAAAGACATACATCAAATCTGATCAGTAGGTTTAACGCAAATGGTCATAATTTTATAGGAATGAATCTTTAAATCAGAAAGCATTATAAAATTTGAAAGTTGAAAAAAATCGTTCGATACTTTTAAAAGAATTCCATGACTAGATAAGCCTATTCAAAGAGACAGTTTCCACCCCCGCTCAGATCGGGAGTTAATCAAAACGCTTTGCTATTTGTCAGGGTGCCTGGTGATTAATGTCTCCACTGAAGAAAGCCGAAAGGGTTGCTCTCACTTTATTATACTTTATGCAGATGTCTCCTAGGAGTGGGTAATGTGCAAGTGCTTGATAAAGTGGTGTCCGTTACAGGATCGGAAAGAGGTGGCGAACCGTAGGTTTATCAAATATAATTTATTCAACCCTTCCAGCCATCAATTACAAGAAGGAGGTCCTGCGGAAGAGGAAGGGTTAGCCGCCAGATTACCTCAAGAGGGAGTAGCATTTATCAACCTCCACGTCAAGGCCAAGTCGGCGGATTAGCATCCTGATGAAGACGTCCTCAGGGTACACACTGACTCCTTGGAGATATGGCACAGTCAATATTGCTTCTTAGTCGGATAAGGATGTTTGTCTTGAATCAACTGGGATTCGATTATTCAATATAAACAGTTCGAGTTCAGGTGCATTGTGGAAGGAAACTGAATTTAAATGATTAAAATAGATTAGGAAATACTTTCATTTTTCGAGAGCAGTAGAAAAAAAAATGTGGGTAAACAGAAGTTGGTTTATTATGCTTTACCATATTTATAACTGCGTTGCTATGCATCAATCAAATATGATCTAATAATTGTCCCCGTCTACAGAAAATTTAGGTATTTTCTAATCAATAAAAAAAAAATAATAAAAAAGATTTAAGTACATTGAATTAGATGAATGTTCGTTTTAATATATTACAGAGATACAGTTTATTTTATTCTGCTTGATGTTCGAACACAGTTGCGTTATAGTCGATTGAGCACGAGTTTATTGTTCTTTGGGTCCTGGGTTAGAATCCCGGATGGAAGAGAATATTATTTATTCTATTATTTAGAATTGGGGTGATCCTAGGTTATGGAGACTCTCCTGGTGCAAACCCAACCTATGTAAAGTGGATACCAAAAAGTGGTGAAAACTGAACGTGATATTTCGGCTAAATCATCACATTGCATAGCCGGTGGTCGAGACAAACTACTAACCTCAATATGTTCTCAGGTTAAGATCCTTGATGGATTGTAGAGGCACAGGATTTTTTTTCGATTACAGAGATACATTTTATTTTGGTAATTTACAACTGTATTAAATAGATACAAGAAGGAAATGTGAACTATGAATACATGAAATAAAATTATCATTAGAGGGCCACCCTATTTTTAGTTACTTCGTATCATTAATAATAATAATAACTTGACTATGTCCCTTAAGAATGTCGTACAGTAAATATACATTTCAATTATAAGTATATTCAATAATAATAATATATATATATATATATATATATATATATATATATATATATATATATAACATTATGAGGATATATAGGGATAATATATTTCGAAAACGTAGATATGTGTGGATAGGGAGTTTGTAATTAAAAGAGGTATATTTATTTCGGACAAGGCCTGCCGCAAATGGAATATTAAGGTCATTCGAATAATTTTATTTGTGACCAAATAAAAGGTTGCATTTCGGATGTGGGGAATGATTTTGGTTTGTAAGGACTAGATGTGAGAGACATAAGATGGCTTAGTAGAGCTGCAAAGGTTGATTTCCATATGTCCAAATGTGCCTTATATTGTGCCAAACGAGTTTTTTTATAATAAACTAGAAGTTTTGAACGTTTGCCAAGTATGTTTAGATGTAATCGGTATGAACTAGCAAGTTTTTTTAAGTTAGTTTTTAGTCTTTTTTGAGAATTCCAAGAGAAACACTTGTCAAATTGATATCCTACTAATGTATTTGTTCTAAAAGAATGAGAGGGATTAGTAAAAAAAAATAAAAATAAAAATAATAATAATAAAAATTATTTTTTTTAATAAAGAGTAATCACCAATATTTCAAATATGGACCTTCTCTAGAAAAAATCCTTCCCTAGAAAAAATCTTCTATTACTTATTTCACACATTTTATTATTTCCTTTACAACGTCATCTTTTGGCTTTTTTTTTTTTTTTTTTTTTTTAGTCTCATCATAACTTTCTTTCCTGTTCCAACATTTGAAAAACTATTCTAAGAATTATTTAAGAAAAAAAAAGGCGATGTTCCTTTCAACGTTACAGGCATTATTAAATAACACTTTAAATCAACATCTCTTTTTACAGAGAAATAATACATATATTTTTTTTTATCTTACAATTTTTTCATTCACAACTGTCAATAAATGTTGACAATCAGCGAATGTGATTATAAAGGAATGATAGTTGGCGTGGTAGGCATGATGGAGAGAAGATGCCCAACGGCACCTCTTCCTGGCGTGCTTTTTATTATGGATTTAGCTTAGAAGGTCCCTCATCCAGCTTCTTTTCAGTCTTCTGCGAGTATTGTCCGGCATGTTACTAGTGGTCATTCTTTGAATTAGATTGTTAGTATGTCCGTGTAAGTTGTGAA
This sequence comes from Piezodorus guildinii, assembly GCA_023052935.1. Classification (NCBI taxonomy): domain Eukaryota; kingdom Metazoa; phylum Arthropoda; class Insecta; order Hemiptera; family Pentatomidae; genus Piezodorus; species Piezodorus guildinii. Next base: position 52,345,426 of record CM041292.1, read on the forward strand.
AAGTTTGTAGAGGGTCCGAATCTGTTCAATGTGAAGATTAGAACAAACTGATGACGCTTGAAGTATGTTTAGGAATATCTCCTTTTCATCTGAGACAATATCCTTGATTCTTTATGCTTATAATTTCGCCAGTTATCTTCGGAAGCAAATTTTAAATATTTTTATTATTTAACTGTATCCGTCAGCACGTCATCACATAATTACAGTTTCTAAATAAAAAACTACCTTATTTAGTATCTTATTATTGTTTAAAAAACAACAACTTCAATTATTACTTACATATTAAACTACTCATTATTAACTGTAAAACTATTATCTATTATTAAAATTAATGACATAATAATTATTAATTCAAATGGGAAGTCATGTTGTGTAAAACAGGTTTTTTTTTTTCATAATTAGTAAGATAACTAAAAATATATTATGATTTTTACAGGTCTGGAAACCGTTAATATGAAGTGATATTCGAATTCGAAGAAGATTATTTTAAACCAATCAGAACGTAGTATTATTTACCACCTAATTATCTCACCCTAGCCCCCTTACGCAGAATCATAATTTCGTGAAAGAAGTTTTGTGCGGTTCGCGATTATTTTTTCTCAATCATTAAAAAAAAATATAAGCGGTCGAAATCTGCAAGGTTTGAAGACCTTTGTGGATAGTTAACTTCAAGAAAGAAGAACCTGAAAATATGCAGCTACTTTCGGTAAGTTAATATCACACATAAATATCTTTAGATTAAATTTTACCTAAGATAAAATGTTTTGTGAGCCTCTGATTTATTTGGATCAGCGTTCATTTAAACACCATTTTATGGTTATTACAAAAAAATTTTGAAGAATGTGTTTTATTCCCTCATTGTAGATTCATTAGACTTTTAGTTTACGGTATCATTGATTCACTTCTTGATTTGTTTATCTATATATTTATTTCTTTAAAAATTAATTTAATGTTTTAAATAACATTATCTCAGTTTATTATATTAATCAAGAGAGAATTTTTCATATGTATTGTAGACAATAAAAAAATGTTGGATGCCGATACTAACAATTGGAACAATTAAATGAAAAACATCCATTTTTTTCTTTTCTCCTTTATTGTTTAAAAATCAAGTAACCATTAAAACAATATTGCAAAAACAAATAATTCAACAGTACATGCCTCTCAGAACTTACACTACAGAAAATAACTGATTTTTTATGCATTTATTGACCTCAGTTCACTAGATTTATTCTATAAACTTATTATTTAAGTAAATAAAAGAGAAATATTCTATGAGTATTATTATTTGCCTAATTTAGTAGCTTAGTGGAATATCCATACTTGTTATATTAATGTCCGAGTTTCCAGATTTACTTTATCTCACAAATATAGGCTATTGCTTATAATAATAATTCATGATTGCTAGAACAACACATTAAATCAGAAGCAGCTGATAGGAAAGATCTACAAAAGAAATAGGTCTTCTAGCAGCCATTTTTAGCGGTTGTTGCCTTTGTATCAAGATTTAAGGAAACAGTCTATCTCAGTTAAAATGCCTAGGCCCAGCCAGGCCTGGGGGATGTGTCTTCTAAATGGCTAATAATTTTACCAACCAATTTAGAAAAAGTCATTGTAGTCAAGCCATTAAAAACAATAGACCCTTTTGATATTTCTTTTCTCTCTAAAGAAAACTAAGATAATTAAATAATGCTATTTATAAGGAATACAAGAAGATTAATAGAATTGTTGTTGTTATTTATAGAAGAAATTTGTGAAGTTGATTATTTTAAGGCTTGACGAAATGAACCAGGATTTTTTGAGCAATGTAGTTTTCTTTTAAAAAATCTTCCCTTAAGACGAGGAAGATCATTTAATAAAGGATTTTTAGGAAGAATAAATATTAATTTTCACTAGCTTAAGTCAATTTTAATATAAAACTTCCAACTAGAAACAATACTATTTTTCCTTATGGTTATTTTTATATTTAATTTTAAGGCAACAATTTTTTAATATATAATCTTAATAATATTTTTTTTTTTTTTTGAAAACTTAAAATATTGACTAAAGTGATAAAAATAAAAAAATTCAAAATTTCTAATTTTTTTTTTTGAAGGGTTTTATGTATTTCTTAGAAAAGTGTTGAATAATACAAGTAGTTAAAAGCGCCTAATTCCTACAAAATTTACTTAGGATGATTTTTTTTATTTTATTAAAGCTCGTTATTGAAATTAATGTGTTTCTTACTAAAAAAAATTATAATTGATTTGTTGGTGTTACAGTTAATTTATTGGTTCTATTATATAGAATTTATTTTTTTAAGTTAAATTATTTCAGTGGGTGTCCCTAATTTTATATACCTATTTTTTTATTTATTTTTCCTATCTTCTTTGTTGTTGAAAACTGCAGTAACAAAGAAAACAATGTTGCAAAAGCATTCTTTTTTATCTATATTACCTAAAGAAATATATTATATCAATTTGTGTCTAATTATTTTATTAATGTCACTTAATGCCGCTGTGGCTGATCAGATGAAGCGACTGGGATTCCTGAAGTTTACCTCTCCAGTTGTTATAAGAATAGAGGTTTTTCACAAGTACCTTACTTTACATAGGCTATTTTACATCTCCTCCGAAAGACGGAATGACAAAGGATTTTTTACTCCCATTAAAAAATCTCAGTGCCACTTGCTAGGTTTAAATCTCAGACCTATGGCATAGAAGGCTCTTAAACTAACCACTATACCACAGGTGACCCCTGTGTCAATTTGTAAATGTAAAATTGTATGATGTATTTTGAAAAATATTTGATGTAATAAGAAAGAAAACATACCTGGTCGTTTAATTAGAGATAACTGATCATCCTTGTCTATCATGAAAACCTGAGAGTGTTAATATATTTATTAATAAAATCCAATGTTATTTTAATACAAAAATAGCAATAGAAAAATGGATGTAATAAGCTCGTCAAACATAATGGAATACTGCGTTATTCGAAATAACTCAATATATGATAAGCGAAAACGACATTCTTCATTAACGCCTATTGTTCAATTTTAGAAATAAAAAAAAATAATAAAATAAGTATTTTTTAAAAATATTCATAACAAAATCACAATTAAAAAATAGAGAGGACTTGATGATTAATTTCTAATGAAAAAATAATAAATTAAAATCAATAGACCTTCATCAGATAGGAAATATTAGTATTACGATTATTATTATGATATTATTATCAGGAAATTACTGTTTTAGTAAATTTTTCCTTAACTTAACCTAGAGATGAATTCACTTAAATTGCATACTTTAATTGCTTGGAAGTGTTAATATATTGCATAATTAAACTTTTTAGATAAGCTAATTTAAATTGTTCAAAATGAACAATTTGTTCTTTCGATCAAAAATCTTTTGAAAAGATTTTAAATAGTATCTTAGGATGTGTCAACAATTTTTTTTTCGTGATGAGTGTGTATTTCCGTTCTTCTAGATGTTCAGAAATGGTCTTAAGAAGCAGACCGAACCGGAAGATGATATAAGTGTTCTTGGTTAGCGAGATATGGGGCTTTTCCAGGAGCGGGGAATCGCCTTAGCCACCGCTATATCATTAAACCGCCCCTCGCAATCTGCGCGGGGGAGGGGGTGATCTCAAGCCATTGTTAATTCTTTTTTTCCGTTAAGGGGTGGCGCCGCCGAGTTACCGCCGAAGATTAATTACCGAATCCGTTTTGTTCGGCGAACCTTTCAGTACAGGCTTTCGAGATCTTCACCCCACGCCCTCTCGCTCCAAAGGAGCTTTATTGGGGCGGTTTTGTTCTGCCTTTTCCTCCAGGGCAAACAATTCCTCAATCTCTTTAGTGTTGGTGCCGTAGGATCAATTTCAAAGCATTGATAAAAGGAAAAAAAATTGGAAGAAAGGGATAATAGTGGTGATGTCTTCTCTCTCTTTCTCTCCATTACTTTTAATGTATATTTTTTGTAACTAAATTTGTATTCAATACGTATTATAGCAGATATTGAGTACGTTTAGAGAATATTTATTTATCTAATTCCATAATAAGCTCAGATTTCAGTTTTCTGACGGCACATTGGTGGGGTGAAATAATTAAATCAGCTACAAAATATGTCTTCATTTCATTTTTTTTAGAAGAACAACGTTTGAAGTTTTTTTTATTTTTAAATGTTTGGCAATTTCGTTGGATAATATTGCTCCTTATTTTACTGTTTGACCGAATTACCTATATACCAATGTACAACCATGTTATAATAACCGGTGATCTCAATACCAATCTTATCTCCGATTCACCAGATAAATCATATCTGACAAACCTCTTTCATTCCCTAAACCTTTTTATTGTTCCTTTTCAACCCACTCATCACACGCAATTTTCCAGCACATGGCTTGATCTCTTTATCATTGATTCCTCTCATAAATTAGCATCCTCATCTCAGCTTCCTTTGCCTTTTCTTTCGCATCACGATCTCATCAATATCTCCTATAATATTCCAACTCCACAAATAATCCCTAAGAAAGCCACTTGGCGCGATCTAGACTCCTTAACAGCAGAAAAGATAAATCCATACCTTGATCCTTTATCCCAATCCTTGGAACCTATTTATTCCTTAACATCCATTGATGAAATGGTGGAATGCCTATCCTCAAATCTATTTACTTTCCTTGACAATCATGCTCCGCTCAAGACTTCCACCATCAAGCGCCTCCCAGCACCGTGGATTAATCAAGAGATAAGAGATTTGATGAGGCAAAGAGATGCTGCCAGAAGAAAGTTTAAACGCACAAAAATTAGTAATGATTACTCCACCTTCAAATCCCTCAGAAACCTCACCCAATCTTCCATACGCCGTGCTAAAGCTAAGTTTTTCCATGATTCCCTTTCACAAGCTCCTGATTCCAAATCCAAATGGAAAATCCTTAAAAAATTATCCGTGATAAATTCAAAATCCAATTCCATCCATCCCGTAACTCCCGACGAACTGAATAAGCATTTTGCTGATCCTCTTCTTATGCCTTACCCGACCCAAATCTGCTTTCCTCAACGCACCTTTGATTCAGAAAACTTCTATTTCCAGAACATCTCACCCGACGACCTCCTATACTCTATCCTTAAATCCAAAACCAATGATTACGGCCCTGATCAAATCCCAGTGAAAATTATAAAACTGTGCCTCCCAGCCATCTTTCCCGCTCTCCTACATATCTATAACTTCTCTCTCCAACGCTCCGTGTTTCCAATAGCCTGGAAAAAGGTTATAGTTCGTCCTTTGAATAAAGTTCCTATCCCTTCCTCAGCATCGGACTTCAGACCTATATCGATCCTATCCAACCTCTCAAAACCGCTTGAAAGAATAGTCCACTCCCAATTCTATAACTTCCTTGAACAAAAATCTCTACTTGTTCCCTTCCAGTCTGGCTTTAGATCCCAATATTCCACACAATCAGCTCTCCTAAAAATTACCCAAGACCTTCAATCCTCCATAGACAAAAAGAAAATATCAATCCTAGTTCTCTTTGACTTCTCCAAAGCCTTTGATATGGTAAATCATGAAATCCTTCTTTCCAAACTCCGAAACCTCTCAGTATCTGATAGTGTCTTAAACTGGTTCCTCTCCTTTCTATCTGCCCGAACTCAAACTGTGATAATCCCAAATAAACCTCCTTCCTCACCGATCCAGTTAACACATGGAGTTCCTCAGGGATCATCACTTTCACCTATCCTTTTCTCGATCTATGTTAATGACCTACCCAATTCCATACATCACTCTAAATACCACCTATATGCCGATGATCTCCAAATTTACCTTTCCTTCCATCCCACCGAAATGCCTGAGATGGTCCAAAAATTACAAGAAGACATCGACAGCATCAATTTATGGGCCATCAATAATGGTTTAAAGCTTAATATCGATAAAACCAAAGCCATCCTCATTGGTTCCAAACATCTCCTCAACTCCCTCACCTGTCACCCTTTACTCTACCTCAACCATAGACCCATTATCTTCCACACGTCCGTTAGAAACCTAGGTGTATTCCTCGACCAAAACCTTTCCTGGAATAATCACATTTCCCAAATTTCTAGAAAATCCATAGCCATCCTTAAACAGTTCCTCCGATTACGCAAACTTATACCCCTCAAAACCCGCCAACTCCTAGTATCCTCTCTTATCTTCCCCCACTTCGATTATGGCTGCCTAGTGTTTGGAGGACTGTCTGAGACGCTTGAGATGAGGCTGAAGAGACTGATGAACTGTTTCATTAGATTCATCTTCGGAATTCCCAGGCGCTCTCATGTCTCCACCTGGTATGCAGAGTTGAAGTGGCTTTACCCAAAATTCCGACGGCAATACTTCTTAGGAACTTACCTTTACCAATCCTTTAGAACCAAAAAACCCATTTATATCTACAATATGTTCACCCCCCTATCCTCTGTCCACTCTATCAACACAAGATCCCAGCCCTCGAACTTGCTCATTCCATCCCGCAGAACTGCTTCCTTTAAGAGATCCTTTGTCATGCGTGCATCTTCATTTTGGAATTCCTTACCCATGTCGATTCGTACATGCCAATCCTTAGCCTCCTTCAAACATCACCTATTTATCCATCTCCTCGAACATCAATCTTCCGTGCCTTTATAAACTTAATCGTTTGGCCTCTTTATTTTTATCTTAATTTTCACTATATTTTGTTTTAATATCTGTATTTCTTTTAAGTAATATGACCTTGTATATGTATATATATATGTGTTTGTGTTTGTGAATGTATGTATAAATATGTAGGTATATAAATGAATGTTGTGTGTGTATATATGTGTGTATGTCTGTGTGTGTGCATGCATGTATATACCATATGCTATGTAATTTGATACCTTGTTGTTAAAATTTATATAGCCAGAATTTAAATATTTTATTGTACATTTATATTATTCTTAGGGGACTAGATGTCCCAGAATAAAATTTCTTTTCATTTCATTTCATTTCATTTCATTTCATTTCAAATTGCAGAAATCAAGAATCGCGAGATGACTTTCTATATAGATAGAGAAGAGAGTTGAGAGCCGGAAAATTCAATACTAACTTTTATGTATAACCTTACATTTAACAGAATCATATGGGCAAAAATATATAACAACAAAAATACGCCTTCTTCAAGCACCCGAGGTTATGCTGTGTGTTTGTGTGTGTGTGTAAGTATATATACATACATATGTCACACCATTTTTCCCCGCCGTGTTTGTTTTGGAAATCTCAGCCAGAGGTTGGTAAATATTTTTGTGGAGATGAGAAATAAGTGGTTGTTAGCGAGTATTTCTGGGTCTATGGGTGACTGTTAAAAAGAGCTCTCTGACAGCCGCCCAGATATATATATGTATAAAACAGAAATATAATTAAATCGGTTAGTTTATAGTGAAACATCTGTTTTTATGAATTAATATTTTAAGTACAAATTACTAACAATGTCAGCTTATGAATTCAGAACAACTTTCCACTTATTTTAACAACTTAGTTACGATTTGATACTCAATATTGTTTCTAAAATCTTTTGCAATGTATGGATGAATATAATTTTTACGATACTGTTCGGTGGCCTAACTGGGTGGGATCCCATAATCTCTCATATCTCACAACATTACAAATAACATGTACACCTTCGTTTATGGGCTTATAACGGTATTCTGTTAACTTTTACAACTTGGTATATTATACGTTTATTACTAATCACATTTCTAGAATGTTTCGATGTCATGATTACAGAAAATTTAATTGTCCCATCCAATGTAAAACTTTATATTTCAATTTATGCTTTTTATTTATTTATTTAACGCCACTTTATGCAACTATGGCTAATCGGACAATGCTACAGTGGGAGTCCTATATTTTGCCTATCCAGGTTTTTTTAGGATAGGGTTCTTTAAAGACTACCTGATATCGCACAGGCTCGGGAACACTTTTTAACGTCCCCTCCTATAACCTAGGCTTTTTTACCCCCATTAAAAAATACTAGGACCGCCTGCAGGTTTGAATCCGTTACCTTTGGCATAGGAGGCTGTTATGCCAAACCACCCAGCTACAAGTGATCCCTCAATTTATGCTACTTATAAACTTTAAAAAAATCAGAAAATATTCTACGTAAAATAAACCATACATGATACCGTTTCCAAGCAGTTTATTTGGAAAACAACATTGTTCGCTTTCCCCTATATATATATATCATAATGGGATAACATAAATATTGTAGTGGGACTAAAGTCCTTTTTTTTGTAAACATAACGCCTAATAGAGTGTTAAATATTGTGTCTGTCAGTCTTAATTTGTATATTGTAAATTAACATGTTTGGCGTAACAATAAATTATTAGTAGCCCTATTACTATTCATCGACATTCCTATTAGACGTACGAACATTTTATTAAATTTTGAAATTTTTTAAATCTAATTTAATGACCATATTGATTATGTCAACGGATATTTCATCATGACTAAAACGTAATTCAGGTAAGGAATAACGCGAAGGCGCAAGAAGATACTACACAGCAACACACTCCTATAGTGGAGGTTGCATTATTCAGGCAAAAAATTTCTTTCAATAAAATAAAAAAGTTGAAATGACTGTTTACTGTTTTATTTTTAATGACAATATTAATTAAAGAAAATAAAAATAGCGTAGCCAGCAGCTTCCCTTTTATGACAAACATGTGTTGAACTGATTAGAGAAATAGATGCCTCACCCAGCTCCTTTATGGCCTCCTTTAAGTGTTTCTGTTATGAGCCATTGTCGAGCCTTCCCCGTCCTATTTATACCACTACGTTACAGCTCCTAAAATCTTCCCTTCCTAATGTGTTCATCGATTGTTGGCAAGTGTTGAATCGATCCATGTGTACCATTTACATGTGCGTCACTTATTAAAAACCATTGCAAGTAATATGTTTGAAATTGGAAAAAAACATCCCATGTTCCGTGAAACCGTCTGATTGGGTGTTTCAAGAGGCAGTAAAAATTATATTTAAGATAGATGTTCCCCAGGACTTCCTTCTCTACGTCCTGCAACCTAAGACGTGGTTTTCGTTTACTACGTCCTCGAGAAGGTGTCTGTGAAAATATTCTCTGTGCCTATGAGCTACCTACTCACAATGGATGCCAAATCTTGCTCTGCAGCTCATCATTGGAATGTATTCTCCACGTATTGCACACGTAGCCATATTTTATTTTCCCATGCAAGTAACTTCAGATCCTATGCCTTGGAAACCTCCTATTCCTCTGAGCCATACAGTTGTTGAACTGGACTCACTACTATGGTCCTAATTATTCCGACACTTGCTTTTAAATCATCCGTCATTTCATCATTAGTTGACAATAGTACCTCAAAATTCTTTTCGCATACCTAAAGCTTTCTAACGCAGTCAGATCGTGGTATCTTATTCCGAAAGAATATTGACTTATCGAAGTTTCACTGCACGAAGTTAACTGTATTTTGTTCATTGATTTGTTACCCTAGTTTTTTAGTTGCTACTTAAATTCTTCAGAAATACTTTCTTGTTTTATTTTTCTCCACATAAGCCAGCTGCTGTGTCTTTATAAATAATACCACCTGGACATGTACAAAATAGGCCGTATTGCATAATCTCGAGCCTATATTAAAGAGAGTAGTATAAAAAATATCGATTACCTAAACCAAAATAGGAATCCAACTCAATGAATTAATCTTTCAATGCTTCAAGTCAAATTTTCGAAATTAATCATCTCTTTAATTTCTTTCGTCTAAAATAACTGTATTTTAGTTGTTGAAAGAACGGTAAACAAGTAAAGAATTTGATTATTATTTAAAAGAGATATAAGGAGAACAAAAGTTTTAATATTTATTAGAATGATTTTTGACAATTATTTAAATCTTTGTAGATATTTTGACCTGTATAGATCATTTGTAATAAATTCGTCTTTTCTTTGATCACGTTCTGTTTCTTTCGCTAAAAAAACCCCAGTTTTTTAGTTTTTTAAAGAACCGTAAACAAGTAAATAATTTGATTATTAATCAAAAGAGATATAAGGAGAACGAAAATATCAATATTTATTAGACTGATTTGTGATAATAAGTAAAACTTTTGTATATATTTGGACCTGTATAGATCATTTTATATATATTCATTTATCGATAAATCGATAAGAATACAGTTTTATTTAACATTATAATGGTGAGGAGGCAATGCTAAATCACTGGAAGTATTTGCTTATCAAACCAGTAGATGAGAACTTACAAACTATTCATTTTTCATTATTTATGACGGGCCTAGTATCCACTAACTGTTTTAAATAAATAGTAATAAATCGTCTCCTATCCGCCCGTGATGCTATACATTCTTTTAGAGCTCCTTATTTCGAGATGTTTGTTTCTGTTGCAGTGACAAGCCCTCGGAATTCGGATTAGTGGGCTCATGAAAAATAGCTGGGTGAGTAATGGTCTAGGGCGGCTGTCAGAGAGCTCTTTTTAACAGTCACCCATAGACCCAGAAATACTCGCTAACAACCACTTATTTCCAAAAGTTCCACAGAAATATTTACCAACCTCTGGCTGAGATTTCCAAAACAAACACGGCGGTGAAATATGGTGTGACAAAGGGGTAGCAGATGAGGAAGTAGAGATTATAGTGCCTCGTGGAGTCATTTACAATTTCCACTAGATTTGAACCGTGGCTTCACTCTGTCGCTCTTGGGTGGATACATTTGCAATTCTATACTACTTTGTTTGTGAGTCGCACGTGGTCTATCATTTCATTGACTAAATTATACTAAATTATCATCATACTAAATTACACCAATATCTACTACTTAGATCAAGATTTTTTTTATTGTTTGCCCAAATTGATGAAATAAATAAAGTATTTGAATTATAATTTGATTAATTTTTTTCTCTCTTCATATTTTTAATTCGCACCTGTCAAAAGCAATAAGTGACAATAAGCAAATGTGCTATATAAACATGAGCAGCGGTCATAATAGGCATGGGGAAGGAAAGTGCCTAGCAGCACCCCTTCCTAGACTTGATTTAGCAGAGAGTTCTCTCTCCAGCTTCTTTTCAGTCTTTTTCTTACTGGCATTTCAGTTAATGACATGTCCTGTATTAGTATATTTCAGTGTTCGTGTAGTTTGCTATAATAAAGCGAATAGGGAGTTCTTATGTGTTTTGTTATTTGCGTATCAACGAGCTGTCGTTATGTGTCTTAAATTTTTGATTGAAATGTTCATTAAAACATGGACGTATTTGACTACATTAATAAAATACTACGGGTAATAAATTATGACTACATGAAATAAAAATAAGTGTAGTAGGGTACTGTGCTACTCATTTCTTGACTCTGAGAACTAGAGGTGGACATAATCGAATTGACGATTTTCGGATCATTCGATCATTTCAATAATTCGAATTAATCGATTATCGGATTAATCGGTTTGGAGAAACGAATGATCATTGAACTAAATTGTTTAACGATACTCGAGGGATCATAAGGAGCGCGGATACCGAACGACCTTTTTTTTTTTTTTTTTGACGAGAATTGTGGCATATGGTCTCTCAGAATCCGTATCAATCATTCGGTCATTCGATTATGAAATCCTTCGATTATTTAAATCATCGAAGTCCGATCATCCGATGATAACAATCATTGGATTATGCCCACCCTACTGAGAACGAACCTCCCCTCCCCCTCCCTCCCAGGTGTGTCATGATAATTATTTATTTATTAATTATATCAGATACGGATCTATCCTTTTTCAGGAGATCCTCCTGTCTTTCAGGAGCTATAACGCCGTTTAAGAGCGTTTAAGCTTGATCTCCAAACAGGATTGCACAACGCTATATCTAGAAACAATACGGGCCTAACGATATAACCAAGACTCTTCATAGATTTTAGTGGAACAGTGGTTTTATTTAAAATAAATAAATAAATTATTTATTATCTTTGGACAATTAAAATTTACTGTTGTAATTGATGTGAGATTACATATATTAATGTAGAAGAGCGTGTTATAATTTGAATATAATAGCATTTACTGAATATAGAAAAAAGGGCTTCAGAGTCTTAGAGTAAATAAAATAAATATACACTAGTTAACAAATACTAATAGAAAATAGACAGATGTATATGGGAAAAAAATAAATAAATAAAACAGAACCTTATTTACAATTCTATTGTAACTAGCTGATGATGAGATGATTGAATGAGCGGGATTTGAAGGTAGAAAGAGAGTAAGAGTGGCGGATAGAAGGAGGAATGGAAAGCCATAAGATTGTGGATCGGGTGAGAAACGATCTGTCGAAATGTAAATGTGCAGATCGGTGGGCCGCATTGTATACAATTTTAAGGCTTGGAGCGTATATAACAAGATGGACATTTATGTATCCAGTATATCATTTATTTTAATTACATATTCTTTATGGTGTTTCAGTTGCTATACATAAATTTCAGAAGGTTTAATTTCATAACATCTTACCTTTAGGTTATCATTTTTATATGTTTTTTTCCGGTATTTAACGCCGATAAGATATGGAGAGGGTAGGTCATTCGTTTCTCAAATATATCTAGTAAGTGAATGCTTTATTTATCATACGGGTCCCCTGCTAAACAAGATATCTCAGCCGGATTGTAAGTTCAAGTCAATTCACTTAATGCATGAAGTGTCCTAAGTACTAAATATCCAATTATGTTGGTCCACTAAAAATTAATAAAAAGTATGTTTTAAATAAGGGAGACCCTTTATAAATAAAATTTTATTGACAAATAAATTATTAAATTAAGAAACATTCTAATAATACAAATTTGTCTGACAAAAATCCAAATAAATAAAAAAATGATTGTGCATCATTTACCTTAAGTAAACTATATCACTTAGTTGATTTAAAATACTGATGTAAAATTGCTTATCCAAAAAAATTTAAATCTTTCACTATTTAATGTGTTCACATCATATAGTCTTGTTGTGTAGCGTTTATTGAATTATTAATTTTCATAATTAATATTCTACATCTTCATACATCATTTATTACAAAGGATTTTTTTTATTTGATGCCTTATTCTTGGTCATTACATTTATTTTCAAATGATTTTAATTTTTAACAAACATCATTTATAGTTTCAAATATTATTTAGATTTATGAAAAAAATGAAGATTGGTGCTGCATTACAATCTTCAATCATACTCCTTAAAACTTGTACATTAATAATGGTTCTTTCTGATATTATTTCCCAGAATTTGAAAAGATAAAATAATTTTTACTATTATATATTACTTAATGAAGCTTGAAGGAAAAAGTTCTAAAAACACAGCCTAAACGTCGTCAGATATAATTACTTTTAGCAAATTTAAAAGAGTTTTCATCACTAAAAGTAAATGAATTAAACTTATTTATTAAATTAATCATATATTTTATTTTTGCATTTAAATCGGGCACTGTTTCCGGTAAGAATTTTTTCAATCTTTCATAAGTTCTAAACTATGGAGTTTATTGTCTATAATGAACTTTACAGTTAAAACTGTTTTCTTTTTAACTACTATTTTATTATTAGTTAATAAGTTATAGTTGTATTGTAACAAGTGCACGCCGTCGGTACCACCCGTGGCTCGCACTAGTCTTTCTTATAGGCGCGTACCACAGTTTTTTTCCAAATCCATGATTAATTATTTATAAGGGCAAAAAATAAAACAAATTTCAAAATAAACTCTAACTAGACTGTTAGCACACGTACAACTCGTATACAGGTCTGAACAGGGAATAATCGATGAAACGCGGTATAAATTCGAGCGCCACCCCACAGAGCAGACATCGAAAATTATAGAAAGAAACCTTGATACTTATGTTTTTTAAAAATGTCTCTAGTTTATAATCAACTTGCTGTTAATTTTTTTTTAGTATGCTGGATAGATTTTTTTGTTATCGATGCATCGCTATACCTTTTAAATATTTACAAGAACTTAAACAATTCACATCTCTTTTCTTTACTTTTTTACACAGAGATAAAAATCCCCGAAGATCTTTATTGAAGGTATCCTTTCAGCTTTCTGCTAAATCTTCGGAAAGTTCATTGGAGCGGGAAACTTCACCGACCTCTGATCCCTAAAGTTGATCAGATTCTGAGGAGGGGAGTAGTCCGGTTTATAGGCTGATCCTGGATTATGGGAGGGCCTCTCAAAGAAGGAGTCACCTTCGTCGGGAAAGTGCAGCTGCTTTCCTCCCCTGGTCGAACTGTCCGGAAAGACGAATCGGTCACCGGAAGAGTGTGCTGAGGGTGGGAGGTAGTCCTGGGCTTCGGTCGGTCGGACTGCCGAAGGGAAGGATAGAGCTCTCCCTGGCTTGTTCTGTATCCGGGCCTCTCCGTCGGCCGGTTGCACGGACTGGTCCCGGCCTTGTGAGGGGAGGCCGTTGAAGAACCTGAAGAAGCCGCCGTTGTGGTTGTTGAGGTAGTGGACGAGGCGTTCTGGGTCCTTAGGGCAGGTGGGGTAGGCGTTGAGGCAGGCTGCCGAGTTACCTCTGCTCGCCGCTCCCAGGAGGGCTGCTCGTCCGAACACGAACAGCGGGTTGTTGTCCATGAAGTTGAGACTGTCAGCAAGCTGTAAAAGTTTCCATAATTAAAAAAAAATGATTGGTTTGTAAGTTTTACAGATCATAGATGTCATAGTTATGGTCATAGATCTTTATAAAGATTGATAATTAATTTTGATTCCATTTCTTTTGCGTATCAGGAATATTAAATGTTTCTAGAAATTGCGGCTAATACATTAATACTAATTATTAATTTCTTGCCTCAATATCATATAAACGCTTTTGTTAATGTGATTTAATGACACTAGCGAATCGCCATTGGTTTGCACAGGTGCAATTTTAATGTGGTGTCATTTATGTTTAAAAGAAAAGAGATGAAGATTTTATATTTTAAAAATAATAAGTAATAATAATTAGAAAAGATAACTCTAAAGAAAACCTCTATTTTTAAAAATCTTAATAAACGGTTTTATTATAGTTTCGATTTCGAGCTAGTGCAATGAAAGGTAAAAACGCACTATGCAGTAGGTCTTTTAAAGTTTAGTAATTCAAACAGTAAAATTATGATACCCTAATAAGTGTTATCGATATGGAATAGTACTTTTTTTGAGGATGTATCGTTAGCTGTTGAAATTTGAAATTGAAAGTCAGTTGATGCTTGACTTAGCTCATTGCTGCCCTGATGATGCCTCACATGTTTAAGCTGATTCTATTATTAATTTTAGAATATTTATACTGATTATTTCTGCCTATATCTACTTTTTCACATATGATACCGAATTTCGCACAAATTCATTTTATAATAAAAAATATAAAAACCTGTCGACCCGCACAAGATGTATACTAGTAACCTAACATTATTTTTTTAGACCCGGGAGAGGGGTTTTTAAACGTATAGATCTTTTAAATGCCTGAATTAATTACTTTTTTTTTAATTTATTTTTTGAAATTTAAAACTGTAATTTATATTACAATAAGTAAATATGCTAAAAGAAAAATCACATGAGACAGACGTGTAGAGGAACAACCCAACGGTAGCACTCCAGTAACTATTTTAAACAAGAAGGTCTCGAGGCCATCTTCTTTTCAGACGCCTCGGAGGATTATTAGGAATCGAACAGGAAGCCAGGGTTGAAACTAATTGGTTGGGGTGGGAAAGGAGTTTGTCATGGAAGGATTGATATCTGGTTCGGGCCAAATCAGCAACATATGGAACATTTAGGTCTTCATGGATGATTTTATTTACGACAAAGTAAGGAGCGTTGAGGATTTTACGAAGGATTTTGGATTGTAAAGATTGGATACGGGAAGAATTCGATGCTTTAGTAGAGCCCCAAAGCTCAACTCCGTAAGTCCATATAGGCTTTATGATGGTCATGTAGATGAGCCTTTTGTAGTTAAGTGGAAGGTTTGAGCGTCTGTCTAGTAAGTGTTGTAGTAATCGAAAGCGGCGAGCAGTTTCTTGTCTTTTCAGTCTTTCCATCTTCTTCCAATGAGTATCATTTTCTTCTATATTTATATATTATTTTTGATATATTATAAAATCGTTATAATAATTTGTTTTAATTTCATAATCTTCATAGTATGGTATACTTATTCACTCCAATGTTAAAAGGTTTTTTTTTCCGGAAGCATTTATTTCCAGGACGATAGCCCATACAAAATTAATTGGTACTGAAATAGAAATAAGGGCTGAAAGGAAAGCAATAAAAGCAGAAATAGAACTATTTACGACCTCTGCAGAATTCTTCCGGATCCAGTCACTCAACTGACAATTAATTTATAAGGTGTGAGGGTAAATCAACTGTGTACGACTCCCAGTTGGGCAGTTATGGGTCTTGAGTCTGACCTCTCCACGTGTCTTCTGAACTAAATAAAATATCTTGGAAAGGGCACATTTCTCTTGGAGTGAATACCAAATATTACCAGTCACAGAGAACTTTGTTGCCTCGTCAAATTATTTCGTTAACTATTATTTTAGGAATACTTCAATCAAGACCAATTAATAACTTATTTAATTTTAATCAGCTTTGTAAATAAAAATTACAAAGGAGTTGAATTTGCGACCTCATACATAACATGTGAGTTTTGCTTTCCAAATTATATTTTTTTAAATCTTGACTTCATCTATACGTTTTTATCTTTTGATGTGGCATTTCTTTTTATCTTTTATTATTAGTGTATATATAAAATAAAATACAATCAGTATAATGATTCCTCAAAAACAAAAAAAAATTAGAATTTGAGTCAAATTTAAAATGAAGATGAATATATAATATAATTTCAAATATTTATAAAAACTTATTACAAAGTCTTCTATTTATTTATTTATTTGTTATTCCGCATCTACCCTTTCGGGTCACAAAGTCTTCTAGAATAAATAATAAATAAGATATTTAATCACTAAGGTAATTTTTCAGAAATATTTTTTTCTGGAATCTCTATGCGACAATAATGTGAGTTTATGTATATTTTTGATGCAAAAATTAACTGAATATTACCTTAATATTAACGAAATTTTGACTCAAAAATCACCTCAAAGGTCGTCCTGGCGGGTTGTGTGGATTTAAGTTCGTTGTGTAAGTCAACCTGTCATGGAATTTTCTTATGATATTCATAATAAGTAAGCTTCCTTTAAAGCAGATGTCGGTATATCCTCGAAATATACTAACATACTGATGTTCTACTATATAATTTAGATTCAATATCATTTTTAACTTTGAGGTTTATTATTAATTGAAAATCTTATCTTTTTTGAATAAATAAAACTTACGTAGTTATTGTATCTTTGACTGACTGTTGTTGGTTCGAGATATAAGACGGATACCCAGGTTTTCCTCCTGAGGTAACTTCACAAAGCAGCCTTGGCACACACCTCAATTCGTCGTGCCTGGTGATGGAGTCGAGGGCTGCCATGAAGCTCTGCTGCGGGTAGCCAGGCTGCGGTCTGTAGGGGTTGTATGCTGGGGCGTAGTCCTGCGGGTAATGTGGTCTACCTGGGCGGTAGTCTTCCGGGTACTCGCCCTGGTAGCTGGGAGGATACGGGCTCGGTCTCTCTGGTGGGTATCCTGGATACTGTCCGGGGTAATGTGGAGCGTATTCTGGGTACTGGTCCTGCTCGGTGTACTGGTTAGGGTAGTAGGGTTTGGACGGGTACAGGCCGTACCCGTTGTCTCCAGCGGAGAGTACTTGTCCGGGGTATTGACCGGGAGGGCGGATTGCGTTCACCAAGCTGCCAATGCCTCCGTTTTGTGATATCAACGATGTCAATTGGCTGAACAAAATAAAGACAAAAATACAATATAAAACATTTCATCAATTAATTTTTACTTTTATTTTCTATATATGCAATGTGCAAGGTGTCTGATAAATTTCTAAGTCATATTGTAAGAGCGGGTACACCTAAAGTGGAAGAAAACACTTCAAATGATTCATAGTTACGATTTCAACAGTTAGAAAGGAAAATCAAATTTGAGTTGTTTGCTGCTATCCATTATCTTCTTCAAGAAATCAATATCTACTGATTTGTACGCACGGAAGAATAAGTAGTACAAATGAAAGGAGAGAAATTTCCCACAAGGTTAAGAAGTCGAATTTTTCAAATGGGAAACTATTTGTTGCATAATGTCATGCAGAAGATTATACCTAAATATTTCTAAGAATATTCGAACATTTCAAGCACCTATCACTCTTCTACCGTTCGGCTGTAAATTTAAAATTGTGCAAAACTAGCCTACCTTCATTGGCAATGGCGAGAATTCATTACAAGATACTATGAATTTTAAAAAAATCATTTTATTGGTATTTACAGCTGTATTAACAAAAAAAAAATACATCAAGTAAATGTGATTGTTATATAATACAATGACATGATATACATTGGTAACACTCTAAAAATATTCTAAACAAGAAGGTCCCGGGGCCATTCCTTTTCAGGCGCCTCGGAGGATTATCCGGAATTGAAGAGGAAGATTGTAACTAGTGGGTTAGAGTGAGAAAGGAGTTTGTCATGAAAAGATTGATACCTGGTCCGAGCCAAATCAGTAACAAAGGGAACATTAAGGTCTTTATGGATAAGTTTATTCGTGACAAAGTAAGGAGCGTTGAGGATTTTACGAAGGATTTTGGATTGTAAGGATTGGATGCGGGAAGAATTTGTTGGTTTAGTAGAACCCCAAAGCTCTACTCCGTAAGTCCAGATTGGTCTTATAATAGTCATGTAGATGAGCCTTTTGTAGTTCAGAGGAAGGTTTGACCGTTTGTCTAGTAAGTGTTGAAGTAGCCTAAAGCGGCGAGACTATGTATTTAATTTTATCCTTGGCGTTTTGTGACACTAACTTTCTTATTTAAAGGGAACGACGTTTTAGTCTTCATCGAAAATTTCTCTTCTTTCATTTGTTACCACTTATTTTTGTGAGTTTTTCTGAAGAAAACCATGGACTAAAGTAAAAAAACTCAAAATTTGATTTTCCTCCCTACCTGTTGAGAATCGTACTATGGATCATATGAACTTTTTTGTTCCACTTGATATTACAAATCTAGTATCTGCTCCCATATGCTAATATGACAAGACATTTATAAAACACTCTGTAATGTAAGAGAGAGTATTGTGATACAGCATACTTTACAATTTCAGGTTTCGGGTTTTAGACAATTTTCTTGGTTTCTAATCATTAAACATTGCAAGTTTATAAGCATTAATGAAAAATATTTATAATTGAAACAAATATTTATCTGGGTTAAATTGGTCTCTCTGCAGATATGAATATTAATTAACCCTTATAATAGTTGAGAAGTTTTTAGAAAATATTTTCCAACAAAGATAGTTGAAAGTAATGATAAGATGAAAGCATATAAATTATAAAGAATACAATAATATGCATCGTTTTATTATTTAGTCTAAAATAAATCTTTGTCCTATAATTGACTTTAACTATGGAGGAAGGGAAAGTCGTGATGCGCACACCATATTGCCTACTTGGTTTTGGAATAAATTTATTCAAATAATACAAGAAGCTGTATTTATAACTGTTATTGTTGAAAAATAAGTATTTGAATTCACATTTATTTTTTTAGTTATTTGCTAACTAATATTGTTCTGTTTTTATATTATTATTATTTTAGCCAAAATAATGTTTTTATATGTTCTAGAAGCTAATTTTAATTTCGGGTTCTCAGTACACAGACACAACAAACAAGATATAAACGTTTATCTATAAAGAGCTTTTAAATCTTTTCTTAGTTATAAAAAAAATATCATTGTATTGAAAAATTAAAATAAATTGATTAAGATCGCTATTTTCTTCATAAGGATCCATAAAAAAAATTATTTTATGGAAAAATGAAATGAACTTTAAATAATTGTTTGTAAGATTCAAAAGTATTTCGATATATTAGTTTGAATGAATTATTATTACGATTAAATAAAATCAGATACTATTTAAAGACAAAACTACAAAAAACTATCTCTCCTTTCTCTTTTAAAACAAACCGCAATTTCGGTGAAAGCAAATATTTTAAGAATTTTTCGAAATTGGTCTGGCAATATTTTGTGAAGTGTAGATAAATAATATTGAATGACTTCATGAAAGTAATAAGCATGAAATATACACTTAAGCATTTTTGAATGTAAGTTAAATTAACTTTATTTCATAGTTCATAGATGTTTTGAGTGGCCTATAGTTTTATTTTTTCAACAACTAT
Organism: Piezodorus guildinii; assembly: GCA_023052935.1. Taxonomy (NCBI): domain Eukaryota; kingdom Metazoa; phylum Arthropoda; class Insecta; order Hemiptera; family Pentatomidae; genus Piezodorus; species Piezodorus guildinii. The sequence goes on from CM041292.1 coordinate 52,365,651, forward strand.
TTTAGTGTTACATCTAATAAAGTATTCCATCGTTATGCCTCAGTCTGTCAGTGATGAACAAGTCGCCTATCTCTTCTTCTGTTTAGATATCTGACCCCATCTTCTCTTCCTTCAGCTATGATTGTTTCGACAGTACCCCATTATTTCGAGAGGAAATGGGAAAATCCATTGTTTTCTATTGCGTATACTGAGTCACGGTTTGTTAATTTTTTTCTGAAACAGTAATGGTTTTCTCAAATCCACCTTTGAGTTATATCTTCAGTATAGTATGGCCATGGAAATATTAGTGTTTTTGACTTTTAAGTGCAGCTATTCAGAATAACTTTCCTCAATCCTATGTTCATTTAAATTTGAAAAAAAAGAAGCTATTCTTATTATTTCATTTTATATTTTTATTATTTGTATTTTTTATAATTTTTCATCAGTCTATTCGATAGAAACCAACTAAAAATGATATAGAGGAGAAGTTAGTTGAGGGTGCAGTCAAATTAACACAAAATTAAGTAGAAACCTTATTGAATATTGCTAAACTTGATTCAATAACTAATAAACTTGACTCATTTTGCATTGGCCTCTACTCCTCTAATCACCCTAAAGAAAGCATAAAATTCAGGCTGAAACGTCGGCACTATTAAATTAAGTTTCTACTTAATAATGTGTTAATTTGACTGCACCCTTAACTAACATCTCTATATAAACACAGTCAGTCATTCTCACTTCAATAAACATGATATAATAATTCCAACCTGTTTTAAAAAATTGATTGCAATTTTTTTTTTTTTTACTCGATCCATCCGCAGTAACCATTTATTATAATGGGATAGGTTAGATAATTTTGTTTATTTCATCTCTTGTTGGTCAATAATTTTAACTCAGTGTCAAATGAAGAAGTTATGTTCCTGATAATGAAGGAAATACATGTTTGATTATAAAAAGTTTATAACTAATAGTTAAGAAATGAATACAAAGATAAATGTAGATGGAAGGAAAAAATAGAATATTTAGAATTAAAAAAAAAAAAAATAATGAATTTAGCTTTTGCATATTTTAATTCAGACAGTAGATTTTATAATTTAGACAAAAGTAAATATTTATTTTTATTATTATTTTTTTCATATTTTTTATAAAAATTATTTATTTGAGTCCTCTAAATTACCAATGGTTCTTAACATATCTGGGGCGTGTCCGATTTCGTTAATGAATTTCTTTAACCCCTCACGAAAGCCGAGTGTTCTAAGACGATGACCTCTGGCAGTGTATATATATATATATATATATATATATATATATATATATATTATAATATATATATATATATATATATATATATATCTCCTATTGAAATACATAGAACATATTACATAAAAATAATTGTTTTACATGAAAACAAAATGTTTTGTCGGACATGTTTAAGGTGTGTAGATGCTTCTTGTATATTACAGAATTTTTAATTATTTAACATAAATGAGATCTGGATTCTTTTGCGCTTTAATTTATTGCTTCTTCCTAGAATAAGGTATGAAGAAGAAAATAAAAAAAAAACGTAATAATTCCTCCCATTAGTAGGAAGATAAAATATCTGAACTATTAAATTAATGGATGTCCATTTCCACATCTCATTCCACACTTCCACTTACTTGACGAAGTCTCCTAGCGTGGTGCCCGCATCCTGACCCAAAGCCGTGCCTAGGCTCATCGCAAGGGCGACCCAGAATATCCTGCGTGGCTGCTCCATTCTCGAGGATTCCTTCTGCTGAAATATAAAACAGCCATTATTAGTGAAGAAATATCTTTTCTTATTTGATCCCATCGCGTGTCCTGCCTCCAGCACGCGATACTCCAAGCATTAGCCCTACCTGCGTCGTCCCTCTCCCGTCCTAATGGTGGGGTATTATATATCCGCGTTTCGTCCCTAATTAGGCCATTATAAATCTTATAACTTAATACATCTTCAGTAGTGATTTTAAGTTTCTTTCGATTTCATCCTAATATTAATAAAAAAAAAATTATTTTAAATCCAAGCTTCAGTGTGTTACCCATCACTAACATGCACTCAATTCTTTCGGTTAACCATATATTTGAGAAATACACTCACTATACTCCTGTATCAATACAATAGGGCAAATTCTAGATTTAATCAGATTTTTTATAGACAAAGAAACACCAGTAGCCTTAGTTTTAAGATTTTTAAAAGTCATTCCACTTTTAATAGATTAAGAGTGCGACATAGTCTTACTCAGAGGTACCTCTGCCTACATAAAAACATTGACTTTAGAGACTATTGCTGGCTCCATATATTTACACTTTATTATGTTTCACATTTTTACTATATTTTTTTTTAAATTTAATTATATTCATATTTACATAATTTTATATACACATTGATCATCAGGAATAGAGTGAATAAAGTAATTCAAGTCGTTGAGGGTATTTCGTTTTATTCTAAAGTGCAGAGCCAATATCTTGTTTGTCTTAGTAAAGTACTTTCTGAGGAATTAAGTAGTTTTAAACATAAATTAAATATTTATTAACACTGAATTAATTTCCTTCCCTCAATTCCTTGCCCGAGAAAACTCCGTAGAGCCTAGATAAGCAAAAAATAGACCCAGAACCTTATGGTAACTCATATAAATTTCTATTTTATTTATTTATTTTTTTGTTTGGTTTGCTTACCCCTTTATTAACAAATTCGGGCTGATTAATTATTTAATAGAATTTTTTTACAACAGACCAGCTTAAACTACTGGTACACGATAATGTATTAAAAAAACAACGCAATTACTAAGATTTGTTCTTGACCCATCAATCACTAGTTTACCAACGAAAACATTTGTTTACTGAGCTTTATATGATACATATGTTGTCAAGTGTATGAGATGTTGTTTGCAGTTGCAGTCTCTCTTTAAAGATCACTCAACGAGTAAACCCTGATTGAATGGAAGTACACAACGTAAGTCGAAACGTTGGCACAATTATTTAAGTTCACCCAATTGAATGTTTTTATGACCGCATCCTAAACCAATTTCTCTTTATATTCTATCTACTGTCAACCATTCTTCCATCATGTGTTGTTAAACAAGTCGATTAAATAATTACATATTTCGAACCAAATAATTATGATATAAATATGGACACGATACTTTTAAGAAAACATGCGTTTTTAGCTTTCAAATAGAATGTTGATAATTTAAAGATCATTGAAATAGTAAGAACATCAGAGATTCCAAAGATGATCTTCTATTTAATTGACTGGGGTTCGATGATAGTTTTATTGAACATCCTTATACCTTTTTACCAAATAAGTATGGATTATGGAGGTTTAGTAGTTGAATTTCTTAACAGGGAAGGTTAATATCTCTGTTGAATGTTTATGGTTGGGGTGTCTGGTATTTATTCTCAGTCAACTAACGGGTTTCAGCGAAGATAAAATTCCAAGTACGGATCAGTTTAATATTACCGAAAGAAATCGTTAAATAAGATATTCTAGGTTTCTAACTAAGGATAAAGATAGGTTATTATGAAGAGATTCCTGATCTAAGTTCGTGGCATTTTATTGTTGTACAGTAGTATTGATTGTATGCCTCTCGATTGTTCTTTGGTTGAAGCTTTTACTAGTAAGTTGTATAGAGCTTGTGGCGGATTAACATATTAATTTATAAGCTGGGATTTATTTATTTGATTTATAAGCAGGTTTAGCTATTGCGATTTTTTTCGGAGATAAACATTCAACTTTTTAAATTTTTTCTGTGAGTTCTTCTCATACGGAATTTCTCAGTATACTTCTGGATCTAAAAAAAGAAGTGATATAGAACTTTTTGTGCACTTTATTGAAGAAAGTGTTTACCCTGACATAAGATCGGAAGGTCTGCGAATTTTGATGATGCTATTCAGTGTAAGTGTGACTGGTTCTGAAAATCACTACACGGACGACTTTCTATTTTCGAATGAGAAATGAAAGTGAAGCTTATCCTCAAGAATTGCAGACCAGTTCCGATCGAATTCGTCCTAATGGTCAAAAATGTACAAAAATATTTTTAAAAAATCGTGTATGTGTTATTTCTGAGTCAGTATCAAATAGTTTACTTAGCTCTGGAGGTGGTATTCCTCTGGGAAACTTCGATTTATTAAGATTATAATTGTAAAATATGATCTTAACTATCTGATAAATGTATTAATATATTTATTTCTTACAAATGAACTTAAACAATTAGAAAGCTTAATAATTAACATTGATTTGTTTTCTAAATTTTTTACAGAAAAGTTTATAAGTAGTCACGCTATAAAAAAAATCGTACCATTGATTTTAGATCTTGATTTCAGTATAGATATTTTATTCATAAGTTTAATTATAGTCTTAGTTCAATTCCCAAATTAAAAGTTATGAATTTTAATGGTGTTGCCGTTGACAGTAATTGGTAGAAACAACAAAAGACCAATTAATAAATAGATACCAAGGCATATCTGTGGCGGTCGTGAAAAACTAGATAACTCGAGTTATATCAAAATCGGGTTAACTCCACGTATCGCTCGCTCCCTCAGACCGTCTCCCACGTCGTGTTAAATTTTTTAAAGAAATTTCTTGCTCCAAGAAATTTCAGGTTGAATGAAAGCTGTATGTTAAATACTCTATTTTGGGTATTATGTACAACTTTAAGTCGCTCCCCTGTAAAATAAAAGATTTTGACTTAACCACTTATTCACGACTGCCACAGATATATTGGTTTATTAACAAGGGTTTTACTTTTCTTCATTAATTAGTTCACAGACACAGGTATAGTTTACCGAAATATATTGGGTTGATGCAAAATTAATGCAGGTTTTTAGTAGGTATTGTAAATACGCGCCATATCTTTACTTTAACCATATATATTTAATCAAAATAATTTCCATCTGAATCAATGCACTTTTGCCAACGTTCAACAAGCTTTCTTATTCCACCAGAAAAAAAAATCCGAATCCCTGGACTCAATGAAATCACGAAAAGAATTTTCAATGTCGTCCTGGTTTCGAAAATTTTTCTCCCTCAAAAAGTTGTCCAGATGCCTGAAAAAGTGGAAGTCTGTAGGAGAGAGGTCAGGTGAATAAGGCGGATGTTGGAGAACTTCGTAGCCCAACTCGTGCAGTCGTCGAAGCGTTGGTTGTGCAACGTGTGGTCTGGCGTTATCGTGGAGCAGGATCGGCCCCTTCCGATTCATCAATGCTGGGCAAAGACGTTGCAATTTTTGAGTTCCGAGTTCCGCCGCCATTTCTCGTGTGGTTTTGGTTGGGTCTTCTTCCACTTTTGACCTCAGCTGGTCGTTGTCCAGAGCAAGATGACGGCCCCGACCTTCCTTGTCTTCGAGGTCGAAATCTCCTCTGCGAAACTTCTGGAACCAACGCTGCACCGTGCACTCATTAATAGCCCCCTGACCCCACACTTCATTAATATTACGAGTCGTTTGCGCAGCGCTGCGCCCTAATTTAAATTCGTAAAAATAAATTTGACGAAAATCGTTTTGAACACACTGAACAAAACGATTTTACTAAACAAATTCATGGTGAAAGAGAGGGTATTAGATAAGGTTTGTTTTGGTATAATAATGATCAATGTTAGGATCAGCTTTGTTTACACAATTGGAATTAAGATATTGCAATAGAGGAAACCTGCATTAATTTTGCATCAACCAACAATATGTACATTCATATATTTTTTTTTGTGACCAGTGATAGATCCTCGGGGGAATGTGACTGTTTTATATCCAAAAAGATCTTCGAGAGAAAAATAAAGTTATAATAATATAATTTAAAATACTGATACATATCCTGATTACCTACTAGGGAATAGTGCGAGAGAAAAAAGTTAAAGATGGCTGCTTCAAAGACCCAGGCCGTTCTCTTGAAAGGTACAACGGATAGGGCCCACCCTATTAATTTAGTTATACAGGGCTCAAGAATACGACCGAGTGAGGAGGTCACATACCTTGGCGTAAGGTTTGGAAGAGGTTTTAACACAACCCCTCACCTAGAGTATTTAAGGAATAGAGTAGCCCTAGCCTTGAACGGCCTTAGTCGTGAAGGAGGCGCTTTCTGGGGCCTTAGGTATCCAGCTAAAATGACTATATACCAGCTACCATGACTATATACCAGCTACCATGACTATATACCGAGGTGTAGTGGTGGGTATCCTAAGGTATGCGTCTCCTGCATGGAATCAGAACCTCTCGCACCGACAGAAAAGCAGATTGGAAACAATCCAAAGAACGGCTTTGTGGCGAGTCACCTGGGCGTATCGAACTGTATCCCATGAGGCGGTGCAAGTCTTAGCGGGAGGGGTACCTCTCGACCTTCTCCTGCGTGAAGACATGATGAAGTATAAATTTAAAAGGGAGGGCTCAGCAGGTCTACCGGAATATCTACAGTTGAAAATTAGCGAGAACCAATCCAAATGGAAAGCAATCATCCGGGAGGAGTGTGGAGAAGAGTGGAACCGGAGGTGGGTGACCGGTCCAAAAGGTTCAACTCTAAGGAAATACTTCCCCACTGTCCGGTCACGACTGGAAGGAAATTGGGTCCTCCCGAACTACTGGCTCAATTCCTCACAGGGCATGGGGGGTGATAGTCATCAATTACTCAAATTTTTATTCAAAACAGTTCTTAGTGCTTATATTCTTTTTTTTTTTTTTTTTCTTCCCTTATGATTATGATTCTTATATGATGTGTAATTTTTTTTTAAAGTTCCGTCTTCTCTTACCTCATAAAAAATTAACATTAGTGAAATAAAAATAACTAAATTGAATTTCCCTGATATTTTCGTTTGCCTTAGAGGTCATTATGCATTGTTCCCTCTTATTATTAAGTTAAGTATGGATTCAAGCTCATTATCCATTTAACCGGAAACAGTATCCTGTTTCTTATTACTTGAAGAGATTTATGAAACTCAATATGTTTTCTTAAAGGTGAGCACTCAGTCTTCAGCCCGTTAGTGAAGAGTAAACAATGTTAGAAAATTTATAAACACTCTAGAAGATATCTTGTTTCTCGAGCATGGAATAAGGAAATTCCAAAACTAGGAATAAATCGATGGACTTTAATAATGGAGCCGAGTTAGTCACCTGATGACAAGTTCAAGGTAACTTTCCGTAGATGGAGTGAATCATGTATTTATTGATTCACGAGGCAATCTTTCGAGGGTGACCGACCGTTCGCAATGGAAAATTTTGGTTTAGTTTTATAGGGCCTATTTTTTCAGAATAAATATTTATTTCGAAAAAAAATGAGGGAATTATATAATATCATATTATATGTTACAGTTTATAAACTTATTAAAGTATATTTTTATGTGGAAGAAATTAGTCCGGGTGGCGGTCAGTCTATGAAACAACTAAATAGTTTCAACTATTTATTGCTTGCCAACGTTTCGAATCCCATTTTGGTTCATCACCCGAGCGTGTGGTGGGCGAAAGGAAACCAGTTTCCTTCAAATCGGAAAATAAGTTTCCTTTCGGCCACCATACGCCCTTCTGATGATGACACACAATGGGGGTCGAAACGTTGGCTAGTAATAAATAGTTGAAACTGTTTAGTTATTTCATATACTGACCGCCACCCGGACTAATTCCTTCCAGTAATTCTCAACGGTCAACTAATTATATCCACTATATTTTCATGTTTTTATTATATAATAAATTTCTGGGTTAGCATACTCGAAGGTCCATTGCCCATGCACCAACAATCACTGTTAACATGAATTGAGACGTTGATTTCCAAAAGGTACTAAAGGACATTTTTTACGAAATTTATTTTTTTACATATTTGTATTCTCATCATTTAGTTTTATCTAAATATTCTATTTGATGTTATCTAATGAACTCTCAAGTCCTTAAAAAACGCGATTTAGAAATACGGTTATTTTCTTAATATACTAATTACGCATTTATTTTCCTTCGAAATCATTAAAAAAAAATCATTTTATAACTTTAATATGATGTCATTATTATAGTAAAAAAATAATTCTAAATTTTAATGCAAAAAGACCCAAATTAGCTGATTTAATAATATAGTAATAAGAGATTTTCGCGCTTCCTGTAAAATTTCCTAAAATGGATATAGTACCTTTTGGAAATCAACGCCTCAATTGTCTTGGGCTCGGTACATATGGAATCGTGCTGTCCTGAGCCAGCGCCGCCATAGTTTTGGGTACCAACTTTATAGAGGCTGGGTAAACCGCGGGAGGGTTTTAATACCCAGGGTTCGAACCTAGGAATCGGAGGACTGTTGACTAGTGCTCTGTGTACTAAAATTTTTAAAGCAAGTAACACTTTTTGAATACTAGTCCTTCGGGGGGGACGTAAAATGGTTTTCCCGTGCCTGTGTGTTGTCAGGTACTCATTAAAGATCCTTATTCTAATTAAACTTGGATATGCAAAATTTAGGACTCCCACTGCAGCATCACTTGATTACTCTTTGTAGCATAAAATGACGTTAGATGAGTAAAGGAACAATACTATTCTACTGCCCTCCTCTCAAATCTGTATTAATATTTAGTGCAATTTTTCACCTACATTTTGGTATATCTCTTTGATGCTTACCATACAATTTGTAATTAATACAATAATTCGCTTGTAATAATTGATTTTCATGAAACGTCTAAAAGAAATAATAATTGGTGCTCTGTGCGGGATAATGGTAATGGTGAATAAGATAATTATTGGTTCTAGTGTAAGGAGCATCTTTTAAATAAGTATAAATAGTGATTACGGCTAGGCATACAGCAGGAATAAGAAACACATAGGAATAGAAAAAAAACAACAACTTATGTTTATTAGCTCATTTATAATTACCTTCGAAAAAAAATATCTAGGTTATTTGCTCGTTTTTGTTTAAAGAAAAAAAATGTATGACTCAATGCATGAGCATTATCTATTATGTTGAGAACCAACATAAGTGTCTTTCTTATTGAAAATTGATAGAAAAATGAAATGAATATAAGACTAGCGAACTTATTGATTGAACGTGGGCCAATTTGTTTTTTAGTGACTCATACTCTGAGAGAAAGATATTTTCTTTGTTTGCATAACTGTTTCGTGTATTTCTATAAAACAGACCCAAACTTGACAATATGGAATGGAAGTAGAATAAATTGATATTCTTATTTCAATGTATTAAGTGAAAACTTAGAAATACTAAGAATAAATGAAATCTTTTGATGTATTATAAACGAAAAAATCTGGTGCGGGCAACACACGACTTTCACTTACCTCCATTTTTAAAATCAATGAAAGAATTTTCAAAAACAGTTAGAGATAAAAATACCTGAAACTATTAAGAAATTAATTAAATCGAATTTATATAGAAACATGTGTTTTAATAAAAAATCTATTATATTATTATCTAAAATAATCAGTTTGTTTTATATTCATTTAATCACTCTCTATTAACTTTTAACAGCTTGTGTATGAGAAAATATTATTTCTAAAATCTTTAGCTTTCCAACGGTATATCATACATGTATATTACTGCTCTTATATTCAAAAACGAAAAATTGCATTAAAAAATTTTCTGTTTTCTCTTTTAGTTGGGTATCGAATTTATTCAATTTATATATTTACCTGTTTTTCCTCAGCGTTAATAAGATATATATATTTTTATTGAATCTACAAAAGGTACTTTAGGAGAAGAAAATTATTAAAATTAAAATATCGGCATTTAAGCCCTGTCAGACCATTTTTGTCCGAATAAAATGTACATGATATTAAAGCCCGTTAAATTTTACATCGATATAGCGAGTTTAATCAAAATCGTCGGAACCGTTTTCGAGAAAATCGAAAAAAGGTGAAAAATGCATGGTATAAAGTGCCTCTTCTGGTAAGCTCATTTTGATGAAAAAAGTTTTGTCACGTTTCGGCCATATAGTTGTCTTAAATATGAAATTTCAGTTTCATAGGACTTACCGTTACCGCCCGGGAGTTACCACACACACACACACACAGACCTTTTTGCGGGACTTTTTATTTGTTATTTGGACTCAGGGGACCCTAAAACGTGTATTTCCTTTGAAAAATGGAATTCGAAAATTTTCACGATCGCAATACTTCCCCTATATATAGTAAGTGAAAGTAAAAATATTCTTAGGGTACTCTATTAAAGGTTTTGTCAAAGGGTTTATTGAAATTTCTACCATGGAAATATATTTATTTTATATATCTGATATTATGTTATGCATAATAACAGCAAAAATGTTACTTTTTTATGAGTTTTGAAGTTCAGCGTGTAATATATTTGGCGTTTTTAATGTTCTTCATAAGAATATTTTTAATCATTCTTATGGTTGCATTGAGCTCAACATACCAAAAAATGTGAATAATATTTAAAAATTCAAGTTTATGATCATCCGAAATACTTCTATCTATTTTTAGGACGAAAAACGCATATAAATTGGCATAATTTGTGTGGAATGTTGTTGATGGTTTTAGAAAATTGGTAATAGTCTTTGAATATAATAAAAAAAAAAAAAATGTGTACTAGTCTTTCATTACACTTTACTGCTCCTTGAAAGTATATTTAGTACCATGCATGGGATCACGCGAACATATAGAAAGCTCTCTCCACCTACGCGTGAAAACATACAAATGAAAGTAAATTAATGTATTTTTTAAAGAGTTTTGCCTTCTGTTCAGGTGGTTAGCATTAGTAGACGAGAGATTTAAGGCAGAGCGTCCCTATAACAAGCTCGAGCAAAATAGCGACGGTTCGAATCCTATAACGGCCTGGTCGGTGGTTTATTTCCTGGAATTTACATTAAATTAAATTTCCTTTTGATTAGAATTAGTTACTATTGTTCGATAACCCGTTTGAGTCTTTAAAAAGAATAAGAAAAACATTGAACCCCAAATTAAAAAAAAAAAAAAAATAGGTCAGAGTTGGTAAACAATCTACAATAAAACCAAATTTCAGTGTTCAATACTCATAAATTTCACAAACCATCCACTAATGTGTGTGTAATGTGTTTAGTTAGGTATGCCAAACATAGTCCTTAAAATGAATATAGATTTTTATTTGTTTAATTTTACTACACAATAAAAAAATGATTTTAGTCGGAAACTTAAGGAAAGTGAAGATTCATAATACAATGCACCTCAGGAGGGCACTATACCACTACTTCATAGGTGCAGTATGCCACTTACTTATACTGATCTACGGTACCTTAAAAAAAAATCTTAATTTTTTTTTCATATCACTAAAATTTGGTCAGTTTTAGATTACTAATCCTTAACATCAAATAACGCAATTAATTGATAAACTGGTGTAATAAAAAAATAAATTGGTGTTGGGGGAAATATTTGATTTTATAGATTTCCAGACTAAAATAAACTAACAAAATCTTGCGTAAAATTTGAAATTTGACTTAACCTTTGTTTTACCTTCACTTGTTTTCAATAAATATTTTATGAATGTGGTCTGAAAGTATTATTATTATCATTGTGCATATTGTGACAATGCGTGATATTTCTAAATAAAAATTGTTTTTCCAAAAAAAGTCACATGAATGTTGCCACTGATTGAAATGGAATAAACAGTCCCGATATATGGAGCTGTAAGAAGAAAATAAAACACCAATACTAGTATTGTCTGAACGCGTGATCTTCTGATCTCCCTTTCATACTAAACAGAATGCTATTTAATATTAATTTAATTTAAGGCTATTTTCAAGGAAATGAGTCAAGCAGCAAAATAAGCTTATGAAAATCAATTAAATCGCTAGCCTATAATTGATTACATCAGAGTTTATTAATTTTTAAATCCTACACTTTCTATGAACGAAAAGTGAAAATTGGCTTTCCCCAAGCCCACCACGACGCCCACTTCTGAATTATTCAACTGCGGGATCGTCCGGATGCTGTCATTAATGTCGCAACTCAACCGATCTCCTTTAATCCTCGAAATCATAGGCTTCCTATTGTTTTATGTTTTTTCCTTTTTGTACTCGCTGGTAAATTTCTTAACATTGTCCAATTGCTGTCAGGTTTGTAACATTAGATTAATATTCACAATATGACTTATCCTCAGAAGGGTAGCACGACTATTCTGCAAAGAACTAAAGGGCTGGTTTTGCATTCAAGTAATTCATCGGAAACATTGGTGTATTTATACCAAACAATAAAACTGAAATTAACTATTTAACCCTTGATTCACTAGAACTTATACCAAACAAAAAATAAATAGTAGTGAATATGGCTGGAACACTGTTTTAGTTATAACATGTTTATAATGTTTTATTATTACATGTTTATCTGTAACATACAACGTTAGACAGTTAATATAAAAGTAATATAATATTGAATGCGTAAGAAAACATAATTATTTATTACAATACGAATATATAAAACCAGCTTTATGATCCATAATTCATAGGACAGCAATTTCTGATGTTTTACCAACACAACTTAACAGCTTAGTCGTTTTTTTAATTTTCGGAGTCGACAGATGAACACGAATTCAAATGAAGAATTCCCAACCCTAAAAGTGCATATTGGAATCCAGTAATAATTTCTCACTAATAAACCCAATTTTTGTCTAAGCTAATTGCTTAAACACTGTTAAATTAAATACTTTCATGGACCTCCAATTGTATTCTGCATATTAAGCAATATGATAAATATTAGATTTTATGTAATTGTTTCCCTAAGACATCGATGTTAAATGCTGGCCAGTCAACACTGAATCCTATAAAATAGCCTAAAAAATATCTGACCAAAGAATATTATGGATAAAGGACCTATCCGGAATGTTATTTCAATTGAGCAAAGATATTCCACTCTTACTATTGGAACATAATTTTATATAGCTCAAGTCATTCATAACTTCATTAAAGTTAATAATTAGTAAATATTGCGATGCATGAATATAAACAAATAAGAATAAATTTGTACTGAGAATGAGCAAAAAATTAATATTAATGATTCTGAAAAGAAATAATTTTCTGCTCCGTGACCATTGACCAAAAAGTATGAAATTGTTCTGAATGTAATTTTGTATGCAAATCAGAGGCTGATAACACTGAAGAACAGTAACCGAATTAATATAAGATTTTATTGCTTTAAATATTACTATTCGTGAATTTTATGAATTTAATTGTTTTCTATAGTGCATACATATAATTATAATAAGAAAGCATTGAAACAAACAAAAAAAAATTTTTGTTTAACAATGGTTTGTAAAACTGAATTTCATCCTGAATTATTTTTCTCATTAACGGTGATTTTAGTTATTATTTTCAGTGTTTTAATGAGTTATTCCATCTTTAGGACAAATCTTTTCCTTTTATTCTAGCACAAAATCACGGATGCCCTACAACTCTTTTCTTTTTTTTATTATATCTCTCATTATTTTTTTTATTTCTCCCCGAAATTTTAAAAATACCCAGTAATTAACATCTCTGAGATTATACAAAAGAAAAGATTCAGGTATTCATAATGATTTTGATGACCTTAAAGTAAAGGTTGCATAAATCATTCTGAAGAAATAATATTTATATACTGATAATTTTAATATAGAATGCATTATAACTTGTGAATTGACTTCTTTCTGCAGCTTTTTGAACATTAGTAAAAGCTTCGGAAATGACCTTAAAATACTTTCTTTCCTGCTACCATCACCCTCCAACACATTCACTCAATACGAAAATACACCTCTCCAAGATTATAAGTCCGTAACATTTCCCGTTCAGTTAATTTTATATACATTTTTTCCTAGTGTTGGAGTGCCTTGTAATAAAGAAAAAAATTTATTTTATTATTTTCCGAAACTATCTTAAGGACCATATAATAAATTCATGTATTTATAATTTCCTAATTTCCTTCATAATTTTAGCGGATTTTTAACATGGATAAATTGTTGTGATTTACCTCAGCAATGATTTTTTTTTTTTAATCCTTTACAGACTTGTTTTATTTTTATTTTTTCCTTAATAAAAATTAACATTATCATAGAAATTGTTTCAAAAGATAAATATAATATAATTTGGTATTGATTCGTTTTATGGGCTGTATTAATAACAGTAAAAAACATTTTTTTTCCTCCTTTCTTTTTCAGGATGTATGATACTTGTACTATTACTATTATATATCAGAAAATCAATAATCTCATAAATTTGAATAAGTCGGTTTCACTATACAGGGCATTTCTACGCTGAAAAAAAATATGGAAAACATTACGAATTGATAATACAATTACCATTGAATCATGTTCCACTAATTTATTTGGCTCACCACACTGGCAGAGAAAGTCTGACCGCCTACTATTACATTTCTAAGTGCCTACCCACTTTGTACCCTATTGGTCATCTCGTTGGGAGGCCAAATATTTCTAAAGAAAAGGGTTTTCTATTTTTATTTGCGTAGGCTGATATCTCAACTAATTACATCTCAATAAAAAGTTAAATAAAAAATAAAGCAGTAGGCATATGAGAATCAAATGATTTAAAGGCTACTAATCATAATTTTAAAATATATGTAAAATATGATGTGTACATTACACAATTTACAACATTACACAAGTATTTATTACTTCAGGAAATGTACAAAAAAAAAAAAATAAATAAAATGTAAACTGCAATATTAAAATGTGAATATTGCATTGGATATGGAATATAGACTAATTGGAAGAGTCTATTTCGGTGAAAAATCGGAAGTAACATATGCGCTAAATACTTGTCTTGAATTATTATAATTGTCCAATGTAACAAATTGTAATACATACGAATAAATAAATATATACTGATTTCGGGGGAAAAAAAAACTTATCTTGAATATAAAATTTTGCCAATGGGCAGTTTCTTTATGTTTTTTTTTCATTTATTTCATTATTAGGCAGCTTATTTATATGTTGTATTATAATATACAGTTGTAAATTTCAATAAAATAAAAAATATATAAAATTTTGGTTTGTTATCAAGGCCTACCTCACACAGGTTAAGCACTAAGACACCGATATTTTCATTTTACACAGATGTTAATTAATATTTGGATTAAAAAGTTAAAATTACCTTCATCGTCACTGCCTCCGGACATGATCAATAATAAATATGTTAATTCAAGTATACATTTACTTAAAAAACTTTCAAAATAAGCGGCCCATATATCCACTTACACAAAAAAAACAAGACTATCAGTATGAATATATTGTCTGCCAAATTTTAACTTGTTAATACCTTTTTTCTAACCGTCAATTTCTAAAACTTATATTAACCTTTATGTGGCCATGTTTTTATTACGATAAACAATTATCCTAAAATAGTGGAAAAAAAAAGAAGAAATCCATCTCTGACCAATATTTAAAGTTTGCATAGCATTTTCTTATGGTAGTTCATTTTCCATTTTTTTAAAGATTTTTTAAGAGATGAATTATAAAAGTAATTGTCATCGTACGCAATATTATGATATTCATTTTAAATGTTCTTCTTTAGTATCTGTATATAGAGATGCTATGTTTTCTGGGATGTCGCTCATTGGAAAATACCGTGATTTACAGTTACCGGTTTCTGATTCGATTCCTGCTGTTGAAGATATATTAAAATATATTTTAAAATAGATAACGTTAATTAAATGAAATTAAGCGAATGGAAGTGGTGTTGGCCTACCACGTCCCTTAATAAAAAGATATTATTTTACTAAGTTTACTTCTGAACAATACACAACAACCGTGGAAAATATATTGTAATAAATTAGCATACTTGTAATTCTTAAAAAATTAACCTTATAACAAACAGATGTATACTTATTAGTATTGATCGTTTTTTTTATGAAGATTTCTAAATATATGCTCAAGTAGAACATACTGGGAAAGTAGAACCAAGTGTAACGGTAAACTCGCTCTGGTAGGATCAACAATACTTGTTTACCATGCTTTTAAACATGCCCCTTCACCAGAGGATGTGTCACTCTTATTTTTTTTCTTATGTATGAAATCGCTAAAAGTTGGTCATACAATTAATTTTATTTAAAATTACTTCCAATGTTTGTTTACTCTTAAAGATAAATATATAACTTTTATATAAGGATTTTCTACAAAAAAAAAAAAAAAAAATGTTATTGTTAGTAAATCTTCATGTTGTCGTAATATATCTTATTATTTATAAGAATATAGTTAAAGAATATTTTTAGTATTAGAACGAATAATTTAAGGAGTCACACCATTAACGTTACTTAGATTTGTATATAAACTTATCTGATGTTAATTCGCTATATAATGCAAAACCTCACACAATAAAGATTATTCGTACGATATTAGTAACCGTTTATCACTAACCTGTTATGTAGAAGAACCTTCTGGAGTGCCGGCCTGGGCAGATCTGAGGAGTACGCGGAGAAATCTGCCCTACCATAACACACTTTCGTTGGCGTGTCTGGGGGTTGATATCGGTGCTCTATCACTTGGTAGCAAGGTCCCTTGATTAAGATCTCGATGACATAGTTGTCGCATTGTTTTCTGTGAGGATATTGCATGGTCTTAATAAGACTAAAAAATAGTACGACCTCCTAAAGTAACCACTTGTCCTCGCTTTAAATTGGCCTTCTTTTTAACTTATATTTTGCTGAACTAGATGAAAAAACAGTACTGCTAAATAATAAATGTTTTCCACAGTAAAAATCCATTACTTTAAAAAAAAAAAAAATGAATTCATTCAAATAATTTTTCTGATATAAATTTACGGAATGAAGAACTTCCTGATTAACATAATGAATGGTGAGAAAGATATTGATTAAAATTTACTATTTTTGCCCTGAATTTTGTTTTTATTTTCTAAGGAATTTATAAGTCATAATTTTTAAATCCCTTTACAGATGTGTCACAGCTACAGCAGGAAAAAATACATCATTAGTCATTTTGAAATATACTTTTTTTGTTCGTTGTTGTGGGTGTTCTTAGTTTCAAGTACACACCAAAATATATTTGTATTTTTGCGGTGTATTTTTGGCTACATTTTAAATGGAATATAAATATAAATGTTATTCACTTAAGTCTTCTGTCACCTCATTGCACGGCAACTGGCCTAGAAACATCTCCCAATGTACAATCTCTAAAGGTACTGATTCAAGGACCCTTCATGGAATGCAGAGGTACATTTATTTTATTTTTTTTTTATTCCTTATGTGGTAGATATAAACGTGCAGGAGGGGTGGGGAGAGGCGAGATAAGAGGAAGCCAGCTAAAAATCAACCGATGAATTATGAATTGATGATGGCTTATTAAAAAGAGTACTGTAATGAATAATCCTATACAGCTCAATTGAAGTTGGTGAGTACCTTAAAGTCTTCTCTTTTCCAATTTAAATTAATACTCCTTTCCCACCAGTAAGGTTAAGGGCCTCCTTCTCTTTCTCCCTACCCCTCTCCCCCCCTCCCTCCCTTCCCACCAAAAAATAAACTACCCCTTGATCCGCGACGCGTGCGCAAAATAATTTATCCTTGATTCTCTGTAAAAGTCCTTTGTCAAGGTATAGGCTGTTCTATTAAATCCTGTTGGTGTTGAAATAGAAAACGAATAAAAGAAAATATTGATAGCAAAAATAAGATGTGGAATGCAGGAATAGAGAACAACCCAATCGTGCTAGCATAACTGTAGGTTGTATTTATTACTTTTGTTTTGGATGTTTCGGTGCCCTAGAATAGTAGCTGTAGAAAATCGTGTTTCAATAACACTGCTTTGGTAAGGATTCAATTGCTCCGTAGCAATTGTGGTGTAAAATAACAAGAGGTAAAATGAATAAGGATAGAAATAAGTTAACGGATACCACCGCAGAATCTATCCTCCGTTGCGCACGCGCTCTAGGGACCATTAGGATCTAATGGAGGGGCCTCGTGCGGGAGGATATTGCCGAGAGTTCACTATCAGGTGCCAGGCCAAGATGGGCTCACGTTCAGGGCCCGATCCACTTCTGTCTTCTGTGGTCTACCGCACAATCTGTACTTACCTTCCGATACGGTGCCTCTCCGCAGCCGATACCGGGATGTATGTGCTCAACAGATTGCTTCTTTGAGGTCACCATAGTTGGGGGTGCGTCGTAGAACTTATAACTTATGGTTTGGCTACTGGTCATGTTGAATTGATGCGCTGTCAGAAAAAAAGGTTTGCTGTGGGTGGGATATCTAGAGCTATTACGGGTGACGTGATGTAAGAACAAATAGAGAACAGAAAAAATTCATGGAATACTTTTTCACGGAACGTCCGGAATGTTGGAGGCTGTCCAATACTCGATATTTCGTTTCGAAGAAATTAAATGTATATTACGTCTGATCACGATATACATATGCATATCAAAGAAACGTAACCAGGGCGACGGGAAATATAATGCTTGCAGTACTCGAATCCCCAGGTATCATCCTCCACCACATGAACGCCATTCGATAGGACGGACGTTGACATGCATACTTGTATATATTTGTTAATATTTTTATATTAAATGTTTTAAAAGAGTTTTTTATTCTAAAAAAAAAATAAAATAAATATATACATGTAATGAAAACATTCGAGCCACTAACGACTTTACCTAGATCGTTAATAAAATTTCGTAGGTAACATGTGCTTAAGATTGAATGACACATCAATACGAATTGTTTACGTTTAATAATCACGAAGCTTATGCCCTATTATATTCGTCAATTTACATTGGCATTGAGCTTTGGGGCTCTACTAAACCATCATATTCCTCCCGCATCTAATCCTTGCAATCCAAAACCCTACGTAAAATCCTTAATGCTCGATATTTTGTTACTAATAAAATCATCCATAGAGACCTCCAGTATTCCAGTAATTGCAGAGAGCCCAAATTCGATAAACCTCCTTTAATTCCAAACTATTATACTAGCTCACACAAACCCGCTTGTCAGTAAATCTTATCTCCATCTCTTCCTGATAGTCATCTGAGGCGCCTGAAAAGACGGATATGTTAATAAAATAATCATTACAGTGTTGCTTAAAAGAATATTTGAAGTGATACCACTGGGTAAATCTTCACAGGAATATTTCATCCATATTTGTAATTTTAGCCCTTTTACTTGTATATATTGTATATTCAGTTGTAAAAATCAATAAAAATATTTTAACAAAAAATTAGAATGCCTTCCACATCTTTGTTTATAAGATAAACTGTTTCATCTAATTTTTGGCTTTTCGACGGTATATTATACATATGTATATATAACTAATTTAATGTTCAGGAAAAAAAATTATAATTGAAAATATGTTTGCTCTTTTCTTATTTATTTGTTTATCAAATACTTTTATCATGTATATTTAGCTGTTTTGTATCAATGCTAATAAGATGATATGGTTTATTTCTTATTGAGTCATTTGGACTCAGGTGACCCAAAACTATATTCGGTGTAAACTGGAATCCGAAAATTTACGTGATTACAACACTTTCCCTTACTATATATTTGATATATAAGTAAGTGAAAGTAAAAATTTAAAAGGTAATTATATTATATAAATATTGTAATTATTGATAAAATTGTTCTTGAATAAATATTTTCAAGGAAATTGCAGTATGCTGAGTGATAAGCAGCCCAATGTTGTTGGCAGCACTACTTTGTAAAACTATAGAATAAATAATATTAAGTTTCTTGGTAAAATCGATTCCAAAAAATCATACCAAATTACCTCCACCCTTCGTTATATAGGTTTATATGACATCCGGTCAAACAGTACCCTTTAATAATATTCCGCTTACCCCTGTTGAACAGATTCGCTATCTAGAGCTTCTGATTGTCAAACGTCTTACATAGAATCCGCACAAAAGATTAAAACGACAAGAAACTGTCCGCCGTTCTCGGTTACTTCAACACTTACTGGACAGACGCTTGGTCCTTCCACTTCACTAAAAAATGCTCATTCATATCACCATCATAGGCCTATCCTGACTTATGGAGTTGCGCTTTGGGGCGCTAATAAGCCATCAAATTAATCCAGACAATCCAAAATCCTTAGAAAAATCTTCAATGTTCCTTACTACGTCACTAATAAACCCATCCATAAAGACCTTATGTTCCATATGTTACCATAAACCAGGTATAAATCCTTCCATGACAAACCCCACTATAACCCTTCCTTTTCTATTCCTGACAATTCTCCGAGACGTCTGACAATAAGCCTCGACCCCTAGTTTAGGTTACGTATCGGAGGGCTACCCATGGGCAGTCTCTCCTCATGTCTTTTTCATGTGTTTTATCTAACAGCTTATTTACTTGATGTATTAACCAATACAGTTGTAAATATCAATAAATACAATAAATGTTTCTTAGAGAATATAAAAAAAATACATAAAAGTTTATTCATCAATAAATAGCATACAAAGTTAAAAAACATTCACTATTAATAATAACTTTGGTTTCCATCACTTCCAACACAATACTACATTAACAGATTTACACCAAAAATGGTTTCCTGCATGTGGATTTTACTACAAAAGTGTTGCCACAAAAATTAAATTTAAAAAATCAAACAAATATAGAAATGGTCACAATTTCATTACATTTTTTTTTTTCTACTTACCTATATATGAAATATTTAGTAAGGGAAAGTATTAACGTTTTAGGCTCCCGGAGTCCAAATTACCAAGTCCCGCAGAAAGGTACGTGTGAGTGTTTTATCCTCATAAAAATAACTGGTTTAAGAATTATGAAAATTATAAATGTTGAGCGGGAAAATTAATTAAAATTGGACGTTTTGTAATGGGTTGACCCTCAATTAAAATATTATCTTCATTTCAAATAAAATATATTTAACAATTTTACATATTAAATACTTTGAATAAAAATGATTTTTAAAAAGTTATGTAATAATTTTTCCTCTTAAATATCAATATCAGAATGATTTTTTTGTGTTGCATCTTTGGTTTTGAACTCCCGGTGGCTTAAAGGTAGCCTTGGATCATATTAAAAAGTTCGCTTAAAGGGAGGGCGAAACCGTTCTCTCCCAATGATACGATCAGAATGATTAACTAACTGCTTGAGGTTTAATGATTCATTGATTAACTGAGAAGGGACTAACAGATTAAGTCTAAAGTAAAAAGTGATGAAGTTAATTACTTAAACAGGTCGATGTGTGGTCTAGCGCGAAGACGATATGCGGTACGAAACCGAAATTTTATAAACTTATGCATAAAAACTTATGCCTGCGATGTTACAGCAGAAAAAAATATTGTATGAAGGCTAAGAATTGGACACTGCCAGTTTACACAAGGCTAACTTTTGAGACGCCTGGAAGCGCCAACCTGCGAAAAATGCAACAATACCCCTCTAACTGTTTAACACTTACTAATTGAGTGCCCGCTTTTCAAGCATTCGAGGAAAAAGTCGACCTAAAGAAATCCGTTACAAAAACACCTAAAGATAAGGGAAAAAGGGTATAACCTCACTAATATAATTCATAAAAATAACAGGATTCTATCATTGAATATAAATATATCGATCACGCCAATGGCACTTAAGGGTAGAGGCGGATAAAAAAATTAAAAATAAATTATGAAAAAAATGTATTTCAAGTAGAGAGGGAAGTGATAGTTGTGTTGCACTCACCAGATTGTTTGACATAATGGAGGATTATTCCTTAAATTTTATTATTAAAAATTTAAGTTTGGCCCTTATTTCTAATTAGCAAATGGTATAGCTTATTATTATCGATTTTATAAAAAAATGATTTTTTACTAAAAATATTAAACATAATTCAGCGTACTAAGGTTGTAAACCTGAATTTACCTCAATCATTTTGTTTTTTGCTAGATTAATGTTTATTTATTAAATTAATTTTATTTATTCAACTCATTTCACAATTGTGACATTTCTACTGATGATTTATCTTATTGGAAAATTAAAAAAAAACATAAAATCAATATTAATGCATACATATCTATTTTTTTCGAGATTAATTTATCGTATTAACTCTGTTTATTGCTTTTTTTTTCCAGGTGAGTTATGCCACGTTATACACTTTTCTGCTTTCAACGTAGCGTAAGTTGTTTTAATATTTTATTACTTAAAATTTATTTTTTTGTTAGTATGAGTAAACCATTGGCCTTCGATACTCTATAAGATTAATCTTTGATGAATAAATGACTGTTTTCAATAAAGAAAAGTCTGATTATATTAGGACAAAAATTAATGATTATCTTGAGCTCTTCCCTCCAACAACGAAAAGAAACCTTTGGTTTCTCTGCCTTTACAATGGGTGAAAAAATTTTGGAATTTATTTTAATTTAATTTTTTCTTTAATGACGGTGCACCGAAACGGACTCCCTCTGCACAATAGTAAAATATAGTTTTTTGTTTACAGTAACGTCAGGTTATAATGACTTTGTCTAGTCTAATTTAGTCTGTCTGAAATCGTACATTTAATCAAAATCATAATTTATTCGTAGAATAGAGAAACCATAAAGGAAGAAATTATTTGAAAAAAAAAAAAATTATGTGGATATTATTTGAAAACTATAAAAATAAAATATCTCAATATCAATTATCATAGAAGCTCAGATTATTGGAGTATGGAAATATTTAGTTCGTAGCTGGTTACAATAATCACCATTTCAATTTATTAGTATTTCAAGTCCATATACAATGATGTAATGTTCAGTTATATTTTTTATAACCTTTTAAATTTATTTTTGGAATCTAAAACCATTTAATTCTATTTGTGACAAGTACATACAAATTAAGCTGCTTAATTTTAATATGAAGATTACTCAATAAAATTTACGTTGTTCACTGAAAATAAATATTTCAATTCTGATTTCAATTTAACTTCTTTAAAGAAACTTGTTCAGCTCCTAAGCCTTGCTGTAGAAAATTGCTGGTAAGTTTACATATTCAAATTTGATACTTACGTTTAGGTATTGGTCTCCAATTATAAAACTTGTAAAATACCATCTTGGAATATAAAATGTAAGTAATTTAGTTAAATTTATTATCATTATTTCATTTTTATATACTTGATACAATTATACAATTTACACCTCTCGATCATTTTTTAAGCTTATTTTAAACTGATTTTCATGATTAAAAAAAAAAAATATATATATATAAATCATAATTATTTAAATTGATTTGGAAACAGAGTTATAATTTTATTTTTTTGGGTTGTCTAACGACGGGACATTCCTTCTTGTGTCATATAAATCTTTTAACTGAGGATTTTTTTATTTTCTCATATTCTTATTTATTTAACGTCACATTATGCTACTATGGCTAATCGTACTCATATTCTTTCTCGTAATACTGGTAATTTGAAGAAAGCCACAAGCATGTTATAATATTTTGTATAAATCATTTGTTTTTTTTTGTAAAAATGTATATCAATTTATACAAATAATGAGTAGTTGGCTGGAAATATTTGAAATTAAATGAAAAGAAAAAAAGAGTTTTATTATAGGACAGTCAGTATCCTGTATTTATATTAACATTCCTTTTGCAAAAAGATTATATTTCCTAACGGATAATAATGCCATAATCTGAGTAATAATATAATGGATAGTATTATAATAATTTAAAAGGCAATGTTGGGCATTCCGTGATGTGTTTATTATTGTTTTTAGTAATAGACAATAAAGATACAGTAACTAACATTTTCCACTCTTAATTCATTAAATATATAAACCATCGCAGACTAAATAAATTGCTGGACTGGAAAATCTGTTGCAGCTCTGACGAAATCAAAATCTACCCTGGATGGTATTATTAGCTGCGGTCTTTTCCTCATCCACCTCTTGCAGACGTCACAAGTGACCACTCATAGCTCTGAAATGCCTATCCTGTTTGAAAATAAAGCTCACCTGATTGCATCTATTTTTATACTTGGCCTCAATCTGACGTACCTAGTCCTGAGGGTCGTCAGACTTACGTTCGGATTGTCGTCATAAATTTATAATTGGTTATTTCAGAATCAATTTCGTAAAAAAATAAAAATGGTTATGATGCATTCTAAAGAATATTTAATGATAGTAAATAAGAAAATATAATTGATGAGAAATTTCATAAACTTAAAGGTATTTTGATTTTTTTTTTTTTTTTTTTTTCTAAGCCCCAAGGGATTTGTGGTTGAAAATAGGAAAAATAGAGGATAGAAGCTGGGTTCTCATTTTCTACATTAGATGCATTTTAAGAGGGAACTGAGGATACGAATATTTTCGATATAGGGAGGGATTGGGAGTCTAAAATAACATTTTAAATAAAAAAGAACTTTCAATTTTTTGTTTTTTCAGCCCCTTATTTTCTCTTCTAAAAGCTGCATTGCTGGTAAGTTCTCCTTTTTCTGCAATCGTGCATGACTTTCAAATAAATTTTGTTCTGGCTAAATACCTTAAAATGTCATAAATGATTTTGGCATTATCCAACCCTGTTTGAAGTAATATGTTCAGTTTATATGTGGAATAAGTATATATCTAATTTTGATTGTCTTCTGGTTCTTCTTAATTTATTTTTCGTAATTTGTTGCCTGCTGGGTTGCTGTCTTAGATGCGGGATAACTGACCACCTAGTCATGAATTTGATTTAATTTCAAGTTTACCATTTTTTTTTTTTTTTTAATTTAATGTTTTTAAATAATGTTTTTATCTAATGGCGCGACATGAGGTGTAGGCCTTTGTTGGTGTGGTGTAGTCTCCTTGGAGAATTCATTCACGATACTCGATATGTTATACCGTAGGGTCATAATGAAGTTCAATTTAATTTTGTTTCTAAACTATAAAAAAAAAAAAAAAAAAAGCTCAATATTCGATTCAATTCTAGAAAAAAAATTTTCTTATGATAATAAAAAAATGGTCAAATATTATTCAAAGAGAAGATTGAAATATATATATATATATATATATATATATATATATATATATATATATATATATATATATATATATATTATATTGGAAGGAATAGAGTGTTTTATCTAGGATAATATCACTATTTATTATATCATTTAAAATAGAATTTTTAGAACATCCTTAAATAACTTCTTTTTTTTTTTTTTTTTAAAGAAAGTTTTACTATAATATTGAATTAAAATATTAAAATTGAAAAGGTTTTATTTAAAAAGTAAATTAGTGCTAGATTTCAAAATTATCTTGGATTGATAGGATTAAGTACTGTGGCGCTATCTCTTATACGCTCAGGCTACTAACTCCTGCCATTATCCTTCTTCAGGTAGTTTATCATAATATGTCATATGTTTAAATAAAATAATTATTTATTGATCTTGACTTATCGTTTAATTCATTATTTCTAATTCATATTTATGGTTTTTGTTTCTATCTCTCTTTTCTTTTTTTTTCTATATATAATTTTTTTGTACTACATTAGAGAAGGAATGTAATGAAAGTTATTATAATCTTATTTTATCTATAGTTTTTTTTTTTTATTAAAATACAAATTAAAATAACCTTAAATAATAATTAATAATCAAGCTTTATTGTTGAGTAGATCTAGTAAAATGGATAACTAATTTGTTTATTCTTTGTTAAAGTATAATCAATTATGTAGTAATTACTGTATTAAAATTCTCCATAGAAATCAAGATTTCGGTTAAACCTTATTTTCCAATTTGAAAGTTTTCTTTGTTCATACTCCATTATTTACAAACTATCATGAATGTTCATGAAATAGATTTAAATTTGTTATATCATGAAATTTATAAAACAGTCGCTTGATTTAAAAAAAAAAAAAAAAATCATCAGGGATATATCAGCATATTTAGAAGATGTCATTAAAAATAGGCAACAAATAAACGATATTATTCCAATTATCCTTTTTCAATTTTTGATATGCTTCAATAAATAAATGTCTTAGTTAACCCGAAACTACTAATCGTTTTAAGACTTTTTCATCCACAGACACTTCCATCCTTCAATCCTGAATCCCTAGCATCAGCCTTAACGCTGACATAGTCTCCTGTCTACGCCTCATCGAGGATCAAGTTATTCATCTACTGTTGGTAAAATGTTTTAGGTCAGATATATCGATAGTGCATCCCATGTGAGGCATAGTAAATTGAATGATGTTTTGGTTTACTATTTTCAATTATGAACCTTTGTAATGGACCAACAAAAATAAAAAAAATTACTTTCTCCCCCAAATTTGAGAGAATACCTTTCAAGATGCGTAGAAATCGAAAAACGAATAAAATAAATCAGTTTATCAGCCGTCCGCAGTTCGCTGCATATCTGTGAAACTACTGCACTATTTCTTTTTAAACTCTCCAAAAAAATACTAGGGCATGCAACGATATTCCTAACTACCAGGTGTTGATATTAGCTGGTAATTTTTAAAATGGCAGCCAATTAAATGTGATTTAATTCAATAAATCGGATATATTTGAAGATAGCGAAAAACTTTACTGGTGTTTATTAACAAAAAAAAAAAACGCGAATAATTATAAAAAAAAAAGAAATAAGAAGAGAAAAAAAAATTGAATTTTACACACAAATACGCTTATAACTCAGTTATTTTTGAAGAAGAAAAAGTTTTTCTACATACAAGTATTCCAGTCACAAATTATAATAGATGTAAATCTACCAAAACTCGTAAACCAAAATTATTATTGAAGATAGAGGAAAGAAACAAAAAAAACAACAAAAAAAAAACAGCAATATAAACAGTTATATCCTAATATAGTTATTTTTTAGTTTCTAATAAAATTACACTAACCCAGATCTCTCGTCAATCTGCAAGGCTCTACAGAAATTACGCAACATTTTAAACATAATAGTATTTAATCTTAATTACTTATGTAATTCAATTGCGTTGTATTTTTTTGTTATTTCTTCTCGTATGTAAATTGGTGCTACTACTGATACAAACACTTTTTATTAATGTTTAGGTTAACGATCAAATGAAATTGCCACAGACTATGTATTCTTTCGGCGAGCGATTAAGATACTTTTAAAGATGCCTGTTCGGGAGAAAGTAATTGGCTGATAGCCCCTTGAACTTGCACCGAACGCCGGAGGTCGGAGCATGACGGACAGGCAGCGAATGGTAATGGTGCTGTTACGGAGAAAGTTATTTACGAGGATTCAGTTGGAACGGGTAAACATGACAGCCATTACACAACATGTTATGCCAAGCAAATTCAGAGCTTGAACTTCAGCTATGTTTGTGTACCTATTACATCTTTAACAATTACAACGCCTTAGTTGTTGTTAGCGCAGCAGGTACTTGTTTTGACAATGATGCCATACCTCATGATCTTTGATTTCGTCTTGAAATAAAACGTAAGTTTTATTTGTTTCTGCTTATAATCATTCTTTGTAAAATTGAGGGTTTCCGAATATTCGAAAAAATGTTTTTAACCGATGTATTCTTAAAAAAATATAATCATGAAATTGTATATTAATTTAAATCATAGCCTTCACTCATTATGAAATAAACGCATCAAAACTAATTATTAAAAAATGCTTTATTATATCCAAATATTTATAGGTCGATCCTTCCGTATTCGTTCAGATGATGCCGTACAGCGCATTCTTATTTATTTACTAGTTATTCGCATTCTTTCTTCAATTCGAAACTGTGATTACATTTTTTTCTAATTAATCTTTCAGATTTTAAGACTTTTCAAACAGTTTCGAGACTGAAAACAGGTGGTAGGAAAATTTCTCTGACTCAGGTAGTTTTGTATATATCAAATCAAAACACAAACTATCCATGTAATAATGATGTGCTCCACAGTTTATTCTCACAACAAAAAGTGAAAGATTATTAATGGACCTCGTTAAAAGTCTCATTTTTTTTTTTGAGATTTTGTTTCACTTTCTTCAGTATTTAGTAGTTGCGAGAATATAACTCGTGAGATATTTGTAATACAGGTTTTTAGCCATAGAGCTGACTTAAAATGCCTTCAAAACTCAATTAATACTTAAGCTTTAAATATAAGCCAGAAAGGGTTTTAATTTTGGAAATAATTTATCATAACTGGTATTAATAAGAAATACCAAAATTGTTGATGAGCGGCAAAAATATTTGAAATTGTACAATTTAAATTTGCTATGACCCATAAATATCACAAATATACCGTTGTCTTTTAGTCTTCTTTTCTTATTATATTAGGATCCATACAATTCATCATGTTAACTTTATCTTTACTATTCATCATTCTTAGTCTATGCTGGTGAAAGTATCTATTAAATTATCAGTCTCCAATCCAAGACAGTTTATATTATTATAAAGTAATAAATAATTTAACTTTTTTTCATATCACCATTGTATTATGCTTTTTTTATTTTATTTTAGATATTGCATCTTAGAAAATTATGAAAATATTCTAGGTTTAAAACATATTTGTTTCCAGTACATGCCATGTTAATATGCAATGCTCATCCATGTTTTTGTTGTTATATTTAGCTTAATTTCTGTGGTTATATTTTCAACTTGGATGAGCATCTGAATGATAACCCACATTATTTTCGACTTTAAGTAATGAAAAAAAACGTAAACAGCATTTAATATTATATATATCTAAATAAATGATTTATGGGCTATAACATCTCTTATCTTCTACCATTTTGAAACAAAATGAATGATGGCAATGTCGATCTCCAAAGTGCCATAGTGTAACTTGTAATTGTCCCATAATTAAATAGTCTAGGAGAAAAGACTCTTCAACGACATAAACGGACACAAATATATTTTTATTCAGTTTTTTATTCATTTGATTTATTTTGAAACTTATTACCACCATCTTCGAAAAGGGCTAATATAAATATTTTTTATAGTCTATTGAAACAGTGACCAATATTATTCATTTTTAACGTTTACAAAATGTCAGTTCATGAGTTGTGATGTAAATTAAACTTAAATAATATATATTTTTTATAAACAAATTATATATTTATAGACCTACCATATCCCCAAAATATTACTTATATCTTTTTGGAAAAAAAAATCTGTTGAGTCAGACGCAAACTAAAAAAAACAAAAACGAAAGTCCAGGTTTTTTTTATTTTAGAATAATTTGATGCAAAAAAGATGTTCTGATGGTGAAGGGTGGGGGGAGGGAGAGAGTATTTCTGCCAAAACCCTGTTGCAAGTTATAACGCAACACTTCATTACCTTAATAAGGTGCGGATGTGCCATGCGCATCAGCTGCATTCAAAGGGCGGTAATCAAGAAATGATAAAAATCTTAAGTGCATTGGAATCACCTCAAGTAGATAAGTTGAAGGAGTAACATTCATTAATAACAGTTATTACATGACGTAAACATTCACTTCATATGGATCTAGAGACGTCGTTATCAAAACAAATTATCATCCATAAAAGTGGAATATTTGAAATTTGTTTCTCATTTTAAATTAAAACATGTAGATTCAACAAAAGTAAAAAAAATTGATTTGGTAGGACGCATAAATGCCAAGCATTCCAAGCTCTTAATATAATTTTCATTACCAGGTTATATTATCTGTAGCAGACTTGGAAGGAGTCATTTGAAATATATATACAATATAATGACTGATATAATTCACACAGATATATATATATATATATATATAATATATATATATATATATATATATATATATATATATATATATATATATATATATATAAATAATTTTTTTTTTTTTTTTTTTTTTAAATCGGAAACATGTAAAATAAAAAGAAATGTCAGGCATAACTTTATTTGAAAATTAAATGTTTATTATTATAGTAATAAGCTAATGTTGCAATTAGAGACAATAATTCTCTATTAAGGATGCAGAATGAATTAACTTTTGTAAATATTACATCTTCGGATATTATGTGACTTCAGTGCTTAGTGATAAGTAAAATAAAAAATATTAATTATTAAATTATTTTTTAACTAAAAGAGTTAAATTAAATTAAATTAAATCAATAGAACTTCTCTTCTTTATTAAAATTTACTTTCAATAATAATTATATCATCTTATGTAAAAAAAAGATTTCCCTCATTCTTCAGGTGTATTGATTAAAATAATATCTCATTTATGTATTAATCCATATCATTTAATATAAGTCCTATTATTTATGTATTTTTCTCCTCACTTCACATAAACATCAATTCAACATGAATAAATTGTCTTATAAATTTGGTGTCATATTTAGTTCTAAGGGGAACTGAGGTATTTTTATTATTTGTTTTTTCCTTAATATTTTGATTTGAGTATTATTATTATAATTATTCTACAGTACGTTTTTATTTCTTTTACAATAATTTTGATTCAGTATCAATCCATATAAATATATTTGTTCAGATGATAATCTTTCCTTGCATATTCCTCCATTGGCATATCATCTCTTTTCTCATGCTATCATTTTTCAGAAATGCAAAAATCATTTAGTTACAGACCTAGTCATATGAATATTTTATGTAAGAAGTATAATTATTATTTATTTATTATTAAAACTACATACAGCTTATAATGTTGTTTTAAAACATGAAATGGGTATTTCTTCTATTTTTTTTTTTATCTTTTTTCACAAACCTTTTTAACTACTAGACGTACAGTTTAAAGAAACTATTTATACTATTAAAATCCATTTTTTTTTTCAGTAAACATGAATAGGTATGAATTCCAACCATGACATGATATTCAGAAGTCAGCCCAGTTAATACAAAAATATAAATAATTAAATATAAATGCCCCTCGCGCGGATCTCATTACCGCGTATGGGGAGCGTCCCACGGGTGGCGGATGTGGGAATGGTCGGTGGAATTTCCTCGGAAGCTCCTTCCGGCTAAGTCCGATGGACTCGCTGACCAACAATGAGAGCGGCCCCCCAGGCTTGCTGGAGGGTGTGACGTAGGTTCGAACGCCCTACTCACATATTTTAGTTCACAAAATATCACCAAAAGTCATGGATTCCTCTGAGGTAAAACGCTCATTATCCGGAGGTAAACTAGTCCCCCGTTCGGGTCTCCGGGTGGGGACTGCTTCAGGGGAATCATGGCGCAAGATGAAAATTAGAGATCTAACAATAGGGACGTGGAACGTTAGAAGTTTAAATACGGCAGGTGGGTTAAAGTCGGTCGCGAATGAAGTTAAGGGGTACCATTTAGATATCGTTGCATTACAAGAGGTTCGCTGGCCAGGGGAGGGTTCGTTAACAGAAGGAAAGTATACTATTTGGTACGGGGGGAGCGTTAATTATTGTCTAGGTACCGGGTTTCTGATTAGGAATAGATTTCTTTCCGCATTACGGGACGTACAGTTCTTTAGTGAAAGAATATCGGTTGCTATATTTCAAGGGCGTTGGTTTAAAATCGCGTTTATAAACATTCATTCTCCCACCGAAGACAGTGATGATGAAGTAAAATGCGAATTTTATGATAAACTAGAGTCGGTTTACGATAAGTTACCGCGAAATTACATTAAGATAATACTAGGCGACGCGAACGCAAAGGTTGGAAGGGAAGAAGTATATCGTCCTACAATCGGTAAAGAAAGTTTGCACGAATATAGTAATGATAATGGGACCCGACTAATAAACTTTGCTATTTCGAAAAACCTAATAATCAAAAGCACTACATTTAAACGTAAGGATATTCATAAGTATACGTGGACATCACCGGATGGACAAACGCGGAATCAAATCGATCATGTTTTAATACAAAACAGATGGCAAAGTAGCATAATTAACGTGAGATCGTATCGAGGTGCAGAATGCGGTTCTGATCATGAATTAGTAATCGCGAAACTTCGACAAAAACTAAATACAAAAAAGAGAACACCGAACTATATTCGTCCCGAGAATTTTGATTTAGTTAAATTGAACAACCTAGAAATTAGAAAACAATTCGCGATAGAAGTAAAAAATCGGTTCGAAGCTTTGGAATCTTCAGACGAGGAACACAAAGATGTAAACAAACTATGGGAAGGGATCAGGGATAATATTAAAGAGGTCGGTAATTTATGTCTTGGAAAAATCGAAAATAAAAAGAACAAACCTTGGTTCGACAGGGATTGTCAAAATATGTGCGAAAAAAGAAAAACCGCTAAACTGAATTCCTTAAATAATCCAAGCGATAATAATGTGGCTTACTTTCGGTTAGTAAAAAACGAAACTTCAAAACTCTTAAAAAATAAGAAAAGAGAGTATCTTAAAGGCAAAATAATAGAAATAGAAAAACACAGAAACGAAAATAACGTAAGAGAGATGTACAAAGGTATAAACAAATCGCGTAAAAGATTTGAACCTCTATTGAATGCGGTTAAAGATGCAAATAACAATATAATTGCGGATCCTTCTGAGATATTAAATAAATTTAAACAACACTTTGACGGCATCTTAAATACGGAAAATAATAATCAATCTCCTCTCTCTGAATATCAGAGCGCTGAACCATGGATAGACGCACCGAGTAAAGAGGAAGTCCAAATGGCGATAGGAAAATTAAAACGTTATAAGGCCGCAGGAAATGATAATATCACGAGTGAATTAATCAAGGCGTGTGGAGAAGCGGGCGTTTCCAAAATACATTTTTTAGTTAAAAAGATCTGGGAAACTGAAAAAATGCCCGAAGAATGGAAAGAATCAATACTTATTCCGATTCACAAAAAAGGACCGAGGTCGGATTGTAACAACTATCGTGGGATCTCTCTTCTCCCAGTATGCTATAAAATATTCTCGTCAATTCTAACTAGTCGAATAACGGAATACGCTGAGGAAATTATCGGAGATTACCAATGTGGTTTTAGGCGGAATCGCTCGACTATTGACCAAATATTTTCCTTACGTCAAATATTAGAGAAAAAATTGGAATACAACGGTGTAGTCCATCAACTTTATATCGATTTTAAAAAGGCTTATGATTCAATAGACCGTCAGAAGCTATATAACATCATGATTGAACAGGGAATACCTAGAAAGTTAGTAAACCTAGTAGAGATGTGTTTGTCGGAAACATTCCATAAAGTTAGAATCGGTCATAATTACTCCGAGAGATTTGAGGTGCGATCGGGTTTGAAACAGGGTGACTCCCTTTCACCTGTGTTATTTAATATAGCTTTAGAATATGTCATAGAAAAGGTGATGTGTACCGAGAAAGGCTTAAATATGGGTGACAAGATTCCGGTTTTGGGGTATGCCGATGATCTGGTACTGCTAGGTGAAGACACGGAAACCATACAACTAAATACAAGTGTGTTAATAAAAACCGGTAAAGAAATAGGACTCGAATTAAATACCGATAAGACGAAGTATATGATTAGTAGCAGAAACGGTGTCGATCTTGGTGATATTGATGTATCAGGTCATACTTTGAAACACGTAGAGAAATTCAAGTATTTAGGTTCAATTATAACTAGAAAAAATGAAATCCAGGAAGAAATAAAGTCCCGGTTAAAGGTGGGAAATGCGTGTTATTATTCAGTTGCTAAGTTACTTAGTTCGCGGCTTCTATCTAAAAACTTAAAGATTAGAATTTATAAAACTATTATTCTTCCAACGGTTCTTTACGGATGTGAAACGTGGCCGCTTACTTTAAAGGATGAACAGCGGCTTAAGGTTTTCGAAAATAAGGTATTGCGTAAAATATTTGGTCCAAAGAGAGATGAGGCCACTGGGGAGTTTAGAAGGTTGCATAACGCGGAATTGCGGAGTTTGTACCCTGTGAATATAATTGAGTTGATAGCATCGCGGAGACTCAAATGGGCGCGTAAAGTTGTTGGGCTTAGTGAGGAACGGATTA
The DNA here is from genome assembly GCA_023052935.1 of Piezodorus guildinii. Lineage (NCBI taxonomy): Eukaryota > Metazoa > Arthropoda > Insecta > Hemiptera > Pentatomidae > Piezodorus > Piezodorus guildinii. The sequence goes on from CM041292.1 coordinate 52,399,316, forward strand.
CGAGAAAGTTGGTATTCGCTGAACCGACTGGTAGGCGTCCGAAAGGTAGGCCGAGGCGTCGATGGGAGGATTGCATTAAGGCTGATCTCGGGGGCTTGGGCTTGACCGGTGAACATTGGACGTGTCTATGCAAGCGAAGTTTGGTGGTATCGGCATCGAACCTTCGGGTTCGGTAAGCCTATTATTATTATTATAAATATAAATGCCAGTCAAGCATTTTTTCCAACTTTTTAGTAAAAGCATATGAAAAAATTAGTTCATATTGTAAAATTAAAAATTTTTGTTGTGTCAACATTTCATGAAACTAATTATATGAAGGTCACGGGTTCCAACCCGCAGGTAGTCCTACGATTTTTTAATGGAAGTAAAAAATTCTTAGCTATACCGTCCTTCGGATGGGACGTTAAAAGGTTGTCCCGAGCCTGTGCGATACTCGTTTAAGATCTCTATCCTAGCCACAGAAGCATAAAGTGACATTAAATAAATACACAAATAAACAAACAAATAATTATAAGTGGTGTTACCAAGTAAATCATTTCAAATAAAATACTACAAGTTTTAAGACTAATAAAATCAAAAACATATTTTGCGTCAAAAATAATTCTTTATATACGTTTTGGGAAAAAGGTATAAAATAGTCAGAAAGAAGTATAGATTTATTAGGATAATGATATACATAGACATGCCTGATCGAGATAGAACAATAAAAATTATAATTATTACACTATTTTGTTTAGTTTAGAAAATTCTCGAGAATCTTACCAAAGATTTGTGAGAAGAATCTTTAAAAAAAATATTTTGTATAATTTATAACTAATTAACGTATATAACTTTTGATGAATCTTGTATCTTAAAAGAGAGCAAACACTAATCAAAATAATAATTTATACACTGTTTATTCAGACATACAATACATATTTCAACACATGTATATGAGAATACATCATTACACTTAAAATAGAATTTTATTTTAATCCACATTCTAATAGAGACTAGATGAATCTCTCTAATAATAATTGTTTCCACTCTAAACACGCATACTATTTTTTTATTCAATATGGTTGATTAACATAAGCTCAGCTGCATTTTTACTAATTATTTACACTATTTACAAAATTCAACTACATCTTCAAAAAGTAAGAATTTTTTAAATATTATGGCGTATATGATACTTATATAATCCTTTGGGCTTATATTTTCATCCTGTAATACTGAACAATTTATTCTTGGTGTCTTTATTAATACTGTCTTTTAATTTATTACATAAAATTTTAATAAATATTTCGTCAGAATATGCTTATTGTGCATGTGCAATGGTAACTATGTTACATTAATCATTAAATGTGAAATAAGATAAATATATAATTTTGATTAAATATATTTCTTCGACGTAGTAACAAACTTATTAAAGTGTATAGAAAAGTTTTGAGAATGTTATATATGTTTATTGTTGATGTTTTTGTATTTTTTTAATTTATGGAAGTTTTGAAACCTCTTTTTTATAAACGCAGTTTTCTAAAAGATGTTTGATTCATGTTCATTGTTAGTTTCGAAATAGGATATGATTTTTATACGTAGTTTTTAAATTTAATTAGATAAAGAATAAGAGATGCCTTAAAAAAAAAAAAAAAAAAAAAAAAAAAAAAAAATTCATTTTTTGCACATCTAGACGGTAAGAGTAACGCCCCGGAAATATTTTAGCTTCACTACCATCTTTGAGATACTCCAATTACTAAAACATTTAGAGAAATGGTACTTTCATTACTAAATATAGATAATTGAATGACGAAAACGTAAGAAGTGTATACAAATTTTTAGGAACTATATTAGAAGAAAAATTGTACCATTTAACCAAGTACTTTTGATTTTGAGAGAAATATTAATATATATATATATATATATATATATATATATATATATATATATATATATATAATATATATATATATATATATATATATATATAAGCTGATAGATGAATAGATATTGTGAGGACAATATGACTTTGATCACAGCATTCCCTTGAGAAGTTTTCACTATTCTGGCCATTCACGGAGTTGGATATTTTCACCTAGTTCAATGGCCAACCTATAGTTTTCAATTTAACTGGACAGATCGAGGAATATGATGACGGTGAGAGTCAGGATGCGATATTCTCCGCCTGGACAAAGGATATGCAGGAGGCTGCCCTGGGAAGGTGCTAACAAAGATCTGCACAAAGGACGGAGTGAAGGTGGCCCTGATGATCTGTTGCGGTGTCTCGGACCACTTTCTTCCATTGGTAACGGAGTCTCTCTTCCTCCAGGTGGAAGATCAGGCGATTCACCTGTGGCAGGAAGTCCTCCTTGGCTGCTCCACCTAATACCGCCGACTTCCGACTCTTGTCGGCTCTTTTGATGTTGCGGCTCAGTTGAATCTTAGCGAGCATTTAGGGTATTCGGTTTTCGCCAGTTTTCATTTTTGCACATTTCCAAGAAGAAAAAAATAAGGAAAACTGGCAGATTTAAGTCGTGTTTTTTTTTTTTTCCCGGAACTCATGGATTCTCAAAATGACGAAAAAATAAAAAAGATAAGAGGAATGAGTAGCTAGTATCTGAAATAAATAATAAGAAAAACAAAACTGTACAAAGATTAGGTAAGAGGAAAAACACATGTATCTAAAAAGGAAAAATATATAAGAAAGAAGTAACGTTTTAACTCCGAAATAGAGAAGAAGGAAATAAAGTATTATGTGAAATATTAAAATCAACCCAAATTCACATTTATTTATTTATTTTATGTTATAGGTATTTAGACCTTCATCAGATAATTTTTCCTAAATGCTTCTTGTGGTTTTAGGACTATTATTTTCGCGTAAAAAAATGATATATGTATTTTTGACTACTATAGCACTTAGTAGATTTAGAATTAATATAATGAATAGCGATAGTTGGCCGATAATATGGGAGATGCAAAAAGAAAATAGACTGAGTTGCGGTTAATTAAAGGAAAACTATTAAATAGTCCAAAAATGTACTTTTTTGCAAATAAATGCTTACAAATTGTAAAGAACATTCTTTTTCTAGCTACCTTTCCTTAATAAGTACTGAAGTTGACTTTCAATATGGATCGAAACGTTGGCAAAACAATTAATAGTTAATAATACTTTACTGTCTTTCTATTATTGACCGCCACCCTATCCTGCTATATTGTTGCAGCTCATAAGGAAATATTTAAAATGCTTGTTATATAGTTTTGTGCAGTTGAAGTTAATTTCTTATCTGGATACAGTATTCTTATTTTTTTAAACAATTTGTAGACAGTGGTAATGGTGAATATAGGCTGCATTTTTGTTAAGGACATAAGATTATTTGTCAAAAACATTACCTTAAATTATGTTTTAAAAATATTTGTCTTTACTTTGTATTATTTTTGTGCATTTATATGACTAAACATCCTAATATTTACTATAATTTCTTAAGTTTATAGAGAATTCTCTTCTACATTTGATTTCCAATTCTTACATTATATATAGGCCCAAACCATACATATTTACGGTTTTGACTAATCACATTGTATAATTACATTAATTACAGATTAAATAAATATATTTTTTTACAATGAGACACTCAGAAATGGCTGCGTTTCAAGTACATTTCTCCATTTTTATATTTTTCTTCTGGTAAAAATGGAAAAATATTCGATTGGAAGCAGCGTGCCTCAAATCGGGCGATGTAGCCTTAGGATCCTAGAGTCATGGATACTACCTTTATGACATTACTACAGCTGAGAGGAAAATGCCTCGCTATCTAGGAGTTATCGCGCTGATCTGTGGTGCGTTCGGAGCGTAGTAATACTGCCAGCTGAGTGACTGCGACTGCTGCGGGACCATCCTGGCAGACGGTACACGGTTGTCCAGGTTGATCGGGGGGTAGGCCGACGTTGAAGGTATGCTGCCCTTACAGGACCTTCCTCTCTTGGCCAGCTGTCTGCAGAGCTGTGGGGAACCGACGATATCACCGAGGAAGATGCTGAGGAGGTAGAACTCTGCGTCATCTTTAGGAGATGTGGCGAATTTCCTGTCAACATAATACAACTTCGAGTTAATACTACAGTTCATTATGCTATTTATAATAATGCTTTTTATAATATTTATGCTTTCCTTGTACTGAATATTTGTATGATGATCAATGAACAGACAATTTAATGAACAGACAGAAAACGTCTATATACAAATGCCAATCTATAGCTAAAACCTGAGAATATGATTTCTCGTAGTAAATTTGAATTTAAATTTTCTGCTATTATTCTACCTTATACCATAAATTAATACGTGATCCATTTAGTAGCAATACCACTTAGTAAACCAGAGTCCTTTATGTGTTGTAGTGGTACGGATTTTATAAATTTCTATACCAATAAAATGGCCAATAGCATTCCCTTTTTTTTTTAATTTTATTTTTTTGCCAACGTTAGTTACGCCTGAGTTAGTACAAAAATGATTCATATATATCAGAATAAGGGGAAAGATCTCTGTTCCTTCGATTGACTGAAAAACACTTTCTCATATTCATGTGAAAGGTATTCTGTATAACATAAATCTTATTAACAGGAATAAAAACCAGCTCAAGAAATATGAAAATCATATAAGCATGTTTTGTTCCGCTCAGTTCTTCAACATCTTTCTCCTTTTTTTTTTTTTTTTTGTGCGTTTGAAATGAGCAACTGATCCATAACCCTTAGTGCAATACATTTGTGTATGTTACTTGTAATTTCTAATAAACATTAGAAATGATAGGAATAGTGTATTAAATTTATTTTATATTAATAGTATTTACGGTTCGAAATATCCTCATATATTCGGGATACAACAAAGTCTTATCGAAAATAAAATAACTAATCAGTGAAATCAGCCAATATTTTTTAATGAATGTACAGTTTGTTGGAACTAGATAGGTTTTGGTTCAACGATTAGGTGCATCAAGAATCAAACATTCCAAGAAATTTAATTTGAGAATTGAAAAACTTCTTGAGTGGTTTTATTTAAAACTCACGATATGACATATTTGAGTTGATAAACACAACATTTTGGCTGTTTAAAATTAAGGCATAATGAAAACACAGCTAAGTATAACACAATGTTTCTTTCTTCAGAATAATTATATTATGGTATTACAATTCATATAGATGTGTCTGTAATTAATCAGCTACACTGTTAATTTATATTCAAGAAGTAAAGATAATCACAACTGCTAAATTTAAAACGCTATATCTGGCTTACCTGAATTCATACGGCGTACAGACGGATTTTTTATTTTTATTTTCGCTTTTAGGCTCTAATTATTTCGTGACATCAAATATTGAGGGGCGGTAGTTGTTGTGTTTTTTTGGACAATTAAAGAGGCTCATTATGGAATATCAAAAATCATATATAAATGAAGAAACAAAATTATACAATAGCAAAATTTAGACTTCCAAATTTTGACAATTGACACATTAATTTTGAATTTTAAGCTTACTGAAATAACAATCCATACTTTGTTGCTCAGGATCCATCTGTTGATTGAATTCATATGTAAACTTTCACTTTGAAAACTGACTGTCCAAAAATGCACATATTGATAGTCGGTTGTTACTTCTGGAGACAGGAGTTCGCCTTTACAGAAAGTTTCTCAAATAGCTTTATCCACTTACAGCGTCCAAGATAGAGAAGGCATGGTATCAATAGCTTTGTAATTCTTTTATCGGATCTTCGTGTGTCACGTTAAGGCTTTAAGAAATTCTCTGTTTCATAACAAAAATGTGTGACTTGCGCAAGTGGGCAAAACGGATTTATCTAAGAAATTATGTCATTTCCGTAAATTCTGTACATGTCACAACGGTGAAAGGTTTAATTAAGGTTCTAATATTTTAGCATGCCAAAATATCAAGTTTTAAAGCAATTTGTTGGCAGGTGTATTAATTTACAATAGCTTCTTTCCTCAATGCTGAATGGGTCAGTATGAACTATCTTTCCAGCAGCATCTCACTAGATATTATTTGAAAAAAAACAGGCCAAGCTGAGACAACTTGTACTCTTTTCCGCTGCTTGTCTCTTAGGATCGAACATATCAGTATAGCCTACAATATTAAATTTTGTCACCTGAAAAGTTAGCTTTTATCCCTTTACTGTGAAAAACAAATAGGTTAATTGTTTGTTTGTTCTGGTTACTCTATAGAGAAGAGCCCCGTAATACAAATCATTTTTTAAGCTTGATTGATTGTTGTTATTGAAATAATTATGAATATTTCGTTAATCATCAGATTTAATATTTTAAAAATGAAAGTGTTTATAAATTTGAGGTAATATTAGAGAAGACAATTAAAACAATGTATGTTTATTGATAATAAATAAACATTGGTAATATCTATGTTTGCCTTTCGATGTTTTCCACATGTATTTTACCTGGGGGTTTATCGTATTCGTTGTTTAACACTTTTTATTTTCATCCTTAATTGAAAATTTGACGATAATTTTCTGATCAGAAATTTAATATTTAATATTTTTTAACATTTGTTGCTAGGACCTACTGTTTAACAGATAAATTGGTTTGAATTAAGAAAGTTACCAATGTACTATTGACTAAATGTACATTAAAAAAAACCCTTTACCACTACAACCCATAAAGGGTCTTAGGCTCAGTACATATAGAGATTCGTACTGTATATAGACCAACGGCCGTGCAATGAGACGATTAGGCCTTGATCACGCTCAGCTGCCAGCTTGTCCCCCAATTTTTCGGGTACCCACTTTGTAGAGGCTGGGTCTGCCTCAGGACGTTCTCCATACCCAAGGGCTTAACAGAATAAATAATATTCTACCACAGCCGGGATCTAAACCCAGGATCCGGAGAACAACTCTGTCCACTACACATACGAGGTGTGCAGTTATCAATAAATCAGTAATTGATTATACTCTTATTATAACTATATTTAAAATTTTTCTTTAACTCTAGCAATATTGAGTAAATTTATCAAAAGTAGCCATATAGGTTCAGTTCTGTTAGCACATAGTCGTCCGGAGTTGCCTCATTGAGCTGTGGGGAAAGCGACTGCAATAGGTAAACTAAATATCAGAGTTCAGTATGTTTCTTATATATTTAATTTTTTTTTATAATCCTCATAAACACTTATATATTTAATTTTTTTTATAATCCTTATAAACACTTATATTAATTAATTCCAATAATTTATATACGGTATTGCATTCAGAAGTTTGTTTCTTCATCCGTTTCTTTCCTAATTTACTTAATTAAAAAAAGAAAAAAAGATTGGTATTGCATTTTGTACCATATTCTCACTCGATTAATTCCATTGGTTTCATGAAAGATTATGTCTATGATAATAATTGATTCATTGGTGCTGTTAAACATTTTTTAAAATTTAAATTTGATAACATAAACCACACATTGTATTGATAAGATTCAAACTCATTTTAAAAATTGTATAATCAATTTCATAGAAAACACTCTTTTAAGTTAAAAATGAATTTATTTTGCAATAAAAAAGAAAATGAATTTTCTATTTACAAAGAAGTTCAGGTAAAACTAGCCATGTAGTAATAAGTGAAGGCTTAATTAGTACCATGCCACCAAGTTTCTTTCTCCGTTATGTTTCTTTTTAGTGATTTAAGCAGCCTAATGTAGATGTTTACACTTTTTAGTTCACTTTCACATTCTGTCTTAGGATCTTTAGAATATAGTCATCTTCTAAAATGTTAAGAAACAAAGTTTTTAAAGACTGATGAAGATTCGATTGAGCTGATGTTCTAGGATAAGTATGTGAGATACACTATACATCAACCATATCCATTTATAATTAACCACTTGATTTTTTATTCCATAGTAAAAATTAAAAATACATAAAGTTATGATATAAAATTTATTTAATAATTTAAGTTTGCAAATAATTGTTTTAAACTACTGCTTTAATACTGAATTTTTAAAATTAGTTGATTATTTGTGAAATGAAAAAAAAAAAAAAAAAAATCGTAGCGTGTTACTAGACAACATTTTTTAGTAACTTAAAAAATACTGCTCACTGACACACCTATCAAGATTGACCAGAATCTGGGCTCATTACTTATGATTTCATAACAAAAACGGGTATCAACATTTTTTTTTTTTTTTAAGGTCATGTCCTTCTCCATTTAAGTCAAATTGGACAGGTTACCAACCGTTGTAAACCTGAATAAGAAGGTCAAGTTTCATTCAGTGGGACAGCCACGAAATAAATTTCAACATGTCCGCCCAGGTCTTAATTCTCACGGGCTCATCACCAACTTACTGATTCAGGAATAAGCTATAGTTGATCTTACCCATTTTAATACATCATTTTAATCTTTAAAAACTTTAAAAAAATCTCGTGGCTTTGTGTTGTGATTAACTGTTCATTTTACCATCGGTTCGATATAACATCGATGTAGTTTTGTGTTTAACAAATACAAATTTAGCCATTCATACACGAACCTTCGCCTAGAGAAACCCGTGTTTTTTGGTTTCTAGATCTGTAACGTCCTTATGGTTTATTAAATTATGACGGATTCTTCACTAAGTTGGTTCAATTAGAGTTGAAGAAAGAAAAATTAAATGATTGCAGTGTTGTATAAGATCTCCTTTTCGATTCCAGTGGCGTAAGATCTGTCTGGAAATTCCGCTCATTAAAATCCGTTGCGTTATTATAATGCAGTTATTTGTTAAGGACTTATTAAAGTTCAAAAACTTTAAAAAAATCTCGTGGCTTTGTGTTGTGATTAACTGTTCATTTTACCATCGGTTCGATATAACATCGATGTAGTTTTGTGTTTAACTCCATAACAAATTTGAAAAGATGCCTCATAAATGAGTAATAATGTATTCTCTGTTTCTAAAAAAAAATATTATATGTTCAGGAATTTCATAATATACTTTTGGGAAACTGTGGAAATTCTTTTGATCAACACTTTTTTAATGTTAACAAATCTGTTTCGCGCACCAGCATTTACTTCCATTATTACTTGAAATAAAGTTCATGTTTAATTTTCATGACAACTATTCAAATTAAAATAAAAAAAAAACATTAAATAACTACTTATGTCGTTGTAGTTTCCGTTACACCCCATTACAGTCTTCCACTATGTATGTTATATATATTTTTTTTTATTCCTTTTAAGAGGATATAATACTTTTCTAAATTTTTCAAATAATACTTTCTTCCAGGAAAAAGTATTGCTTGTTTTTTTTTTTTAAATAGTTTCAATTTAATAAATAAATTTGTACTACTGTTGAATATTTTTAGGCGTTTTTTTTTTTTTTAATCATTCAAGAGTACGGATATTTAAAAAAAAAAAAAAAAAAAAAAAAAAAGATTTTTAATTTTATTCGTTATTAAATTCCTATGGCTAAATATTGTTGTATATTTTCCTTAACAAATATTTTCAAAATTCTTTTCATGCTATTTTAATGTGCATAAAATTCACCTGGCGCTAGATAATATTAAATTAGACATAAATAATTTTTTTTTTTTACATTGTAGAATATATAATTTAATCGATTTTTCAAAAATGTGTAAAATCGATTAAATAACGTTGCACTTCTAATTAGGGTGAAAAACTTGACGTTATAGTTATCTTTATGTAATTTCGCTTTTGTAAGGTTTTTCTTTTTCGAACAGGAAACCCTGATACAGATATTTTTCCTTGTTCTTACTCTTAAAGGGATCTTCCTTTGTACTTATATTTTTGTTCAAACACAGATTCATAAATTGTCTTAATCGCAATATTTTTCTTGAAATGTATTTCATATATCTGTAAGTGGAAGAAAAATTACCTGAATATTTGCTCCCAATCGAGAATGGCATCGACATCTGGCTGAAGCGACCGCATCGCATAGTGCTCGCAAAGCTGTTCGTAGATGCACACTTTTTCTCCCATTTCGGCCACCAGTTGTTTCTCCACCTCTGCCACATCTATAGGAGGTGCCAATCCTGGAGCTCTCCGTGGCCTGGATCTGTATGTGTCTGGAATAGAAAGAAAAAAAAAATTATTCCCCTGCTTAAGGGTGAATCGAGTTGCGAATATTTCTTATTTATCTTTAGAAAGTTAGATTCGTGGCAATACCTTATCATAAATACTACTCAGGTACATTATGTGATTAATTTTCCAGTTAGGATAAGTACTTTCATTTCATAGGATACTTCCAAGGTTGCATGCTTGTAAAGATATTTACTTGAAAACTTTCACTAGACCGAAAGTAAATTTAATCGTATAACATAATAAGGAAATGCATTCATCACGTATTTTACTCCACTTCTTGTGCAAACAGATGAAAAATGTCTTGAATTTTTAATTTGATAGAGTGTACTTGAAGTTGTAGGTGTATTTATGAATTTAAGAAGCATGATCATCACTATATTCTTTTGTTTTTTGTTTTTTTTTATAAGCTTTAATGTATCAATATATACACATTTATTTCCGATATCCTATGTTACAACTTCCTATTGTTTCTTGAAGTTGTCCAAACATCCAATTTAAAAAAAACAACAACAGAATAATATAATGCAATAATTAATGGCAGAAAAACCACTAAGTTACTTATAACTTAAAATATTAATTTTACATATTTTCTACCTCCTTAAATTTAAGATGACTTTAGTATTTTATAAACTACAAAAAATATCGTTTGGAATTCCTCGTTCATTTTCATTTATTATTTTAATTGTTACGAATGCTGCCTGAATGAATATAGTCTATCCGATAGTCACCTAGGAACTTTAGTATAAATCTCATTCTCTGAAACAGTTCAACGTGTTCAAGTCAAAACGATGATTTATATAATAAAAAATACATTATTTCTTCTATGATCTATTATCTTTAAAATATTTATTATCGATTTACGTACGTTTATAGTAAATTTTAAACTGTGATATGAGCCTACGAATAATGGACAACACTCTAGTCCTTCAGTGATCCTGAAACTAATTCATTTCGATAAAAATATAATCAAAAGTGTATTAAGAGAAAAACCCATGTATCTAAGCAAATATATAAATTTAAGAGAATATATTATAAGTCCAAATAGCGTAATTTAAAGGAATTTAATATGGGATATTCAGGGGCGCCTGGGGAAGTTAGTGAATAATATTTTCAAGAGAAAAATAATCCAGGATCGTTCAAAGAAAACAATGAAGTAGTATTAAACTATTTATTGCTGTGCCAACGTTTCAATCTACATTGTAGGACATCAAGTAAAGGTAGTTCAGAAAACATACAAAATATTTGTAATATATAATACGATATAATAATTTTATTGCGCTGTTTATTTTCTTATGATTACTGTAAAATATGTTTATCAGAAGTATTTTTCGTTGAATATGAGGGAAGTTACACAATGAAAGAATTATACTTAATTAAAAATATAATCAACAATTATAATCCTATTTACATTTTATCTTTGTGATGGACGGCTGGGTTGATAATATCACTTCACATCATGAGACAAGATTAGGATGAAGAAAGAACCGCCATCATTGTCTAGCGCCACGAGAGTAGGCTTTCTTAACCGTGAAAGTGCTTCGGCAAGTCCAATTAATAGAATAGTATCTGTGTCCTTCTGCGATAATATCTATGATTGGATTTGATAGAACTAGATCAAAATTAGATTTGCTAAGAATTAACTGAGGTAAGATAAAAAAACTGTATCTCTACTACTCCTGAAGGGTTTTGGGCTTAGTACGTATATTCTTACTGTGACAGGGCTAACGGCCGTACAATTAGGTGATTACGCCAGGGTGACTATCAGCCATCGGGGTTTTTCCTCATTTTCGGGTACCCAATTTATAGAGGTTGGGTGTGCCCCAGGAGTGTATCACGACTCCAGGGTCGCTCCTAATCTGAAATGACAGAATAAATAATATTTTACCGCAGCCGAAATTAGGAACCCGGGAATTGGAGAACAGTCGTCTAGTGCTCTATTCACATAAATTTTAAAACTTCAGAAAATTTATCAGACTTATGAATTGTATGATATACAGTGCATAAGTAGGGCTTTTAATACTGATGAAAAATAAAAGGTCAATATTTACTTTTCATTCTACAGTATTTTAGGTAGACAATATAATACAGAATCTTTTTTTACATGAATACTGGCTAGTACATTTTTTCTATATGCTATCAATGTGGTACTTTTTATAAAATTGCGGTCATTTGAAAATATAAATATTAACATATCATATTTTTGATCTCGTGAGTCACTTCGTAAAATCACAAAATTTAATAAACATTAATTTATACGTAATTAAAAATTTCTTCAAAATATTTTTTTTTTTAAAAAGAGTTAACTGAAAACCTACATGAAAAATTTTCTCTTCCAGTTTCGTTTATCTTAACCCTCTTAAAATGCAGTAAAAGAACCATCTAAGAGTAATCACAATGCCAAGTTCGACCACAACACTAGATTATAAGGATAGAAAACATAAAACAATTTTGATAGTTGTTTTTACAATTTGATTACTGTTAATTTCTTTCTTTTTTTTTCAGTTACGAAATTCTCTTTTTTTATTTCCTATTTAGAAAACATTTATTAACAGAAAATAATGGCTTTAAAGTCACTAAAAGTCCTTATAAATTTTTAAAAAGCATTAATGAAAGAAGCAAGAGCTTTGAAATTGGATAACCTGAACAAAATTCACAAGAATTATTTTACTAAAACATTAGTTTTTCGTAATAATTAATAAGGCCTAAATTTAATTAGTTTTGATATTAAATAAAAATTAATATTGATTATTATTGATATTAAATTATAAGCAATCGAACTTGCTGTAAACTATTGGTACTGACCTGTCCATTATTAGATCTAATGCTAGTTCCCAACCACATCATTAGTAATCAAATTCCTATCAATGCACTGCTGAGTGCTTTGAGATATGGAGCCTTGTAGCGTGCTTTGCTGCTATGTTAGTAGCAAGTAACTACATTAGTAAACATTATTGTTGAATTAATAATTAATGTTGCGGTCAGATAATTATTTTTTGTATTGCAATAGTTATAAATTCTAAAAATAAATTATTTCTGTTAAAAATTTAAGAATTAAGTACCTAAAAATCTAAAAGAAAAAAGCTAGCATTAAAAACTTAAAATTTTCATTCTTTACTGAAGTTTATTTTAGTTTTTAATATTCAAATATGTATTATAAGTGTTATGTTTTTAAAACTCTTACATTATTTATCGCTATTTTGTTGAACAATGAAATAGGAAAAGCAATTATGGGCTTATTTTAAACTAATATTGACCTTCAATTATTTTAATGTGTGAAATTACTTGAATTATGCTTAATCAAAAACTATTGTTTATTTTTCATTTCATTTTATTCTATTCTCAATATACCGTCCATTTATAATATAATTTTTCATTTCCCTTTTTTGCACCTTCTTGCATTCACTACCACATTCACATGTTAAATAACTAGTTAGACTATACCGATTAAATTGAGTTGAATAATGTCTACACTTCTTAACATCAATTATCATACATTTATTATATTGTTTTTCTTTAATTTCATATTACATTAAGATATGTTTGTATATATTTACTGTAATGGTTAATGTTTTTATTTGTTATTTTTTGTTCTTCGGCGGTTATAATTCTTATTTTTCTCTTGCATTTATTTTTTTCTTAAGAGAATTTGTCCCAGAATATTTTTTTTTTTTTTTATTCTTTTCACTTAAATTGTTTAAACCTTTACTATAAGTTATACGAAATCCTATAATCATGTAAAAATAGATATTTATTTATTATTTGCAGTTATTGTGTCGCAATGTTAGAATATATTACATTATTTGAATGGAATTGTGCTGCCATGAAATTACAGTAAAGAACATTCTTGGAGTAATCCTGCCTTCATCGTGAGATGCTGCTACATCCTCGCAGACCTTGAGGTCACTTGAAAGTTCAAGTGAGGTTTTGCAAGTCAGAAAGTGTGGATGTTGTAACGATTCTGGTTAACCTCAATTAGTATTTTTCAAAGCTTAGTAGATGAGCGTTCAGCCTCTACGTTGTCCCTATTAATAATTGCCATCACAGATCGTATCCTGTTCTTGTAATATCCCCTTTGTTTCATTCCATTAATATCGATCGTCTTCAAGGGCTCAGTTCATGCTTGTTTATAGAGCACACATTTTCAACTGCTTGGATATTAGATAATTTCATGAAACTAATTTTAATAAAATCAGCCATTACCATACTTCGCACTGATTAAGAGATGCTATTTTATGTTGTATTTTTTTGTTTTGTTTTAAGTTTATCCGATATGTTGGAAATCGATAATTAACTCACAGTCACCATATTTTTACTTGCTTATTTAAAATATGTTTTTCATCCTTTACTTTCCTTTATATGCCAAGCTTTATGGTTTGTCTACAAAGTGGATTTTTAGAGCTCAACCTAAAACGTATTTACAAATAATTACTATTTCTATCATTAATATTAAATAAATTAATAAATTAAATCAGAACTGTAGCCTTGATCGAGAATTCATGTGTGGACAATCTGAGAGTAAAACATGCATTGTGATGAATCAAAAGAATATTTTTCAAATGAAATTAAAATATTAAAAAAATAATAAGTATTTCAAAAATAAATTAAATAAACGTCATATTTATACCCTTACTTTGAGGGATGAACAGCGCCAGGTTTTCAATTCAGATTTTCAAGAATAAGGAACTACATAAAATTATTGGTCCAAAGAATGCTGAGGTCACTGGTAGTATGATTGAGTTGATAAAACTTAGACGAGTTAAAGGGGCGAGTAAATTTGTTAGCCTCAGTGAAGAATAAATTATGAAAAAAAGGTTGTTTGTGCTGAACCGTCAGATAGGCTTCCGAGAGGTGGGGCGAAGCGTCGATGGGAGGATTGTGTTATTAAGTCTGATCTGAGAGTTTGGGCTTGAACATTGACCATTGGACGAATCTGTGTAGGCAACATTTGGTGGTTTCGGTATGGAATCATTATTATTATACCCATATCTGTAACTACAGCTATGCATATTCAGTTTATTAAATGTTCTACAGATATTGAGGAGGCTAGGTTCATCCAGTATATACCCAAGGTATAATTTTAGGATTGAACTAATTTTTTTGGTATCTTGAGAAAATTTCTTATAGACCACCAAATAAATTTGATATATTATGCACTATGTAAGATAAATATTTACAAATTAAAAAAAAAATATATTGAAATTATTATAGCAAAAGAATTTAAGTATAAATTAATCAGGAACTATGTGTACAAAGCAATCAAAGAATCCAGCAGAGAAATTCCATTGTATGAAACATTTATGAATACAATACATAATTGGATGATTCCAAAAGAGTAGCCTCTCTTTCACAGATATTAAGAGATGAAATCACATTCCAGCTCCTCAACACCTGTATTCTATTTTATTTTCTAATTAGGTGTACAAAAAAGTAAAACTAGTCCTGTCGATGGACCATATTTGTCTAGTAATCTCAGATTACGTAAAATCAATCATGACAATGCTGGAATTGGATGAATTTGTCCGGTTGACCGGATCATGAGTGATGTATGAGGGTCAATTCGATTTCTTTAGTAAATTTCTAAGCGTTAACATTTAAAATAACCAAGTTCTTGTTTATTTATTACAAATATAGATAGAATAATATTTTTTTATAAAAAATAGTTGTTTCAAAATTTACATCGGAATATTTAGATTTCACAAAATATGAAGATTATTTAATTACAATGATTCTAATGAAAATCAGGATATTTTATTGCTTTAAGTGTTCAAACTCTGTACATTTAATTTAATATATTAACAAAGTTAGATAGTATTCTATAGAAATAAGTATAATGCTAAAAAAATACATAATAAGTAAGAGTGGTGTCATTAACTAACCAAAGTACGCTATGGAAGTTTTTAATGTCGACTTCCATAATGAAATAGTCCTATTTCTTTGTACCACAAAATAACTCAAGTTACACTATAAAGCCTGTTACTTCATTAGAGAATGCACCTGACCGTAATGTTTCGTTACGCTGCAGTTGTTAGATTTTTAATTTTAGTAGTTAGTTTTTTAAGGATTAATTTATTATAATAATCTTATTTTAACACTGAATACAGATATATTAATTAAAACTGTTCACGTTGTCAATAAGTGCAAAACTTGAGAGAACATTTGTACTTACTTATTTAAGAGTTCAGACTTATTTTGCTTAAAACATAAGTCATAACTCATAAGATTCATAAAAATGGATTGGTACCAACCTCATTTCATAAGTAAAGCAAACTTGACTTTTAAAGTACCTTTTAATCCTCTCCCATTTTTTTATCTGACAATAGATAAGCAGCTATAGCATCTGTAGTAAATAGTAAACAATTATATAATATTTGAGATATATTTGACAGATATATGAGGTTTTATTAATATATAAAACCCGTTGACTGTATGTTTTAATGAACACTTCTGTTGTTATAAAAGTTATTATTAGTAATTACAAAACATGGAGATTTTCAAATGACTTGGTTAACATTACTTTCCACACTCCCTTGTTGCTCCACATAATAAATATAACTGATGCCTATTTGGACAGTGTCCCCAGACTTTCGTAATAGAACAGAGAAATCTTACTTCCTCGATCGGGATCTGAATTTCTTCAACCCACGAAAGTTGATTCGTAATGTTTTTCCACAGACTTTTTTGTTATACAATAAAAGTCGTATCTATTCATGAGTCTCAAGTTTCAGCCGTGAAATAAAATATCTATTTGTCGTTTTGGGCAATAAAGACACTTGGATAAGTAATATTAAATTGGGCGTTGTCAAGCTGTCCTGAAATATAGGTAGTAATATATACGTATAATATACCACTGGAAAGCACAAAATTTCAGAAAAGTAAATATGCAATAAAAGAATCCTTCCAATTTAATATAATGCTATTGTAGGCTCATATACTTCACATAAATAAATATGAAATATTTATAAACCTAATAGGATAGGAACTTTTTTTTTTTGTTTATATAGAGTCTGAGTATATACATACCAATCAATTTATTTTTATGGGAAAATTAAATTTTCCGTTATCGCTGCTTTACTTTAAAATAATAAACAAATAAACTAAACCAAATGCACTTTTCGTTACGGTAAACTTAAACTCCTAAAGAGATAAACTCTAAATCGGTCAGAAAGAGCTTTTTTTATAATATAAATGACACCTCAGTCAAAATGCACCCGTAGGAAGCATGAAAGAATCCGCTAGTAATAACTAAAATAAAAAATTTAAAATAACAAAATGGGACGTGTAGGAAAAAAAAATACTCTAAATCTGAGTTATCAAATACTACTCAATTTAAATACAAGTTTTTAAAAACTCTAAATAATTTCCGAGTGGGAAAAATCTTAATACCTCTGTTGTATTGTTATGCCTTAAATAATGGATTCTTTTCTCCATTATTTCTTTCATTTGTTTTAAAGGGTGTGGGTATTGGTGCACGTATGGCATATGATCTTCACAAAGGCTCTAATAACTATCGAAGGAATATGAAACTAATAATTGAATAATTTCCCAGCTCTCGGATCGCAGTTACTGCTTGCATATGACGGCGCTGACCATCAGTGAAGTACAATAAGGTGTGTTTTCTGACACGGCCAATCACTAACTGTCTCTGTTCCAATGAATGACCGAGTTTAGGTTTGAAGTCTGGGAATGCAATGCCCCAGAATTTTAAACACATGGAAGTTAGGACTGGTTTACTCAATAGCTGCCCTATTTTATATGATGTAAATGTTTAGATATAATTAAATAACATACTTAATGAGAACAGACAACATTGCAACAGTGGGCACAATAAATTAAATTAATTTTTAGTTATCTTTTTTTAGAATATACTAGAATGAAGTATTTAGGAATCATTAGTCGTTCTTATATTTGAAAATAGACAAGCAAACAGGCCGACTATGCGGATACAATCAACTACTTGACTACCGCGACACACTAACCAAACTAATCACTAACTAGGAGTGTCGTAAAGGAATTAGCGACGACAGAGCCCTGGCTACACTAAACGCTGACAGGTGTGGCAACTCACCAAGGTCCTCGACCAAGTGTTGCAACCAAGCTCATCGCTTTCACTATGACGACACCATTATACCTCCATTACATTTCCTTATGGGTCTTATCTCCAGTAGCGGCTTCTCTTAGCTATCATACTGACCCGTATTGGTCACTGGAAGTGAAGTAATGGTTTGTGAGCCATGGTTTAGTAAGCTCAAGAACTGAAGTAAAAAAGAAATGTGAAATTTGAAGACAATTCGTATTCAAATAGTCTGTAGGTTATCTCACAATAGGTAGTAAATATAGATCTTAGAAACGTAGGAACAAATGCTATTAATCACAAACACGATTTTGAGAACTTATTATAAAACGTCTATTATTTAATATAAGAACGCGGTGTTCATGAGAAGTGTGAGTATGCCGCAGTGCTTTAACATTAAAACCATCGAAATTTAGTAATAATTTTTAAATTAAAAAAAAATTACCTACGTGAATGTTTTTTTAAATTTTTTATAGCACTAAAAATAAGGGTAAAGACTACGAATGTGGACTAAGAGGAACGGCGTGGAGCTGTTCTCCGATGGAGCTGCTTTGTTTTACTGTTCTCCGGATTTCGGGTTCGAACCCCGGTTGATGAAGAATGTAAATAAGAATAACTAGAACATTACTATTAGAGAAAAAGAATAAGAACTCTGCGGTATAGAGGCCCTCCTGTGCCCTCTATAATGTTGGTACGCAAAAAATTGAGTAAGAAGAGAAATACCTGGCGGCTTAGCGTGATCTAGGCCTAGACACCTTGCAGAGACGTTCTCCGAGAAACAGTGCGAATATCTACTGAACCTGAGATCCTTCATGGGTTGTAAAGGTACAAGGTTCAAGGTTATTTTTTGTTATGGACTACAAATAGGACAATTACTATAAACCTACCAATATTTACTGACTTTGCACAGTTTAACATCCCTCACCATAAAACACTTACTGACATACTGCTGGCAATAGATAGGAGTCAACCTCCTATCTTGTTTAAATACCCCATTAAATGACAAATTAACTTTGAGAATCAGTGTAAAGCTCTTCAAGTATATATTTTATTATTGTTATGATAATTCATTCATTTTCTTTTTTCTCCTATCCTATTTATATCAAAATTAAATTATGTTTGTCACTACATGTATTATCATAAATTTATACTTTATACATAAATTATGAATAGTTATCATTAATATCTTTGAAATAGCAACACTAAACATGGGCAAACCTCGCATTTGTTGTGGATTGCCTGTCTTAATAAAATAATTAGGGTATATGATTTTTTGTTATTATCTATTTACACACAATAAAAGTACACTTAAATTTAACGTGTCGTTAGGCAGGATCATCTAAGGTTTAATAGTTGGTGTTAACAATTGTTGAAGAATAATGTCAAGAGAGGTTTGGAGAGAAAAAAATCTTGTTAACCTACCCAGGGAAGAAGGCAGGTCTCATCCTAAACTGAATAGCTACTGAGTATAATAGTTTACTGAGAGGATCAGTCATTGAAGGGAAGTCTGTATGTGCCCTATTCAACTGAGTAAGTGTTTCTTTTAGTATGCAAATACCAGTTAGGTTACAAAAATCCTAATTACTGGAACTAGGACCTTTAACTGCTGTGATGATATAAGAAACCAAAAAATTATAAATAAACATTGAACAAATAATTATGTATATGTACTTGGAAAGCTTGTATGTATTCTAAATATTATTTGTTTTAATCTATACTAATTATATATATATAAAGAGTCTGTTTGTTTGAACGCTCTAATCTTAGAAAATACTAGTTCGAACTGAAAAATTCTTTTGTGTTGAATAGTCCGTTTATCGTGGAAGGCTTTTGTGTATATAATACCATGCTGCTACCAACATGAGCGAAGAATCAGTGGAACGTGTGAAAAACGGGTGAAATTAACCTCGCATCCCAATGATTCCAAATGATTTACCTTTTAATTTTTAAACAATTTAATTTCCCGTTGTTATCTTCAGCAGTAAAAATTAATAAATCACAGGGACAAACATTCAAACACGTAGGAACCGATTTAAGTCAAGACTGATTTTCACACGGCTATTTGTCGCATTGTCAGAATCGGTTAGGGGAGAAAATCAGTATGTTCTTCAACCACAAGAAAATACAACTAAAAATATCATTTACGCAGAAGTACTTTTAAATATATTCTTTTAAAAACTTCTTAATAGCGATCATAATAACAGAAATTGACGCAGACAACAGCTAGTTTAGAAATAATTTTAGGTTCAATTTATCCTACAAATAGCCCATAAACATTCCTATTAGAATAATTAAACTAGAGTAATATTAAATAAACCAAATCAGACTGGGTCATATGAACTTTTTTGTTTTCCTTGAGGTCTGGAATCTGCTCCCTTAATATGACTAGACTTTTATCAGACACATATGCAAACAATGTCATGCTGTTCTTTTTTTTCTTTATTCTTGCCTCCTAGCATACTTAATTTCAAGGTAATAAACATTTTAAATATGATCAAATGAAGACATTTTTTTGAGATGGTGAAAATTTAAAACGTTACGATAAAAGATTAATAGCTTCTTAAAATATCTGAATATTCTTAGAAATATTTTTTTTTTAATTTATTTATTGGAATTTACAACTGTATACAGGAATACAACAAGTAAACTAGATGGAATATATATAAAGGCATGAAACACATGTAGAGAAGCTTCCCAATGGAAGCACTCTAAAAATTTCCTAAACTAGAAGGTCTCGGGGACATCTACTTTTCAGACGCCTCGGAGTAATAATAATAATAATAATAATAATAATAATAATAATAATAATAATAGGCTTACCGAACCCGAAGGTTCGATGCCGATACCACCAAACTTCGCTTGCATAGACACGTCCAATGTTCACCGGTCAAGCCCAAGCCCCCGAGATCAGCCTTAATGCAATCCTCCCATCGACGCCTCGGCCTACCTTTCGGACGCCTACCAGTCGGTTCAGCGAATACCAACTTTCTCGTAATCCGTTCCTCACTAAGCCCAACAACTTTACGCGCCCATTTGAGTCTCCGCGATGCTATCAACTCAATTATATTCACAGGGTACAAACTCCGCAATTCCGCGTTATGCAACCTTCTAAACTCCCCAGTGGCCTCATCTCTCTTTGGACCAAATATTTTACGCAATACCTTATTTTCGAAAACCTTAAGCCGCTGTTCATCCTTTAAAGTAAGCGGCCACGTTTCACATCCGTAAAGAACCGTTGGAAGAATAATAGTTTTATAAATTCTAATCTTTAAGTTTTTAGATAGAAGCCGCGAACTAAGTAACTTAGCAACTGAATAATAACACGCATTTCCCACCTTTAACCGGGACTTTATTTCTTCCTGGATTTCATTTTTTCTAGTTATAATTGAACCTAAATACTTGAATTTCTCTACGTGTTTCAAAGTATGACCTGATACATCAATATCACCAAGATCGACACCGTTTCTGCTACTAATCATATACTTCGTCTTATCGGTATTTAATTCGAGTCCTATTTCTTTACCGGTTTTTATTAACACACTTGTATTTAGTTGTATGGTTTCCGTGTCTTCACCTAGCAGTACCAGATCATCGGCATACCCCAAAACCGGAATCTTGTCACCCATATTTAAGCCTTTCTCGGTACACATCACCTTTTCTATGACATATTCTAAAGCTATATTAAATAACACAGGTGAAAGGGAGTCACCCTGTTTCAAACCCGATCGCACCTCAAATCTCTCGGAGTAATTATGACCGATTCTAACTTTATGGAATGTTTCCGACAAACACATCTCTACTAGGTTTACTAACTTTCTAGGTATTCCCTGTTCAATCATGATGTTATATAGCTTCTGACGGTCTATTGAATCATAAGCCTTTTTAAAATCGATATAAAGTTGATGGACTACACCGTTGTATTCCAATTTTTTCTCTAATATTTGACGTAAGGAAAATATTTGGTCAATAGTCGAGCGATTCCGCCTATACTCGACGCCTCGGAGTATTGTCAGGAATTGAAGAGAAAAAAAGGATTGAAACTAGAGGATTAGGGTGGAAATGGAGTTTGCCATGAAAGGAATGGTATCTAGATCGGGCCAAATCAGCAACATACGGAACATTAAGGTCTTTATGGATTAGTGTATTCGTGACAAAGTAAGGAGCATTGAGGATTTTACGAAGGATTTTGGATTGTAGGGATTGGATACGGGAAGAATTCGATGGTTTAATAGAGCCCCAAAGCTCTACTCCGTAAATCCATATCGGCCTTATGATAGTCATGTAGATGAGTCTTTTGTAATTAAGTGGAAGATTAGAACGTTTGTCTAGTAAGTGTTGAAGTAGTCGAAAACGTCGAGCAGTTTCTTGTCGTTTCAGTCTTGTATGAGGGTTCCAAGTGAGACGTTTGTCAAGGTGCAGTCTTTGATATCTGATCTGTTCAACCGGGACAAGAGGAGTATTATTGAAGGAGACAGTAGGGAAGGATGTCATAGGTTTACGACGAAGGGTAAAGATAATTTGGTTGGATTTGTTGGCATTTATTTTAATTCTCCAGTTCTGACACCATACTTCGGGTCTTTGATGTGGGATTTGAGAGTTTAAGAAGCAATAGTTGGATCAGTATTGACTGATAACACACATGTGTCATCAGCGTAGGTAGAAAGGAAAGTGTTAGGATGGGATGGGATATCAGCTGTATAAACTGTGAAAAGAATACTTAGAAATATTAAAATTCTATTTTCTGCATGACGTTGTTGGACTCATTTTTCTTTTTTTTTTTTTGAGGATTTAACTTCTCGCATTTTCAGGAAATTTTCTCTTCTTTCATTTTTTCCATTTGTTTTTCGCTGCATGTGCATTAAGTAGATATATTTGTGGGTTTTTTTTTGTAAAAACCATGGATAACAGCAAAAAACTCAAAATTTTATTTTCCTTCGTAACTGTTGAGTATCAGATTATGGGTCATATTAACTTTTTGGTTCCACTTAAGGTCTACTATTTGCTCTTGCAATATGACGAGGCTTTTATGAGACACAATGTATATAACTATCAATTATTTGGTTATCGTGACTCACAATTTTGTTATTCATAAAACGGTAATTAGAAAAGCTGACGCCTCTTTCCATTCATATCCTACGGAAATGTGATACGCACTCTTCCTATTTTGTTATAAATACGTTGCCTGCACGGCTGTTAAAGGGAATGCTATCATGTAATTTTTAACATTTTTATTTAAATTTTTCTTCGAATTATATTCCTTATTCAGAAAATATTTAATATATCTGAATAAAAATTGTTTAATTAAAAAAAAGTCTAACATGTTAAGTGTCGTTGGAAAATATTGATGTAGCAATCGATACTGAGATTGAAACATATAATAATTTTTTTTTTTTTTTTTTTAACTTAATATTTTTATTTGCACCTGTATATGTTACAATCAGCAAATGAGTTATATATGATAAACATAGCATGGGTTGGCATGAGGGAGATAGTACCCAGTGGTGCATCCTCCTGAGTATATAATAAATTAAATATAAAAAATAATAATTCTTATTCTGTAAAATCCTAATTCTAATTTATTGGTATTTTAATATATATAGTTATCCTATTTTTCTGAACAAAAATATCAACAGCCTCTGTTTACCTCAGTAACTAATTGTTAAAATTTCATGTTAATAATTTACTAGTTTAACGAGGGTGAGCTGTTATAAAATTATACTAGTGTATATTTTTAAAGTTTCATTTTTCTAGTAATGTTTATCTGTTTCTTATTTCTCCGATATGTTATAAACTTCCCATCAGAACTTTATTAATGTCCAGACTAAAATAAAAACATGTTAAACACCAAAGTACTTTTCTGAATGGTTCAATATAACTCTAAGAGCACTAAAACATTTTCCAAAGAGATATTAAGTGGTTATTGAAGTTTAAAATGAGGCATCCTCCTAGAGGTTATCTCGTCGTATTATTTAGGTATTTCCGTCGTCTGAATCGAAACGATAGAACGGTACTGAGAAAAACAAGATAATAAACTGCTGTACTCACTACATAACCATGAAAAGCGCTTTCGCTAATGAGATATGAAAAAGGACTCAGGAGAAATGATAATAAATATGAGTTTTTATTTTTTTGACGAGTTTGGCTCATCTCGTTGCTGGAAGATTGAAGGCGGGAAAAAAAAATCATAAAATTTATTATGGCTGTATTTGCCAGTGATACAATAAGAACCCATAAAGGTCCTCTTTTTAACCATTTCCTGAGTTCTTTATAGTCTATTATCTTCAGTTCGTTGACATCTTCAGATTCAGTGTCAGGAACGACACCCATTATTGTTTTTTTTTTTTTGTTGTAGGAATATGACATTTCGGTCAATATCTTCCTATATTATAAATATTTTAAAGCATTTAAAACTATAATAATGCAAATAGATCAGTATTCTGTAGACAGGGGTATTGCGTATGTCACTTTAAACGTTAATTAGAGGACGATTGCTATATTTAAGTTTAATTTTCTGTTCTATAAAACACTCAATATTTTTTCTGCTATTTTATTTTTTTTAATTAAGGATTAAGAAACTTCTATCCTGTTTATTTACGAAAGAAATAACTTCTTTTTATTTAAAGTTGAATTTGAAATGCAGACTGAGAGTGAGGGTCCGAATCCACTTCTTTTTTTATTATTCTCTTACGTAGAAATTATTTCCATTTCATATTCGAGCTTAAAAAACAAAATAAGCGTCTAAGAAATAAACCAATGTTTTCTTTGTTTGTTTGTGATAGTTAAAGTTATACTGAGGTAATTCTACAATACATTATAAAACTTCAAAAAAAAAAAGTAAATAATGTGCAGTTGGCAATTTATTAATTTCTCTAAAAAGTTTATGCTGAACCATGTATAATTTACATCATCTGTTTAAGTTATGAAATATTTAGTTTCGCTAAAATGTTTTTAATATCATTCTTGTAGTTATGTGAAATAGCACTTATTTTATTATTATTTTGCTTCAATTTATATATCTTTTATTAAATATAAAATTATAATTGTTCCCTTCTTCAATAATATAACTTATTCAATAGTATGCAATATTTATTCATCTTCGATTATGATTAAGATACTTCCAATTTTTTATATCAATGATTTACTTAAATATTTTTAGTTAATTTACAAAAAAATTGTAGTGAATGGTGTTAATATTGCCATGTTTTCACATTGCAATGAATTTAAAATACTTTTGTGTGTCTGTGCGTGTCTAAATAGGCCTACACAGGCGTAGCTATGGACTACACAGACATCGTATATTTTCCATTGGCCTTCTTTCCTTTTTTTTCAGGGTGAAGTGCCACCCTTCCTTAGTCTACTTCTCTTGGTATTTTATTTTCCCTTTTTTTTCTACTTGAACTTCGACCTTAACAAATCGTTTACGATATTCCCTGTCTATGCAGCCTGGATAACAATCGAGAGTAGGCATTACACGTTTTAAGTTTTTGCAGTTTCTCTTTCATTTTTTCAAAATAACCTGCTGGACTTCTTATGCAGAATCCTTCCTCTTAAATTGCATTTAGTATTTTTTAATTTTTTAAAATAGTTTTTATTCCTTAAATCTGCTATGATAATTATTAAATTCCTCTTTATTTTCCTTATTATTTATAAAAAAATCTTTTAGGGCGGTTCTGTACCTACTAACAGCTCTATAGATTCCATGAATCCTTACCTTTGAAAACCCGTCAGCTGCTTGTTTCCCTTATTATCTATCCAAACTTTGACTACGGCTGCCTGGTGTACGGAGGACTAACTGATGAACTAGAAATAAAATTAAAACGACTTATGAATTGTTTTATAAGGTTTATTTTCGGAGCCCGTAGACGTGACCATATTTCTGGCCATCTTAAAATGGCTTTATCCATTTGTAAGACGACAATATTTCCTAGGTTCATACCTATTCCAAACATTAAAACATAGAAAACCTTCCTACGTATTTATTTAGGTCTTCCTACCTTGCCATATGGCAATGCGGGCGTTGGTAGCCATGAGTGAGATGCTACCAGTAGTAATCTTGAGTTTCTGTTTTTCTTCTTCTCTTCCCAGTTTTTTCACTCTGGTCTCTCCTCGATGACCATATCTTCACCTTCTGCTTCTTCTCTCGAAGGTGGTCTTCCTCGATCCCGTCTAGTTCCACCTAAGTTAAAAGCTGCCGGGTCTACTAATGTTTTCCCCCGTGAATAAATGATATAAATTGTTCATAATTTTGTTCTGACACCAGCCGAGGGAAATCGTTCACCGAGAGGACCCAGAGCCCACATTCCCTCAATAGTTTGGCCCTTAGTGCCTCAAACGCAGAACATTCCACAATGATGTGCTCAGCAGTATCCGGGACTCCACAACTGGGGCACAGGGGATCTACGTCTTTTCCGAAACTGAAAAAGCCTTCCTACATAACTGAGCTCCTCACCCTCCGCTCTGATATACATTCGTTAAATACTAGAACCCCATATTTATTTATAATCAATCCATATTTATTCCCCATCACATAAAAATGCATCCTTTTACAAATCGTTTCTCGTTCGTTCTTCATCCTTCTGGAATTCGCTGCTCATCTCTATCCGAAAGCCACCTCTCTATCTTTCTTTAAACATCAACTCTTCCACTTCCTACTCGCATCTGAATCTTCCATTTCAATGTAAAGTATAGGTATACATAGTATGAATTTGCATATTATATAGATATAATGAATATTTGGTATTTATATGTACTAATATTTTTTCTTTTCAATATTTTTCATAAACTATAAGGATTTATTTTTGTTCATTGTTCCTTATTCTAAGGGAACTTAATCCCAGAATATATATATTTTTTTTCATTTTATTTCATTACAATTCTACATGAACGAACGAAATGCAAATCCCCTGATATTCTTATATACACCTTTGGAATGCGGCTGGAATTATATTTCTGTTACCTGTAGTTTCTCCATTTCGTAACGGGGCACTGGATTGCGTGCCGTAAGCCACGTAGCCTAGGATTTGGGTCAGCGACTCCTTCCTGACCAGTGGTCGCATCCTCAAGGTCACCGGAACTGCACTCACCGGTTCTGGCCCTCCGGAGGAACTTTTCCGGGAACTCTGCATATTCATGGATTAGCACGAAGTAGAAAGTATTGGTTTGTGTCTATCCTTCCTGCATGTACGGACAGCTTTCTTTACTGCCGTTAGTTCATTTTAAGTTTTATGTTGGTTCTTATTTATTTCAAATAATTTTGAAAAATCAGCTATCCATAACTGGACTGTATACAGACTTTTCATTTTTCATCTTACTAGGAAATGATCAAATTGACGGCCTTCAAAAAAACATCTGCGTATTTACGAAAAAGTAAAAATATCTTTTATAAAATAGTCCTGTAAGAGACCAGTAATAGATCTTATTATTATTATCCAGTCTCCATAAAGTGGGTACCCAAAAAAATTGAGAAAAAACCTGGCGGCCGAGCATGATCAACAAGGCCTAATCACCTCATTTTGGTTTGGTTAGAACGTTTGGTAAGCACCCATTATACTCTTTGGCTGATTAAGGAACTCAGTTTAGAAGGGATTTGCAAGTAAGCATCTGCTAAAACACAAGACTTTATCTTCTTACGATTATTATTATTATTTATTCGATTAGACCATTTGGAGATCACGATGGTGGACTAATTTGAAAAACTTTACTACGTTGTGAATTGAGTTTGTACAGTGAACTATATTCGGTACAATCAGGGGTTGTTACTTCCTGAAGGCTTTTAAATCAGCCGCACCTCTGGTGACAGACGTCGACCTACAAGCCGCTTGATACAAGACAGACACTGAAGGATTTTGATTGAATGTGGTTCACGGGTGAAAAATTCACCTATTCTGTATATCTACAGATTCAAACTCTATCCGCCACCTGGGGACGCACTCGGCTGGAGTTTCTCGTCTCCATTTAGGATATTTGCTCTCGGATTCAAGAGAAACCCTAAATCCTTATGTTCGGATTCATAAAACCGAGTCTTACTATTATATAATATTAAATATTTTATTTTATCATATAATGTATTATATATAATACCTTGCTAAAATATAATGTGTAACTAAACTAAATTTTCGTGGCCATGTCTCATCAGTCAAAATGGAATTAATAGTATAAGATAATTTACTAGAATTTCTTAAAACTGTTATAAAATGGGTGTATTTTGGTTTATGGCTCAAAATGTAATATTTACACCGACATTATATAGTTTTAAAGAAACATGATATTGTACATAGAGACAATCTGACATAAATAGGAACTTAAAGAAATGACTGACTAGATTTTTCATTTGAGCGAAATATTGAAAGTTGAGTTTGTCGTAAATTATATGATGTTACAAGAAAACTATAAATGTTTGAGGAATTTCATAAAAGAAATCGCAATTATATGAAGGAGAATTCTGTGAGAGGTTGCTGACTTGACATCCAATGAAGCGGAAAGCAAGGCAAGAAAGATGAAGGAATTTAAGTGATGTTATATAAAATAAGGAAGGACATATTACTGTCAAACTGCTGTACAAATAAACTGTAATTACTGTTTGAAAATGTGGGGTTGAAAAATATGAGATATTTCTCAAGATATCCTAGTTATTATCAGACTATTAAAGTCTTCCTCAATGTCCCATTAGCCTTTCATCAAAATAAAGAAATATAACTCAGTGAACGTAGTATTTTTTTAGACGAGGACTCTTTGTTTAAATCCTATATTTTACAAAATATGGAAAGCTTTACTTTTTATATTTAATTAGCTCATAGCTCACCAAATTACCTTCCGGCTAGGGTACTGTATTAAAGTCCATCTTAACTTCGTGTAGCCCGTGTTAGTTGGTCTCTATGTTTTCTTTTGACCGAAAATTACTCTTACAGTCTCAATACCTATTGCCTTTGAATGTAGGGGGTGGAACAATTTTTATTTGAATATTTTTTTTTTTTTAAATAATACAGAATTTTTATTTATATTTTGTTAATGTATTACATTAGACCAGACCGTAATCTATCTCTGAAAACATTTATTTATTTATTTATTGTTTATCTACTAAGCCTGATATTAAGAGAAATGGCTAAAGACATCAGCTTAAATTAAGAAATACTTAAAAAAGTTAAACCGAATATATGACCATCATTCGACCACGAATCAATCTCCTTTGAAGTTTATAAGACGTTTTTGGTTGGAATATAAAGTTCTAGTTTCAATTTTTTGTAGGTTTATTTTTTTCTAGTATCAATAGTAATATAAAGTATCAATTATTTTTTTTAAGTGTAATTATTTCTAGAAATATACGATTGTCACATCTATAGAATAAAATGACCTGATAAATAAGACGTTTAGAGAAATTACCCTTTGGTTGTATTATAAGAACATTACTTAAATACAAGGCCCTGAATTTAAAACAACAATTATCAAGGATCATCCGTAATCGAATAAGTTGGTTTGAATGTCTAAGGAGTTCACCATAAAGGGATAAAAATAGTTTCCTATTTTGGACCAATTTAAAGAAAAATGTTGAACGTTTAAGCCGTTCGTTTGTGACACACTTAACATTTAAACTTTTTACGTTACAGAAGGTATAAATTAATGGAAATCGCTCGTTGTGTTGAAAATATGAAACAAAATAAATTATTTTTATTAGCTAGTAATAAAACTTAAGTTGGAAGTGCATTTAATCACGGGATGAGCAGAGGAAGTTAGAGAGTGTCGGGCGAACCAAAGTTAAGTTATATGAGGTTTTAAGGGACTTAACTGTTTCATTAGAGCTATAGCTGGCTGCTAAGTCCTCGCTAAGTCTTTAACACATCTCAGCGACCAGTTCCTCGGCCCGAGCTCCATTAGCGCGATTTAATCCTCTACTGCATCATTACGCTCGCTCATCGCTTCTATTAAATGGTTCAGCTTGTGAAGGTACAGCTATGTGTTTATAAGTGCAAGGATATTATACTAGTATTTATATTTACTCTTTAATACCTTATATTATGTAAATATGTACTTTTATTAAACCATATCCGAGAAAGAGGCAATGAGTGAGAAATATCAGTTGATCAGTAGCTGAAATAGAGGTCACCTGTTGTGTAATGGTTAGCATGATTTGCCTTTTATGCTCAAGGCGCGGGTTTAAAACCCTGTAGATGATTCTAAGATGATGATTTTTTTTAGAAAAATAAAATTGCCGTTCTTCGGAGAGGGTGTAAAATGGTGGTCCCCAGTCAGTTCGATCACTGGTACTCGTCAAAGATCCATATCCTAATTAAATCGGACCTAAATTAAAAATAAGATCCATTTCTAAAGGTTTGCAGTGGTCACCGGTATTTTCATTTGACTAACATATATTTATTACTAACTGCTACTTCTTTTGAAAAACCTTTAGTTTCAGTGTTATTAATTTTCGTCACATCTCTACCAGAAATTTAGTGAATTACATACTACACCGGGTTTACTATGTTAAGCGTAAAAAATAGGGTGCTTTTTTAAATTTCTAAATCTCCTATTCTAGTAGCTAAACTGTGTGGTGGACCTATTCGAAAAATATTTGTTAGTTTCTCTTAAAATAAAATTTGGAGCATTCTTCCCACTGTATGAAAACAACGAAATTATTTTAATAGCAATTCGGCTTGTTAATAGACTATATAATAGAAGAATTAACTGTTTTAATAAGATTTTTTGGAAAATTAATTTGCTGAAGATATTATAAGATAAAATAAAGAAGATATTTATTTTGATAAAATATGATATGTAAATGCCCACAGATATCAGACGAGTTTCCATAATATTTACTATTTGTAATGCATATTAAGATATAAATTGATTAACCGTAATAGGGTGTAAGATTACCAATATAAGTAGTGGTAATCTTTTTGACTTCATCGGACTATTATCGTTATTTATTTTTAATCAATTGTTAATTGTTTGTTTATTCATTTAATATCACTTTATACTACTATGGCTAATCGGACGATGCTATAGTGGGAGTCCTAAATTGTGCCAATTAAGGTTTTATTAAGACAGGGATCTTTAAATGAGTACCTGATATGGCACAGGTTCGGGACCACCTTTTTATGTCCCCTCCGAAGGGATTTTACTTCCATTAAAAAATCCTATGGCCTTCTGCAGGTTTGAACCCCCGATCTTTGGCATAGAACGCTGTTATGCTAACTACTAAACTATAGGTCACCTTGGTATTGATAATTAAACCAGAATTTAATGAAATAGATTTTTTTTTAAATAATTATATTGTTTCTGTTACATTTATTAAATTACTTATATAACGAAATGTAATATCCGGTTCGATTAAAATCTAATCACACATTAACCTAATTAAGGAGACAATTAAAATAAAAAGAATAATAATAGTAATTTATTGTAATTATTTAATATAATATTATTATATATATATAATTAATATAATATATATATATATATATATATATATATATATATATATATATTCAAAAATGAATCAATATATAATATATATATGCACTGTGTTTATATAAATATTTTGGTTGATTATGATCTTTTGATCAGAGAAACTTAGATAACCTTTTTTACTTTCGCCGTTGAATTTGACCGAGCTTGAAAATGACGAATGACCATTTTCCAATTCCGTTCACTATTTTCCACAGTGATTGATAGGACTTACATGTATATATATATATATATATATATATATATATATATATATATAATATATATATATATTATATATATATATATATATATATATATATATAAAAAAAGTTTACAGTCATATCATAAAGTAATATGAAATATTTTGAAATGTTTACATAGAAGCTTTAACTTTAATGATTGTAGTAATTAAAGAAAGTTAATGTTTTACTACACATAAAAAAAGAATATATTTATATTACCAATTAATATTATGGACTTCATCATACCTCCTCAATAACTTTAATAATCACTTCACCGATTTACAACTTAAAATATATAGCTGAATGAATTGCATACTTCACCTTTCTTCCAAAACATTTCTCCATTTAATAATTAATATATCTTAGAAAATATTATTTGTAAATATACCTTATAATTTATTTCTTCCTTCTTTGTTTATATTTGCATATATTTTATTCTCTTGTTGCTTTTATTTTATATAAGGTAAGGAAAGAATGCTCAACATAAACGGTTTATTCTAGAAGTTATCTAAAAATTTATGATAAATTAATTCTTAGAATTAAAAAATAATAAAAAATTCCTACACATGCTCATTAAATAGTTTTATTTTAATTACTTATTCCTTTTTTTTATTTTTTGGGGGTAGAGGTGAAAGAAGGTGTGTGAGACACATTTTTATCTTTTTGTTGCTGTATTTCTGCCTTTGGTAACCATAAAAAAATAAATCATACAAAACTAAGCGTGTTCAAAGGAATTTGTAAGTATCCCGTTGATAGATTTTCATTGTGTAGGTTTTATTTTGTTTTTACTTTTGTCACTTAGTGAGCGCGTTCCCATTAATGTTTTAATAGTAGAATACTTAAAAAAGTTGATTTTGGTTTATTTAATTATTTTTTTATATTAAAGTTCTTTAAACACTAATGTTATTTTGGCCCTAAATTAAAAATCAATAGATTACAAAACAAGGTTTAGACAGAATTTATAGTTCAATTCTTTGTAGTTGCTTTTGCTTAATATACTTCTTCTCCGGAGCGTTTAGCTAATTGTCTTATAAATTACTCTTTCATAAGTTGTCTTGAAAATTAAGGGCATACAATAAAAGTTAATAAATAATTAATTAAACTTTGTTTTGAGCATGAATAACTACAAATTGGGCATCATTTTTTGTATGAACTTTCTCAGTTGTAATAAATCAATTCTATTAGTTTCTATATGTAATCAATATCATCAAACGGTTGTATAATATGATAGAATCAACCATAATTTAAAATGGTATATTCTTAACAAGAGCGTTAATAATATCGCAGGCAGACAGCTTATTCAGATCCTTCGGTTTCAACACGGATCCTTCTGTTTATTTACGGAAGATCTGGTACGTTCAATGTGACACCCATACTGTCACATACCGTTAGCTTTTCCTACTCAAAGACCGAAGTACTCCACATACATCTCATGTTACGTACCGGGAAATGGCCCAGTGAGGTTTCCCGGCCTTGGCTTTCTCTGGGGTTGCGCAACCCACCATCTTCAGCCCACTTTCACGGCAGAAAGGTCGCAATCAGTCACTTAACGATTGATCGATCTGTTATTGCTCGCTCCTGTACTCTAGATAAAGTACGTTATTCCAGGCGAAGTCCTAAAGCCTCGCGATATTGCGGATCACGTTAACCGTTGCTACTTCCTACAAGATATCTGCAGTTCCTCTTCCTGATGACTTAATTTTGATCGGGGCCAATTACAGTTCTGTCACGTTGGCAAATTTTTTATACCAATATATTTTTAAAAACGTTATTGTATTCTTATATTTATGTAATTATATTCGTTTAGTTCCTCAAACAACCTGCACTCAAGAACAGATCAAGCTAGAATGATCATTAGGAGCAATCTATTTAAACCATTTTTACTTTCACATACCTATGAATAAAATATAGTATGGAAAAGAATTGCGATTGTGAAATTTTTGAATTCCAGTTTTCAACGGAAATACACGTTTTAGGGCTTTCCTGAGTCCAAACGACGAAGTCCCGCAAAAGGGTCTGTGTGTTCTTGTGTGGTAAATCCTGCAAGAAAACGAAAAGTCCTATGAAACTGAAATTTCATATTTAAGACAACTTTTTTTTATCCAAATAGCTGACCAGAAGAGTTTCTTTATACCATCCATTTTGCACCTTTTTACGATTTAAAAACGACTTAAGTTTTCGAAAATAAGGTACTGCGTAAAATATTTGGTCCGAAGAGAGATGAGGCCACTGGGGAAGTTTAGAAGGTAGCACAACGCGGAATTGCGGGACTTGTATCTTGTGAATATAATTGATTTGATAGCATCTCGGAGACTCAAATGGGCGAGTAAAATTGTTGGGCTCGATGAAGAGCGGATTCCGAGAAAGTTGGTATACGCTGAACCGACTGGTAGGCGTCCGAATGGCAGGCCGAAGCGTCGATGGGAGGATTGCGTTAAGGCTGATCTCGGGGGCTTGGGCTTGAACGGTGAACATTGGACGAGTCTGTGTAGGCGGAATTTGGTGGTATCGGGATCGAACCTTCGGGTTCGCTAAGCCTATTATTACTATTACTATATGGATGTAAAATTTGATGGACTTTAATATCATGTAGGTTTTCTTCCTCTAAAGTACGTTTAATTTTGCAGATACTAAAAAAATAACATTATAATCTTGTTATCAACAATCGATATCTAAATAAGGGAGAAAACGGCAAAAATGTTGTTTTTTTGACTAACAGTAATACAGATGCATAATATTCTGTTGGAAAGCTAAAGATTTTATAAAAATATTATCTTATACACAAGGTTGTAAAAGTTAATAAAGAGTGATGAAAATCCGATAAAACTAACTGATTATTTTGGATGATATGATTGATTTTTTAATAAAACACATGTTTCTATAGAAATTCAATTTAGTTGTTGTTGTTGTTTGGGGCTTTGAGGCGTAAAACCCAGGGGTCATAAACGCCTATAGTTCTCTTAAAGTATAAATGAATAAATAAATCAAAACTAATAAACTAGACGTATAATAATTAGATAAAATAGTAAAAAAAAAAAAATAAATAAATACTTAAAAAAATAAAAATAAGTTAAATTAAAAGACTATATTTTATTAAATAGTAGGTGTTTCTTAAGAAACCTGAACAGCGCCGAGATGTTGTTTTCATTATCGGAGAGTATGAAGGATATATTAGGTATAAGCCCAAATTTGTGTAAACCTGTCCTATAAGAAAGGCATTCTTCTAAAATGTGGCCTACAGTCAGGATATTGTTACAATGTGGGCACTTAGGAGGTGGCTGCTTGGTAATGAGATGAAGATGGGTCATGTTAGTGTGGCCAATCCTTAATCTGGCCAGGATAACTTCCTCTCTGCGGCTTGAGCGACATGATGAGGACCAAGGCCCCACTTTTGTTTTGACGACTTTCAGTTTACTAGCAGGACTCTCGTCCCACATGGACTGCCAGGCAGCCGATATTTCCTTTCGGATCGGCTGAGACATATCTCGCGGTGTTAGGATAGGTATGCCTTGACCCGGGAGGGTGAGCGCCTGTTTGGCGGCCCTATCCGCCAGCTCATTACCAACTATCCCCACATGGCTTGGGATCCAAATAAAGCATACTGTCTTTTCTAATTCTTGGAGCATATGGATATATCGGTGTATCTTTAGGACGAGAGGTTGGGGAGAGTACATGCTATGTAAACCTTTCAAGGCACTCAGTGAGTCGGTAACTATAGTGATTGAGTGTGAGGGAACTGACATAGCGTAGTGTAAAGCTGAAACTATTGCTTGAAGCTCTGCAGTATAAATGTTACATAATTTATGTAATTTTATTTTGTGTGTCGAGTTGTGTGTAACGAATGAGCAGGCAGTAGATTCTTCTGATTTTGATCCATCTGTATAGATTAAAAAGGTATCCGGAAGAGTATGGAGCAGAGTGGTAAATTTATTTTTGTATTCGGAGGGGGAGGTATTGGTTTTGAGTAATCGAGACAAGTCAAGCATAATATTGGGGGGTTTGTGAAGCCACGGAGGGTTTAGAGGTTCTGGTTTGCAGATAGGTAAGCTTTTAAGGAAATCGATGGCGGAAGACATTCTTTCTGTTAAAGGGAGGGTTGAGTTAGGTTTGTTTCTAAAAGCATTTGTGAATTTTGGTTTAAATATGGAGCTATGGGTAGGATGATCAGGTTGGAGAATTAGTTTCGATATATAGTTCACAGCTAGTTTTTTTCTTCGAAATAAAAGCGGAGGTATACCTGCTTCGGCGCATAAACTAAGAACTGGGCTTGTTCGGAAGGCTCCGGTTGCGTTTCTGATGCCCATATGGTGCACTGTATCTAGCTTATTTAGAGTACGAAAACGAGCCGATCCATAAACAAAGCATGCATGATCTAATTTGGAACAAACTAAATGTTGGTAGATCTTAAACATCGTAGAGCGATCGGATCCCCAGGAAGTATTGCTAAGGTATCTTAATATAGTAAGTTTTTTTGTTGTAGCCGATTTAAGTGCTGAAACATGTGGTTCCCATGATAGTCTTTTATCGAACGTCAACCCCAAAAATTTATGACTATTTGTATAAAGAATGGGAGAATTCCCGAGGTAAAGTGTAGGGGAGGCGGGAGTATTTCTTTTCCTGCTGAAATGTAGAGCTCTGGTTTTTTCGGAGGAAAATTCGAGATCAATGGAATGTGACCAGTTGTTGATGCGATTAATAGCGTCTTGTAGCTTGTGGTGTATAGTAGTAACGTTTCCAGAACGGCAGGCAATGGCGAAATCATCTGCGAACAGCATCGGTTTGACACCTCGAGGTAGGTTGAGCCCCAGTTCGTTGATAGCGAGGCAAAACAAAGTCGGACTAAGCACACAGCCTTGTGGGACTCCTTTAATCTGTTCTTGGTTCGCAGACAGTTCGCATCCTATCCTAATTCTAAAGAAACGATGTTGAAGGAATTCCTTTATGTAATGGAACAGATGACCATGTATCCCATTGGACGAGAGTTTGCTGAGGATCACTGAATGGTTAATGTTATCAAAAGCTTTAGTCATGTCGAAGAATATGGCTATTAGTTGCTGGGAATTGATAAAGGCGTATTGGATTTCGGTTTCTAGTGTGACTAGGTGATCAACTGTGCAGCGGCCTTTGCGGAATCCAGATTGAAATGGTTGAAGCAAATTGTTGTTTTCTATCGTCCACATCAGTCTTTTGTTTACCATACGCTCCATAATTTTGCTCAAACAACTAGTGAGGAATATGGGGCGATAGCTGTTGAGTAAACGCTTATCTTTTTCACTTTTTGGTATAGGGATGACAAATGAGTGACGCCAGAAATTCGGAAATTGTCCCGTGGACCAAACATGATTATAATAATTAAGCAGCCATGTAAGCGTATCGCTAGATAGATGTTTAATCATGTCATAATGGACCAGATCGGGGCCAGGAGTGGATCCTTTAACGGAGGACAAAGTATTTTTTAGTTCCCACTTTGAGAACGGGATATTATAACCGGTGGAGTCATCATGTATACTTCTATTTACATAATCTATGACTTCACAATCGTTATTGCTTGAGCCAGAGGTGTAGATTTCAGAAAAGAAATTGCCAAAAGCATCTGCGACGGTTTTAGGATCGTCGGAGAGTTGTCCATTGATGAGGATGGTGTAACGTGTTGACGAAGAGGATTTAGTGATCTTACGAATTTTTTTCCAGATTTGAGTTGACGTCGTTGACGAATTAATGGAGCTTATATATTTTTTCCATGATTCGCTTTTGCTCAGATTGATTATTCTTCGGCAAAGAGCTCTCTGCCTCTTGTATTCTACGAGATTTTCTGATGTCATACATTTTTGGAATTTTTTGTACGCTTTTCGACGATCTCTGATCGCTTCCCTGCAAGCATCGTTAAACCAAGGTACGGGTGGTCTTCTTGGTGAGTCAGAAGACATTGGTATCGATTCTTTAGCTGCACGAATGATCGTATTAGTGATAGTTGAACAACCCTCATCAATGGTCAATTCATGAGGAGGGGTTCGAGGTGCCGAAGCTAAGGAGGCAAAGAGATCCCAGTCCGCTCTATGGAGCATCCATTTCGGAGTTATACGAGTAGGTTTAACATGTTTCATTTTAATCAGCAAGGGAAAATGGTCACTACCATGTAGATCGGGCAAGACGGTCCAGTCTACGTCGTTATATAGGGAAGGGGAACAGAGGGACAGATCAAGAGCTGAATATGTCCCATAGCTGGAACTTAGGAAGGTAGGGTCACCGGAGTTGAGAAGTAGGAGATTAGAAGTATCTAGAAAGTTTTCTATTATTTTACCCCGGATATTCATATTTGGAGAACCCCAAAGAGGATTGTGTCCGTTCATGTCTCCAACAAAAAGAACAGGACGAGGTAATTGGGTATAAATATCCAAGAGTTGATTGGTGTCTATTGTAGGATCCTGTGGGAGGTATATAGTACATATAGTTAACGGAAAGTCTCGATGTACTCTAACGGCTACGGTTTGTAGCCGGGAGGTGAGAGGGATCGATTCGGAGTAAACGGATTTGTGCACGGCTATGAGGACACCGTGGTGACCATGGTTCTGATTTGGTCCGTCTTTTCGGTATATTTCGAAATTTTTTAGAGAAAAGGGGTCCGTTGTTTTTAGCATTGTCTCTTGAAGAGCAATGACAGTTGCCTCATTATCGTGAATTAAAATTTTTAAGTCATTGAAATGAGATCTTAAGCCATTGCAGTTCCATTGAAGTATCGCCATTTTGAGAGATATGATCGAAAGAGATTAAAATGTCAGGAGGCAATATAAACATAAAGAGAAGTGCAAAAGAAGAATTAAATAAAACAAGATACGACTGGTAACTAAAAAAATAATTATTTATAGTAATTAGAATTATATAAATAAACGGATAAGAGAAAGTAGAATTAAACAAAAAAGTAGCGGTGGTAATGGTAAATTTAAATATATGGAAATGAAAGCAACACATGAGAGAGGAAATTAAAAATATATCTTCATATGTTAATAAGGAGACTAAAAAATAAATTAGAAAAGATAAAAGAAGATGTGTAATAATTATATTTTGTGCTGGAATATATTTACTTTTGAAAGAGAATTTGATAGATTGGTCAGCATCATCGAAACGGATGCATTTCCGGTCGGAAAGAATTGTTGATAGGCAACTAACAGTTAAAAATTCAAGAGGCAATATAACCATAATGATAAGTTGAAGAGAAAAAAATAATAAAACAAAATATGACGAGTAATTAAAAAAAAAATAGTTTATAGCATATAGAATTAAATAAATAAACAGGTAAGATAGAGTAGAAGTAAACAAATAAGTAGTATTGATAGTGGTAAATTTAAATATATGGAAATGACAGTTACACATGAGAGAGGAAATAATACATATATCTTCATATGTCAAGAGAAAATCGAAAAAATATATTAGAAAAAATAAAATTAGATGTGTAATAGTTATATTTTGTGCTAGAATATATTTACCTTTGAAAGACACTTTGATATATCGGTCAGCATCATCAGAATGGATGTACTTACAGTCGGAAAGAATTGTTAATATATAGCTGCCAGTTTCATTTGTTTTTGAAAGGAAGAAGATAAAAAATACAGTAAATAGATATGTGGCTAAAAATATTTTCAAATGGCCATTATAAACACTACCGTACACATAAACAAGAGATTGGCGGTGATTAATAAAAAAATAAGATCTATAGACGTAATAATGAGAAGAATGTAAAGCAGGAAGTTTGTTTACAAGTGCAGAAGCGAACGGTTTAGTTATGTTTATGTTTATGCTAGGTATTGATAAGAAGGTGTTTCGAGAGAAGTGAAGTGTAAAATTTGTACGATTACTGTTATTGTTGTAATGTTGGTGTATATTGTTCTTTGTGGAAATAGATTTATATTTTCTAATAGATATAAACGAGTCGGGGCCAGCAATGAAATTGAAAAAGTTAGTGGTGATAGTGTTATTTTTATCGAAATTTGTGAACGTTTCGTAAGTCATTAATTTTTTTTAGATTTTCGGTTGCCCTGTTTTTTAGGATATACGATGGTAAATTCTCCTTCCGGATTTACTTCTGTGTTTAAAACACAGATACCGGAAGGTCCCGGATCAGAAGAGACAGGGAGCAGAGGAGAGGGGAGGACTGGAGAAGGAGGGGGAATAGAAGAGGAGGGGAGGGGATCAGTTCTAGTCCTGGACGCGGAGCGAGACCGACCTCGAACAGGACAGGGGGTCTCTTGGGAGGATGATAAGGAGAGGGGGGTGGCCGGAGGAGGCGGAAGGGGGGCGGCCGGTGGAGGCGGAAGGGGGGCGGCCGGTGGAGGCGGAGGGGGGGCGGCCACTCCTGGTGAGGGATTAGAGGTTAATGAAGGATTAGTTTTAACATTGTCATCGGTTTTTTTAATGTTTTCTCTAAAATTAAATGTGAAATCGGTTTGAATACCAATATCTTTAGTCGTGGTTGATTGTGGTTTTGTAATTTCGGAAAATGATTTGGTGAATTGAACTGGGTTTTTTTCTAGATATATTTTTTTTGCTTGATTGAACGGAATTTTATTCATTGTCTGTATGCTTTTTATTTCTTTGTGGGTTTTAAAAATGGGGCACGTACGATCTAGTGCGTTATGATTCCCGCCACAGTTGGCACACCTGGCAGGCAATGTACACCGACCGTTATCAGCATGCTTTAATTCCCCGCATTGGATGCATTTTGCTTGTTGTTTACAAACATTAGTAGGATGAGAAAATCCTAAACAATTAAAACAACGTTGGGGCGAAGGATTAAAGCTGAGTACCTTGACCGCAAAATAACCTATGTTCAATGTCTCAGGAATTTGAGGGGTCGGGAAGGTAACGATATATGAGTTTGTCATTATTTCCTCACCATTTTTTTTAATTTTTATTCTAGTTATATCAATGATTTTTGCGGACAATTCCTTTTTAATTTCGTCTATTTCCAAAAATTGGAGATCGTAACACTTTATTACTCCTTTACTATAATTTAAAGTCCTATGTGGGGTTACCTGAATAGGAAACTGTCCTCCGAAATTCTTACATTTTAACAAGTTTTCTGATTGTTTCGAAGTTTTGGTTTCAATAAGAAGAGAACCATTTCTAAGTTTTTTAACATTTTTTAGGTCTCCTACTAATCCTGAAAGAAATTTATTTATAAGAAAGGGTGAAACTTTTTGAAAAGATTCATCATCCGTTCTTTCTATTATAAGGAAAGTGGGACTAATGGGTACAGCGCTATCAATATGCCCATTTTCAATTTTTAGGCGAACTCGGACTCGTTTTCTTTTAGTTTTAGGGCTATTTAGGTCTATAAGATCCTCCATAGGATTTTATTTGCCCAAGAAATATATAAAAGAGCAGAAAATAAAATAAATTAATGAAATAAAAAATACAAAATATAAAATTTAGAAGTAAGAAAAAATTAATAAAAAGAAAAACCACTTTATAGTTTTAACTTAAAAAATAAAATAACATGAGATAAATGTGATTAGCTAAAATATAAATGTAATAGTATGAAATTATAAAATCTTAGCTGGTCGTGGAGCAACTAGAGGGACGTCTTCTCTCTTCTAATGCTGAACACTGAATGTGAATTCAATTTAGTTATTTCTTCATTAGTTTCACTAATTTTTATCTCTAACTGTGTTTAGTAAAAATTCTTAAATCGATTTCAACAACGGCGGTAAGTGAAAGTCGTGTGTTCCCTCGACCAGATTTTTCATTTTAAATTAGAAAATAATATGTTAT
This sequence comes from Piezodorus guildinii, assembly GCA_023052935.1. Taxonomy (NCBI): domain Eukaryota; kingdom Metazoa; phylum Arthropoda; class Insecta; order Hemiptera; family Pentatomidae; genus Piezodorus; species Piezodorus guildinii. The sequence continues at coordinate 52,440,870 of CM041292.1, forward strand.
TTAAACATATTATATGTAACTTAGTGTGATGTAAGGCACATCCTTAATGCTTTCGTGTCACATGCGGCACCGTTTAAATTCTGGTTTGATTTAAAATACTTACATTTCGTGACGAATTCTCGGGGACGAAATTTGCAGTCAGCACTCAACTCCCGAAATTTTAATATCCTGCCTCCTGACTCCCCTACCTACTGGCCAACCGATCCTAACCGCAATCCTGACATCCTCGACTTCTTTATCCACAGCGGATTAGGCTCCCTCAACTTGTCTGTAACTCGCCTTGATGAACTATCCTCAGACCATAGTCCACTGATCCTAAAAGTATCTCTCACTCCAATTCCAAAACCCATTCCACCATCATTCATCCGAGGCCCTGTCAACTGGAACCTTTTCCGCCAAATCCTGACCGATAATATTGACCTCAGAGTAACCCTCAAAACCCCAGATGACCTAGATAATTCCGTCTATTCCTTTACCACCGCCATCCAACAAGCTGTCTGGACTGCCTCTTCTTCTAAACACTCCAATATAAACCCTCACCAAAATCATTTTCCACAACATATTATAGACCTCATCCATACCAAACGCCGAGCAAGATCATTATGGCAGCGCACCCGACACCCAACAGATCGCCGCTCCTATAACTTCTATTGTAGACAATTGAAGAGGGAGTTGGCGACCTTCCGTTCCCAGTCCTTTAATTCCTACCTCTCCTCTCTATCAGCTCGTGACAATTCCCTGTGGAATGTCACGAAAAAGATCCTAAAATATCATCAAGTTTCCCATCCTCTCCGACGTGGTGATGACTCCTGGGCTGCGTCTGATGAAGATAAAGCCGAGGAATTCGCCACAAACCTCTCCAAAGTATTCACTCCTCACCCGGAATCCCACATTAATCACACCGTGCAAGACTTTCTTATGTCACCAATTCCACTTTCCCTACCTCCCAAAGCTATTAATCCCTCTGAGGTCAAATATCTTCTCCAAAAACTTACCCTCCGTAAATCTCCTGGACACGATCTCCTTACTCCCCAGATCCTCCGACAACTTCCGCAGAAAGCTATTATATTCCTTACTTATATTTACAACTGCATCCTACACACCACCTATTTTCCTCTGTTATGGAAACATTCCACTATCATTCTTTTTCTAAAACCTGGCAAACCTTCCAACAACACTTCATCCTACAGGCCGATTAGTCTACTCCCCATCCTCTCAAAAATCTTCGAAAGGCTTCTTCTTAAACGTATCCTACCCATATTAGAATCTCAAAATATTCCTTTCCATCAGTTTGGATTCCGTCCTCAGCATTCCACAGTTCAACAGGGGCTCCGAGTTGTAGACCATATTTCCTCAGCTCTTGAATGCAAAGAGTATTGTTCTGGTGCGTTTCTGGACATTGCGCAAGCTTTTAACCGGGTATGGCACACTGGATTGCTCTTCAAGCTGAAAACCCATTTACCCCAGTCTCTATATCTCATTCTCCGATCCTATCTCTCAAACCGTTCCTTCCGAGTTCGCTGTGGTGTAGAATTTTCTAACCTTTATCCCGTTGAGGCCGGTGTTCCTCAAGGCAGCGTCTTGGGACCCGTCCTCTACATCCTTTACACTGCTGATATTCCTACACATCCTGATACCTTTCTGGCAACTTTTGCAGACGACACCGCCATCCTATCATCCTGTTCCAATCCTGAAACAGCATCCTTAAACCTGCAAAGACACCTTTCTCTTATCGAAGACTGGTGCAATGCTTGGCGCATAAAGGTGAACGAAGCCAAATGCAAACACTCTTCGACGAAACTCCTGTCCGCCAGTTTACTTCAATTCCATTCCAATTCCTCCTTCAGATACAGTCCGGTATCTTGGCTTACTGTTAGACAAAAGATTGACTTGGAACCCACATACAAGACTTAAAAGACAAGAACTCAACCGACGATTCGGACAGTTATACCGACTACTCAACAGAAAATCTGAACTTACAGTTGACAACAAATTATTAATCTACAGGACAATACTGAAGCCCATCTGGACCTATGGACTTGAACTGTGGGGGACAGCTAAACGTACTAACATCAAACGCATTCAATCCTTTCAATCCAAAGTCCTCCGTACAATAGTAAATGCTCCTTATTATGTTTCCAACTATACCTTGCACCACGACCTTAATGTTCCTTTTATTTCAGACTTAATTCCATCCAAATTTTCCAAATTCCACCAGAATCTCATTCATCATCCTAATCCTCTAGCTCAATCCCTATCCAGCTCCATTCATCCATACAACCCACCTAGAAGGTTGAAACGGCAGTGGCCCCGCGACCTTTTTAAATATATTGGAGTTCTAGCACTGGCTAGATTCTCCACTCTATGTGTTGTATGTATGAGTGTGTGTATGTGTATATAGGTATAAGTGAATTCTTGACTTAATTGTATTGATTCATTATTGTGTATATATTTTATTGTAATTTTATCCCGTGTAAATATTGTATGAATGTAGTATGTATGATATCTTTCAGCACTACTATTGATGTCGAAATTGGGACAGATTGTAATTTTTCTCAATAAAAAATTGTTGTTGTTGTTGTTACATTTCGTGAAGGTTAACGTGAACCTAGATGTTAAAATCTTCCAACATAATGTTCACAGTCTGTGGAATCAGCCGTCTATACAGCCTATTAGTGAGATAATCAGAGCATTAAGCCATAGTATACAAACAGCCATTAATCTTCATGCAGGTCTCTTATAATTAAGCCGCTATATATTTTTTAATTTATCCATTTTGTCGAATCTATTATTATCTGTTAATTTAATGCATTGTAGTTCTTAATTGTCTCAAATCATGGTTGGAGTGTGTATGTCTATAAAGTTAAAACATCTTAATTGCTTGGACTTGTAAGTGTATTTGTGTGTCTTGGATTAAGAGTATAGTGGTATAAGAGTATCGTCTTAAGGATTTAAGATGATCAACCTTACTGCTAATAATTAAAAAACAATTAAAACTAATCATAAAAAATTTGAGACTTTGCATAATCCGAATTTTTCATAAATCGTGTTTCTGTAGGTGATTTTGGAATTCGGGGAATAACTGTTATAAAACATACCATACTTACCACAACTAGTTCCTTGTTGGACCAATAGAAACCTATGATTTCGGGAATATTGGGAATTGTTTCTAAATGCCATACCTCTATAAGGAAATGTTTTCTCTAAAGAGGTTGTGTCCGCAGATATTTTGAAGTAATCTCTCCATTAACATTTATTGAATCAAGTGTCAAAGAACATTTTTCTCATGTTTATGTTCACATTAACATGTCTCCAACTTCTCTAAGTGAACCATGAAAGTCCCATTTTCATTTCAATTAACTTAATTGAAAAAAAAAATGTTTGGCTCTTAGTAATCAAGCCTTTTAAATTATTAGAATTAAAAGCTGTATTTATTAAAACACCAACTTCCCATTAACTCCTTTATTGTCCATACTTTATCTTCATTATTAGTACTAGAACTTCAACTTACGTTTCAGCTGAGGTTTTATTTTATTTTTTTAAATCAACCTTATCGCTTATATACTATAGTTCACCATCTTAGTAAAATACAACATTGTTCCGCCTAATTCCCAAACATTTTAATATATGATTAATAATAATTGATGTCACCAAGTTATCAGTATTGTAAGATGTTGGTATTTTACATTAGGTCTGGAGAAAAAAAACTTGAAGACAGGAACTTTTCAAATAGTCAATATATGAAAAAATAAAAAATAAACAAATGGGTAGAATATTTTGTTACTTGTTTTTAAAATAATTTTATACCAAAGAGCTATTGTCAGTTCATGCATTTTTTTACAATCAGTCTTAAAACCCTGTGTAAATTAGAATATTAATATTAAACATACTTTAGATATTAATATATTAGGGTTATGCCATATATATATTTGAGTTTATTTATTTTTTTTTTACAACGTAATTCTTAAATAATTAAATTTGTACTAGTTATATATATTTTATAAATATGCCTTCTGCTAAGCTTATTAAACTTAGAATCCTTATCTGCTATGAATTGATTTAAAAAATAAAATAAAATGAAGATGAAAGTTAGTTAACTATAAATTTCTCTTTGACCTAAATTTATGAGAAACATAATTATGAACATAAAGATGACAAATATGGGTTAAGGGACATTATTCAGTAAACATGAATAAAGTAATTGCTTCGAAATAGCAACCGGTGCAAAAACAAACAAACTTTTCATTATAGATGTATTTGGAAAATATTCCTTGTAGGTTTCCAGCGGTCTATCAACTAGAAATTAGTTGTGATTAAAATAGAAGGTTTTGTAAATAGTACGAATTCGTAAAAAAAATCAATCTATGAAAAATTCTACGTAAAAACAATTCAGATGATGATTAGTCTCTAATTTGTTCTATGATAAGTTATAATTCTTCTATACATTCTATGTACTGCTCAAAATGAAACCCATTTCAAAGTCTTTATTACTCTTGAGTTTAGCCACTATTTAAAATGGGCCGTTTAAATTGACTGCTTTTTTAGATTCGATTTCATTATCTATGGTATATCGAATGGTATATATATATATATATATATATATATATATATAATATATATATATATATATATATATATATATATATATATATATATATATATATATATATATTAAGTAAGATATTCTCGAAACCAAGGTAATATTTTTAATAATTTGTCTTTAATACTTTCTCAATTATTTCTTAATATAAGTCTTAAAAATAATGAGAATTTTTAGAGTGGCTTTCCCATGCATCAAGCTACAGAATTGTCAGATTAAGTGTAAATTGCATACCTAAAAAGTATAATAGCCATCGCTAATTTATTGCGAATTACGTCGAATCATTTCCTTTTTCCTGTTTCACACGTAAATGCAAGAAACGTCGGAAAATCATTTTTTGAAAAATTAACCAACCTTAGCAGAACGTGTATGGACCAAGTTCGTCATCTAGTCGCGTGTTATAATGGTATTAATGGTTGGTTCTCTTGGCTACGAACGACAGCACTCTCCTTGGTAAAGGGAGACGGCATTATTACATAAATTGTCTCAGAGCTCTCACCAGGAGACTGTCTTTATACGACCTAACCTGTTTCATGCGAAACTGTAGCCAAAGGTTATGCGAAAACTTTGGAGGAAGGCACAACTCAAAAGCTACATAATACGTGGGAGGACCCAGCTAATTTTACAATAAACAGTTAATTTGTTTTTATATCTAATATCGGGTTTTTATATTTTATGACTCTGCCAATATTGCTCTCATCAAGTGTAATGTTTGACTATAAATTTGAAAAATAATTTTAAGTAAGAAATAATACTTTATTAAATCAAACTTCGGCTTAGCCTATTCATCATTGAAATTCGAGGAATATCTGAGAAAGCAAAACAAACAAATATAGTAATCAATAAAAATTATATAACAAAAAAAAAAAAAAAATGAATTAAAAAAATTCTTTTGACTCAGATCTGACCACCTGGTGCAATGTACATTCAGCGCATAGGAAAAAAAAAACTACATCTTTACAATCGCCTCGAGGGTTATCAGGAATATGTGAGGGGATAAGTTGCGGACAAGAGGGTTTGTGTGGGTTGGGAGTTTGAAATTGAGAGTGGTATATCTCGTACGAGAAAGGTCTGCAACGGTTTAAGGTCGTTATGGATGATGTTCTCTTAATGCCAAAAAATATCCATTTAATGTTTAGTTTTGTTTAAAATTTTAATTGCAATTAATAATCACTTCTGCTCCAACAGTGAAGGCAACAATATCTCAAAAGCTACAGTAATTACCAAACTGATCCCGAAATGAGCCTATTAGTTGCACTTTCTCCCTAGCCTGTGGCTTTCTCATTAGCTAAGACACAACCGGTGAGGTTGATGGCATTGGACAATCTATAATCGTGCACGTTGCTCCTAATTCATTCGAGTTCTAAGATATTTTTCTTTCTTTTTCTATTATCATAGGCGTATGGTCTGAGATGTAGCAAGACGTGTAATTTTCACATTGACGTCCTGCTTAATGATTCATTTTCTTTCCCCGAGATTCCGAAAGAGGATGAACAACCGGATGGAGGATCTTACACAAACAATGGCGCTCATGTTTTTGTTGCGTTTCGCATAGACCGAGATTCTCCATCGAGACAATCACTTCTTTTGCACGGCAGCCAACTGTTGCACATGCTCAAGAACCGGAATGGAGAGTTCAGTTAGGATCTAGAAAGTAAGTTCACTTGTAGCTTGCGCTGGCACGAAAGGGCATCCTATAATCAAGCATTTCCAGCTGCCGAATTTATTTATGATTTTAAAAAAATATATAAATATTAGTGAGAAACTCTTTCAGATATTTCTCATTATATAATCCAAAATTTTCAGTTCAAAATATTTTGACGACCAAAATTAACATATGTATTGATATTTACAACTATATGAAGATATACATCAATTAAATGTGATAGAAATTAAAAAAATTGACATAAAATACATGTAGAGACAATACCCATTTTCAGCATCGTAAGACTCTAAACTAGAAGGTCTCGGGGCCATCTTCTTTTTAGAAGCCTGGGAGGATTATCAGAAATCGAAGAGGAAGCAAGGATTGAAATTATTTAAATTAAATTTTAAACACAGCTATTTCTCCTTTTTTTCCCCTCAATTTGACATCTGGTAGTTATTGAGTAGTGAAAATTGAGTGTTATAGGAGCGAACAACATTTTTTCATTATTGAACAATATTTAAAATGAAAGCTCATACGGCCATAGTTCAAAAACTGTTCGAAGAATTTTTACCATAGTTTGAATATCTCAATCACTCTCTTTATAGCTGATGAAGTTAAATTTCTATCCGAAGATATTTAGTACGAAAATTTCGAAAAATATTGTTTAACTACAAATAAACGTTGTTCTCTCTTATAGCTCTCCATTTTTACTATTTCTATTATATTAGCTGATAAACTGAACAAGAAATAGAAAAAAATAAATATAAGAGAAACACTGTTATGTATTAAATGAAAATTTAGTATTAATTTTGAGAAACACTTTATTTACAGAACATATTAAAGCATTTATTATTGTATAGAAGCAACTGTTGAAGTCATAGTCTTTAACATGTATATTTTATACACACACACTTTTTCCTGCTTTAGTCCTTATTTCACTATTTTCAAACTTCAAAAATAATTCGACGGCAGAAACTAAGTACATACACTTCACATGACATATAGATTATAAATATAAGGAATATAAAAAATTGATAAGGATAAACATTACAAATAGGGTAGTGGTGTCACCTATGCTGTTCAATCTATCATAACAGCCAACTAATCTATCCCTAAGATCAAGGGTTCTAACCTGGCAGTCCTAGGATTTTTTTTTTTTTTTTTAGGCGGACCTAGGGATTACTCCCTATTTTTACGGGAGTAAGTAAAATATTCTTAGATATGCTGTCATTTGGACGGGATGTAAAATAGTAAGCCCGAGAATTTACGATGTCAGGTAAAAATCCCTTTCCTAGTTAAACCTGGATTGGCAATATTTAGGACTCCAACTGTAGCATCTTCCAATTATCCATAGTGACATAAACATGAAATGACGTTGAATTAATAAACAAACAAAGGGACTCATTACATACTGATCTAAAATTTTCAACGTTGACGAAAACATGATTCTTTAATACATAAACTTACACGAACGTAATCGCTGATAGGCTTAGGTTAAATTTGAAGAGAGGACAATAACAACTACTATAATTTTAAAATAAATTAGTATAGAAATATCGGTTGTGAGGAGTGGTCTAGCTCGTAGTGGCATTACTTCATGACCTACTTATTATGTGTGGATTACGCCAGCTTCACGCCATTTTTTCCTAGCGTTAAATATACCATTACTCACTTAATCCATTGTGAATACGTTTCAATGACTCTGTTATTTTGGATATTTATAATCATCAGTTATAATATTTATCAAAAATTTTAGATTGAAACTATGGCATAAATTCGAATGATTTTAATAATACATCAGACTACACTGATTAGTGATATTTTTTATAGTATAATTTAATTTATACTTATATAATATATTTTTAAAAAACACTAACAAACCGTGAAGCATCCTAAAAGCAATTGGAATTTCATTAGACACATACAACAACTGTTTATCTGAGGTCAGAAAAGATTCAGCATATTAGACTTTGTAAAGATGTTTTGTAAAGTATAATGCATAAAAGACTTCTAGTTGCTATCGTTGTCTCACGGTTTTCACTTGCCCTGATGGCGGATCACATAATACGTCTGAAACGTTGGATAAAATAAAAATATTATATTATGTTCATTGTGATTATTTATCTCACGACACACATATGAGTATCTTTTCATACATATTATATCAGTTTTGAAATATACATTTACTTAATTCAATATTATATAAATACTTCTTGAGTTTAGGGCAAATAAAGTTTCATTTTTTAATATTTTTTTTTTACTTGTTTTTTATCGGCGATGTAATATGCATATCAATGCCGCGTATGATACGAGTAGAATATATTAGAAGTCGAATAAAAATCCTTTAAGTCTTCCTAGAGCTACAGTATTTTCGAATACTATTTTCCAACTATTGTTCACTGGACTTCGAATTCAGCATTATGGCATCGTATATAATTTAAAAAAAATAGGAATTCGTTAAAAAAAGGTCTAAAATTTATTTATTTTTAAAAATTAAGATGGCGTTGAAGACTACGTATTTCGTACTTTCCAGTGGTATCATGTAAACAATATTGAGAAATAATTTTTTAATAACCATTTTCTTAGTAAAAATTATTAAATCTAGTTATTTTTAATTTTTATAGTGGCTAAGATTAATAATAAAATAATTTATTAGCTTAATATTAATGGTTGTTTTATAAAAAAAAAAAGTAACAGTAGCTTATTACTTAATCGTGAAAACGAATTGGTTTTATAATAACTGAGGAAGAGGAAATTATTATTGCGGAGGATTTCCATAACGAAACATTCAGTAGGTGGGTTTGACCAAATAGAGCAGTGGTGCGTTGGCAAGTTGGCTAAAAATGAGGATTGACGAGCCCAACAAAACACAAACGTTTAAACCCGTGTTTCAAATAATATGCTAAGAATAAATTCGTATGACCGCCGTATTTGTTTGTTTATTTATTTATTGGTTTAACGTCCCTTTATGCTGCTGTGCTAATCGGACAATGCTACAGTGGGGGTTCTGAATTTTGCTTATCCAGTTTTATTAGGACAGGAATCTTTAACGAGTACCTGACATCGCACAGGCTCGGGGACCACCTTTAACGTCCCTCCGAAGGACGGCATAAAAAGGATTTTTTACTCCCATTAAAAAATTCCTTTGGCCACCTGCGGGTTTGAACCCGGGACCTTTGACATAGGAGGCTGTTATGCTAGCCACCATGCTACAGGTAATTTCCAACCGCCGTATATGTTTATGTATACCAAAAAGTACATTCTTTAATTGTAATCAATATTGAGAGAATTATTTATTATAGATGAAAGCGTATTCATGACAAATATCTTCAGGAAATTAGATGTGAAACTTTGAATATAATGGTAATTCGCCAACATACCAAATTATGTGTTAGTAGACAAATCTATGAAGATCTGTACTGCAAATATAATAGGATTTTAACCGTCGGATTTTGGAATTTATTAGTACAGTTGCAGTTCAATAGATGATGAAAGGTATCACTTTTTTTTTTTAATTAATCATAAATTGATACATTCATACACAGGCTGACGCTTACCACCTAGAGACCGCGAAAACATTTAGTGGCTGATTTCCCCTTGTTAATACTTCAATATCGATCGTGAAAAAACTATACATTAAGCTTCTGGTCGAATTAATCTATTTAAAGAATCTAATCTTTAACTTTCTTTGCCGCCTCAACCGTTTATTACTTCATAGAGAAAGTGCTTAGGGGCGCGAAATAATATTTAGCAGGTTTAAAGTTAACGTATATTTCTTAGCCTTCAGATTCAGAACATTTGTAATTTCGCATTACATTTTCAAGAAGGAACAAAAAGAAGCCGTATTGCTTAAATAACAGTGTAATAGAATCCGCATTTTCAATTCATATTTTTAAATAATTATAATCTCGACATCATTTATCCTTATTTGAATTTTACTCCGTTTGGATGAGACAATAGATATTGAGAGAAACAATAGAACAATTGATTTGAATTTAAGAAAAATGTGAATGATTTCAACGTGGAATGAAGCCACAATTATAATATCCTTAATTTATTATTTATAATTGTAATGATAATTTACATATTTGAAATTGTGATACTATGTCGCGTAATTAAAATCTTCTAAGCTTGACTCGAATAATAAAATAACACAAACAAATTTAAAAACGCTTGAATAAGCGAAAATTATCTACATACCTAAATACATTCAAAACACGGCATGTGAGCGATATTTTTTTTTTACGTATGAATTGAACAGAATAAATATTTAAACAATTTTCCGCAATTAAAACGTAAGTGTTTCTTAAATCCTGCACGTGACCAAAATTTTCATTCAGATTATTACCATATTTATCTCGGATTATATGAAATCAACTATGCGAATAAATGTGAATTATTGTGCAAAGAATTTTGATAAAAACATATTTTACAGCTTCTAGCCTTGAGATTAAATTAGCTTAAATCTGAAAAACCCAAGTTGTTTTTTAAAATGATTATTCATATTAAATTTCTTAATATACCTAAAGGGTTTTACCATAGGAAAAAATCTGAATTTTTTAATTTGAAAACTGAGAGGAAGGAATAGTATTATTTTTAATAGCCAAGATGTTTTGAACAAAAAAGATGACGTGTGAAAATCGCTGATTTTGAAAAAGGTTATGATGATTATATTGCGTTCAACTTGCTTATTTTTTAGGTCTACTGACAAGCTAGGACCAATAAACAACACACTAACTGCTATAAAATGAGGGTACCGGAATAAACCATAGAAAGAAAAAAATAAATAAAATAAATAAAAAAAAAAAAAAAAAAATATATATATATATATATATATATATATAATATATATATATATATATATATATAGTGTGTGTGTGTGTGTGTTTGTAGCCTAATAAGTTGTTTACTAAGAGTACATACGGAATATCTGAAATATCTTTCAGATATAATATCAATACACTTTTATCTATTTTCTAGTAAAAGTAATCTTCATTGAACTATATTTAACATTTCCACAGCATTTATGTTATAATTATTACATTAAGAGTTAATTACGGCATAACTGACCTATACGACCGATAAATGTTGCCTCTAAAATTTAATTTAAAAAATAGGAGATACATTTATTTTTAGCGGTTTTTTATGGATTAAAATAACCATTAGTATTGTTTAATACTTAAAACACATTTTAATAAATTAAACTATAATTTTTGTTAACTTCTAGGCAGGTCAGGTAGAATTTCTCATTTCTCATTTTTTTTAAATTTTAAAATGAATATAAAATAAATGTATTATGTACATATATTCAGTCTTTATGAAATTGAAATACCAGCCTTTGTTTTTAGAGAAAGTTGAACTTCCCGCGCGGTTAGGAAATGAGGCGTACTTATCAATGATCAAATATCATTTGAAAAAAACAGTATGTTTTAGAGGTAGGTTTAGTTACTTAGTGTTCTTTTAAGAAGGTCATAGTTTTAACAATTTGGAAAATAAAACACATGTGGGTCAATCCAATAAAAATCGTCCAGACCATGCCGCTTAATATTTTTGATTTTTATCATATCATTTCTTGAATTTCAAACAGTGGAAAAAAAATCTGTCTAAAATTATTATCTTATTGTAGTTTAGTCATTTTAAGTCAATTTAGCTGCCTGATTTTTTTAAGGTTCGACTTTACATTTTTTGTTCTCACAATATATTTTACCAGATATTTATGAAAATAGTCTAAACAATGCTCGGAAATTAATAAAAAAACGATACATTTAGCTAGTTACAAGAATAAAAAGAAAAAGAGGCTCAGCTTTGATTATTTTTTTCTGATAGATCTTATTTATTAACCTACTTGCTGTAAAATATTTGATCTTAAAATAGTCCTTTTTCTTGATATATTTTCTTTTCATGTATATAGAATTCCAGACATTACAAACTTTCATTTTTCACGATATTTAAAGAAAAATGTCTTAATAAGAACTGATAGAAAAATTATGAATCTAATACTGATCACAAATCTGTATAATGAGTTGAAATAATATAAAGTTGGTGACTGAGTTATAAAATTCTCTTTGCCGTTAACAAAGAAGTTCTCTTTACCAATTATTTACTCTCGTGATTTTGCAGCTTTCCGAACGAAACGAAAACTAGAAGAATGATATAAGTATTATCTTTTGTATTTAATGAGTAACCTATATTATCAAAGCTGTGTCCATTTGTTTTTGTTTTTTTATTATGTTAGTATAACTCGCTAAATGTGTCGGGTTCTTAAAAATTAATGTTCATGTTTTGTATTTTATTCTTCACAATTTAGGTAATACATTTCAAGAAAAAAATAAAATAAATAAATAAAAAATAAAAAAAAAAAATATATATATATATATATATATATATATAATATATATATATATATATATATATATATGTATATATATATTATATATATATATCTGTAGTTTTATTTACTATTTGATATATTGTAAATTACTAGGATTGAAGAGGGATTTCCCAACACAACTTTATAGCCACAAAGCTGACGTAAAATGGCTGTCAAACTAAAAGTGTAATCAATTTTTTTTTTTTTTTTATGTACAGTTGCAAAATAAAGAAAAGATGGAGAATAACTGCTAATAATATCGTAAAATCAAAAATTTTGAGCTGCAAAAATATTTAAAATTGACTGACCCATATTAAAAAGCACAGAACTATTATATATATATATATATATATATATATATATATATATTATATATATATATATATATATATATATATAATATATATATATATATTATAACTATATTAATTATTATAATAATATTTACATATCTTAATAATTATATTATATTAACCCGGTAGATTAAATTATAAGCTAAATACGTTATATTTGAGCCTTTATCCTCTGTGAATGTAGGTAGCCTCTTTATCATTTAGTATACGCTCGTTCAAAACTACCATCAGCCAATTCTTTCAACGATAGGATGCCTCCTTCCTTTCCTCGCTATTAACTGTTATTGTCGCTGCTTCTTTTCGATTTCTGGATAAAAATCGAGTTAAATAACTTCATTTCGATTACGTATTTTATCCGAAATCCTGGATATGGTAAAATAATAGATTTATCACTGTTTTCGAAGGATATATATGAAGCGAAATTTTGTCTTTTAATACATACTGATTTTTTATTTTATACGGGAGATGAAATTGTGTATACAGTATATATTCACTAATTGTAGCCTACATTAATCTAATATTATATATATATATTATATATATAATATATATATATATATATATATATATATAAATATATAATTATCTTTAATAAATCGTTTTAACTTAATATTATTCCAACAAATTAAAAAGTAATGAAAATAATACTTGTAAATATCAATTTTAATGTTAGAAGAATAGTTGACTGTAGATTGGAAACAAGAAGTTGATTAAGGTGCGTTCGTTTCAACACTTCCTTATTTATTGTGCCAAAGTTTTAGGTCATATTAAGGCTATGAAAAAAAAAATCTTTAAAAGTTATCTTGCGTTTTTTCAAGACATGAAGATGGCCTAAAATTCCAGCCGAAATGTGTCTTCATAAATAAATTTATTTATTGAAGTGTTTCAACTACCACAGCTCAAATAACTTCTCTCTATATAGTATTGTAATTATCTATCATTATATATATTAGTTAAACTAAAAAATCCGTACCCAATATATTACAAATTTTAATAAAATCTTACTTGTCATCTATAAATTTATATACCTTTAGACATTTACAAAATAGTCCTTAAACACTTATTCATTAATGAAACTTTAATTGCCATCTGTCATCTAATGTCCCATTCATAAACAGCTCTCGATTTCGACACATCTCAATGGGTTAATGGACAAACAGATCTGGCTTACTCATCTTCTTTTAACCTCTTAATTAATGGCGAATCATTTTTGGCTCTTAACCCATTGACACGGTTACATAAGCGTCATTAATTATCGAAGAATGAAAACGAAAATATTTTATCTTCGCCCGGGCTTTCTTCATTGACGTAACTCTCGCAAGCAATTAATTCTTGTCTGCTAGTGGCGTCTTCCTCCTTCCGTTCTTCCTGAGTTCTAATTATTGTTATGTTTTTTGTATTTTTTCCTTAGTACGAAAATTTTATTTTTAATTATTATTTATAAGCTTTATAATTATTTGAAGTAAAATAAAATTGCGCCGAAATTCAGAATAACGAAAGAAAATACTTTAACGATCCAAAAGTCAGTTCTCGTGTCAATAACGTGAATTACCTCGTGTTATTACATAATAATTTTCTAATACCACTCTTTACTTTAATCTGGTGATAGTAATAAGATTATGTTTTTCCTTTTATTTTTAAAAAGTACAAAACTGCGGACATCAGTAGTTTTAAACAATTGATAGTTATTAATGTATAAGATTTTATGTGATGCATTGCTATAAATTAATTTCCTTCATCACATTCTGATTAAAGGTTTCAGTATTTTCAAATTCCTTTCAAAAAACAAATAATAAAAAATAAAAATAAAATACAGTAAGAGAAAGTAATGCGATCTTGAATAATTTCGTTTAAATTTTTCAGCTACCCTTATGCGTAAACATGTAGGAGAACAAGTCACGGAAAATGATAATTTCACATGCAATTTCCTCATAGCTGAAGATGCATATACTCGTAGGTTGAGATGAATTTTGAATGTGATCTAAGGAAATGTGAAAAAAAAAATCCATATTTTAATAAAACAAATAAATTTGTAATAATAATAAATTAATGCAGATTGTATGTAATTCACTTCGAAACCGTTGATGGTTAAACAAATAAATAATAATAATTTAATAACTATCTAACTCAATGGTCCTTCTTCCTCAGAAGTCAGAAGAATGTTAAGCCAAAAATATGTGAGTAGTACCTCTTTATTTGTAAGTGGTGTATTGCCATGGAATATGCTTAAAAGGCACATTCAGATTGTATTATTACATACGAATTACACTTTTAGGTCTGGGAAAGAAAACAATAACTGTTTTCAATATATAGGAAAATATGGAGGTTATCAAATACATCGGTTTGGAGTCAAGTTCAACGGTACTCCAAAATCGGGTTTTCCCAACTGACGTCAAAAAACTTTAAACGTTTTGTGTTGTTTTGGGGTTGCAAATATTTTTGGTTAAAACCGGTTAGAAGTTATAATTAGTTCTGTTTTGACCTGACTCCGTTTCAAGATCGGAGCAACCCTATGATTAGTCGCTGGGGAGAAAGTTGATGTGATTGGTGTTTTTATTTATTTTTTTTGTTTTTCGCAACTCGTCAGGCTACTCGGCGCCTCGAAGGAATGCTTAGGGATCTGGATCAAGGCAAGCAGATTAGGTAATGTGTCTCGCACATCATTTTTCTCTACCTTTCCATAAGATGTTATTTTGTGAACGGCAGTTGTTTTTATTTTTTACTCCCTTTAAAAAATCTTAGGATCATCTGCCGGGTTTGATAACGTGGCCGTGTGCATAGAATGCTCTTATGCAAGGCACTTCATCACAGCTGACACCCATACACGTGTCTTATTGTTTAAATTATTATCCAGATTTCTACCTTCCTTTCTACCTATGCTAATGATACTTGTTTCGTTATCAGTAAATTATGATCTGCATCCCAAACTGTTTAATACCACATCAAAGACCTTGAGCAATGATGTCAAATTCGTGAATAAAAAAAAACTCCAACAAATTCCATCAAATAACATTTACCATTCCTGTGAAACCTATAACTTCCTACCCTACAGTAATCCGTTAATTACTCTGCAAGTCCTGTTGAATAGATCCGATAAATAGGACTCCTTGACAAACGGCTTAAAAGACTAGTACATACAACATTAAAGACTGAAACGACAAGAAACTGCTCGAAGTTTTCGGCACTTACACACTTACTAGACAAACGTTCGAATCTTCCACCAAACCATCAAAGTCCTCCCGCATCCAATTCTAAAATCCTCCGAAAGATCTTAAATGCTCCTTATTTTGTTACTAATAAAACTATCTGTGACATGTATATTCCATTAGTTGCAGATTTAGCCAGAATTAGGTATATCTATGATTCAAACTACTGAACACCCAAATCCGCTTGTCCGTATCCTCTTATCTACATCTATTTCCGAAAACCCTGGAACGCGCCTGAAAAGACAGTGGCCTCGAAGACTGCTAATGAAATAAACTTTGAAGTGTTGCCTCTGGGTAGCTTATTTACAATACTAGCTCTATAGGCAAGTATTACATTTTCCAACATTTAATAGCTGTTTTTTGTTTTTTTTAGACTGTTGTAAATATCAATAAATAAATGTAAATAATAATAATTTAATGTGAGATTTATGGGTTTTCTGTTTACGTAAAAGAATAGTATATATTAACTTTTGGAAATAAACCCCTCAATTGAAATATACAAAATAATTTAAAAAGTAACTACAATTCACTGTGTTTTATACTAGTATAGTATATAATATTTTACTTCACAGCCTATTTAATTATTCTTTTTGTTGCAGAATGTCTATTAATTATTAATAATATTTTTATTTGATGTTGTAATCTAAGTCTAATAGGGTGAAACTAAGTATCAATTCATCCGTTTACTTCATGGTTATTTTGAATTATACTTTATTCCCTTAGTTGACCCCCGTAGCGCAAATTACACCCCTGGTATAATTCCAGATATGTTCTGAGATCCCGAAGACTAGATTATAGAAGAAAGCGGCGTCCTCACAAGGTCGTTGGAAGGTTACATAACCTCGAAGCCGAAGACCGTGGAGACCTGTGTTATGGCCAGAGTTACCCTGGCTGGCCATAAGCAATGAACTTTTTCTAAGAAACGGAATTCCTCGTTCCTCCTTACCCAAAAACTTTAATTAAATAATAAAAATTAAATAAAAAATGTTGGACTTATCCCAACTCATAAGAAAATAAATCTAGAGTTCTTAAATGATAAAAAACTATAAAACATATAAACAAACCTTAACATTTATGATAGCCAATAGAATGGTTTCTCCCCATACGCCTATTGTAACACATTAGGGTAAATGCTCTAATGCTAAAGGCACATACAGTGCACTTTGTATATATTACACCTTAAAATTCTTTCGGACAAAAGAAGGATTATTATTATATAAAGATTTTCGTTATAATATATTTTTTGTATATTGTATGTTTCGTTTGATAAATAAATGGAGAATTTAGGAAAAAGGAATACTGTCCCAACCTCATAGTCAAATGTTCTACGACAGAGGTGCAGTGATTTAGTTTGGCTATTTCTTTACTTTTGGTACCAATTTATTTCCTATCACTCATTAACTGCCTCCTAACCGCAAATGGTATTCTCAGATATATCAAAATACAGGAAACCTAACATCAACTATTACAAAACAACATATTGGCTGCTCTTTTATTAACTATTTTAAGAGAGTATGCCTTCTTTTGAGTTGCCATGGGACGGTTATCAGGAATATCCTCAAGAAGATGGATTACGGGCGAGTAGATTTGTATATTCTGGTATTTTGGAATGAAAAGTCGTATACCTTTTTCGAGATAGGTCTGCGACAGATGAGATGTTGAGGTTATTATATATGACTTGATGCATGAAAAAATAAGGAGCGTTGAGGATTTAGGATTTGTAAGGATTGGATGCTGGAGGAATTTCTTTAATAGTGAAGGAAGATGGTTTAGTAGAGCCCCAAAGTACGATTCCACAGGTCTGAATAAGTCTGATAATAATGACGTAAATGAGTTTTTTTTTTAAGGTCCTAGTATCTGATCTCACAATATGACGAGGCATTTATAATAATAATGTATATTAATTTTTTACTCAACAATTTTTCAACTTCATCTTATATTTAGGAATATATAAGTGCTCTCCATAATTATCATTTTATACTTCAACCATAGCTGCGGACATCGCTCCTCGTAGGATACGTTGGTACACGTACATATTGCAACGGTTCATAACGCACGGTTAGAATTTTTTTTGTTTTTATGTGTCTATCTTTTTCGTAGATTCTATTATTGTGAGAAAATGATAGTATAATACTATAAGCAATTTTTAGCAAACAGAACAAATATACAGTTTATTTAATAATCTTTAATGATTCGTTTAAGAAGAAAAATAATATTTAGTTAAATAACAGCATCCAACAATCAATTATCACTTACCTAATCTAGTTTCTTTTCTATAATCCGTTCCTGGTAACAACACCTCATTACGTAGCATAGTTAAAATAATTATTTACCTTGATTAAATATTTTTTTATTATGCATATCTGTTATTATAATTATTTTTTTATGTTTTTGAGATTGTAACACAATAAAATATTTTTAAAATATATTATCATTTGATATTGTTTTTATAATAGCATAGATCGTTCGTAATACAATTTTTCTTTCTTACGAATACTTATTAATTGAAAAAATAAATAAGGTATCAATAGGAAATTTCTTAAATAGTTGCAAGGGATTGATTTGTGCCCTATGCTTTTTTTTAATTTTTAGTTTAATTATTATTTTGGCATGTTTTTTCTAATATTTACATATGTGGATTTTATAAAAAATTATTATTTTAAGATAAGGAGTGAGTCCTAGAAACGTTATGGTGTATATTTGGAAGTAATTTTTATTTTCAAAATTTATTATATATAACACAATATATATGTTTCTTTAATACTTTTTTCTAATAAAAAATGGTTAGATAACCATTAATAAAACATAAAAATGTTTTTATCACACTCACTTTGTTTGGTAGAATAATATTTTCTTAAAGACGCCTCTCTTTCAAAGCACTTGATATGACAGCATCGGTTATCTTAGAAAATATTTGTATATTTCTTAATTTGTACATTTGGTTTCTGTTGATATTTATTAAGTAATCAACAAGAGGATGTTATTGACATTTTACAATTTTAGTCATGAGCACTTCTAATTACATTGAGTGCTTTTGATTAGATGATTTTCAAAAGTCAGTTTATTTTAATGTCAGTTATATTAATGTTCCATATTGTATTAGATATAGTTGTAAATCATAGGAAAATATTTATCAAATTAATATCACCAAATCATTAACTCCTTAAACCCTCCATGCATCAAGGGAACCCTACGATTTAAATCCTCAGTTTGGGATCACTTTTAGCTGGGTGGTTAGCATAACAAACCCGCAGGTGATCCTAGGATGTTTTAATAGGAGTAAAAAATCCTTAGTTTTGCCGTCCTTCGGAGGGGACGCTAAAAGGTGGTCCCGAGCCTGTGCGATATCAGGTACTCGTAATAAAACCTGGATAGGCAAAATTTAGGTCTCCCACTGTAGCATCGTCCGATTAGCCATAGTAGCATAAAGTGACGTTAAATAAATAAACAAAGAAATCCTCAGTCCAGGAACTTAAAACTGGATCCAACCATTCTAACATTCATAATAACATTCGTATCTACTGAACTAAATTTTTTTATTAATTTCTTGCCCTACTGTCCTCTGGAATTCCCTACCTACATGCTTCTTCTCTTTCCTTAATCACTTCTCATCTTTTGAACACATTCTCACTTCCTAAACACATACACCTAACATAAAATTTCAGTTCATTTATTGAACTTTTAATGTAAGAAATAATTATCTCTATGGCCCAAATTCTACCTTTATAGATTTTTTTTTTTTATCTTTGACACAAGTATGTTTTAGAAGGTTTTTCCTTGTTTTTCATTTTATTTTTTATTTTTTTCTTTATAATATATAAAATAATTTTTCACAACTTTGTAAATAACTATTAATTTTATCGGCCTCTCAGCCATACATTTATTAATTAAATTGTTTATTTGGTATATATTTTTTTTAAATTTAGTCTAAAGGATCTTAGTCGCCGGATATTTTATTTTCTGTTATATTCTTCTATACATTGAATTATAAGTATAAACTAAGTATGATGAGGTTATTTGTGGCATAATGGAAGGTAACGTCGGTATATAGTAAGAGCTCTTCCTTTGTTAATAATTTAACAAAAGTTTATTTATCTAAATCAGTTTCTACTGAGTATACGTTGCCAATTAGTACGGAACGTCCAGCAAGTTTATGAATGAATCATCAACATAACGAGAGTTCCGACATTCGTAACAATAACCGTTGGATAACTCGGTTTTACATCCCTAATTACTTATTTTATATTATATTTTCAGTTTCATGAGAAGTAAAATATAAAATTTTACTCAGGAAACTTTGGTATAAAAAACATAAAATCGGTGTTTAATATATTTCAGGTTTTTAGACCATTATTATTTAGTATAATCAATTGAAAGATACGGTGACTAAAAATTACTGAAATCTATTAAAAATAATTTCGATTTATAAAAAATTAAAATCTATTTCAAGCTTTTAGACCATTAATAAGAAGTATAATAATTTACAATGATTTAAATAAAACATATTTGTTAATTAAAACAAAGATATAGCGATTCACATATCAAACACTAGAAAGTATTACGAATAAAATGTCTTTCAAAGCCCTAAAGTGTATTTTAAAATCGTCAAGTTATTTTAATATTTTATTTTATTTATTTAAATAAGTAAGTTAATATAATATAGAAATTAATATTCAGAACGTAAAAAAAGTCTTATTTACTAATAAAGTTTTTTTTCTTGATTCATTGAAAAGCAGTTTAATTAAAAAAAAAAAAAAATAGGAAATTAGAAAATAACAAGCAAATAATTTCTTCAGATAAATTCAAGAAGTTTGACGTAAAACTGGTAGTGCTCAGATTTATTATTTATACACGTAATTATCGTTATTCCCAAATTACCAAAATACATTTCCACTGGTTGGAAGTTATTTTTAATCTTAAGTACTTTCTATTCTCGTAAAATCGGAAGTGGTAAAACAGGTGGCAACTTGTCTCTCTTAGGTCATCTCCATTTTTCACAAAATTTTGATTTTTATTACTTGTTCCTCTGATATCATTTTCAGGCTGTCGCCCGATTATAAAACACCGACATTTGGTTTTAAAATTATTTAGTGAAGTTATTTAAGAAGTTCTGTTATTAGGAAAATAGCTAAAACTATTTTTAACTATAAACTATGCGTTAAAGGAAATACTTTCTCCAGTGATTTAAATAATTTTTTTTTTTTTGTTGTACCTAGAGAATGTTATGAGCTGAAAAATGTTGCATGGTCTATATCTTAGTAAGTATCGATAATGAAAAACAACAACATACAAATAGTACAACTGAATCTTTTTTTAAGTGAATAAGTTCTTTAGGCGCGTTATGCGATTTTTGGCTGGGCTAAAATATTTGATTTCGTTAGCATAGCGACGTTACCAACATACTCTAGACCAGTCTGTTCATCTGCCTGCGCAGCGGTCTGTTCATTATTTAAAACTGTATTTTTAAATATCTTCATTTTTCATTAAGTTATATACAAGATATAAAGGGCAAAGAGCACCTTCTTTGAGTCAAATATATAGTTGTATTTGTAAATTTCGATTCAAAGGAAAACAAAAAACAAAAATCAGTGCTAAGCGATATATAGGGATAAGAAGAAAAATTATGCGATAGTCTAAACAAAAATTTCTACTTAAAAAATAATTCATATAACAGTTGAAGAGAAGAGAAAATTAAGCGTCCAATAGAAACAATAGAGAAAATTCGAATTATAATCCCCGTAATTCAAGATGAATATAAAATTAAGGGTCGTCAATATCAATACAGGCAATAAAGTTAGCGACAAATACAAAAAAAGAGTGATTAACTAAAGTCTTTGACAGATAGATCAATGTTTTGAAACAGTTATGAAGCATATTCCTAAATTTCCGAATTTCCGTGAAACAAATGTCAGATACATCAAAAAAATGTTGCTATGTATACTGCCGATTAATACTGTCTACAGTCACATTCAGATTATGATGACATAGGTCAAGATGATATGATCTCTGCAAAGTAATGATGTTTTACAATTACATGAAACAATAATAATAAACCATGCGTTCTCAACAAAATCTACTATTCTTTACAACATGACATTGAAAATCGCAATTTAAAAAAAAAAAAAAAAAGTTTTCTCTTATTTCAGCAGTCACCATGACAGCCTGAATTTTAATTTTTTTTCTATAGGCTTTATGGAAAGAAAAATCTTGTGGAAGAGTGTGATCTCGGCCTAATCACCTCATTGCACAGTCATCGGTCTAGGGAACAGTATAAATCTCTATATGTACTGAGTCCAAGACCCTTGAGGGGTTGTAGAAGTAAACGTTTAAAATTTTGAATGTAAGGTAAATATATAAGAATGTAAGAATATATTTAGGGGGTAAATTGATAGAATTTATAAATAATGTCATAAAATTCATTTTCGTAAAAATATAGACTATTTTTCGTATTATAAAGGAAATAAAATAATGTACACTATTTTTGTATATATATTTTTTTAATTGGAGAATAGGAATTATTTGTCTATAGTTATTGTAGTAGTTTGTATTCTGTTGTCCTGATTTTTTTTTTCTTCTGGCATAACTTTAATAATTTATGTAATAAAATAGTTGTAATATTTTATTCATAATAAACAGAAATTATTTGGTGGCTTGAAATATATATTGCACATTATAATTTTTATAAATTAATATTTCCCATATTAAAATGATTAAGAGATACTAGATTTATTCTGAAAAATAAAAGCGGAACTAAATAAACATTCAACAGTTTCTGTTGGAGTGTTATATCATGTGTTCCTTCGCCTTCCACCTGTGCCTTATGTAAGGTAATACACTTAAGCATATCAGATGACCTACAAAAAAGAAAACAATATGCTTGGAATCCAAAATATTATAACTTCTTTTGTCTACATAATTTTTATTGGTGTACGATTAACCTATTTAATATTCTAAAAGAATTGGCCGTCTTACTGCCATTTCTCGTATAACAAGAAAAAAGAATTATTGTGAATTCAGTTGTATTACTTCTGTTTTATGGTATAAGTTATTTTGAATGTTATCATACGAAAGTTACGCTTTTAATGAACATTTTATAGATTTTTCACGTCTTTATCACCTACGTTTTGAACTAGGTATTCGCTGAAGTGTTAAAATCAATAAAAAATAAATAAATAAAATTAAAATACTCTTCGAACCCACAGATTTCTTCGTTATTTTAAAAGTAACACAGTTGACAGTTATTGCGGATTTCAGAAGCTTTTGGTTTGGCCTCCAACTTTCGTGAATGATAACCAAGCAAGGGAAAACAGAACCCACGAAAATAAGAGAAAAGTCATGAGGCAAGGAAATGACATCAAACCGCCGGTCCTACATTCCATGTGATTCAGAAACAACTCCTACTTATTCTGACATATAAAGGGCGTTATTTTATAGATTTTGTGCAAATAGTCTAATCTCATTAAGTTGTAATGGTACTATTATGAAGTTTGTTATCAAGACTGTAAAAGTTACAGTCTTAAAACATAATTAAAAAAAAAAAATAAATTATATATAATATACATACATATATATAGTATAAATATATACATACATAATATTTAGTTTGATACGTAATGGGGTGATTCTTTGATAGTAATTGAGTATATCTTTTGATAAGAATGATATTGAAATTGTTGACCTTTGTACAATGTTATTATATTTTGGAAGCATTATTAATTTCAAGCATATATATTCAAGATAACATAAACCAAAAAAAAAAAAAAAAAGTAGGACATAAATACGATTTCCGAACAAAATATTACAAGAAATTGTTCCAAAATCAACCATCAATGATACCAACAATAACAAAATCATTTTCTGTATCCGATTCGTTAATTCGATTAACCAATTAAGAAAATATTATCTCTAATATAATGAATATGATATGCTTTTTAATTGAACTTTTAGTAGTGATTCATAAATCATACATCACAATTAATTTCCCGCATTTAGTTTCCTTTTCAGTATTGTTATTATTCTCGATAAATCGAGAAAAAATAAATATTTCTTTGTTTTTATAATATTAATGTTTATAATATAATCTCAAAATAAGACGTTGAATATTATTTTCCTTTAATTATTTTTTTGTCATAGTTTCTCTGTCCTTTTCTCTTTAAAGAAATGAAAATTTGTATAGGGGTGTTATGTGTTTTGGGTTGTAAGTGCTTTTTCTTTTCATTAATTCCTCTTTTGCAAGACTAAATTACAGAATTTATTAGTTTAGTATGCCCCTTCCTTTGTTATAAATAGTGAAAATAGCATCCTGGAATAGCGAATACCAACTTTTACCCATACCTGTTGATAAAAAGTTAATTCTTAGAGAGAGGATACTCACTAGGATTGAGGGCGTAGGTGAGCTTCTTGATGAAGTTGGCTATCCTGACAGCCAGGATGATGACCGGGAAGCCGATGAGCTGTACCGGTAGCTCGAACTGGCCGAATACAGGAGGCAGCGCCAGCGCAACAGAACTATCGGGAGTAGCCGCATCTCGGGCGGGATCAAGCCACGGAGTGAGTGTCGAGGGACCACCCCACCAAGCGTAGTCCCCACCAAGTCCCTTCTTCGCCGTGGTCATCCAGGTCGTCTTGGCTACATACCAAGAGTTTTCAAGTCTTGTAGAAATTATCGCATATTGAGTAAATCATTACCTTTTAGAAATTGATAGGTAAGTAGGTAGAGCAGGGGTTTTAGGGCAATTAATTTCATGATAACTACGCCTGTTGTTTATTATTAATTTCAATAATAAAACATTTAAATCTAAAAATCTAAGGAAAAAAAAAAAAAAATATATATATATATATATATATATATATATATATATATATATATATATATATATATATTTTATGTCCACTGTTCACAGCCTATCACTACTGGATCGACTTTTTCGAAAATAACAGAGCATCCGTAAATGATCCAAAAACCTCCCGGTTGATATCAGCAGAATAGTTTCAAAATTACGACTGATTAAATATGTTTTAATTCAATAACTTAGTTTTTTTTTAGAGAATAGAGAAATATAAAATGTAAATAGTTTTAGTATCAGGGAACTTTAATGAATTTTATATAAGTAATAAAATTTTACCTACATATACTCCCACAACTCAGTTATTTTAAGATTGAGAGAAAAATGTGTGAAAAAAAATAGTTTTATAATTAGTATAAATCTATTTATAATATATTTTCATTGCTATTTGACAAAGATTCGAATTCCTTAAAAGAATAAAAAAGAAAGTAATAAAATAAATAAATAAAAATCATTGTAATCAGTTTATAAGCAGCGAAAACATAGGCTTTTGAAATTTGCACTAGCCATTTTTCTTGAGTATAAATTGACGTTGTTGTCGGTTTGTTTTAAGCTGTTGATATTTATACTTTTTTACATATAAGTTAATTGGCTACACAGCTATCTAAATTGTAATATAATCTTTGGGAGATAATTAACAACTATGTAATAATTTGTAGCAATCCTAGTATTCTCGAAATAGTAGTCTATGTTATTGATCTAATTTTTTAACTCTTTATTCATTCTAAACATTGGGTGGAAGTTAAGAGAATATGTGCTCTCATGCGTTTGTGAGATTGTGTAATTACGAGTACATAAATGCACAATGAAGATAGGACTTTCTGGCTATAATAGTTATCTAGTTTAATCAATTCGCTTTGTTTATGTATTTACGCCACTTTATACGGCTTATCGGACGATGCTACGGTGGGAGTCTATAATTTTGCGTATTCATGTTTGATTAGGAAAGGGGTCTTTAACGAGCACCTGAAATTGTACAGGCATAAACAATTTTTATACCTTTTAAAAACTCCTGGGACATCTGCGGGGCTCGATCTTGGGTATAGAAGGCTGTTATGCTTGCTCGGATGAAGGATCTTCAGATGCAATCTCTAAGCCTGTTGAAGAAGAAATGCGACTTAAAATTAATCTTATTCATGCCTATCACTCTAGTATATTAATTATTTCCCCTGCGAGTTTAATTGTAAAAATTATTTTACGTAGTATAAACAACGCAAAATTGATTTATGGAAATCAAGTATAAGTGGTGAAATAGTAAGTATATCATTCTATGGGAGAACAAAATACACTGTAAAATCGTTAATAATATAGCCAGTTTTATTTTTATTATTCTATTATACGAAACCAGAACACAAAGAAGACGTAATGGATATGTCATACGTACTGTCCTGTGGTTTTTTTTTTCTTTACATTTATTAATATTTCGTGGTTGCAGAACTACCAAGGAGAGGAACAGTTAGTGGGTCACTGATGTTATCTAGCGAATCCAAAACAGTAAACGCTGCAAATTATTACACAATGGTTTATAGTTTCCTAATAACTATATATGTATATTTGTTTTTCAACAATTTTACTGAGTATTTTTAACAATTTAATTGAGTATTAATACAATCGGTCCCAATTTGGACATCAATCTTAGTAGTGAAAGATAACACACATACTACATTCATACAATATTTACACAGCAATAAAATTTATATACAATAATGAATCAATAAAATGGTAACTAAGTCTATAAATCAATCATACCTATATACACGTCATACATACATCACATTGAGTGGAGAATCTTGCCAGTGCTAGAAAAAATAAATATATTAATGTATAACTATTTATAGACAGTTAAATAATATGTATAGCAATAAATAATTTAAAGGATTGTCCTGAAATGGGCTATCACAATGCTAATTTCAAAACGCTTATTGAAAAAATTATGTTTTTTCGTTAGCATGAAATTTAATGCTCTATGGAAGAACTTTGTACCGAAAAATATTTTTTGTTCGATTACAAACTTTCATTATTGAAAATATTAAACCAAAAAATCACTGAATAATGAACAGGATTCATTAGATTGCTTAGTCAGAATTTTATATTCATGACAAGAAGAAACTTCCTTATTTAAAGCGTTCCCAAAAACATTGAAATTGAATAAACCAAATAACAGACCGAGGACTTTCAACATAAAATTATATTGCTCTGAATAAAAATTTTCTGTAATTTTTGCTGTGAAAAATCTACAAGCATCGTTCACCGAATAATAATTTCATTCGAGAAAGAAAAATATTGAATTTCTTTTCATAAACTATGTAACACCATTTTTATTATTTTTTTTATTTATTTAAAAAAATTTATAACTGTATTAAATCAATACAACAAGTTAATAGGATTGATTCAAGATTAGGACACATGGTATTCCTGTGAAGAAACTACCCATTGGTAGCACTCCAATGTTTAATTTATAGTAAGAGGTCTCTTGGCTTTCATTTTTTGAGGTCACGGATATGCGAGTTTGAGTGGTTAGGAAATTTGGAATGAAAAGAGGTATATCTGTAACGGGTCGAGTCTTCAACAAATGGGATATTTAGGTCTTTATGGATGATTTTATTGGTAACAAAGTAAGGAGCGTTGAGGATTTTTCGAAGGATTTTGCATTGCAAGGATTGGATGGGAGAGGAATCCGATTGTTTAGTAGACCCCCAAGCTCAATGCCGTAGGTCTAAATAGGCCTGGTAATGGTTACGTAAATGAGTTTTTTGTAATTAATAGGAAGTTTTGAGTGTCTGTCGAGTAAGTGTTGTAGTTATCTGTATCTACGAGCAGTTTCCTATCGTTTGTCTAGTATGAGGATTCCATGTTAGGCGTTTGTCGAGGTAGAGTCCTAAGTACCGGATGTGTTCAACAGGAGTAAGAAGTAGGGTATTGTCAAAGGATACTGTAGGGCAGGATGTCATAGGTTTACGCCGTAGCGTGAAGGTAATTTGATGGGATTTGTTAGGATTTATTTTAATTCTCCAGTTTGGTACCCTCCTTTAATGGCTGATAGGTATTACCAATTTAGGAAGGAAATCATTAACTAAACTCGACTTATAAAAAACTGTTTTAAGCGTGTTAGATTAGTTACTTTAAGCCTGTGGATCTCTGAAAAAATAGAATGCGCATTGAGACACGTGACCTATATTTTTATTTTGTAGAATCATAACAAAAAAAATTAATTTAAATCGGTGACCTATTTCCAGCGCACACTCTCTACTTTTAGGATGTGAAATTTCTTTTTTAATGAGCATAATTTGTATTCATTAATTCATTTAGAGAAAAATCTGTAAAACTGCATATACACGTAGGGTTGTTGCAGAATTTATCATTTTTCAATTTACAAGGGTTGGAGAGTGTGGGATGAACAGTCCAGATCATTCAGGGTCCAGCTCACTGCAGGGAGGAATTTTGATTTAGTTCTTTTTTGTTGAGAGGGGAACATTTTTTGAGTTTTAGAAGCTCTGCAACTTGATCCTGTTGCCTAATTTCTTATCAGTATGAATAAAATGAATAAATGAATTATTTATGCTCCTGGGACTAAAAGTGCCTTTAGAATAACATTTAAAGAATATAGAAAATGGGCTTTAGAGTCTTGGATTTAATGAAATAAACATAAACAAGTTAAAAAATACTAATAGAAAATAAATATATGTAAATAAAAAAAAAAAAAAAATAGAATCTTATTTACAATTATATGGTCATTAGATGATTAAATAAGTGAGATTGAAGGTAGAAAGAGAATTGGAGAAGCGAGTAGAAAGAGGGAATTCTTTTCATATGATTGAGGATCGAATGAGAAAAAATCTGTCAAAATTTGCAAATCGGCAGGGTATATATCTGAAGGCCTAGAGCGTGAATAACAGGGATGGACAGAGATTTATAATGTGGAAGGTCGAAAATGTATGATGGACAGCGGGATTGGATAACTTGGTAAAGGTATGATGTCAGGAAATACTTTCGACGATTGGAAGGGTACAATCAACTCAACATACCATAAAATTAAGAAACAGAGCTATAGCTAGGGACCCAGAAGATGAATCAAACAAAGCAATTAATTAAGTGTTTTATTTTTACCTTGAGATTACCAGAAACACCACCGTGTTGTTGACATCAGCAGTGGTCAAGGTGGGAAAATATTAGAGAGGTAACGTGGAGTATTCGTATTTCATATGGGAATCGCTGTAATAATTATATTAATAATTAATAATAACATTTAATATTATTTCTGATTAAGTTTCCTAACAAGATCATAATTCAGTTTTACCCTCTCTGAAGTGACTAATAACCTGAGTAGCTTGTAATTTCTTACTGTTATGTTTGTACTATTCATATTTTCCGTATATTAAAATACAATTATTTCTGCTGTTTTATTTGTTAATTTAGGATCTTAGATCATTTATTACTTAATATATATATTTAATTATATTTTTTTAAGTAGGCTTCTCGTTCATTACAAATTATTCTGAAGGTATATATCTTGCAGACAATAAGATAAACAATTGTACTGAAGAATGGTCCCTCCCATTATGTAATTGATAAATGAAGGCATAAAAGCCCTTGAAAAGTTAATAGTGCATGCAGCGCATGTAGCAATCCTCCTTAAAATACCTTCGGGTAATAGAAGGACAAAATGTGACATGTGTACATATCATATTTGTATTTGTATTTTGTGTAAATAAAACCAGAGGGTATGAAAGAAAAAAATAAAATAAAATAAAGAATTGTTAGATGACGTGTAATGCGTTCCTTCAGATAGATTTTGAATATTTTCGTTTTAAGTGCCGTTCCATTGCTCTCTTGAAATCCATGTTTCGTTGAAGAAGTAATGTCTTTAGTACTTTCTATTCTAATTATGGAATGGTAAGTAGCAAATATTATATTTAAAACGGAAACATCATTATGATATTATCCATATTCAGTTTGTTAAATACATTTAAATAAATCACACTGTTCCATGAATAATGTCCAACTAAAAATTATAAAATTTTAATATATGTATGGATGTAAAATAATTAACTGTAGTCAAACTATAAATTTTAGTTGGGAAAGAGTTGTGACATTTTTTTAAAGTTATTGTTACTGACTGTTTAAATGCTTTGCTTAATGCTAGGTCCCGAAGCTTCATTGACCATATTAATTAATTAATTAATTAATAAGCTTCATTCGTAGGAAGTTTCCAAAGGTGAGGAAAATGTGCTGTGGGCAAGAAAGACAGGTATTCCTAATAAGCAACGAAGGATGTAGTTTGTGATAAGATCATACCTAGAAGCTTTTCTTATTGGCAATATTTTTATTACATTGTAAATTTCTCTATGGCAAAACCTGAGGGAAGTTACTGATAAAATTAGTCACAAGTGAATAAAGCTGAATTATTATCAGATATCGAAATCGCACAAGATTTTTGAGATAGAATATTCAGATGATAAAATATCATACATATGAAGTAAAAATAACAACGTTTCAGCTGAAATACCTTTTGCAGGTACCAATAATTTCCATAAAATAAACATTTATAAATAATGATTCTCTAATATTTAGGATACAAAGTTCATAAGTCTTATGACATTATAATATTATTATCTATGCCTAAGGTCCCGGGTTCAAACCTAGCTGGTGGTGCTAGGATTTTAAATAAATCCCTCCTCAGGAGCGGAGGGGGGGCGTAAAAAGTTGTTCCTTAGCCTGTGATATGTCAGTTACTCGTCAAAGATCTATTTCCTAACTAAACCTGAACAGAGAAATTCATGACTCCTAAAAAAAGGTTAAAATCTAACAAAATTGAAATCCACGTTTATTAAAGAAAGTCAGTATTCACTCACCTTACTGATCTTTGCATTATCTCAAAAATTACAATATTAGTGAAGATGAAATTTTTCTCTTACCGTCTAGATGGTATTCGGTAATTCTATTTCTTTATGGTTAAAATAAATCTAAAACATTTAACAAATAACTCAAGGACTATAAATGTATTATACACCTGAAAACTTATAATTACTATAAGTTTTAACTAATATAATTAAATTTTTAACCACATAATCATTATATTAGCTGTAACACAAAATATATTTAAGTATTTTGGAAGTTTCTTATCTATGTTTCGTGTGCAGGTTCACAAAGAAACTAGTTCAATACTTCTTCTACTACTAATTTTTTAAAGATGTTTTTAAAAATGATTTTAAGCATCTAAAAAACATTACAATATTAGAAAATAGCGGATCCTATTAAAACAAATTTTTAAAGCTTTATTGATGAATAGGAATAATTTATAATTCGTTGCATACACGTTGTGATGATACACATCGATTAGGTTTAAAAGGTGAAACGTATTCAGTATTTATGGGTATACCTAATAATTTTGCAGTGACAGTATAAAATTTAAATAATAAAATTTGGATCTGGCGATAAATAATAAGTTTATTCGTTATTGAATATTTACTCCTACAATGAACTCATATATTTATGTAAATTCAAATTAACACAAAATGAAATATACGTAAGCATTCTCACGAGTTACAGCTAGTATTATAGAAATACCGATGTCATTTTTGAAATATGTTTTCATTCTATTGTGTCTAAATTTTGAGTAAAAAAAACAAAAATTTCTCAAGGTTGACGTTCTCAAATGATATGACATGAAAATGCTGACTCTTATTGCTTTAATTAACAATGGCATAATATCCATTAGACATAATACTTACTCATCTTTGGGACATTAATTTTACACTTGTGCCAATGAAACACTGAAGAGTTTCAAAATATTTTTCTGAAGTTTGGTTTAGAAAGCGATCATTAGTTTGAAAAAAAAAGCAAACAGATAATGAACGGGGAGTTATAAATTTGCAATGAATGTTTATCTGTGTTCAGGTTGATTGTATTATTCAGTCAATAAACTAAAACGGTGGATATTTATTTTAAATTATGCTTCTAAATTTTATGGAGGTATAATTTATAATATATATATATAATATATATTATATATATATATATATATCTCTTTTTTTTTTTTTTTACACAGTCCCTTTCGAGATGTTCCGCTATAAATAATGCTGCACTTAGCAAAAACACATTTTTTAAAAAATTATATTACAAAAAGGAGAATGCTCACGAGATATAAGATAATAAGATATACTAGAAAAAATATTAAGTGTGATACTTTTTTTCTTTTTCCTTTTAGTTCAGCCGTGAATTGACTTAAATTGGCTGCAAAAATTAATGTATTAGCCAGATAAATGTTTCATCCACTGTCTTTTATTGAAAAAAAAAAAGACAGAGAATAACTGATAAAATATTCATGAAAATTAAAAATGTTTAGCAACAAAATTATTAAAATTGGACTATTTCTAATGGATTAGCCTTATCACAAGTTTTAAGACTCACATATTAGACGGCTACAATTATATCAATAAACAAGATTGTGAATAGAAGTAAACAACTTTGTTATAAAAAAGAAAGGTACTTACGAGATATTGCTAATCAAAACCGTGACTGAGGCAATGGTGTAACGTTCATTAGGAAACGTTATGTTCCGAAGCAATCCTACGGAAATGCGAAACCTGGATCTAAGATCTAAAGAATTACTACCGGCCTGACATATGAAACGCTGTTGATAATGAAATTTATATTAATCCGATCATACACTTAGTCCTTCATCGCAAGATCAATATTATTGAGATATTGCACATCCGATATTGCTAAAAATGACAGTCATTGAATTGATATTAAAAACAATAGCGAAATTTTTGCAACGAGGAATACATTAATCAAACTACACAGAATTTCCTTACACACTCGTCTTGATTGTTTTTTTGAACCGTATCCATGCGACTGAGATAATATGTTGTAACAACAACTATGAAAAATAATAACAACAAAGAAGACTATACTCTTACTATAATTATAGTTTGAAACTTGAAACTATGGTCAGAAAATAAATTTATATAGATCTAAAACCAGCTCAGTGTAAAACTCTGTTTACATAATAAGTCTATACCTGGGAGAACTGTATGAGCTTGTTAATTTCCATTAGCCCTTTTTGGAATGTTTCGTTTTTAGTTCTTAAGATATAAGTTATACAGCAAGATAGATAACTAACTACAAAGAGATAACTTAAATATAAGAAAACTATAAATATATGGTAGTCTATTTTAATATAATGTACTTTTATAAGCTGAAAGTATCGTCGTTTGTTGATATGCGAACCTTTTTTACCACTTACTTCTCATATACTCCTACTTGTGAGGTCGAAATATATAAATCATGCCCTTATCATATTTGTATTTTTTAAATTTTTTTTCTGTAACATTATCACAGTTAGAAACGTTTTTCCTAAACTAGTTTTGTGCTGGGAATCGCTGCAAAACAAACGCTAAAGGCCTAGAAAATGTTTTGTATTTATCATTGGAAAGAAAATAACAAATGAAAAATTTGAGTAAACAAAATAAAGTCAATCAGCTTGTTTGATTTATATATATAATATATAATATAATATATATATATATATATATATATATATATATAAAATTAGTAACTAAAAATCAACACCTTATACAATACTTGTACTAGACGATGCCTTAAATAAAATAAACCTCAAGACTAAAATAAAAAATATCTTTTTGTGTATTATGCGAAGTATGTTAAACAAAATCATACTCTGTTGTAATGTTGATAAGTACAAGTAAATTGGTGATTTTTAATTTATATATTGATTTGCCTGAGTAAGTAAGAATGACACCTTATAAAATATCTGGGTAATGTTCATTAAAATATTAAACAAACAGTTAGCAGCAGAATATATGTGAATTATGTTCATGCATTCAAAGATGAGAGTTAAATATTTTAAATATTTAAAATCCGCAATAGAAACATTTACAGAAGTGTGAATATTTAGATTCTCAGTATTATCTGAATTTTCATTGCTTCGAAATGTAACGAATGTTAGAAATTTTTCAAGGGTTAGAATGATGCTTCGGAAATAACCCCAATTGGGACAGGGGTCATGGTGTACCAGCGACCTATCTCTTGCGGAATACCAAACCTCAAGTTTTGGAGACTTCATTATAATAATATTCAAGAACGTAAATCCGTTGTAAGTTGATGATAGCCCAAGTGCCATTAGGTCAACTTCATTCATAAAACAAGGTCTATTGACTGTGTCAATGTTATTCTTCATGTTATATAAATACGTTCGGGTACCATTTAAATGTGGCGTCATTTATGTTTTAATATATGATTTTTATTTATTTTATTCAATTTTTTTATTATTGTATATTTTAAAATGAACTTTTTCTAAATACTTTTAAAAAGCTTAAGTTAGTTTCCATAAAATTCCCATTCAGTTTATTGTAAAACATCTGTTTACATGACATAAGATGAAAAGAAGAAATAATTAGTAACAATGTCAGTTTATAGATTTATTACAACTTTTCATTCATTTTAACTACTTCCCTACGATTTGGTAAATAATATAACTTATTTTGTTGCATATTAACTTTTCTAAAATATTCCCAGCTGTAATTTATACGCCTATATTACTACTGATAATTCAGGAATAATTTATTATCAGAAAACAGGAGGGTTTGATTACAGAAAATTTTGTTTATATAATAAACATAATAAGTTAGATTAGGCATATATGTCGAATAAAATAGTAAAAAAAAAAGAAGTAAAAAATCATATACACCTTTATACGTCTAGACATAATTCGATAACCCCCTTCACCTAGACAGCCATGACTGTGCGAATGCTCTGAAAGGCTGGAGAAAGCAAAGAGGAAATAACATTTCAGTTTTCGTCTTTTCAACAAGGGTTGTCTAATTGGCGGATCGAATGTACCATTCCTGCTTGGACAGATGGAAGGATCCACATGTGTGAAGCCATTATGTTTTAGCTAGAGTCGTAATGCTGTGGGTTATTTCTCAAAAATAGATGAAACTTTCAATGTAAGAAGTTTCTGGTTCTCTATTGTCGTCGTAATAGAAATTCCGGGTTCGTAATAGATTATTTGCTGCACTTTGTGTTTTTTTTTTGATAAAGTAGGAAGTCAAACTAATTGAGTATCAAAGTAGTAATTGATATGAAGTCAATAACTATAATAACTAATAACAGTTATTGATAGAGGCCTAATTTTCGTGCAGTAAAAACCAAAAAACATCAGTAAAAATATTTAAACGTGCAAAATTTATCAGTAAAAATAGTAGTCAAAATACAAAATTTAGTTACATACACCTTAAATTTGCTAAAAAGAAAATATGCTAAAAATTGTTACATGTATAATGTTAATACCCAGAAATACATATGGTTTTAAAGTTGCTATGCTCTTCCTGTATGGAAGAGGAATTTAATGATTAATGAGTATTAACATACCATTGTAGAGTTTTTATTTTAACTCTAGATTCAGTCATGGACAAAGCAAGTCGAAAATGAGACTTTACTACCTAGGATTTAGAAACCTTAGGCCAACCAACCTTTGTATCCTCGCATTTGCCGACGACATAATTGTCTTTGCCAACAATTGTAGAAACCTACAATTTAATTTAGGCATTCTACAAGAAGAGTTGGGAATGATAAATATGGAAATAAATACAGACAAAACCAAGATCATGAGGATAGGTAGAAAAAGCGAGCAGGGGATCGAGTCGTAAGACTAAATAACACAAGGTTAGAGCAAGTGCGGGACTTCAAATATCTCGGTGCTCACCTTAATGAACATGGCTGGATAGATGGCGAACTAAATCAAATAATAGAAGCCGCCAGCAGATGTTTTAGTTTCCTCAAGAAAGGATTCATTGGTAAAAAAGAAGTGTCAAAAAACACTAAAACCATAGTCTATAAAAAAACTTTCTTACCGACTCTTTCTTATTCAAGTGAATCTTGGACTCTAACCAAAAAGCACAAGAGTCAGCTAGCTACAAGCGATGGAGATGAGATACCTAAGAAGAATGGAGGGGAAGACCAGAAGAGACCGAGTGAGAAACGTAACAATACGGTCAAACCTGGGACTTCGGCCTGCTCTGGATATTATTGAAGAGCACCAACTGAGATGGTTCGGCCATGTTTCCAGAATGGCTGAAAACCGAATAGCAAAGGCTGTATATGAGACAAGGGTGGAAGGTCTAAGACCAAGAGGAAGACCGGGGAAGACTTAGGAAGGCGCGATTTTGGAAGCCTTTGACCGAAGGGGTCTGGAATGGAGAAGGAGAAGAAGATTGGTTCAGTAGAGAGATTTATGGATCAAGCTATATAAAAAGGATGCTCACACCGTTGGCTGTAGAAGAGTAGAAGATTAAATAAATAAACATACCATTGTAAAGCGAAAGATTTTTGGGAAGTTAATATGCGACAAACTAAGTTAACAGAATGTTGTCATAAGGGCATAATCGTATGAACATGTGTTTTTAATATTGTGATGAGGGGATTACGGTCGTTCAGTTTAGTCCAGTCAGTATCGTACAGTTTTAAAAAAAATATTACTTAACAACAAGTGATCGGCAAAGGTTATGGAGAATTACGGAAAACAAAATTAAATTAAGAGTTTTTCGCAGGTAACTATTTAAAATGTATATTAATTAGTAAATAATTATTTTGGGTTTTAAAATATTATTTTGACTATTTAAATTTCTTTCAAGACTGGAGCTGTAAGTGATAGTTCTTTGATGAATACACCACATTTTTATTTAACATAGTCTTATTCATTTTTTGGTTTATAATTAACCCTAAGAAGTATTTCTGCACGATTTAAGTTCTTTCTGACTGACAATAACACTACTTGTTCTGTGACAGTCACTACAAAGGTAAATCTCTACTGGCAGTCATATAACAGTTTGTTTTCGATTTTAAAAGCGGATCTGAGATTACATATAATTGATATGATCTACCATTAAAAATAAATTATGTGTCTATATAAGACTGTTTCGTTTTTACTTTCACTTACTATATATAGTAAGGGGAAGTATTGCGATCGTGAAAATTTTCGAATTCCAGTTTTCTACGGAAATAGACGTAAAAAGGGTCCCCTGAGTCCAAATAACCAAGCCCTGCAAAAGGTCTGCGTGTGTGTGTGTGTGTGTGGTAACTCCCGGGCGGAAACGGTAAGTCGTATGAAACTGAAATTTCATATTTAAGACAACTATACGCCCGAGACGTGACAAAACTTTTTTCATCAAAACGAGCTTACCAGAAGAGGCACTTTAATACCATGCATTTTGCACCTTTTTTCGATTTTCTCGAAAACGGTTCCGATTTGATTTGATTTGATCAATTGGATTTGATTAAACTCGCTATATCGATGTAAAATACAATAAGCTTTAATATCATTTAGGTTTCATTCGGATAAAAATGGTGTGAGAGGGCTTAAATGCCGATATTTTAAATTTTCTTCCTTTAAAGTACCTTCAATTTTGTAGATTCATAAAAAATAACTATATTATCTTGTTAACACTGATGAAAAACAGTTAAATATATAAATTGAATAAATTCGATACCCAACTAAAGGAGAAAACCGAAAAAATATTTTTTTAATGCAATTTTTTCGTTTTTGAACATAAGAGCAGTAATATACATGTATGATATACCGTTGGAAAGCTAAAGATTTAGCTAAAGACCGTTGGAAATTATCTCATACACAAGTTTTTAAAAGTTAATATCGAGTGATGAAATTAACATAAAACTAACTGATTATTGTAGATAATAATATAATAGATTTTTTAAGAAAACACATGTTTCTATATAAATTCAATTTAATTATTTTCTTAATAGTTACACGTATTTTTATCTCTGTTTTTGAAAATTCTTTCATTGATTTTAAAAATGGAGGTAAGTGAAAGTCGTGTGTTGCCCGCACCAGATTTTTTTATAATCAGTTTATTTCATCTTGGATATTAATAAGCGACACCAAGGATGATATAAACAATGATATTCTTTTTATTGACATAGTTAATTGAAACCTTAATTAAACATAAAACATATAAAATAGTAAAGAAATATTATATTTACTAACATTATAAAATTACGTACGAATGAATTATGTATTTATTTACAAAATTTTTTGTTTGTTTGCTTATAACTAACATATTAAAGTCCTACTGGATGTTAATTCATGTAAAATGCGGATAATATTCCATATTTTTCTGCATAAAGAGGTACCAGTAGGTATCTTATTAACCCTTTGTAATTAAGACAATGCTAATGATTAGGAAAACCAAAACTCAATTTATTTTTCAACTACTACCTATTCCTACCCAAACATGTTCGTCTTCAAAGGAGAAGTAATTAAAATAAAAATTTAAATGATTTTAATAAACAAGCAATAGTTTTATATTTTAAAAATCAATACTCAATTAAATAGAATATTTTTTTTTTAGTTGATGAGCTCTTGCTGCACAGTCTCTTACCGGTCTCTTCATC
This sequence comes from Piezodorus guildinii, assembly GCA_023052935.1. Lineage (NCBI taxonomy): Eukaryota > Metazoa > Arthropoda > Insecta > Hemiptera > Pentatomidae > Piezodorus > Piezodorus guildinii. Next base: position 52,479,327 of record CM041292.1, read on the forward strand.
GCATACTAACTTTTTATTAATTGTTCTTCACTGAGCTTTCCAACTCTCCAGTGACCTCATCTCTCTATGGACCAAATATTTTAAATTTTACTTTACTCTCGAATATTCTAAGGCGTTGTTAATTCTTCAAACTAAGCGACTCGTTTCACATATGTATAGAACCGTCGGGATAGCAAAAGTTTTATATATTTAACCTCCAAGTTTTCAGACAGAAGCCGCGAGTGAAGTATTTCGTAACCGAATAACCACACTAGTTATCGTAGAAACTTTTTTTAAAATTTATTTCATTGAAATTTATAACTGCATTATTATACATAATACTTCAAGTAAATTTAACGTATTTAATTGAACATAAATAATGACATGATACACTTGTAGAGAAACTATCCATTGGCAACAAAAAAGAAATATGTTAAATAAGAAAGAGATTATCAGGAATCGAGAAGGATTCCAACTAATGGGTTGGAGCGTAGAAGGAGTTTTTTATGAAAGGACTAGTGCCCGGTTTAGGCCAAATCAGTAAAATAAGGAACATTAAGGTCTTTACAGATAAGTTTATTCGTGACAAAGTAAGGAGCATTGATGATTTTACGAAGGATTTTGGATTGTAACGATTCGATAAGAGATGAATGCGATGATTTAGTAACTGCTACCTCAAAGCTAGATTCCGTAAGTCGAGATTGGTCTTATGATATCTATGTATTGTAGATGAGCCTTTTGTAGTTAAAGGAAGGTTGGGACCTTAAGGTCTAGTAAGTATCGAATTACTACCACGTCAAATACCGCTAGTTATAGAACTTAATAGTCAATGAAGAAAAATAGTGAATAATTACAATATTAAACAACAAGAAGGTTCTACTGTGCATATATAAAGGATGTTTTGTTTTTTGTCTGCAACATAATTTTTAGATAAAGGAACACGATAGACTCCTCATAAGATTAAGATATGCTTGTATATGTCCATAAGTAGTCACCATATCGGAAGTAGGATCATACTAAAGGAGATTATGCAACTTGCTCGCACCTAGTGATCAACATTCATATCGAGCTTTGGCACCCGAGAAGTTTGATGCAATTATCGTAACTCGCCGTGCGTTACCTGCCTGTACTGCCTGCCCTACTTCCAGAGGTTGGGTAACAGTCCATGATATCCAAGGATGGTGGATCGTTTAGTGATGTTTAATAAAACCAATCCATGAGTTACTGTTGATGAGAAAAATCAATGAGAAAAAAAAAGTGCTTCAAATCTAGTTCCCATCAGTCGATTTTTGTTTCTATATTAGTCAGGAAGTAATGGTTTTGATGATATATGATGAGCTTTATAATTAATTTATATAAATAATTAATATATATATTTATATATATATATATATATATATATATATATATATAGAGAGAGAGAGAGAGAGAGAGAGATAGAGATAGAGATAGATAGATAGAATGATTATATAATATTATTTGTATATTTTCCAAAAAATATATTTATATTTTTCTAGTCTAGTATTATTTCTCCACTATCAATGAAATTAAAAAACGTAAATTTTTTTTTTCTTTCAATAGGTTTAACTGTATTGTAATATACTTTAATGTAACAATTTTAGTACCACATACAGTCTTATTTAGTCAGAGAGATTGTGAAATTTTCAATTACATTTATAGAAATATTGTCCTTATTTATTTTTTCTAATTACGTATGGGTCAATACATTCGAAATCGTCCAGACCTTGCCGCTCAAAACTTTTAACTACTTATTCTCTATCCATTCATGAATAAATAACCGTGGATAATTTTTTTTTTTTCTGGCAAATACTTTTAGTGTTGCAGCCGTTTTAAGTCACATTTGCGACTGAAAACATGTGTTGGGATAATCTCTCTAATTATGATAATTTTGCAGATATCGAGTCAAAACAAAAACTAACCATGTGATAGGAATATGCTTTACAACTTTTTTCCTTCGTGACCATGTTTTGTATGAGTTTGTTAGTATGTGAGTGAAGTTTGTAAAAAAATGTTATGTATGAAGTCCGAATGTGATCTTGCACCATTCGTATGTGTAAGTCTGTATGTAAAGTTTTGTTACTGACATACCAGGGTGATCGAGGAATGAGTCTTAAAGTTTTTTTATTGAAAAGTCTGAATTTCTTTAATCTGTGTCTGTTTCGCTATTCCATATATTTGAGAGTCATATGTCATATATGGGTTTTAGTAAGTAGGTATAAGTATTTAGTTATTGTCGGATTTTTAAAGGAGAGTGTATGTGTAGCAGAGAATATAGTCTTAGCCGATTGTTGAGAGTCAGCCGCTTCTGCTTAATGTAAGGCTCCATGTCATCCTTCTGGCGAAAGTGAGTCCTAAGTAATGAACTGTGTTGGTTTGTGTTATCGGAAAGTTGTTTATGTAGACTGGAGGGCAAGTGTCATGTCGGAGGGTGAAGGTGATGTGTTGCGATTTGTCACTGTTAAATTTAATTTTCCATTTTCAAACCAGTCTTCTAAATGTTTTAATTAATACTGAAGGGTCTGTGAAGCTTGAATTATGTTAGTACGATCTGGTGAGAAGAGGTGTGTTATCAGCGTATGTCGCTATTAATGTTTTAAGATGTGTTGGTATGTCATGTGTATAGATGATATAGAGTAAAGGTGCGAGAATTGATCCTTGCGGAATTCCAGCCCTTATTGGACGTATAGAAGAGGTATCTGTGCTCTGCCGGATAGTGAAAAATCTTTCGGAAAGAAAATAGTGAAGAATGAGATAGTAAGTTGAAGAAAGGAATAATTTAGGTTTTAAAATCAGTCCATTATGCCAAACTCTGTCAAAAGCTTGAGCTACTCTTAGGAATACGCCGGTAGAATATAATCTGTCCTCTAGTGCAACGGAAATGTAGTCTGTGGCTCTATGTAGCTGGAGTAAAGTTGAGTGTAATGAGCGAAAACTGCATTGGTGGTCAGGCAGTATCTGATCGTCTGTCAGTATATCGAATATAAGTTTATAAATTAATTTTTCAAAAACTTTAGAGCAAATGGGAAGTAGACCAATGGGTCTGTAAAAAGAAGGGCTACTAGCATTTTTGTTGGGTTTTTGTCACCATCAGTACTTGCGAATATTTCCATTGCAACGGGGATTTTGTTGTCCTGTGTATCGCTTTGAAAAGTGTTGTTAAATAGACTATTGCTTTCCTGGGCATCTGTTGCAGTAGCTAAGCTGTGATGAGGTTATATCCAGAGGCTTTTCTTTTCGGTAAGTTCCTAATTTCTCAGAACCTCATTTGGCGTAAAAGCAGATGGAGGTAAGGATAGTGGTAAAGGTGTGTCAAGGAAATTTTGTATGTAACTGAACTAGACCTAACTTTGAAAGGTATTGCCTGCAGTCCTTGAGTGGCAAAGAAGTCTAGCAGGTCCGGGGTATTAAGTCTTGATGTTGGCCAGTAAGTCGGTGTGTCTGGTGAAATGGTATTGATTGAAAGCTTATGGATAGCCGATTGAAGATTTCTTCCTCCTGGAGTGCATATTCGAGACCCCCATATCTGATGCTTAGCATTGTAGTCACCTCTAGCTATGAAACGTCTTCCCAGTTGTTGAAAACACCGAGAGGGACAACAGACCATTGTTAAGGTTATTGTGTGCTGTGTGGTGTGGAGTGTTATAGGAGTAGCTTGTATGTCTGGTGATTTAGTTAAATGTATAGGATAGTGTTTTAGTGATGTTTTGATGATGGCTGTTCCTCCGTGTGAAGTGTTATCTGGGTGATCGGTCCTGTAAATACTGTAATCCGGGGTATTTATTTTGTTACGTGAAGTGAGGTGTGTTTCTGTTATCAAGGCATCGTCTGTTCTTTTTTCATGTAAATATATGTCAAGTTCGATTTTATGTTGAATTAGTCCATTTGTATTCCACAGAAGGATAGAAAGTTAGGCCTACGAATCTGAGTAAATTGTGCTAGCTGCTGAAGAATGCTGAAAAGAGGCTGGATAAGGTTTTGAGACCGTATAGTAAAGTAAAAAGTTGAGGATTCCCCCAGAGAGTATCTGCTGAGAAATGCCTTGCCTCATACCTGACATACTTACATATTCGTTTTGTCTTCTTTCTGTGGGGTGTAACTGCTGCTGCGAGCCAGGGGCTGGTCATCTTTGGGTAGGCTGAGGTTGCTGTGGCATTTGAGGCAGTGGAGGAAAATCTTGCGGCGTCAATGAAGGAGCGGCAGGTTGATCTGTCACGGTTTTCTGGTGGGGATGAGTTCGCGAGCCTCGAAGTGTTCTCAGTTCCTTCGGGGTCTGGTATCCCCTATAGTTTGCCGGGTGAGATCCTTGGCTATTTGCACATGTAGCGGGTGTATCTCGAGGTTTCTGGCATGAAGCTTTGGTGTTGTTGCCCGCATCTGACACATTTAGGTATGTGGTTACAGTAGCTCTTAGTGTGACCGTACTGCTTACAGCGATTGCACTGTGGTATGATTCTCTTGTTACAAGGTTCCTCGACGATCACCCGTGTGTAGTAAATTGTTTTTATTTGAAAAATATTTTCTTTGTATGTCTGTTTAGTAATATCAACGAAAAACATTGGCAACAGTTCCTTAAATCGGGATATTAAGTTGTTGACGTTTACCATCTCATAACCATAACCCTTTAATGCGTCTACGATAAGCGAATGAGGAGTCGCGTAATGGAGATTTTTGATAACCACTCGTGGGCATCTATCTTCAAGAAGCTGGAATGTGTGAAAATCCACTCCTTGTTTTCTGAGAGAGCTAACTATTTCACTGTAGTATTGAGGTGTGTCCGGATAAACACAAATACTTTTAGCAGTAGATTTTAGGTTGAATGAATTTGGACCACATACCATTTGTAGAAATTCTACAGACACTGAGTAGTTTTCTACTCCATTTACGAAAGTAGGTGGAGGCTTATCGTTCGTCTTTTGTGCTATCTCTTTTGGTGGGGTTACACCAATATTTGTTATATTTAAAACCTATTGGAAGTTGATTTGGTAAAGTTTGAAGAAGTCGGAGTTGATGTAGTGGGTCATTTTTGCTTTCTTGGGTCTCTTTTGCCTTCTGAATGGCGTTTTCGACCTGTAACGATCTCCCATACATTGAGAATCGTTAGTTATGTTCAAGTCTATCGCCTCGATATCACTAACAATATCTGAAGCTGAGGAGTGCATCGTCATATTACCTGTTCCTTCACGCACACACTCACTTAATTAATAAGTTTTATAAATTTTTATGTTCCCAACACACAAACTTGATAAGCTTAAGTTTTATTCATTTTAATTAGTGAAAAAACTGCATTTGCAAAAAACTAATCAAGTTACAACATCTGTCCGGTGAAAATATTGACTGCAAAAATTTAAACAAAAGTATTACAAATTATTTATTGAAAATCTGAAGAATATTTCACTTAAAATTTATTAATTGATGTTCTGAATAAGATAAGAGACTGTTGTCGTGATAAAGCCTTTATTTTGAGGTTTTTATTTATTTAAAATTAGGTCCATGATTATACTTAAAATATGCAGTCATGAAATTTAAATAGTTATTATTTAATTATTAATTAAATCAATTTTATTTAAAAAAATATAATTTTTACTAGATATTAAACTTATATTTTGACCAGCAAATCTGATATAGAAATTAACAATAAAAATGTCTTAAAGATGGAGCAGACTTAAACAACCCTTCGTATCAGTGTTATTTTAAAGTTTATAGCTAGCTATATGTAAAGGTGTGTTGGTTTATTACCTGTAGGTTAGACTGCCAACACAACTGGTTAATGTATTGCGGGCTCGCCTTTGAAGGCGCTTTCTATCTTCGTACCAGTGTTTTTTTTTATTATAAAGAAATACTTCAAAAATATAACTAATTTGTAATAAACTTTAGAAAGGTGTTAAAGGTGTATATTGATATATTAACCTTAAATTGTAAATCATTCAATGATATACATCTAACTTTGCTTGATGATAGCTTATTAATTGTTTATATCATCTATGTTTTAAGTTATCGCTGATTAAGATTTTTTTAAATAATCATTTGAGTATTTTAACACTTCAATGTGATATAAAAAATGTTATAAAACATCAGCTTAGGAGAGTGTATTTTCTTGTTTGTGTCATCATTGCACAAGTTTGATTCCAATCAACAGTTATAATCGATTCAGTTTCGAATCTGTGTAACAATTATTGCGCATACGTTTGCTCTAATGTCAATTATTTATGAATATGCAAGTAATCATAGATGTCAATCAATGCACTGATTTACATTACTAGGCTATAATTATTCTATAATTTATTCAATGGATTGTGTTGTCACTCAGTTATATCAGTCTAATGATTATTGGTTTGTTTACACTAATTCTCTCCAATCTTATAATGATTCTTAACTAACAAGAACACAGAACGTTGAAAGTTATGTACCTAATCAAAAGGTTATTATTTGAAATAAAAACAAAAAGGTTTCTGTACAAACCGTTTTTGCATCGCTTCGGGTATGTTTCATAAATAAATAACATCACTGAAATATTTTTTTGTCATTTAAAAATATATACATATCATATCTTAAAATGTCTTACGGAGGTCGGCTTATTAATCGGTTTACTCTTTATTAATAAAAATTCAAATAGATAATGAAACAGTTCTGAAATTGAGAGATAATTATATTGCTATGATGAACTAAATTACACAATTGTCATGAGGCAATATTGACTTCCCGGTTTACGAAAAACTATAATTGGTCCCAAGCTGGAAAATGGTGTGAGTTAATTATTTTAGAAATTATAGAATGTAAACGAAAAAAAAAAGAAATGTCCATTACATATATTTTTTGAAAATTCAGTATTTTATTTACAAAACTACAAAAACAAAACACAATATTTAAGCTGATGATTCCGGATAACCTTTGCATCCTTGTATCAAAAACAGCGATCTTTAAAAATAACACCTTATGAAATGATCTTTATATTCGTTCTTATTGGTAGAAAAAAAAATTTACAAACAAAATATCTGGTGCGCGTAACACACGAATTTTACTTACCTCCGTTGTAAAAATCAATTAAAGAAATTTTAAATACATTTAGTTACATAAATTCAGATATATACTCCATTCTCTCTTTAAACAGCATATAACTTTGAACCACTAAAGAATTTAAATAAAATAAAGTAATTAATTAGGTCGCTCTCATTTGTAGCTGTCTTCCAGTTACTATTCTGATATGTGCTTTGCTACCTGAGCCCACACACATCCATCATGAGCAATCTAGGCCTCCATACACATCTTTTCTTTTCTTGCCGTGTCAGTATAATTTTTATGTTATCGCTGCTGTGAAATTTATAAAAATTACTTTGCTAGCTTCATCTCAGAAAAAGTGCGTTAATGACAGTAAATAATAATGTACTCTTATTACCGTAGAAAGTACGGGTTACTAACATATCCGCAGTTCTTGGTTATCAGTGTATGCTAAATCCTCTGACAAATTGTGTTGGAATAAATGTCTGCCTCGGTGATGTCAGATTCGGACATGCTGGAATGGAATAAAATACCACGAATATTCTGACAGATTTCTTCAGTGGTTATAAAATGCAACTTTTTCTACTTTTTATAAGAATAAATACATTGACTTATTTCTATTTGTTGTTTTGAAACACTTCATTTAGCAGTCTGCGGAACCGTAAGTTTTATAAAATCAAGATATTATCCTCCAACATAGTAATTATTATAATTATAAATATTTTTGATGGGAGTATTTTTCCCATACTACCATGTGGGTTCAAAGATATAGCTAATAATAATTTATATTATTTTTAAAAATAACCCTTATACATTTTATGATTTCTACATAATTATTCTTGTTGTTAGACACTCAATATATTATTCAGTATATAAATAAGAGTTGTTTAAGAAAGAATATGCCCAAAATTGTATATTAATATATTTCACTCTTTCGAAAAACACCTGTTTACAGATATAGCTTCGTATATGAAGGAAATTATGTAGGTTTATTTTTTCAATCATATCCGTTTACATAATTAATTATAGTCATTTAGATGTAAAACTAGAACTTCCTGTAATAAATGGAGTATTTCCTATTCAAAATAATTTTTAAAAATATTCTATTGTATTTATTTCGATTGTAATACATGTACTATAAATACTCTGTTATTCGATTAACATTTTTATTCTTTATTTTATGCCCAGAAATTATAAAATATTTTTATGCTGTGATGTTAATTAAAATGATACTATGATTATGATTATATAGATATTTTTTTCGGCTGTCAGTAAACAAAAATATATTCATAATCGTTTAGAAATATTTTTTTTTTTTTTATATTATTAAGTTATTAAATATATCACCCTTTCTTCAAAAATCTTATTATTATTTTTTTTTTTTTTTTGGTTCAGCATTAAAAACTGATAAATGGAGTATTTCAAAATATTAAAAAACAATAACCTATTGCATTCATTTCGAATGTTTTACATAAACTAAATACTCTGTTATTTGATTAACATCGTTATTCCTCATTTAGTGCTCAGGAATTATTAAATATTTTTATGCTGTGATGTGAATTAACTGATATAATGATAATGATGACACAGATATTTTTTTCGGTTGTCAGTAAAGAAAAATATATTCCTAAGCGTTTAGAGTCCAGCATTTATTTGATTATGATTAAGTTATTAAATCAATCACCCTTCCATCAAAATCAGGTAATTATTTTATTCTTCGACTGTCATGAAAGTAAACAAGTTTAAAATTTTAATCTATGGGTAGTGTCTATGTTTCTTATTATCATTATTTTTTTTTCAAATCTTTGTGGATTCATCAGTTTCTGATTCTATGACTCTACTTGATCACATTTAGAATGTTCGATCATGTAGAAAGACTCTCAAAGTGGAGTAAATGTCACCTGATAAGACGGATAAATGTTTATTAGTGATGTTCAAATTACTTCGCTAGTTTAAAATGTTAATTTTGTACTAAAAAAATTATTTTTACTTTCATTTACCAATATATGAATGATATAGTAAAGGGCAATATTTTGCGATCGTGAAAATTTTTGAATTGCAGTCTTCATCGGAAATACAAGTTTTTGGGTCCCCTGATATCAAATGCCCAAGCCCCCAAAAAAGATCTGTGTGTGTCAAGCGCGAAAACGAAAAGCCATATTAATTGGTAGAATATTTTTTTTATTTTATATGTAATTTCAGATGCTACCTATGGATCCCATTTAAAGCACAACAGCATTTTAAAGCACTTCAATACCCAGAAAGGATTGGGGCAGGCGAGATTTTATCAACAGGTTTTATTAACAAGAGACCAAGCATGTCTTTATCTTAAGGGATAAACGACTTCTTTATAAGGAAACTCGCTTTCGCACGCCCTTCAGTTGTTTCTCTAACAGCTCCAATATATGGCGACAGTGAACGTTGGAGTCGAAGCGGCATGTCACAATGCAGATTATTTTTATTATTAATTTAATGAGACCATACTCTAAAACGAGAAGTCATTAATGAAACCTTAACAACAAAAATGTACATTTTTCAAAATTGTTTGAAGTGAAAACGTTTTGTGATTCGCTTTCATGTTTGGTTTAAATACCGAGGTTGAATTTGCAATTCCTAAAGACCTTGGTATGTTTCCTCCTTTTGTACATAATCCTGTAACGGTAAAATACGCAGAAAAACACAGATTACTTTTTATTTATTTTTTTTTTTTAATCTAATGCTAAAGACATTCATTTAAATGTTAATTTACATTAAATTTCTTCGGAGGTTTTTCGTCCATTGCAATTCATTATTGAAGTATAATCATCTTTCACAATATTTTTTCCACTTAATTTTTTATTTTCAGTTCCTAATTTTAAGGTTAATTGCTATTTCTTTCTTTTTTCCATATCTTCTTAATTTTTAATTTCATAAACATTTTTTTGTTTTCTATTCTATAATATTTATATTTTTAGTTCAGAGTTTAAATAACCCAAGCGGTTGAAGTGCCTTAATGTATGTAGCTCAGTATATTTTTAAAAATAGTATTCTACAAATTTATTTTTATTTAAATTCGCTATATATAGACAACCCATGACCCACTACTTCCATTACATGGGAAGTGCTCAGCGCATGGTGGGATGTGAAGAATATAGGTTTTAATATAGTCTTCATCTGGGTTCTAGCACACTGTGGAATTCCCAGCAATGAAGTAGACAGAGCCCCCAACTGAGATAGAAAGTCTAAAGCACCAGAAATAAAAACTGGGAAACACAGTGGAGGAAAAGTCAACCCAAGGTTACTGGACATAAAACCAGACCACAAAGAGTGTCGCCAAGCGCGAGGCTATCGAGGAAAGAAGAGATTATACTATGTAGAATTCGTATTGGACACTGCAGTTGCAGTTGCAGTTACAGATGCAGTTACAGATGGCTATTTACCCAGAGGTATAGAGGCAACAACGTGTGAACAATGCAACAATATTTTCCAAACCATAAAATAGTCACTGTTCGCACCAGCAAGGCAAAAGATCCAACTATCGGGAACGACAGCAGTATTCTTGAAGATATAGAAAATAGTGTTTTAAAAATATTCTGTTGCATAAACAAGAAAAAAGATTTAAGGTACTAATAATATACTACTTAAGGTACTAGTATAATGATCCATCGATGCACATGACTCTCCGAGGTAAAGGTAAAAAAATATATAATAAAATAAAAAAAAACTTAATTATATGTTTCATTAAATGAATAGTATAAAGTAGAATTTCATAATATTTAAATCATTACTGACAAATAAGTCAATTTAAAAAATATATATTTTCGTACCTAAAATATCTTTTGATTTAATAAAACTGAATATATAATTATAAAAGTGAATATAGGACTAAAAAGAGTAGAGTCGAAATATATAAAGAGCAGAAGGGGCCAAAATAAAAAAATAAAAAATCGATGTACATAACCACAGTTTTTAGCAAGTCAACGAGAAATTACTCTATGAACATTCTATTTGGAATAATAATAATTCTGAAATGCTGAAACTAAAGCGAATCAATTAAAGTTTTTTCTAATATCTATTTTACAAGTTCAGTAATTTTTTAGGTAGCATAAGAATATAATTCTTATTCTTTAGTTAAATTTTATTACTAACTTTTATTAACTTTGAACAATATAGTATTATTATAGAATTCGCAATAAATCTTGAACAATGACATCGATAACTGTCGTTCGTTATATCAAATAAATGTAGTGTATTTACTTCTCTCAATAAAACTAGGACAAAAACACAACACAATAACAAGACATTTATTTTCTCATTAATCTTACAACTAATTGAATAGTTATTATTTTTAATAGCTTACAATTCACAGTTTGTAACAGAAGCTACTGTACTAAAATGAATAGGAACATTGTTTTTGTTTTGTCTAACCTGATAGTGAAGTAAATGGTGTCATGTACTATTCATTATTTATATATTTATAATACAATGCCTATGAAGATCTTATTGATGAGACATTAGTGCTGTTAAATAAAAATAAAAATGCAGATAATTATTAAAATCGACTTAGGTAAGGTAACTCATTTGGAAGATAGAATAAATATTAAAAAAAAAACAAACTAGATTGTAAACAAAAACTAGATATCTATTTACTTATAGAGAAAAATTATGAAAATACATAACTTTTTTTCGTGCTATGCATTTAAAAAACATCAAAATTCTAAAAATTGAATATATTATTTTGAGTTCTTATAAATAAACAAGGTATGATATAAATTATATCAATTGAATGAAGAACTGAAACTATTGATAAGATAAAATTGAAAATAAACATTTAATTGTAGTTGTATTTACAAATTTACAGTTATAAAACTAATTGGTTTTTTTTACATAGATATAATTAGTATAATTTAATGCTATGCTATTTTTTAAAGAAAATATCGGCTTTAGAAAATTATTTACTGCTTTAGAAGCAATATGCTAATCATAAAAATCACATGACTATGAGCGAATATTTTTTTTACTTTTTAATGATGGTAAATTAAATAAATGGAACATATTAATACAATTTTAAAAACTCTTGCTTAAAATAAGAAAATTATTGAATAGAATAAAGGAAAATGACTGACTTTTCACTCGTTTAATCAAATTTTAGATAAAGTCCATCATATATCTAAAAATGCCTTAAAATACGATTTAATCCAAAATTACTCATTTAAAAATTTGACTTACATCTACAAATATATTAATATTAGGTATCACAATCATTATCTACTTAATAGCTTAAATAATAATCAGTAAAATTATATACAATTGTTTATACACCCACTAGAGGTTACAATTTCTTTTTTGAAATGGATAAAATATGATAATATTGTAGTTACAAACATCTTCTTACAAACCACGTCAAAACTGTATTATTACATTTTTGTTGATTAGTTATAAACAAGGAAATCGAAGTCCTGGTATGATATATGATATATTTGTTTTAGCTCTCATTTCAGTTTGAAATAATTATTCTTTTAGTTAGATTTTAATGTTTGTCGAGTTAGTAGATATATATATATATATATATATATATATATATATATATATATATATATTTTTTTTTTTTTTTTTTTTTTTTTTTAAATTTCTGTTTTAAAAAATTGCCATCTTACATTACTTATCTTTGTGAATAAGTATTGCAATATTTAAAAAAAAGAAAGAAATTCTAATAAGGTTGAGATTTCGACCAGCTGGATCAAGAAATAATTTGAAAATATATGTATGGCTTAAAAATTATAATATAAATTAAATATAGATGTAAAATAAATATTATCTCCGAAATCCTTGTTCACTACTAAATAATAAAATACCTGAAGACATCAACTTCAATTATTATTAAAACTAATTACTAAAGAGAACCCAAAAGTTTCTAGCTGCGCCTAATGTATAAACTTGCTGCAAGTGTAACTCGCATGTTAATAAAACTATTTAAAAAAAATAGAAATTAAATTTAAATATATGGAACTTCTGGCCTTTCAAAAATTTTATATATTATATCTGCAAGATTGTTAGTTATTTGATGGTTTTGTTGTCCTTTTTGTAGTATACAATATTCTATAGATTTTTGATGATGCAGATATAATAAATAAATTAAAATAATTAAATATGTAATTAATACAGTTAAAATTCATTTAATAATAGTAATAATAATAAATTGAACGAAACAGAATAGACGTGCAGACATCGCTAACATGGTTATCTTTTTCCTAGAACAGAAGAGTTTCTGTCTGCTATCCAAGAACAAGTAATAGCCATATTATACAAATATAATCCATTGCCAATAACTACCGGTCTCAAAACTAAAATTTACTGGGATCATCCGATCATTACGGACCACACAGTTTAAATAATCGGCCAGACATTTTAGTTATTGATAAAAATAGAAAATTGGCACAGATTGTTGAAATAGGCGTCCCATTCGATGACAATATTTAATAACCAGTTTCTGAAAAGAAATGGAAAAACCAGGAGACGGCAGAAGAGCTTAAGCAGCTCTATAGATTGGAGAGCTTCGGGATTTACCCAATTATACTCTCTTTTAATGGCCTGATTCCAGAGAGTACACTAGAATCAATCCAACGACTAGTGCTACCTATAAAGATTCTAGCGGAGGCTCAGCGAGCAGTCGTTCTAGGGACAGCAGTCGCTGTTCGAAAATTTTTAAATATAACATAATTAGAGCCTAATCCTTGACTCATTGAGTCCGGGTAGGTGAAAATTCCCAGCGAAAGCTGAGGAAGTGCGAAAATTCTGAAATAATAATATATATTATGGACTACTAAATGACATGAATGAATATAAACCAGTATTGGAGAGTGTAATAAAGATTGTAGTATATCATAAGAGAATTTGAATAGTAATGCAATATTGAGTAGATTATTATAGTAATATTATTATTATTGATAGTAAAAACTATGTATGTAGGGAAGTTCCATATATTTAAATTAATCTCTACAAAATAAAAAATATGATAAAATTCAGAAAGTATTTAACATTGACGTATTAAGTTGGTCAAATATTCTTTTAAGACATCCACGTCACTGTCAGAAATCGACAGAAAAATTAACACAGGTACCATTATTTGTTTTCCTTATATGCTTGATAAATAATAGATTTAATTTCAGTATTTTTCACTAATTCTTCTCATATTATTTTATTTATCACAATAATAGCGGTAACGCAATAACAGCCTCTCCAGGCCTGACTGTGGTCCCTTTTTTTTCCGGATGCACACAGCGAAGCATCCAATGTCCGAAAGGCTGCTTCTTCGGAGGAATACCCTCGTGTTCCTCCCTCGTTTAGGAGACCCAACGACTCTTAGAGAAGTGACGGTTTGCTAAGTAATGATAAGACCTTGACGGAAGGCAGCGGACAAGAAGGGTAGAAGTTGTGACAGCCAGTTCCGTCGATTCCAGAGATCAGTTGGCCCATGTGAGCTGCGAAGTGGTAACGCGAACTGGAGTCTGCTGTCATGCTGATACTCGTGTCCCTGAAACATCGTAATACACATGGTTTTAAAAATTGTTTATCTATATAAAAAACATTGACAACAAATTAAATAATAAATAAATTGATAGTCTACCCGAACAGATGCTCTTAAAAAATCTGCCAAAAAAATGAAGTTAATTGTTGAATTAAAAAATTAGTTTTACTCTTTTATCCTATAGTTGGTCAGCAAATTCAATCAACTTGTATATTAAGCCGTCATTAAGATAATATGGTTAATATTTTGGAATGTACAAAATTAAAGGTAGTTTAGAGGAGGACAATTTAAAATATTGGCATTTAAGCCCTGTCAGATTATTTCAATCAGAATAAAACCTACATGATATTAAAGCGCATTAAATTTTACATCGATATAGGGAGTTTAATCAAAATCGTTAGAGCCGTTTTTGAGAAAATAGTAAAAAGGTGCAAAATGCTTGGTATAAAGTGGCTTTTCTGTTTATCTGATATTGATAAAAACGTTGCTGTAACGTCTCAGGCGTATAGCTGTCTTAAATATAAAATTTCAGTTTCATACGACTTTTCGTTTTTGCGCTGGACTTACCAAACACACACACACAGACACACAAGCCTTTTTTCGGGACTTGGTTATTTGGACTTAGGGGACTCTAAAACGTGTATTTCCGTTGAAAACTGGAATACTATCCCTTACTATATATTTCATATATAGGTAAGTGAAAGTAAAAAAAAAATTATGTATTAAAAATAATACAATCTGTCACACGCTAGGGCAATAATTATTTTAGTCAAAAGAAACTATTCATATTATACGCACAAACTAAACAAAAATATACTTATTAAATACAAATGGGAATCAAAAATAAAAATAATGAATTAATAACAAATAAATGACCTTTACGACATTTATATGTATATGCAATATTTACAGACCGCCCCTGACAACTCCAAATCAAACCCTGACACCTAATAGTAGACGTCGTGTCACTTCAATCCCAGCGCCACTCATTCAGCCACTGGAGACAGATAGAAAGGGCACTAGAGCCACATACTCTTGCTGAGAAATCAACAATTCTTTGCTATTGTGTAATATTAATCTGACGCCTCTGTCAATATAATTTGACTTTTTGATAGTTAGTTAATACATGATAGAATATTTGGCCCTGTGAGAGATGGAGATTGATGGAGAATTAGGAGGAACAGGGAACTTCATGACCTTGTTGGATAAATAGATATCCTGAAATTTATAAAGCTGGGAAGGCTCAGTTTGGCTGGCCATGTCACAAGGATACAAGGGGAAGAACTGCCCAAAAGAGCTTTGGAAACCCCCATTCACAGCACCCGACGAACCGGTAGGCCAAGGCGGACGCACGTAGCCTGTTGCGAGTCAGGAACTGGAGAGCGACAGCACAGAATGGCGGCGGCTCATTGAGGAGGCCAAGACCCACCAAGGGTTGTAGAGCCACGCAGATATAATAATAAGATAGATAGTAAATACATGACACAATCAGGAAGAAGTTTCAAGCAATTTTGTTAATGTACTTCGGATTTTATAGTGTGATTATATAGCTTAATATCTACGCTAGACCAATAAATTACATTTATATACGAGTATATTTATATTAAATTAATTAAATCCATAGATTACCTCTGAATATCTCTAGTCGAGACTGCGAGCTTATAGTGTTGAGGAAATAAATACAGATAAAATCCTTAACCCTTAAGTTATTACCTCAGAACATTTCTTCTATTTTATTACCTAGTCACATAATTTTGTATCAAAATACTTTCAAGATTACATCATTAATTTCAATACTTACTTACATTCTAAACTTCAAAAACGGCTTACTTAAACATTCTATCGTGTTGGGAACAACATATAAAAAATAACACTACATATAGTATAAAAACCCGGTGAATCCTTGGAACTTAAAAAATCAACCATTAAATCCTGATTATTTTTTTATCATTTATCCTTATTGATTAGTAGAGAAAGAAACGGATTATAGATTAACAATCGTTAATTTAATTATCATATAACACTGTATTTCTCTCACTCTCTCTCTCTCTACCTCTTTAATGATTTAATTATTCATTGATTTATATATTTCATATATTGGTTTAGGATATTATTAATTTACATTTTTTATTTTTTTAGGCCAACATAATGATATGGCTGACCCACGGTAAGTATTTATTATCTTATTAGTAAATTCTAATACATTTAATTACGAAAAGAATATTATTAAGTGTTATATTATTATTTGAAATTTAAGCTTATTCATTGGAAATAAAACTTACATGATACTAAATTCCTTTAAATTATTCCTTGATGTAACGATTCTAACCGTTATTTCTGAGAAAATGGTAAAATATGTAAAAAGATTATGTAATGCAGTATTAATCCGTAACTTCCGGTAACTTAATTTCAGTGGAAAGTTGCTTAAACTTCTCAAATATATATCTGTCTAAAATACGCAATTTCCGTTTGTTTGTTTTTTTAAACTAGACTTTCTGTTTTTACAGGTACATGAATAACTTTATAGCGGTTGATTTATAGCAAAGGTTGCACGAAATTTTGTAATGTTATCCCTAACTTAATGGATTAATATTGTGCTAGTAACTTATATTATATTAATTGGATATATTTTTACCTTAAAAAAACCTTTTTGTCATAGAATAAAAGTAGTTGAAGAAAGCAATACTTTTCAAAACTTTCAGCAACAATAAATAGGATATTAATTGTTTGTTTCTTTATTTATTTAGTGTCAATTTATTCTACTGTGACTATTCAGACGATACTAAGGTTGAGTCCTGAATGTTTAATTAGGATAGGGATCTTTAACAAGTACCTGACATCGCACAGACTCGCATAAAACCAAAATATTACGTACTCTCCAATCGACGTCATTTGCAAGTATTTTTATCTCGTTTAAAAAAATCCGAGGGCATCTGTCGGGTTTGAACTCTCAACCTAAGCAAAGAAGGCCGTTTGTGAAATACTACACCACAGGCCATAACCATAGTTTTGTTATACAATTTTAAATAAAAATTGTATATAAGTCGGTGTTCTATGGAAACCATAATTTCATATCATAGGGTTAGATTTTAACAATTTCAATTGTTATAACATAATTATTGATCGATTTGTTACATTTCTCTAACTATTAACTACAGGTATCTCCTGTGGACATGGACGTGCAGTGAAAGGAGATTGCTGATCACTCCCAATCAATCCACTTGGCAACACTTTCAGAAAATTCAATGCTTTTGTGTCCAATCTTTTGCACGCCTCCTTTGCTTCAAAAGCCATTTGATGAGCTTACTGATTCTTTGCTTCGTTAAAGTTGTGTGCCTTTCAATGATACATCTGGTGAAAGTTCTCATTTGAAAATTGTTCTCGTCAAGTTATTTTTTATAAAATAGTAAATAATTATTAGAAATATTTATAATAACTCATTGTACTTAGGTTAGATTAGTTAATTTCTAAGACTGTTAGGAAACGCTCAACCGACTGTTTTTGCATAAAAATTTTGAAGTTAGCAACGAAGGCTTAACAGAATTTTAAAAAATAAAATAAGTATTAAATTGTAAAACAGAACAATAACTTCGCAAATTACAAAATGAAAACATAGACCTTTTTCAAAAGTTTATTAGTTGATGAAACTAAATTGTATATAAAATTATAGTAAATAAAAAAAAATACTATTTCTTTCGACAAGATATATAAAATGTAAATATATTGTTATATAATTATATATATTATATATATATAATCGTTTTCACGAATAAATGCATCAAATTAATAAATTCATAAATAATAATGATATTCAATCGATAAAAACAAAATTATTTGCCATGTTATATGGCTTTAGTTTTCTTCTTACTGACTCATATTTTATAAATTTCTCTAAATTTTCAAACATGATATTAATTGAAATCAGTAATTAAGGACTAAGATTTAATCAGGAATCTAAATCTATGTATATCTAGATTATTTTATAGTCCTTAACTTTCTTTCAGCTAAGTGAATGCAGAGAACCATTTTACGGTGTGTCAAGGATAATACGTTTCCGTATGCGTAATCTGAAATAGTAGATGTGATTTGAAAAACGTACGTTGCGTAAGTTGTTAATATATTCTCAATATTGCTTCCTATTTCTGAAAAGCTAGAAAAACCGTTTTTTTTTAACTAATAACGTATGAAGATCAATACGTCAGTAAAAGATTAGCAAAATTACCTATGGTATTTGATCTAATTGGTAAGGGATGGTCTTACAGACTACCTTAGCGTTACACATTTAACTTTAAAAGAGCATAACTTTTATTTTATTTTATTTTTTTACAAATGTTATGAACGTCATATATATTTGGCTTTAAATAAAGAGGAAGGCAAAAAAACCAAATCTTGTCTCTTTTTCTAAACGCAAACAATTTCGGTTCAAAAGATATTTTTTCTTTTAATTCACGCTACTATTAAAACCTTAATAACATAAAAAACATCAACTTCGATTGAAAAAATTAATTTATAAAATAAAGGGTCGAATAAAGATGATAGGATTATATTCAGTTTCGTCTAAACATATTTTTATATTAAATAATATAAAATTGTTATGTCCAATAATTACTTGAGCCCTCACTTTATATCCTATTCGTCACATTGCATGAACTTCCATGCCTTTATATACAAGATAATATTTTTTTCCAAAATGTCTAGCTTTCTAACGGTATACTATGCACCTACATTAATATAACTATGTTCGATAAACAATATTTTCGTAAACCAATTATTTTGCTCTTTTTTTTATTTCGTTATCTACATATGGAACCGCTCTAAAAATATTCTAAACTGACGAAAAAGTTGCTACATCAATTTGTGACTTGGTGTTTTTTTAGCCCTAAAACATGTATTCCCGGTGAAAATCGAATTAAAACTTTTCACGAACACAATAATTTTTGATACCATATGTTTCATATATACGTAAGTTGTTTTTTTTTTTTTTTTTTTTTTTCCACGGAGTAAAACCTGTAAGTCATCAAAAATGATTGCGAAATCTATTTCTAGATTAATACCAATAATGCAGGTTTATTAGAGCTAATAAAAACAAAAAAAACAGATTAGTGAATAAGCCAAAATAAATCAGAAATAGTTATAATAATCATTAAAAAAAAATAGTCACTTAATAAAAAAAAAAATAATAATGAGTGGAATGATATAAATTAGTAAATGATATATTTGTGATTCCTAGAAAATAATAAAGATTAATTAAAATATTACGGAATGCAGTGCAATAAAATGGATCGGAAATGGTTTCCTTCCAAAAAATTAAAATCCGTTCCAATTGTACGTGTACCTTCATCGTCAAGGAGAGTGCTGGATAAATTTGGTGTTTTATTGACACTTGCGTTATCATGGGCGCATTCCCTAAAATTATGTTTCACCCAGAGGATGGAGTTGTAACACTTGCAAAACGTGAGCGCATGAATCAAGTATGTTAATGTTAATATTTGGTGTCTTATCAGATACCTCTTACCCTCAGTTGGGACAGTCTGCCTTTGCTTAAATGCTGAAGTGGTACAATATTATTACTGAATAGACCTTTTGTATTTATTTTTTATAACTGACCTGTTAATTATTATTGCTAAAATATAAAGAAAATTAGTTTAAAGCTTCTCATAATCTTCTTAGAGACCCTATTGAACGAAGCACGCCGTTGTTGCAATAATGACAGCCATTGAAGACAAACACTGAGACATGAAGGAGCCCCTCCACCTTACTAAGTCCCCTTTGAAGCAGCGGACTTGGACAAACTCGCCGTCTTAGGCAGGACTTGGGACAGAAGGAGATACGCCGCCTTGGATACTCTGTAATTACTGCTTATCTCTGCCCTGAGGCATCTAGTCCTTTGAGGCATTAATTAGTGTCACTTCTTGGCCTCGTATCATCAATTACAATTAGGTCTCTTGTTTCTGACGTCCTCTCCCCTCAGGAGGAGACATCTTTATTTTTATTCCCCTTTCGTCAAAGGGGTCAAAGTACCTTCTCAGATTTTTTGACTGAAGATAAAGATTTTAATTAACTTATTCAATGAAATTGGTGCTTGAAGTGGCTTGAGAAGAGCCTGTGGCGTGTCTAGGCTACTAAAATATCCAAATGTAGAAAAAAAAAAAAGGGGAGGCTGTTCTGAACATCACCAATGAAATTATAATAAAAATAAAAGATGGAAGAGACAAGTTACTGCTTAGAGGAGATGAGATGAAGTCGAGAAAGACCCCGAAAAATGTCAATAAAGGTCCTTCACATCTATTAGCAGCTCTGATATGGCAGGTTAGACCTAGGATGGCTCAAGGAATAGGGAGTACTGACGATTTTTGGAAATACTAACTTTTAATATGAAAGTGACGAAATTCGCAGAACCGGAAAATAAAATAAAAAAAACTGTATAATAAATCATACTAGTGAATGTGATTTCAGATGTGTGAAGAAACTACACAGCGGTAGCACTTGAAGCGGAGTGAGTACTCCAATCTTCAGTTGATCGTACCACTCACAGACATAAATTGATTTAGCCGCTTGGTCACATAATTTGTACATTTCGTATTAATGGTACTAACTATTTTTGATATTTTTACTAAATTTATTCGTATATAATTTATAAAATGTGCACCAGGTGGCTAACCATAAAGTAAATTTCTTGTAAAAAAAAAAAAAACGGTTGTTAATGTTGTTGATAAAAAGGTTGTATTAAAATAATAAATTTGCTTTTTTGTTCAGAAAATTTTCTATTACTAAATAAGATTTGGTTTTAATGAAACTCGTTAAACACTTAAAAAGTAATTTTTCACACTCAAAAAAGCACTCCTTAACTTCCTTTTCTTACACATTTATTTTTCTTCACAATCTATTACATGGTTTTTCTAGCAAATAAACACCGAATAAGACGAATAGCAGTAAGCTAGACATGAAATATAATGTGTTGTGTGTTAAAAGGGTGATTTAAAAAAAAGTATTGATAATGGGAAAAGAACCCCGAAACGTATAAAAACTATGTAATAGATTGTGAAGGAAAATAAATGTGTAAGAGAAGGAAGTTGAGGAGTGCTATTTGAGAGTGAAATATTAAATAAAACTTCGTAAAAAGTTATAAAAGAAAAGAAAAAAGTTAATTTAAGCTAGCAGATTACGAGGTCATCGTCTATTCAGGATATTTCGGTTAAGAGGTTGATTGGAAGTTTGAAACTCAAGAAGGAACTACTATTTCGGGCCGCCACCACTTGCCTAATATTACTTGGATCATCAGGTGTTTATGGATGATTATTTGTTTTGTTTTTTTTAATTCATTTAACTTCGCTTTATGCTACTGTAGATAATCGGGATATTAAAAGTAGGAGATCTATATTTTGTCTAGAGGTTTAATTGGATTATGGATCTTTAACGAGTACCTGACATCACACAGCCTTCGGACCTCTATATTATGCCCCACCCTTAGGACGGTATAACCAAGGATTTGTTACCCTCCATTAAAATATCCTACGGTCATTTGCCAGCTTTGAGCACGCGACTTTGGGTATAGAAGGTTTCCGATTTCATTTTAAGAACATTGAAGTCCATCTAAAGTGTGTTTGAAAATTTCAGTTCAGTACTAATCATACTTTGAATTGGTCATTGCCAATATATCCATGGATACCTCCTAAAACAACTAGAAGCACCCACTTGCGCAAAATATGACATCGTCATACAAACAGTAAAACATTTTTTGATAGAATGCAAAAAATATGAGAATTTGAGAAAAAATTGGATTGCCACACACACTGAACAAAATACTCGGCTACTAAGACAAATAGATATCAATACTGTTAGACTATTTAAAGATCGTAGGGTACTACAACAGGGTATAATTTATCTAAGATAACACTAATGAACCTGTAAGATAGTGTCGCATAACAAATTTTAAAAAACATATAGTTTTATTAAAAATTAATAAGGGATTTTTTGTATTTCTGTAAAAATGCTATGAAAGAAAATAGTTTCTTTTACATATCTGATTTTGATATAGTATCAGTATATTCTTACAGTCCAATATTATTCATTACAGTTCCATAAATATATTAGTTTATTCCTTGAATAGCAAGTAGTAAATTACAGTTATACAGGGTTTTTTTCTATCGAGTTTTACAGAACTCTAATTAATATAATTGTATATTAAGCTAATTGCCCAGGATGCACTCTCTCATTGTCATTAAAAGGCTAAATTAAATTTCAATAAGCTACTTAAGGTTGGGTTGTAAAACCTGGAAAGTGTAGTATTGACCTTTAGATTCACCCCGACCCAAATGTCTCTGTTTCCTTCAAGGTGAGGCAACTCGGCCCTGTTTCTTCGAGAAACAAAAATAATTACAATAAGAATAAAACTTCATGTAATTGATAATTAAAACGAAAATAAACGGCCGTTGAATGTGATATGGATAATTTTAGATTATATTGGTCCTGGTGAGGAAGGTAGTTATCTTCTTAGATGATCATTTCAGTAACAAGTTTGTAATGACCATCATTAAACTAGGTGGTTTCAAATTAGCTTTATAATCTCCACTTTGATCGATTATTACTGAATTTCAATACGGCTATTTTTAAATGTAAGTATGCCAATAATAATGATATTTTATATAAAGTAATACTGTTACATTAACAAAAGCTTTTCAAGAGGAAAATATCCCGATTGTTTTATTTAATTTTTTAAACCATATAAACAGCAAATATACATGAAAATATGTATAAACAGAAAATAGAAGGACATTTTGTTGTTTTTTAAAGTATTCCCTATTATTGTTTGGTGGTTTAGAAAAAACAAAACCACTTACATATAATATTCAACTTAATTTTTATAGATTATATGTGTTAATTGGAAAAATTATAAATGATATCCCTTATATATATATATATATATATATATATATATATATATATATATATATATATAATATATATAATAATAAAAAAAGTACTAAACAATTTTAAGTACGTGTGTTGATTTAATGGAATTATTAATTAATTTGACTCGGACAGCCTCCAGTTAATGTTCCTGTAAGGACCAAGCCGTAAATATTTTATTGAGCCAAGCTTGTGCATTATAATAGTATTTATAATACAGATACTCAATAAAAAATATTCAATCTATTCTATAAAGCAAGGCAAAAAAAAAAAAAAAAATTAAAATTGATATTAAATAATAAACAAATATAGAAAACTTTCCTGTCATACTACTACTAATATAAAATAAAAACTACCAATTAATACTATTGTAATAAAAATCTATTTAATTAGTTTTAATTATAGCCTTATCACTGGCTTGCTCAGGTCTTAAAAGAAATGTTATACTTATTGCCAGTTGTTTGCTTATTACCTATATAGTTATTGATATGATATATTATACAGCCATCACATTCATTTTGAAAGAGTATGAATAAGTATACAATTAACTAAAAATTAATTAAATAAAATTAGAAAATTATTTTAGTAAAAAAAATTTGTAATGAGTCCAGGAAAAATTTTTAATTACATTTTTCGATAAATATAAATAAAATAATTTTTCTTTTTAAGTTATGAATGAAGCCTTTTAATTAACATACCTATTTAGAAAAATAAATCATCGTGTAATTATTTGTAGTATTTTTTATTAATTTTTCTATTAACATTTGGGACATAATGTTTCCCTTTTATCAGTATTTTCAGATTTATTAACATTATCAACATTAATATCGACGGTTTCTTTTTTTAATTATTATTTTTAAAATTATACCTAGTGTTAGGAATAAACTTGAGTTCCTTGTTAACATTCTTTGACCTTTTAAGGTAATCTTCAAGATATAATTATATTATTTATTTACTAACGAAATAAACACGATAAATCACAACGGAGGTAATTATGGTAACATTTAATGAAAAAAAATCGTAGTATCTCATCTTATCTTAGTTTTTTTCATTACTTTTTGTCTATGTAATTTTAAATTCCTATATAATTACAAATAAATAATTATTACTTATTGGTAGCTATTAGTAATTAATTACTAATTTCGTAATAAGATAGCACGAAAGGGAGAGATTTTCTTTTCCGGTTCTATCTGCGTATTAAGAGATTTCTCAAGGAGGTTCCTTGCCCTTATTCTTTTCCTCATTCCAAAGCTTCAAATTTAAGGCCATATTTTGTATATCGGTTAAATTGAAATTAAAATAAAATTATAGCTTTTAATAAGCTGTCAATCAGTATTATGAAAGTACCTACTGTTTATTACCGATTCAGGAACGTGCTTAATATTCTTAGAACATTTTTTTCACATTAAAATAAAAATATTCTTAGGTGAAAATTTCAGGTTTCAATAGACGGTTTTATCAATAGTATGTGTAAACCGACTGATTATTACCGAGTCACGAACGTGTCTAATATTTTAAAAATAGATTTAAACTTTGTGTTATTTTATAAATTAAAATAAACAGATAACTTAATGAGTTAGGAATATATATTTTAATTAGTAAATGATATAAACGCCTTATTTACATAATAGATAAAGGTTATTATTCATTTTTTTAACTATATTCTTATGTTGTGAGGTATGATTGATTTAGTGCTTACAGCCCAATAAATAGATAGAAATGAAATTTTATTAAATGTCGTATTCTTCGATTATATAATATTCATGTCTCCCTTTGAATTGTTATATGAGTATTATTTAAATTATGAATATTGTCAACGTACGGAGAGAAAACATAATTTAGAGATAGATTTCTAGCAGTTGAGTTTAAAAAAAAAAATTTTAGCTATTTGATATGTTGGCTATTAACTTATTTATGTGTTTTATCTTAATTTTATTATATTTACATTTATGTACTGAATAAATAGTTACATCTGTATCACCCGTAGCCTTTGATTGTGGTATATTGTAATATTTTTTTTATATAATTAACTGTAGCAATATGTAATATATATCAAAATTCAATATAAAATAAGATGTACCGACATGTCAGAGATATTTTTCCCATTTTAAACCTCGAAAAGAGTGGTATAATGGGCGTCCCACAATTAACACAAGGTTTAAATTAAACATAAAACACATTATTTTGTTGTCTTTTTATTTTGTCGGTTTAGCAGCGGTTGGTTTAGGGTTATCCAAGCAAACTTCGTGTTTCCATTGTTCAGCAATATTCTAGTAATAATAAAGGTTTTGTTGGCAACATGTGTGAAATTGTCGTCATAGCGAATACCAGTAAAATTTACAACATGCACGACTAGACTTAATTTTTGAATAACATATTGTCGAATGTTGCATCTAACCCAAATTCCGAACCGAACAGAGACATGTAAATGTTTTTTTTTTTGACGATCATATATGGGTTATCTTAAATTCAAATGTGACAATTTTGACGATAGGTTGGATTTCTCAATCAGTCTCTACACAGTTGATGAAGTTTAATCACTTTCAAATATACTTAGTACGAAATTTTTGAACCGTGTAGGAACAAGACACATTATTTTTTAAATAGTGTTCAACAATGAAAACAACTTTAGCTTTAAAGCTAGCTCTTATAACGCTCTACTGTTATTCGTTCTGATGTTAATAGTTCTGAACTATCAGCAGTTAAATTGCCAAAGAATAATAAATAAAATAAAATAAATAAGCGTGTTTGATATTTAATTACAATCTTGCGTTATTTTTGGGACTCTGTTAATATATCTTGAAGATAGTGATGAGTTAAAAATTGTCTACTAACCAATAAGACTATTTCATGTCATTGGATTATTTCATCATCAAGTTAATATATTGGTTGATCTAACACATTACATAGATCTCAGTTAATAGTTCCGATACCACTCCCCAAAAAGGCCTACAGCCTTGATCAAGAAATATGGCAGCCAGCATCAATCATAACCAAGGCTGAAGTCGCTAATGATAGCACTTCTATTTATTGCCGCAGTCGCATTGAAGTCTCCAGCCACAATGAGGAGTCTGGGGCTACCACATTTACACCGGCTAATGACCAGAGGCCAAACAGGACAAACACAATTAGACAATAAGCATCTTTTGTCCCGAGGAATCAACACCTGACTCCATGTATGGTGCCTGCTTTTATATGAGTCGCATTCAGAACATGGCATTATTCGGGGCACCAATGATGCTGCTATAGGGTGTAGGTTATTCTCCTTTTATAAACACTCTCGGAAGGAGGGAAGAGAGTTTTGTTAGTTAATTTGAAGTATAATTGGATAAATATTAATATACGCAGTAAAACTATTTATATTTGGTTTATTATTTCCAAAAATTAACCTTTGTAATAATAAAAAAAAAAAATGACCCTCCTCTCTAAACGTCATGAGATAAAAGGAATTCAAAGATTAAATTAAAAAAGTCCGTTCATCCGGATTTGTTTAAAAATCCTGTTTAATTATCGATCTAATAGACACGAGTCTACTGTTCTCCGGGTCCTGGGTTCGAATCCCGGCTGTGACAGAATATTATTTATTCTATTATTTCGGCCGAGGGAGGGGGGGGAGGGAGAAGGGGAGGGGCACCCTTGGATATGGAGATCCTCCTAGGGCAGACCAGCTTCTATAATATGGATACCCAAAAAAATACGAAAAACCTGGCGGCTGAGTGTGATCTCCGCCTAGTCATCTCATTGCACGGCCGTTGGCCTAGAAACAGTACGAATCTCTTTATGTACTGAGCCCTTCATAGGTTGTAGAGGTACAGGTTTTTTTTAAAAATTATCGTTCACTTATATTTTTAGAGATAGAAGTGATTTACTGTGATAGTTACAAGAAGAATAAATAAAAAAACGCAGATTTAAACTTAGTAGTTATGATCCAAAAATTATTCTATTCCACGCATTCCCAAGGTAACTGTTTCTTATTTCGTAAGCTAATTCTAATTTTATTTTGAACATAGCAAAGTATTGAAAAAAAAAAAGAACCCACAGCGACAAGTAATTGCTAGTAATGGATGCCTATTACATTTTAGATATGATTATTATTATTTTGGGTATAATTAATTAATTAATTTCTGAGTAATTTTGCAGCGCTTATAGTACTGATTTACACTTCATCCTTAGAGATACCATACCTTTATATTTAACTTTGGTATTTGATTTTTTTATTGTCCATTATCAAATAACCTATTTATATTTTTATTTTATTATTTCGTTTCCTTCTAAAACCTTTTAATTTTTTGTCCATTCATTTTTTGTACTTATATATATATTGTATATGTATATATGTGTATATAAGAACATATATATAATCCGTATATATGCATTATTCTTTAAATATGTCTTACTTCATTAAAGTTAATTCGTATTTTGACACTTAAGAATAACACAAAAGGACAAGAAACAAAAACATACACACATACATACATAAGGCCAATACAAGAATGAACAAAAAAGCTTGTAAACTTATATATTAAGAACCAGAAAAATAACCGAAATAATAAATATCATAATTAACAGTTCATAAATTATTTCACCCTCAATATATTTTAAAATCAGGGTTACTTAAAAGTAATTTTAACGATTCTCTATGTCCAGGTTTTATTTTTATCCTGCTCTTTCCTGATAATGTGATTGTTGGATATTGTTCTACTTAATTGAAAATAGTCTGAGGTAGGAAATGTTTTTGAATGGTTTATTAAAAATAACGAAGTCTAATGAAATATATCATTATTATATAAGAACTCAAGTTTGTCGTGACCTTCCTTTGAGCTCCGTGATACGTGACTGAACAGTTAAGATGCAATAAATGTTTTGTTGTTGAGTGATAAGATACACACGTCTCCCTAGCGTAGGAGCCTGCTTACTAATGCCTGTCGGTACTTACGATTCAAAAAACTGAAAAAGATTCCTTTTATTCAGATGTTTCATTTTATATTCAGATCTTCATTCTTCTATGGAATGTCATTTACATGCTAATTATCACACTGTATTGTTCTTTAAATAATCTTTGCGTTTGAATTGCCGTCTTAAAGTAAATATTTTAATTATTATAAATTATAAACAGCTCACTATTTAATTTGCCATAACACAATTGAGACTTTTTTTTTTCAATTTCTTTATTTCCAGCACGGCTGCTTGAGCCATACATGTTTTGTTTTTTAATTGAGACGTTGATTTCTGAAAAGTACGTAAAGTAAATCTGCCATTTATTTATTATTGGATCAAATTATTTGATTATTTTTTTATTGAAATCTAAAGTTGTTGTTTTACTGCGTTAATAACTTAATAATAATAATAATAGGCTTAGCGAACCCGAAGGTTCGATGCCGATACCACCAAATTCCGCCTACACAGACTCGTCCAATGCTCACCATTCAAGCCCAAGCTCCCGAGATCAGCCTTAACGCAATCCTCCCATCTCCGCTTCGGCCTACCTTTCGGACGCCTACCAGTCGGATCAGCAAATACCAACTTTCTCGGAATCCGTTCGTCATCGAGCCCAACAACTTTACTCGCCCATTTGAGTCTCCGCGATGCAATCAGCTCAATTATATTCACAGGATGCAAGTTCCGCAATTCCGCGTTATGCAACCTTCTAAACTCCCCAGTGGCCTCATCTCTCTTTGGACCAAATATTTTACGCAATACTTTATTTTCGAAAACCTTAAGCCGCTGTTCATCCTTTAAAGTAAGCGGCCACGTTTCACATCCGTAAAGAACCGTTGGAAGAATAATAGTTTTATAAATTCTAATCTTTAAGTTTTTAGATAGAAGCCGCGAACTAAGTAACTTAGCAACTGAATAATAACACGCATTTCCCACCTTTAACCGGGACTTTATTTCTTCCTGGATTTCATTTTTTCTAGTTATTCTGGGCTCCTCGAATCACCGCGGCTGTTTCAAAATTGGAGTTAATAACTTATTTTTCCAAATTATTGAACTTTACCGATAACCTTTTAACAATATAATATAGATATAGTACTTTTTGGGGTGAAACTTGGATATAGTTCTTTTTAGAAATAATTAAAAACAATATAGTACTTTTTGGAATAAATAACGCGCTATAAGAGCTGGTAACAATCGGTATAATTTTACTCATACAACACTACTGATAATTATCGTCTTCATTATGTTAATGACTAATGTATATTTCCTTGTCCCACAGAATAATATCTTTCTTTATTGGTTAAAAAAAAAAAAAAAACGAATATTCAAAGGACCTTTTATTTATTTTTGGCACTAGAATGACAAAGTATGTAATTATGAACCTTGTTTTGAACTTTTATTTACTATTTCTTTTGAATTTATTAAATGTATTTTTAGTTTCTATTTCGTTTTTAGTCTCTACCCTGAGGGTCATTGGCAACTGAGGCTCATTAAAGACTGATAAATAAAAAACTTTTAAGCTTTTATTTTAGTATTTTTACTTTTTTCAATTTGTTTTCTAGTAGGTATTAGACAATCGTAAGATGGTGTAATATTCATAGTATAAATATGAAATTTCTGTTTCGCAAAATTTTTAATTTTCGTGCTAGATTTACCACCCACACACAACATTTTGCGAGACTTGGTTATTTTTACTCAGGGAACCTGTATTTCCGTTGAAAACAGGTATTCGAAGATTATCACGATCACAATACTTCCCCATAATTAATAATTAGTGAAACAAATTATTAATTTCTTATGAAGAAAACTCCTGTTATGAAACCCAAATAGCAATATAAAAATCTATTACATATCACTGGAAAGAACAACAGAGTAAAGGTAGAAGTTAATAGGAGCCGACGAAGAGTCCACCAACGTTATCGTTGTAATAAATAATTTAAAGTTGTAGATTATTTACAGGTAATGCATGCAGACTGAATATCATTTTAATGAAAAAAAGTTACCATTCATTTTTTTCACTAAAATTAAATTTACTCTTAGTCGAGAAAATAGGTCCTTTAATCTTTATTTTCTCATTATCCTGTTCTTTCGATGTAATATATAGATTGCATAATGAGTTTTTTTTCTTTTTTGTATGAATTTCGCTTTAAATTCTAAACTATAATACATATTATGATATATGTCATAAAACACTTTTGGTAAAGAAAATGTAAGGTGAATTATAACAGTTCAACTCAATATGACATGTCGTTAGATTAATAAGTTCGCTGTGTGTTTTGTTTTGCTACACTTTTGATAAAATAAAGCATTTCTCTCCCGTGGCAGGATATAATTATTAATTATTTAGCTTATTTTACTAATTACCTTATTAATTGGAGGAGGGATTTTGCTTTAGCAGTCAGCTTGTCTTTCTCTGGAGAGGCATTCAACTCGCATATTAACTTCGGCAAGCAGGAATTTTTCACTGCCGTTGTAAATCTCTCCAGCTTGTCAGTTTCTGAAACCAAAAATTATGTAAATTAATAAAAGTAAGTATTTAATGGCATCACAGAAGAAGGATAAGAGAAAAAACAACTTTATTCTGGGACTAAGTCCCTTTAGAATAACATCAAATTTGACACAATATAAAAGCTAAATCTGACAAGAACACAAGATTAATGATTGATAATGAAACATTATTAATACTCTATCAAAAATTTATATTTTTTAAAATTAAATAAATATTAAACTTTCGTTTCAAATCATGAAATATAGGTAGGCTACTGGAATATATCTAGTGTCATATTGTTTTATCAATATTAGAATTATTTAAGAAACAAAAAAATAAGTTAAAATATTTATTACTAGTCGATTTTAATGGTTAACAGGTTTTTTTTTTTTATTAATTATAATTCGTTAACTTATTGTTGATTTAAGCATGGAATTATACTTCATTTTTTATAAATATTTTAAACCACCTTATTTATTTTTAATGCTATTTTCTCAATTAAACTTCAAATTTTCAATTATAGTTCATATCTGAGAATTTTTCATTCAGTTGTTAGATCCTATGTTTGTGGAAATTTTAACAATAGCTTAAACTTTTAATAAGTTGAAATTTAAATACAAAATGTTTATATTTTTTCATAATCGAGTTAAAGTGTTTTATTAGTTAACCACTTAAAAAAAAAAAATGTTAGAATTGAAACAAGTTTGGGACGTGTTTTGTTGAAAAAAACACATTGTACTCAGTTGATTTATAAATGGTCATAAAATTTATATTAGAAGGTCTATCCATAAAAATATATATTCCAAACAATAATATATATATAACAGATTTTTTGATCAATAAATTAAATTTTGAAATATAATAAAGAAGACATTAGAATCAATAAAAAACCTACATAAGAAGACCAAGATATTGCTGTGTCAGTTTAAATTTATAACTAAATAACCAACATTTTTTATGCCCGATATTAGTTAATATTAGACTTTTAGTTTAGAAAATTCAAAATTAAAACCTTTACAAATCTTAATATCGTATTGCGAATGACAAAAATCTGATTGCTTTGTTGTCATATTGTATAATTTGTATGCATTGTTCAAGCCTTCTGCTATTTATAACTACGATGATGCAACCGTTAAGAAAGTAGCATCATAATATATTTTTTTTAGATCATTTAACAACCTTCGGCTGCGATACTATAATATCTATTCAATACATAACATTTGTAGAATAATATAGTCATGTTGTTTAATAGTAATTAATAATTTGGAATGACAACTTTTTGGGAATTGTTTTATTTTAAGAAATAGTCCTGTAATCCAATTTTCGTTAATGAAAATGAGCCAATTTTGCTCCAAGCATAGCAGAAAAAGGAAATAAAGGCCAACATTTAAAATTGTATTTCATGAATGTTCTATCATGAAATATAATTTTCAATATAAACTACACATCTTCCAAATTCATTTCAAAATAAATAAACAATATAATAAAGAATATAAATATTTATAAATCGCAATACATAGGCTTAGTACCTGTAAATAATCTCCAATTGTTTTTCTTATTTTTGTATTTATAACATATGTACTGTACTGACCAACTCCTTTTTTATGGGGATTACCCCGAAAACAAATAAATATTATTATTATTTATATTATATATATATATATTATATAATAATAGTTGCTTAGTAGCACTACATAGTTTTAGATTTTAAAAATTTAGATTAGAATAAAAAAAATCATATAAGTTTCTATTTTATTTTAGCATTTGACGTTTTCATAATTATTATTGGTATCGACTACGATGAAGTCTGTTAATAACTATTATACAAAAATATTCTAAATGTTTATCATATGCATATTCTGTATCCTAAATGTTTAAAATAAAAAAACATATTTTAATTTTCGTTCATGATCGATTTTATTCATGAAATAAATTCTATTTTTAATAGTTTCTGTTAAATTCATCAATCATTGAATTATTTAATGTCAATTAAAATAAAATTAATTATAAAAGTATTATATATATATATATATATATATATATATATATATATATATATATATATATATATGTGTGTGTGTGGTGTGTGTGTGTAAAGATAGAGAAAGAGACAACAGAGGGTAAGAGGGGACGTAAGACACTAACAACGATTCAGCTACAGTAACGACCATTCAACTAGTATTCCAACATTGATAATAAAAAGTATATAATTAAGTTTTAATTGTTGACTGTTATGTTAATTCTGGAATACCGTTGAAAGAATACTCGGATGGGTCATGCAAGCATAACAAAGATAGATGGCTTTAGAATGATAAAGACAAAATGGCCGATCTCTAATGCCGGACCATGGTGTATTGCATAGTTCAAAGACTTTTACCGTCTGTAGTATTAAATGTATCTT
Organism: Piezodorus guildinii; assembly: GCA_023052935.1. Taxonomy (NCBI): domain Eukaryota; kingdom Metazoa; phylum Arthropoda; class Insecta; order Hemiptera; family Pentatomidae; genus Piezodorus; species Piezodorus guildinii. The sequence continues at coordinate 52,512,567 of CM041292.1, forward strand.
ACCCAAGCTTTTACTGAAATATAAATTAGCACTATTTTTAATATTATGGTGTAGCTGAGGTGCGATTATGTTTCATAATAATGGCGAAAATTTATTATTAATGTATGCACGGTCGGATGAAAAATCATTATGACAAAATAATAAAGTTAAACAATGTCCTTGGTTTGAACTAATGAAGGTCGTGGGGGAGACAGCGAGAAACAAAAAAAAAAAAAAAAAAAAAGCAGAAGAGAAAGGAACAAAAGCATTGACAGAAACAAAACAAAAACACTACGGTTCGACCTCTCCAACCTCATAGTTTTATTGTCACTGCTCCGACCTGAGTGAAGGACGTATATAAATATAAGACAACCATTCGTCTTAATAGTCAGTGATTAACAGTATAAACATCGTTTATCAAGAATATTAAATAATCTTTCGCTTTTCGAATAGTATTTATTACCTTTTCTCCCTTCGCGGAGGGTAAAACATCGGAAATTATCTGTAAACATATGCTTCTTCTGATATGTTTATAATGAAAACACAAGTGAAAAGGAATTCATGGTTAGGTGTTGTAAGTCGGTAATTTGTGGTTTACGGACCAAAAAGATGTAGTCGTGAGTTAAAAGTTTTAATTGAAACGATAGTAGTTTTTAAAAATGGTTATTTTTTAGAGGAGTGTGTATCTTCAAGGCGTCAGTCGACACAAGTTTAAGTAGAAAGATTATTATGTTTCTATATGGCTCATCTATTTGACTATCACAAGACCAACCTGGACTTACGGAGTTAAGCTTTGGGATCAACTAACCTAACGAATTCTTCCCGTATCCAATCCGAAATCCTCCGTAAAATCCTCAACGCTCTTTCTCATTTACTTCCAGTACATTTGTGACAAACATGAACTCATCAACAAAGACCTCAATGCTCCATACGTTGCTGATTTGGCCCGATCTCCGTATCACTCCTTCCATGACAGACTCCACTCTCACTATCCCACTGGTTTCGATCTTCATCGAGGAAGTCTATTCCTGATGTTTGTCCGAGGCATCAGAAAAGAAGAATTGCTTGTTTAGTTTACCTCTGAAGTACTGCCAATGGACAGTTTCTCATCATTTTTGTATTCATTTAATTTCTCTCATATAGCTCATTCACTTGTTTTATTGTCAAATATAGTTGTAAATCTTCGTAATGACTATTGTATATTTAAATAAAATGTTTCGGTATATTTTTTTTGTTTTGAGCTTTTGGAAAAATTAATATTCCTCTTCATTTTAATATGATATGACTTGAATTCTTCATTCGGTTTATTATTAAGTAAGTTATTCCTAGATAAAAATGACCTACGCATGATTTACGTTAAATGGAGCTAAGTATGTTGGAGATTGTTAGGATAGTCTTGTTTGTCAAAAATATATGTTATTTATTCTTTATTTATTCGCTGTCTGCATATTACATTGAAAATTAAGAATGTGCTTGAAAATAAAAACAGTGACTAACTACGTATTTTATCCTAATATTTTAGTTTATTATCTTTTATATTAATAATTTTTATCCGTCCCACAAATTTTCAGGGGTGATGGATGTGCTGGCAATAAACGGCACGTTTGAAGGAATTCGGTTGTCGTCAATAAAAGCGGATTTTTCAGCAATACATTTTCATAGCAAACTCAGCGATAATAATAACAGACTTATAACCGATAAGGTCCCAACTGATATGTACATTAGATGGCTTTAACATTAAAGATGTGCTTTAAAGCACAATTATCCCGTCTCAATTGGCAGTTGATCTGGAAAAATTATTCTGATATATCCAATACAAATTGGTGTTGGTGAAATAATCTTTACTATATATTTTATTTTATAAATTAGTTCCTTTTTAGTAGTAATTACTAATTACTACTTTATTAAATTGTATAATAATTCATTAACTGATGCTGGGACACACCGTATTTTGGATTTCCCCTAAGGCGGGCAATCCAAATAAAAAGAAAAAAGAAGCAAACTTTTCATTAGAAACTTTAAAATTATTCCTTCGTGTGACTAACTTTTTAAACTTTTCATCTATCATTAACAATCTGTTTCGGATACATCAACATTTTTCGCATAGAGTCTGCAATTACGTTGTTGTTTTTTTCAACACGTTAAGCAATTTTCTGATCCTTTATCCGCATCGAATCAGAGATGTGTCGTTTTTTATGTGGAAAGGAAAATATTTCTATAAATGAAGGGATTATAGTTATTTTCCAATTTAAGATTTCCCCATCTGCTGTTAAATATGTTCTGTGATATTTTAAATAATACATAATGAATAGAAAAAGGATGAGCTGTAGTAAGTTCCTATAATATTCTCTTTTACATTTGGTACTTTCTAGAGATGATATACTCTTTTAAATATAATTAGATTAATAAAAGCTTTTACGTAGATAATGTCAGTGATAGAGTTACGTTTTTATATTTTGTCTTCAATAATAAATAAAATATATAATGGGAAATATCAAAATTACTAGCTTTAGAAAAAAAATTTAAGCTCTCAAAAGAAACCTTTTTAATATTACTAATATGAATTTTGAGTTTGAAAAGACTTACTTCGAATATTTAGGATATTGGTAACATTCTTATCAATTCCGTTTTCCCTCTAAAAGAAAAATAAATACTAGTCCCGTAATCTTGGGAAATACCGTGGACGTAGACAATGAACTATTAAATGAATTTTCTTTTAATGTAATTTGTACTTTTCTCTTATTTCATTTAACTCAATCTAAACCGGCCACCACTACCATTAGCCACGTGATTGTGAGAGAAGACCTGTTGATGTCTTACTAACAGCTCGGATGACTCCTGGCTGGTTAAAATTAGCTTTATAATTATAATATTATAATTAGGTGGAAAAATACTTCTCAGTGAGAAGAACCAAAGAAAAAAAAATGTACAAAGTGAAAAATAATCTTTAAAAAATAAAACGTGCTCTTATATTTAAAAGTTTATTTTTATTTCTTAACAAAAGTTTTACCTTAGTAAGTTGAGTTGAATTTTGGATCTAGATTCAGTGTTATAGTCGATTTATTCTTTCCTGAATAACTATTTCATGAAATTAAAAAAAAAAAAAAAATTGTTAATCATAAAAAGATATTTTCTATCGTTACATTCTTCAGCTTTTCAGAGCCTAACGAATTAATGTAGCAATTAATTATAATCTTCGGCGAAGGGTAACACCTCTTAGCTACCGAAATCGCAATTCGAAGGCTTCATCGTCTATTAATTACTATGTTTTAAATGTCAAGCGATTTCGGATAAGCTATTATCTAAATTCAACTTCGTAATTCGTAAGTCACAGTTGCTATTAAGGAAAATTAAGATATAATCTGAGGGTTATTAATCCCGCAGTAATTACTAATATGAATGCTAGTATATAATTCAATTTAATTGTCAGAGCCTAGGATAAGGGTAATAATTAACTTTTGCGATGGCTGTCGATTGCCGATTCTTGTAAAATAGAGAAAAAACAAAACGGTTGCTGGCATTTCGTTAATAGGCACTATAATGATGTTCATTAAGTTAAAATTTCAGTTTTCTGATGAAAAAAAGCTGTTTCAAATCAGTTCTTTATTAAGTTTAAATCTATCATACCTTAACTACTGTGGTATCTCTATTAGGGTGAAAGCTGTCCTTGCAACGTGAGACTATTAACGAATTCAATATCAACTCCATTGTGATTTATAGGATTTATGACATCGATAATTATGGTTCCATATAATTTCCACTAACAAATATTGCTTGCAAACATTATCACTATACAATATACAGTATTGTATATATTTCTGTTAGGTCTGATATTTAAATGATGATTCCTTTAGGGGCCATTTTATTTTATTTTTTATCCTTAACTGACCTCTTTAACTTTGACTGGCCCATCTGACCCCTAAAATTAAAATCGAATGGAAAATTGTTTAAGTTTTAAATTCACATATGGTGATATTTGTAAAATCTAAAAAAAAAAAAAAACTTTTTGGCAAAACTTACATACCTGTTTATATATTGTTTTTATTTTCAAATATTACCAGTTAAATATTTTGGGATAGATTTTTCTGAATATTTCATATATGCATTACAAATTTAAAAAAAATAAAAAAATGATTATTATAGAAAAAACATAAAACGGCAAGTAATTGAAATTTTGTAGAGGCTTTACTGAAAATTTAACAATTTTAACTTACTACATCTGGCCAGACAAGTTAGATATATTGCAACCATATTTCTAGTACGAATTTATTTTATAGAAATAGTTTGTAAACATCGTTAATTAAATATTCTTTATTTTAACATATTAATTATCAATCATTGTTTGTGTTTTAAATACCTTGCTTTAGTATTAAGTCATCTAACTCTAATTAAAATTCTTTATATAATACTTATCAAAGCATAGAACTGAAAATTTTAGCCTTTACCATAAAATGGAACCCCACAAGCTAGTGTTAGTTAATGTATTAGTCTCAACCTTAATGTATTATGGGGATTTCATAATTTAAATATTTCTTATATATAAAGGGAAAACGATCACTTATATAATATCGGTATTAATAAAATAATCTGTCAGATTTATAATAATTTTTTGGAAAGACTCTTCGTATGGTTTGTCATAATTTAAAAGAGTTCTCATTTATATGTTTAATCGATGTAATTAAAGCTAGCGTTTATTTATAGAAATTCATTTCCATTAAATAATAATTTTAATAAGTCATGCGTAGTTATGTAAGTTAATTGTTCTGAATTGTTGTTGACAAACATAAAAATAATCTGATTAGAAATGATAGGTAAATGCTGCTATAACGTTATTTCTTAGACATTCTATCAGTTCTTCCTACCCAGAAATAATCGATGTTTATGTTGATATACATTTTGAAGTTGTCTCCCAAAAAAAAACAAATATATGAATTTATATTATCATTGTCGAAGGTTCGGGCTTCAGGTGTCTTCTTAAGCCTCAAACTGGTTTTATTTTCAATGTCTTTTTATTCTAGAAATAAGAAAACACGTGGATGAGCGTCTTGCAGCTTTTCATTTTATGTTCTTTTTCCTTCTCGACGGCATACACTAGAAAATGAATTAATAAATATGCAAAAAAAGTGGAAAAACGGGAGAACGGCAACACCTGTTGTTATTTGTATAGGAGACGTTTTTGTGGCGTCTAAAAATAAGTAGTACATACAATTTTGCGGGAATAATAAGAAAAAAATAAATTAATAGTATTTAGTTGGGATTTTTTTTAATTCATTTTTTTCTTATCCTGTCATTGTGATTAAAAAAAAAAATTAACAGTGATAAGCATGTTCATAATCACTCCTAGAAATACTAACCCAAAATATATTCATCCAGTTTAGTTTACCCAAATTATAATTTTATTTTTCCCATGAAATCAGTAAAAAAGCACCCTTTGCTAAGATGATACTTATGTAAGACCATATTTTAAAATTTATAATTATATAAATAATAAATATACAATAGTTGACCGTAAAATGAATATGAAAGAACAGGAAGAAAAGGAATATCTTTTAAAAAAATAAGAAAATAATGAAAAACTATTTATTATCCAACGTTTTGACCCACGATGAGGGTCTTCATCAGGGCTTCTCTTCACAAAGTACAGAAGCTGAATATTATTATTATTGTTTGTTTTTTTTTAAGGTTTTTTTTTCATGTTCTAACTAAAGGAAACGAACTGCAAGGATGTATAAGCGAAAACGCCCAAAATGTATTCGGAATGATGAATTGGAGTGCAAATCCGGAGTAAGAAATTGATCCACAACAAAACTTGAAACACATTTATAGCGCATTAAAATAGATTATTATATATATATTAATACTGAATAATTATTTTAAATAAATTAACTAAGTTAGTTATTTCTGAGGATTTGACGAGAAAAATAGGATTTTGAGGTGTTTAATAATTAATTATCACGATAATACAATGGATTACGATTATTAAAATCTAACTATAATACCTTCTTAAGAAAGTTGTTAATAGATATGATAATCTTAATTCAATTTATTTTTTCGTTAAACCATCGGTAACTGTACTGGACAGAAACATTCCTAAAACCCGAAATTACGGCCATTTCGTGCCTTGACAGCTCAATAGAATCCTAATATGGATTTTGGTTTTTGATGGATAATAAATTAGTATCTTAGTTCCTTTAAGAAAGAACATGGATAAATCAGATGGTATCGTCGTAATCAGTTTGAATGCCATAAAAGGATAAACGAGGAACCAAACGCTTAGAAAATACTGCTTGAAAGCGGTTCAAACGGCTGGAGTTACGTATACGATTGTCATTGACACCAAAATTTACTACATTATTAAGCAATAATTTGAAAATTTATGTTCTTTATTTTACCTCTATAAAATTATGTAGGTTGATATTAGAACTAGACTTATGGATTGCATTATGTCTTCATTGTACCATTTTGTTCCAAAACGAAGATGTATATTCGAAGTGTTGAATAATTCGGTAAGAAAAGAAAAAAAAAAAAAAAATAGACGGTATATTCTGATGAAGATAGTTCATGCATATAGAACACCAAACGGTTAGCGAATTCAAAAATGGCGAACGACATATGCTGTTATATAGAAAATGGCGCACATGATATCAAGAAATTACATAAGAGTTTGAATTAAAACGTTTGTATAAACTACTAATTATCGGAATAAAAGCAATTGTTTAAACTTAGTTGAGAAAAAAATTAATAAGTTAAAACGTATCTCTCATATACACTTAATTAAAAAAATTAAAGATAATTGAAGAGTAACGTCTGGAATTATTTAATATAATATATCATTTTTAAGTTTGTTGTAAGGTCTTTCAAATCCACCATAGCCTTTTCCATTTCCTTGGTATTAATTAGTTTATTCATTTTGATCGCTATTCAGTTTTAATTGTAACCCTATTCAATTGAAATTCTGCCTTTCAATGTTGATTGTAGCCTATGTTATTATTAAAATATAATCAATCTGTCTGGAATAAATGTATATTACATTTAATTTCATTATTTATGAAAAAAAAATCATTCTGGTTTCATTTGGGTTCAGAAATGTTTTTTATTGTTATGATTTTATTTTTTGGATTTTTTAGAACTGATATAAGTGCAGATTTTTTTAAATATTTAATTTTAACAAAAATATGTTTAAATAAAAAAAATGGAGAATAAGGAATGAGAAAATAAGCATATTTTAGGAATACTTTTTTATTCTTAGGAATAATTAAAATAAAATATTACTTCCTTTAAAAGAAAAAGAAAAAAAAGTAAATAACTTTATTCTTTCCTCTTACTCTTTATTCATATACTTTTTTTGAACATGAGTTTATCGTTTATCTTCTTTTCTGTTATAAAGCTTTCGTTTTAAATGGGATTAGAACTTCTAAAATATCATCGGATTTCAAAACTTTTTTTTTTCTAGTCCTAATAACAATAGGTCTTAAGAACATCATATCTGATTTTTATCGAGGTAAGCATTAAATTCAAATGCACATCATCCTTAGAAATTGAAAAAACTTCTGTTATTTGAAAAATAAATCCTATGCAATGATGATTCGTATTGCGCGAATATGGAATATAATTTACTTCCTTTCTAAATAACGTAAAGGAATATTTTTGTTAGTGAATTTAAAAAAAAATCTTTAAACCATCTGAAAACCGACCTATTTTTAAACTGTAATATATTCTAAAATTAAAACTAGGTGATGTTTTCATAGCACAATCATTTATTTCAAAGCTGTTAGGTCTTAAGAGAAACAAATTCAAAAGAACAAGATAGTTTTTTAAATAAAAATAATATTAATAAAGTTTTTTTCCTCGCTATTTGATTCGTACTCAAGGAAACGTTTAATACGCTCCAATCTTAAAATAAAACAGCTTTCCTCTACTTTTTTGTTTTCATAAATACTATTAGCTTGTAGGAATTGAAGAAGATTGTTTTTATTATAATTGATGAAATGATATAATTTTTTACTGTATCATCTTACTTAATTAATAGTGTATGGTCCTTATTGAATTTGTTTTTCTATTTGTAACCCTGTCTTGAATTAATTAAGAAATGAAAGAAAATATGAGAAATCTTTATTTCATTTACTGTAAAATCATGTTATATTTGGATTTACGTAGTTCTTTTCAGATTATTGAACGGTTTAGTGCAATACTTTCTGTTTTAGAGAAAGGAAGTTTAAGATTTTGAAATTGATATTTATTTTTCAAAAAAGTTATTATGTAAGTTTTTTTTTTTTTTTTTACAATCTTTATTTGTAAAATTTCGTTATAACTACCTCTTTACTCGTTATAACTCTTACAAAAACGATAGACATTTTTTCGCTTTATTTAAATATATTTTGAAAAATTGGAGCTGAAGAAATGATATGGAAATAGCCTTCTGGCATTAATCCTTAAAAGGAAATTGAATGTATAAAATTATAAATCATAATTAATCTCTAGAGAACAAAGTACTTTTTTTTTTTTTTCAAACTGAAAGATATTTCATTGTACAAACAATTATCGTGCGTTTTATAATTTTGGATTTCTCTGTCTACTTTCAGTTATGTATTTGATATTTGTATACTTAATATTTGTCATTACCATGCTATAAAATATAGTTTCAGAGCTTTTATTAGTTCAAGCAGAAATGAAACTTGTTAAATATTAAAAGGAGAAGAAGACGAAACCTAAACATAATTAATATTTATTATAAAAATTACTTTTACATTAAAGGTAACCTTGTTATTTATCTGAAACAATTAATTTTGGTCTTTTGAAATTTGCTGCATCAGAAACCGAAACTAATAAGAAATAAATTACTGTTGCAGTCGTTTCCTGTTGCAGTACCCAGTGATTACTGATATTAAATGTAATTACTCTGTCGTTACCCTTTTCATTAACTTATTCGTTTCATTAAATTATGTAGAAAGAGATAAAAATAAATTGCATTGATATACAGTACGATTATGGCAGAATTTTGTCCTAAAAAACAGAAACTTTTTTTTCTCTGAGATTTGAGTGCAACACAGTTATTTATAAGGTACTACAGAGTTTTAGAAAGAACTAAAAAAAAAAAATCTAACAGTCCTGATTTAAAAAAAAAAAAATCTTATACGTGGGCAACATACTGTCTCTGGCTCAAATAATTAATCGTCTTACTACTTTTAGCGATAAGAGTTCATGGAAATAGTTTCAATAAAACAAAATGTAAGTTCGACTTCAATAAATAAAAATGTTATTAACACTCTTGATGGCAACTCGAGGTTACTGGAAAAAAAGAAGTTCCACTGAGACTCAGACATACGTATAACATGTATGAGACATACGATAATACACACACTCTTTATCCTGAATATGTATCATTGTCATAAAAATAGTGTTGGTATCCTTATTATCAGTTTCAAGTAATATATAATTTAAAAACATGAGTAGACAGGAAATTGAAAGTAAATGAGCTGACATACACACAGGATTGCACATTTTGTGATTTGCTGGTGCAAAATGTCCTACATATTTCTATAAATTGATCGAGTTAAAAACTATTTATAATTACACTAAAGTTTAGCAACTGATGTTAGTTGGAGACTGGCATCAACACAAAAGGCACACCTTTCAAAATTACTAGATATTTCAGGTCAACAAAACGAAAAACATAGTGGTCATAGGATTTAGTATTTGGTATGGAGGCATCGTTTTATCAAATTCAAATATTTTATATAAAGAGATTCGTGGTCAGCATTAATCCTTAACAGCCAGATTATTTTTCAAACCAATAAAACATGCAGAGATGAATCTTAGAGCCCGCTAATCTTTACATCGATACTCATCTTGCATCACCATCTGACTTCATACAATCGTCGATCTATAAACTATATTTTTATAAGACTAACTGAATTCAAGACCAATCTATTTTGATATATGTTTGGTTTTCGATTAAACAGTAGACAAGTAACTTTTACAATAATGACGCCAATACTTTTATAATTATTTGGATTAAATTATTTAATTTTTTTTTTTAGTTTCTTTCTATAAAAGCACAGACATTGCGAATCAATAAATCTATACAGGAATCAACACACAATGCCTATATTATGCCGACAGAATGCATTTGCGTACTCTATGTACTATATTCAACCTCCCCACTGATCTGCATCTCCTCCTCTCCGATTCCTCTCCTAATACACTTAACATTAATCGGTTCCTTAAGTCACGATTTTTATGCCCAGATATAACCTATACCATCCCTTTAATTTCATATTCATCCAGAATGTATCAAATCCAATGATACAAATGCGAACATAACCCTTGAAGGTTATCGCCGTTTAAAAAAAAAAAAAAAAAAACCTATGGAGGTATGGAGTGCGATATCTGAAGAAAGTGAGAGGTAAGACGAAGCTGGACCAATTTTGAAATGCTACATCAAGATATAACTTAAAACTAAGAAGCTAATGAGATGGTTCAGATATGTCTTAACGATATCGGAGGATCGCATAGCAAAAGTTGCCAATGTAAGGAAGGAGTCAAGATGAAGCCCTAGGAAGAGTTGGGTGGAAGAGATCAAGACGACCTGCAGGAAAAGAAAACTTGCTTGGTGCAGATGGGAGGAAGGATAAAGGAAGAAAGAATTTCTGGATTAAAAGCAGAGGTATAGAGGAAACTGTAATTCTTGTTTTCGTATTTCATTAATGTTGTGAAACTGATATTTAACGTGATACAGTTAAAACATGATGCGAAATAAACGCATAATTTTCATTTGAATAAGTTAATAATGTGCTGTATGCTAGATTCCTTTAAAAATAATTACAGTTCGTTAATATTTTAATAGGTTTATTAATCACAAGGCATTATCAAAATTATAACGCCAGTTGCAGTTACGGGATGTTTCAGAATAGAGTTATTATTATTAACTGCTGTTCAGTATACAGTATAATAACAACTATGCAAAGCTGGCAACTATATGCCGTGAAGGAATGGAGGGGATAATAAATTCTAAGCTATGACCAAAATGGCGGATGATATGCATTGCCAGTGCACACCAGGTGCAATCCTAGAGGCATATGTCAGGTAAAAATTATAATTGGCATACAACAGTTAGTTCTAAAATGGAGGGCTCTCGCCCAGAACAATTAACTGCCGCCATATTGTAAGTGCTCACCTTTCGAATCTATTGAAATTGCTTCTATGAGTTGGAGTGGATTTCTTCACCACCCGCAATCCTGCCTCGCATATCACGTAGTTCCATTTCATAGCTCCTTTCATGTCCTGTCCTTGCACCCGTTGTCCTAACGATAGCGTGAAGAAAGAGGACTTAGAAAGTGAGCATAGGCCGAACACAAGGCGCACAAAGGGACATTGGGGGAAAGTAATTCGACGATACTGGCGGAAATGGGAAAATCCTGGTTCTGGTGAAAAGAGGATGGACGGTTATGATTTTTGGTGAAGGTATTCCAAAAGCAGTTTTTCGTAACAGAAGTTAACCCTGTCTAAGATACACTTGTATAAACTAGCTTGGAGCTGTTACACAAAATCATCACGCACTAACTTCACCTATAGAAATAGGAAACATAAAATGAACAACACCTTGAAACAAAAATAGTAAAACGACTTAAGGTCAAGAAGTTGTTGGAAAAAGTATTATATGATTAATTTAACCATTTTATCGATTACATGGTCTTTAAGTGTTTAATTTTAAAATATTTTTTTTTTTAATGAAAGATATTACCGTGTAATATGATTCATCAAAAAGATTTCTTCTGTATTAGAATTTAATTTAATAGGCTCTTAAATTGCGGAATCAGGTATCTATATACTTATAAATTGTCACAGAAAAAAAATAGTTGGTACTCATCCATAATCGTTTATGAACGGCTTAACTGCCCAATAAAATATTACAAATTGTCAATATTCTATCTATCAAGAAGCTAGATTGTTATTATTACATTACTACCAGTAATGGCTCTTCAACCTCATTAATGTCTCAACATATTTTTGGGGACTATGGCTTGTAATGACAAGTAAACAAGAACAAAAATAGACCTATAAAAAAAAATCGTCTCTTTGTTAATTTATCATAAGAATACCCAATTTACGTAATTTTATAATGGCTTCTGATAGTTGATTTAAAAAAAAAAAAAGAAAAGAAAAGGAACGACACAAATCATATATATTTTTTATAAATGTTGTCTATCATTCTACAAAGATGAATCGAGTAGTCAAAATAACATCATGTATTCGATATATCAAAATCACTCTACACATACTCGTAAATTTTGGATTGAATTACGTTTCATTAAATTCATTTTTCTTATAAAGTTGATTTAATTAAATCATAGATTCATAAAAAATAGTTTCTGAAACTATAACACGAAATTGAGTCATGACGACGCAAATATTCCGGAAAAGTTGGTATACACTAAACCGAGCGTAGGCGTCCGAGAGGTTAGCCGAAGCGTCGATCGGATTGTGTTTAGTATGATCTCGTGGTATTGGGCCTGAACTGTGATATTTGGGTGAATCTGTTTAGGGCAACATTTAGTGTTATCGGCATCTCTTACCTTAACTGGTACAATCAATTGAAGAACAATTAAGTAAACTTAAAGTTAAAAAAATATTTAATTTAATACAAAGTTTATGCAGTTTCGTTGGAAACATAATATTTAGATTAAATATTAAAATTTTACGTATAATAATGAGTAGTAAGTTTACGCCCTATTTATTTCATTTATAAGCAAAAGTAATAACCAGAAATCGATCAATTTTCAACAATTTATTGGACAATTGAAATATTGTAATATCAGAACCCCAGATATTTTAATTGTTCTAGGTAGGTATAATATAAAATTATTTTAACTTCTAAGTGCATATTGAGTCTAGAGTTGACGCAAAAGTAGTTAGAAACAGTCATATTATCAGAAGAGTTCATCAGATAGAGTGGATAAAATGAGAGAGGGGTACAATAATTAAAAAAAATCAAGTCAATTTGGGAATGGCCGTATTCGCAAAAGAAGTTTCCTCGACTAGTTCGTTTGGCAAAAGAACTATAATACGCCTTTGAAGCCAAAAATAAAAAAAATACTTTGGATATCGTAAGTTTTTTCACTTGCCAATTCTTCTCTTTGGCAGGTGTGGATGTAGGATTAACATAAATATAAAAATAAAACTAACTCGTAATTTAGACCTATGAAAGAACCACATTTTATAGATTAAATTTTTTAGGCTGAAAAAAGGAAATAAAAATCTTGAAGGTTGAGCAATTAATTTCTGAATGATAAGCGTCACGAACTATTCGCTGCTATAGTTCGCCTTGTAAAAAATTGAGTTATAGGAAATATAAATTAAATAATTTTTGGTCTCGAAATTCTATCCAATTCATTTAAAAAACCTAAAAAATACTATAACATATTTACCTGAAAGCCAACTTATGTTTAAAGCGTACTTCTTTACAGTTCCGCTTATGATTAATATTACCAAAATGCTTTTTTAAACCTGACAATTCTTAACATGTACAATACTGTTTTTAACATAGCATTTTGCGTATTCATGATGTGAAGTGTGCTATGATATTCCTGGTTTCTCAAAAGAATATTTGTTAATTTAATTTTATTTTTTTTATTTATTAAAATTTTTTTTTAAATAAATATAACTAGTTACGTAACTTTAATAATGCTTTGTTGAGCTTATGGAGTTGAACTTTGAAACGTCACTAAACTATCAAATTCTTCTCGTATTAAATCTTCACTATCCAAAATCGTAGGTCAAATATAGTTTCAATCCTTGCTTCATCTTCGATTCCAGATAATCCTCCGAGGCGTCTGAAAAGGGGATCCCCCCGAATCTTGTTTATTTTTTATTATTTACTTTATCGTTCTATCATGCTATCAATAGACAATTTCTCTATACGTTTCTTTCATGTCATTTTGTTAATTTGCGTATTTACTTGTACTGGATAGTACAGCTTTTATTTTTTTTAAAATGTATCAAAGGCTACAATAAAGCAATTAAAATCCATGACTTAAAAAATATTTATTCATATTTTCTAATTTTTATAAAATATTCAATATATTCATAGTGTTTGTTTTTATAAACTATTGCTTTTACATTGCATAAATAAATTTATTGTCGTTATGGTATTTCACTTTCAGCAAATTAAAGAAACAAATATTAAACGTGTTTTTTACAACAATTAAAATTGTTTCTTAAAAATTGTAGAAGGTATATTTTTTTTATAAAGTATCCTTCTTAAGTTATTTAGCTTTTATTAAAAACATTACAATTTAACCCTGTATCTCATATTAGAATATAAATGCTGATCTTTTTATATAATCGATTGATTCTATTTATTTAATGTCCAACAAATTAAATTTCTCAAAATTTAACATTTATATCTCAGACAGAGGATCCATTACTGAAATAATGACTTCTTTGATACTGGATACACATTAATAGAAAACACATAGTAGTGGAACTTCCACTGTGGAAGCATCCCTAATGCATTTTATATGTATCAGATATTTCGCCACAACTGGTTTTAGAAACCAAGAAAGAAAAAATAAAATTCTTCAGCTCTATTACCAAAGAGATGACTTTGGTCATGTGAGTGCTTCTAATCGCGTTACGAGGTATCCATGTGTAAATTAGCAAAGGCCAATTCACAATCTACTCAGTATGTAGACTACTCAATGTTCTCTCCTAGACATTCTGGAGATTTTTTTCATTTGTTACAATTATATTTAAGTGCTCTCAACTTTATTTGCCCTCTTTTCACTTTTCTGTCCAATCCAATAGCAATTCTATTTTCGATAAAAGCACCTAATCTTTTATGGTTACTTCATTAATATGAACAATACCATTTTCTTCTTCTACTCTGGCCTTGTTTGCTGCTTGGTCAGCTTTTTCATTGCGCAGAATTCCTCGATGAGCTGGTACCCATAGCAAAACAAAATATTTATGTCTGAGTTTTATTTCCGAACTCTCGTTTATTATTTCCCAGATTTTCGCATTGTTTGGTATTTGACTGTCGATGGCGACCTGCACACTTCAGGAGTCCGTTGCTACAATCCTAGAATTATTTTTAGTTTCGACTATACATTTCAGAGCCCCTACTATAGCAGTGGTTTCTCCGGTGAAGACGGTTCTCCCTTTAAACAGCTTTTACATGAGTTGTTTATCTTTGTTGTAGACAGCACAGCCAACGCTATCTTTCATTTTTCAAGCATCAGTGAACAGATCTTCAGCGCTTGGGTAAACGTGTGGTCCATTGGTATATGCGTTTTTGGATGGGATTCGCGATACTTTTGACTTTCGTGATCTTTAGCAAATAAAGAAGGGGCTAGTGGGTGATGATAAGAAGCGTTTAATCTGTAAACGTATTTAAATGTCAAATATTTTCGTCTAAACACCATATTCTGCGTAGATGCTTTCTACTGGAGAAGTTCGGAAAGCTCCAGTGCAATGTCTTAATGCCACATTATCTACAGAATCCAACATCTTCAACGATAATTTTCTGGATGTTCCATATATTTGGGATCCATAGTCTAATTTAGTTTTTATTATGCCTCATAAATATTTATAAGAGACTGTTTGTCGGCACCCCTGTTGGAATTTTAAATAAAATTTACGTATTTGAATATTTGTTATTTTATTAATCTTTAATCCAGTATCATTCTAAAATTCGCATACATTTTTCGATATCTTGCATTCCATCTTATTACCATTTGCGTACAGGTATTATAAATAATAAAAAATAAAATAAAAAAACCTGCACCTCTACAACTCTCGTAGGGTCTTGGGTTAAGTACATAAAGTAGATATAGACTTTGTTTAGGTTTTTTTCACCTTTTTAACTGATGTGCAAGGAGGTGATGGTGCTTAGATCACGCGCATTCGCCACGTTTTTCCACACTTCTTATGTACTCACACTATTTAGGCTGGAGGTCCTATGCTTTGTTGGGCAAATATTCAGAAAAAACAAATACTGAGTACTGTAGTCAAAATGATGCTCGCTGCGAAGTATAGTACTCAGTATTTTTGGTACTTTTGAGTGCTTGATAACTTTTTTATACGAGGTTGTCAGAGTATAACCAACATATATTAAGTACGGGTTTCATCAATTTTAAGGTCTATTAATAATGTATTTTGACCATATTTTTTTCATAAAATCGATATAGGGTTTTTTTTTTACTTGTGGAATCGCATTAGTACTATCGATTTTAAGACCGCTTCCTTCATTTCATCGCTTGCGCATCGAGGATTTTTTCTGCTCTATGCCCAAACTCGCGGGTTTAAACCCGGCAGATGGTCCAATCATATTTTAAATTTTCAACCAAAATTATAAAATAATAACATGGATGAAATAACTCAGGATTTTACTCCCTTCAAAAATTATGAAGGCATTTGCCGGGTTTGAAAGCGAGAACATAGGGATATAATATAAATCCTTAACTACTTATTAAACCTTTTAAGGGTTAGGTGGGGTGATATGTGGCTAGCATATCTGTACCATTTATGTCCAGGGTCGGGGGTTCAAACCCGGAAGAAGGCACTATCATATTTTTTCAACCAAATTCATATCATTTTACACCTCTTTAAAAGGACAAAATCACCAATGGTTATTTACTCCCTTAAAAAATCCTAGTGCCATCTACCGGGTATGAACCCGCGTTCTAGGATATATTAAATCCTTAACCCCATATTAAATCTCTTTAAGTTGTGTTTCACGAGGACATGCCGCATTCAATGCCCAAAGTTGCTCGTTCAAACCCGGCAGACGGTCATATCATATTTTGTTTAATTTTAAACCAAAATTATGTATTTTGTTACATTTCTTTTGAAGGACAAAACAACCAACAAACTATTTTCACTCCCATAAAAAAAACACACAAACGCGCGCGCACATATTATTAAAGAATATTGCGCAATGATGGCCTCTCAATCTAAAATTGAAAATCATAAATTTAAGTGAAAATTAATTTTTGATGTAAGTTGAAATTAATGGAACATTATATTCTCTCCGGATTCCGTTGATTATGACTCCGTTGCTACAATATTCAATTACAGACAAGTGAACAAACCAATTTCTGGACATAAATAAAGTATATTAAATTTAAGTAACAAAAAAAATTTTATCCTAAAACAATTCAATAATCATTGCTTATTACATAAAATTTAATATTGGAACTTTTTCAAAATTGAAACATTTTTTTATTAAACATTTATAAAACGCAACTTGAATTATGGTGAATAACGTAATGACTAAGCAGCACGCGCAAATAATTAATCTTATCTGCACATCTCAATTCTTTTCTTTAATTCCCATGGTATGAGAGTTTTTGTCGTTGTTTTCTAATAATTAATGATAATTTGTAGTATGATGGATTAGTAGTACTAAACCCATTCGAATAACAAACATCTGGCTTAAGTAATTTTAATCCAGTTTTAAAACAAAAATAAAAGGCTAAACTTTTTGGAATTAAATAGAATATATTAAATTATAAATATTGATGCGTGAACACACAGACTCTTCTTCCCTGAGTATACCATGAGATTGCAATTGTATTTCATTTGACAGCTGGCAAGTTTACTGGCACCTAAGCTTGCAATTTCAAACCACCTGGTCGATGAATATTGAAATGAAGATGATCATTAGTGTTTAATTTGAATAATTACTCAGTTTCTTTTCATCGAATAATATCATTTAATACAATTTTTCAAAAAAATATCCATTTGGGCACGTAAAGAAATGTTGAGGTTCTCGATACTAATTGCTGACGAAAGAAAAAAACCTTTAATGCTAAACTTCAGTTAAAACTCACCTTTTTGAAAAATAATAAAATAATAATAGGCTTTAAGCGAAGCCGAAGATTTGATGCCGATAATATTAATCTTTGGCTATATTCTACCATCTAATGAATACTTTGAAACAAACTGTTTGCGTTGTTTTTACTTAAAAGTTAGCGACAGCGTTCTGTTATTTAAGTTTCTAGACAAATATCGTGAGCTAAGTAATGTTGCTCCTGATTTGATTTTTCTTGTAGTGACGGAATCTATTCACGTGTTCAAAAATATATTGTGATAATTTCTACAATATTAGCAAAACAGTAAATTAAAGGACTAACAATATAAACAAAATATGTACAAAAAAAATTGACCAACAAACTTAAATTCAAAAATACAATAAAAAAATAATTTAAGATTAAAGTACATTAGTAGAAGATTTAGAGTTTTGACGTGGACGAAGATATATAAATAATGAATATGCAATATAATTTAAAAAGTGTTTTTTAAATTAATTCAAATTATTTTAAAGCAACTAAAAATAAATATTGCGGATGGTTTGTGAAAAGATAGTTATGGTTTTATTGGCGCTGATAATAAGGTATGGCCTAGAAACGTATGAAAAGTTGTTAATAATCATTATTGAATAATAATTAAATAAAGTTCATGAAGAGCTGGTCGTTGTAATTCATTATCTAACTAACCTATTCATAGAAATAAAATCCTTCTAATTTCTACTGTTGATCATATTTTTCATCTTATCCATGTTAATTACAAACTTCATAACTTTACCAGTTTTCAGTACAAAATCACCAACCTATCCTAGAACAACCTATATTTTACTAAATTCTTTTCAGCCCGTATCACCCAACCAATGACTTTTTCTAATCCTTGAAATCTATTATATGAAGAAACAAAAACTTATGAAAATTTTGTCCTTTTCCTTTTTTTCTTATTTATATATATATTTATAAATATTTGTTGTTTTTTTCGTTTTTTTTCAAAATATTATCTTATTCATTTTTAGTACATTGGCTTGGCCAGAGTCAAAACAAAATTTGTTTCCTAAATTCAAGACAGACTTACCTAAATTCATTAAAAACATTGACTTTGAATTACTGACCAAAGATGGGCAGCGTAGGTAATTCTCTTCCTTTGTTTTTTACTTGAAATTAATTTTAATTTTATTATAGTTGATATTATTTTGTACTAATTGTTTAAATCAATTACTACTTTTTTTGTAATAATATTATATATATATATATAATATATATATATATATATTAATAATTATATATATATATATATAATTATTATTATTATTTTTTTTTATTTTGTTGGATGATGTCTCATCCGCCTATGTTAATCATTCAATATATACTCTAGAATAAAACAGTGACTGATTTAAAAAAAGAAATATCTTTTAGAAATTATTCTTATCTACGGATTTTCCATCTTAAATATGTATATTAAATGAATATGTATTTTAATTGTTCGGTCTCAATATTTTGTAGTGTTCTTGTGGTTATTTGACAGTTTATAGTTAGCATGTTTTAAGGGGAAAAAAGGAAGGACATACGCGTGCCAGGATATTGCTGCAACGTGTGTTATTTTAGCAACGAAAATAAGTAGTTGCTTCACGGTTCAATTTTTCCCAAAATGTTACATCATTTAATGGCTGTATGAAACGTGGTGAAAGATTTTGCTGAAACTCGACATTGACGACTAGATTGAAGATATTTAGCAATACTCCCAGCTTATTCTATAATTAAAATAAATTATTTATTTATTTAAGGAGTATAAATATCCTTCAAAAGTTAGATTTTTATTTTATGTTTTGTCATTTATAAACAAAAATAAATACATAAAGTAAGATTAAATACCTTTCCATGAACTTAATTTTATAACGATTGTATTATAGTCCCTAGGAATTATTTGTTACATAGTTTATATAGACACTCCAACATTAATTTATTATATTATAATATTATTAAAACAGACGATATAAGATGGATGATAAGACAAATAGAATTAAAACTAATATATATATATATATATATATATATATATATATATATATATATATATATATATATACAAATTAAAAAAGAAAGTATTGAGACATAAATTAATGAAATCTTTATAGAAGAGAATATAATTATAAAGGAGTGAATATAAATAACTATTGACATATTATTCTTTGGTAATTTATAATGAAAAGCTGTTTGTATGATGGAACTATTTCGAAATGATATTAATTATATCAAAACTTCCATATAACGTGAATAAAAAAAATAAAGAAATATAATTATCACGCTAATTAATAAAGTCTATGCAATTCCATGTGCATTGATTTTGTTTTGTTTTTTTTTACCAATAACTAGTTCAGAAGTATTTCCTATTAATTACGAAAAAAATAATTAAAAAAAACATGCACGTGGACTAGTAGAAAAAAAATGTTGATTGTTGCCAGAGGAATTAAAATGGAAAAAACTGCATTTCTGTCACTTCCACTACATACACATAATTATTCTATTATTTCCACCATGAGTAGACCCTGTGGGGCAGAATGGTTCGGTGGGCTCATTCAGCCTGTTTAAAATGGGTACCGAAAAACCAGTTGTCTGATTCTTATCTTGGCCTACTCACCTCCATCCAAGGCTGTCCGAATATGTTGAGATCGCACTGAAAAGCGTTCCTTGGTTGTCGTACAAGTTTTCAAACTCTCTCAGAGTTCAGGTTTTTATTCTTTCTGATATTACAGTATTTATATAAAGAATTCTTATAATAGTTTTTTATTTCATTTGCTTCAGAGGTTTGTATGTTCGTTTTTAAAAAGAATAATTTTTTTCGTATTCATTTGACGTTACTTTTATGCTACTTTTTCCATTATTATTAATATTTAAAACTCTACAAGAACTAAATGTGCGATGTTAAGAAGCTACACAGCGCATAGATTAGCCCAGCAATTTTTATTTAAAGTAGCATTTTAATGTTTATTATATTAGAAGGTTTTCTTCAGGTGCCTCGGAGAATTATCAGGAATAGTTGAAGATTAGAGGTTAAGGAGTAGTGTTCGCTGTTCATTTAACGCCATTTTTTGGTTGCTGAGGCTTATTGGACGACGCTACAGAAGGAGAGAACTTTGCCTATTTAGGATTAATTAGAAAAGAGATCTTTAACGGGCACCTTACATCATTTTACTTCCTTCATTGGCTTCATGTGCCAGTTTGAACCTGCGACATTGGTCATAGTGGGCTGCTATGTCATCGAATACACAGGTGTCCCCCATTAAAACAATATCTATCTACAATATTTTAAGATTTATTTTTTCAAGCCTATTTTGCAAGTTTTTAAGTACTAACTGAGCGATGATTTAGCGTGGTTGAATCTCCTGAATCACCCTTAAAAGAAATTAAACTATCATTGGGCAGTAATAGGACTCCTGCCAACGGCGTTGTAACGCTTTCACAAAAACGTTACGCTGTTGTGGAGCTATCAGGCGTTATTATGCCTCCGACCAGAACTGACCATAGGCAGTTTCCCCGATGTGAGGGGACCTGCAGGAGAAACTGCAGTACAACGTACTTTCCAGCCTGGGCAGTCCAGGACCGTCTTGTGGGTGAAATTCGTCAATCGTGTTGAAGACTTAGTTTTATATGACAACCTTAAAAATGTATTTAAACACACTACACAAGAGTTTAGGACAAACTGAAATATTTATTCAACAGAATAATGCTATATAAAGTCATAAAAATAACCCTAATAAGTGACCGTAATTATATATCAAGCACAGGATGTGTCAGTATGTATTAACCTCAATCTATCCAGGGATGATTTCTTTGGAGGAAAGAAAAAATATTTTTTTCTCTTTTATGATTAATTTATTTTATATTAATAGAATTAGAAAAAACAAAACAACAACGATGAAATAACATTTAAGAAAGAAAAAAACTGTCCACGTTTGTAGCCGCTGCACGTTAGTGGAAATTTATGAATTATTATTGATTTCGTGCATTCATGGCATTCTGGCTCTTTGCTTTTTTTTTTTTTTTTTTTTTTTTTTTTTTTTTTTTTTTTTTTTTTTTTTTTTTTTTTTCATCGTGACATCTTAGAGGATTTTTTATTTCTATATTTTTTATTTAGTCTACTAATTTCAGGATCAAATTTGGTCCTATATACATATCTGTATTTTTTACTATTCTAACAAATACTAAACTAAAGTGTACGGTAATTTCTTATAAAATAAAAAAATTACAGAATGTTTCGTTGTTACCTTTAAAATATTAATCAAGTAAACAATTCGTTTACATAATTCAACAATCTTGACTGACGAAAAGTTACTTCAAGCTTTTCTCATATTTTTTACCGTATTTCGGTAATAACCATTAGCAATTGTAGTAGCCAAATTAAAAAAAAAATAATAATAATAAAAATAAAAAAAAACCCTTGAGGGAGGGATTGTGTATTAAATAAATTGTTATCAAATTTAACAAACACAAAAAATAAAAGTCCATATATGTGGTCAAGGGCATAAAAAGGAAAAGGTTAATTACAACATCACTTTTTCAGATTAATATAAACATTGGAATAAATAAAAAACAAAGTGTAAAAATAATTGTCTATATTCTCTTGTTGCAACACTTTTGGCGTGAGTTTGGTTGACGCGGTCAGTTTTGCGGTTGATTTTACATCCTCAGATGACCGCAAGTTAAAAAATATCGGTGTTTGAAAATGTCATGACATTTTTGTGGTAAACCAGACCAGGCATAGTGAACCTAAGGTTTTGTGAAATATGACTACTATATGTTTCTTTTATATTCACTTTTGTATGCTATGTGGCAAAAACTAGACTCTTGAATAATATAGAATTGCATCTAGATGAATAAACTTATCCGCTGCTTTACTGATCTAGAATGAACTGTTTAAAACATATTCTGTACAAATCAGATAACCGATAAAAACAATATCATTGCTCGTAATAATTGCTTTGACATTGGTTATTCGAACATTAACTAATAACTAATTAACATGCTTGTGTTATCTTTTATCTAGTATATGTACATACATGCGTATGATAAATACAAAATCCTGCTTTTCTAAGAGTATACAAGGCATAAAGTATTTAATATATAACATGAATGCAATTTTTTCATATTAACTGAGTAAACTACATCATTTTTTAATTCAATTACTTGTAACTAAACATTTTGGACTGAGGTTTCTACCCGTCAGAGATATTGTTTTGGTTATTATATTGTTACAATCAGCTGGTGTATCTCAAGATAGTATCCTAGGCCCTCTCCCGTATAATACCGATCTAATCCTTGCAATCCATTATCCTCTATGCTCCTTACTTTATTATATTATAAAAAAATAATCCACAGAAACCTGAATATCCCACTGACAGCAGACAGCTGTCAAATTATCACAAATAGCATCCATAAATTGAGACGTTGATTTCCAAAAGGTACTATATCCATTCTAGAAAATTTTACAGGAGACGCGAAAATAACTAATTATTATATTATTAAATTAGCTAATTTGATTCTTTTCGCATTAAAATCCAGAATTGTTTTTTTACTATATTAATAACATCATATGAAAATTATGAAATAAGATGTTTTGGTATAATTGAGAACGAAATTAAATGTGTAATTAGTTCCTTTAGAAAACATTATATTTCTAAATTGCGTTTATAAAGGACTTAGGTGTACATTAGATAAAATAAAATAGAAGATTTTGATAAAACTAAATGATGAGAATACAAATATATAAAAAAATCAATTTTGTAAAAAATGTCCTTTAGTACCTTTTGAAAATCAACGTCACAATTCCTAAATACCAGCCACACAAACCCGCTTATCCCTAACCTCTCATCTCCGTTTGTCCCGCCCGTCCGTTGGATGGTTAGGGATTATTAGCCTTGAGACCTGCTAATAAAATAAACATTAAAATGTCACCTTAAATAAACATTGATGTGCTAATTTAACTTCCTTACAAGATATTTAAGCAAATAAGTATTGTATCACTGTCAATTTTACTTATATACGTCAATTCAATCATCAATTTTACTTCTTTTAATATCATGTATAGTCGTAAATATCTATAAGAAATAAATTACTTTCATCTAAATAATCAGTTACTAGATCTTATTTAATATAAAAATACTTGATTTAGATTAAACGTTGCTTTATCAGATATTTTTTTAATGTTCACTGAATTTTTTCTTGATAAAGGTCCACATGTTCGAGTAATAATTATTTTCCTTATAAAGTTATTAGTCTTTCTCATTTTTCAGTTTAGATTACTTTTGGTCAATGTTTATGTTTATTAAATATTCTTAGTTATATGAAGCTTAGGTAGGCAGCGTGGTTCAGTGGATAGAGCCTACTGTTCTCCGGGTTCCAGGTTCGAATCCCGGCCGATGTTGAATATTATTTATTCTGTTATTTCAGCCGTGGGACGACCCCAGGGTATGGAGACTCTCCTGAGGCACATCCAGCCTCTATAAAGCGAGTACCCTGGAAAAACCTGGTGGTGAGCTCGATCTCGGTCTAATCATCTCATTTCATGTTGAATCTATGTTCTTAGCCCCAATATCCTTCATGGGTTGTTGATGTCAGGTAGGTGTGCTGTACGACTACTACTAACGTTTAAATTTTATTACGTATTTCTAATTTATTAAAACTTTATTATTGGTTGATTTTTTTTCTGCTTATTTTCACATACGATGTGTAGGATAATTTTATTACCGTATTTAGCGAATGTAACGACATGAAAAATATTGTTGTTGAAAACAAAATTTTGAGAAAATTCTTTAACAATTTTGAAAAATAAAATTATATAAATAATAATCATATTTTATATAATAATATTTGCAGAAAAAATAAAATTAATATGTAACAAAACAGCCATCATTCTCAGGGACATTTTAATTCTTTAAGGCTGTTTAGTCAATGAACAGCTACATTGGGATCCCGAACCTGGGCTATTATAATCAGATACCCTGAATAATTATGTCCGATTGAAACTGTTCACCCACATGTGGAGGTCGAATTTCGTACAGGCTCGAAAGTACACTATACTCACTAATACTAACTAATTAACACCAAGGGCGTTTAGCTAAAGGAAAATGAGGATTACCAAACAAAAAAATAAAATAGTTTCATTAGCTATCAGGCGATTTCAAAATAAAATGATTTATCTGTGCATTATAAATACTTTCGCAGAATTTTTTTTCCCGATAATACACGTTTTACGGTCTTCTCGTTTCCGCAATAAGGACTTAGTGTGTGGTCAGTGTAGCTAAAAAACGATAAGTTGTTAACTGAACTTTCATATTTGTTGATATGACTGATATTTCATGAAATCGGCAAAACAGAAGAGCCGGTTTATACCATGAATTTTGCACGTTTTTACGATTTTCTCAAAAACGTCTTTAACGATTTTTACTAAACTCTCTACATCGATATAAAATGTAATGAATGGGCCTTAATATAATGTAATCCCATTCTGATTGAAATTTTCTGACAAAGCTTAAATGCCGATTTTTCTAATTTTTTTGTTTTCCTCTAATGTACCATTAATTTTGTAGATTCCAAAAACAAAAATTACATTAATTTAGATTTGTAATATGCCTTTGGGAAGCTAAAGATTTCAGAAAAAAAAATAATCTTATACAATAAATTATAAAAGGTAATGATAAGCTGATAAAGCAAAGTGATTGTTCTAGATAATAATATAACAGATTGTTTAAAGAATCGCATGATTCTATGAAAACTCAATGCCATTCTTTCACCTCTTTTTATCTCTAAATTTATTTATAAGTAGTTTAGTTGATTTGAACAACGGAAGGGAACTGAAAGTCATGTTTTGCACGCACCAGATTTTTTAATAAACTGTTAAAAATGTAATATTACCTTCATCAGACATTTACCGCATCTCTTTTGTAGATATTGCAACACGAGTCTATCAATAACGAATTACTAAATTTCAAAACATTAGGACTTTTTTATTGAAAAAAAAAATGCTATTTTAATCAAAATTATTAGTCTTTTTAAAATATAATTTGGTTATAAGATTTTCATTACACCCCCTCTGGAAACATCTATTCTCTTGAGAAAATAGATACCCATCCTAATTGTAGCTTATTTTTAATTAAAGAAATAGTTTTACTAAAAGGTTTTTTTTTATTATATTTTTTATTGAAATTTACAACTGTATTTCGTAATACAACAAGTAAATGTGTTGGTAATGATAAAATACATGAAAAAATATGAAGAAAAATGCCCATTGGCATCACTCTACTAGATAACTAAACTAGAAGGTCTCGAGGTCATCTTCTTTTCAGACGCTTCGGAAGATTGTCAGGAATTGAAGAGGAAGCAAGGATTAAAACTAGAGGATTAGAATGGGAATGGAGTTTGTCATGGAAGGATTGATACCTGGTTCGGGCCAAATCAGCAACATATGGGATGTTAAGGTCTTTATGGATGAGTTATTTGTGGTAAAGTAAGGAGCATTGAGGATTTTTTGAAGGATTTTGGATTGTAAAGATTGAATACGAGAAGAATTTGATGGTTTCGTAGAGCCCCAAAGCTCAATTCCGTAAGTTCAGATTGGCCTTATGATGGTGATATAGATGAGCCTTTTGTAGATAAGCGGAAGATTGGAGCGTCTGTCCAGTAAGTGTTGTAGTTTTAAAAGGTTAGTTTTAAAGTTAAATTTCAAGAAAAAAACTCTCATCCTGTGTTTGGATAATTGATCATATGTAACCCTTCTTTTTTTTTTTTTTTTATTTATTTAAAGAAATTTACAACTGTATTAAATAAATACAACAAGTAAATAGCTTTATATATGATTAGTACACATGGTAGTCCTGAGAAAGAAACTACCATTGGTAGCACTCCAATGTCTTATGTTAGAAGGTCTCTTGGCCATCTTCTTTAAGGCGCCTCGGTGGGTTGTCGGGAATAGATATGGAGGGAGATCACGGATAAGCGGGTTTGAGTGGGCAGGGAGTTTGGAATGAAAAGAGGTATATCTGAAACGGGCCAAGTCTTCAACTAATGGGATATTTAGGTCTTTATGGATGATTTTATTAGTAACAAAGTAAGGAGCATTGAGGATTTTACGAAGGATTTTGGACTGCAAGGATTGGATGCGAGAGGAATTCGATGGTTTAGTAGACCCCCATAGCTCAATGCTATAGGTCCAAATAGGCCTGATAATTGTGATATAAATGAGTTTTTTGTAGTAAGTAGGAAGTTTTGAGCGTTTGTCAAGTAAGTGTTGTAGTAATCTGTATCTACGAGCAGTTTCCTGTCGTTTCAGTCTAGTATGAGGATTCCATGTTAGGCGTTTGTCGAGGTGGAGTCCTAAGTACCGAATCTGTTCAACAGGAGTAAGTAGGATATTGTTAAAGGATACGGTGGGGCAGGAAGTCATAGGCTTACGACGTAGAGTGAAGGGGATTTGATGGGATTTATTAGGATTTATTTTGATTCTCCAGTTTTGACACCATTCTTCAATGTAACCCTTCTTAAATCAGTTTTATTATGATCGTAAACGATATCGTGATATGTTGTTTCTTCGTCGCATTTTTTTTTTAAAGAATAGTAGTTTAGTAAAATTAAGTAAGTGATTTGTTAAATAACTTCCTTTAGAATAGAGGAAAGAGGATTAATTATCCCTAAAAATTTGGAATAAAATAATGTTGGAATACATGTCTCTCAATATTAAGAAATCACTTATTTCCATAAATCTCTCCTATGTTATTTAAATTACATTAATTTAGACATTGAATATGGCAGATGATATAATTAGGTGGAAATTTACTGTTGAGATAAGGTAAATGTTTCAAACAAGCAACCTTGATGGTAAGTCGTTCTTCGCTTTTATAACCGGTTATTTTCTTTTGTTTTTTAAAAATTGATTTCCCTTTGCCTCCTATTTATTTATGCGTCACTTTCTGCATAATGAATAAAACTCTATAGCAAAATAATCGTTTATAAATATTGCAAAATCGTGAAAACAGATTAGTAAATTAAGTGTTATTTTACAATACTTGCCTGCTTTATGTACTAATAAATTTAATTCCCGCATCTTACTGTCACTTAAAATTATTTTCTGGAGAAGCTCTTTGGGGGTGTGGTCATCAAGAAAACACAGCTATAAGACAAGCTTATTTTATTTGAGTGCCGACGTTTCGGCCTACATTGTGAGCTTTCAGCGGGGCTGACTCTATGAAGGTTTATCAATAAGTTTAAATTCTCAATTGGTTTGTTTTGATATTCTAGTTGACTTATTGAGAATCTTTAACAGAGTCAGCCCTTATGAAGGCCCACTATGTAGGCCGAAACGGCGGCACACAATTAAAATAAGCCTGTATTATCGTTTCCTTGGTTACCGCACCCCAAACCAACATCTCGAACGTTTAGTATCAACCGTCAAACAAAACCTCTACTATTATTTTAGTTATATTCGGATTTATTTCATATATTTATATTTTGTTATTGTTTATGATAGTATTTAAATACTTCGCCATCTAGCTATGGAGTTTATCGGTCAGAATATCATCCAAGATCTTCCTTGTCAGAAGATATTTTAATTATTTTTTTAAGTGTTATTGTTGCTGTATTCTATTTGTTTTGATATTCTAGTTCTTCTTACTCAGTTGTTGTTTACGAGTATTGAAATATACCATGAGCTTAAAATATGCCATGAGAGTTAAAACACTGGGGATTAGATAAAGGGAATGAATCATCAAGTTAAAAAAAAAAAAAAGTTTATGTGCGAGTACAGCCTATTAAGAATAATTAACGCTCTGTTTATTTCTTTATTGTAAATTGATGAATGAAATCAACAGTATGGAAAATCAATTTAAATATAATCATTATTAAAATGATACTGATTTGATGGTACGGCCTTCAAAATCAATAATACAAATAAAAAGGAAGGGTTGAGGAAATTGTGGAGTTCTGAGAAACACCACTAGAGAAAAAAAAAAAGGCAATAAAGAATATTACCGATGCCTTAAATGGACTTGACCGATTTAAAGTTCCTATAGAGTAAAGATAGGAAGCGGTGTGGCCTAGTGGAGAGCACTAGGCTACTGTTCTCCGGGTCCCAGGTTCGAACCTCGGCTGAGGCCGAATTATTTATTCTGTTATTTCAGCCGTAGAGTGGCCCTGGGGTATGGAGTCGTCCCTTCTGGGGCATAACCAGCCTCGATAAAGTGGGTAGGACTAATCACCTCCTTGCACGGTTGTTGGCCGTGAAACAGTACAAATCTCTATATGTACTGAAACCAAGACATCAGGTTTTTATATATATATATATATATATATATATATATATATATATATATATATATATATATTTTTTTTTTTTTTTTTTTTTTTTAACTAAGATAACTTATCCTTTTGGATTCAATTCTGAAGAACCTTCTTAAATCAATTTATAATAAAGCTTTTAGCCATGGTTCTGTAATCTTCATCGTGTAACTTTTATTTCTCCATCAGTTTGATACGCTCTAGCTCTGTTAATTTTGCTCGGATCGAAACTTCGACGACAGTTATCCTGTCAGATATTAAGTGTAAAATATTTGTTGTCATATAACATCTGTCGCTAGGGCCTACCGTTTACTTTGAATAAAAAAAAATTACTTTCCTACATTTATTTACTGTTAGGGTTTTATTGAAACGCTCTTCGCCTAAGATGCCATGTTGGTGTAGGTCGCATTGAAGTTATTTCTGCATATAACATTTGTAATTTATAACTAGAACCTACTATATAGGAGCAAAATTCTTTTAAATGAAAAAAATTTACCTTTTGCCTGCATTTTATTTTATTTTTTCTAAATTAAATTTCTTCCTGACCGGGATAAGTAGTAAATTATAGGCAGAGGTATACATGATCCATTGTTTTTTCAAGTCAGATAGAAAATACTAAAGTATAATTTATATTTTTAAAAATTATTTATTGATATTTACAACTGTATTGTACAACACATCTAGTAAATAGGATAAAAGAAAATAGACATGAACAAGACATGTAGAGAAGCTACCCATCGGCAGCACCCATTTTTAAAATCTAAAATTTCATAAACTGTTAAACAGAATTTTTTTAAAAATATATTTTATTGAGATTTAGAACTGTATATTATACTAAAACAATAAAATATGCTGATTAATGATAAAATACACGATAAAACTTGAAAAGAAACTGCTTATTAGCAGCTCTCTTTAGTAGTGATTCTAAACAAGGCCTCGATGCCATCTTCTTTTTATACGCCTCGGTGGATTATTAGGATATAAAGAGGAACCAAGGATTGAAACTGGTGAATTAGAGTGGGAATGGAGTTTGTCATGGAATAAATGATACCTGGTTTGGGCCAAATCAGTTACGTATGGAACATTAAGGTCTTGAGGATGATTTTATTCGTGACTAAGTAAGAAGCGTTAAGGATTTTATATAACTGGGACAAGCGGGATATAATTAAAGGATACGATAGAAAATTAAATAAAAAACGAATGTACTTCAGTTTGCGCTATGTATAGTGACAATATTTCTATTTTTTTTTCTTTCACCTAATTCACTAGGACCACAAGTGGGACCTCTCTTTTAAGAGAATTCTTATTACACAGAAAACACGAAGGCATGCGAAAAGTTCTCAATTTCTTCTGATTATTATGACAGTGAACATGAAATCGAGATCGAGATAAAAAAAAAAAACATTATTTTTCATCAAATTCGCTTGATTTGCTGTGAAATGCTAGAAGAATGAGTAGTTAAATAAAAATGATTTATAAGAAATTTTGTTTATAACATTTAATATTACAAAATATAGAATTGTATGTAACCTTTATGATATAGCTTTTTAAGGTGATTTTCTTGTATACAGTAATATTAAATTAGTATTAATGTAATTCTGAACACAAAAGAGTAATTATTAATAAAATTAATCTCTTAAGATATACTTTTATTTAAAAGTCAAAAAAAATACGTTGGAATATGAGCCCTAAATTTCTCAATCTGTTCGTTGAATTGCTAAATTATATATTTTCTTTGTATATTGTGGTTTTATGAATTTAATTAACCTTGACAACGATTTTAATGAAAAAGTACACCATTCATTTTATTTGCATATGCTTTACGCCATCGGAATTGACGACGAATGAATGTTTATGAATAATGATTTCATTTTTACGAAGAGTCAATTTTTTATTATTCAGCGTACCAGTCCTCGCCTATACCTGTTTCATTTAATAAGGAACAAATAACCGACATATCTTATCCCAATTTTTATTCCTTTAGTAATTATATTTATCTTTTAGATGATTATATGATAAATTCCGTCATGTGACTATAATATTTCTTAAGTATCTTCTATTAACTTAAAAATAATATAAACAAAATCCTGGAACTGAGGAAAAATAGAAAACTAAATACTAAGCAGAACTTATCAGAAGAGGTAAAATGTTCAAATAAATTGTTATTACTGTAAGAATAAAAATCAACATCAAATTTATCGTATATCTTGTTTTCCTTTTTTCTCAGAATTAGATTAAATATATATATTTCTGTGGTGTATTATTTTAAGTATGAAAGTTTTGTTTAAAATCTCCAAAAATTTCTTTGCGGAAATCAAGAAAATTTTCCTAATGCCCACGAAATCAAGTTTACTCTTCAATCTATCTTATTGTGAAAGAAAAGAAACATCTGTCGTAATTGTATGTAATATACAGAAGTGAGAAAATGTTTAATATCGATAAATGCATTTTATGATAAAAAGAGCATAATCTTCTAAATGCGATGTTGAAAATTTTTCCTGATTAAAAATAAAAATTAATTTAACTGATTGTTAAATTTTTTTTTGTCTCGTAATGTTTCGATGATATATGAAGTGTAGGGAGTTTCAGTTACACCGTCTTGCTTTCTAACTAAAATGTCAACCGCTCTTAACAAAAAACAAGTTTTTAGACCCGGAAACTCGTATGAGTCAGAGCGAAAGTTAGTGACTTTAAAAAAGCATTTCAGAATATCATGTTATAAAAAATTAACTATGCAGTTTACTGCTAAAGTTGATGTATATAAACACGATCCACTATGATCATTTATTGGAGACATATATGTATATGTATATATTTTTTACCCCCCAAAAAAAAAACAATTTCAGTTTTTAACGTGTATTATTTTAAATGTTAAAATCAATTTTTACATTTCATTTAAATACATTAAATAAATATAATTTTGGATGCTTATGACAACTTACAAGGATAAATGCTTAATAAATAAAAATCAGGTGTTAAACGTAAAATAAAGAATAATTTACTGTTATCATACAGAAAATTAAGTTGCAGAAAGACATAAAGTTGTTTATTAAAAATTATTCGTAGTTCAAAAGAATGTGTTTGGACGTTTATGGTGGTCAACAGTTATTTATAAACATTTAAAAGTTTTATGCAAAGTAAATAATAAATAGCAGTACTAATATTATACAATAATCAATAAAAGTTATTTGTGATGATAATATTCCTCCTAATCAAACAAACAATTTGTACGTACCGTCTTCTACATTTTTAATGAAAAACAGTATACTTTAAACGGCAATAGAATATTATTAAATTTTTATAAACTAAACATATTTTTGATTTATTTTGAACTCTATAATATAAGGTTCATTTTCAGTATAATTAAAACTATAAAATTCAGTAAAAAGGAAAGGAAAAGAATATTCAAATCAAAGCTGAGCATAAAAGTGATTTAAATGCATTCATTACTAGATAAAATAGTTCCCTTTTAATGTAAGTGCGAATTAGTATTTTTTTTTAACTATTAGATATATGAATTAAATATAGGGAAATAACTATTTCATACTACATTGGTACAGGTTTGAAGAAGCTTGATATGAGTGATATTTTTTTCGTAATACAAATATATCAGTGTTTATATCCATAAGAATCTGATTTGTAAACAAATTTAATTAGACTCACATAACCATTAGGCTACTAAACGAATTCCTACGCATAATTTCCTCTTTCTGAAGTTATCAGTCGTAAACAAGAACCGATATATCTTGCAATAAATCGTAGGTCCAACCCAAAGAAAAAATCCAGACCTTGATGGAACCAGGCTCTTTCCTCACCCTGGATAACCCCAATGTCACATCTTTTAATTTCCTTTAATTCTAATTAATTTTAACTGGGCTACGAAGTTCTTCCGCACCCACCATATTCTCCCGACTCTTCTCCAACAGATTAACACCTGTTCAGGGATTTAGACAACTTCGTTAAAGGAAAACGTTTTGAAAATGTTGATCAAGTGAAAAGTGCGTTTTCAGATTTAGTTTTACTTCAAAGCTCAGAGTTTTTTCAGTTCGGGGATAAAAAAGAAGGTGTCATTGGGAAAAATGTGTAGAAAAAGAAGGTGAATACTTCGAAAAAATTATCTTCTTTTCATATCGTATTTTAAAAAAAAATCCTTTACCTTGAAAACGGACATTTCATGTGACAGAACCCAATAATTTGGCAATTCTTACAAAGAAAGATTAAAAAAGAAAAGAAAAAGGCTAACAAAGAATTTTTGTTCAGTAAATATTAGGCCGTTTTACAAAAGAATACTTGGATATATTTTTTTAAACAATTTATTTAATTTCCAGTCATCGCAACGTTTCAGCCTCTAGGGCTATTCTCAAGCTTCATGCATATCCATGTTACATATCATTTCATTTCACCGCTTTTCAGCAGCGTCGTCATAATTTTTAAAAATATAATATTTCAAAAAACTCAACAGTTTTCGGCCGTCTTATAGATGTTCTCGTGTGCGACTCTAATACTATAAGACGGCCGAAAACTGTTGAATTTTTTTGAAAAATGATATTTTTAAAAATTATGACGACGCTGCTGTAAAGCGGTGAAATGAAATGATATGTAACATGGATATGCATGAAGCTTGAGAATGGCCCTAGAGGCTGAAATGTTGCGATGACTGGAAATTAAATAAATTGTTTAAAATAATATATCCAAGAATTCTTTTGTAAAACGGCTTAAATTTATCGAACAAATATTCAAACAAAAGAACAATTACGACAATGATGAGATTAACAGAGAATGTTTTAAGATACATTTTTATCAAAATATATCTATTTTGCTTTGGAACTAGATAATTGATTTACAAAATACGATAGTTTGTTTTCTATTTTTAGAAGATTATGGCATAATTTTAGTATGAATGTAGTTAGTCAAACTATCAATTTAAATAAAAAGATTTTTAGAATAATTTTCCCAGAATTTTTAGACCTAAGGAAAAAGAATATATTTTTTCTTATTAATATCTTCTTTTTTTTTTTTTTTACAACGGTAAATAAATAATAACCGTGGCGAAAGAACGTGATAATAACAGTTCAATTTCCTTTCAAACAAATTTTATTTGCCCTTGAGAAGTGTTATCCTGGGAATTGTTTTCTAATGACAGCGGTTTTCTGATGTTTATCATTGTCTCCTATAAAAATTACTAAGTATTTCTAGTGACAGTTATTTAATATATTTAGATATAACTATACATATAATTATATATATATATATATATATATATATATATATATATATAATATATATAATATATATAATATAATATTTAGATACTTTTATAATATATAGATACATTTAGATATTTTTATAATAATTACATATTATTATATTTAGTCAGAAAGTAACAGTTATATATTCTACAATCAGATTATTTTATATTCCCTTCTATTACGTAACAGAACCATTAAATAATTTTTATGAACTGTGACTTTTATGATGTCGCTTTATAGCAACATATTTTTCCGAAGCTACTTGAATAATAGGAGGAAAGTAAATATTATAGTTTATACAATATATTTTCACAATTTTCTATTATTATGCCATTTAGCGTATGCGAAATTTTAACTGCACCGCAATAAATATAATATATTGAAAGAACAAGGTTATTGAACGTCCATTTTTAAAAACTCACTATACTCTTTTTATTTTAGTTTCTTAATTATTAATTATTTGAATCTGAAATTTTATATTTACTACAACTCTTTATCGTCATTAATTTACCGTAGGACACAGTTTATCCCACGCGTTTTATACCATTTTACGATTATCTTGAAAAATAACCTTTTTCTTCTACCAATTATTTTTCTTGTTGAGTCCTTTTTAACTGATTCATCGCCTCAAATTTTTAGAAGTAGTATAAAATGTAAGAATATAAGCAATTGATAAAATATTGTATCATCAACTGAAAGAGAAACGTCCAGACATAAGAGTTTTGTAATATATTTATAACATACCTTAAGATATAAGTAAAGTTAATGTGTAATAAAAGTCATATAGCAGCTAATGAAGAGTTTACAAATTAACGAACACAAGTTATTTTTGTGATTAATATTTTTTCCATGGGTCTCATGTGGCGCAGTGGTTAACAAACAGCCTTCTATGCTTGAGATCATAGGTTTGAATCCCGGCAAATGACCCTAATAATTTTTTCTTCTGTCCTTCAAAGTGGCCCAGTGCGATATCATTTCCTCGTTAAAGATCCCTATCCCAACTAAACCTGGGTAGGCAAAATTGGTACATGATATGTTAATAATATTATTGCTACGTCATAAATAAATGCTTTAGTGAGATTTAGAACGAAATTTAATGTGTAATTAGAACCTTTTGAATAAAAAAAAAAAATTGTATTTCTGAATCGCGTTTTTATAGGACTTAAATGAAAACATATTGTGGATTTCGATAAAAAATTTCAGCAGATTTATATTATAATCGCTTACATCTATATCAAAACATAAATTTCGAAAAAAAGAAGGTAATGATTGCTTTTTGAAGGCTACGTCTCAGTTTAGGAGTTCTACTGAAGCATCGTCTGATTAGTTGCAATAGCAAATTACATTAAATGAATTTATAAAAAAACAATAATTTTTGATTTTCGACTATTTCCCGATAGTTACATGGAAACTAGATAGTTTTTAAAAAAATTTACGGTCTTTTTAGCTCCAATATTTAAATGTATACAAATATTTGTGTAGTAAAGTAAGGGAACTGTATGTAATGCTCATTAGATTTTTTTTTTCTCGTTACATGAAGTTTTTTTTTTTTTAAATATCGTTGTAAATACGCGTGAAAATAATAAATTGCAACGTTATTCTATTGCAAGATCTTAAGAGAAAATTTTCCTCTAACTGGTTCTAAAGCTTCAAGGCGAACAACCTCTTTGAGTCATTACTTGTTGCTCCATATAGAACCTATGTTAACTTTCTTTAGAAGTATGAATCTTTACGAAAACTATAAGACCTGGATAGTATAATTATATTTATTGTCAATTTTAACGATTTAATTCGAACGAAAGAAATGCTTTAAATGAATTTATACATTACACAACATTCTAGTTTTTATTTCGTCTTTTATTTTAGACACTGAAATGAACTTAAAATTGAAGAAGATAAATTATAAATATTTTTTGTAAGTGCTCTGTGTTAAATATTTTTACAGCATTTTCATACAGCTGATTTTTTTTTTCTAAAATATTTTCGTTATTATTATTATAACCCTGCTTTCATTCAAACAGGTTTCTGGGAGTAAGCACCCACCCACCTTAAATAAAATTGTTCTTATTCACCTGAAGATGGCATTTTAGCCGAAACGTTGTGCATCAATATCTAATAAAAGATTGGTGAAGTTATATATAAGCCTCCAATTTTACTTTAAGTAGTTTTTATTAAATCTACAATATTTATGATTTTAATGTTTTATATCAATTACCATATGTGCGTATATGTGTGTATGTGTGTATATATGATATGTATCTAAATGTGTATATATGGGTGTGCATTGTGTATATATGGGTGTGCATTGTGTATATATGGATGTATATGTGGGTATGTATAAGTATGAATGTATATATATTATTAATCTCTAACCTAGATAAAAATTATGTTGTGGATATTTGAAAACATTGATTAGCACAAGAAAGGTATTAGATAAAGGCTATTTTAGTATACATGATAGTTGCAAGTGCACAGCAACAAAAAGTTGAAATAATGAATATGTGATAGTGAAAAGTTAGAATTTAATAGAATGATTATTCATATCTATGAACTTAATATGAAGAATTTATAATAGTAATTGACCTATATTGAGATAAAATATGGAAATAAATGTAAGTAGAATTATAATAATAAACAGAATGTAAATAGTTTAAATGATAAATTGATTCTAATTTATTGATAATGTATTCTTAATCTATATATAATTGGTTATAATATTTATTAAATTATATTTTAGATAATATTTGAAAATCTGAAGATGAGGCATAGGGTACCTCGAAACGTAATATAATAATCATCTTTGACATGTTATGATAAATAAATATATATAAACATAATTAGAAGAGAATGCTCCGATTAATATAATCATAGATTTTAATGTTGTTTGTTTTTATTTCTTTTTTACTTTGAAAATGATAATTGCTATATTATAACACTTTTTAATGATGATGACTCCAGAAAATTTAAAGTGTTTCTAAAAATATAAGATTAGTAACATTGAAGCAATTTTTAATTTAGTTATATAAGTCAATTATTTATATTTTAAGATATTCCATGAGATGAATAGTCTTAAATTTATTCGAAAACGCAAAAAAAAAAAAAAAAAAAAAATACTAAAACATAGTTACCATGTTCAATACATTATGTCTATATAAATTTTGTAATATTTTTCGGAATAATTTTTAAATTTGAATTATTCGGAAATAAATTCAGTTTAAGGATGATGCACTCTATGTACGTACATGGATTGTGAAAGCATCAAAGAAGTCGAATTAGGCGTTTCTTAAAAATTCATAGAGCTGTTTAAGAGTATACTATTATTTTTCTACTACTTTTTTGATAATTTATTTACCGCCACTTGAATAAGTAAGGTAATTTACTATTTTTTTCGTTTTCCTAAGAAAGATGGCCAAATAAACTGTACTATTTCTAAGAATGATTGACCAATAAAATCTATAAATATTTAACATTTCTACTAATTATTTTTCTAATATTAACTATCCGGTTTTTTTAGTGCCGTTACGTATTCACGGAGAAAACCATGTTCGCTGTTACGTGGGCTAGTTTCACCTGACCCAGATTAGTTCCCAGGACCGCGAACTAACAATTCGAACTATTATAGTATTTAGATCTAAACTAGAGGAGCTATAATATCCTATTATTTGCATAACAATGAAGAAACAATGTTTCCTATTCTCAGAGTAACGATCTTAGTTATCCAGTACATTCTTAGAATACCCTCTTGTCACTAATCTCTATATGTGTATTTTATATTTTTAAACTTGATATGATTTTTATTAGAAATAATGTTGCAAATAAGCTACTTTTCTTCATAACATTAAAATTTAACTGGATATAGCAGGACAGTCTCCCCATAGGACAGTCTTGTAGTATAATGTATTGTTACAAATATGTTTTTATGATCGTCAAAAATCCTATATATGGTATATACGTGTAGTTCAATAAATACTATTTTACCTTAATAGTTTTTATTTTAAGAATTGTTTATGTTTATTGAGCAAAGGTATTTTCCAGTACAGGAGATCCTAATTATGCAAATTAACAATGCTAGTAATCGTTTAAAGGTTTATTTTTTTTATATTAAAAATATTGGGTTGAATATAAGCCTCTATTTAAATTATACAGTTTCTGAACGAAAGCAATATTATCGGTTATCAATTTAGATCTGAACGATCATTTTCTCTTTTTTGTATGGTGGTTATATGTTTTGAAATTAAATTATTTCTTTTGAGCGTAAAGGAGTCTTTAAACTGAATTTATGCTAACTAATTCCACCATTAAATGGAATAAAATCATAAATCACAAGCATTAGGGATTAATTTGACTAAATTTATGATTATTTCCAAAGTATACAATAACAATAAAGTATACATACATAAAGAATACATATATACAGTATACAATAAAGTATGCATACAATAGCAATAGACTCTTTATGTCTATTTTATACTCAATAGGTCTCTGTGAAATATTTTTATAAAACGTTATATGTCCCACACAGCCTCTGTAAAATGGGTACCCAAAAATTGAGGAAGAAGCAGTAAAATCAAGCAGACGAGCGTGTTCCAGGCCTAACAGTACGAATCTCTATAAATATTGAACCCAAGATACTTCGTGGTTGTATAGCTACATTTTTTACAATTATTTTATAACGATTATTGATAGCTCTGGGTATTGGTGGATTTCGTATCTGATTTCTTTCATAAGGCAGACATGACCGTATTATTTCATACAATACATTAGAAATCAACAATTTATTTCACATTCACTAGGAAATCCATATTCATTCTGTGGGACCATCTTGAATGAATTGCAGATGTTATCTTAATTCAAATTATTACATTAGGATCATAAGATTACCTCCTCACTTTATTTTTAACAGTGATTCAAGATCAGTGACATCGATCTTTTTGTTTTTGTTTTTTTGTATAAATAGAAAAAAAATGTGTTATAAATCGATGAACTTCCTTCCGAGTTTTTAGTTTCCTTGGTCTAGTTGTGCAACCTTCACCTAGATAGCGTTATTG
The DNA here is from genome assembly GCA_023052935.1 of Piezodorus guildinii. Taxonomy (NCBI): domain Eukaryota; kingdom Metazoa; phylum Arthropoda; class Insecta; order Hemiptera; family Pentatomidae; genus Piezodorus; species Piezodorus guildinii. Next base: position 52,551,972 of record CM041292.1, read on the forward strand.
TCTGGGCAGCTTCCTGAAAAGATCCCATCTCTTATGAAACAAACCCATTTCCAATTGGCTGCGCTAGAGCAGGAAGTACGCTTAGCGTCCAATCATCTCTTGCTGACCTTCTGTCGTCACCTCCGCTTGTTTCTCCAATGTCATAATCTTTTTAGAGTTCGCTCTTGCTAGGAAGTTGTTCCTTGATGAAATATCGATGGTCTGCCCCTTTACAGAAACATAACTGTCCCTACAGAAGGGACGGCAATGTCTTAAAAACTCCCTAAAAAGTCAATATTATCATTATTCCTATAAGAAACATTTACTTGTGATTAATGAATTGTTACTCAATTTTTCTACAAATTTATTCCGAGTCAACGGTTTGGGGCTTTTTACTAAAATATATTTTGTTAAAATCTGGTGCGCACAATACACGACTTACACCTACCTCAGTTTTAAAAATTGATTTACGAGCTTTTAAATAAAGTTAGAGATGGAAAAATGGTCAAAGAATCACATTGAGGTTCCACATAAATACGTGTTCCATTAAATATTCTATTATATTATTATCTAGAACGACCACTTAGCTTTATCCGCTGTTCATCATAAGATTACTCTCTATTACCTATTATAGCTCTGTGTATCAGATTATATATTTTTTCTAAAATCTTTAAAAGCTGCCCAACGGTATATTACACATATATATTACTATTCATAAGTTTAAAAAAAAATCTAAATACGTAAGTTCGCTTTTTCTTCTCCAGTCAGTGGATATCAAGATCGCTCAACTTTTATATTTACCCGTTTTTTATCAATACTAACAAGCTGACATGGTTATTTATTTTATTTTTTTTAATCTACAAAACTGAAGGTACATTAAAAGAACAAAACTTACAATTTAGGCATTTATGCCCTATCATGCTATTTTAATCAGAAAAAAAAAACCTACATGATATAAAAGCCCATTAAATTTTACATCGATGCAGCTAGTTTATCTTCAAAATTACTTAACGTCTAGGTATCTACTTTTACAATTTTGTCAGATAAAAATAAAAATTTTACTAACAATATTTCGTTATAAAATATCCCTCATCCATTAGGAGTCAAGGAATATGTTGATATACACATTAATTTTTTTATACTGAATATTTTTAATGAAATTTTAATTTTAATTTGAAAAATATTAAAATAGATACTAAAAAGATAAATAAATTAAAACCTTGTTTGATGGCAGGCAGAAGACTTTTTCTTCTGTAACTTTACTCTATGTTTCAATAGAGGTACTCACTACGTTTGCTATAGCGTATTTTTTGTGCTATTTATGCTACGGGTTTAGCAAAATAGCACAAAAAAATATGCTATAGCAAACGTAGTGAGTACCCCTATTATCAAATGCATTCAAATAGTATTAGTCCTTATTTAATAATGATGGCTATTATTTATTCTTAAAATATTTTAGTGGGTCCTGAAGATGGGGAAAAGCCTCGTAACGTGGAATCAAAATAAAATCATTATGAAATAAATTTGTGGAAGAATCGGGAACTAATTTATTAACTACGTCATTCTGAGTCATGGTGAGAAAAATAAATTTTTAATTTATTCATGGAGCTTTAAGCTGAATAACAAATGGAATGTAAATCGAATTAACAAGTTAGCATATTTGAAAGATATTTATAGTATAATCGTATAATATTTCTTGATAAATTCACATTATGGGCATTTTTGGAGAAAAGTAATGCGGAAATAAAATTTTAACACTTCAATAAACTGTTATCGTATTCATTCGTAGTCATGGCAACAACTAGTCAATCGATTCGAATTCGTCATTAGGGTTTTAAAATTTATTTTTAACCTCAATTAATCTTTCCACTCAGATTAACTCTAGAAGTCATATAATATAATTATAATGCAACAAATTTTATTATGATGTTTATATAATATTATTGAAGCTAAGTGTTAGAAGGCTGCTTCCACAGGAAAAACGACTCTTTAATGAAAATGCTCATTGATTTCTTTTCTAAAACTGGTCCTTCTGGTTTCTCTTTACCTGTTTTCCGTTTCATGGAGTACGGCTGAATAGCTTTCTCATTCTATTATATATTTCGAAAAGAATTCGAGAGAGACAAAATTGTAATTTTAGACTAGAAAATATATGGAAATCCTATCACGTAGTTTTATTTTAATATGTAATTTATATTCATAGTACCATTACTATTACTGTTGCTATTATTTATATTGAAAAAATAGCTTTAGAGCTACTAAAATATTTAACCGTCTTGCCTATATTGGAATATAATTGAATCCGTAATTGTAATAAACAACAGTTTATAAATAAATGTATAGTCAGGAAGAGTCTAGTAACTGAAAAAATAATTTGCCGAGCTTTGAATTGTTCAAATATATTTTATTTATTGAGAAATAATACAATCGGTCACAATATAGGGTAATGAGTATTAGTTTTATAATAAACCATCCATACAACATCTGCAAAGTAAACAAAAATAAAATAATCAAATGCAAATAAAATAAAATAAATAACCTATACAAAACAATCATTTAATTATATTTTTAAAACTATTAGATGGATGCGTCAAGATCAAAGCAGTGATTAAAAAAAAATATGTGTCATGATAAAGAGGTCAGTCATAATTATTTTTTCTGTCCCCTTAATAACTTCTTGCTCAAAATGTTTTCATGCCGAAAAAAAAATACTACAATTATTTGGGTCTCATGATTAAAACATTTGTTTTATAATTATTCATGCAAATATACTTCCTATTCTAAATCAGGACGGGGTATTCTAGAGTTGATCCGAGTGGAAAGATGGTGAGTCTAAAAATAAATTTTAAAACCCCAATAACGAATTCGAATCGATTAACTAGTTGTTGCCATGACTACGAATTAATACGACTGTTACGATAACAGTTTATTGAAGTGTTAAAATTTTATTTCCGTATTACTTTTCAACAAAAATACCCATAATGTGAATTTATCAAGAAATATTATACGATTTTACTATAAATATGTTTTAATTTTATTTCAAATATGCTGACTTATTAATTCTATTTACATTCCATTTGTTATTTACCTGAAATCTCCATGAATAAATTAAAATTTTATTTTTCCCACCGTGACTCAGAATGACGTAGTTTATAAATTGGTTCTCTCTTCCATATTAAACATATGAATAGAAGTTGATTCCGGGTGCAGTCAACAAGACACTTAATTAACTAGAAAACTTAATTTATTTGTTACAACGTTTCAACCAAAATTATAGGCATTATTTAGGGCGATTGAAGGAGAGATATCACATAAATGACCAATATATATATATATATATATATATATATATATATATATATATATATATATATATATATATATATAAAAATGTATATATATATATAATTAAACTACTTTGTACTAAATAGTGTCTGAATTATTTCTGTTTTTTGATTATTTTTTATGACGTAATGATGGGTTAAATGCTTTTCGGTTACGTAAATCTCCAATTATACGTTTGTCATTTTTGTGATCTCAGTCCTTTGTCTTTGTTGATATTACCCGGAGTTCACTTATCCCTTACATATACGCACTGTCAACAATTCTCACTTCAGAATTTAAATATTTTATTTATTTACTATTAAATCTGTACATTTTTTTTTGTTTACTAAATCTGTACATATACAACTCATAATGGGTGTCTGGTTCCGTACGTATGTGTTCATTGTTGTACGTATGAGCAATAGGAATGTTTCTAGGCCGACAGTGCTATCAGATGTTTATGCCGAGATAGCATTTAACCAATTTGTTCTTCCTCCAATTTTCGGGTATGCACTTTATGGTGATAGGGTGGGCCCCACATGTGTCTCCCTATTCTACGTGGAACAACGACGTATGAAATAACAGATTAAGTAATTATTCTGCTAGTCTTCTAAACTACATAGGCCTACCTTCATTTTTTTTTTTTTTTTATAACTTTTATTTATTTAGAAATAATACAATCTGCCACAATCTTGGGCAATAAGTATTAGTGATATTAGAGTTCATTCATTCCTTATGTACACAAAATAAAGAAATAAAAATAAATGAATACAAAATAAATAGAAATAAATAAAATATAAAGAAGAATAAATAACCCTAAATAAAGATAAAAAGAAATAAATAATAATAATCTTGGTCACATTCATACATATATATACAATATTTACATACTGCCCCTGGGAACTCCGAATTAAACCCCGACGCCCACAAGTGGGTGTTGGGGCCCAAGGCTAGGAGATCCCAGCGCCTCTCAGTCAGTCGCGTCACCGGTCTAATAAGCCAGTGGAGACTGAGAGAGGGCGCTAGAGCCACAGACTCTCAGGCGTGAGTGGAGAAGCTGGCCATTGCCTTACCTACGAGGAGGGTTATAGGGATGGCTGGAGCTAGATAGGGATTGGGATAAAGGATTAGGAAGGTGAGTTAGCCTCTGGTGGAAGTTTAGGAATTTAGATGGGATTAAATCGAGGACAAATGGGATATTCAGATCATTGTGTAAGGTCTTGTTTGTAACATAATAGGGAGCATTGACTATTGTTCTAAGGACTTTGGACTGAAAGGATTGGATACGCCTGATGTTCGAAAATTTAGTTGTCCCCCACAGTTCGAGTCCGTAGGTCCATATCGGTTTTAGAATCGTCTTGTAAATTAATAGTTTATTAGCAACAGAAAGTTTTGATGTTCTGTTTAGTAGTCTATATAGTTGGCCGTATCGTCTGTTGAGTTCTTGTCGTTTAAGTCGAGTGTGTGGGTTCCACGTTAGTCTTTTGTCTAGTAAGAATCCCAGATACCGGACTGTGTCAGAGCAGGGAAGGGGTATGGAGTTAAAATTGACTTGTGGACAGGATCTGCGGCGAAGGGTAAAGGTGATGTGCTTACATTTGGATTCATTAATTTTGATACGCCAATTAGCGCACCAAAATTCAATCAAGGATAGATGTCTTTGTAGATAGGAAGATGCAATTTCGGGATCTGATTGGGTTGATAAAATGGCAGTATCGTCGGCAAAGGTTGCTAAGAAGGTATCAGGATCCGTAGGTATTCATTTTTATTAAAAATAATAAATAGCGTCTGAATTATCTTTTTCTAATTATATTTTTTTCATTTTCTTAATGACGTAACGATGCATTAAATGCTTTTCGGTTACGTAAATCTCCAATTATACGTTGTATAGCTTTTCATCGTCTAATATTAGTTTCGCTGTAACACCTCGTCTATCAAGGTCGTTTTTTCAAGGATTTTACCCTGCAGATATACTGAAAAGACGGATTCATTTTCATAAATATTACTTTTTTTTTTTTTTTAATTGTTAAGAATCACTTTTAAGTAATTTTTTTCTTAAACATGTGTGTTTATTTAGCTTGCACATACATTAACTACTTATATTTTACCTAAAATATTATGTAAAAAAAAAAAAAAAAATCCTGTGAATGAAGTTTCTCAAGTTAGTATTAACTAAAGAATTTTCAGTAATAAATAAAATGAGTCAAAATAAACTACATCATAGAGAACTTGAAAAGTAAATTATGTATGTAGTTTAAATAGTGTATGTATTAATCAATAAATAAGATAGATATTTATAGCTGTTATTAATTTTTAATAACAATATTTATTAATCTCTATTCTTTGATCATAATAAACACAACTTTTTTTTGTTTTGATAGATAAAAAAAAATATTACCCTTGTCTTAAAACTACAAATAAATTAGTTTATAGTTATTATTGCCTTTGTTATGATTATTTTTGAATAAATCATACATGAAAGGCTATGATCTCAAAGAGGAAAGGTCATGGCTAAGTGAGAAAGGCTACTCAAGACTAAAGGCCTTATTCAGGGAATATTGTACAGTAATAATAACTATGTTTGTAGTTTAATATATTATTTAATTAAAATTCAAATAGATACTTTTATAATATCATTTCTATTATTTATAAATCCTTTCGGTTTTTAACTATTCGGATAAGAATGGATTAGAAAAATTCTAATATAGGAATACATTAAACAAATCGGATCAATGACAAAAAAAAAAATTCGAGTTTATTTTTTTCATTTAGTAGGTTTTTATAAATACCTAGTAAGAAGACCGTTTTTAAGCCATTTGCAACCCAATATTAAATCAATTATCATTTAACATTGGATGTGATAAGCATTGTTTAAGATGGTTTGTATAAATAACAGAAAAAATATATCAAATATCACGTCATAAAAAAATATAATCATTTTTAAACACAGATTATATCAAAGTAAACAAAACGAAAATCTGGTACAAACAACACACAACTTTCACTTAACTCGCTTCTTGAAATCAATATTATTGCACTATTTCTATTTCTATATTACTATTTATTTTTCAGAAAAGAAAAATTAACATGTAAAAGTACGTATGCTATATTCTCTTTCATTTGATACCGAATTCTTTCATATTTTATATTCACCCAATTTGTCTGAATAATAACAATGTGATATGATTAATTAGTGCTAATAACAAAACAAGATATTTTAGAGGGAGTTATTTTGAAGATTTGGTATTTCAGCTCTGTCACACCATTTAATTCTAATAAAACCTACATGAAATTGAAGTCTAAAGTCCATTAAATGTTACATGGGTATTGCGAATTTTATTAACATTGTTAAACCCATTTTGAGAAAATGGTAAAAAGGTGAAAAATTTGTGGGATGATGAAAAATATAACTATCTCAAGTATGAAATTTTGGTTTCGTAAAGCTCCTCGCTTTTGCGCTAGCTAGACTTACCACATACACAACCAACCCATGTTGCGTCTTGGTCATTTGGAATCAGAGATTCAGCGTGTATTTCCGTTAAAAACTAGAATTCGAAAATCATAACTATCGCAATACTCTCTCTTACTATATTTCATATATTGGTAAATAAAATAGAACATTTTAATTTGACAGGAAGAAATGTTAATTAAAAAAAAAAGTGATTCTAGACTTATTCAAGTAGAAGAATCAACAATAATGTAGTCACCCCTTAAAATCGATTTATAAGTTTGATAAATAATTATATATAAATTGGAAAAGAAAGAATTCCTTTAAAAAAAATGTAATTAGACAAAATCGTAAAAAAAAAAAAATAGCTTCATAACTAGGTTATTTATGCTAGGAGTTGAACAGTACTAGGAAAAATAACTGGATTTTCATAACCTTAAAAGTATTAAACTTAATACACTACGTTACTGTTATAAGATAAACTTTTTATTTATTTATTTTTTTTTTTTTACAACCTTTTGTCCCACATAAGAAGATCCTTTTCTAATTCATAGACTCTTGACTCAGATGGATTATTTAAAATTCTCCATGAATATTCTAAACAACAGAAAAGGGGCGTTACTGATTCCAATTTTTACAGTTCTTTGACTGACGTAAAATACCTGACGTAACTACGTTCAATTCCCAATGGCTGCTAACAGCAGTCGCAGTTAGGGGGAGGTTCACCCTTCGCTGGGTGAAAACCGTCCGTCTTTTCTGCTTGGCTGATCGAGTGGAGAACTTACCGTTTCTATTAGGACTCTTTCCTAACGATTATTTAAAAGTAAAAGCGCACTTTTTATAATATATGAACGCATATTACTAGCTGAACGCATACTAAGTAGCTTCAATGAGCCAGCTGCTAATTTTAAAGAATATGTGTATAAAACAAAAATTGTGAGATTTAAAAAAATAAAATGAAAATATCCCTTAATACGAATACTTTATTTTACAATTACTTCATCTCTGGTCGGTTATTACAATTCGTATGAACAAAAGTTGAAAACTTTATAGCCTATTCAATAATGTGCCGATTATGAATCTCTTCCCTAACACCAATATATGGCAATCCTATTTTCTTCGGGATCTATCTTTTCTTTCTTAGTCGTTTTATTGTATGCGTTTCATCTCTATTCTTAGTCTGTGGTGTAGAGGCTAGCATACCAACCTATGCGTAAAATAACTTTGTACCTAAAGTCGCGGGTTGAAATCGGACAGATGTCTCTATAATTTTTTTAAGAAAGTGTAAATCGTTGTTTATGCTATCCTTCAGATGAGACGTAAATGTTGGTCCTGAGACTGTACGTCAGGTACTCGATAAAGATATCTGGGAGGGCAAAATTCATGACTATTACTGTAACATCGTTCGATTAACCATTGTAGCAATTATTGAAGTTAAATGAGTGAACAAATCTCTACCCTATGAATAATGGACTGTGTACACACTCATTTTTTCGTGTTAAGTAAATATTAATTGGTAATCATTTATTATAATAAAAATATTTTTAGTCAGTTTTGATTTCGTACCCAAACGTTCATTCCAAACAAATATCATATTAAGTCTTATTGTATTGCTTTATAAATAATTATATTTTTATAATATATTTTATATATATATATATATATATATATATATATATATATATATATATATATATATATATATATATATATATAGATAGATAGAGAGGAGAGAGAGAGAGAGAGAGAGAGAGAGATTGATAGATAGATATTATAGGTATGTATATCTACATATAGGTATGTATATATATGCATTCCCTCAATTTTATTTTTCAATATGAAAACATGCTGTTTTTTGTCTATATGTTTCTCTAGAAGCTGGTATTGGTTTTAGTGAAGAATGACCCCATTCAGTTGGAGTTAGTATTTTATTAGTTATAATTTTTTATTTAACATTACCACTTTTTTTAGAAACCAAACATTATTTTATTCATTTACTAAATACTACATTATCGATTTTTTCATGTTAATTTATGAAATGAATATGAAAAATAATATGAGTAATGAATGAAGTGGCTATAATTCATTAATTGGGGGCAATATGCTGGACCTCTACCACTGATTATATATTGGATGTTCTGCAATACGTATATTAGCACGAGGTTAACAAGATTGCTGAAAGTGTCAGTGTAAAAAAGAAACAACCGACTGAATTCGGACAACAAAATATCAAGACACTTAAATTCTCTGTGGATAAAACTTAATAAAACGAAAATCTGCAATAATATAAAATTTGTATTTTAAGGAACTTTCGTTCCTTAAACGTTACATATTATAGAATCTACCTAATTTTACTTGACTGCAGGATTTGTAGTTGTTATTTAGATTCGAGACTAGATTAAGAAAAAAATCAAAACAAAAAAAAAAACCTTAAAATATTTAGATAATGTTGATATTGAAACAAAAAAAAAAATCAATTAATTAAATTAAAATGGCGATAGTATAATAATGAGAGGGCTATACTGAACAAATTATGGCTATAGATAATGTACAAAGATATCAATATCCATTTGAAATATGGAGTAGAGTGGAGATTCGCACCGTATCGTGGGCGAATGGAAACTAGGTACGGGATGGGTACCTCTTGGTATAATGGGGGTAGGTAAAATCAAAAATACGTTTAAAATGTAGGTAGAATGGAAAGTACGTTCTATACGACAGGATCTGACAACAAAGACTAAAATTAAAGTACTACCATACCAAGAATTAATGAATATTAAACATATAATGATACAAGATTTTTTTAACAATAATTTAATTAGTAAAATATAACCTTATATAATAGTAAGAACAGTGATGGAACTGACAGTACCTGCCAACCAAATTCTCCCTGATATAAAGATAACAGGGTGAAAAAAATATGTAACATTGTAAAATAAATGAATGACTAATGACTGATTGAATCAATTTATTCCAACTTGTATTCATCTCTATTATTATTATTTTTTTATCGACCAGTATTATGCGTCAATGATTGTATTTTACAATGTTCCATAATTTTTTCACCCTGTTATCTTAGACTAATTCCTTCCAGCAGTCCAATATATTTGAACAATATTGTATTATTCTGTTATAAATAAAGCATTTCTCTTTCGTTTTGCATTCCCAGATGCACTTGGTATGATCAATAAATCGATAGGTGTTTTATGCACTTCTCCGAACCGGGGACTTCGTTTGATCTGTAGCTGGGATTCCCGACCTACGTTCGTGCGCTCAAGGAGAACGTGAGAGCCGAGATTTCCACTTTGTACCGCCACTAATTAATCCTAAATTCTTAATTAACAAAATGCTTTCCAATACTGGCAGTATCTAGAACCAGCAATAGCTTTTTCGAAGTAAATTAAATTACCTTAATACAAGTGACCATATAAATTTAAAATGCCGTTCTAATGAATACAAACCAGCGAATTTATACCATTTTGGGAAAAATTGTTTGAGATCTAAAATTAGAAACTTCACTAATTTCTATTAAAGAATCTATTCTATCTTCTACTACAAAACATGTTGACGCATTCCCCATCACTCACTTCTCTTAAATAATGCCTTGAATACTAATATTTTACAACTATCCTTGATGAACAACTTATCTCACTTCCTGGAACTAAAATGTTGGAAGTTGATATATTTATTATTTATTCTTATAAAAATAATTAATTTGAAAACGGTGCATTTATATTATATTTCCTGCATTTTAGTAAAATTTTAAATTCGCATAATTTTATACGATATATATATATATATATATATATATATATATATATATATATATATATATATATATATTGTTATTGTAAATCGCAAGAGTTTATTTGGAAAAACGGGCTGTATCATTGAAATATAAGTTCAAATTATAGTTAGTACAATAAAACCAATAATGTTTTATAACAATAAATATGTTATAATTTATTTTTCTACAATAGCTTATATGTTAAATCACTTTGTTTTCTTTCTTTTAATGTACCTTTTAGGCAATAATGCAATAACAATCAAGACAAATTTATTGTTATTCACTCACTATGTTGACGTAAAATTTAATAGGCGTTGATATGGTGTAGATTTCATTCTGATTGAAATAGTCTGGCAGGGCTTAAATGCCGATATTTCAAAATTTCTTCCTCTAAAGTACCTATATATTTGTAGATTTTATGAAATTAACCATATCATCTGATTAGTATTGCTAAAAACAGGTAAATGTATAAGTTGAACGAATTCGATATCCAACTAAAGAAGATAACTGCAAAAATATTTTTTATGCAGTTTTTAGATTTTTTATAATGAGAACAGTAATATAGACGTATGATGTACCGTTTGAAAGCTAAAGATTTTAGAAAAATTATTATTTTGTACAAACAATTGTTAAAGTTAATGGAAAGTGATGTAAAGCTGATAAAACTAACTGATTATCGTTGATAATAATCGGGCATATCCTTTGAAATAGTAAATTAGTCCTTTTCGGGCGTAACCCACCTCACCCACCCTAATATAGACAGTTAGACTTAAGTTATTTCGGACAGCTTCTTGCATCGGGAAGAGAGTTTCTATATTAAAAAGTGTCCTTTTTATTGTGGTAATCCTAGTTACCAGTGATTTATTTCGATTCGTATCCTTTTAAAAGGAGAATCGAGTCAAAAATGGAGGTTCTCTTCCATTTTGAACCGTATCCAGGTTACAATAAATGTCAATTGTTACAAATCCTTTTAACGAGAATGGCGACTTTAACTTAGAATGAAAAAAACAAAAAATTAAAACAGTCCTTAAAATATGAAAATCGGGCATATCCTTTGAAATAGTAAATTAGTCCTTTTCGGGCGTAACCCACCTCACCCACCCTAATATAGACAGTTAGACTTAAGTTATTTCGGACAGCTTCTTGCATCGGGAAGAGAGTTTCTATATTAAAAAGTGTCCTTTTTATTGTGGTAATCCTAGTTACCAGTGATTTATTTCGATTCGTATCCTTTTAAAAGGAGAATCGAGTCAAAAATGGAGGTTCTCTTCCATTTTGAACCGTATCCAGGTTACAATAAATGTCAATTGTTACAAATCCTTTTAACGAGAATAGCGACTTTAACTTAGAATGAAAAAAACAAAAATTAAAACAGTCCTTAAAATATGAAAATCGGGCATATCCTTTGAAATAGTAAATTAGTCCTTTTCGGGCGTTAGATTATTAAATAATATAGGGCGTAAGATTATTTAATAAAACACATTTTTCTATTGAAATTCAATGTAATTAATTCTTTAAAAATGTATGTTTTATGTTAAAATTTTTTAAGAACAATTTAAATTAATTTTAACAACCAAGGTAAGTGAAAGTCGTGTGTTGCGCGCACCAGATTTTTTAACTGAATGATGATACTTCAATCTGGAAATTTCTAATATTTTTGAAATTGCTGTCTTTATCAGAGACTAAGCGAATAGATTTTTTCTATTTTACAATCCAAAAATAATAATTTACAGTGTTTGTCTTGTAATTCCATTACTTTTTAATTTAGTAAGACACTTATAAATAGAAAGGTTTTTATAATATTTTAAATATGAAACGAACTTAGTGAATCACAGATGTTTTAAAAAACAATTTGTATACGTTACAAAACAATCTAGTTCCTTAAGAGGAAAAAGCTATAATCACATTCGAATACTGTTGAAGGTTAATTAATCTTGAAGAAACATAATTAACGAGACCTTGTGAGTTTCGAGAAGTGGGAAACCATTCTATGATAATGGACTCGTAATTCTCGACTACGGAAGTATGAGAGTGCTTACTAGGCAGTTTGGTTTATCTTCAGGGCGCTAGGATCTCCTTGCTAGCTCGCCAAGCTATTTGGAGAGATAAGCACGGAATAATTGCTAAGCTCTTTGAAGATAAAAAAATAAAATACTCTAAAAACGTGTGTATTATCGCTCTTGAATACTAGTTGTTTCTGTTTGGTTCAGATAAGTATGGATAAAATTAAAATTTATGTAAAAAAAAGTTTGTTGGACATCTTATCAATGCTATTTTTACTTCTAGAAGTAATTATAATATTTTATGATTTTACGCATACTATTATATTTCATTCATACATCCCGACCAAACAATAATGAAAAATATTATATCTTAATTATTATTGTCAAGGGGTATGGTGTACAATATAATATAATATGCTTTAAATAATTCGTTAATTTTGACGGTTTTTACATAATTTAAAAAAGAAAGTCTAAAACAGTTAATGAACGCATTTTTTTTTCATTGTAAATAAACCATTCAGAAGCCTCTGCGTTATCAAAATAAATGATTACATGAACTAGGACTTCAGTAATAAATGATTTTTATCCACATAGACATATTAAAGATAACATATAATTAGAAATGATATGTGGTTCCGAGTTCATACAGATTCGAAACTGCATATGCTGTCCTGAAGAACATACATTTTTTTTTCTTTGTACCGGTATTTCTATCCTTAAACGTTACAAAAATGTGGAGAAAAAATTGGCTCCGAGTAGACAAATTTTACAAACTAAATAAAGTTAGAATACGAAAATCATGGAATGTTGTTTAAAGAAAAAGAAAAGAAGTTACTATAGTTGGGATTCTGAAATAGAAATAACGTTGAAGTAGGTAATAATTATATGCATATTAATGAATTGTAAACAAGAAAAAGAATTTATAGTTTGATTTTAATGGAGTTTAATTTGACAATTTGAATAAATTTCACAGGAAATTCAAATCTTGAATTTAAACCTTTGATAACACCCTAAGATGGGGCGGACTAAAGTTTAAATTTTAATCATTTTATGTTTGCATTTATCTTAATCATTGTGTTTTTTTTTCTTATTTATTTATTTTATTATTGATAATTTTTTCTCAACGATTCAGGAACATCTACCAAGTTAAATTATTTATATATTTCTCTGAAAAAATAAAAATAAATAAATCCTGCAATGACTGCGGCTGTACTCTTATATTATTCACCTTGACCAAAAATAAAAAAGAAGGTAATTAAAATTTATATATTTCCAATGATTTGGTTGAAGGCGGCTCAAGTAAAAGACTTTATTTATTTTATATCAATTATTTATTTTTTACTTTTATTTCAAAATCGAATAACCGGTCTAATAATAATGTACAAGATTTAGTCCTACAAGTTTAATTTTTTTGTTAGATATTATACTTACCTCGTAATATACTTCAACTGTTGCAAAGTTTTGGATAAGTGAAAACGAGTTCAAGATTAGACACTTTATATCTGCGAAGGTCGGTTGCGTACGTTTGCTATTTTGTTTCAGCATATTTCTAACTCTAAATAAAACTTTAATCTTTTTATTAAGCTAAAAATTATTTATGTGCCCTTCGTTTTATTAGTTTGTTAATGAAGAAATAATATCTATGCATCAACTCATACTATTAAAAGAATAATGTAGTATTTGCTTCATATCAAATAAAACTATTGTAATTTATTGGTTTCTAACTTTTATAAGTTGATCCATTATACACGTATTTTATCCATGTTTCGGCTTAGGGCCATATTCATGGAACCAAATATTCGTCCATATTATATATTATATATATATATATATATATATATATATATATATATATATATATATAAGTTTCTATTGTTCTTAGGTTTTAGTCAATGAACAAATAATTTTATTTATGCGAAGTTTCGAGAATTTATTGTTCTCATAATCATACCTTAACAGTAGAAAAACAAAAAAAAGAACATTAATATTGAACAACGAATAGGTAAATAGATATTTCAATTAGAATTTACATTAAAGAAATATCTAATTGAAATATCTTTTTACCTACTGTATGAGTATACATGGTTCAATGCATTCTTTTCTATATATCTAACAATAACATCATATATTAATTATTGTATAATAATATTAATTTTCTTTTTTTTGTTTTTTCACTGTTAGGGCATCATGAGAACAATAAATTCTCGAAACCTCGTCAAATAAGTTATTTATTGTTAGATTCCTTTAATTAAAATGATCCATTTCATTCAACTCATTTTATTTTCTTATTTTTTTCTCCCTACGTTTCGGCCTTTTGCCATTTTCAACGGATCTACAAAAAACATTTATTTTAAAACTAAAAGATAAAAACATTATTTTTTACATTCTTATAAAGCAATTTACATACCTTTTTATATTCCATCATGCACTCTATATATAATATATAAATATATATTTTGTCATAATTTAATAAAATAAAAATAAAACTATTACAGGCTGACCAGCCCTGTCCTGTGTTATCATCCACTGGATTAAAGAAATGTATTCCCTCACTCTTAACTATTGATATCAAACCAATATATACACATATATTGTTTTATTTCCTCCTCCTCTAATCAGTCAAAATCCATATTTGTTTTCACAGCCAAAATTTTTCTTTTTAATTAAAGGAACCTAACAATACAATTATTCATTCAAACAATTTTTAATTGTAATAAAAATTAATTAAAGTTATATATTTATTGACTAAAACCTAAGAACAATAGAAACAAATTATCAACAGTCGAGAACTGATCAAACATTTTATATATATATATATATATATATATATATATATATATATAATTACACTAAACTAGGCATATCAAATAAATAATGAATGAAGAAATTAAGGATCAAATATATTTTTAAAAAAAGTTAATTTTATGAATCAAAATATGTTCTTTAAAATCTCAGTTGCTTTATAAGAACTAATACACAAGTCAAAAATATCAAATTTTTCGAAAAAAAATGTTTTATAGCTTTTCTTCAAACATAATACCTTAAATTGAATTTGAAATAGGTGCCTAGCACTTGACAGTGATTTTTTGTGGACTCGAGGTCGCGATCTTGAGAATTCGATACGTATATTCAAAGGGTTACATCAGAAAGTTGTCAGATTCATAAAAAGTCGTTCTGTCTTGTCTTCCTGCTTCCTATATTGGAAGCAAACTTGTTTATAGCTTATTTATTTTCAAAATTTGAACTTCCCAAAATTAAGAGATTCATTTTTTTTAAAATGCAGTGTGCGCAACACGGCATTCCCTTGCATCCGTTGTTAAAATTAATTCAAGAACTTTTAAATTTAGTTAGAGTTAAAAAAGTTTAAATATTACATTGAGTTTCGAGGGCGACGTATGTTTTAGATTAAATAATTCAAATTAGAATTTTTTTTACAATAATTACTTTCCATTATATATTAAAAAATTGTATATAGAATTAAAGAAATTCTAAAACCTTCAGCGTTTCAACGGTGTATTATAAATATATGTTTTCATCCTTATGTTAAAATGAAATACCTAAAAAATATGTATGCTCTTTTTTCCTTTAGTTGGTCTCCAAATTCGGTAAACATGTATATTTACGTTTTTTATCAATGCTTTTTTTATCTATGGTTAACATTTCCGAATCAACAAAATTAAAGGTACTGTAGAAGAAGATAAATTAATATGTTTTAGTCCTTTCATAATATTTCATTTAGAATGAAATCTACATGACATTTAAACCCATTTAATTTTCCATTGGTATAGCAAGTTGTATCAAATTGTTAGAGCAGTTTTTAAATAGTTAAAAGGTGCAAAATGTATAATAAAATTTCAGTCTCATAAAACTTATTGTTTTCAAAATAGACTTTACACACACTGACCATTTTGCGTGACTTGGTCATTTGGTTTAGGTGTATTTCCGTTAAAAACTGGGATTCGATAATTTTCAATATCGCAGTTATTTCCTTTAGTATATTTATTTAGTAATAATTTTATTAATAGTATACTCATTTACTTATTTTTCTACGTAATTATAAGCGATTTGGTTAGGTTTTCCATTTGAATCATACCTACACTTTAAATATACCTTCTGTGTACTGTACTATATATTATTATGAATTACAATGATTAAATATAATAAATAATCTGATGTACCTAGAACTGATAAATTATTTTATATTTTAAATAGTCCTTTCGTGTTAGCTTTGTATTTATCTAAATGTTTCTTTTTTTTTATTATATTGAGGGTGTATAGTCGACTGTAGAAACTATTATAGGTGGAATAGTCAGGAATCAGTCATTTTTGAAAAGTTTTTAAACACGGCTCAAGCTTGTGAGTTGCAGTTTGTTTATGCTTGGACATGGCTCAGTAATGCCCTGATGATGGCTCACAAGCTTGAGCCGAAACGTTGGCAAAATTAAAAAACTTTTCAAAAATGACTGATTCCTGACTATTCCACCTATAATTTTTTCTTTTTTTTTTTTTTTTCTTTTCTTAGTAATATTTATAATGCTGAAATAGAAGGACCCATTCTAAAAGAAAGTTTTGATTACTGTATTGGAAACAATGTAATAATAATATTTCATTATTTATTTATTTTACTGACGTAATCACACAACGTGATTGTCCGTTTGAAGATTATTAAAGCTTCTGAAATACTAAATATCATGATCGAGAAACTTTTATTTCCTCATTCCCTCTCTCTAAAAGTAAACATAAGTATAAAGAATTAATAAACGTTAAAATGAAATTAACTTAATAAGGTATATATCGTGGGATTTCCCGTGCATGATGACGACGTACACCTACCAACGTCTGCATTTTTATTCTATTGTAAAGTTGAATATTTAGATATTATTAGCTTATTTGCGCTTTTAATATTCCCATAAAAAAAATATTTAGTAAACTTTTTAAAGTATTGTACGTTTGCTGGTTAACAAATTGTAAATCAGGAGATAAGGCGCCTCCAGAAAAGGATTGAGATCTATGTCTCTGATGAAATCGCTTCTTGTGAAACTAATCCTTCAAACGCGAAACATTATTGTTTACAGTCACGCTATCGTTAATATTTCTTAAGCATTGTTGATATTTTTTGTTGATTATTATTGTGTGTTTTCTTTGTGTATTAAGGGCATCTCACTGATGCTCTGATAATGGCTCACATGTTTAAGCCGAAATGTCTGCAGAATTAAAATATTTTAAAAACGACTGAATCCCGATTATTTCAACCTATGAAGACAAGCACCTATATATTGATTTTCTCGAAATGTTATCAGATATTCATATTTCTCAGTAATAACAATTATAATAATAATTTATTCATTATTTACGTTTTGAGAATTAGTATAATTGCATACTGCATTGAACGCGTATGATACAGTCTTATTTTAGTGTTAAAGTCAAGTATTTATAAGCCTTGTAGCATCTATGATATGTTTGCCTTATTATTTTGGATAGATTAATTCCATTTATGTACTTTTTCTATAATAATTTTTAAATTTAGTGTATTTCCTATACCGATAAATTATTTTAAAAAAAGCGTTTTTATTTACAAATAAATACACGTATGGTTTACCATTGTATTATTCCATAAGAAACCCATTATATTTTACTTTCATCATTTTATTTTTACATACATTTAGGGTCGATTAATAGTATCGTATACGTATAGAGCTCATTACCTGATAAGTATCGTATATGATGTATTGTGTAATAGGCATGTATCTTATAATGTATACTTTTTAAGATTAATAAACTTCACATGGGAAATTACTATTTTTATTGTCACGTTATTTGATTATGTTATCCCAGCTATGTTTTCTGCTCTTTATAAATATCTCCAATTTCGTTTAGAAGGGTCTTTTCATTCCTAAATTATAAATATTTCTAAAAAAAAAAATTTAGACAAAAACAAAGTAAGCACAAATGATAAAAGTTTAAAATTTATTTTTAATACGAGGTACATTAGATTCTTTATAATATTTAAGTATCGTAATTCATAATAAGAAATAGTTCTCTCTATAGAAGATATATTTAATGTGTAGATATAATTTAAATGCATATCTTTACTATACTGCTTATAATTAAGTAGTAAAAATAGTACATGAGTATACAAACACTATTAACATAATTATTATTATATGGAACTCTTGATCTGCTTTCACTATTGCTTGCTTATATATGAAATATATAGTAAGGAAAAGTATTGCAATCTTGAAAATTGTCGAATCCCAGTTTTCAATGGAAATATACGTCTTATTTTTATATAAATTTATAAAACTATAATTAAGAAAAGGTTTAATAGTAATTGAGCTGTAAATTACATTTTTTTTTAAATCGTGAAGATAAGTTAAAATAAGAAATAAAATTATTAGATATTCATTATGGATTGATAGGTATGCTATTTTAAAGAACAATGTACTTGGACTGTATTTCTAATAAACAACGCATTTTTCTTTCCCTCTCTTGATAAATAAATAAAAATATGCATTTTTTTCATTAGAGTGCCCATCTGGCTAAAGCAGAATTTAGTTAATATTATAATTACAATTTTTTGCAACTTCGTCCTATATGAGTATAGCCCTAATAAGGAAGAACCATATGTTGTTAACAGGCGCTGAGCAGCGATGCATATGGTTCCACTGTTAGATCTGCTATCCTGATACTGCTGGGTGTTAATGAGAAAGAGTTAAACATGACATTTTCGATGTATATCAATGCTATATTAAAGTGATATATAGGAAACAGGTCTTTACTTTGTCTGTTATCATTCTGGAGGGTCTTCTTATCACAGAACTTTATACGATTGTCAGAGATTTTAAGCTAATGTGTTAATGAATTTAATACATTATCCAGCTCCTTAAACAGTTGAGGATTCTCCTTACCTCTCTGGAACACCGACCTGGCCTGGATACGACACAATAACAACACTAGAGACACTAAGATGAACACTACTCACGGGGGATGGAGTTGGCGTGGTGGGCTAGCTCCTTGGTCTCCACTGCTCCTCCGGTCATCCGCAGCGCAAGAGATGCGAGGTCGCCGATCAAGAAGAGCGCTAGGGCTACCAGAAGAACCGCCCTGGCTACGGCGATGGCTTGCATCCTTGCCGGCTCGCAAACAGTCAGTGAAAGCTCTGCCGTTCTCCCCACCTGCTACTCAGCCGCCCCACCAGCCTTCTTAATCCTCAACCTTCCTTCTTGTATTTACATTTCCTTCGCTGTCACCGGGTCACTCCTTCCGGTCTGGCGCTTCCTTTACTTCCGTTGATGCCTTAATGACGAATGTCCGTGGGAAATAACATAAAGTGTTTGAAAGATGAGCTGGAACTTTCGTAACAGTACGGTCTTAGAGTTTCTTATCAGCTTCTTGAATGAGTGCGAAAGTTTAAATTTACTACCTGCCTTACCTAATGCGTTTCTATAAACTTTTGAAAAACTGAGAAAATATAATAAAAACATATATGAGAACTTATATAATAAGCTATTATTTTATGTAATATTGTTAATATGATGAAGAACTTTGTTGAGGGTGCGGACATCAAGAATAACTGTTTGGGCTAATCTCATTGAATCAACTCTGTTAAAGGCCCTCAATGTAGCCCTAAACGTCAGTGTTGAGGCCAGCAAGGTGTACCTAGAGATTTCCTTAAACGGTGCCTGGTAGGTAAGCTGAATCATAAGACCTGACCTTTAGGATTGATTTCTTGGTATAAATAAGTAAAGGTGGTAGGTAAATTTTATTTAAACTGTAAGAAACAAACCAACAAATATAACAGAAAAGGGGTGCAAATGTATAACAAACAATATTCAGTAACTACACTTTATAAATGGTTTAGAAAACAAGAAATAATTTCCTGGTAACGAACTGTATTCGCTCTGTCCTGTCCCAACGGTATTTATAGTTAACACCTGATACAAAAAATAAAACAAAAAACATTTTTATTCTTGATTAACTCTCTTCTATTTACATGATCACAAAATGATAACAAATAAAATAAGAGGAAGTCATTGTGAAGGACTTAAGAAAATTTAACAAGATAATATAAAATGTAAAACATAATAAACGTAAACAGTTGGCACAGAATAAAAAGAGTTTTGATTTGATCTTGATGAACACACCCTTAACTCTCCACCATATATTCTCAATTGCCAATAACAACTTCATCAATATTGTTTGTTTGTTCATTTAACGTCGCTTTATGCTACTGCGGCTAATCGGTTGATATTGTTGTTAGTTCTCAGCTTGAGACAATTCCAGTTTTTAACCTACGGGTCTCGAGGCTCAGTCAATAAATTCAAAATTGTGTTTAGGCCACTTTTCAAGAATTTATTGTTCTCATATTCATGCCTTAACAGTGAAAAAAACAAAATAGAATTTTAAAATTAGCATATAATTATTAGTAGACATTACTGTAATTGAGTAAGAAAAAAATATTAAATAAATTTTGAGAATGTAGTGGATTCACAATGAATGGATTTATAGTAGGTAAATCTTAACTAGAATTTATATTTGTTCTAACGTTAAAATAAATATAATATAGAGCTTGTTACAAATTTACATGCAGTTTGAAACAAAAACTTCTTACAAAGAACTTTGTGGATATTACTATCTTCAGAATAATACTGAAAAAATATGTTATATTTATTAAAAATCTCCCGACCTGCAAACAGTAGGTTTGATCTCATTTCATAAACATAGAAGTAATGTCTCGACGATTTTCTACGTGAGGATTGATTTTAAACTTTACCTTTCAGCATGGTGCAAAATATGTTTTCACTTTCACTTATATACATATAAACATATAAAACCAGAGGTGACAATGTAAAGGTGTGAACTCAATGATTGCTATTGAAATAATAATACTGTGATGAAAAAAATTCAAAATCTAAAAGTACCAACATTATATTCTTGTATTGACATGTAAAATATCCTTACACAAGACTGAAGCGACAAGAAACTGCCGACGTTTCCGACTACTTCAACACTTACTGCACAAACGCTCAAACCTTCCGCTTAACTTCAAAAGACTAATCTATGTGAATATCAGAAGGCCGATATGGACTTATGGAGTAGAGCTTTGGGGCTCTACTAAACCATCAAATTCTCCAATCCTTGCAATCCGAAATCCTTCGAAAAATTCTTAATGCTACTTATTACAAACTCTATTCTCACTCTAATCCACTAGTTTCAAACCTTGCCATCTGTACAATCCCTGATAATCCACCGAGACGTCTGAAAAGAAGATGGCCTCGAGACCTTCTGGTTTAGTATAGGTTTTGGAGATCTACCAGTGGGTAGTATTTCTACATGTGAATCATGACATAATCTTGTATCACATTTACTTGATGTATTTAATTGTACAGTGGTAAATATCAATAAATATATATATTTTTAAAAAGTTTAATATATAAAACGAAAAAAAAAAAGAAAATCATGTAAAATATGTTAATTTCTTGTTAGTTTTACAACAGTCATCTAAAAAATTTTTGTGGGTATGTTCTTCACATCTCAAATCAATTATGGCACCAATATTTTATCTTTGCATCACAACGTGACCGGCATTTGTTTCTTGAAAGAGGTTTCTGTCTTTAGTGGATCGTATTTCTAGTGCAACATTGTCTGTGGTCAGAATTTTTCAGCCAACTAAACTGAAAAAACAGCAAAAAATGTTTTATTAGCTGTAAAATTCTTTCAACTTTTACAAGGTGCAATAAACATTATCGTTTTGAACTGAGTTCCCATCTAAACGTTTAGTAAGATTGCTTAGATTAGGAATGTCCTCAGTCCTTATTAGAAAGTAGGATTCTTTTCGAAAGATGTTATCTTGAAAGACCGAAAACGGCACGAAGAGTTTTCCTGAAGATCGGAGAGCTCTTCTGTGCCTGCCCAATGTTAGGCCTTAACTTTCGCAATGTTCAAAGAGTGTTCACTCCTAACAAGGCAAGATGTTTTTCAGCAAGAGATAACGCCTTACTTTCTAAGTTTCATTTTTTCCCCTCATAAAGGCACCTTGTACATCCTTTTTTTTAGGTAGACAGAATTACCTATTATCTATCGAATTCGAATAAATATATATTTATTTATAATATAGGAAACTTCATGAATTCACACATTATTATAACACTTTGACATAAGCTCTAAATTTGCATTTTCCTAAAACCACAAGATTCTGGCCCACTTCCGCCACTAACCATTCATTCCAAATAATTCTTGAAGACTTCTGAAAATATAATGCGCGCAAATTTTTTTCACTTGGATTTTTTACGAAATACTACCAATAGATTGCTCTATCATAAGCTACTGTGAAGTTTTATCATATAAACATTGATCATATATACTTGTTTCTTTATAGTTGTCAATAAATTAAATATTTACAATAATTCGTTGGTTACAGAGATACTAACCATTATTCCAATGTTACAGGTTTCCTCCAGGAACTTCGCTCATGTCTGCGATCGGTGAGTGACAAAATTTACCTTCATATGCATAATTTACCATTTAGACTAATCCGATGTTACTACAGTGGGATTCCTAAACTTATCAGGTTAACCATCTTATCAGGTTAAACTAAAACCAGGTTTTATCAGGAAAGAGATCTTAAACGAGTACGTTATATCGCACAGGCTCGGGGCCACCATTTTACGTTCCCTACAAAGGACGGCATAACCAAAAGGTAGTGGTACTGGTTTGAATCCGCGACCTTGGGCTAAGAACGCTGTTAAGCAGCCATTAAACCACATGTTAGCCGATATATCTATATAGGGGGCAAGGTAGCTGAGAGGGTTAGCGCGCGTTGCTTTAAGCGTTGCCTAGCAACACAGAAGACCATTTAATTTGAAACCAAATAATTACGAGTTCGAGACTCGGTGCATGGGGTAACTTTTATCTTCATTTATTCCCCGCCCTAACCCCCTGGCCTGGAGAAATCCATCCCATATAGCCTTCAAAGGGGAGGTAGGGATGAACAAAAAAAAAAAAAAAGGAAAGAAAAAAAAAAGGTGGCTCTGTATATTTCATTAAAGAATTTAAAAGCAAAAGTAATAATTATTGATGTAAGTTGTGATAATCGATGTTAAAGTACCAAATTAACAGCATAAAAAAAAATCAGTAATGTCGAAAGTTCGAATCTTGGTTGGGTTTACTTCGCTTAGTTATAGATGTCAGAAATAAATCACATTACTACTGTCCTAAGGATCATGTTTACCTTTCTATTAAACTATAATTTATTTTTAATGTTATTTTTATTCAGTTGTATATGTTTTCCTAATCGTTAAAAAGTGGCGTGGTATAATGAATAGAACACTAGTATACTTCTCTCAGGTTCCTGGGTTCGAAACCCGGCTGAATCATAATATTATTCATTCTGTTATCTTATCCGGGAGGTGACGCTAGGCTATGGAGACCCTCTTAAGGCAGACCCAGACTCTGTAAAGTGAGTATCCAAAATGGATAAAAACCTGGCGGCCGAGAGTGACCAAAGGCCTCATAACCTCATTGCACGGCCGTTGGCCTAGAAACAGTACGAATATCTATAAGTTGCTCACCAAGGCCCTTCCGTCAGAGGTCGTTAGCTGCAAGGTAATTATGCTATGATAAGAAGTTGTAGCGTAATTAGTTAGTAGTTAGTATCTATTTTACAGTACATGATTAAGAAATTGTCAGCAGTTTACTACTTTAGTAATTACACATAACCTTTTGTAACGGTTGCACGGTCAATCACAACACGGAGGTTACACGACGGTTTTTCAGGTCCCTCAGTGTTGCCAGGTGGAAAGTAATTTAATTATTAATATTAATTTTTTACCTGCAACACTGAGGTAACCAACCAATTACCTGCATTGTGTGCATCGTGTGTACCTTGTTGTTTTGTGGTAGGATCTTTAAAAATTTTGTGTGTGTGGATTTAAAAAACATTTTTTTTAAAAATTTAATTTATTCTAAAGGAGAAGCTTATTTTTTATTTCTCATTTTTCATCATTTTAATTGTGTTTCCTACCGTTTTTTATTTAATTAAAATAACTTTTTATTTCGAACTTTATTTATTTTATTATTACCCAACATCCATCAAAGTGGTGACCCCGACGTGATGACGGAAAAGATGGATAAGAAGCCAGCAGATTTAGAGGTAAGTGCTAGTGCACATACTAATATTAGAATCCCTACATTCTGGAGGGCTGACCCAGAATTATGGTTTTGCCAGGCCGATGCTGTATTTGCTACATCAAAAGTCGTGAGCTCAAGAATAAAATTTCAAATAGTGGTGGCGAATTTAGAATTTGAAATTCTAAAACAAGTCTCCGACTTGGTGAAAAACCCACCTACAGAGCCATATGAAGCCCTTAAGGAAAGGCTTATTTCCACTTACGCCGAGTCCGAAAATCAGCGTATTAGGCGTTTATTGGAGGACAAGCACCTCGCCGACGGGGAACGGCCATCTCAATTTTTAAATGAATTAAAACGGCTGGCAGGCAGTTCTGTTTCCCCCGAATTACTTAGGAATATGTGGCTAAAAGCACTACCAGAAAGGATGCAAGCAACACTGGCTGTAACTTCGGAAACATCCCTCGATAAGCTGGCAGAGATTGCCGACCGCATAGCTGAGGTATATGAGTCCAGTGTCAGTCAGGTGACCACACACACACCGCAACCCCGTTCTTCTTCTTCTTCCTTCGCAACTCAACTTGAGGAGAAAGTCGAGAAGCTGAGCCTGCAAATAAATGAGCTCCAAAACGAAATGGCTAGCTTAAGAAGGAGCAGATCGACATCTCGTGACCAAGGACGGAACCGATCGCGTAGCAAAAGTCGTAAACTATGCTACTACCACCGCAACTTCCGGGAGAAAGCTAAGAAATGCCAACAACCCTGCAGCTGGAAACCATCGCAAAAGGGAAACTAATCTCAGCGACTGAGAAGGCGGACTCCGTCGCTGATATCAACCACCGCCGATTATTCGTCGCGGACATAGCAACTGGAGAACGATATTTAGTCGACACTGGAGCGTCAATATCGGTCTTCCCAGCACGGAGACGAGATCGAAAAACACCCGCCAATTTCACCCTTTTTGCAGCCAACGGTACACCGATAAAGACCTATGGTGAAGTGAAGAAGATACTTAACGTTGGTCTTCGTCGCCCTCTTCGGTGGTCTTTCATCATCGCCGACGTCAACAACCCGATCATCGGAGCAGACTCCCTCTTCTTTCACCACATCCTGGTCGATCTCAAGGGCCGACAGCTCGTAGACGCCAAGACAGGTCTCACATCCAAGGGCAGTCTTAAACATAACAACACACCTTCCGTTTATTCTGTACCTAGTGGCGAGTGGTATTATGAGCTTTTACGCAAATACCCAGCTATAACTCGCCCATCTACGGTACCACAGGAGGCGAAGCATGCAATCAAGCATTTTATTGAAACGAAGGGAGCTCCAGTCACCTCCAAAGCCAGGCGCCTTCCACCTGAGCGATACAACGCCGCCAGGGAAGAATTCCTGAAGATGGTAGATGAGGGAATCTGCAGGCCTTCAAGTAGCCCCTGGGCTAGCCCACTCCTCATAGTAACAAAGAAGGAGGGCTCAATGAGATTTTGTGGAGACTACCGCCGTCTCAACGCCCAGACTGTGCCTGATAGATACAGCGTTCCTAACATCCAATCTCTCAACACCAACCTCTTTGGAAAGACAATCTTCAGTAAGGTGGATCTCAAACGGGCATACTACCAGATACCTGTTGCTGAAGAAGACGTTCCGAAGACTGCAGTTATCACTCCTTTCGGCCTCTTCGAATTCAAGGTGATGTGCTTCGGACTCCGCAACGCAGCGCAGACCTTTCAACGCTTGATGGACAGCATTCTCGCCCTACCGTATGCTTTCGTCTATCTGGATGACATTCTGATAGCTTCATCGTCGGAGGAAGAACATCGCACCCACTTGGAAGAAGTCTTTAGACGACTGGACCAGCATGGATTGACTATCAACCCGCTCAAGTCGACGTTCTGCAAGGACGAAGTCGAGTTTCTTGGCTTCCTTGTTACCTCGCAGGGCATCAAACCTCTCCCGAGTAAGGTCGACGAAATCGCCGAATTTCCACGTCCTGCTACCAAGGGCCATCTTCGACGCTTTCTGGGGATGATCAACTTCTACAGAAGATGCCTCCCCAAGGCAGCAGAAGTTCAGCGCACTCTACATGCTCTGATTGGCAACAGTAAGAAGAATGATAGAACGCCAATCGAATGGACTCCTGAAGCTGAAGAAGCCTTCGCCAGATGCCAGCAGAACATTCGAGAAGCAGTCACACTCGCGCATCCATCGTCTGATGCTGAAGTCTCTCTCGCTTGTGATGCTTCCAACACAGCGATGGGAGCAGTTCTTCAACAACGAGAAGGACAACATTGGAGACCCTTAGGATTCTTCTCAAGAGCTCTTACGGCAGCTCAACAGGGATACTCCACCTACGACCGCGAACTCACCGCTATCTTTAATGCAGTCAAGCATTTCAGGCCTTGCATCGAAGGAAGGGTTTTCAGTATTCTCACTGACCATAAACCTCTGGTTTATGCCTTCTATCAGAAGCCCGGAACAGCAACACCCATGCGGATTCGCTATGTGAACTTCATTAGCCAATTCACATGTGATATCCGACATGTTTCGGGAGAAGAAAACAAAGTGGCCGATACTTTGTCAAGGTTAGAGGAAATTCGCAGCCCGGATGATATGGAGAGCATTGTCGAAGCCCAGCAGGAAGACCCGCTGATTCCCGAGTTACTTCGGAACCCGAACTTGCGTTTGAAACTGGTCGAACTCCCGCACTCGAACAAGCCACTTCTTTGTGACTTCACAACTTCGAAAGCTCGACCGTATGTTCCTACTTCTCTGCGTCAGAACATCGTTAAGAAGATTCACGAGCTCAGCCACCCTGGAATCCGAGGGACACGCCGCCTGGTGTCTCAGAGATTCTTCTGGCCGAATATGAATTCTGACATAACGACTTGGACCCGAAGCTGCATCGCTTGTCAACGCTCGAAAATCCATAGACACACAGTTTCACCTCCCGGCATCTTCGCTCCAGCTGGTCGATTTGAGCACATTCATGTCGATATAATCGGACCTCTACCGACATCGGATGGTAAACGTTATTGCCTTACTATGGCAGATCGGTACACCCGCTGGCCGGAAGCTGAACCGATTGAGGATATATCCGCTACAGTGGTTGCATCAGCGCTCTACAAATCCTGGATTTCCAGATTTGGCGTCCCAACACGCATCACAACGGATCAAGGCCGCCAATTCGAGAGCGAACTTTTTTCGAAACTGCTGAACCTCCTAGGAACTCGGCGATGTCGGACCACTGCGTACCATCCTCAGTGCAACGGCACTATCGAGAGATGGCATAGAACTTTAAAGGCAGCCCTAACTGCACATCTCATTACCTCAAGATCTTGGACGGAACTATTGCCCACAGTCCTCCTCGGCTTGAGAGCAGCTATTAGGGATGGCAACTGCACAAGCGCCGCAGAAATGACGTATGGTCAACCCCTGCGACTTCCTGGGGAACTGTTGGAATCGACTTCAAAACCAGAGGAACCTGATGGATTTCTGCGTAGGCTAAGGGAACACTTGAAGCACCTGCAGCCTGCCCCGCATAGACCTAGTCAAGGGCCAACCTTCATTCCGAAGGACTTAAGAACTTGCACACACATCTTCTTACGAGACGACACGGCCAGGAAACCACTAACTCCTCCTTACTCTGGACCTCACCTTGTGATCGAGAGAGGGGAGAAGACTTTTGTGATCCTGCTCGCCTCCGGAGAGAAAACCGTTAGCGTGGACCGCCTGAAGCCGGCCTACACCTTGGAAGACCCAACCTCTCCAGCCACGTCACCACCGACTACATCGCGACAGCAACCTCCACAAACTGACAACGCCCCCGCCACAGAAGCTGACCAACCCTCATCGGACAAAACAACTCGAAGAGGACGTCGCATCCGACTCCCTGTTCGCTTCTGTGACGAGGTCATTGGGGGGAAGTGATGTAACGGTTGCACGGTCAATCACAACACGGAGGTTACACGACGGTTTTTCAGGTCCCTCAGTGTTGCCAGGTGGAAAGTAATTTAATTATTAATATTAATTTTTTACCTGCAACACTGAGGTAACCAACCAATTACCTGCATTGTGTGCATCGTGTGTACCTTGTTGTTTTGTGGTAGGATCTTTAAAAATTTTGTGTGTGTGGATTTAAAAAACATTTTTTTTAAAAATTTAATTTATTCTAAAGGAGAAGCTTATTTTTTATTT
This sequence comes from Piezodorus guildinii, assembly GCA_023052935.1. NCBI lineage: Eukaryota > Metazoa > Arthropoda > Insecta > Hemiptera > Pentatomidae > Piezodorus > Piezodorus guildinii. The sequence continues at coordinate 52,580,833 of CM041292.1, forward strand.
CTCATTTTTCATCATTTTAATTGTGTTTCCTACCGTTTTTTATTTAATTAAAATAACTTTTTATTTCGAACTTTATTTATTTTATTATTACCCAACATCCATCAAACTTTCATTTGTTAATTGTGAGAAATGTTATTTTTGGTTTGATTATCAAGAAATTATTTTACTATTGTAAAACGACAAGTCAAGTTTAGTGATTGCATATTGAAAAGGAAATAGATTCTTAATGTTTTAAACATAAAGTTTTTAAAACAATATTTTAATCAGCTAAAGCTACAGAGTTTATTTACATCCCGTCAAAATACAATTTTTAGTATTTTACTTAGTACTTTAAAATCCTTTACTTTCCATGCCACATCGTTTAGGAATTCGATACCTACCTGTATACGCAAAGCATCTTCATCTTCTATAACCTCATTTAAAAACAAATTGTTCCTTCAACCTCTCAGACATCCATCTTCCGAGCAATTGTAAACAAAATAATAGAAAACAATTTGTTTTCCTTTTATTATTTTTTTGTTCTCTAAGATCTTATGATATTAGTGAGAAGTACAATTATAATATCTCTTCATACACATATGTTTATATAATTATAAACATATATATATATATATATATATATATATCGTTCTATTCACTACTTTTATAAATAATATATGCACATCCTAAGTTTGTATTTATTAATGTTTTTGTTTTTGTGCCAGGCGCAAGATTGTTTTTATACTTATTTTATGTGCTGTTTTTATATTTTTTTTTTATTATACTTTATTTATACTGTTTATTCTCTGTTTTTATACTTTACTGTTAAGTAGGACTTTCAGTTAGCCGAGTTTATTGAAAAAGTTGCTGTAACATCTCAGGCGTATTACTGTCTTAAACATTTAAGTTTATAAAACTTTGAGTTTTTGCGCTAGACATACGGACACACGCATACAAAGACATTTTTGCGGGATTTGGTCATTTGGACTTAGGAGACCATTACTATGTCTTTCATATAAAAGTAAGAGAAAGTAAAATTAAATTAACAAAATATTACAGGACTCAAATTGTTGCAGTATTTACATTTTACATTAAAAATAATTCATTTACAGTTTCAATGTAATAGGTTGGATTTTTCTAAAATGTATTTACTTTTTGTTTTTTGTGAGGAGGGCAAGAAGAGGGGAAAGAGAACTAATTCACTGACTGATTGTCTTCACACCTGATTGTTTTTCTAGATCCACATTACAGCGTTACACTTTTTTGTTGTTACACTTGTTCGTTTGTAGAGGTTTTGTCTCTTTTCATCGACTAAAAACTGACCCTTATTAATATTTTTTTAAGTTTCTCATTAGTTTGTTAAAAAAAAAAAAAAAAAAAAATACTCTGATTAAAAAATACGTACACGTTCTTTCGTTTTTTTTACCGGAACGTACATTTCTTCCATTTACCAATAAGTGGCCACTAATTATTATGAACTTGATCTGTAAAGGCTAAAATTGTGGCTTAAAATATCTTGTGTTATTTAATTGTTGTATGATGTATAACAGGAACCGCCCAGTTTAATATTTCAAAAACTAAATAAAGTTGATGGGTTTCTTAGAATTTTTAACGTCCCCTCATAATGAAGTTAATCGATTGAGACGTATATTTACCAGTGAACGGTATTGGTTTGACGGAACCGTCTAGACTCCGACCTCGACCAGAGGTTTCAAGACGCCACCGCTGACGTTGAAGATTTAATCGGTTTCCACTCGATACTCAAGCCTATCATTTGCATAGATTTTTTATTTATTTAATTGGATATGAGAAACTGATGTAAACAAAACCATAACAAACCTACAATTTAGCATTGGTTGACTCTGTTTTATTTATGCCATAATGGCTTGTATCATTTACCTAGAACTATATAATAATACACAGGTTTATGTATCATTTAAAACGGTATGTTAATACTTACATTTAGCCCAAAGTATATTAATAAAAACTACATTTTGAAAAAAATATATAGTCAGTTCATTTAGTTTGTTTGTTTTTTCGTTTAACGTCACGTTTATGCTCTACTGTGGCTACTCGGACAATCCTACGATAAGAGTCCTAAATTTTGTCTATCTAGGCTTTATTTGGACAGGGATCTTTAACGAGTACCTGACATCGCACAGGCTCGGAACCACCTTTTAACTTCCCCTCTGAAGGACGGCACAACTAAGGATTTTTTACTCCCATTAACTAGCCCTTACGCTATGGGTGACCCCTGTTCATTTAGTTTTTAATTGGTTGAACTTTAGTATACAATTTACAAGTATCTCTTCGGGCCTTGCTCACTTCATGAGCGAACGGATGTCAAGCTGTGTTTTATATATTTTTTTTAAAGAACTCATGTAAATTGAAAGAGACAACATTTTTTTTTATTATTTTTATTTTTATTTTGGAGAGGTAATTAATTTTTTTGTTTATATGCCGACGCAACATTTTACCGAAATGATGATCTATCGATCATCATTAGTTCGACTATTGCATACCATAAGTTCGACTTATTGCTATTTCAGCTATTCGGGTGTTCTGATTTATTTATTGTAATGATTTCAAACAAAAACTTTTATACGATTATTCGATTGCCTATCAAGGTTTTTTAATATGATAGGGATCTTAAATGAGTATCTGACATCACACAAGCTCGGGACCAACATTTTACGTCCTTGTCCGAAGGACGATATTACGAAGAATGTTTTACTCCCTTAATAAAAATTCAAGGGACATGTTTCGGGTTTGAATCCGTGACCTTGATCATAGAAGGCTGTTAATAGCAGTCACTACACCACAGGTTACCCCTACAACATTCTACTTTAGTGATAGTCTTAGCAGAAAGAGATGTAAGTAACAGCTATATACATTTAAAAAAATAATGAAAAACACAAAAAATAATGATATATTACAACTGCAGTACATTATATTACTATTGCATCCTAAGCCGAATATTCTAATTAACAGACCATCGAGACTGTTTAAATTTAAACACTCTCAACGTCCCATGAAATTATTTTTATTTTCTATTGAGCATATAGTGAAAAGTAATACAGGATTTAACATCGATTATTAGCTCACGTTGAATATGAAGTGCTGTGTATTTAAATTACATTACTTGGTATAGAACAAAATTGCGTAGTAATGGATTAAAATTTGGGATATGGTCTTGAAACATTAATTAAATATAAATTTTGTTTGCTTGAAATTCGCTTTCTTTTTTTAATAGTTATATAGATAAATGCCTGCATAAAGTCACTACCTGTATCTTTTACGTACAATATTACACAATACTAAAGACTGACCGATTGGGGTTGTTTACAATACCTTCATTTATGTGTTAATTAAATTAACGCAAATTAAAATGTACTTTTTCCTCTTATTTCTTTTTACTTTTTCTTTTCCCCCTCAAAATTTAGCCGATTATATTTAATGAAGTATTTTAAATGAGTACTTACAGTCATTAGCATAAACAAAAAATGGAATAATGAATTTCGGATTTTAATTTACATATACAATTTGAACCAATAAGGAAATGATGGAAATCCCAAGCTTGTCTCTTACTTCCTCAAGTGTAATAAACAACCATTCTCTCCAACTGTTTTTAAGATTTCATCACAGCAATATTTTAGTATTTATGTGTTTGTGGCTGGATGACTTCACAATTTCATTCCTATCTGTAAGGATGGTCAGTTTATTTAGTAATCTCTGCGTTTACGTTAGTGATTAACCATCACTTCTTTCTTAATTTTTCTTTCCTTGTTCTAAAAACAATCCTTACTCAAAAGTACTTTATAAGAAGATGCAAAATACTTGTCATATAATGGCATTGATTCAGCATTAGGAGATGTTTCCTGCAACTAACTAATATGTAAACATCATTGTAGAACGGAGAAATGAATATTTCAATCGTTGCCTAAAAAACTTTAGAACGTAAAAACACTCATTCTTTTTGTATAATATAAAAAAAAAAACGGGAAATATTAAAAGCGGTCTATCTTAAAAGGCACTGAATAAAATACGAGGAAAGTTAAGTACATCACACTTCCATCTGATAGAAATAAATACTACAATTGAGAATCTATTTATTTCTGAATTATAATGCGCCAACTATTGAAAATCCAAAGAAATATTTATTATGTTTATATCTTACTTATGAATATATACATTTAAAAAAAATCCGAGCCTCTTTTCCTTAATACACTATAACTACCTTATCAGTCTTGTTTTTTTTTTTCTTTCGATTGTTTAAAATCCTTTCCTCACAAATTAAGTGATCTGTTTGTGAAAGAAGAAAGTGCAAACCTCGTCTATGTCATATTTTCTGTTTTAATATCTGCAAAATTATCAGAGGTAAACATATTATCCCACAACAATTTTTAAGCTGGCAGTTCGTTTTATTTTTGTTTGTTGTTTTTTTAATTAGAGCACTTGACTCAGGTTACGTTTGTTTTATAATTGTGTTTATTTAATAAATTTGTTCAAGAATTTGTCTTTCACAAATAAAATATATTCTTTTCTGTTCTATTCATACTAATGAACCCAAAACCAGCTGAGTTTTAGTTACTAAATGTGTTACAGTAGGCCTTAGTCCTAAGAGAAAAAGCATTAGCCAGAAAAATAGTGCATCTATCGTTTTCAATTCATTAAATAATGGAATATAATTATTTTGAAAAAATCATTTTAAAAAAATTCGTTGGCTGACTCATTAATATTTATTAAATATATTTCATTTCATGAATAACACCTCAAAATGATTTTTTTTCAAACTTTTAAAAATACCTTTTCTGCACACTTTTAAAAACACAAGATTTATATATCATTGATTTTATAGCTAAACCCATAAATTTAGCTTGAAAAGTAAGAAAGAAAATGCCTGTATCTCTACAACTGATTGAGGCTATTGGGATCAATCATGTTAGGACCATACTCTGCCTATGCTAGAAACCGTGCAAGATGATTAGGCCCAGAAAAACTCAGTCACTAGGTCTTATTTTCCTAAATCTGTGAGTCCCAGGAGAATCTGTCGTATCTGGGTTCGAACCGGCCACCACTACTACAACTAACACCACAGAAAAATACAATCGTATTAAAAAAAGAAATAGTTATTCTTTAAACTAAGGTAATCCCAACTTAAAAAAACAAGGTTTGTCCAAATTATAATTAATGCTTGTATCGAGATATGCTAGGCGGAGTGAAACAATCGTCATCTGTACGACAGTATAGTTTTCACAAAGAGCTTCAACATCAAATGCAGGATTAATCTACAAGAACAGCAAAGGAAGTGAGTTGGGCACCATTACAGATGTTTACCGAGGACAGGGAGCACAAACAGGGCCGGGTAGAGCCGGCAATTAGCACAACAGAGGGTTGAGGATCGAGCCTCGCCTGGGCAAACAGTCGCCAAGAGTGGCTCACCCACTGAAACAATAGCTCAGCCCTCCCGATGTCACTCACACTTTCACATGCAAATTAATTTGGGGGGAGCAATCCGCCCTGATTTACAAGTGCCACTCGAACCATTCAACTTTTGGGTTTCTGTTTTTGATTCTTGTTCAGAGAGCCCTCTGTGTACCCATGCTAACTAAATAAATTAGTGATTATACAAGTAGCGGGGATCTAAGTTAGATCCTTTAGTAGCTAATTCCTTATAAAAACACTATTGGAATAAAAAGGATAAACATAAATGTTTGATTAGGAAATTAATCAAATATAATTCGAAAATCCTTAAATTCAACTTTAAGTAAATTTATATAATTAAAAATTCAACTATTCAACGATAGGTATATCATAAATGTCTATTTTAAATGTCTCGGATTTAAAAAACAAACACAAAAAATTCATTCATTTAATTAGCTTTGAAATGTTGCAAAACAAACTTGCATTGATTAAAACCTACCTTAAGATGCGGAGGTAAAAATAGACCAAGAAGAAAATTGTAGCTTAATATGTGACTCATATTTGTATAATCATATTGTGAGAGCAGATACTAGATGTCAAGAGGAACAAAAAAATTCATATTACCCGTTGTCTGATTTTGAATTTCAATTTAGGGAGGAAAATCAAATCTTGAGATTTTTATTCATGGCTATTAGTCATGGTTTTCATCAGAAAAACTAAAATATATCTTCGTGATATGTACCTACAGAAAAATAAGTGGTACAAAAAGAAAGATGAGTAAGTTTCCCAGAAAATTTAAGCTTCCTCAAGATAGAAAAGCAATCGTCGCACGTTATACAGAAAATTAAATATATATATTTCTCTGAATATTTTGGCATTCCAAGCAGCTCTTCATCAGGTTTTAAATTTTCCGGATTTCAACAAAATTTAGACTAACAGTTCAATATCGGACTATGAGTCATATGAACTTTTTTTTCCACTTGAGGTTAAGTTTTCTGCTCTCACTATATGGACTAGACATAAATGAGACACCCGGTACATGCTTCCCCAGTACACTTGTTGTTGCCCTGTGACACCCACAGGGCACGGGAGATTTTTTACTCCCTTTAAAAATCTGCCGTTTTTGAACCCGCCGCCTTGGGCATAAAAGACTATTATGCTAGCCACTACATCACAATTGAACATTATATTAATTAAAATACGACTATAGTGAAGGAGCATGCTCGAGTATATGTGTACTAGGGGTGGGCATAATCGTATGATCGTCATAATCGAATGATCGGACTTCGATGATTTCGATAACCGAATGATTCATGTATCCCGGAAGACAATATGGCGAAATTCCCCCCCCCTCTATGATTACCGAGCTTAGGTGCAAATATCCATATAATTTATATGATGAGAAAAAAAAATCCTCTTAATCTTCTTTACAAAATTTAAACAAAATAATAAATTATCCGATCATTCGATTATGCCCAACCCTAATATTTTCATGTATCATTGAATATATATTGTTAAAAACTTGCTCATTCGTTTCTCTAGACCATAATCGATTAATTCGAATATTGAAGTAATCGAATGATCTGATAATCGTCATTCGATTATGCCCACCCCTATTGTGTACCTTAAGGAATCCATCCTTTGCACTTTATGTTTCTCTTCAATATAATCATGTTAAAACCTTATTTCACTCTTTTTTTTTCTTTTTTTTTAATATTTCTTTAACTATTGTACTTTTAATTCTGCATTTAATTACGTAGATATTTATGAGTTCGGTGATTTAATAACGATATTTTGGAATACCACAAATTTATTTAATTTGGATTGATCTGTTTTTCAAAGTGTCTTTCTTGTATGCTAATAGTTAGAATAGTCAACATTAAAAAAATATATAAATTAAGAACTTAATGTCTTTAGTACAGAATGAGGACTTGTAATTTGTTTATATATATATATATATATATATATATATTTATTTTTTTTTTTTTTTTTTTTTTTTTTATAAAGTCTATAAAGCATCACATATGTTTTTTCCGGGTTTAATGCTCTTCCCTGTTCCAATTAGGGTAAAAATGTACCTTAAACATTTTGCTATTTCACTTAAGGATTATTCTACATGTACCAATTTATCCTAACTAGAGCGGTATTCCAACAGGCCAAGGGCGGCCTCATGCGCCTGTTGAGCCAGTAGAAGAAGAAGAAGAAGAAGAAGAAGAAGAAGAAGAAGAAGAAGAAGAAGAGTGGTATTCTCGAGATTCACTCAGTGGGACTCAACTAAACAAAATTCTAAGCACTTCAGACGCATTCGATCCGGTGTCTAATGTGTTTTTATAGTCGTACGTGTATAGTTATACCATTAGATACATAGCACATTTTATTTTATTTTTTTCGACTTTTGTCGGTATTGTATAATCTTGTATTATATCTGGTGCTTTTAGTATAGTGTTTTCATAGCTCAAAATGTCCTTTATGTAATAATGTTTTCTAGAAACGTAGCTTAACTAATGATTAATTTTCCTATTTCATTGCCATATTATTCAGTTACTTAATATAAACAGAAAGTTAGAAGCTTTCTCTTTAATTTTTAAAGGTTCGCTTGCCAGTTGTATATCAAATTCCTTCCTGCATGATGTAATACTCTTACCTTCGACTAAAAGAACATCTTTCCCATCGTTTTTCTGCTGATAAGCTGTTGCTTTTTACTTCCCACGTGGGTTCTATTGTTTTCTGTTTATACTTATAGAAACATTTTCGTGTATGATTTTTTTTTTTTTTTTTTCGATTATTTCATTTTACTATCTTCCTCATTTTATTAAGTTAAGCCAACATCGCTCTTTATTTTTTGAACTTAGGAGTCTTTTTTTTTTTTTTTTTTTTGTGGGTTTTGATACGCTCCAGTTCTATTATATCGAATAATTATTGACTCAAATAGCCTGATCCATATAATTCTAAAAGGACTGTTATCGGTTAATTTCATTTGATTACTCTTCTTTTATTTGATTATTTGAATTTTCTTTATTTGTGCGTGATTTCTTTCCATTATTTTTATTCCCCATTCTGACAACATAAGAATCATTTTTAAGTATTTCCATAACTTCTCCTTCAAGTCATATGTGTAAGTCAAAACTGTTACAATCTCGCATTTTGCACGTTCGAAGCCTCGAACTGTTGCAATCTCACATTAAACACGTTGGGATTTGCAACAGTGCCGCCCCGCCCTACAAAGCGTAAGCAGCTAAGACAGTCCCGCCTCACCCAGAAAAACGTGGATATTCGCTCCGGCGTGAACGAACGCGTTAAATATTTTGATATTGACAACGTTCAGAAAATGCTGATACTTATTGGAGTGATATATTGTTGCTATAATCCTTCCAGTATTACATTTGTTAGCCACATTTGTATTTTGCACCACTGTATTAGGTCTGGACTATTAGTAGTCCTCCTAACCCCGTCTTCTATACCAACTGTTGCAGGATAATTATAAGAATGAATAATTATTGAGATCCAACCTGGGGTATTCAGATCCTCCTAGAGTTCATCTAGCCTCTATAAAAATAAGTACCCACATCCGAATTTTGTGACTGATTTTAATTTCGTCTGTTTTGCTGACTTAAAGAGTATGTGTCCTGAATATTCACTGAACTTAGGATCCATCATGGGTTGTAGATGTACAGGTTTTATACTTATGATTGTAGTAAAGTGACTGAAGATTCTATTCAATGCGTAAGACTTTAGTAACAGTGAAGGGAATAAGCCTTGAGTTGTGAACTTGAATTAATTCGAATAGTCTGGGAAACACCATACTGAACCTAATAGGATACCAGTCCGAATGTGTTATTTTTTAAGTTTTCAACAATTACAATATATTATTATATGACAGTTAACGCACATTAAACATTTATATCGATAGAAACATTTTTTTAGTGAAATTTTCAATTCAATGATTGTAAATAGATATGTTTTTCCTTCCGTGATATACCCGCTGCAGACTGCACCACTAACAAAACTGCGCCCATCTTTGTTAGAGGCAATCGATGTAATAATTCGAAGATGTATAAAGGCTATCATAGGATTGCCAGCCAACTCCTGCTCGTCTATGCTGTACTCGCCGCGAAGATACAGGGGTCTAGGGCTTCTGCGTTGCCAATGGGAAGCTCCTCTTCAGCATTGGGCGATTTCTCAGGGATTGGCCGGAGTAACAGACGCCCTGTTTCAAATATTTTTAACTTAACTGAGGAGATCCGCGAGTGCACCGAACTACTGCGGATTGAGGGAAATGCCATGGAGGCCCATCTTTCTGTAAAGAGAGCGAGACAGTTCTTGAGGGAAAAGTCTTTTGAGGAGTGGAGCCAGTGCAAGTGGCAGGGTGTAGTCGTGGTCCATTTTAAAGCCAACCCGAGCGTAAACAGGTTTATGTTCGATCGAAAGATGTTAACAGGATCAGAGTGGACCAACGCACTCAAATTGAACATAAACTACGCACCACTTCGTGGAGTCCCTGGATCAAGATGCCAGGGTAACGAGGCTGTTGGACCCCTCTGCCGCAGATGCGGTCGAGAGTTAGAAACCCCTTCACATGTGTTGGGAAAATGTCCACATAACATGCTTCTCGTTACCCGCCGGCACAACCGCATAAAGAAAGAAATAGCAGAACTTTTGGAAGTGAAAAAGTATAAATGTTTTCAGGAAGTTTTTTGCTTTGATACAGATGGGTCGACAAGATTTGTGGATATCTTGGCATTTAATGCCACAAAAAATGAAGCACTGATAGTGGACCCCACTATCAGATATGAAACAAATGACCAGGAACAAGGCAAGAGGATTCAAGAGGAGAAAGAGAACATTTATACAAAATGTATTCCATACCTGAGGGAAAAATTTCGTGAGGAGTTCGGTGAAAGGGAATTTAAAGTCGTGGGACTTTGGTTCGGAAGCAGAGGGACCATCCCAGTAGCCACTGGATTATTTTTAGAGAACTATGGACTCGGAAAAAATGAAATGCAAAACATGGCCGAGACCATAATCTTGGACTCACTGGGAATCCTGCATCACCATATATATTGAGGCTGGTCTGGATTTTCAGATGTCCATGATCGATTTCAAAATTAGTAAAATATATGTATTTCCTATTTGGCAGAATCTCTCTCTATCTTTTTTCTTCTTTAAGATTGTCTTCGGGATTGATGCGGTATGCTGTGTACTGTAGCAACTCAGCGAAGTTGAGCAGCAGATCCAAATTGGAATTTCCTCCTCCTATTGAGTATTTAAATTTGTTAAAACTGTCAGTACGCATAAAAATCAATCTTTTAGTCGATATGAGATCCGGATTATTATGGATACCTTTAGAGTATTAGATGGCTGCTCATTTCCTGAAGATTTTATGTCAATGGATCCTGCATTGATTCTTTATTTACACTATCATTTCTATACTATTCAACTTTCTGATGTTAGGATTAGATATAGTGCATTGTACGAAAAATAAATAAATGACGTTGAACCATACTTCGTATACCGCAGACCCGACGTGCTTGCAAAGCAAGAGCTGCGAGGCTGCTGAAGAAACATGTTGCGCAACTTTCGGAGCGTGTAGAAAGTGGCGACGTAACACTCCTTTCACTCTCTGCTTCCAGGCCGCACTTCCGGTCGCCATTTCTTCGTCATTTTTTTAATCTGTACTTCTTCGGTCGTGACATAGTCCAATTCCTCTTGGACATGCATCATATCAGTGCATTGTTGTTGCTCCAAAACAATTATGACAATTCCCCCTTTATTATGCAGGTCAAAGAGAATTCCACCCGACCTATATTTTCTTGATTTATTATTTGAACAAACTCAACACAAAAACACTTTTCAGTAATATTAATATCCTATTCAGTTTAAACTTTTATTTTTCAAAAAAGCCCATTTATGATATAATTTTCCGGCCCATCTGGGCATATGGAATCGAGCTTTAGGGCTCTACTAAACCATCTTATTCCTCCTCCATCCGATCCAAAATCCTCAATGCTCCTTAGTTTGTTACGAATAAACTGATCCATAAAGACCTTAATGTTCCAGATGTTGCTAATTTGGTCCGAACAAGATACCATTTTTTCAATCCTTGTTTCCTCTTCCATTCCTGATAATCCTTTGAGGTGTCTGAAGAGAAGATGGCTTCGAGATCTAGTTTACATTATTCAATGGAATACTTCCTGTGGGTAGTGTCTCTCTACAGGCATAACAAGTCATTGTACTATATTTCTATCGCATTTATTTACTTGATGTATTTTTTAATACAATCGTGAACATCAATAAATATTCATCAAATGACTCTCTACCCACCTATCCATCCCACACATCTCTTAAAGCGATTAATAAGCCTCGGGATCTACAAACTTAAATAAATATTGCTACCGATAGGTAGTTTCTTCACAATTTTTTTTTTCACGCTCATAATTATAATTCAGTACTTTTACTGGTTGTAATTATATCATATACTTTTGTAAAAATCAACATTATATATATTTAATTTTTTTTTCCTGATTTCGAATCTAAATCTTGATATTATAAAAATATATAATATAAATAATATTAAAATATTTGTCCAAATGATCATATTTATCCGTATATTTTTCCTTACTTATAAACACGTTTGAAATTCGTAATTCAAAAGAATATGGTGAAAGGCATAAACATCTTTAAACCTGTTTGGTAAATTTATCTGAATTCTTGGGCGATTATTCAGAACCCAGATTTAAGACTGGCTTTGTGGTGATCGTTTTTATTCGCATTTTAATTGGTCGCTAGATACGACGTCATTTTATGTTTTCCGTTTTCCGCATTCTTCCATTGTGAGATTTGGAACAACGTAGGAGCCAAAATATTATAAATCCGTATAACCGACAAAAATTAAATTTAGTGCCAAATACTTAACATTCAGAGCCATTTAGGTATTAGTAATTTAGTTTTAGTTCCTTACTTAAATTTTCTTTACATCTTATTTTACGTTTTAGTTTGAAAGTGTTAATAATAAGTAAAAATATTTATTTAGCGTTATAGAAATAAATACAAAGGTTGATTATTGAAAATAATAAACAAAAAAAAAAAGTTAATAGTCTTAAAAACCAGATGGTATAATAACGTTTAGTTATAGTTGGCATAAACTTTATCATCAGAAGGAACATTCCCTACGTACAAAGTACCTACATGGTTTTCTTTACTGTAGTCTTTCAAAAACAAAATCTTCATAATTAGGCCTAAAATAATTCTTATATGTACATATTTCTTTACCACGAATCATTGATTTTTCGTTATATACTTTAATTTTAACCACATCTATAGAGCAAAGGTGAAATGTTGTTTTTCCCACTACGTAGTATCAGTTGTTATCTTATTTTTTTCTATTATTATTAAGTTTATTTATTCACTTAATCAGGTGAGCGTATCACACGATTTTCACTTACCTCAATCATTAAAATCAATTCAAGAATTTTGAAATAAAATCAGAGATAAAGAAAGGTTTAAGAAGTAATTAAATTGAGTTTCGATAGAAACATGCGTTTTAAATAATTTATCATATTATCATTCACTACAGACAGATAGTTATATCGTATTTTTATCACTCTCCATTAACTTTTACAACATTTAGTAGAAGATGATATTTTTTCTAACATCTTTAGCTTTCCAAGGGTATATTATATATTTATATTACTGTCATTATTTTCAAAAGTTTACCGAAAACAATATTTTGGCTCTTTTCTCCTTTAGTCGTTTTTATCAAAATCTATCAACTTGTATATTTAGACATTTTTATCAATGCCAATAAGATGATAGGTTAATTTTTTGGAATCTACAAAATCAAAGGTACTTCGAAGGTAGAAAAATGTATTTATCTATTTCAGAATGAAACCTTGATAATATTATATTAAATATTAAATCTCTAGAGCTGTTTTTGAGGAAACTGTAAAAAGTTTTAGAATGCTAAAGTTTATATCTAAGGAGTGGTTTTTCAGGTTGGCCGATTTTGATAAAAATAAAAAAGTTTCTGTAACGTATCGGGCGTATAGTTATATAAAATTTCAGTTTCGTTTGATTTTTCGATATTGTGCTAGACTTACAAACTCACTATTTCGCGTAACTTGGTTATTTGGACTCAGAGGACTCGTATTTACCGCGTATTTCCGCTGAAAATTTAAATTAAAAAATATTCATGGTCTCAATACTTTCCCTTACTATATATTTCATTTATAGGTAAGTGAAAGTAAAAATTTATATGTTCTTTTATAGATTTTCAACGTTCTTGCATTTAAAGATCAAGAAATATAATAAAATGTAACATTTGTGTAACAAGCCTATTTGGTTCCATGTCTTGAACAATTTCGCCGTTAATTGTTGTCGAATCGCAGTCGGTTTTGGAAATCGAAAGTAAGGAAGAACTGTATAGGAAGGTGATCAGACATTGCCAAGGTGACTTGCTCAGTTTCCGAAAGCCATAAACTTGAGGCCGTGCCTAGCTGGAGGCACAACTAGCACATCGCCCTTGTAACAGTTGCCAACAGCCTCAGTGAGTAAGTATAATGTAAGTATACTGCGCCACAACATCTGACTTTACCTGCTTTGGTTATCCAATGAGTAGGCATTAATCTTCTTTTGGAGTCAAGATCGTTCTCTCCTTTCTGTGATCCAGAATGCTTTTAGAGACAAGGCTGTTGGGAGATAAGGGAATGAAAAATCTGATGTTCGCATAGTATTAGAGTAACGTCCTATTTAAAAGGAATTCTAAAATTTTACATTTGGCTAATGCAGCAGTGACTCTTTGAATAATTGCATGTCTGATGCATTATTTTATTTGTATTATTTATTTAGACGAGTAGAAAGACCATGTTAAGATTGTGTGGCTGCCGATTTAGGTAGATTTCTTTGTGTCATGATTTGGGAGGCTGCAGCAGCTGAAACAGCAAATTAGCGGTCTATTATTCAGCAGGTTAAATCTCAAACCATTGGGATGTGGGGTCTATAAATAATAAAAGTTATTTAAATAAACATAAATTGAATTTACGTATTGCTTTGATATAATTTAACAAAATAGAATACACTAGTTTCATGAGAATGTTGTAATAAATACGTGAAATATCAAGGTCGTAGAAGGGTGTAGGAAAAGTGGCAGTTGAAAGACAACAATTAAAGTAATGACGGAATGTTACCGTTAACAACCGGTCCCAAGAACTAGTTAGGAGCTATATGACAGTTGATATTTTGAAGATACGTGTAATTAGTGTTATGTTGATTTAATGATTTAAGTAATAGTTTTATATATTTTTGCCTGTCATAAAGTTGCTTTAATTTATAATAAGTCTACGGTTGTATCCAAGTTCTTTTTTCGGAACGCTGATATTTACTATATATGTTGTTTTGTTTTTGTAGGAGAAACCGAAAAATAATTTAAACAAAAAAGTATTATTTATCTTATTGGTCAACATAATATCTGACTATTTCAGCAAAGTCGAATGATTCATACTGTGAGGCCAACACAAAATAAAATTGTATCCATCTACAGGCCTTATATACAACCAACGCTAAGATAACGGCTATTAAATGGTCATTTATTACATTAATTTACGAATGTTTATAGCAACAAGGTATTTAGTTTCTGTAAAATTATTTTTATTTAGCCATTTCTTTTTTCAGTAATAATTTAATGGGAGGGAGGGAATGTGTCCTCTTTTAACTTCCTTTTGATCTCCCATTGATAAAGCTTGGTAGCTTTTATAGCAATCACGTTCATGACATTGTCCCTCTTCTTAGCTATATGTGTTTATTAGGACACACAAAAAATGATGTTTCTTACATATATTTTTTAAATAACAAAGAAAGGTATATACTTTTCTTTTCGACCATAATTACGGTCATTCACGAAAAAACCCTCTTTACCATAGTATCCACTATTCTGGTATTGAGGGATATTCCTGTAAAATCTAACTGTATTTCTGAACAGAACAATACCTTCACAATAGAGTGAAATTTAATTTTTATGTTTTGGCCTTTATTACAACATTAAGTGTATTTTTACAGGTTTCGAGGTAGAATTTGTATAAATAAATAGAATTAGAGGCTGAGCCATTTTTTCTGGAATTATTTAATTAATCACTTTTGTTTATCTGAAATTGTTTCTTTCAGTTTCGCGGTTTTTAAGATTTTTTGCACTCTTACAATCCCTCCAAATTCAATCAGAAGGTTGATAAATTATTGATACTTTTTATTTTATTTTTTTTATTTATTGAGATATATTACAATTTGTTTCTATATGAACATTAGTAATATTGATATAAGATCCCATTCACACAATATAGAATAGAATAGAATAGAATAGAAAAATGAACTTTATTCTGGGACATAGTCCCTTAAGAATAACATTGATGTTACAAATAAATATAGCTCTTCTGGCCAGAATACATTAAATTGATTGAATTATTACAAACTTAATTATTTACATAAATAAAGTATATTAAAAGAAAAATATATATACACACACCTACATACATACATACAAAAATCATAAAGTAATAATAATAATAATGATAATAAGTAAAATAGAATGAGAAAATAAAAACAACTAATTTTCCGAAAAAAAAAAAAACACAAAAAAACAAAAACAAACAAAAGCAAAGTCAAATAAGCATTTAGTCATTATAATCAATAAATTATCAGATTTAAGATCAACAAGCGTCTGTGAGGGATAATAGATGCTGGAAAAGGAGATATTTAAATGTGGATAAGGAAGAAGCACGACGTATATTGGAAGGAATGGAATTCCAGAAAGCAGTGGAACGGGCAAGAAAGGATCGATCATAGGCTTTTGTTCTGTGGGATGGGATATAAAGGTCGGAGTGGCGCGATCTTGTCCCAAGCAAGTGAACTGAGGATTTAAATTGAAGGAGACTGTGGATATAGGAAGGATGCTGGGATTTTATCGTTTGGTAGAGAAAGGACCCAAGGAAGTACTGTCTGCGTGTGGAAGGGAGGAGCCACTTCAACTCGGTGTAGAGGTGAGTCACGTGAGTCCGTCTCGAGGTACCAAAAACAAATCTCAAACAGCAATTCATAATACGCTTTACTCTGTTCTCAAGTACCATACAGAGGCCACCGTACACCGCACAGCCGTAGTCAAAGTGGGGAAAGATGAGTGAGGAGACAAGGATTTTACGCGTTGATTCGGGAAGAAGGTGACTGGAGCGATGGAAAAACTTTAGGGTGCTTATGGCTTTCCGAGAAATTTGTGCAATATGGGGTTTCCAGGAAAGGGATTGGTCAATTATAATTCCTAGGTTTTTGACAGAGGGACTGAAAGCAATGGGATGACCATTTAGGAATAAGGTTGGAAAGGTGGAGTTGGATCTCAGGAGGGGATTGGAACCAATCATAATAGCCTGAGTTTTCATAGCGTTTAAGCATAGCTTATTCAGGTTTGCCCAGGCACAGATTCTATCTAGGTCTGCCTGAATAGCGGCAAACGCTGATGATAATTCGGACGGAGGGAAGGAGAAATAAATTTGGAAATCATCGGCATAGAGGTGATGGGAGCAATGGACTATTGATTTAGGGAGATCATTGATGTAGCAATTGAATAGGAGAGGGGAGATGCTGGAGCCCTGGGCCACACCTGCCGAAAGGGCGAGGAAGGATGATAAAGGATGATTAGGAATGTAAACGGCTTGGGTTCGACCGGAAAGGAATGATTGGAACCAGCGAATAGCGCTGTTGGAAAAGGATAGTGCATTTAGTTTGGTAAAGAGAATAGAATGGTCTAAGGAGTCGAAAGCTTTCGAGAAGTCAAGAAGTATTAAAACTGTTAGTTTCTTTTCGTCCATGGCAGTATGTAAGTCATTAGTGATTTTGGCGAGGGCGGATTGTGTGGAAAAGCCTGAACGGAAACCAGATTGGAAGGGATCAAGTAGCTTGGACTTTTCAAGGAATTCGGATATCTGAGTCTGGATTATTCTTTCGAGAGGTTTTGAAAGGTTTGAGAGAATGGAAATAGGTCGATAATCTTTAGGAAGGACGGGGTTTGCGGTTTTGTTAATGGGATGGACTAAAGCTTTTTTCCAAGAGCTAGGGAATACTGAATTTTGAAGGGAGAAATTATATATAAAAAGGAGAGTGGGGAGGATTTCAGGAAGGCATAATTTTAACAATTTAACAGGAATTCCATCAAAACCAAAGGAATTGGTGGTAGATTTCATAATGGAGGAAATAAGATCACTTGGAGAAATGTCAGAGAAGTAGAAATTATCGGGGTTGAATAAAGGAGCTGAAGAAGATTTAGGAGGGGACAGAGTAGACAAATTTGAAGACGGGGATACAAAATGGGAATTTAGTTCATCAGGAGATATCTGTGTTTCATGTGAAGAAGAGGATTTGCAGAGGGAGAGCTTACGGAGAATGAGCCATTTTGTTTTCGAGTCAGGAGCTGTGGAGAGGGCTTCTTGGAAATAAATGGATTTTGCTCGTCTGATAGTTGTCTGTGTCAAGTTACGCAGTGCCCTAAACGCTTGATAGTCGTCAGTCAGTCTTGTACGTCTAAAGCGCCTACGGGCAGCCTCACGTCTTTTTTGTAGGTCTTTAATTTCTTGACTCATCCAGGGAGCAGGTCGGCGACGAAAGGTGATGGTTTTGAATGGTGCGTGGATATCAAGGATATGAAGAAGATTAGCAGTGAGGATATCAACCATTGAGTCAATAGATGTACAGGAATAGATTTCGCTCCAGTTAATATTTTCTAGGTCAGGTAAAAGGATTTCACGGGTCAGGGCGTCCAGGTTACGAAAAGTGAACGTTTTGGGTAGGAAAGCAGGGGTTTGGATATTATAAGAGATTTGGATAAGGTCATGAGATGAAAGGAATGGTACTGGATGCTGGGAGGCGGATAAAAGGTTATGCCTTGAGTCGATAACATGTAGGTCCAACCAGGTGTCAGACCTCAAGGTATGGTGAGTTGGGGCATAAGGAACAATGTAGAGATGGAGAGAATAAAACAGGTTTTCAAGGTAGTGTTTATCGTTGGAGTCAGAAAGGAGGTTGGTATTAAAGTCGCCAGAGATTATAATATGGTTGTAATAGGGAACATAGTTATAGAGGAATGATTCGAGGGATTGATCAAAAGGAACCAGAGGAGGACGGTAAACTACAATATACAGGAGAGAACTTGAGTTACAGGAAATTTCGACAAGAAGGAATTCAACATAAGGGTGATCATAAGGGAATGAGACATCAAGGATTCGGGATTTGAGGCTGTTGTGAACAAAAAGACCTACACCTCCACCGTTCCTGCCGATACGATCGTGCCGGATAAAGGAATAGTCAGGAATAGAAACTGAGGAAGAAGGAATATAGGATTTTAGCCAGGTTTCAGTGACTGCAATAAGGTGGTAAAAATTTTTGGTGAAGTAATTAAGGAACTCATCATAATGAGCGGGTAAGGACTGTGCGTTAACATGGCAGGCGGTAAGGACGTTAGACATACAAAAAAGGAAATAAAGTTGTTTGAAGGAAAAACGCTTGCTGTAAAACGAAATTGTGAATATACATCAGAAATAAAGAGACCGTTGATAAAATGATATAAGATAATCTATGAAAGAAAAAAACAAAATAAGTTAAATTAATAGCTTGTCTCTGTGAAAAAAAAGAAAAATAATAATTTGTTATGAGCAGGATAAATACAAAAAGGTTTTTAGGACCAGAAGGTTGACAGTTCCCAGAGCGTCAGCCAAACACGTCGAGATCTTGACACCTGTCTATATAGATAACCGGGTGACCATCATCCTTTCGGCAGCGCACTCTGCCTCCCGCGAACCACACGTATTTAATTTTTTTCGCAGATCTTACTTGACGGGCGAGCCAGTACAAATGCCTATTTGTTGGCGACATCTCTTCGCTGAGATATATTCGGTGGAAGTCATTTTCCTCCCAGCCGATGTCTCGCGTGGAGAAGTCCCTCTTCACTTTACGCTGTTGTACTATTTCGTCCCGTAGCGATTGCCTGACGAAACGTGCGATTATAGGAGGTGGCTGCTTGTCGTCTTTTCGCGGCCGCCGCCGCTCTACTATATCGAGGTCTTTGGTGTCGATTTTGATCCCGAGTCCCGCCGCAACGCTGGACACCAGGGCTGCCGGAGTTTCCCCGGGGCGAACCGGAACGCCTCGGATTTCAACCGATCTGCAGAGCAGACCTTGCTCTGCTTTATTGAGGCGGACTTCGAGTTCGTTCACTTTATTTTTTAAAACTTTATTTTCCGTAGTCACATCTTCGATATGCTTCGCTTGAACTTCCAGGTGTTTTTCGATTTTAGAAAGTCTATCGTTTAATTCGAAACTGAGTTCGCCGTATTTATCTAGTGAAGATTTTAAATTTTTAATTTCTTCATTCACTTCGGCGCGTAAGTAATTAACAGCAGCGAGTATGTCCGCTGCCGTGGGTTCGGCAATCTTCGTGGTAGACTCGGCTATCTTCGGTGAACGATCGGTCGTTTTCGATATACTTCTAGATGGGCTAGGAGATTTTTCTTTGCTTGACCCGGCATTCTTTCTTCCTAAGACACACTTATTGCAAGTCCATTGTGTTTTTTGGGCTTTGATAGTCTCAGTGTCTTTATCAGTAAGACTGCAGCACCTGCCGTGAAAAATCACGCGACACTTGCTACAGCTCACATTGTTTTTGTCTTCACGGGTGATCGTGGTCTCACAGACTGTGCACAGCACCATTGTGTTTAATTAAAATTAAATAGAAAAAAAAATTATAACTCACTGGTGTTATTAGTGGTAAATATTGTCCGTTAATCCTCTGAGGCTTCGGGATTAACTCTAGATTCACTGCTGTAGCTCCGTAAGATAAGATGTTTTATTCTCTGTTATTATTAAATAATAACAAATCACTATTTTAAAATAAGTTTTTAGTAATTTTTAGTGAAATAATCAAAAAGTAATTAAAATAATAAAAAGAAAACTTATAAATAGCAAGAAAGACGAGAAAGAACACAGAGTGATGTCGACTAGATGCTGTCTCTGGCCAGACTGATATATACAGTATACAATGATAAAGTCAAATTAAATATAATATATATACAAAATAAGAAAACAAACAACAACCTATAATTGGGATAATTACAAATAAATGATATATATATAGAATTAAATAATAATAAATATAAAAACAAAACAAATCAAAGCATTAAACTATAATTGAGATAATTAAAAGTTTGCAAACAAACAAACATATAACTATATACAAAATTTACAAGTGCTATAGGGATCCCAGACTGGGCTTTTCCCTCCACTTGTGGAGGAAAAAGCAGAATCCAAGAGATCCTAGCGCCTCGCTCTCAGCCGCGTCACTGGTGTGACTCAGTGGAGGCCGAACTAGGGTGCAATAGCCACAAACATACATTACATGAGTGGAGGATCTGACCAGTGTCAGAACACCAATTTAAACATTTACGAAACGCCGTTTCAATCTTCGAGGAGGATTGTAGGGATGGGTGGTGCTGGATAGGGATTGTGCTAGAGGGTTAGGATGACTAAGGTTCTGATGAAATTTGGAAAATTTGGATGGTACCAGATCTAAAATAAACGGAATTTTAGGGTCGTGGTGTAGGGTACAGTTGGTAACGTAATAAGGAGCATTAACTATTGTTCGGAGGACTTTGGATTGGAAGGATTGGATGCGTTTGATGTTAAAATGTTTTGCTGTTCCCCACAGTTCAAGTCCGTAGGTCCATATTGGTTTCAGTACTGTCTTGTATATTAGTAATTTGTTGTCAACTGTAACATCTGCGGTTGAGTTCTTTTCTTTCAAGTCTTAAGACACAGTCTAAGAAGGCTTTTGTGAATTTTTAAGAAAGAGCTTTCTTATGGATTTTTCCGATTAGTAACTATCTATTTTGTATTGGAGTGCAATACAAATACGACATCTTTAGGGCCCTGAGCCCAAATGGCTAAGTCTCGTAAAATGATATTTAAAACAAGAATATGCCTGGGATGTTACCGCAATTCTTTGAACAAACTTGACTGACCATAAGCGCCATTTTATACCATCCCTTTTTTCACCTTTTTTTTTACGATTTTATCGCTATAACAATGTAAAATTTAATAATGTTTGATATCATTTAGGTTTCACTCTAATTTAAATAGTCAGAAAAGGCCGATATTTTAAAATGTATTCCTTCAATTTTCCTTTATTGTAGTATATTAAAAACAAAATTATACCGGTTTCATGTTGTTAGCATCTA
This sequence comes from Piezodorus guildinii, assembly GCA_023052935.1. Classification (NCBI taxonomy): domain Eukaryota; kingdom Metazoa; phylum Arthropoda; class Insecta; order Hemiptera; family Pentatomidae; genus Piezodorus; species Piezodorus guildinii. Next base: position 52,602,495 of record CM041292.1, read on the forward strand.
CAAAAAACTGATGCATATACTAGATGACCGAATTAAATAACCAAGTGAAAGAGAAAAGCGTAACAAAATTGTTTTTTTTTTTACCTATCCTAAGTATAACTTATAAATGTATAATAGACCGTTAGAAAACGGTTGTATAAGCTAATAGGAAGTGATGAAAATGTTTCCATCAAAACTCAATTTAATTATTTAAGATTTTTTTAAACTCTAACTTCAAATAAAGATCATTAGTTTAATTTAATTAGGGAGGTGAGGAGAGTCGTACGTTGCGCGCACCAGATTTTTTTTATTTAGGTGAAGAATTTTTTATTTTTTAACTTGCAATTTACGATTGAAATAATTGCATTTTTGTTGTGGGTATTATTGGTTGATACATTATACCTGTGAGACAGTTGTGACGGGTTATCAATCTTATAGGTTACCAAAATACTTCGAGATTTAATTCGTAGGTTGTTAATGTTTCGTATCTTTTAGAGTTTAATTTAAATTAAGCCTTAAGTAATATATTAAAAATATTTGGATAATTTATTATTGAATACGTAAGCTCCTGTCTAACTGACGGATTTATAATTATTGTTATTAACAGGACCACGAAAGTCCTGATTTCATTGTCAATAAGTATCATCTATTAGAGTAGACAAAAATCAAATACTTTTCTTTAAAATTACGTCAAATAAGTAGCTGGACTATTAAGTTCAATAACTACTAAAATTGAACGGTTTTCCCAGTTTCCTACGTTCAAACTATCACTTCTATTACTCCTAATAGACATCTGTTCTGCTATACGCTCTTGAGCTTGATGATCATTAAAATATGGAGGAGAAGAGAAATGAGGATATGTACGAAGAAGGATATCGATGGTAATATACTCTTCATCATTAAGGAGCTTTCACATCTATCAGCTGTTGCAGTTCCCTCTCAGTTGGAATAACAATAATTGCAAAAAATATAACATACTAGATAGGCCAATCATCCACCTTTCTTTGGAACATTACGAGAGCACGGTGAGAAAGTCAATCTATCTCGTTGTTGCCAGTGACAGTGTGCTACGGATGAAAGTTGCTGAAACGAAATGCAACCTTGGTGGGGAGGTCTAGTCAGCACAACACATCTCCTTCATTGTCAACATCAGCCTTTGTGTCCGAGACGTTGACCGTGTACGGTTTATTCTCTAGGGTCATTCACAACTTGTATTACATGAATATGGTTGTACTCTCATGGAAAATTGAATGAAGCACCATTTTCGAAAAACGTTTAGGCTTAATAACTATTAATTTGCACTTTATTGAAGGACCCGCCAATTTAAAGCTTTTCTTATGCACTTCCATTCATCTTCACATGCATTCAATGTTCTTCGAGAACACTGTTCTTTATTGTATCTAGTATTATCAGAGTCCCTTAAGAAAAAACATAAAAGCTCCTGGAATATAATCGAATATTCTGGAACATGTTCATTTATTTGCTTTAATAATGTAATTAAACATTATTCTAAAGCCAAAGTGATCATGATATAAACCAGTTAAGCCTGTTTAGAAATTATATATTGAATATTTAATTTTAAATAAACATAATGTTATATAAACAATGCTTAATGGATATTATATTACAATGAATACGCCATCATCACAATAAAAATTTGGAATTATAAAATGGTCATTGTAAAACTTCAATTTTGTTATCTGAAAAAATATTGATATTAGTTTTAAATTTTATAAAATCTTAGGGAAAATAATTTTGCCCATCACATCTTTTAGTGAATTCTCTAACCGTTTACATAAAATTGTTACTCTCACGCACTTATATATGAAGTATTGCGATCGTAAAACTTTTTCAATTCCAGCTTCAACGGAAATAATAATAAATTTAGGGTCTCTGAGTCCAAATAACCAAGTCACTAGAAAAGGTTGTGTGTGTATGTATGTGTTAAGCCTAGCACCAAAAATAAAATATCCTACGGAACTGAAATATTATGTTAAGACAACGATACGCCCGAGTTGTTTCAGTACCGTTTTCATTAGCCCGGCCAACCGGAAGAGCCACTGTGTACCATGCATTTTGCACCTTTTTACGATTTTCTCAAAGACGGCTCCAACGATTTCATTTAAATTTGCTAAATCGGTGCTAAATTTAATGGGTTTTAATATCATGTAGGTTCAATTTTAATTAAAATATTCTTACAGGGCTCAAATGCCGATTATTCCGGATTTTTTCCCTCTGAAGTTCCTTTAATTGTTTAGGTTCCAAAAAACTAAACATGTCGTCTTAATAGCATTGATAAAAAGCGGATAAATATACAATGAACGAATTTGATAACCATCTAAAAGAGAAAAGGGGGAAAAATATTTTCTTGGTAAATTTATTTTTTTCGATTGTTGTAGATAATAATATAATAGATTATTTAATAACTCGATGTAATTACTTCTTTAACTTTTTTTTATTTGTTTATTAATTTTTTTCTATTCTTTTTGACTTTTTTATCTCTAGCTGTATATAAAACTTCTGAAATTGATTTAGATAAGGAGCTAAGTAAAAGTCGTGTGTTGCGCGCCCCTGATTTTTTTTTCACTAAGAATATAATCGATAGGTAAACTATAGCATATGTATAAAGGTTAAATAATAAGACAGTTTTAGGATTATCGAATAACATGTAGGTTTATATGTATGGCTAATTTGATTATTTTCCACTGCTATAGTTAATACATACCTCAAATACATTTGTACTAATTAGGCTAAAATTTCTATTTTATTTTTTTCCTACAGATCTTTTTTTTTTTTTTTTATCATTATGTGCATGCTTAGTGTATGTAATTTACTTTTAATACCATGCTACTTGATTACTATTATAATGAAGTTTAAAAATAGAATTCTTAGATAAACATAGTATTAATATATCGTAATTTTACAATATTAACTTAATGGATACAAAGCATCTAAATATTTTATAAATAATTCTAAATCTGTAAAAGTATAAAAATAATTTCATCTGTAATTTAAATGATTATGATAGTTTATAGACGTATTTAATATTTGTATTTATTCTTTTGGTGTGTTGAGTTACATTCCTATGATTACTAGCCCATGATAATAGCAATGCTACATACTTAAATAAAACTGATTAAGACGTGATAATTTTCAAAACTTTACTTTCCGGTTAATCCAAGTTCACTCCTTATTATATGAGTATATCCATATCTATATATTTCTAATAGGTATATAAATACTTGTATCAAGTTTTTCTTTAATAAACCTAAGATGTTTTGTATGTGCCAGAGTTATCAAAATTCAGCTCAGGGGCATTTGTAATGAAGATGTTAAATTTTATGAACGTTTAAAAAATTAAAAGCTTCCTTGATTACCCAATTTCAGATCATTAAAATTTTATTTGTTTGTTGTTTTTTTTACTGACTATTTTATTATACTTTTATTAAGATAAATCATTCACTCAATTTCCTTAAGTTTTAATGAACGAAAAAATAATTTTATCCACCATTTAGACTCCCATTCACCAACAGCCATAATACTTTCTTCAAAAAATTGACTTCACTTTTATTACATTCTGGGTACATCGTGTCGTAGTCCTAAACCTTATTTATTTCCTAAGAAAATTAAAAGTGAAATGCAACATCAAAGCAATTTGAAAGTCAACTTGTCCTCGTAAATAAATGAAAATTATTTCGAAGGTCATAGAGACCAGCTGGACGAGTTGTTTTTTTTTTTTTTTCCAAAGTTTTTCCCTACATGTAAATAGCTTCATTTGGTGCAGTGTCGTCGTAGACTTGTCTTTTTGCATTATGGGAATTTTTTTTTGCAGTCACGTAGCTTTTCGTAATACCACTCCACTATACGCGTTATAATTTAATAGAGTCGAGAAAAAAAAAAATTAAAACTGATGAAATAATTGTTTATTATTGCAACTGAATACAAAAAATCTGGCTCGGTACGCACATCGGTGACCAATCCGTCATAATTAAATTGTTTGTAAACAATCATAAAGAGTATACATGAACACCGCTTAAATTATTCTCAGCAGAATACTCTCACTTTAAAAAAAAATTCTCATAAAAGTAGGCAAATATTTTTTCTGTTTATTTCCCGAGGGTAGATATTTTTATTTATTTATGTAGATTTAGTAGTCTCTTAAACAAATTTCTCTTTCACATTTTCCTTTAATATATGTGTATTTTTAAGCGCACAAAATGTAATTTTATGTTATTTTAAATGTAAAATACTACATGCTTAGAATTCAATAGGAAATATTTGCTGTTTTTTTAATTTAATGTTGTATTAATCTCTCGTCAAAAATGAAGGTTAACAACACCTGGTTTATCTTTCAACGAGTTTGCACCTTAATAATATTTTCTATGTAAATATCTTAAATGAAATTTTATTCTTTTTTATAATTAAAAAAAAAAAAAATCTAGCTATCTAGGAGGAAGGTTCTGTCTTATGTTTATGAATATCTTTTTATGAAACATATGAGGTGCGTATACACTTTCAAAGTTTTCATTTATGATTTATCTATCAATCATTCAATTGGCAATTTGAATACATTTTCGTTTTAGAAGCTTCATTTATTTAACATAATAAAATATTTGAAATTCCAAATATTTGTATTTCCGGTTTTTTTCTTATTATCATAAATTAATAAATCATTTCTAAATGTTTTTTCGTTTTCGTGTATTTTTGGTATAATTAGAGCAAATTATACTAGTTATCGATACTTGAAATTATGTGTCTATACTTTATTACATGATTGAAAACTAATTAATCTAGTTGTTTCGAATATAGAAGTTCCTGCAACATGATAAAAAAAAATCAAAATATATATATTTTTAACTTTTTTAAAAGGTGTCAACCCTAGAATTTTGTCAGAAACTGTCTTTTATTTTAACTGTCGTTTATTTATTTTAACTGTCGTTTTTTTTTCTTCATTGGCTTTTCGTTTAAGAGTTATGATCATATATTTTTTTCATGTCTTTTTCTCCTAAGAATCATAGAAAAAGTCAGCATTAATTAATTTCAAATTTTACTATTAAAGAATGAATAAAATGGTTTTTTAGACAAATTCAGAAAACCGTTTGAATTAAAAAGCTAAAAATTTACATGAATATTTCTATTTGACTCCAAATTGATCCTCCAAGTTTTAGTCAAGAAAGCCGCGGGAGAAGATTCACCATCCTAAAGATTTACCAAGTAGCGATAATTGACTCTCACTTTTTAGGACAAGTGGTAATAATTGGTTCCATTAATGGAGGTAACTGTTTCGATTATTTGCGAGGAACAAGTTACAAAAGGATGTTAGGAAATAACTCGGTTACACGCTAGTATTCAGGTTGGCCAACTTGACTGTTAGTCCTTGCAAAATCCTGCTTCACATCCTTGTTAGGCCGCACTTAAACTAATCCGGACCGAATTGAGATGAATTGCCTCCTAGTAAATAGAACACAGTTATAGGGATAATATTTTATGTGACTATATAAATATCCACTTCAAGAACTAAATCAATTTTTGTTTCTCTCAAACAACTTATTAAATATGAGTTTCACTTTTATCTTTAGTTGGGATTTGTATAATGGTGATTATTATAATTTCATAATTGTGATTACGATGGTCACTGTTCCATCCACGTTGTCATCCACAGATATTTTTAAATAAGTATATTGTATTTTAGGTTTTATATTGTCTATAAAAACAAACGTAACTGTACCTATACAAGCTGTGAAAGGTCGAGAATTCAGTACTTATAGAGTTAAGTACTGTATCAAAGTCAACGGCCGTGTAAGGATCTGATTAAGCCTGGATAACGCTCAGCCGCTAGTTTTCATCCCTAATTTTAGAATGCCCATTTCGTAGTGGCTGGGTGTACCCCTGGAGGTTCTCTCTACCCCAGGTTTTCCTCAAGGTTGAAATTACAGAATTAATAATTTTGTTCCATTTGGATGTTCGAATGCAGAACCCGGAGAACAGTTGACTAGTGCTCTATCCACTGGACCCTGACGCCTACTTGTGTCTATAAATGCAAATCTCATAGAAAGCACAATTTAATTATTTTGCACTGTACTTATAATTTTAAAAATAAATTCTTAACGTATTTATATGTATAGAAAAATTGATTTCAACGAGCTCACCGACAGACAAATTATATCCATATCACCCCCTTGAAAAGCTGCACTTTCCTCTCTTTCTAAAAGCATAATTCAACAAAGACAAGCTTCTGGCATGAACAGAAATGAAGCCATAGCTAATTTTAAATACCACCATCATACAGAATATTTTTTTAGTGTTTGGAAATAGCAACTTTTACTTATTCGCTCTGCAACATATCTGCCTATTATTGAATTTTCACGACATTAACATTTATTGGAGTAATACTCATTTAACTTATTAAAATATAGAATTTGCTAAATCAGGGAGCAACATGGTATAGTGAATTGAGCTGGACTACTGAGCTCTTCTGTGTTCTGAGTTCGAATCCCGGCTGTGGCAGAATATTATTTGTTCTGTTAATTCAGCCTGGGGGCGTACCTAGAGTATGGAGACCCTCCTGGGACAGACCCAGCCTCAATAAAGAGGGTATCCAAAATTGAGGCAAAACTTTTGGCTCATAAACAGTACAAATCTGAGAGGTACAGGTCTTTTTTTTCATATTTCTCAAAACCTAAAAAACATAGGAAACGGTTTAATATTCTCTAATTTTTTAGTTTATGATTGTTTGGTTGGTAATTTAATGTCATCTGCTCTGATATTTTAATATTATTTATTTTTATTGCGTTTTTGTTACAATGCTTCAGTAGTAGCCACTTGTTGGCAATTAAGAATATTTATTTACTTATAGCACAATTAATAGGCCTTAGCACGTTACAGAGGTGTTACTTTCACATGCAGCTTCATTTCTTAATCGTGTTCTTGTTCGTGTTTAAAAGTGTTCTTCTATGCAATACCATGCTGTGGAATAAGTGGATGCTCTAGGTTACTAAATCGTACAAATTACTTGTTTGACCTAATGCGTTATTAGTAATCAAAGGATGTATTGAATCTTGCTGTAACAATACTTATTCAGAATCAAGCTATTGTTCTGCAATGAACTATTCACTTTCTGTATTAAACCTAAAATATTTATTCTATTCAACCAGAAATCAAAATTTTCTGTAGATTCTAAAACTATCAGAATTATGGAATTTTTATTGAAGAATTATATTTCTTCTCTTTTTTGCCCACACTGAATAGGAAACTAGGAACTAAGAATCGTTTATTTATTTATTTTTTTGTATTGGGCCATTTGGAGTCTTTTAAGTCTTGAATGGAATATTTTTGCCCATTTCAGTAGTTATGTTCATGTTTAGTGTCAATTCTAGGAATAAAAATAAAAATTACATGAGTAAACTACATTTATTTAAACAAATTATTTTTTTCATTCTTTCGACCATTTTTTATTATGATTACTACCCCAGCGATTATCTCTTTGTAACGCTCTAATCTGACTGACTCGTGAATGTCCGTTGTTGAGATGATTCAGTTAGAATAGAAAATATCGGGTTGTTTCACATGAAATGTCCGTTTTTATAGTTTCTGAAATACTTAAAGGATTTTGCAGGTCTTTGTTGTTTTCTTCCGAATGTTTACATATTTAAAGTAAACAGTTACTAATCCTCTACCTTTTAACATTATAATCCTCTATTATAAACATTAGCTTCACAATCAATTATCCACTTTTTAGTATAAATCCAAATATGAACATGGAAACGCGATTTTCGAGTAATATTTTTGTATGAGATTAAACTCGGCCATTCAGCAGCTGAGGCCGCTAGAAATATTTGCACGGCGTTTGGGGAACGGAGTGTTAATGAACGGGCCATTCGCCGTAGGTTTGCTAAATTTTCAGCTAGAGATACAGACTTGGAAAACTTGCCCCGAGGAAGACCTCCGTCCGTAATAGACAACGATGTCCTCAAACATACAGTAGAAGGAAACCACTACCAAACAGTTAAAGGACTCTCAGCACAACTAAATGCAAGTGCATCTACCGTTTCCAGACATTTAAAGTGTATTGGGAAAGTTAAAAAGCTCGATACATGGGTACCTCATGATCTCACTGAGCTGCAGCAATTGAAACGCCTTGAGATTGAACGGTTCTTTGCCTGCGAGGCAAAAAACCGAGCCTTTCCTTGAAAGAATAATTGCCTGCGATGAAGAATTGATCGCATATGACAATCAGCGTCGATCAGGGCAGTGGTTGAACAACGACGAAACCCCGGGGCAAATGCCAAAACCATATTTGCATCTCAAAAATTTGATGGATACTGTATGGTGGTCCATGGCTGGGATAATTCATTATTTCTTTTTACCTAGCGGTGAAACCATTACCTCTACAACGTACTGCAATGAAATTGACCAAATGCACACAAAATTATAAAAAAAAACAACCTTGATTGGTAAATCGGAAGGGTCCTATACTCTACACGACAACGCTAGACCCCGTGTTTCAAAACATACCGTGCAAAAATTAAAATAACTGGACTACGAAGTTCTTCCGCACCCACCATATTCTCCCGGCTTGTTTCCAACAGATTACTACCTGTTCAGGAATTTAGACAAGCTTCGTCAATGGAAAACTTTTTGAAAATGATGATCAAGTGAAAAGTGCGTTTTCAGATTTTGTTTCACTTCAAAGCTCAGAGTTTTTCAGTTCGGGGACAAAAAAGTTGGTGTCACGTTGGGAAAAATGTGTAGAAAAAGAAGGCACATACTTCGAATAAAATTATCTTGTTTCATATCGTATTTTTAATAAAAATCCTTTACCATGAAAACGTACATTTCATGTGACACAACCCAATAATTTTTGTTCTGGAATAACATATATGTACAAATTAAATATACAATGTGCCTGGCCAAAAGACCAAAGCAACATAATTAATTCTAATTTACAATGATGAGAAGAGTAGGGAAAAAATAAAGAAAAACTTCAGGTGGACTAGTGTGTTGAACGAAATTATAAAGTAAACTTATTGATTTAATAAATTAATTTTGCGCAATAGATAATTAAGTTTTTCACTCTAAGACTGATTTTTATTTGAAATATCAGAATTTTCAAGCGTCTGTTGGAACAGCTGGGACTTACTTGATGATAGAGAAGAAGCATAGTGGATATGAGTAGGTAGGGAATTCGTGAGGATAGTTGAGCGCACAGTAATATAATGATTAAAAGTTTTAGTTCAATTTGTAGAGATGTAAAGATCAGAACTGCGCGATTTTGTTTCAAGTGAGTGACCAAGGATTCAAATTTCTGGATATGTGAGATAGGGAGGATACTGGGAGTGAATAGTTTGGTAAAGGTATGATCCTTGGAATTATTAAATTCTAGATAATGGAGTAAGCCAATTAATATAGTTCTAGGTTATACCTTGAAACCAAAAATGACGAGTTCAACTCTCGGAACCGGAGGGGACTTTTACTTCGGCATTAATCCTCCTCCCCCCTCCCCCTTCCCCTCCCCCGCTCTCACCTCCTGGGAGAAACCCACGTATAGCCTTCGAAGGTGAGGTAGGGAGGAAAGAAAAAAAAAGTTCTAGGTTATATGACGAAAATAAAATAATCTAAGTTCTTGTTTCATTCTAAGAAACAAAGCTATTTAAAATATAAAATCGAAAATGCAGAACGTTCCCGCTAAAAAGCTATTTTTCCGGTGCAAAAACAATTTTTATTTTATCGCTTTTTCCATCCAGCCTGTTACTGCCCATTTCCAGAATTCAATACACAATACATAATTTTTATCCAATACGCTGAAGTAGAACTACAGCCTCCAATTGTATATTGAATACTTGATATTCACCTTAAATTATCAACACTGGATTTATTTATCTTTTGGTACCACAATTATCTATATTGCTTCTGTATATAAATAATTTTTACTACCTATATCACTTTGTTGACATATTAATAATTCAAAAATATATTTAGTACTAGAGATTTATAAACATCATACTTGTGACAACGTTTCAATGAGGGAACGGCTTTGTCTTGTAATAGTACTGACAAAAAATGAGATATTATCTTCTTTTTTTTCTGATGTTCACAATGGATCATTATCAAGCGTCATCACCGGAGTTTCTATTGCTGTTGACCAGGCGGACACGGCGATAAGAGGACATTAGGTATAAGTGTTACAAACTGGCTAATGAACCAGGTGCGATCCTCTGACCTCGAGGATCTGATAAGAAGATGATGAGCTATTGGATTTTAATGCAGCCTTGGCGTGATCCACTTATGAATGGTACTAATTGTCTGCACATATGTCGTTGTGTGTGATCGCTTCTGATTTTGTTTGTGATCATCTATGTGGTCTCACTAATCTAAGAGTTTTAAGGTCTCTGTCACGATTGTGTTGTGTTTTTTATTTGAGTTATTAATTTAGCTGTGTTGGCACTAGACATTTCATATCCTAAAATTTTAAAAAGTTGAAACGGATATATTTTATGAAAACGTGAAAAAAATCTCTATAATTCAGGGAATTATTCAGGTTTCAATACTTAAATAGATGTTATGAAATAATACAAGAGAAGTAAAAACCCAACATTGGATTAGAAATTGTCTTAACTAACTAAATAAAATTGAGTACAAAAATGAATCAAATATTTCAAATGCAATAAATATCCTGAAATTTTCTGTTTTCGAAGGCTTCAACAGTGTGCTCTGTGAAGCCCACAATTGTTTAAAACTTCAGGAAATTGGAGTTCTTCCGATTTTATCTCCTGATTCCTATGTTTACCCGGTATATGTAATACTTGAACGATAATATTGTTTTCCGAACAATCCAAAGTTGCTTCTTTAAATACACCTCTATATTATAATTTTTTACGTTAGCTGAATTATTCATTTGTATGAACATCAACACATATCAATCCTCTTCCGAATAAAATGTTTACCTCTGTATTGTTGCAATATTTGGAAATAATTCAGTCTTTATGATGTCAAAACTTTCTTTTCACTAGTATAGTCCGTAACAGGGCCCAGTCAGAACTACAAATTGTAGGGCTAGGCAAGGATTAGTCAATGCACCATTCAACAGCGGTTCAAAACATTTCGAGACTTCAGCCTGGAGGACAAGAAGGTCGTGGAAGGCGATTTTCTTTGTTGCGATGTTCTGCGAGCTTCGGTGAAAGAAAATCCCAATTTTCCAGAACTTGCAGGGGCTCGAAGAAGAAAATCGACCATCGATGACCACCTCAAACGAATTTGAAAGTTCAAAGAAATTTTAAAGGACTAATAAAAAGTATAAATTATCATTAATTGTCCCAGTCGTATATATTATTTTTGGAGACTAATAATATTGTTAATAATAATAATGGACTGGAAAGAAATCAGTTTGCAAAATATTGCAGACCATAATCCATAATCACTGGAATCCTGCATCACATATTGAGGTCCATGTCATGAGCGAAAGGTCATAATGTCTATGCATTTCTATTTGGCAGTATCTTCCTCTTTTTTTTCTTTGAATATTGTCTTCAGAATTGATGTAGAGTGCTGTGTGCTCATAGCAACTCAGCAAAGTTGAGCAGGAGATCCAAATTGGAATTCCTTCTTCTTCTCTTATTGGTATTAGTTAGCTATCGATAATGTATCATCAAGCATTAAACGTTTTGTAACCTTCTCATTTAATTAAATTATTATTATTGTGAATCGTTATTATTAAATTAAAAATATTTTAATTTCCTATTGTTATATTTTGTGAAACAATTCATTATTAGAACTGGCTATAACGAATAAGCTAACAAGACTCGAAAGTTAGGTCCCTTACTCATTAAACGACCGCGAAGATATCACCAGTTTTAACTTGGTAGTTTTTAAAATCGTTTAATCATTTCATACTGGATTTTAATTATTTTTTTTTAATCCTCATTCTTTCCTCTTAAAAAACAAGTTTCCAGATTTTTTTCGTTGCAAGCTAAATGGACGTAGTCTTGTAGATAACAAACTATACTATAATTAATAAAGATGATGAAAAATAATCTGGGGAATCAAAATTAAAAAACATTCTCTTTTTTTTATTTTCTCTCACTCTTTTTACATGAAATTTTTTTTGCTGTCTATAAAGACTTTTCCAGATGCTTAATAACTTATCGATAGAATTATATTTTTTTTTTAAGAGCAAGAATTCTCAACGCTCCTTACTTTGTCACGTATAAACTCATCCACAAAGACCTTAATGTGGCATATGTTACTGTTTTGGCAGGAATCAAGTATAAATTCTCCAATGAAAAACTCCATTCCCAGTCTAACCCACTAGTTTCTATCCTAGTTCCTCTTCGACCCTGATTATCCTCCGAGGCATCTGAAAAGATGATGGCCTCGAGACTTTCTTGTTTAGATCGACTGCTAGAGTACTGCCAATGAGCAGTTTCTCTTCATGTATTTTAACATTAAGCAGCATATTTAATGATATGTATGCTGATATAATATATATGAAATGTAAATTTCAATAAAAATATTTTTTTTTTAAAAAGAGCAAGAATCGTTTCCGAGGTCCTTTAACAAATTAATTTTGTTGAATGGTCTAGAATATTGTTCTTTTAAAGAACAATTAATATTTTATCATGGGTAAAACCATCATTTACTACTACATTAATTTTAATGGTGAAGTTAGCTTTGTTATTATAATAATCATTATCTTTTTAGTCAATGATCACTGCTTTGATAATAATTCAATAAATAACAAATAATAAAAATAATTTCCTTACCCCCGAGACTGGAGAATATTGCTTACTGAGCGGAGAACGTGTGCTCTATAGACAGTGGCGACCACAGGCAGCCAATAGGCTACTAATGAGGTCGATTGTGGGTCACCACAAATTAATAGTATGAGCTGGTTGATTGATGTCATAGGCACATCAGATGCTCCCGTAATTCGCCCGTTCCCGTGAGCTGTCAATGCTGCAGGTGCAATACCGAAGCTCACTGGCTCACACCTGGAAACAGGTGCGGTGGAGGTTTTGGGGTAAAAACTGTACGTAATAGTCCTGCCTGGTGTTATCCTTAGGACGGTGTGAACTAAGGGACGTTTCAGGTAGAAAAGTCTGCGAAATCAGAGATGTGTGTGAATTGCTTCACTAGGATGTGTGAACTCAGCCACTTTAGCAGTAATAAATTATCCAGGGTGAGTTGAAGGCAACCGTACTGAGATTGGTCTCACTCACCTCAAAGTTAAATCTTTCTCAAACCCACCCTCAAACGTAATAAATAGAGTAAATTCATACAAATACTTAAGAAAACAACTTGTTATCATACTCTAGAATATTTGAACTTTTTTCAGCTGTAATCCTAACTGAAGCACTTCCTCTATTCTATACGCTTGATGTGGCATGGCATAGGAAAGGTGTGAATAAACGTTAAAAATCGTATATATTCTCCAGTTTAAATATGATTTTATATGTTTTTATCCGTATTTACTTGCTGTGTTATGTAATACAGCTGTAAGTTTCAATAAATAGATAAAAAAATATTTTTAACCTGCTTGGCGAAACTCTTAAGTACATGAGAAAATTTAATACTGCTCTACGATCTTTTTTTTCATTACATTATTAGATTTCTTCGCCAGTTCATTACTCTAAATGGAGTCCACTGAAATCTCCTACTTAAAATTTGTGGTGGTTTCTTAATCACGGAATCTTCCATGAAGCAATACCGAACGCAATTAGGTCCGACGTATCCTAAGCCCTAAAATTACTCTGAACTGTTAGCCAACCCCAAAAATCCAACCTCTTTCTGAAGGACTAGGCTGAGAGGTTTAAAGAGTGAAACTTGCTCAACATGAAATTGGAATCAACGAATTTCTCTCAGATAGATTTTCACTATAACGTCTGATTTTTCTTCCTACTTTTCAAATAATTTTTGTTGCAAGTATTTATTTATTTTTCTAGTTTTTAATCTTTTACGGCTCATAGGAAGAAAGCATCAATATTTTGTACTAGACCGATGGAAAAATTGATTTTGACATTGAGTGTGAGTGAGTAAATAAGGTTATATGTTTGTTACTAGTTTTCTATTTTGGTTACTAGTGCTATATTATCCATTAAACTTAAATTAAGAATTAATTAATAATTATATGTCACATTAATTTTTGGGGTGTTTTAGCAAATTCAAGATTTCGAAGGACTGTAAATACTTTACCTATTTACTAACAATGTCTTTATAGCCCAGTAAAATAAGGCCGAAATTTAAGGTTAGATTAGGTAGGAAGTAATTTGGACGATCGTTTTAATACCTCCTAAACGTCCTAAATAAGAGTAATCTAAGTTTGCACCATCACAGGTGGTGAGCATAACTTTTCGGAGCCGAAAACCCTCGAATTTTTCGTACATTTTCAGTTTTTCACCTATAGCTCGTAAACGGTGTTTCCCTACAGAAAATATTTTCTAATCAAAATGTAATAACGTTAAATTTCCTTTCTAAACGTTATCTTAGTTATTGAATTTGCCTTAGTAATATTGCCGCAATCGTCCTCAGAAATAGCAAATTTTTCCATTTTTGTTGATAAACCCAATTTAGTCACAAAGAGGCAACTGTAACTTGAAAACAACTTCCCAAATCGAAAAAATTCATAAAATAAAAGTCGTAGAGCATCAAATTTCAAGTCTAATGGTCTCTTTAAATTTTAGACTCGGTTGTTAGGAACCTTCATATCGAATGAAAGTACAGAAAGTACAGAAAATCATTTTTTCTGTAGGAAGCACCGTTTACGAGTTATAGGTGAAAAATTCGAGGTTTTTCGGCTCCAAAAAGTAAGCTCACCACCTGTGTTGGTGTTAGCTCAGATTGCTTAATTTAGGACCATTAAGAGGTATTAAAACGGTTTCCAGCTTTGTCCGAATTACTTTCCAAAAATATCCTTTTTTTAATGGGCTATTAGAGCATTCCCTAAGCCTGTTTAACCACACTCGACCGATATCTAAAAAAACTTCATAAATAATCATCGAAGTTCGAGGTAAAATATTTCAAACTCAGTATTATCAAAGTAAAATGAAACATCAATATTGTATATTTGCATTAGATATGAGAGCCTATCAGTCAAAACTTGTATGTAATTTCTAAAATAGACATGTTTTTCCCGAGCGATAAAGTAATTTCCCCTCATTTGAATTCTTTTTCAATTTTTCCGGGCCACATGTCACGGAGCTAAAGCACTCAGGGGAAATGAAAACCGGCTGGTAAGAGAATGATTTAAATAAAGCTGAAAAAGACGAATAAGCGGGCATTAGAGGAGGAGATGATTGGGTGAGCGTTGAGCATGAATATGTTGATTAGTCGATGCCCGGCCGAGGACAACCCCTCAGGTGATTTTTCAACAACCCCAGGAAATTTCATATGGGCCCTATTAACTGACGCTATGGGTCTAATTTAGGGAGGGCACCCCACCATTTTTGAAATTGATAACCATTTCCTCATCCCCGCTCTTCAATATGGGGTGGTCATCTCATACTCTTCACCAGAGTTGTTATTTATTGTTTTAAAAATTGCAGAATTCATGAGTAATTACTTAGTTCGTAGTATTTGCTCATGCCACATTCTACCTCCCATTTTTTTAGTCTAGTTAATTTACGGTACGTAACCCAAATATAGCGTTTTTTTTTTTTTTTAAATAAGGTGAATTTTTTTTTTATTTAGTATTATTACCTTCCAAGCATTTTACTGGCAAAAAAATATTCACTTTATATAATAAGCACTTGGTAATCATCCATTTATTTACAATGTTTATTTAATAAGCACTTGGTAATCTTCCATTTATTTACAATGTTTCATTCAATTTCCGCTTAGGTATACAGAATTTGGTTTAATTTCAGTCATGACATTATAAACACGCGCATTTCAATCGATATATTTTTGATAATTCATACGTGTTCAGCAAGGAATGTCAATGAAGCTTATGATAAAGGCAGTTAAAATTATTTATTGTATTCGTCGTTGGTTTCCTAAATTTTTAGCAGTTTCGTTTTTTTTTTTTTTTTAATTCAAACAGTTGAAGGGAATGTGAAAAAAATTTTATTCAGTAGATTATTATTAAATTTAAATGGATTGAGAGAGTCCGGCTTTGACGTTCTATCGTATCCTTATTATTCTTTTGGTTATTTCTTACAGACTATTACTTTTTTTTCGGAGCTTGGAGGACTTATGTATTATTTTATTGTAGGCTATTTAATATCAGATGAAGAAATAACAGTAATATTTAATTTGTTGCAATAAAGAAGTTATCTAAATACTTCACTGATCGTTATCGGTTTTGAAGATTTTCGCATGGTGAAATTGTTCTATTTGTTTATAACACACACTTTTCAATACGATAAACATTAAAATTAAAGCATTTAAACCACTTTAAATCTTATATTCTGAGCGTGAACATTATTATTCTGGTACCTGATATGCTGTGATGATAGGCAAATGATTCTATTATTTTTTCCTCGTCTCTCAAATATTTCCTAAGACTGTATGTGAAGTATTTTTTATGGAAAACGCAAAAAAGTGATTATTTTATTTAAAAAATGAAATTATTTTTTCTTAATATAGGTTAGAATCAATGATTTTATTAAACCCAAAGATTTGTATATTGAACTAGAAAAACATTTTGTTATGGATTCTAAAGGGCCCAGCGGAGTAACCATGTGAAATTCGTTCCAACGCATTTCAGCACAAAATTTATATTATTGAATGACACCTATGAGAAACCAACTTTTGCAAATTTTTAACCCTAATGATATTATATCTAATTGAAGATATAATAACAGGTATAATACATAGTGTTTAAGTAATATCTAATCATTTTACATTACTACTGCTCAATCCATCCATTCGCACATGACCAGTTACCACTCGCAGTTTGGCTGTTTTAAAGTGAGAGCTGTTGTAAAGCTGACAAAATGTTGATTTATTATTCACCATGTGGTACATTTGCGATGAAATTGGAAAATATATACATAGTGTAGGACACTTCAATAGCAAAAAATTGAAGGAGTCCCAACCCAACTTAACTTAAAAATAATTTTTTTAAAAAAATCGACCCATGTTTTCTTTAAAAAAAAATTGTTTAAAACTCTGTTAGAAAAACCTTTAATTTTTTTCTCGTAAAAATCGGTTAATCCGTTCAAGTCAATTTGCGATGAAATTAAAGCACAAACACACACACACACACATATATATATATTATATGTATATATATATATATATATATATATATATATATATATATATATATATATTTCATCACGTGGGTAATTTATGGTTTCTCAAAGGTGTGAATCAATGGGACAAATTTTTCACATCTTTTTTTTTATTCTGTACGTAGTAAATTTTAGCTCAATTTTTCTATTTTTAAATCAAGATTTTTTTCCTATAAAATAAGTAGAAGCATACTAGGAAATTACTAATATTTTAATGAACGTGCTATTATAATCACTTTCAATGTCCATTATCTGCAATACTCGACTTTTCACAATGGATTTGTTTATAACTTTATAATTACGGAACTTTCTATGATTTTAAATTGAACTATTCCAAGTCAAGCTATGTTTCTGAGTGACTGAGTGACTGGATACGTTGGTAGTGCCTTTGATGTGAAATAATTACACTATAGGCTATTGCGGGGAGAATAAGAAAAATATTCCTTAACCCCAGATTAGCTTATTTGAATTTCGTTTAATTTTCCAATCGACCGAACGGAAAGCTAATATCCGTATCTGAAACAAACTAATTAGATTGTTCTCTGCTAGAACGCAGCAATAGATAATGAGCGACGGAGCTATTTCGCCATTTACACTGACAGACGATTCGGCGTGCCCTAACAGCGAGATGGTCGCTCCGCTGGGCTACCCCTATTGCTAACAAATTGCTTGCATTCCTCCTATAATTCGACAGCGTTAGTGATCCGTAAATAGCAGATATTCGGCCGGTGAATGAGATGGAAAACCCATCAGTGCGACTCCCAGCAGCTATCAAAGTGGCCTCCAGTTGGATTTGCATGTCATACATGTAAATGGCTTCTTTCCCCGTCAGAGTTGTTAGTCGGTGTCGTACGTGGAATTGGGAGCAACTTCCAGCCAGAGTAAATAAAACCCGGTAGGAGGGTTGAAAAAAAAAAATAATACAAACGAAAAACGTGAATTGGAACAAATCAAAAAAGGATCCTTGAACTGTGAAATTTCAATTTCCCAGGGGACCGAAATTGACAAAGTGATGCAGAGGAATATAATATTGTTGTGGTAAGGGCGGGAGATGTTTCGGCGAGCCCTGAGGCAGAATTGTCTGATAGGACAACTCAGTGTAAGCGGGCTAACACCGCAGAAAGATAACAAGCCAGCCAGGACCATGTTGAATGCACTCACCATGTCACATGATTCGTTAAAAGAAAATTGTTTTGTCATTTTTTGGAATACATTTTGGAACCTTCTTTATTAAGTAACATCTATAACATGCCCTAAAATTATCTTAGATTTTAAATAACGAATTTTCAAAACTTTTTTTTTTAAAGTATCTTTACTTTTGTTCCTTTGAATTGGCCATTCATTGTATTACAACCTGCAAGAAACTTTTAATATAAATTATAAACAGATTTTTAATATACTCGTATGATAAACTACATATTTATTTTTTTACTTCAGACAACTTTAAATCAACAACTTTTAATAAAACGATAATAATAAACCATAATAAAATAAAGAAAAAATAAGATAAATATTTTGAATATTTGAAAAAAAAATCTCGATACGAAATGGTCATCTAATATTTTGATAAACAGGTTAATATTTACGTTGTTAATTGTTATAATATTTAAAAGTTGTATAACTGAATAGAGATTCACAAAAAAAAAACAAAAAAACATGAAAATATATTTTTAAATATAAATTCTATGTCATGAATATAGATTTATGTTTATTAAACCATTTAATTTCCATAAACTCTTAAATTTTAAAAATGTTGGAATTATAAAATTTGGAAATTAAAGTAATTTAATTTTGTTTTCTAAAATTTAATTGTGAAATAGAAATTATTAAATAGTATTTTTTTTTTAAAACAGGAGGTTGTCTGAATCGGACTTAAAGTAAAACATTTTAATTACTTTACTAATTAGTAAATCCAATAGTCGTATCAAAATCCTTACGTTTAATGGTTTTCATTGATATAAAAAGCTTTTTTATTTTAAAGTATTGAGAAAAAAACACAGAAATAAACGAAATTGTTTTAAGACAGTTTATTTTATTTTTTATTTTTTTCCTTATTCTCTAGGTGATCATCGGCTTTTAGTTTATTCATTTATTTTTCTTGTAAATGTGTTAGTAATAGCACCATAATAACTCCTTAAGTGAGACAAACAGCATTATTTTTTTAATAAAATAGTTTGCCGTCAATCTTTTGAAATACCCTCCAGAATGTTTTTTTTTTTTTTGGTTCTTATAAAAACTATTAGTAATAAGAGTTTTACACATTATATAATTTAAAAATACTAATATTTTTATAGTTATATTCTTAATAAAACGTAAGGAAATTGATCAACTGTTTAAATCAGCATCATCATAGTCTAAATGCTGTTTAAGGATATTACGTGAGTATTTTTTCTAGACCGAGGGTTAGGCAATGAGCCAAATAGGCTCAACCGTAAAGTTTTTTCTAAATATAAAGGTACATAAGTCTCAGGTAGTTCTCTCACCCCAGAGATGAATATAAAGTTAATAATACTTATAAATATTAGATGATTACAGAACTCATTTCGCCTTACCCATAAGGTATCCTGTCTCCCTTTACAAAACTAATATCTTTTTTTGTAATGTATACTTTTAGCCAAAAGAACTTTCCAAAAAAATAATCGGAACAGTGGATCCTCCTTCAGAATAAAGTACATAGGAATCAAGCTAAAGACCACAATGTTTTGGAAGTAAAAATTATCACCCCAAGGTATCATCAGTGAAGGAAGTGAAAGGTTGTGTTGGATCTTCTGCTTGCAGTGCATATATTCATTACCATCGGATAGTGGTGATTACAGACTTTTTCCAAGCGAATCATCACTACAAGCGTTTAATAAATTTCAACACTTTCTCCAGGAAGGACTTAAAGATTTTTTATAATAAATTACTACCAACGTTATTGAAGCTATATTTTACTTCTATGTATTACAACATATTAAATATTGGATATTTTAAATTATGATATTATTATTGTTATACAATTGTATATAGTATGAATAATTACTTTTATTGTAGAACATATCGGCAAAACCAAATATTAATAGTGAAAATTTTTAATACGAATCCTCAATGGAAATACATCATTCAAGGTTTCTTAAATACTAATTCCTCAGCCTAGTCGAGCATGAATGCTAACAACACATGTCGAAAACAAAAGTTCGTACATAAATGAAATTTGAACGAAACTGAAATCTTACTACTTAATAAAATCGATTTTATTCATTTTTATTTTTTTTTTATGTTTTTCGTTAAAGGTTCTAATGATTTTTAAACGTTCCTTTCTCCAACATAATGGTAAACAGGACAATATTTTCGTTGATAAATACAATGCGTTTGAGGCGCTAATAGGAGGATTGCGTTGTTGGTCCTGAAGTATTTAAAATTTATTTGTAGCCAGTGGACGACATTGTTTAATGGCGACGGTATCAAAAACTTTTAGCGAAAAGGAAAGTAATCAACAAAAAAGGTAAAACACATAAAATTATTTTATTATAGCCAGCCTTGGATGTAAGAGATGGTATCTGCCCGAAACCACTTGTTTGCAACACTATTTTCTTCCACAACTTACTTTAAATGGTTTTATATTTTAATTCACAAATATCTGGGTGATTCCTATTAGGCCTTTATAGGTAAACTTTTGTTTCTCTTGGTTCAAAACTTTTCGTTTTGGATTTCTTTCTTTTCCTTTCTTTTGATTGATTTTACTATTTTTCTAATTTTATGGAAAAATCTTCTCTTTATTAATAAGTTTATTTTATTTTTACGAATGTCATCATTAATATTTAATCAGTTTATCAATATTTCTAAAAAAAATGAGGCCACGTGAGCTTTTCTCAACGAAAAGTACATATCCAGCTGTAAGGATCGACAAAAATCTACATACGGACTATAGTTGGATAAAATGACAAAAATAGAACACAATATTTGAGCGACAAGAAATAACAAGACATTACAATAAACTCTTTGGGATAACGATCATCACTAAATTAAAAAATCAAGCGAGTAATATACACTACCCTACGGAGACCTATCTAGAAAGACGGACCAGAAAATTGGGGTTCTGCAAAACATTTCTACTGTTATAGGATGATAGTGACTAATTAATAATATATAGTAATATTTAATAATAACTTCCTTTTTCTCTTAAAATATTTATACGTAAGGCTACCTTCGATAGCCCTAAGCCAGTTACCTAGGACTTTACAGGCACGGGAGCTCACAACTGTACTTAAACCGCAATACCCAATACCTGTATTACCGATAACACTTCCTTTGACATAACGCCTCCTGCCACCTCCTCACCCCCTTACAATCTCTTACTATATCTACCCCCGGATCCTCAGAACTAATCACTCTTGTTACATTGCTTGTGTGATACTCTTAAAAGGATAGTTAGTATGTACACGAGTTGTTTCCCAAAATGCTCAGTACAGTATATTATATTCAGAAGGTGTATTATTATCTCATAATGAAGGAATATCTTAATAACTTCACTGTGTGTGATTCATTACTATTAAAAATTGTTCATCACACCATGGTATGTTTCGAATCACACGATACAAACATCGCAAAAGTAACTTTTTACATTCACGATAAATATAACACGTTTTATTCATCGACTCACAACCACCCAAATAAACGCTTTCTTCCTCCCTGTTATCAGACCTACTACAAAGACTTCAAAAAAATTATTAAAAAGCCGAGGGATCTACTCTATTAATTATCAATAGGAATTCATTCGCATGACGCAGATCAGAAAAAAATACATATCACATTCGCTAGATACGCAGCAATGCAGTTGAGAATATAAATAATAATAATAAAGTGATCTAAATATCTCATAGTATTTTTTTTTTAAAGACTCCAAGATATAATTTACTTCAAATAATAAACTTAATCCCTTTTTATCACTAGAAAAGCTCATATAATCAATAAAGGTCTTTATTTTTTGTAATGTAATGTTTATGAGAAATCCCAGCTTGAGATAAATAAAAATACCACCGCCCAGGAAAATGGAAAGCTGACAGCGGTCAGAAAGTGGTCAGACTGCAGAGCGTGAAGTTTACGATCGGCGTAGCCCGGTAGCGATAGTAAATCTAATGGAACACTCCTGTCGCTTTAATTGCCTGGGGGAGGCTATGATTGACAGCTGGGGCGCTTTATGACCTCTGTCCTTCCAAAGCGACTTAAGAGATTCAATTTTCTACCGCCTTAGCTAAAGCCGAGCAAAGCCCTTGGGAACACTGACAATACACGCTCAGATAGCACTCCAAACCGTCTTAGGCTTTCGTCTTTTATTTTTTATGATGATAGCCTCTAAGGGTGGATTGCTATATTCCGGAACCTTTATTTTTAATTTTCAAAAAGCTTTAAATCCTCTCCACATCAATTTTTTGTGAAGATAATAAGATAAGAACCTAAGCAAGTACTGAAGAGGGCTCTACAGAATTGTCAATATAACCTTAAAATATGAATGCTAAAATTAAGGTTATAATGTTTTTTTCCTGTCATTAAAGATAACTTATTTTTTATATTTAGTAAGTTAGTTTTGACTGGAGACGACTATCTCAACTATTTTATACTCCTCGTTGTTCCAGAGAAATTGTGACTATCGTAAAAAGTACTGAATTACTGTAAAAGTACATTCAATTTTTTTAAAATGATACCTTGCACTAACCGAAATCTTATCTCTATTTAAAATATTTTAATATATATATATATATATATATATATATATATATATATATATATATATATATATATATATATTTAATACTGTGTTTTAATTTAAGATATTATCACGCAATAGATACTTCATTGACCGACAAGAGTGATGATAGTAAGGATCGTCCAAAGGTATCCCACATTTCAAAAAGTGTTCGAATAGAGTTAAAGCCTTAATTTTACAGAGCTCAAATTGAAAAGGGTGTATTTCCACTGAAAACTCAAACAAACCAATTTGCATGATCGGAATACTTTCTATTTCTATATATTTCATATATAGGTAAGTGAGAATAAAATCATATAGCTAAAAATGTAATGAACTTTAACAAAAACATGGATTTAATTTTGCATTTTTTAAAAATCATATTATTTTATATAAGAGAATATAGTTTTGCATACATCAGATAACGTCCGTATGAAATCAAGGGCAGCGGATTGTTTCTTTAATAGTTACTGCTCTAAAAAAAATTTCAAAAAAACTTCCCCCTATATTTAAACAAATCTTATGGGAACTTCATATATTTAATGAATAACGGCGTCACGTATGTATTTTGCGATTGTTGAGGGGGAAAAAATGTTAATTGTAATTACAGTCCATTGTTCTTTATCTTTGTTGTAATACTTTTTAATACACCCAGATTCAATACCAAAACAAATAAATCACATCATAACCACAATAACTCATCGAAGGCCCTGGTCCACCGTAAATATCTGCCAGAAGATCCTTGGAGCCGTAAAAGAGTTATGCTCCCATCTTATGAATATTCAGGAGCCCTAGATCTTAACCCTTTGCCCACAAATCTGCCCTTAGACCCTGAGGGCAATGTTTCGAATCGGAGTAATCGAATAATTAGTGATTTGTGCGCTGGTCCGAGTCCATGAATATGGATAAAGCAATGCATCAAGGGACTGCAGGACCCGGGCGCCGGACTTTCTGGGCGCTGCGAGAGGGGTGCATCGCTGAGGGGCGCCGTGATATATCGTCTCGCCCGGGGTAATAAGTTGACACAGTAGCATTAGCGCCTACCGAGGGTGTTAACGCTGTATGATTGATGTTTCCAGGCTTCTCTTTTGTGTCTCCTGTATCTGTCGGATTTTAAATAATACTTCGCCTATCAATAAAGCATTTATCCTCTATTTCGACCCATTAGCATTGGATTGTGTCACTTAGAAAGCCGGTTAAAAAAACGAAATCCTACAATATGAAATTATTCTTGTAAAAAAATATGCCTTTAGTGTTGTATTTCTCCCTGACTCTTAAAAACAATAGACCCTCTAGATATGTTTGTTTATTATTTACT
This sequence comes from Piezodorus guildinii, assembly GCA_023052935.1. Classification (NCBI taxonomy): domain Eukaryota; kingdom Metazoa; phylum Arthropoda; class Insecta; order Hemiptera; family Pentatomidae; genus Piezodorus; species Piezodorus guildinii. Next base: position 52,626,745 of record CM041292.1, read on the forward strand.
GCTTGCCCTTGTCGAACGGACGGGCGATTGATGAAGTACAGTAGGTTAAGATAAAAATAAATAATCTATTGGCTTATAAAATTAGTTTGTAGCGTTTTTTACAGTTGATTTTAATAAAAACTTCAAATTCTTGTAAATATTTGTAATCAATTATATATGAACCATTTAGATCTAATTCATGGTACCATCTTTTAGGTAATTTTTTAATTCCGTCCTCCCAGAACTTCAGAAGACGACCCGAACTTTATCTTCCAAGTCAAACTTTCTGGGTGTGAATCGAGCAAACCATCCACGGATAGTGCTGTCTCCTAAGGAATCATCACGGTACTCACTGCAAATTTTGTTAACCGTTTGTGCAGCGGATTTCCGTTTTCGGAAATAAAAAAACAAAACATTTAATGATGAAAACGATTTTCTTTCTCTCTCATTTTGAGCAAACAATATACCACTTAAAAACAACGAATCTTTGTTGAAGTTGATGCATAAAAGCATCTTAACTAATTCTCAATAATTTTTTCATATTCTAAAACAGAATTAGTTGATAATTCTGTTTTAGAATATGAAAAAATCTAGGTATTCATGATTATTATGTAAAGAGAGAAAATTAATAAATAATATTTTAAAAAATCCTAGGAACTTATTTTACAACTCAATACTAACGAAACAAGACCTAGGGGCAGCCCAAATATCCCGATGGAAAGACAACGTTCTTTCAGACCTGAGAAAAGCAGGAATAAACACTACACATGCTGCAGACAGGATTGTCTGGGACAGAATGACTAAGGAGCCTAGGACAGTTTCATGCATCTGTTGCGCCAATGAAGAAGAAGGACAAGACGTTGGTACATTATATATTATATTTCAATAAAACTATTGCAGCTTATAAATAGTAGGTCCTAGCAACAAATGCCAACATCATAGGACCCGTTCTTTATACAGTCTATACAGCTGATGTCTCAACCCATCCTAACACTTTCCTTTCTACCTATGCTGATGACACGTGTGTGCTATCAGTAGATAATGATCCATGTCACTCATGATGTCACTGCCTCCCACACTCTTCAATCCCACATCCGAGTCCTTGACGAATGGTGCCAGAATTAGATGATTAAAATTAATTCTAACAAATCCCACCAGATAACCTTTACCCTTCGTCGTAAACCAATCACTTCCAGTCCTACATTATCCTTTAATGGCACTTTACTAGCCCCTGTTGAACAGATTCGATACCTCAGACTCCACCTTGACAAACGTCTAACTTGGAATCCCCATACAAGGCTGAAACTGGCCGACGTTTTCGGATACTTCAACAATTAATGGACAAACGCTCCAACCTTCCACTTAATTGCAAAAGACTTATTTATATGACCATCATAAGTACGATATGGACTTATTATGGACAATTAAGCCCTACTACTCAATAAAAGCAGTAAAACTTAACACCAACAGAGCTAGAGCGTGTGAAAAAAGTTACACAATAAAAGTTACAGACGCCCAGCGAAGTTAAAAATATTTAGATAGTATGAAGGTTTATATTTCAATTGAGGATGTATAGCCGGCTGTAGAAACTATTATAGGTGGAATAGTCAGGAGTCAGTCTTTTTTAAATATTTTTAATTTTGCCAACGTTTTGGCTCAAGCTTGTGAGCCACCATCAAGCTTACTAGCACGTCCCTGGCATTACCATAGCTCCATGATCCATAGGGACATGGCTCAGTAATGCCCTGATGATGGCTCACAAGCTTGAGCCGAAACGTTGGAAAAATTAAAAATATTTAAAAAATACGGACTCCTGATTATACCATCTATAATAGTTTATATTTCAATTATTACTCAGTAAATAAGAATCTTTCTTACACAGTAAATCAGAATCTTTCTTACACATTAAAGTATAAGATAACTCGAGCAACCATGAGTTCATAAAACAGATATAAATGCAGTCTCATTTTAATATTCTAATGGAAATATGTATCAAATAGAGAAAGCTAACCTTAAAAGCAATTCTTTTCTTGATTAGCGTTTTTTATACTTCATTTATGTTGTATTTTGTTTATTTTTAATATTTTAATTTTTTTCTTTTAGTTTAACTCTTTCATGTTTACGTTTTTTTTGTTTTTTTTAGTTTCGCTTTACTTCATATGAAAGGGGGTCACCCATAGCACAGTTGCTAGCATAACAGCTTTCTATGCCAAAGGTCGCGGGTTTCAAACCTGTGGGTGGCCCTAGGATTTTTTAATGGGAGTTAAAAATCCTTAGTTATGCCGTTCTTCAGAGGGGACGCTAAAAGGTGGTCCCGATCCTGTGCGATGTCAAATACTCGTTAAAGATCCTAATAAAACCTGGATAGGCAAAATTTAGAACTCCCACTGTAGCATCGCCCGATTAGTCATAATAGCATAAAGTGACGTTAAACGAATAAACAAACAAACTTCATATATAATGTATACTCGTATGTAGTATCCAAAAATTAATCGAAAACCCTGGTTCGCGGAAACAAATTTAAGTAAAGATATGATAAAAACATATATTAGAATAAGGACAAATCACTTGATCATCAACAATTATCTTCATAAAAAAGGCGTGAAAGAATTTCCGAAATGTGACAAAATGGTGGTATGGAAACTCTAAAACACATATTATTGGAATGCCCGGCATACAAAATTCAAAGAGAAACAATGATTTTTGGAACAAATAATAATCAGAACATTAGTTATGAAAATTTATTAAAATTTACGGACAATAAGGAAGTTTTCGTTATAAATAAATATTGAGAATCGATTAACAAAAGAATTTTTTAACATGATAACATAATATATAAAATGGCTGTATAGTGTATCCCAATGACATCCATTCATGGAGGATAAAAAAAAAAAATGTATAGTAAGGGAACTAAAGTCATCACTGAGACTAAAGTCATAATTATATTCATTTAGACATGAATCTATAGATTTATTCGAATTAAATTTCATTTAAAATGTCTATTGATTTCATTAAAATCCCAGACCCAGAAACAAAAGTCATTCATGGTAAATAACTTTTAAAAAAAGATTATAAAGTCTAAAAACCTTTTTACTCGGTTTTATTCGCATTCTAAAATCTCTCTTAAAAATACTTCGTTTCGTAAAAATTAATTAAAATACTTTTAAAATAAGTTAAAGATATAGGTTTTTGGATGTTTTGTTTTTATTCAATGCGACAAGAAGCATTATACAATATATTTTAAAAGTAATAAGCACACAATATGTTTCCCTACTTAATGTCGCAATACATTTAATTACTAAATTAAATAAATTTTTATTTATTTTTGAAGAAAATTTTAATTAATAAACAAATTTATGTTACCTTTTCTTAAATAGCTTCACAGACTGTTCCTGGAAACATCACAATATCGTTAGAAGTGCTATCAAGGGTTAATGTGTTTGCTAGTTTATTGTGGAAGAAAGAAAATCTATTTCTAGTTGTCTGGAAAACAAGGTCATTTCCGAGACTTGTTTTGAAGTAAGCTAAGACGCATTTAGGTTTTTATGAAAACACCTCAATCTACCCTAACCCGTCCGTTCAAGGAAATTTCCATTCTCATAATTTCTATTATTAAATATTTTTATATGGTTGAAAATGAGTTTAATCGTCACTAGTTTTCTGAATTAGTACAGTATGTACAGCGTATAATTGAGTAGGCCTCATAATTAGGTTGTTTGCAACGATAACATTGAATGAAACTGGAGATTTCAACTAGCCAGCTTATAGACTAGTTTATCCAGTTTTATCATTAGACTAGTTTGTCTCCTGTGAGCAGAAATACTAGAATTCTGGATAAACTACATAGTAAAATGTAACTAGATTTTTTATATTTTAGAATACATTTTTATTTTATTTTTTTAATTATTTTTTTATTTTATCTTCATATTTATTATTCGCACCTGTCAAACACAATAAGTGGCATGGGGAAGGTAATTGCCCACCAGCATCCCTTCCTAGGCTTAATTAAAGAGAGAAGGTCTCTCATCCAGCTCCTCTTCCTTATCTCAGTCTAAATAATTTTCCTAGTTGAAATAATTTTTATCTACAACTTTATTTGATTATTATTTTTTAAGTTGTTATTTTATTTTTTTAATTTTTATCATGTGTAGGTATATCATCATTATTATGGTTGTATATATTTTTGTGTTTGCATGGTAACCATCCATTAGCCATAAAGTCTGTTGGTTTATATATATAAATTAATTATTAATGCATGATATTTTAATATATCCCTTTTGCACATGTAGAATAAAAATCTTCTACTGGCTGAATTTGTTTTAATGCAATTGTTTATTTATTTAACCGAATTTCGCCTATCCAGGTTTATTAGGATATGGGTCTTTAACGAGGACTTGACATCTCACAGGATAGGGACCAGGATTTTACTTCCGAAAGACGGAATAAATAAGGAGTTTTTACTCATATTAAAGAATTATAGAGCCATTAGTGTGGTTTGAACCAGCAGCTTTGGCTATATAAGTGAATGATACCACCACGACACAGATGACCCTCCCCATCCATAAAAAATTGCATGTTTATTGGATCATAAATAAGAACAAATAATTAGGTTAGTTTCTTACTAGGTATAGACGAATAGTTAGTTAATTATACAGAGCTATTTAATTAGAAACATCGGCTATATAAATGATTTATTACTATATACTTAGGCTGCATTTCTGCATCGGAAATGCAAGATCATAATAATTAATGGAGATCAATATCTAGGCTTAACGAGACATGTTCCGCTCAGGTGCACTTAGATTAATTGCAAATATATTTCCACTGTATGAAATTTAGCTACGTCTATTCTTATGACCATTGTTGATATCATTCGAATTGGCATTAAAGTTGTATCTCTTTTTCATGTTGTTATCTCAATCATAAGTTAAATTAATATCAATCGTTTCACAGAAGGTTCATGACTAAATTCCTTTTTTTTCTAAAAATAAAATGGTCTAGAAAAATATTTAAATGTTTCGGATAGTATCATTTGATGTCTCAAAATGTAAGCATTTATAAAAATAAGTTCAATTCTCAAGAAAATAAATAAATATTTAGATTAATAATTTCCGTAAGACCGTATGATGTATAATTGGATAAATAATTAGGTCTTAAAGTTAAAGGATTAAAGTGAGTTCAACTCTACCTAAATGTATTACTTCTACCAATCAAAGTTAGTTTTAGTGATTCCAAATTAATGAATATTATTAATTAATAAATAAATATTTTCCATTATTCAATTCATTTTGTTATTATTAAAAGGTCTTAAAGCGGTTTATATGCTGATTAGTGTAACATCGATTTTTTTTTTTATAAATTAAAGTGTAGAAATACCAATTGTTAGTTCCTCATTTACGATTCATGTCATTTTATCCTAGTGCAAATTTTAGTATTATTTAAAAGTAGTTGGTGGTAGTACCTTAACAATTAAAAATTCTGAAGCTATAATTACTTAGCCTCCACTGATTAACCAGCGATGTGGTTGAGAGTGCAGCGCTATGAGTCCTTTTCTCTACATTTATTAGAAATATTGTAAAAAGGTATCTGAGATGTTTATTTAATTTTTATTGATGCCCATTCTATTTTTTTATAGCATCATTTCTTCCGTTTTTTTTTGTTTCTTTTTTTGTAAATGTTATGTACTTGATGTATTGTATTACTATTGTCATTGTTCTTGATTGGATAGAATGTAATACTCATAAATAAATAGAAGTATTACAAAAAAAAAAAAAAAAATCTGGTAGGTCATATGAAAAAGAATAATCTATTCTGAGACAGCACTGCGTTTTTCCTGTGAGTTTTCTTAATCCATACAAAATAATAAATTTTATGTTGAAATATACATACGACCAATAACAGGATCGTTCATGAATACGTTAAGCACAAACTATTTTTAAATTATATTGAAAGAGATATACGTAATATTTAATTTTTGATATAAACTTTTCTATACTGCACTCCAAATTGGTGCTACATATCAATCCGTCGTATCGATGGTATTGGCGGTACACCCATATTTTCCCACTCACTTTAAAGAAAAAGAAACAAAATATCTAAAAAGATTCGTTAAAAAAGCTTAAGGAAATTTACCACAGTTTCCCACAGCCTTTGAGGTAACTGCTTCAGGTTTCAGGACCGCCCTTAACGAGCGTTTATCCGATCAATTCGCTCCCGCTGTCAAACGTCATTGGGCTAATGACAAACAATTATTAATCATACTTAATAGGGAAGATCAATGACAGGATAGGCAGGGCGTTGGAGCCGATCTGGGACGCATTATGATGCAAAACGTGAGAAAGACCCCTCCTCGGTAAACAAACAGATATTTTGCATGAATAATATATTGGGCAAAGACAGAGCCGATAATGGCCGAGGATGATATTCCGTTCGGTAGCAGGTGAGGTTTGGGGCGAACTATGCAAAGCAGGGCCCACACCTGTTCCTCCTGCCCAATTGCCTATTGATTAAATAGCGGTTACACTCACTCTATAGACCATAATGATCCTGACCATGAGAACACTCGTCGGTGGCAGATGCATCCTTCCCAATTTTAGAGCGTTTTTCCCATTGTTTTTCATTTTAATGCCTACACAGTTTTTAATGGGTTCAGATGTTGTATATATAATGTTTCCAGGATCGGAAGTAAAAACGGGTAATGTGTCATGTACAATATCGCTTCCGCTAGTATTATCCTTCACGTTTAAGAAATAAAAATTCTCCCAATAAGGACTACAAGGGGGAGGTAGACAAACTGAATAAAAAGCAAAATTGTTTCTAAAATTTATCAAAAATTTAGATAGTGACGACCATACTGTTTGTAGGTCATCGAGACCACTCTCAACCACCATTGTTTATTCAAACAGAGTACCCAATTTATGAAGGTTAAGTGAGCTCCTGTAAGTCTTGCAATTCCAGAATCAATACACCGGTAATCTAACAAAATTAATATTAACTATGCCACAGCTGGACTCGTAATTCGATTATTATAATGGAAATTAGAAGCATGTCCTATACCTACTGAGCTACTGAGGCTTCTCATTAATAAATAAAAATATAAAAAAATATGCTAAAGGAAAACAAAGGATATCATATATATATTTTTTATATACATTCATTATATCTGTATACACTATCAAAGAATTTTATTTTATTTACAAATACGTCAAATAATTTGAACTTTATGATTATTTTAGCACCTGAAGAGAAATTCTTATTTAGCTTAAATATATTTAAAGTTAAAGTTTTTCTTTTTAATTTAAAGTCACTTAGGAAAACCTTTTTGTTCTTCATCTGTTGATCCTGCGTTATGGATTCTCGGTAATCAAATATACGTTTTTTATCCAATATCATACTTAAAATGTTACATATCTAACCAACATACGTTATACACACACACCAGAAATGATCTTAGCCTTTCTTTGTAAAACTTAAAATGTTAACTAACAACTATTTATAACATTGATGAACAAATATAATAACAATGACACAACGTTTGTTGACTCCCAATACAAAACCCAGAAGCATTGTCCCCCTTTAAATCAGCATTTGCATCCTTCTTAAGGATGTCCGTGGGAGTCAAAGTCGAATTTACTTTTAACGATGTGTAAACGGATACCATTTGATGACAAATATTTAATTGTTAAGCTCCCCTTTCCTCTCCTATCTCCTCTCCCTATGAAACTTTTAATATTTAAATCCGACTCCTTTGAAGCCCGATCCTCTTTGATGAATAAACAAATTAGTCTCCGACAGCACCTGTTGTTTTCGACTGCAGATCGAGGGGTTGCCAACCAAACCGTACCCCTCTCCGCCGCGATACTCTTTGATCTCTAAGTTCCGGTGTGACGGGTGCTAATCAGATACAGTAATTACCAAGACACCACAAAGGTCTTCTTGTTAGAGCCCCTTCACACCTGGATGGCCGATCCGCTGGATTTCGTTCTTGGCTCCAGTGGAGACCTGGGTCGGATAAAAGTTGATAATTATCCGTTCTTCTAGTTCAGTTGGTTGCGCTCATGAGCGGATAATTTCCATCAGGGAAAGCTAATTGCTGCTGGAAAGTGAAACTGACAAGCGTCTGTTGAATAGCTAATACTGGAAGTTTAATTCTTCTAATCTTTTTCTTTGTCGACTTTGAAATTTAAAAAAGGCTAAATGAAGATGGTAGGAACCCCGTGCCTAAGTGCCTAGTGCGCTAGTCTTCCACGCCAATGGTTACGAGTTCGAATCTCAGTCCCGAAGTGACATTTTATGTAAGATATTAGTCACCCAACTTGTGACCTCCCACAAAAATAGGCGTAGGGTGTGATAGCTCTGCCCTATAGCATTGATCGAGAAATGTGAGTGTATTCTACAAGCAGATTACACCGCGCGGCCAAGGGCCTACACGGCCTGTCGCGCCACCTGAAAAAAATGTTTGTTTTCATATTTTATTTTTATTATTGTCGCCTTAGTATTGTACTCGATTATTAATTTTTTTTATTTTAATGTTAATGGATGTTATATGGTTTTTCTTAGCCCTGATGAAGGCCCACAATGTAGGCCGAAACGTCGGCTCACAAATAAAATAAGCTTATCTCATTCGCGTTTTTTCTTGTTAATCTACATCCACAACAAAAACACAATAATTAAATTATTGTAGTTATACATGATAGTAAGCTGTATTGTATGGTTTATTCAGCAGCTTTCTTTCTATAGAAAAGAACCCGTCTCTTGTGTGTATTATTAATTTAACAAATAGAATACAGTGATTATAACTGAAACTATTCTAGTATAAACCATAAATACTTTAACGCATTGAAGAACACAGTGGCTAGCAAAATCAGCCTTCTGCACTCAAGGTCACGGGTTTGATCCCGGCTGATGGCACTAGGATTTTTAAATGTACTAAAAAATCCTTGGTAGTTTAGTCCTTTGAGGAAACGTCAAACAGTGGTTAGGAGCCCGTGTAATATCAGGTACTCTTTCCCAATCTAAATTAAACCTAACTGTAAAATTTTGAACTCCCACTGTAGCAATGTCGATAAATATACAAACAGTAACCAAGGCACATTAGAGCCAAAAAAAAAAAAAAATCATATAAATTAGGGAATTCGTTTTCCTTTTCTTCTTTAGAAAATGTATTTATTAGTTTCATTTAACTTTTTATTAATTTAGGAATAAAAAGAGCCGAATTTGAAAACAACGCATTAGGAACTTTATCTAAAACCCATTTAGAGAGTTGTGCTTAAAGCCAATGCAAATACAATATAATATTTCTAAATTATTAATTAATAATGTTTAAACTTATTAAACAATTATTCAATGTGAGTTTATTGCTGAACCTAATCCAACTATTGCATCTTAAATTTTGTTATCGCTACTCTACTAAATGGAAATGCAAACAATTAATTTTCGTGTAGAGCATTGATAAATCTTCTTTGTGATTCGGTTATCTATTAAATTCCATAACGGAAACCATATATAAAAAAATTCTATATATATGTTTGTTGGAGAGCTTCCGGGTTTCGGGAGAGCGAAGACAGAGACAAATCGGCTCGCAGAAGAAGAGGCCATTAAAGATATTGTATCGATCCTAGGTTTGGACCCAGAAAGAGCACGCCATCTGAAATATGACCTATAAGAATAATAATTCTATTATATGAATATCGGTTTATGTTATTCATAACAGTAACAAATGTTCTTTTTTAAGATATAAGGCTTTTCTATACTAAGTTATATTTAACTATAAGGCGGATATTAGATAATTGGAACAGATTCAGAACTATACTCAAACAAGTATCATTGTAAAATTTTGTAATGAAGGCAAATATATAAAAAAGTCTCTGCAAGAGATGAAGAAGTAAACGGATCTGTTAAATATACGTTTGTCATAACAGAGATGGGTGCAAATGAAGTTTTGGAGGAGTGATAATTTTTTTTTATCAACCATATAAGCCTAGATTTTAAATGCCGAGGGAAGAAAAAGTAATCGTTCGAAAAATAGGGATTACATTATTATTTTCTCTTACCTAAATGTAAAATATACAGCAAGGGGGTATAATGCAATAGTGACAATTTTCGAATTCACTGAGACCAAAAGCCCAGCAAAAAGGTCTCTATGATCGTGTGTGGCAAGTCTACTGCGAAAACAAAAAGTCGTAGAATACTATAATTTCATATTTAAGACAACTGTACAACGAGATGTTACAGCAACTCTTTCTCGAAAATCAGCTAACCAGAAGAGCCACTTTATACCATGCATTTTGCACTTTTTACGATTTTATCAAAAACAGCTCTAACGATTTTAATTAAACTTGCTATATTCATATAAAGCTTAATGGGCTTTAATGTGATAAAGTTTCATTCTGATTGAAATAGTCTAACAGGGCTTAATTTCAATAGTTAACATTTTATCCTTAAAGTACCTTTAATTTTGTAGGTTTTATAAAATTAACCAAATCGTCTTATCAGGATTGGTAAAAAGAGGCTTAATATAAAAGTTGAACGAATTTAATAACCAACTGAAGGAGAAAAGAGCAGACATATTTTTTTGTTGCCTGAACCTGAGAACAGTAAAATCATAGATGTATAATAAACCGTTGGGAAAGCTAAGATGTTATAAAAAATGTTATCATATGTACAAAGATGTGAAAGGTAATATTAAGTGACGAATAATGCATAAACTATTACTGATTATTATACGTAACAATTTGATTCTGCTATGTCATTGAATCATATGTCTCCAACGAAACTAAATGTCATTCTTTAAACCTTTTTAAACTATATTTATTGGTTATCCAATTGATTTTAATAACCAAGGTGAGTGAAAGTCGTGTATTGCCCGCACTAGATTTTTTCAATAAAATCTGTGAACCAGAAGATATGATTATTAACTATGCATTTTGCATCTTTTAAATTTTTTTTATTTTTATATTTGATGTCTTACGATAAACTCTATAAATCGATGTAAAATTAAATGGGATTCAACATCACTAAGTTCCATATTGACTGAAATAGTCTAACAGGGCTTAAATATTTTAAATTGTATCCTTTTAATTTGATAACCAAATAAAGCATTGTTTTATAACTTAATATAGAGTTGTAGAAAACGGTTAAAACTAATTGTAAGTGGTTTTTGTTGATAATAATTCCTATTGTTAAATTATTTAATAAAAAAAAAAAAAAAATTATCATCGAAACTCAATGTAATTTTGTAAACCTTTATTAACTCTAACATTCTTTAAAAGTTTTTAAATTGATGTTAACAACAGGGGTGAATAAAAGTCGCAACTGATTCTTATTTTAGGAGTTTAAGAGTAGATAATATAATTGGGAATTTGTATATCTGTTTGAGTGTGTTTATTAAGATAATTAGGACTTGGGAGAACAGAATATTACATTTGAATAAAATTAGTTTCTCTATGAATCTGTATGAACCAACACTCAATAAATACTGCATACCTAACAGATATTGGAAGACGACAATAAATAAGAATATGAGGAGAGTAGATAAGGATGTAAGACAAGGTGGTGATAAATCCAAGCAGAGAGGGGAGAGAGAGAGAGAGAGAAAGAGAGATGTTAGGAGAGATAAAACCAGGGTTTATCTTCTCTATAAGTTCTCCCTCACGTGGGAGATAAGGACTCCGAGTAACGAAGTTATCCGATCCGTGAAGCCACAATCAGCGCGGAAGGGTTGGCCTGTCAATATGGTAATTACCCTCCTCCCCCTTCACAATAGCAGCCTTCTCTAATGAAGGGATTATGGTACACAAGGAGCCCCGAGCGATTAATTAAAAAGAAAATAAACAAAAAAAGGAGTCGAAAAAAGAAGTCTTTCTTAGGAGGAAGAAAGGGTTAAAGGGAAGGGTAAAGAGTTATTAGTTCCTTCCTCGGGCCCTAACATTTTTATGGGATTAGGGTCCATTTGCATGGGCCTTCAAAGGGCCGCTGTTTGCAGGAGCTGGGGCCGTGTCAAAGGGCGGATTACAGTCCTCGCTGATAGTCTCAGATTAGCCCTGTCAGGCTGATAATGTAATGTCCCACAGTGCGAATGTTGTCTCTAATAGAACACTAAAGTATTGCATGATCAAATCTTGAATATGGTTTAGTTCTTATATAGAGTATTGTTATTGCTGGTTTTGGAACATTATAAATATATTAGCTTATTTTTTTTAATTTAATATTATTTATGATGGAGGTTTTTTTTTTACCGTTGAGAAATTAGATGAGGAAGATGGTTGAGGGTACGGTCATTAAAGGGAAACACACATTAAAACTTGGTGATATTTTAATTATGTGCCGACGTTTCGGCCTACTTTGTAGGCCTTCATTAGGGCTAAAAGAAACAAGATAACAACTAATTTAATTATAGACTTAATAACCATCTTCCTCATATAATATTATTTATTGTAAAAATATCTTTTTATAGAATATAGTTTTTAATATATTTTTTTTTTTCATGCTCATACCTATAACGAGGAATTCCCCAAGGTTCTATCCTGAACCCATTTCTGTACTTTATATACACATATGATTTGCCACCAAACGAAAACATTTTAACTGCCACGCCTTAACGAGACTGCTGTTATTACGAAAAATACAGACCGTACACAGGCCAATGTGACATTACAATAGTAAAACGATGTGAGAAAAATTAACCATGTCGATTTGACAACACGTTAAATTTATATTTCGACACGGAACCTGCCTTCCAGTTTACATAAACAATCACCAGATACCACAATCAAACACTGCAATGAATAAGTGGATTCGCAAGGGAAATCCATACTGGAGTGTAAAAATCTTAAGAAGAGTTGCACCCAGCGGTGCATCTTGATATCCATCATATAGCTTTTTTTTTAGACTTCTAATAGAATGGAAAGACATGTTATTTGAAGCTATGTCTTAAACGAGTAAGTTCGGTTGTTCCTACTACATTCTTTTTGGTTTATAAAGGTCTGTATGAGTATCTTTGCTTACAAATAATGGTGCTTTAGTAATATCATAAAAGGTTTTTACTGAAAAAATTATAGTTCACGTAGAATACCTTTTGAGCTTTCCCCAATATCCGATAGACGTAGGTCAAAATGGAATAAGTGTTCAATATCTGTCCTCGAGTTTCAGTTTGAGTCATAGGTTTTGTATGTTCATAGTTTTTTGCCATTATGGTTTACATTAAAATATATATTATTTTGTCTTTATTTTTATAATTAAAACATCTCAGAATTTTATTTCTACGCTCTTTGCGTTCTCCTTACTCTGATCATGCATCTTGTTGCCCTAAAATGTCATAAAATACTGTTATGAGTTGAGGTCCGTCGACAATATGATGACAAAAAACTTTATATAACATTCTAAATATTAATTTTTAACTTTTATTGTAACCATGTTTCAGAATAATTATGATCCTATATAAAATACTATTAGTTATACTTTAATTGATTGTTTTTCCTGGAAGGGGTGGGCATGTAAATTTTATATTCATTTTTTATGAGGTTTGATGTAAGTGGACATTATGCGATCTGAGAAAACGATTTCATGTTCAGTAATAATCCACGAAAAAGTATCTGGGCTATCTTCCTTGGGTTCTTCAGTTGACCATTTAATAACTAAATAAAATTATTGAATCAATTGTTAAAAAAAGAGAGACATAGATGTATAATAGAGCTTGCACCGTGGGAAAGAAAATACTAATGTCCATTTCAAAGTCCGTTATATAATTAATGTTTTTTATTATAACATGTGACTATCTAAACTAGGCTTGTGTTTGCTTAGGGTATTACGATTGTTTCCAGAGCGACCCAGATATCCTAATTAACGATCTAATAATTATGAAACTGATCCTCAACTTTACGATATGCCTCTGTCACCGTTCCATCCGTCCCTCACAGAGACCACAGTTCCCAGCGGTGCCGGTTCCTCTGCAGATGTCCACGCCCCATTGTCTTCCGGCTTAAGGAGGATTACCTGTGTCTGATGAAGCTGTTAATTGTCAGCATCCAGATTTTACGACTCGTGCAATTAACATGTTCGTTAGGGCGATTGTAATTTGTTATGAATCTCGATTACTGCCCGTTTATGTCCCTAACGGACAACTCAACATGTGATATTCCAACCATTAAAAGTAATAAAATTGTTTTGTTTTTTAAAGGCTTTTTTCCTCTGTTAATGTTCTTCGATTCAATCATTTAATGTACATATTTTTTTCTGTCGCTGAAACAGCTGTTGGAACGCATCTGGTAAGAGAAAGGGGTTTTTATTAGGTAAGTAAATTCGATTGATAAAGCAAATGTTGTTTGTTCTTACTTGTATTAGAATTTCTTCAAGGAAATCAGACAAACGATTTAATAAACTTGAGTTAATTATTTTTTTAATCTAATCACCGCGCTTTTTTTTTCTCCTTAAATTTTATAAAATATAATAAGTGTGTTAAAATCCTTATTGGTGTGTTATTTTTTAATGACCACATTCCGATCATATATTATATTATATTAATACCTTCTTCATCATATACTAATTTTTATTTGTTTATTTATGCTAGAATTATCTTTAATTATTATACTTTGAGGTATTTTGTGTTTCTACTTAAATCTTAATTCAAATAATAAAATTCTTTTGGGTTTATTGAGGTATTTATCTATATTTAAATATCTTTTAAAATCAATGTCAAATGTCACTTATACCTCATAAAAAAGTTCAAGTAATATTAACATATTTTTAAAATAATTATAATTTTAAACTCTTTATTTATTCTGGTACTTTGGAGTAATATTTCAAGGAAATTAAAGAGATCTCCGGTGTCATATAGTAATAAAATCAAAAACAGAAATAATGATATAATAAATGAATATATAGCTAATAATAATATCAAATACAGTTATTATGTACATTTATACAATTTAAACAAAACGAAATTAACAATGCTTGTGAAATGTTCGATTAAATAATATAGATAAATGTACAGATACTATGCAAAATAATAAATAATTGTTTTTCTCAGTCTTCCTTAGTGATTTTCATTTAAATTTGTAAATTTTATTTCGGGTTCTTTGGGAATTCGATTTAGAGGATGTGATTGAATAGGCGGGATCGTAAGGTCGGAAGAGTATCGGAGTAACGCATATAACAATTTTATTTTTATATAAAACGTCCTGCTTTAATGTAATAACAACTAGAAAATAATAGTTTACTGAGCAATATGTAATTCAGAAAAAACAAAAAAAATCAATCTAGAGTTTTCAATTTCAAAATAGGTTCAATCTTATCGGATTACAGATCGTAGGCTGTTTCTGTCAATTATAAAATATTTTGAAAATAGATTGAGTGGGTTGTAAAAGTAATCGCCTCGTATTACCTGAAATTTTTGTGGTGATTTTAAGGAGAGATATTTTCAGATAAATTTATCTGTGTTGGCTGTAGTAAAAATAGAAATTCTGATTTTTTTTAAAGTTATTAAATCAGAAAATATTACTTTTCTATTCCGTTACTATTATTATTATTCTTTCATCTTATTATGTTATTTTTATTATATAAGCTAGAGATTCGAGATTTGAAGCGGAGTGTAATACGGTTTCTAATAGTTGATAATTCTTATGATTATTATTAATATATTTATTAATATATATATATAATATATATTATATATATATTTTATATATATATATATATATATAAAATCCCATTTTTTTCCTATCTCCACTCTTTGATTTTTCTTTTAATAACCTTCTGATAATAGTATTGTTTGATCAGTTCTCGACTGTTGTTTCCGAAGTTTCTACTGTTCTTAGGTTTCAGTCAATGAGTAAACAATTTTGCAACGTTTCAAGAATTTATTGTTCTCATAATCATGCAATTTTATATATAATAGTGTCTTAAATAGACATATATGTAGACCACAAACTTTGAAAGAACATTGACATAACCGCAATTATCCACAGAAAATAATATTGTTTGATCATAATCATGCAATTTTAGACCAAATAGTGTCTTAAATAAGTAAAATTGTTTAATCATTGACTGAAACTAAGAACAGTGGAAACTTAAATTATCAACAGTCGAAAACTGACCAAACAATACTATTATTAAAAGGTTATTAGAAGAAAAATTAAACAGTGGAGAAAGGGAAAAAAAATCGGATTTTATGAAGAAATTAGATCAACACATGGTACTCAGGTAATTTCACTAATATAGTTATACCAGAACACTCTGAAGAAACTAGCTGCTGCCATATATAATTATTATATATGTATTTTGAATTAATATGAGAAAAGGAGATAACTATTTTTTTTTTTTTAATTTAAAAAGAAACATATGTGATAAGAAAAAAAACTAAAGGAAAAAAAAATTAATCTATTTTTATTTATTTGGTTTATTGTAATGTTAAGATTTGTATATTAAAAATTGTCCAATAAGGAAAAAATAAATAGGCTGTGTAAATAGCAAACGAATTAACTTGGACAGTATCGTTTGTTTAATAAAGTTATCTTCCTTCAGTGCATTTATTTTGATGTTATTAAAAAGAGAGAGAGGGAGTGAGATGGAGAAAGGGGATTCTAAATAATTTTTATTATGTTTAATCTTAGGAATCGTTTGTAATTGTAAAAAATCTTATGATCCTGAGGAGAAATTCGAGGAATAATTTTATGAAGGGATAAAGTGATAAAAGTTATAGCTCTTATAAAAGATCATAAAAAAGTTTTTATACTAAAGGTTGAGGAGGAAGAAATACTGAGAGCGTAAAATATTTATCAAAAGAGCCTTTACTTTGGAAGGGGTTAAGATGGAGCCATTAGATTGAAGGGGCTATGGAAGATGCTAACCACATCACCACCCCTAACAGCTTAATTGCCAAAATTGACTTTCGGGGCCCAGCTAGTGAGGACAATAAAGCCTTCGTTAAGGAAGCGTTCAAGTAGTCCATATACTATTCATGTCATCTTTAATAGCTTGAGTACCGTCTTCGTTAGCTCGCTTCACATCTTTGTTAATTATTTTGTTAGGTGCCATCAGGCTGACTTCTCTCCCTTCCTTGAGGTACTAAATCCTTGTAAGGTCTTCCTGATTATTTTAGAATTTGATTTATATAATTTTTACTTTCACTTACCTATATATAGTAAGGGTAAGTATTGCGATCGTGAAAATTTTCGAATTCCAGTTTTTAACGGAAATATACATTTTATGGTTACCTGAGTCCAAATAACCAAGTCCCGAAAGAAGGCCTGCGTGTGTGTATGATAAGTCTAGCGCGAAAACGAAAAGACGTAAAAACTGAAATTTCACATTAAATACAACTATACGCCCAAGATTTTACAGCAACTTTTTCACTAAAATTGTTTGACTGGAAGTGTTTCTTTATACCATGCATTTTGCACCTTTTTATAATTTTATTTAAAAAACGGCTTTAACGATTATGATTATTGATTAACGAACTGATTGAAATAGTCTGACAGGACAAAAATGCCGATATTTTAAATTTTCTTCTTCTGTATTACCTTTAATTTTGTAGATTTCAAAACATTAGGCATGTCATCTTGTTATCATTGATAAATAACGGCTAAATATGCAAGTTGAGCGAATTTTATAAACAACTAAAGGAGCAAAGTGCAAAAATATTATTTAATACAATTTTTGTGTTTTTGAACACAAGAATAGTAATATAGATACATCATTGCAAAAGTTAATGGAGATTGATGAAAAATCGGTAAAACTAACTGATTTTTGTAGATAAAAATATAATAGATTATTTAATAAAACACGTGTTTCTATTGATATTCAATTTAATTAATTCTTTATCATTTTTTTTTATCTCTAAATATATATTTTTTTAAATTAATTGATTTTTACAACGGAGGTAAGGGAAAGTCGTGTGTTGATTTTTTTATTGTTGAAAACTAGTAACGAAGTAAATAAGATAAATAAATTATTAAAACACCTGATACTCTAGTGAAGAAACTACCTGTTGGTAGCAATCCAATGTCTAATTTATGGTTGGAACTTCCTTGGTCATCTTCTTTTAAGTCACCTCAGTGGTTTTTAAGGTATATTTATTGATGAGAGGCCACTGATAAGCTTGTTTGTGTGGATAGACAGTTTGGAATGAAAAGGGAAATATTAAATAAATGTTGCAAGTTAGAGAGCAACACTATAAAATGCGTGGTAACTACAATGTTGTTAGGGGATTCCGAGCCCATCGTATTTACAGGAGATAAAAGGGTATGAACAAGTGGGTTTGAGGGGCTGGAAGTTCTGAAATCAAAGGAGGTTTATTTTTTTGGGACTAAGATTCCTACTTATGGGATGATTTTATTAGTAAAACAGTAAGGAGTCTTGGATATTTTTTACTTATTTGGGTTACAAGGATTGAATACGGGAGGAATTAGTTGGTTTAGTGGACCCCAATGACATAGGTATAAAAAAAATAATAATAATAAAGATACGCGTATTTCTAGATACTCTTACTATTTCTAGGCCAACAGCCTATCACAAATAATTCGGCTGAGAATTATTTTTAATTACAAAAAAAAAAAAACACTCAGCCAACAGGGTTTCCTACTTTTTGGGTACCCACTTTATAGAAGCTGGGTGTGCCTCAGGAGGGGTTCTATGCCCTAGCAACGCTTCATGGCTGAAATAACTGAATAAATAACATTCTGTCATAGGAGGGATTCGACCATGAGAACAGTAGATTATTGCTCTGTCCACTAGACTAACCCGCTCTCCTAGATCCGGATAGTTTTAATAATGTCTATTTAAATGAGAATTTTTTTTTTTTTTGTTTTTTTTAGTAAATAAGGAGTATTGAGTGCTTGTTGAGTAGGTGTTGAAGTAATCTGTATCTGAGAAAAGTTTTCTATTTATTTCTTCAGTCTAGTAAGAGTAGCCGAAATTGGCAAAACATTTCTGGTTTGTTTCAGTACTGCTTTAAGATTTTTGGAATTAATTTAATTAATATCTTGACAACTTAAGGAGAGTCCTTCCTTCAGCACTTACAGAGTCTATCTCTACTATTGAAACATATAATAATAATAATAGGCTTAGCGAACCCGAAGGTTCGATGCCGATACCACCAAATACCGCCTACACAGACTCGTCCAATGCTCACCATTCAAGCCCAAGCTCCCGAGATCAGCCTTAACGCAATCCTCCCATCTCCGCTTCGGCCTACCTTTCGGACGCCTACCAGTCGGATCAGCAAATACCAACTTTCTCGGAATCCGCCTACTATTGAAACATACTATTGAAAAATTGTACAGATTATTTAAAAATTTACTTATCTTGAAACTACTTTATTATTATAGATTATCTGTAAAGCAGTTTAATGATTCACCGTCGCCTATACGGTTTTTAGGCAAATGTGTTTTAAAATCGATAGAGGGGTTGATTGCGTATCGGCTCAGGCATAATGTCCCTAAAAAGCGGATTAAGATTCCTTTTATAATCCACACCATGAATCACTCCGTATTTTATAGCATTAACAGGCATCAGAAAATACCCTCACGTTTACAGATAAGAACTAACATTTCGCACGCACTTAAAATTTATAGTAAATAGGTTTTAGTATCTCGGCACTTTTACGGCATAATATTAATAGTACTATTGAAATGGGTTATATCGTGTTAATTTGTATTTCTTTCTTCAGTTAAATTGTTAAATTATTTTTATCTGTACTGGCTTAGGTTAGTTAGCTGATTTATATTTTATTTAAAAAAAAATACATACCTTTATGTTTATTGGAATAACCCTAATCTAATATAAAAAAATCATTAATATTTTTTAAAAATGCTATCAGGTAATAATCTAATGCGGTAGATTAATCTAATTTAGTGATATTGTCAAATAATTTTTTTTTTATTAATCTATCATTATGGATATTGGACATTTATTGATAATAACCTTGTAAAGATTGATAATTAGTAAAAATTATATTTATATGTATTTTGAAACAAATGTAAAAGAAATATTCATGCCTTTTATTGTTGAAAGGAATTTATGATTGCTACTCTATAAATTAAAAAAAATAGTTTTGATATGGTTAATTTTGTTTTTGTTTATGTTAAAATAAGCCTGTTGTTCTACAACCCATGATGGGTCTTGAGCTCATTATATATAGAGATTCGTACTGTTTTTAGGCAAACGGCCGTGCAATGAGGTAATTAGGTCTTGATCACGCTCAGCCGCCAGGTTTTTCCCCCAATTTTTGGGTACCTACTTCTAAGAGACTGGATCTGTTCCAGGAGGGTCGCCCCTCGGCCGAATCAAGAGAATAAATAAAATTCTGTCATAGCGGAAAGTCGAACCCTAACGTTATTAAAATTAAATTAGTTTAGAATGGAATTTCCATAAACTATTGACACACTGATACAGACTGTTTATTCTTGACTGTTATTTCTACAATTTAAGCTATCTATGGTTTGACGACGTTTCAAGAATTTAGATTATGCCAAAAACATTTTTTTTTTTTTTTTGGTTTTCCAGTTGACGCTGTATAGTATATAGCGGAAATATTTATGTATATACTTGTGTATTAGAGAGTGAGACATCACGAATTCGGGTAGCTGCTCCACTTCACTGAGTTGCTAAGAACAAATGTCTTACTGGATTAATCTGGAAGACAATCTTCAAAAACCAGAGAAATTTTTTTTTTTTTAAATATTTAATTGATATTTACAACTGTACATACAATATATACAACAAGTAAATGGGCTAATTTACACTTATGGGCGTGATAATGTCTTGTGAAGAAACTACCCAGTGGTAGCACTTCAATGTCAATTTAATAAAAGTAGGTCTCGAGGCCATTGTCTTTTCAATCGCCTCGGAGGGTTGTCAGGAATAGATGGGAATGATAAGTTGCCTACAAGAGGATTAGTGTGGGTTGGGAGTTTGGAAGGAAAAGAGGCATATCTGTTTCGGGCTAGTTCTGCGACAAATGGGATATTTAGGTCATTATGGATGATTTTATTCGTAACGAAATAAGGAGCATTTAGGATTTTGGATTGTAAGGATTGAATGCGAGAGGATTTAGATGGTTTAGTAGAGCCCAAAACTCAACTCCATATGTCCAGATGGGTCTGATGATGGTAACATAAATGTGCTTTTTGTAATAAATTGGAAGTTTTGAACCTTTGTCTAGTAAGTCTACGGGCAGTTTCTTGTCATTTAAGTCGCGTATGGGGATTCCATGTAAGACGTTTGTCAAGATGGAGTCCTAGGCAACGGATTTGTTCAACAGGTATGAGTGGGGTATTATTAAAGGATACAGTGGGACAGGAAGTCATCGGTTTGCGACGAAGGGTAAAGGTAATAAAGAAAAAGTAAATGTATACGAAGTCTATATGTATAACAATAAATTAAATCATATATTCTAACCTATTAACCCTGCCGAAACCTATGTTTTTAAAAGGTATTTTTAGATAATTTAGAAAAACTAATAGTTGTAATCACAATTGTTGTAACTTATAAAGATATGTTATTGGGAAAGAGGGAGGTTATAATAGTTAAAATTATGCCAATGTCGTACAGGATTCTGCAAGTTATATTCTTCCAAGAAGTACGCAATATTTTAAAACAATATTACCCACCGAATTGTAGCTAAATTGGTAACATAAATGCTAAGTTTTTATAAATCTGTAAACTAGCATTGTTATAATTTATTTCAAATTTAATATTATTTCTTGATAATAGATTTTTCACTGTAAACTAAATGGAATTCCCCTGGAAACTAACTTAAACCTTTAAAATGTATTTTAAATAGTATATTTGAAATACTAAATAGTTATAAACCTAATAGGATAGTTATCCTTGTTATTTCTGTAGTTTTTGAATAGACACACAGCAATCAAATTTTATTTATATGGAATGATTACATTTTCCATTCTCTGTGCTTCACTTTAAAATAACAAACCAATAAACTTAACCAATTTCGAATTATGTTTTTCATTTCTGCCGGTGATTATATATAATAATAAATTGACGTTATAAAAGGGGTACTCACGACGTTTGCTATAGCAAGCTTTTTGTGCTATTTTGCTAAACCCGTCGAGTTTCTACAAAAGCATGCAATGGGCTGTGCTATAGTGCTATTGGCCGCCATTTTATCTATGGCTTTGATTTATAAAAACCTAAACCTCGTAACACGTCTCTGTGTTTTTAATGATTTTCTCATTTCCTCAAATTCACCAAGATGTTAACAAAGCAGAATAAGGACTAAACATAAGAAAAATAGTTCAAATGAAGACATTCAACTTTTGTTGCAAGAAAATGATAGAAAACGGAGACATAATTGAGGTTAGTAACTTTTTACTTGAAGTCAATAAGCATTTTATATGAAAATTAATTGATTATCTTGCACTACATGAGTTATTTTAAACTAAATTAGGATAGTAAACTCTGATAATGTGAGATAAGGAGACATTTTTTTTCTTATTTCGTTATACCTTGTGTATTTGTCGTTTTTCTAATTAGTATACCAACATCCCTTTTTTACTCATGAGTTTATGAGAAAAACTGACGAATCAATGATAATATTTCCTCTTTAGAATAGGAATACAAAAATTATTAATATGTAATTTAAAAACTTTATTAATTAATTCAATCTATCCAGATAAATTTATCTGTAGTGCAAGGTAAACTCAAATTACAATTTCTGTCAGTAATCGAACTAATTTTATGTTTTTTATAGTTCTAGAAACCTTCAGAGCAAATTTTTTGTAGAAAACTGGTAGAAGAGAAACCCATCCTGATGGAATTGTAACTTAAAAAGGTTTAAACGAGAAAAACGAAATAAAAAATATAAATTGTCTATAAAATACAACCTTAATAATTAAGCAATATTTTTATTTTGTATTCTTGTAATATTTACGTATTTATTTACCATCAAGGTTTGATTACCTTTCTGTATTTTTATTTCATAATACTATTTCTAAGTTTTTAGTAAATACAATGATAATTATTAAGTTAGAAAAGAAATTCTCTCAACTACTGAAAGTTTCTTTTAAAATAAATAGTTTTTTCTTCTTTAAGAGGCTGATAGAGAACAATGATGTATTATTTTGTAAATTTTATCGACATCTTCATAGGGAGGGATGGTTTATAATTATTTCAACGAGAATAACATCTTTTATACGAGAATGATTAAAAAAAAAAAAAAAAGAGTCTAATATGTGAAAATAACGATTGCATAAGTTAGAAATGTGGTGGCCATTAGCACTATAGCACTCTTCTGTAGCATAGGCTGAGGTCTGCTACTCAGAATTGCTATTGCTATTGCTGGGCCAGTGCCCCATCAAACTAAAATTCTTTCATTTAACTGGAAACTCCTCTAGATGGAAAATCTGCGATTCCAGATGTGTGTTGTTGGCGTGTCAATTAAGTGAACTAAGCTTAAGCTACCTACAAAACCTCCAACTTTTAAGGAAGGTTTTGCTAGGTTGCGATCCTACGTTGATATTAGTTTCTTTAAGTTCAGTTGTTTATGAGTGTCTGGTGTTTTGAACAATTTAAAAACAAGTGAACTCAAGGTAAATAAGATTTATGATTCGATATTTATCATAAAGATGAAGATTTTTAATAAGTGAGTCACAATTACAAGAGCAAATAGTTAAGTCCTTTTCAAATTATTGTACACATTAAGTTATAGTGGTTCTGTTTGCTACAATCTTCTGATAAGAATAATAGACAGGATATTTACTTTAATGTCCCTTTTCTGGAAATACATTTATCAATAGTCAAGGGTTAATTTTCATTTTAAAAAAGCAACTCTATTAATAGTCCACATAATCATACTCCACTCTTTCATATTTATCCTTTCAGAGATAAACATAAACAATAATTATCAAAGCTTTAATT
This sequence comes from Piezodorus guildinii, assembly GCA_023052935.1. NCBI lineage: Eukaryota > Metazoa > Arthropoda > Insecta > Hemiptera > Pentatomidae > Piezodorus > Piezodorus guildinii. Next base: position 52,650,595 of record CM041292.1, read on the forward strand.
TTTCTTATTTTAATTTCTGGTAAAGGAAGAGAAACATTAAGTTATAAAATTATATGCCTTATCACTTTTGTCTATTCTTTCCTTGGTCACAAGAAAAGATGCATATTTCTCATAATATAAGATAGAAAACAACAAAAAGATGAACATAAACTTCGGTGTAAGCTGCAAAGATTGATATACCAGAATTATAAGGATGAACTAGTACTCCAATGGGACAGGGGAAAAAAGGATTTGTTTTTTAAAGAGCATTTAACGAGGAAGGAACAATCTCTTTGTTAAGTGAATAAAACAAAATTTATATTAATAACTTATTATAACCAGTTTGGCCTAAACCCATCACAGTTCTTTATTTCAATAGTTCTGTTGTTTATGATTATAAAATTAATATGAATTTACTTATTTTATATCATATATGTATTGACCTAAATATTTAGTAGTAACTGGTAACATGGTAACTCAAAAATATATACTCTGACTGTCCATAAGAAACAATTGCAGTAAATTTATTTATTATTTATTAAAAACAAGAAATTTGACATAAAATTTAATTTGCCATCTGCATTTCCTTTGCAATAAGGAAATTTGTGGACTGCTGAAGCAGCGGCTTAGCATTCAGTAAATTTAAAATTAATAATTGAACAGAATTTGCAAGTCCTTTTTCATTTTACATTTCATCTTGTATAGTGATTCACTTATTTAAAACTAACTACTTTATGTTAAATGTAAAATGATAAGTCTTACCTTTATTTAGAATATATTCAATAAAACACAAGTTCGGACTCCGTTACTACTCTATGTGTTCAACATGATGTAATATTAGTGTACAATAGTGTGAAGTTATCTTTAATACTGTTTAAATTATTATTTTATATAAATAAAGAAGTTTTAATCCTGTGTTTGTGTTTAATTTCCTAGTTCTATCAATTTACCCTATATTAATAATTATAAAACTAGTTTGGTACAAATTAAAAAACAAAAACATATAAGGCTATCACTTGGTTATCATTGCCATGTATTAAGATTTACACATGAATACAGCCAATCTCTCTTCTTGAAGTTATTTATTTCTGTCACAAATGTAAATAACTTAAACATCATCAAATATATGTCTTATGCTGGATAAATTAGGTCAAGAACCGATTCAATTAAAAAAAAGAAGGTATTTATTTATTATTACAGAACTTTAATAAGAGTTTGCAAATGCATCTAAAATAATTATAGTTATTGCCAGTATTAAAAGGTCTAAGATTTCATAAACTTCCAATCCGTACAAGGTTTTAAGTATTCTTCATTATTTAACTGTGTGAATTCTGTATTGAATCACTTGTATAATATAAAATAATAACAATATAATTGCAACTTTTTTCATTTTAACTACATTTTGTTCTAAATTATAATTTCCTATCAAAACTTAATTATAAAATTTATAACAAACCTACATGTTATAGTAAATTATAGAATTTAAATAGTGCCTAGAATTAAACTCTAATTTAACTTTTTTTTTATGGAGCATTGGCATACGATAGTAAATAAAGAAAATACTTTTTAAAAAAAAGTTTATTAACAAAAATAAATAAAATTAATTAAATATATTATATCAAAAGTACATGTATAATCTGTATAAGGAAGTGTTGCTGATCTAACTTTGCGTTATATATCTATACACACAGAACAGAAATGAAAATGCAAGTAACAATAATTTACTTTTATTAATAATAAATTGAATGTTTAAAGAGTAATAAATATTTATTTGTTAAATTAAAATTTATATTTTAATGGGTATTAAAAGTTATAATTACAGGGCCAATTTAATCTGTTGGTTTGGAAAGATAACAAAAACAAAAAGGGTCTGCTATTTCTTCATCTTTACATTCACTTTAACTGGGCCAGAAAGGATATTTACTTTTTTTTCTTTCATAATTGCTTAAAATACACGTCTAGTGTCTTTACTAATTGTGTCTCCATCAATAACACCAAACAATTGGCAATTTTAGAATGAACACTTGGTCGTCTTCAATATATTATTAAATGGTGAAAGAAATTCACTTGTAAGAGTGCTTTAAACAAAATGTCATCTAAATTTGGTAAAACTGAATTTTACATATCTTTAAATTTTAATATAGAGCCAATTCGAAAGGTAAAGAAGACCTAAAGCATAATATTCTCTACACAGTCTTCTATAATCTCATTCTTTTCTTCTACCAAATCACAATCTAAAAGTTCTACTGAGCAAGCATATGCCAAAAGTTCAATAATCTTTTTTCTTGACAACTTTTAGACATAATAAGTGAAATAAACTATTGAAAAATAAGCAAATAGGAGGTTAACACTACTTTATAAGTTATCAACCAACAGGTTACAAACAAATGAGGTTACAAAAATAAAATGTCTTCTGACAGCGCTTTCGTGCTTCATGTTGAAGGCAGAAAAGCTAGACTGCGCATGCCCAGCAGTATAAACATACTAGGTATATTTCATATACAATAAATTACTAGGTATATTTGTATATACTTTATACAAACGTATAAAGTTGCCAAATACCACCTGTAGGTAACGGGCTTGTCTCTTTAGCAATATACAATAGTCTTATAATAGGGTTATCGTGAACGATGGAACTTGGCTTTCATGCTACAAAAAAATCGCAATAGCAAACGTAGTGAGTACCCCTAGAAAAGAAGTTGTAGAAACTCGACGGGTTTAGCAAAATAGCACAAAAAGCTTGCTATAGCAAACGTCGTGAGTACCCCTAAAATAAACAAATTTTCTTGCTAATTCCACTTTTCGTTACGATGAACTAAAACTACAAAATGGTAAACTCAAAATTGGTCAGCCAGAAAGTTTTGAAACAAAAACGACACCTCATTCAAATTGCGCTTGTATGAAGTATAATATCTATATATAATTGTATAAAAGTATAAAACCCGCTAGTAAGGGCGGGTGTACTAGTATTTATATAACCATTTTGAACTATTAATGTATGTTGCTTTTTTTATCCTAATTTAAAAGAGTTTATCTTCTTTATTCTATTATATATGACTATTATGGTTTTATTGTGAAGTCACATTACTTGTTTTGTTTTTTGTCTAAAATATCTAAGAATAACATTCTAAAAATAGCTTCAAAAAAGGGGTTAATGAATCTTATCAGTACTTTTTAATTATTGTACGTGCTATCCTACAACACAATACTAAAGATGAAGATGAACAAGATGGGGGTTCAGTAGTGAAATATATTTAGAAATGGAATAATAAATTTCATTTTGGTAATCATTGCCGACATGGAGCAATAACAGTTTGTCATAGCCTGGGCGTTGAGTTATCGCTCTTCTTATCACAAAAATATGGCCCACAAATAAGGCACTACAAATTCTGCTGGTATTCTAGTTCGATGCACACCTCCCGTATGAACCCTCCTCTGTATTCCTTCTTTCTCGAAAATGTATAATTAAATTAAATGTTTAAAATAAAATAAAAATGATAATTCGAGCATATTTACTAATTTTTACAAACGTATGTAATTTAGGTAGAAATTTATTCCTGTTTAGATTGAATGGCGTCATAAAAAGAAGTATGATTATCTTAGGGAAGGGTCTTTATCAAATAATTAAGAAGTTTCATAGTATTATGATTGAGAATTAAATTTGTTGCTTGGGTTCGGTAATTGATGTAAGCCAAAAAGTTTAAGAGAAAGTTACAATTTATTTATTTGTTTTTTAGGTAGATGTTAGGGCTGATTAAACTATTCCAAATACTTAATTCTTTATTAAATCACCAATTCAACGTTTCGAGATCTCACTCCCATCATCAGGACTCATGATGACATTGACATAGCCATGTTCAAACCCTATAAATTAATATCATGATCTATTTCCCTATCCTTTGGACCACAACGTCATCATTTCATTTTTTTTTTTTTTTAACTAGATGAATCATTTAAAAAAATATATTTTTAGGGACTGGGAGTCTACGCTGACTCTCTTTTTTATTTGTTTTTCTTCGAGAAAAATAATAATTATACGCCTTGAAAATCTACAGAATCGATCTAATAAAGTAACCGTAATTAATAAAGTTTTTGCATGGCCTATTACCATCAATTCCGAGTCCGCAAAAGTAATTATAATATTATTAGTCCAGGTGTAGGACACAATACACATCCTTTTCTTCACCTGTTTACGAAATTCGAATATTTTTTGTTTTTATTGTTATTCAAAATGATACATCAGCACACTCACCCCGCCAAGGTTAATCCAACCATCACTCACTACATCTCCCATTACTTATGCGGGGCAAAACAAGTTTATCACAAAAAATTAAATAAAACAATACGCGTTAGAATTAAAGGCGAGAACCTGTATAAGAGAACAGTATCAGATGGATGCGGAGTTGATGCTAATTGCTAAGAAGGGTGACAGTTGGCGGAGGAGGCAGGTTAGGACATGATGGCCAGCTGGTCAGGAAGTATCTGGTCATTGGCACCCAGAGGTAAGCGTGGGTTCAGTACCTCGTCTTCCACAACTCTCTTATATTTATCTTATATCACTATTCTAACAATCTGCAATGCTCATTTTCGAGTATCAATTAGTTAATAACTGTGTCGGAAAAAAAAAAAAAAAAAAAAAAAAAAAACTGGTGCACACACGACTTTCACTTGCCTGGTTGTTTTAAGAACTTTTAAACTGTAGTTCAAAAAACTTAAATTAATTCAATTTTGTCGCAAACTTATGGTTTAGATTAAATAATAAATAAATATGAAAAATAAAACCTTTACCTCTAAAACCTATGAGGACTCAGTATATCAAGAGATTCGTATTCTACCGGCAATGGCTGTGCAATGAGATGATTAGGCCCAGATAAAACTCAGCTGCCAGGCCTTTCCCATTTTTTTTTTTTTTTTTTTTTTTGTGGGGTTAAATAAATAAATATTGTATTAAATAATATTTTGTACCGCAGCCAGGATTCTAAAAACAGGACCTGGAGAAACAGTAGACTTATTGGGGGCCATTATGATAAAAAATATGAAAATAAATAACGATATGAGTGATGATCATAATTACGTTGTAACTTCTTCCAATGAAGAAATTTAAAGAACATATATTTTCAATACCAACCCAGCTTTACGGACCATTTTCGAATGATACTGCATAGACGAATGTGAATTAATTTTCCATTTCCACGTACTGAGTTGTGAAATATTTAATCATATCAAAAACGTCTGAGAAAATAATTATTTACATACCCATGTATATATATATATATATTATAAAACCAAAAAAAAAAAAAAACTTGCCTCTACAACCATTGGAGGGTCTTGGGCTCATACTTTTATAGATTCATACTGTTTCTAGGCCAACGGTAGTGCAATGAGGTGATCACGCTCAACCGCCAGGCTTTTCCCTAATTTGGGTACCCACTTTAATGATGCTGGGTCTGCCCTAGGAGGGTCTCTATACCTAGGGTCGTGAACAATTAACAGAATAAGTAATATTCTGCCGCAGCCGGTGAGTCCGAACCCACGGACCCGGAGAACAGTGCTATATCCACTAGACCACGCTGCTCCCTGTTATAATAATAATAATAAAATAAATTCATTATTATCCTGGGACATCTCCCTTTAGAATAAAATATACAGAATATACAAAGTGTGCTTTGGAGTCTTAAAGTATATTAAATTCATATTAAACAGGTTAAGAATTACTCATATAAACTAACATATTTAAATGTGAAGAAACAACAACCACAAAACAAATGGAAAAAAAAAAAGCTTATTTACAATTCTATTGAGCCTGGATGGTCATTAAGTGATTTAATATGCGGGATTTGAAGATAGAAAGAGAGTTGGATTGACGGATGGAAGGAGGAATAGAATTCATAGAATTGAGGATCGAATTAGAAAGGATCTGTCGAAATGTGCAGTTCGGTGGCCGTACTGTATAAATCTAAAGGCCTGGAGCGTATCAACGGGATAGATAGAGGATTTGAATTGTAGGAGGTAAAAAATGTATGATGGGCGCGGGATTGGAATAACTTGGTAAAAGAATGATGCGAGGAAATACTTGCGACGATTGGAGGGGTAAAGCCACTTAAACTCGCCATAAAAATGAGATACGGAGGTGTATCTAGGGACCCCGAAGATAAATCGAGCAGAGCAATTAATTAAGCGTTTGTTTTTTACCTCGAGATTCCCAGAAACACCGTCGTCTAACGCAAGCAATAGTTGTACTGGGAAATATTAGAGAGGCGTTTTTCGGGTTTCATGCATGGAATAGTGACGGAAGGAATACCGTCACTTAAAGGTTGAAAAGGTACGACGAGATATGATTTTTAAAGGATAGAGTTTGGTCGAAGGTTACTCCCAGATTCCTGATAGTCGGGTGCAACTTTATAGTATTAGTATTTAGGCAGGGTTGGGATATGTGGGACCGTTTTTAGGATGTGATGGGATCCTATTACAATTCCTTTTGTTTCTTCAGCATTTAGTTTTTCATTATTGACCATAGCCCAGTAATTTATTCGATTTAAGTCTTATTTTAGTCTTATTGTAGCTGGTCGGAAGGAGGGAAGGAAAGGCATATTTGGAAATATATAAGGTTTTATGTATAAGGAAGACATTTTTTTTTCTTTCCCCAACACTATTTTAATAACATAATATATTTCATTCTTTCCTGCTTTATTTTTCCTTTAACTGTGTTTATGTAATTCTATAGGATCGTTTGGGTTTAGAGAATAAATTTTTGACAAATATTAAAAGTCTCCTACCCATCTGTGGGGAAGGCCGTAAAAGTAGAGATAATCGAAAAAATGATTTCTGATTCCAGTCAGAACCATAAATCTTTACGACCACGGAGAGAGCATACGTCTTTTTACATAAATCGACTTTCGGTATAAAAAGTTGTTTAAATTGTAAAACCCTATCAGCGATGGTCCCCTCCCTCCCTTATCTGCGCAATATATCCACCATAATAAGATATTTTATTGGGCGGATCAAAGCTAAGGTAGCCGCACTTTTTTATCTAATCTGCCATCGTAAACAATACGGCGGCTTTGGGTGGCATCTCCTTTATGGTGGAAATGTATAAAAGGCATCGGGATGAGCGGTTACCGGAGTGACGCTCGTGGTGTATACCATAACCTCTGCCCCATAAAGAGCGCGTGGGGAGGTGAACTTGGCTTCTCAGTCTTCAGGATTGACATACAGGCTTCGGAAGATTCATATTAGAAGTTTAGAACAGATTACATGTAGCCGTGGTTGCTGAGGGTCTTGAGGATTTTTTGGATCTTGAGAATTATGTTATGACTCTCCGAATTGTCTCTGCCATCCAACTATGTTTAGAATAGGTTGGATAACTGTAAGAATCTCTCCTGTTTCCAATAATTAAAGTAGGAAAGGTAGTTAAATTATACTGCTACATTCATATGAGTATTTCGACCGTGTCTTTGGTTACTTGTAAAACGTTTCAAGAGCAACGTTGTTAAAGGAATTAAACATACAATAAAAAAAAAAAAAAAAAAAAAAAAAAAAATTAGACAGCAATGATATAGTAAACGAAATGGTTAAGGGCTATTAATTAATTAATTTGCAATAACGTTATTTGCACCTGTAAAATAAATACAATAATCAAATGGGTTGTATTTCACAATAATGAAAAACATGGCATGAGGGAGACAGCATTCTAGAGGGGTGCATCCTCCTGACATTAAGCACAATATTTTCATGTCAGGAGGTCCCTCATCCAACTCCTTTTCTTCCTACGCTGAGTTAAGTTAGTTATTTCAGTTGTAGCCATATCCATGTATGTTTTAGTAATAAACATGTTTTGTATATACGAATAGCTTCTGCCAAAGGGTAATTTAGAGTGTCTATGTAGTATTGAATATAATTGTCTGAATCGAAAGTATATATTTTTACGTTTCTTACGTTGATATGTGAGCACCATGTCAATTTTTTTGTCAAAAATTAGGGCTATTAAATGATATTCTCAAAGTCTCGCTTTTTGAAATGTCGCTGGAAATTTATGTCGCACTTCACACAATGTATGAAGTTTTCGTTTTTAGTTCTTTATATTCTTGAAAAGTTTATAAACAATTTGAGATTTCAATTAACTATTTACCTATGCAGTACGATTGTACCCAATTTTTAACATTGTAATTTTAAGGAGTTTTAAGAAGTCCAACCCCTTCCTAACGAATTTCTTCAACTCCACCACCAAAAATCATCTTTCTTACTTGAGTGACATTATATGAGCTGTTCAAAATTTATTGATACTTTCTGTTGCTGATGAATAGCTTTATTCTTAGTTGGAGGCCCAAATACTATATCGTGTACATTTGGCGATATCTTTTCAGCCTTTTTAATTACTAGCATGCCATTAAGATTCATAACAGTTAAGCTATAAGAGTTTATTTTATATCACAGGTTGTAGATAGTTCAATTATAACAGTATTCAAAATAAATCGTACAAATATAAGTTGTATTCTGTCTTGTCCTAATGGACTTCTAGTCACACTAAATGAGATGTCTTGCCCACCTTAGCTATTTAGATTTTAGACCCATCTCTTTTTAATTTATGGGCGCTAGCATTTGGTTACGCATTCAGAAGTTTTCCAAAACATTGCAAAAGAGCTGAAAATGTTAAAAATTGATGTAAAAGCAAATACTTCCCTTTTATTTGCAGTATTAAGTATATAAGTGTACTCCTTTCAAAAAGAAAGGAAGACAATACCGTCAAAATTTAAAATAAACAACTGCGAAATTAAATCACTTATACATATTGGCTATCTTGGAGTTACCTTAGACAGACATTTTAAGTTTTCGGTCGGCTTTTGTTAGAAAATTAAGACAATCAGACAAAAATAACAAAGAGAAAAGTAACTAAGTCTTACAATTAGTTCTTCAAGTATGTCTCTTCGAATTTAGGCCGAAAAACATTTGTATTCGTTTCAAAATGATGTACTACGGAACATTATTAAAGAAAGGTCATTTAAAGGATGTAAAACATCTTGGGCTCATGAGGATTTAATAATGAACAAAATTTACGAATTCATATCTGCGAGTAATAAGTTTTTTGAAACGGCCTAAGTTACAGATAATCCCATATATGGTATGCTGACACTTTCTGGATTGCCTCTGCGGTTGTAGTGGAAAATTAAGGTGGGATCAATTATAAATAAACTATTTAAAAAACAAAACAAAAAAAAACCTTTAGCTCTACAGTGCATAAAGTGTTAGTTTCAGCAAACATTTGTAATAAGCTTTGTACTGTTTCTAGGCCAACGGTCGTACAAAGAGGTGACTCGCCTGAGATCACGCTCAGTTGATAGGTTTTTCCCCAATTTTTGGTACCCTCTTTATATAATCTGGGTCTGCCCCAGGAGGATCTCCATACCCTGTAGGGATTCCTTAGGGGTCACACCCAGGCTGAATTAACAGAATAAATAAACTGTGCCACGGCCGGGATTCGACTCTAGGACCCAGAGAACAGTAGACTAGTGCTCTATCCACTAGACCACGCCGCTCCTAGAACAGATTAATGAATAAGGTATTCTCTGTAAAGAGACCCTTACTGTCTTTGTTTTTTAGTCTAATAAAAACTAAATTTGTTAAATTTTGAATGATTTACTATTATAGAATAGAAATTTTTTATTATTCTGGGACAGGGTCCCTTAAGAACAATTGATATGTACAATTAAGATATACGATGTGTCTGGCCAAAAGACCGAAGGATTATAATTAATTTTTATTTACAATGGTATCAGAAAAACAAAGTGGATTAAAGTATATTAAAGAGTAAATAAAATAAAAGAGTAATATACATAACATCTTATAGATTAAAGCGTTGAATAAAATAGAACATTGAAACTGGTTCATAATAACATATTCATTAACTGAGTTTAATATAAACAATAAATAATAAATTTTCTGTATGAATTGAAATTTGATTTGAAATATCAGACTTGTAGTTCAGCGTCTGTTTGGGATGACAGTAGGTACTGGAACAACTGAGACTTGAATGATGGTAGGGATGAAGCATGGCGGATATAAGTAGGTAAGGAATTCCAGAGAATAGTAGAGCGGACAAGAAAGGAGTGATCAAAAGTTTTTGTTCTATGGATAGGAATATAAAGGTCAGAATGGCGTGATCTTGTTTCGAGGGAGTGGATTGACGGATTTAAATTGCAGAAGACTGTGGATATAGGGAGGTAGCTGGGAGTGGATGGTTTGGTAAAGGTATGATCCTAGGAAATATTGTCTGCGGATAGAGGGAAGGAGCCACTTTAACTCGATGTATAAATGGGTCACATGAGACCTCTGCTGTGTGCCAAGGACAAATCTTAAAAATATGTTCATAATTCGCTTAAGCCTGTCCTCGAGCGCAATCGAGAGTCCACCATATGCCCCGCAGCAGTAGTCAAAGTGGGGGGAAATAAGTGAGGAGACAAGGAGCTTACGGGTGGATCGCGGAAGAAGATGGCGGGAGCGATGGAAAAATTTAAGGGTACTTATTGTTCTACGGGATATTTGGGCAATAAGGTTTTTCCAGGAGAGGGTTTGGTCAATGGTAATCCCCAGGTTTTTGACAGAGGAAGTGAAGGTGATTGGGTGGTCATTTAGGGTTAGAGTTGGAAATGTAGTATGGGATCTGAGGAGGGAATTGGAACCTATAACAATGGCTTGAGTTTTCATAGCATTTAGCCTTAATTTATTTAGGGTTGCCCAGGCACAGGTTCTATCTAGGTCTTCCTGAATATTGGCAAATGCTACTAAACACTCGGAGGGAGAGAAGGATATGTAGATCTGGAAATTGTCAGCGTATAAGTGGTTGGAGCAGTGATGGATGGAATTGGGAAGATCATTGATATAGGAATTAAAAAGGAGAGGAGATATGCTTGAACCCTGGGCCACACCTGCCGAGAGACCAAGGAAGGAAGATAGAGGATGGTTAGGAATGGTTACAGCTTGAGTCCTATTAGTGAGAAATGATTTAAACCAATGTACAGTGCTGTTGGAGAAGGATAGAGACTGTAGTTTGGAAAAAAGGATAGAGTGATCAAGTGAGTCAAAAGCTTTTGAGAAGTCTAAAAGTATTAGTACTGTCAGTTTCTTTTTGTCTATGGCAGTATGTATGTCACTAGTGATTTTGAGAAGGGCGGATTGTGTGGAAAAGCCACCAAACCAGATTGGAGAGGATCAAGAAGTTTGGACTTTTCGAGGAAGTTAGACAATTGTGACTGGACTATTCTTTCTAAAGGTTTGGAAAGGTTAGATAGGATGGAAATTGGGCGATAGCCTTTAGGGGATATAGGGTCAGAGGTTTTATTTATAGGATGAACTATTGCTTTTTTCCAAGTAGTAGGATATACGGAATTTTGAAGGGAAAAATTATATATGAAGAGAAGAACTGGTAGTATTTCGGGAAGGCATAGTTTTAGCAATTTTACTGGTATTCCATCAAATCCTATGGAGTTGGTATGGGATTTCATAATAGAGGATATAAGGTCAGTAGGTGAGATATCGGAAAAATAAAAATTATCAGGATTAAATGATGGGATTGTTGAAAACTCGGGAGGAGATAGTGTAGAAGTATCAGAGGAGGTGGATGAGAAATAAGAATTTAATTCATCGGGTGAGACTTGAGAGACTGGTAAAGAAGATGATTTGCAGAGTGAAAGTTTGCGGAGAAGTTGCCATTTTGACTTGGAATCAGGAGTAGAGGAGAAGGCTGCGTGAAAGTAATTTGTTTTTGCCTGTCTGATTGTCGCCTGAGTAAGATTGCGGAGTGCCCTGTACGCTTGATAGTCCTCTGTTAGTCTTGTACGTCTAAAGCGTCTGCGGGCTGCCTCACGCCTCTTTTGTAAGTCTTTTATTTCTGGATTCCTCCAATCGAGCGGGACGGCAACGGAAGGTACAGGTTTTGAGAGGAGCATCTTTGTCTAGGATACTGAGGAGAATGGAAGTGAGAATGTCAACCATTGGGTCAATAGTTGAACAGGTATAAATTGTATTCCAATTCATGGATTCTAGGTCGAGTAAAATATTGTCTCGGGTGAGATTATCTAGGTTTCGGAAAGTTGATGTTTTGGGAAGGAACGCTGAATTTGGAAATTGTATGAAATTTGGATAAGATCGTGAGATGATAGGAAGGGAACAGGCACTTGAGAAGCGGAAAGAAGGTTTCGCTCAGGATCTATGATATTTAGGTCAAGCCAAGTGTCGGAATGATGAGTGTGATGAGTTGGAGCATATGGAACGATGAACAGATGAAGAGAGAAGAAGAGGTTATCAAGGTAATGTCTATCATAGGAGTCAGAGAGGAGGTTGGTGTTAATATCACCGCATATTATGATATTATTATACAGAGGGATGTAGTTGTAAAGGACAGATTCAAAGGATGGATCAAAAGGTACTAAAGGGGGTCGGTACACCACAGCATAGAGGAGAGGGTTTGCATTGTAGGAGATTTCGACGAAAAGGAATTCAATATGAGGATATTCGGAAGCAGAAGAGATCTCTAAGACATTGGATTTTAGGCTATTGTGGACATAAAGACTTACACCACCGCCAGTCCGGCCAACCCGGTCATGGCGAATTAGGGAATGATCAGGAAGGGAAACGGAAGAAGAAGGGATGTAAGGTTTTAACCAGATTTCGGAAACTGCTATTATATGGTAGAAGTTATCGGTAAAGTATTGGAAAAATTCGTCAAAATGGGCGGGTAAGGACTGGGCGTTAACATGACAGGTGATTAGGGCATTAGACATACGGGGAAAATATAAAATTATATATTACTTCTGAGAATTAAATCTTTGTTTTGAAATCTTAAGTTTATAGTTTATTCAATGATGGTGATGATAATGTTTAAAAATATCGGATAAAACCTGGATGTTGGAGGTTATGATGACATTATCGCTATCTCTAAGATGCCATTGGCCTTGCTCCCTATCGGATATTGTTTCCTCCAAGAACATCCTCCTCCAAGTTTTATATTCGCCTCAGGTTTACAACCCCCTGGCCCGGAGTCTTTGACGCCGCCCCGTAATGGTGCTATAACCTTTATCTGTTCGTTCTTCCACCGCCAGCGATGGCTATACTGCTTTTTTTATTCCTCCAGACCACGGTTTCAGAATTATTCTAATTGAAAGTATGGTAATACGGGAAGGGAGAGAAGAGAGTGGCGACATAAAGGAATGAGAGTAATTACCCTTCAGGGCAATACAAATATTTTATAACTCCTCCACATCTTCAATATATTTTTTTTGTGGTCCATTTTCTTCCCCTTCAAGTAAGAAGCAATTAAAGAAGTTATGTTTCTTGTTTTTACGATTCTACGGAGGGCTGAGGCAATAAGAGATATCAGTGTAGCCACTGGTTCGGATAATATCCCAAAACGGATATGTGTTGCTTCTCACTTGAGGGTTTATTTTCCACTACACTAACAAGGAGAGAATCACAAATGGGTATCACCAACTTCAATGATTTATTTTTTTTTTTTTTTAGGTATAAAGACATTAAACGATTGTCATCTGCAAAATAAAAACGCCAAATGTTCTCCAGGAGTCGTGTAAAAAATTGGAATTTTAACGCGGGAAAAACACATTTTATTTAATATCTCACTCAGGTTCTAGTGAAGTTAGAAAAATAATTTTGGTGTCAAAATTACCCTATTTCAAAGCGGAATAATTAAGAAAATAAGCCATTAAAATATTTAACTTTTAAATTTCGTTACAACCCTAAAAATATAAATAATCTCTTCAAAACAGTATTTTTAATAAGGTTCCTTAAAAACTGTGCTCAAATTAGGATTCCCAAACCTAAAAAATGTTTATTGCAATTTTTTATTAAAATTTTATTTTATCTTATGATTTATACAATTTTATAACCAGGAATGATATTAATTAAATTATTTAGTGGCTTATTTATTTTTATTTTTTCATTATTCATTTTAAATAGGATAATTTTTACAATAATTCATTTTAAATTATTTTTTTATCTACACCAGAACCAGAGATATTAAGTAAAATGTATTTCACACGATTCCTGGGGAAAGTTTGCTTCTACTATTTTGCAGCTGCTAATCGTTTAATGTCTTCATCCACCTAAAAGAAAAATCATCAAAATCGGTGACACATTTGTGATCCCTCCAAAGTAAATTTAAACATTTGTCAGTATATTTCCTTATTGTCTAAGCAGGTGGCTAATTATATTATTGTAAAGATATGCAACATTATTATGAATAAAAAAATAAATAATGATTTATTAAGTTAATAATAATTGGTATAATAGACAAAAATGTAAATACTGCAATGTGTAGCCATTCTTTCGCCTTCAAGAAATGATTATGCAAACCTGCAAAGCTTTAAACGCAACCTGGTTCATGCTGTAGGCGAATATACCTGCTATAAGGTATACGAATATTACAGGTTTTTATTCTGATTCTTATTTCTTAAGAATAAGACAAAAGTAGCGAATTTTGTTTTATTCTGGGGGTAAGGTTGTTCAGAGTTACAATTTTTTATTAGTTCATTATAAATAACCATAGTTATATTACCTGAACGAACGACCTCGCTTTTTCCAAATCCTCAAAAATAACACAAAAACAAAAACTAAATGTATACTAATACTTACTTAAGCCGATATGAACATAATTTTCACAGATATACAATATCCCCACTTGCAGGAACCCCAAAGTTTTCTGTCTAAAATTAGTAACGTACCAGAGCGCATTTGTTGTGAGTTTTAACGTACGTCACTACCAAAACTCTAGATACTTACTGACCAACAGTCAAAAAAACAAATTTGGACTCTTTATCAAAATTACCATGACATCAGGCACATCTAGTGCTCAAACACAGCCTTTTTCCACTATTTCTTACAATGAAACCTAAGCTACTTTTAAGTCTTATTCGGGTGTTTTTTGGCATGTCATTTGTAGCTGTGCTTTCTATAAGTTAGTATGCCATTGAAATATATCTATTATAATGATCGGCGTTCCTTCGCACTTCAGAAGCAATCTGTCAAAATACATAAAGGTAAGGAAGGATATATAATGCTATGATTCGCCCTGTTACATGGCTAACATATGGCTCTGAAACGTGGACACTTGGACTCAGGAACTAGAACTGTCCAAATCCGAATGAAAAATTCTGAGGAGGATGAGTGTCAGTGGAGAGGGGAGACAAATAACAAATCTGGAGCTAAGAAGTCATTACAAACACTTAGACGTCGTCAATGTGATATAATTCGCTCGATTGCGATGTGCTCTCTACATGAATGAATCCAGACGAACTCCCATCTAAAGTCCGAAGAATAAACTGTTTGGTGCACGGAAGGTTGGACGCCCTGGGCATCAATGGGAAGACTGTTTCTACCGACGCGTTCTCGATACTTGGCATAACGTAACTGAACGGCAGTAGCAGAAATGATAGGCGGTCAATGTAATAATTATATCGAGGAATACTCGATAAAATTATCAAAAGAATAAGTACTAACATATAAAAGGATATGTATTAACAATCAATTATTAATATCTAACGAAACCAAAGAAGGACAATGTTTTTGGATAATCAGATTTCTCATAATTTGAGTACACTTTTTACTCTATCAAAATCGATATAATATGCATTTTTTTTCGAATAATTCACCTTACGGAAGCTTGAGGTTTCTCCTCTTTCTATATATTTGTAATTTAAGGAGTCATCTTTCTGTATGTTATTTTTTTAAGCATTTACATCCATATGTAATGGACCCGGTGATGGGGCTCACCTTTTAGCTTGATTTGGCCTTACTACTAAAATTTTTTTTTTTTTTTTTTTTTTTAACTTTAAATCTTTATTCACACCTGTAAATAATACAATGAACAATCAGTGAATGTGCGGTCAATTTTAAGAAACATGGCGTGATAGCCATGAGAGAGAGCAGCACCCAGCGGTACCTACTCCTGGCATGAAATTAGTGTATATTACTAAAGGAGAAGGTCTCTCATCCAACTCCTCTTCAGCCTTCTGTAGGCATTTCCTGGCATGAGTGTTGTGGCCATGTCATTGATTAGTGTGTTAGGGTGACCTTGTAGTTTGTCGTGGAAACGTTTGTAGTGTGTCCGTATGTGCTCATTGACGGTTGGCATCTTAAGGTCAGTATGTAAAGTTATGTTGCTAACGTACCACGGTGCTTTTGTAATTGTTCTAAACGTTTTAGCCTGAATGATTTGAAGTTTGTTAATGTGAGTCTTTTTAGCTGTCCCATATAGCTGTGATGCGTAAGTCCAAATAGGTTTCAGTAGGTAAGTATAGGTGTTTAATTTCTGTCGAAGTTTTAGTTTCGAGTGTTTTGAAAAGAGTGAGTAAAGAAGTCTCAGTCTTTGGTTAAGGGTTTTCTTTTTTTGGTTAATATGCGGGCCCCAAGTCATTCTTCTGTCAAACGTCAAACCAAGATAATGTACAGTGTCCGTCTGTGGAATTTGTGTGTTGTCTAAAAAACGGGAGGACTCGTGTCATGTCGAAGAGTAAAGGTGATATGGTGTGATTTGTCATTATTCAATCGGATTTTCCAGAGTTTGAACCAGTCATGTAATTTTATTAGATGTTGTTGTAGGATCTCTGAGGCGTGGGTTGCAATTTTATGTTTTGTTAAGATCGCCGTGTCGTCGGCATAAGTCGCTGTTAGAATATTGGGGCTGTAAGGTATGTCATGAGTGTAAAGAATGTAGAGTAACGGAGCGAGCACTGCACCTTGGGGTACTCCTGCTGCGATAGATCTCATGGCAGATAGCTCTGATCCCTGTCGAACGGAGAAAAATCTGTGAGAAAGGAAAGAATGAATAATGAGGTAGTAAGTAGGCGGAAGGATAGTCTTGAGTTTGAAGAGAAGCCCCTGGTGCCAAACTCTGTCGAAGGCTTGAGCAACGTCGAGAAATACGCCAGTAGTGTATAACTTCTGCTCTAGTGCGGTGGATATGTAGTCCGTCACTCTGTGTAGTTGGTGCAATGTCGAGTGATGTCTTCTAAATCCAAATTGATGATCTGGTACGATGTCGTTGTTAGTTAGTACATCAAGAAGTCTTTTATGTAGTAGATGTTCGAAAATTTTGGAGCATAGCGGAAGTAAGCTTATTGGTCGGTATGATGAGGGAGTATTTTTGTCCTTGTTGGTCTTGTGAATCATTGTAATATGTGAGTATTTCCATTGAAGCGGGAATTTGGTTGTCCTCAGTATCGCGTTATAGATTGAAGTCAGAAACACTAGAGCTTTCCTGGGCATTTGCTGGAGTACCTCAGCGTTAATTAAGTCGTGTCCAGGGGCTTTCTTTTTAGGCAACTTTCTGATTTGTTCAGCGACTTGAGCAGGTGTAAAGGAAGGAGGAGGTAATGTCAGTTGTAAAGGTTCATCCAGAGTTTTAAGTACAATTTTATCATGTTCGATGTTGTTGAATTCTGTGTGTGGTGTAAAGATAGAAGATAGATATTCGGCGAACAGTTCGGATTTTTCTCCGTCAGCCATGGCCCAGGAGCCATCTTCTTTTCGGAGGGGTGCAGGCACTTCCCGATGCTTAGTAAGGTTTTTAGTATGCCTCCACAAGCTGCCATCATCAGTCGAAAGGTTACTAATGTAGTTATCATAAGTTGTTCTTTTAAATTTTGCAATTTGTCGTTTGAGTTCGTTGTTGAGTCGGTTGTAAATTTGTTTGTCTGATGGAAGTCGGTCTGTCTGCCATATTTTCCGGGCTCTTCTTTTTGCTCTGATCAAATCCCTTATGTACTGTGGATAAATTGGTAGCTTTTCATGTTTTCTTCGTCTAGGAATTGATGAGGACCATGCAGCGTCTTGTAGCTTCTGTGTGAAGCATTCTACAGCATCCTCAAGCTCTTCTTCATTTTTAATAGCCAAAGGAATGGAGAGAGCAGTATTTAGACAGTTTCTGAACGCATCCCAATCCATTATGCCATTTGTGAGAGATGTGTGTTTCTTAGCTACAAGTGGTTCTTCAAATAGTTCTAAATGCAAAAGAGAATGATCAGAGCAAAGATCTGTGCTCGTACTTATTGTGTGAGGTGTAGTGCGGAGTCCTTTAGTTATGAAAAAATCAAGTAAATCTGGTGTCTTACGTCTAGATGTTGGCCAGTAAGTAGGTGAGTGTGGTGATATCGTGTCTAATGAAAGTTGGTGAAGGACATACCTGAGATTTCTTCCTCTTGGGGTTGATAATCTAGATCCCCAAGTCGGGTCTTTAGCATTATAATCGCCACCTGCGACAAAGCATCTGCCGAGACGTTTGAAGAAGTTACTAAACATCGTGGAAGTCAGGACATATCTCGGAGGGCAATAAACAGCAGCAAGAGTAATGTTGTGATGTTCAGAGAATAGTGAAATGGCTGTAGCTTGTATGTCAGGTGATATGGGTAATTGCAAAGGATGGTGTTTTAGTGTTGATCTGATGAGAATAGCAGTGCCTCCGTGTGAAGTATTGTCTGGATGGTCAGTTCTATAGATTTTGTAATCATGAATGTAAAATTTGGATTTTGGTGTAAAATGTGTTTCAGTGATTAGTGCTATGTCAATTCGTTTCTCGTGTAAATATATGTCTAGTTCTGTCCTATGTTGATTAAGTCCGTTTGCGTTCCATAGTATGATAGACATGGAGCCTACAGTCATCTGATTAATGGGCATATAATTGTCTAAGGGCAAGGGTAGTTTGAGAGAGTTGTTGAAGAAGACCGAAGAGGGGCTGAATGAGATTGTTTAAGTTATTGATAATATTGTATAACTGGCCAGAGGAGTTATCTACCGGCGGGACCGGTAGGGTAGTGCCCCCACTCATACCTGTATATCTGTGTCGTTGGTGTGGCGCTTGAGCTGGTAGCTGTTGGTGTGGGGCTTGCGATGGTTGTTGCGGCTGTCTCTGGTGCTGTTGGTACTGGGCTTGAGCTGGTTGTTGTGGCTGTCTCTGATCTTGATGGTCTGGTGCTAGAGCTGGTTGATTCAACTGCCTCTGATGCTCCCGGTCAGTTCTTGGATGAGGTGGCTGAGGTGGATTTAGTTGTGGAAGAGGTGGAAACTCATTGAGGGCAGGCGGTGCATGTCTTACTGTTGGAGGTCGCTGAGGAGCGTACTGCTTCGAGCGATGTTTTCGAAGTTCTTTCAAAGTTTGGCAGCCCCTATAGTTGGCGGGATGAGCGCCATTACAGTTGGCGCAGGTTGCAGCTGTTTCTCTTGGTTTTGTGCAAGCACTGCTTTCGTGGCCCAGTCCACATCTTACACATTTTGGTGGGTAGTTGCAGTACGTTTTTGTGTGTCCGTACTGCTGGCATCGAATACATTGAGGAATCATTTTTCTTTTGCGCGGTTCCTCTATTTTTATATGGGTATAGTACAAAAATTCAATGTCAAAGATTTTGTCATTGAATGTTGCTCTTGAGACGTCCACGAAAAACATGGGAAGGGGTGTTTTAAATCGTGAAATGACGTTGACAATACTTGTTGCCTCATATCCATATTTGGCCAGTTCTTCTTTTATGGTGGTTAGTGGTGTGCCGTAGTGTAGGTTTTTGATAACAACTCGTGGACTTTTTTCCTCTGGTAGTTGATATGTGTGGAAGTACGCACCTCCCTTTCTTAAACTAGTCACTAACTTTCGGTAAACATCTGAGTTTTCAGGGTATACGGTTACTCCCCTGACAGATGTCTTGAGCCTGAAACTGTTTGCCCCTCCCTCATTATGAAGGAATGTTATGAGTGCAGGGTAATCTTTAACGTCAGATAAATGTATGGGTGGCGGTTTGGTGTTGGTAGGTTGATTAGTTGATGGCTCAGGTTCATCTATTGAGGGTGATAACGGTTCGAACCTGTTCTGAGTATTTGTAGGTGGACTAACCTTCATAATTTTCCTGGGGTCTCTTTCTGCAGTTAATTGTCTTTTTCTTCCTGACACAAGCTCCCAGGAGATATTTTCGTGCTCGATAGCATTATTGGAAATATCTAAGCCACTGGTTGGAGCACTTGAAGTTGAGGCTTCCGTCATTTTTTCAGTGGGAGAACCCACTTCACTAAATAAATTTTACTTCTCTTCTTGTTTGCTTGTTCAGCACACAGTTAGGAAGCAAGTTTGTTTGTAAACACTAAATTTTTTCACTTAAAACATAACAAAAATCGGAAAAAACTAGAGAGCAAACTTATCACAGTTATAACCTTCACTCCTAAAATTAAAACTAAAATTTTAATTGGCAAACAATTTTTGCCTTCGCTGGAATACTCCAGAAGGTGTAACTTGACCAAATAAGGGATTCGTTAGAAGCTTTACTTTTTTTAAAAACACTTTTTATTCCTCTCTGTAATGAAGTTATGGATTGTAAGGATTTTCAATTAGTCTTGGATCATAGACGACTGTATTCATTGTAATGTTGCCACTTTAGCAGTTGTTATTAGTACTCCATTTTGTAGCAACTGAACACCTTTTGCTGTTGATTTCGTAATGCAATACAATAGTGACGGGTGTAGTATTGTTTTGTATATTAAAGTTTTGAGAGGAAGAGACAGATTTGCGGAAGACATCTAATTTTTTGTATTACACATTTAATTTTTTAGAAAATTGAGTTGAAAATTTCGAATGTCTGTCAAACGTGATTCCAATACAAACATTTTTTTTCGATAGCTTAATTTCGTGGTTATTCAATTTAAACTTTGAGGGAAATTTCTTCTTTCCTTTCTGGAATGAATAGACTATACCCTTAGTTTTTTTTTTCTGGTTTCACATTGATATTTAAATGTTTCAGCTTATTTACTATAATATGACAAGCATTTTGAGTTTGCTTGACAGCCTTACTGGCATTTGAGCTACTATTCGTGACGGCTATATCATCGGCGAAAACCGATACTGTGGCTTTGTCGTATTTGGTTCCAACAATAATGGCTGTAGGTATTATACAATATATACTAAGGTAATTTTTAAAGTAAATACAAAATAGATTCTTTGAGAAGTAATATTTTTGATATCCATAACTTTTCTAGTGTGAACAAACGGATGGCAAAACGCACTTTTCCTCGTTTTATTATTTACTATAAAGTCACTATGAATACTATATGAAGCTGAGAGGCAATAAAAATAGCCGTTTTTTTTTCCGGATTGCTGGTTACAATAGAATAAGAATAGATATGATAATTCCCCTGGGGAGCAGTAAAATCAGCGTAGCTCCTAACCTAACGCTACCCGTGTTTTTATTGAAGGGGCATGCAAAGGACGTATCGATCAAGGCTAATACAGGGATCCTCTTTTTGCATTGAATCTTATCTAGTCTATCCCATCTATATATACTCTATCCTTTATTGATACGAGTATTTTTTATTTTGATTCCTGTCCTCAAAATATCAAAAGCAAAAATAATTAAATTAAAAAAAAAAAATTAAAATCCCCTTGTCGACCTTTGCTTGGAAACCTAGTAAACTAGGAAAGCATAAAAAATAACAGGTGTTCGATCTCAACCTAAAGACGGCGATACACAGTGAGAATTAGGGTATGTGTAAGTGAGGTGAAATAGCGATATTCATATCGTTGAGCGCGCTGGAAAGTTGGTGGAATTAAATTTGTATAAAAATGTCGAAAACATATCTAGACGTTACTCTTATTATTATTAAAACATTATGATACAAATTGAACATTCATCTTCACATAAGAACTTGGTAACCTAAACAGAGCTAACCAACCTTTTCAACAACTTTCCTGAATAATCAGCTGTTCACACATCCATTCGCACATTTTTACTCTCACGCAGTTTTCACTACCCTCTACTCTCGCGAGAGTATCTCACCTACACATACCCTATTACTCACCGTGTATCGCCGCCTTTATGGTAATTCATTAATGGTCGTATAACAATGAAACATTCTAATAAAAGTGATCGCAACACACATTTAAAACTATAAACAGGTAACTTCAGTATAATTCATGCATTCTCCATGTCATCGTTAAGTGGTCAACAAACACACTGCATATTGAAGGATCGAGAAAACATGGACTATACTTTTTTCTAGTAAAAAAAAAAAATTCGAACATAAGTTAATAGAAATTATTTCAATTGATGAAATTGATTTAAGATATCATGATCATATTGCATATTGGTGTTTTGCCCTGAGAAACTCCAAAACCACCTCATTCCCTTGTGTGGATTGCAGAATATGACCAGGAAATCTTTGTGCTTCACTTTATGTGTTATAGCCAGTGGAAACTCGACTGAGTTAAAGTTCTATTAATACAGTATTATCATCATTTTATATATTTTAAAGCATAATCTTTAATTTCTTGTTTTCAACCAAAAACTTACTCATATTCAGTATCTTATTTGTTAGATAGAAATCACTCCTTTCTATAAATATTTATACACTATGTTTGTTTTACTCTGTCCAATTCATACCCCTCCATTCCCAGATCTCATCAAATGCCCCTTCCATCTACAAGAACTACTCTAGATCCGGAGTTATCAGTTACCGCATGATCTAGATTTGCGCTAGCCATATTTTGTGACATTCGTATGCATTACTCATTTCCGCTTTTCCATCATTGGAACCATCTTGATGTGCCCAGACGATCTTCTCAATCTCTTTACTGATTTCAATTTGCAGTATATCTTGTGATGATTAGTCCTTATAGTATGTCACATTATTAATAATTCAGACACAGGTTTGTTTTTTATGAGGATATCAAATATTGTCTTTGGTTTTCTCATTGCCATATCCAATCAATTGGATAGAGTGGTAGAAATTACTGATATCAATAATAAAGTAACTCGACATTATTAATCATTTCTTATAAACTCTCAGGTAATAGTAATTTGTATACAATTATATTGTTTCATTACAAAATATATAGATTTATTTATAAATAAGCCACTGCCGCTGTGATGATATTTCTGAGAACCGTGGATAAGACCTAAAGAGAGAGCCTCCGAAAAGAAAATATACGTGCGTTTATACTAAGCGCGTTTTGGCTGCTGTAGTGATACGCATGTTCCTATAATTTTTATTAGGACCCGCTTATCGCTTCAGCCGCCAAAACGCGTGCATTAAAAGCGCACTTTTGAAGCAGCAGCCAGGGATTGTCCCATTGAAAAAGATTAATAAAAAAAGCTTTATTCTGGAACTAATTCCTTTTAGAATAACATAAAATTTGACATAATATAATAGCTAAATCTTGCCAAAACACAAAATTAATGAGGAAAAACAAGCGAATCAACATTTAAAAAATCTATGAAGAATAATAAGAAATAAAGTCATTACGTGACAATGTAATTAAATATAAATTACTGCTAATGATAAAACTAAAAGATAATTAACAAACAATACAAATTTAGTTAACTTGTATAAATCTAATTTAAAGCTCATAGCAAATATTGAAGGAGGTCTTTCGCCAACTGAGACAATCGAACGACAAATATTCTGTACATTGAAATTTTCAACTGTATAAACAAAATAGAATAACTGAATGGCCGGAAATTCAATTATGGGGTTGAGAAAGTCTTGTGAAGAAACTATCCATTGGTAGTACTTAAAATGTTTCTTTATATTATTTCAGCAGTTCCTGATGGCATCGTCTTTTCAGTCACCTAGGAATATTTCAGGTATACATGGTGTTAAGAGGTTACGAACAAGAAGGTTAGTGTGGGTAGGTAGTTTTGAGTTAAAAATGGTATACCTGTTTCGGGCTGTT
Source organism: Piezodorus guildinii (assembly GCA_023052935.1). Lineage (NCBI taxonomy): Eukaryota > Metazoa > Arthropoda > Insecta > Hemiptera > Pentatomidae > Piezodorus > Piezodorus guildinii. The sequence continues at coordinate 52,674,281 of CM041292.1, forward strand.
ATCAACAAATGGGATATTGTGGCTTTCCAAACTAAAATTCTCTATCAAAAACCTACTTATTATTAGCTTTTTTTGTAACGTCCATAAAGATCTAAAATTAAGTCAATGTTTGTAGGGATAAATAGTAAAAATAGAGTAGTAATATGGGATATGATTAAGATTAACACATCTCTAAAAGGGAAAGCAGGTACGCAAAGGAAAAACACGTTGAATAGATATGCAATCTTACAACTACGCTACTGTTTATAAGCGAAATATTGTACATAAGAACCTATATGATAATATACGAATCAAACAGTTACTAATGTTCCTGAGTTTAAGGTTGTTTACACAAAATACAGATAACATGGCCAGATGGCGTGTTTGTAATCCAAGCTATTAGTTAGGAGGATGAAATATAAATCACTAATAAAGTATAGGTTATGCTAGTATCCACGTCAAAAATATTTCTAAAACAAGTTGTAAATATTTACTCAATAATAATTCCAGTTGAATTTTTGTTGAGCTCGTAATGGTTAACAAATAAATCTGATGATAGCTCAGGCGTAGCTTGCTTGCCCTGATGGTCCCTGTATCAAAATTTGGTTTAAGAGGGGTCCTTTCCTCCTAACTGCGGCGATGCCCTAATCGAACAGATTTTATTTTTCACAAAGAAACAAATGCATTTGTATTAAATAAAATAAAATAATTTATTGAGTATTACTTATTAATGCTCTAAGGAAATATTATGTGAAACAATTTAAATCAAATAAACACTTTTCTCTCCTTTATGTCGTCAAATTTAATAATTAAATACTCAATAGCAGAACATTATTTCAGGTGATCTAGATGTTCATATAGTATTATTGATTTACTTCATTTTCTGTTTTTTTAATTTAGATTTTCGCTATTTTCTTTTATTTTTTTATTTTGATTACATATGAAGCACAGAACTAATTTACCAATGGAGTATAAAATAAAATAAAATAAAGATTAACATTTTTACGACACCTCTAGTGGCCTAAAAAGGTGGCCTCCTCTCCCACTCTCCCCAAAATAAAAATGTCCACTAGAATTTCGCTCCTTGACAGTCAACGAATTAAATTAGCTATTAAAATTATTCTTCAAATGTGTATAATACTTTCATTTGTAAATAATGACAAGTATTCCGTTGGCACGGAACTTCTGAAGAGATTCTGAATAACATGTTACGAATGGTTGCTTTTTATTATTATTATTTCAATCATTGTATTGTAATGTATTTTTTTTTGTATGATTTACCACCTGTGATTGGGCCTAGGCCTGTTGGTGGATGATGTAAAATAAAATAAAATAAAATACACGGGTTCTAATAGCAAGGGGTCTCCTTACCCTTGATACCGCTTTAACTTCGCCATTTCTTAATTGTTGAAACCTCTTCAATAGCTGAAAAATATACACAAACCACTAATTGACTCATACTCTGTAATCTCCTATTTAATCGCATGTATTATTAACAAGGCCGAAGGTTTATTTCTTTTTTAATGCCCAAATTCCTTTATATGATTCTTTCGTACTGTCTGTTAGTAAATGAATAAACTAAAATCTTGGGTAAGAATTATAACGATGAAACTGTTGGTAAAATACTGAATACATAACGACTTTTCAATAAGCACTTCCCTTCCAATTATAGGATTTAAGTCAGCAATTTAAGCCTTGTACACCCCCAGACAGTGGCAAATCATAAATACGCCGCTTCCTAAATTAAGTAAGAGATTGGGTAGGGTGAGCCCTCCAGGTAATAACTGTAGAACTTTGATGACACTGTTCAATTACCATAAAAAGCCGGTGCTCCGGTTGCCGGACGGTTTTGTCTTAAGCCGGGCTTTATGACTTACTGCCAGGTAAAGCTCCTCTCTCATTTATCTTAAGGCTTTATCCGCTATTTAAGGCGTTCCCTAAGGCTTACATATCTCCTCCTGATGGCGTATTAAAATTTTGTAGAGACATTGGAAGAGCTTTAACGGCACGTATTATGCCCCCGGGCTGACTTATCCACGGGTCTAACGCGATCTTCCTCCCGTCGGATTACCATTGGTTGTGGTTATATCTTAGTTTGAATGGAGGATACAGTAGCATGATATGGCCGAGAGCAACAAACAATGGTCATTTCAGAAGTAATGTCTATTCTGAACTCAACTACTTATGTAAGTTGAGAACTAAGCTACTCAGATATTTTATTATTGTTATGAATGTCTTTGGGGAGCATTTAAACTAACATAAGTAAAGATTTTTCGAAAACTTATTTCAGTAATTCCGTATTGAATGAATGTGATCCTGTAGCAATATTATTATTAACGAGATTATTACTAAGCAATAGTAATAAATTAACGTTTAGCTTCTTATAATCATTTAGAAAAACGCACTAGACAAAAAAAATTTATATGTTCATACACACAGTGCTAATAAAAATAAATTTACAATGCTTATGAAAAGTGTAAAATAAAATAGAATAAATGTGCGATGCAAAATAAAATATAATAAATAATCGTTTCTGTCTGCTATATTTACTGATTTTGCGATTCGCTAATTAATTGGGGTTATTTAAGAATTGGACAGGCAGGAAGTTTGAACAGACGAGGTTTGATTATTGGAGTGACGGATATAAGAAGGAATAGAATTCCATAAGGACTAGGATCGGATAAGCAAAGATCTGTCGAAAGCTGTGGTTCGATGAGGAGTTATTTACAGGTCCCAACGAGTGTTGCGGGTGTAGTCAGGGGATTTAAATGAAAATATATCCGAGATGTACAAATGACGTTAGGAACATGGGAGAGAAAGGTAGTCAGGAAGTACTTAAAACGGTAGGAATGGTAAATCCACTTTAACTCATTGTAGAATCGGGTTACAGAAGTGTTTCTGGGTATCCCAAAGATGAAACGTATCTTTCAGTTTAATAATCGTTTTACTTTGTCTTCACGATCCCCAGACACACCCCCATACACCGCACAGCAGTAGTCAAAGTGGAGGAATATTAGTGAACAAACCAAGAGCCTACAGGTTTCAGATGGAAGATGGTGACTGTGGTAATTTAGGAGTTTTAATATAGAAATAGTGGGTTGAGGAATTTCAGAAACATGGTTTTCCAGGAAAGAGATTGATCGAAAATTAATCCAAGGTTTTGACGGTGTGAAACTTTATAAGTTGACTATTTAGCCATTATGTACAGTATCACAGACCACATAAGGTGCCACTTACTAGGCTCTCTCACTGAATTGTTTCATCAATATTACTATAGGGGTACTCACTACGTTTGCTATAGCATGCTATCAGTTATTTCCTGTATAAAATTGATTGGTTTAGCACAATATCACAAATAGCATGATATAGCAAACGTTGTGAGTACCCCTTATGTTACTTTTTTTCCGTGGACTTACTCAAATATATCGACATTAAATATTTGGCTGATGCAAAATTAATGCAGGTTTTTAGTAGGTATTGTAAATACGCCATATCTTTACTTTAACCATATATATTTAATCAAAATAATTTCCATCTGAATCAATGCACTTTTGCCAACGTTCAACAAGCTTTCTTATTCCACCAGAAAAAAAATCCGAATCCCTGGACTCAATGAAATCACGAAAAGAATTTGCAATGTCGTCCTGGTTTTGAAAATTTTTCTCCCTCAAAAAGTTGTCCAGATGCCTGAAAAAGTGGAAGTCTGTAGGAGAGAGGTCAGGTGAATAAGACGGATGTTGGAGAACTTCGTAGCCCAACTCGTGCAGTCGTCGAAGCGTTGGTTGTGCAACGTGTGGTCTGGCGTTATCGTGGAGCAGGATCGGCCCCTTCCGATTGATCAATGCTGGGCAAAGACGTTGCAATTTTTGAGTTCCGAGTTCCGCCGCCATTTCTCGTGTGGTTTTGGTTGGGTCTTCTTCCACTTTTGACCTCAGCTGGTCGTTGTCCAGAGCAAGATGACGGCCCCGACCTTCCTTGTCTTCGAGGTCGAAATCTCCTCTGCGAAACTTCTGGAACCAACGCTGCACCGTGCACTCATTAATAGCCCCCTGACCCCACACTTCATTAATATTACGAGCCGTTTGCGCAGCGCTGCGCCCTAATTTAAATTCGTAAAAATAAATTTGACGAAAATCGCACTTTGACATTTTCGATTCAAGACCTTTGAACACACTGAACAAAACGATTTTACTAAACAAATTCATGGTGAAAGAGAGGGTATTAGATAAGGTTTGTTTTGGTATAATAATGATCAATGTTAGGATTAGCTTTGTTTACACAATTGGAATTAAGATATTGCAATAGAGGAAACCTGCATTAATTTTGCATCGACCCAATAATATATATATATATATATATATATATATATATATATATATATATATATATATATATATGCAACAAAAAAATGTTATTATTTATTGTTAGAATTCAACGCTTTTCTATAATTAAACCAAGAAGGGAAGGGGCAGACAGAACACAAACGTATTTCGAAGTCTTCGGATTTTTTTTTATATTGTTAACTGATTTTAAATTCCTTTCAGTGATATTATTTTTTATTTCCGAACAACAATATTAATTTTGTTATTCCTTGTAATATTATTTTACTGACAGTTGTTAGTCTTTTGGGAGGATTGCCAACCTAGATAGAACCTTGGCTAGCTGAGCAAAAAACTGTTGAGTGGCTCAGCTGTATCTATTTACGACCTCAAAGTCATTTGTTTTATCTTTGCCTAATAACAGGAGCAGTCGTTGCTCGCCGTTTGATCTGTTCGTGGCGTCATCACCACATGTTGCCCATTCTACAACTTGGCAACTTTCCAGCGTTATTACTAACTAAGACGAACTGTAAACATTTCTTCGGAATATACATAAAATTTAGTGCGTATCCAAATATGTTTTACTGAATAAAACAAAAAACAAATGTTGTTAGCGTCTAATAACATCATGAGTTGTTATAACATCATTTGATCAATATAAAGGATGTCATTTGATTTTTACTTCCTCTTAATATAAAACAAAAGGTTAATACATGTTCCGCAAACTAGTTTCTGTATGCAAGTCAACATCCTATTTCAACTGAGTAGATTTGTACGTAACTTATTTCAAAATATACAGTACATACTAATAAAAAATATGTCTAGGTTTGTCTCAGAGAATGTGCCAGTAATGAGAATGAATTCGACTCATTTCAACCCAGTAGCAATAATATAAAATCGACTTATTGGAACTGCCACTTTTGGTTAAACTGATTAATAGATTAAACTCATAAAATAAATCTAACACATTTCAACAGCTCGTTCAATAATCGGCATAATCTTATCTGTATGAATTATTCAAAATGGCTTCCATTGACCATCTTAAATTTTAAGATATATATATTTTTTTTTTTAGATTTTTATCTGTAAAGTAGTGTAATTAAAGTCATAAGAATTGTTCTTATGATATTATTTTCAAAAAGAAAACAACAATAACATCATACAAATATAAACAATGTCCAATGCAGTTAAATTAAGACAAATTAGAACCGTGATTTATGTCCGAAAATAATGTTTATATGATAATAAAAATAAAACTAACTTTATTCTGGGACCATGTCCCTTAAGAATAACAATGTCCTGCAGAAAATATACACTTCAATATATACATTTCTGGCTGAGAGACCAGTAAATAAGAATTAATAACCAATAAATAACAAGAACAATTTCCAAGTAAATAAAATAAATGGATTAATCCATAACTCTAGGATTTTGATCAAATAAAAAAATCTGTCCTACGTTGAAAGTAGGATTGTCGATTAACAATTTTACATTTATTGTGCGTCTCTTTGGGATCCTAGAAGGTGTTGGAAAAGATGGGATTTGAACGGGAGAAGGAAAGAAGCATGGCTAATATTATTAGGTAGAGAATTCCAGAGTTTTTTTTTTTTTTTTTTTTTTTTTTATCCTCCAACTTTATTTACAAAATAAATACAAAAAACATTCTATGTATATACAGCAGCAATGGTATATACAGTCCAGGCCTCGTATTGCCCGTTGGCATTCTAAGGTTCCTTTCGCACTAGGCGCGGTATGCTTATGGGGTATGGGGTGGCTTTGTGCCTTTGTTGAAGTAAAATGGGGAGGAACCATTTTGCTGGTGGTTAAATGTATGCGGGTCAGACTGCAGAGTCCAGACCCCTTCCCAGGGCGACCACGTCGAACAGGGGGAGAGAGCCTTGCCACCTTCCAGGCGCAGGTGGTGGAACTACGTCCCTGAAGAGAGGGTTCGCACAAGCCTTTAACCCGTCAAAGAACTTGACGTGCCTCCTGCTGATGAACTCTGGCACCGAGGGAAGATGGAGTTCCTCGTGGATGGTGGCATTTCTCGCCCGCTGGAGTGTGGTTCCTCTGACTATCCTCCTTAGGACGGAGTTCTGATAACTCTGCAGCCTTTTGAGCGTGGACTGATAGAGGTGGCGGAGCAGGGGCGCACCATGGAGTAGAGTCGGTCTGATAACGGCCTTGTAGATTTGCAACTTGAGTCGCAGTGAGAGCTGCGGCGAGATGAGTAGGTGGTAGAGTCTATGGGACTTCCTGCGGGCCAGCTTGATTCTTTCCCGTACATGGCTGGAGAATGTCAGGTGTCGGTCCAAGGTCACACCTAGGTAAAGAATTGAGTTGGAGAGAGGAAGTTTTACACTGTCTATCTCAAACTCGGTGGGTAACTTCTTCTTCCCCTTCTGGAAGGACAAGATGATGGCGTCCGTTTTGGCTGGGTTGACTCTGATTCCGATCTTCTTCAATTCCCCAACTATGACGTTGGCTGCTTTCTGAGCCTGGTCACGTGCCTTGGTGGCGCTCATGCTGGTGGAGTAAATGGCGATGTCGTCCGCATAGGCTGCTACTGTTGCTCCCGGATGCTTTACTGAGACCACCGGTGCCGTGAAAACGACAAATAGTAGTGGCCCCAGTACAGACCCTTGAGGTACCCCGCAGATGGTATCGTGTGGGTTCGACAGGCTCCCGCCGACCCTTACAACGAAAGATCTTCGACTAAGATAGCTTCGGATCAATCGGCATAGGGAGGCAGGGAACTTGAACTCCTCCAGACGGCGGAGTAAAAGAGTGTGAGACACACAGTCAAAGGCCTGTGTGCAGTCCAAGGAGATTAGTGCTGTGGCATCGTTGTTCTTCCTCATCCGCTCCATGGTGTGGGCCTGCAACTTCGCCAGATGGTGTTCACAGGCTACCCCTCGTTGGAATCCTGTCTGTTCAGGTGGGATGATGTTCTCCTCCGTACAGTGCTTCATCAGATGGTGGTGAACCAGTCTTTCTAAGATCTTACTCATATGCGAGAGAAGACTGATCGGGCGATAGTGTTCCGTTGAATCTCCACTCTTCCCCGGTTTGAGTAGCGGCACTACGATCGCTTCTTTCCAAGCCTTAGGAAAATACGATAACCGGATGCACGTGTTAAAAATGTTCAATAAGAAGGCTTTACCCCTCCTAGGGAGCATCTTCAACTGGACATAAGGAATATCGTCCTTCCCAGAGGACTTATTGCCCTTAGTACGTCGTAGCACCGACTCAAGCTGCTTGAAGGTGAAGTGGATGGGCTTCTCATTGGGGGGCGGAGGTCTCCCTTCTGGAAGTCCAGGAGCAGCACTCACACGAGCCTCTTCCCTCGCTTCATAGTCGGTAGCCAGGAGTTCAGCCTGTTCAACCGGGGTCAACAGATCGCTCTCAGACGCCAGGTGCACAGTCCTCTTCTTGGCGACATGAGTCCTGATGAGTTTCCAGAATTGCTTCTGGTCGTCATGAGTCCTCCGGAGCTGTTCGTGCCAGAGGGCGGTCTTCCAGGCACGCATGAGGCTGGCTATCTGCCTGGTCATCGCATTGATGGCCGGTTTCAAGCCGTAATCACCCGTGCGGTAAAAGACGTTCCTCAGATTGTTCCTTTGGGCTACCAAGGCGAGTATGTGCCTCGGAGGCTTTCTGAGAGTGATCGGCTGGGGGCTGAACCTAGGGATATTATAATTCGCTGACTTCTGTATGGTAGTCAGGAATTCATAGAGAATTCAAGAGAGATGCAGAGCGGATATAAAAGGAATTATCAAAAGATTTGGTTCTATGGGTAGGAATGTAAAGTTCAGAATAGCGTGATCTAGTTTCAAGTAAGTGGATTGAGGATTTGAATTGAAGAATACTGTGAATGTATGGAGGATGATAAGAATTAATGACTTGGTAGAGGTATGTTCCGAGGAAATATTGTCTACGTATGGAAGATAGGAGCCACTTCAATTCGCTGTATAAGTGGGTTACTGCCGACCTCCTGAAGGTAACGAAGACAAATCTTATAAAAATATTCATAATCCGCTTGAGTCTGTCATCAAGTACAGTCAAGAAGCCTCCATATACCACGCAGCAATAATCTAAGTGGGGGAAAATAAGCGAAGAAACCAGCATCCTACGAGTGGGAAGTGGGAGGAGATGACGGGAGCGATGGAAGTACTTAAGAGTAATTTAGTAGTTTAATTTACTTATACGTCTGGAAATTTGAGCAATATGGGGTTTCCAGGAAAGGGTTTGGTCTATGGTAATACTTAGGTTTTTGACAGTGGAACTGATGGTAATTGGGTGATCATTTAGGATTATACTCGGAAATGTAGTATTGGCTCTGAGGAGGGAATTGGAACCTATTAGGATGGCCTGCGTTTTCTTAGCATTTAGCCTTAGTTTATTCTGAGTTGCCTAGGCACTGATTCTATCGAGGTCTTCCTGAATTTTGGCAAATGCTACTAAATGCTCAGAAGGAGGGAAATATAGATAGATCTGAAAGTCGTCAGCATATAAATGATGGGAGCAGTGAATGATTAAATTGGGAAGATCATTGATATAGCAGGAGGGAGATGCTTGAGCCGTGGGTCAGACCTGCCGAAAAGCCTAGGAATGAAAATAGAGGGTGATTAGGAATGGTAACAGCTTGAGTCCTGTCGGAAAGGAAAGATTGAAACCAACGAATCGTGCTATTGGAAAATGATAAAAAATTTAGTTTGGAAAAAAAGGATAGAATGGTCAAGAGAGTCAAAAGCTTTTGTAAAGTCCAGAAGTATGAGCACTGTCAACTTTTTTTTGTCCATAATAGTATGAATGTCGCTAGTGATTTTTAGGAGATCGAATTGAGTGGAAAAGCCGGGTCGAAATCCAGGTTGGAAAGGATCAAGCAGTTTGGAATTTTCGAGGAAATTCGATAGTTGAGATTGAACTATTATTTTCGAATAGTTTTGAGAGATTATAGATACGATAATATTTATTTATTGCGATTTATTACAATTTGTTTCTAAATTAACATTAGTAATAGTGACATGAGACCACATTCACACAATATATTCAGAAAACAATGATAAAGTCAAATTACATAAAATATAATATATATACAAAAAACAAAACAACAACCTATAATTGAGATAAATACAAATAAATTAAATAAAGAAGTAAGAAATACATTAAGACCATACACACAATCATAACTATATGCAATATTTACAGTTTATATTATAAAGAAGTATTTTTTTACAATAAAAACTTGTTTTATTCTACTAAAATTTTCTCCAGCTTCGCACATTTACCATTTACTTATAAAATCTTATTTACTGCTCTAGTCAGCGATATTTTGCATATATGAAAAACTCTTATATTAGTTTATGACTCTGCCAGTTTTTTTCCCAAGTAAATTTTGAAAAAATAGCTAAAATTAATGTATATTGCATTACAACACATTGTTCGATTGTTTATTTGTTTGAAGTCACTTTTATCCTAATGTGGCATATCGGTCACTGAGTCCTAAATTTTGAAGTTTTTACCGATACCATACTCATAGTGAAGTATAACTGGATGTCATTGGGGATTGTGTGATAAGCACATGTTAAACCATGTTTTGCTAGATAATAAATTTGAGTTAAATTTTATGCTAACAATAGAACCAATAAACAATATAATTGATAAGATTGTTACATTTTTCTTTTCTTTTTAATTCAATTAAAACCTATAAAACGCTACTGCTTTCTATCGTTTTAGTGCCTTTTTACAATACTAAACTGCTTTTAAAAAAAATCAGAATGACTCTTCGGAAGGTTATGCTCGTATTTTTCTGCCCCTTTTTTTCTTATAGCAATATATCTCGTTAATGTTCGACCGTCCTAATGAATCACAGGGAGATAAAACACCGAAGGAGCAGAAATAAGGAAATATCTGCATGAATTATTAATACAAGAGGGGCGTGATCAGGGAACCGTCTTGAACCAATTCTTTAAATGGTCCTAAACCGTTTTACGAGGCCGATGTAAACAAGAGAGGAAGAAGAAAAAAAAAATTCCCATTACTGGAAAATGTCCTGTTTGGCTAATGGCGCGAAACTACGCTGCTAACTTGATTAATGCCGGACGATACGTCGGAACGACGATTAGGCAGGAGTAATCATCGCTGAGCGCGCGTAAATCTCGAAAAGGCGGGAAAAAAGTGTAGTTTTATGATGGATATCTGACTGTAATGGATAAGATGCAAATGAGAAGAGGGATGGCCTCTTCGGGTGATTCAGTTTCATCCTTTTTTCTTTTTTTCATCGATATCTTTAGACCCGTCGTTTATTGTACTTTTAACGTTCCTTCCTCTGGACCATTTATATCCATAAAACAAACAGAAAATAAAAAGAGATAAAAGCGATAAAGATAAAATAAAAAAATATAAAAGGCAGGAGCGTATAAGGCCTGGGACGGAGGGTCTTTCTTTCGTCCCCGCGATCGCTCTTTTATTTTTAGTTGTTTAATTTGTTATCTCGTGTGAGCTCTGGAATGACATCTATAGCACGATAGCTCCTATCGCCTCCTGATTAACTATTTTACTGTCACTCTTAGACTTATCATTGTGTTATCGAGTAAGTGACAGAATATTCCTGGGCACACATACTGTTTAGCTACGAAATATTTGAGGGCTGACAAACAAATATTTATAGATATGAATTTCATTATCTTTATTACCTACTTTTAATGATCTACAGTTGTAACATATATTTAAGGAGTTAGGTAGAAAAGGAGTTTTAGGGCGATAAGCATTTAGTATTCACATAAATCACATATCTGTATGTATCGTTCCTTCGATTCACAGTCCTTGATAGATCATTCCTAATCCGATCCGCATCCCTCTGATACTCCATTCCTTCCAATATTCGGGATTTCCAAACTCTTTCAACATTACAATTCCGTCTATTCAGCCATTTTCTATCAATTCAATACCTAAATAACCCTAAGTAGATGCTTATTTTAGGAAAAATCAATAAACAAAGCAGACAGATACGCTTATTTATGTATTTCATTATTCATTTTCATGTTTACGTCCAAGAGAGAATATTATTTGTAAAGATTATCTTTTCAAAGTTCTAGGAATTAATTATTTATTATTTTGCAAATATTCTGAAGAATTGTAATTTCTTTTTTAATTTTTTTTTTTTAAATCTTATATTTTTTATTATATCATATCATATCATATGTTTCTGTTGTCATGCTAACATACTTTTATTTTATGTTGTTTGTACATTTTTACTAGAGTTTATCATTTATGTATTTATTTATTTATCCATCCTTTCCTGGCCTGTACGGCTACACGGGATTTGGCATCAGGTCTTTATAGAACTGATAACCACAGGTACTGGAAGTTACGGAAGTGGTCTTCTGTGCACTGGCCTTATTCTTCTTCGACCACCAAGGTTGAAGTGTGCTGGAATCGAATGCAGTGCAGGTTGTGACATGTTCGGCTGTCTCCGGGAATCCGCTGGTTGGGCATTGAGGGTCGATATCAAGGCCAAAACTATGCAGTTTAGCTCGAAACCCCCCATCTCCTGTGAGGAATTGTGATATCCAGTAGTTCGGAAGGAACCATTTAGCTTCGAGACGAGACTTCACCGTTGGAAATATTTCCGAAGCGAACTCCCTTTTAGAGTATAAATCTTCCATAGTTTCCTCCCGGATGTTCATTTTCCATTTCGTGGGTTCTTCCAAAATCTTCACCCGGAGATTTTCCGGTAGACCTGCCAAGCCTTCAGTTCTGTACATATATTTGGTCACGTCTTCTTTCAGGATGAGGTTGAGAGGTACCGCTCCTGCTAATGCCTGCACTGGTTCGTGGGACGTCGTCCTGTAAGCCCTTGTGACGCGAAGCAGAGCCATTCTCTGGATCGAAGCCAATCTTTTAACTGGCGCAGTGTGAGATTCCGATACCAAGAAGGGGAGGCTTACCTTAAGACACTCAGTACGATTCCTGTATATATTGCCATATTCGCTGAGTATCTGAGGCACGGGGCTAAGGCAGAATTATTTATTCTATTATTTCAGCCGTGAAGCGAACCTGAATTATGAGGACCTTGCTGGGATACACCCAGCTTTAATAAAATAGGCACCAAAAAAAAAAAAATAAAAAAAAATAATAATAATAATAAAAACCTGGCCGCCTTCCACGGCCGCGCATTGGGGAAAACAGCGATTTAGTGGTCGCATTTCTGTAACTTTGGATCAAATTACAAAACATGAAAAAATCTTTTTTATTAATCAGTATGAAATGTCCTCTATTATTGAGAGTGAAAAAATACAGCTGTTGTGACTCTGAGACTTTGAAACTTTTATGAACTGATTTTTAGATGTAATAACTAAATTGTGTATAAGGGCATCCAAATAAAAAATAGAAAAATATCCCTCATCCGTCTCTCTGGAGGCATATATTTTAGAAATTTCAGACATTTACTGTTTATACGAGATTTATAAAACATTATTGTTTAAAAACAAAAATCATTTCGATCCAAACAACACAAATCGGACCAGAGCGTATCCAAAAAGCGCCATCACTAAAATATGTTTAGCAAAACGTAACTTTTTTTCATTCAAAAACATACAGTTCCTTAACGGCAGTTCCTACTGACAATTGTTATAAAACAAAAATATTTTTCATTAAATTCCTGATAGGGAAACTTTGAACAATTTTTGTCCGGAGCAACACCAACAGAGCTATAGCGACACGATACGTATTACATTATTACATTTCATTTACATATTACACGTATTAAATTTTCGAGGGTTAAAACACGTTACACAATACAAATTACTGACACCCATGCAAAAGACATATCCATGTCAATGTTTAATTTTCTGACTACATTTTTTGGCTTGACAGAGACTTTTTTAGCAGACTTGGCTATTTGGACTCAGAGGCTTTATGAACATGTTTTTTTAATAATTTTTATATTTATCCTAAGAGTAAGCTTAGGTGTTTAGGATCGTAGCTAATTAAAATCCGAAACTGAATATAAATAAAAGAATAATATTAAGTGCATAAATTGAAGTTATTTCAAGTACAATGTGCCGTACCAATCACTGATGGATACGATACCCCTTATTCATTGAATAAAAACAATCACAATAAGAGACAATGACTATGATGGGCTTTGTTTACATCGCTATACTCGCGGATCCTTGGACCATATGGCTCTCCCAAAGGCTCGTGCTAATGAGATACCACTTGAGCTCATTACCATATGATTCACTCCACCTGTGGGAGCATATGCTTCTCTGCACGTGCTAGGGTACTCCGCTCTGTGAAGTGAAGCTCGAGCATAACCGAACCTATCTTCCTTTTCATCGATATGGCCTCTGTTTGTCTCCTGATGCGGCTTTACTGGCCATAACCGAAAGGGGCCATTACTTCAATTACTTGCCAGATATCAGTAAAGCTCTTTATTCCGGCCGTAAGTCAAATACCACTCTCACAAATATGTCCTTTTACAGCGTCTTTAATGTCTGCCTCCTACTAAATCTAATGTTATTGAACGAAGGGTCAAAGCATCGCCTCATTTTCTGTTTTGTTGGTATCACTGCAATATACATTCCACATTAAAATAAAATAAATTAGTATGGTTGACTGAAGAACAGAAGAAATTAGTTAGAAGTGCGGTCAATGAAATGAAACACGCCAATATGATAGACATTTTAATCAATTCCGAAGTTTCGGCCAAATTGATGGTTAGGGAGCAGTGCTGGAATATTGCAAGGACTCTTCTTCAAATATTGGTAACGTCGATCACTGATAAAAGCCTAAAAGAAGGAAGAAACATCGGTACACACAAAAATAACTCTTTCCTAAAGAGGGTTACTTTACCCTGAATACCTAATCATCTTCACTAGTAAGGTTCAGCCTGGGAGAATTAACTGATTTATTTATTTTATAGGAATCATTGAATCTCACCTCACTATGGTTTTGAGACTTTTAGCACATACGATAAACGATTTGATCTCTATAGAAAAACGGTAGACACTTCCAACTATTAACCTTCCGTAATGCCTTTATATCATTTTTTATTTATGTAAGAAACCAAAAATCACCTTAGACAAAAAATTATATATATTTTATTAAATATAATTAATAACCTCATTTTATTAAAAATAAATAAATTATATTATTTTGCAGTTTTATTTTCATCCTTATTAGATTAAAAAAAATATATATAAGCAGCAATTTATACAAAATATAAAAATTAACTATGTTTGAAAACATAAATAATCTACTATTTTATCGAATTATCAAGTGCTATAAATTAATTAATTTGAATTGAACAAATTGGGTTCAATTATCTATACTGCTGCATAGAATCCCAACTCCGGTATGGTCTAGTGGCTAGGATACCTGGCTTTCACCCAGGAGGCTCGGGTTCGATTCCCGGTACCGGAATATCTTTTTTTTTTTTCTTATCAATATTTTGAATATTATTATTTCTACTACTTTAGTAGTTTTAGTTCGTTTTTATTACTAAATAATTAATAAAACAAAATACTTAAGTATAATTTAATCTTATAAAATTTTTTAGTTTTTGTTTTGTTTTTTTGTAATAGTTTTGTATTAATAATATTACAAAATAATTTTGTATCATCTCATTAAATGTCAATGCTTTTCGAAATGGTTTTTATATTAGAATATGAAAGTAAAAATAAAAACTTCTGATTTTTATCACCTTGTCTATTATTGATACAAAATCTAATTAATATTACTAAATAATTATGTATAGCTAAAATAACAATTTATTTTCGTTTTTTTTTTTATTTTAACTGTTATAAATATATGTAATATTTTATTTTAAAAATATTATTTTTTTGTTCTAGTCAATCCTAAAGTAAAAAATATTAAAATTGAATTATTGGGACTATAATTTCGTTTCATTTATTTGCTTATCAACATAAGCATTTATTTCGATTCCAGTTTCTCTAAACAAATACGTTATTTACTCATAAAATTTACAGTAATAGTTTGTTTCGTTAGCCTGAAAAACACCCTTTTAAAATGTATTACATCCTTTTTTAATTATTATTAAGGTCTGTTGATTTTATTTGTAATACTATTGTTTTTTATCAATAATATTGCTTATTATTATTTTTACTGAAACTTTTAATTCGTCACTTTACATTAATAAAATAATTAAATAAAAACTCCACCTCTACAAGCCGCAAAGGATCTAGATACGCTATATTACCTTTTAGAAATTATTATATAAGATAATATTTTTCTAAAATCTTGAGCTTTCCAACGGTATATTATACATCTTCAATATATCACAATCATTATGTTCAAAAACTCAAGAATTACATTTTTTATTTGCACCAATCTTGTTTAGTTGGTTATCAAATTATTTCAACTTTTATATTTAGTCGCTTTTTATCAATCAATAAATAATATGGTTAATTTTTTTTTAATATAAAAAAATGAATATACTTTAGAGGAACAAAATTTCAAATATCGATATTTAAGCCGTCAGATTATTTCAGTCAGAATAAAACCTGTATGATTTGGAAGCCCATTTTAAATTTACATCTATATAGGAAGTTTATTCAAAATCGTTTGAGCCGTTTTTGATAAAATCCTTAAAATGTGAAAAGTAGCACTTATAATACATTTGTTTTTTTTATTTAACAACCAAAATATCCACTAGAAATAATTTATATAGCAAAACAAAGTTTGCCGGTTCAGGCAGTATTTATATAAATTTAACATGATACGAGTTATCATGTAGTTGGCTCTAGTAACAAAAATCGTTAAGCCGAAACCTTCACTTGAAGCGAGTCGGATATTTGGGTATAACTTTGTTTGTAATACTTCAGATATCATGCCAAAGCTGCAAGATAACTCGTAGTGACGTCTGGGTAGGTAACAACCTCAATAGCATGTAGTTAGTTACCATTCAACGTGATTGTCCGTTGTGCTTGAAGTATTTTTCGCTGGGTCACATGAAGTTCACAGTTAGCATCAAATTATTTGGGACATATCCGATACTTTAAACTTATGTGTTTCATCATTTTCTTACTGTGATTATCTTAAGTATTCTGATATACTATATATATATATATATATATATATAATATATATATATATATATATATATATATATATATAATAATATATAAATTGCAAGATTACACTATATGATATTATCTTAATGTATACATATTTTTATGTAATAAAAATAATATATAATATATAATATATACATATAATTATATATATTTAAGTTTTACATTGCAACAGAAGTTTGAGATGTGGTAGGTAGGGAAAGTTATGTTTGAAGGAAGAGAGGGAGCTGAAATATTATAATAAATATTAAGCTATCAGGCATTAGTGGCTTGTAGCTTTAAATATTATACCTCATAGATGCATGATCATGCTCACTGTTGAGCGAAAGTTTGTAAAATTAAATATTTTCACACACGACTCTGGTCATTTCTACGTATGTAAATAAAGGTCAAGTTTCGGAAAGGCGTAAACAAGATTTTTCGGAAAGAATAAAAGCCTACTGGAGGAACAAGATGAACTTGAAGGAACATTGATCGAATCGTTTGCTTGAGGAGAAGCCAATAATTATAAAATAAATTAATAAAAGTTTCTTTACAATAATTTCAAAATAAAAGTTTACAGTCGAAACGAATGATAGACAGAACATGTGATGTTTTATTTTTTAATCCTCAAGGATTTAACTCCGAAGATAATGAATGACGCTCCCATACCGTTTCCTTGATAGCAAACATTAAATCAAACAATGCTCCTCCCGACAAAAAACCAATTAACACCTTGCAAACAATACCGGTAGCAGGGTCCACATGTGAATAAAAAGTTTAGGAGGCAATTAATCATCATTAAGGGAGATTATTTAGCGACGAGGATCCCCAACAAAAACAGACTCCGAAGGCCGTTGTCATGTAAATGCGGAATGATGAGGGGATGATGTATCTACCGAGCGGGCTGTCCTCCGCCAGGCTTCTCAGGACTCCGGCTCTGACTGATCGCTCTCCGCCACTCTTCCGATAGGGCCCTTTGTCTACACTCGGGTTCCTTATTTTTATTATTTTTTCCGTTATGCGAATATATCAGCCCATGGCTTAGAGCCGTTGATGTTTCGTTTATTCCTCTCTGTAGTTCTTATTAGTATTCATATTCCATTCGCCTTCCTTGTGATCTAAATTGCTTAATCGTGCGCAAAGGAGATAATTTAATATGTAATGTTTAGAGGGGTTTCAACTTTTTTACTCGATTACAAGAGTTCATTATTTTAATAGACAAAAGAAGTGTGAATTTCATTTACTTTTATTTTTAATATAAACTGTTTTACTTCTTTGCTAATTATAAAACACATTTCATTCCTCATCAATTGCAATTGTAACTTAAGTTTAATGCTGATGTTTTGTTGTCCAGAGCTTGCGTATGATTTCGATGGATAGTAGAGGAAGACAAAGTATATTGAAATTCTTTAGGGAGATTACAAATAGGTTTAAAATGTTATTTATTATTTTAGTCATTGTCTCCAAATACTGTGTTAACATAATTCTGCCACAGCCAGGTTTCGAACGGGGACCCGAAGAACATTAGGCAAGTGCTCTACCCTTCTATTCTGCAAACCACACCACTCCCTAATCACTTTAAAATCCTTATTTCTTTTTTTCTCCAGCAATTTTTAGAAAGGAGTGGAAGGTCGGTTTGTTGTATATTTGTTTTTTTCAATAATTTATTTGAGTTTTTAAAACGACGAATTAATGTACAGACTACATTTAGACAAAATACTGACATGATGGACCCTGGATGGATTAAGAGAAAACAGCTCAACAAACCGTGTATTATCATATTATGTTTTTTTCAACGCATAGTTTTAGTTCACTCCCTACAGTTACTCAACGGCTAATAGGTTACATGTTATACACAAACTGATTTAGTGAAAATGCAACTTTAAGTAATTTTCTAAATAAGACCTTTCTTTATTTAATGTGTAATGTATATTCTTTAAACAATATTTTTTGACATGGTTGGTATAATAATGAAAAATACTGAAGATCTGTACAAAATATTTCGTGAGGGTACGGTAGGGAGCCAGTGACTGATGGGAGTTGATTCACATCCTCAATGGGAGGGGTCCGAGATTGAGGACAACTGAAACCTACAATTAGTGAGGGTCTTTTAGGGGGGTCCTATGGTCCAGCGCCAGGGTGGAAACGAATCTGTGGGGGGTTAGGGCGGCAAATAGATGTCAAAATATAGATCAATTCTCGGCTAACCTCTCCTCTTCTCTATTTGTTACCATTTGTGGTGAACACTTCTTTCCTTATTGCTTTGACATGTATTGCCAGAATTGCTATTACGCCTTGTGTTTTCAGTGCATAAACTAATTCTTATTTCAAACATTCCAATACGGTATCAAAATGCATGACATTAATCTTCATCAAACCTCCAAGGATAATTATCTCTATCGTATTTAACATTCGATAGTGGTATTTCATATATTTGAAATTTAACAAAAATTATAAAAAATTATTGTATATTTTATATCAATTACTATTATAGAAGAGTATTTTAGAATATGATTATATCAATTGGAACAATCTCTTGTTTTTGTTTTATGCATTTATTTATCCATATATGTCAATAATTAATCTTATAACGTTTCGAGGTTTCACATGCCTCATCTTCAGATGTTCAATATTATCTAAAATATAATTGAATAAATATTTTAACTAATTATATACATATTAAGAATATATTATCTATAAATTAGAAACAATTTATATTTTAAACTATTTACATTATGTTTAAAATTATATATATACACTTACATCCATTTCCATATCGTTACTCAATATAGGTCATTTAACACTACAATTCATTCACATTATCAAATTTTAACTTTTCACCATCACATATATTAATTTATCTTGTGTACTTGAAACTATCATGTGTACTAAACTAGTCTTTATCTAATGCCTTTCCTGCTCCATTCAATGTTTTCAAATAATCACAACATTATTTTTATTTAGGTTAGTTATTAAAAATATATATACATTCATCTTTATACATACTCATTAAGTGGCATATACATGAATAATTTGATAGATAAAGTTTTACAAAATATAGATGTTAAACCTTTTTTATTAACAAAATACATAGATGACTTATTAATTATCACTGAAAAAAATAAATTCAAAGAAATAGTAGATAAGTTTATAATAAAAATTTCAATTTAAAATTTACAATAGAAAAAGCTATTAATAATGGAATAAGATATTTAGATATGTTAATTATTATTGATAAAGATAATAAAAATAGCCACAAAATGGACGAAAAAAGAAAACAGCAGTAATACATGTCTAAACTTTTTATCTGCACACCCCTACTATAAAAAAATTAATATAGTTAATAATATAATCAACACAGCAAAGAAAATAACAGATAGTGAATATATAAAAGAAATAAAAGGAAATATTTATAATATGTTGATAGAAAATCTTTATCCGAAAAAATAATAAATAAAATATGGTATAAAAATCTTAAAATTGGAAAACGATAATAAAAATATAAATAAAATGATTAATTACGATAAGTATCATAAAGAAAATGATACACAAGATAAAATTAACAGAAGAAAATACAGAGCACAATTAATGAATTTTACAAAATAGATAAAATAGATAAGGAAACAAATAATGAATTTAATCAAACAACTAATTTAAATCAAATAAATAAAAAACAAATTAAATTCTTCAAAATGAATTACATACCAGGTTTGACGGAAAAAAATACAAAATACATGTAAACAATATGATCATTATAACATAAAACTTGGATTATACAATAATAATAAAATAAATACATATTTCACCAATATGAAGGATAAAATAGAAAAAGAAAATAAACTTCATACCATTTATAAAATAGATTGTAAAAATTGTCATAAAACTTATATTGGAGAAACATCAAAAATGTTAAATACTAGATTAAAACAACACATTTCCAATTGCAAAAATATTAAAAATATAAATCTTACAGCTCTATCCAATCATAGTATAACTAACAAACATGAATTTAATTTTGAAAATATACAAATACTTAATACAGAACAAAAAACCAAAAATAGAAAGATACTAGAGTCAATCTTATAACTAAAAACATAATAAATACAGTAAATTACAAAACAGATTAAAAAAAAATAAGTCAAAATTATGCAGATATAATTAATAAATTGAATTTTTTATTTTGATTGATAAATAAAAATAAAATAAATAAAAATTATAAGTATGTGTGTGTATTGGAATGCATGTGTTTTTGAGTTTTGTATATAATGTAAATAATTGTATGTATATGTGTGTATGTATGAGGTTTTGTATGTGTGTATGTATGTGTGTGTATATATGTATATGTATATATAAGTGCATATGTTTATGTATATGATGTATGTATGTATCTGAATTTGAATATATGGATGTGCATTGTGTGTGAGTGTGTATGTATGTATGTATGTATGAGTATGTATAAAGATGAATGTATATAAATTTTAATAACTAACCTAAATAAAAATAATGTTGTGATTATTTGAAAACATTGAATGGAGCAGGAAAGGCATTAGATAAAGACTAGTTTAGTACACATGATAGTTTCAAGTACACAAGATAAATTAATATATGTGATGGTGAAAAGTTAAAATTTGATAATGTGAATGAATTGTAGTGTTAAATGACCTATATTGAGTAACGATATGGAAATGGATGTAAGTGTATATATATAATTTTAAACATAATGTAAATAGTTTAAAATATAAATTGTTTCTAATTTATAGATAATATATTCTTAATATGTATATAATTAGTTAAAATATTTATTCAATTATATCTTAGATAATATTGAACATCTGAAGATGAGGCATGTGAAACCTCGAAACGTTATAAGATTAATTATTGACATATATGGATAAATAAATGCATATAAACAAAAACAAGAAGAGATTGTTCCAATTGATATAATCATATATAAAAAAATTATTGGCATTTCTAAATTTATTTTTTATATCAAACATTTTCTTTGATGCAACAGTCTCTCTCATAAGAAATACTGTAATATTACTTTGAGATTTAATTTATAACGCACTATTAAAAGTTACAATTATAATTGTAGGTACAAAATAGATACAAATAATAATAATTGTAAATTGCTTATCGAACCAGAAAGTTTGATGCCGATACCACCAAATGTTGCCAAACAGGAACAATCATCAGCGTCCAAGCCTCCGATATGAGCCAATCCATATCATAAGTAAAAGTAACGTGCAATAAAGCAGAAAACATTTTCGGCAAGTATTGCTTGAATTTACAGTTCCTTACTTTTTTTTTTTTCAAATCCTTTCCCTCGTTTAGTAATACTGTTCTTATATCAAAGTGAAATACTAATACCACCATTACTGACAATTACAAAACCTCCCTATCCTATGCTCCATCCAACAAAATCAAAAGAAGGTATATCGAAAAATATTACGTATGTATGTAAAAATGGTCTTTCTTTAAAAAATAAGAAATATCAAATTTACTAATACAAGGAGTTCAAGATCATTTATTCATATGTATATATTTTTAATGTCGTTTTTATAATAAATTGGTGTTTTGAAAAAAATAAAAAATCAAAGCTACAATTTATTTTGTCATTTAAATATAAGAAACTAAACTCTATATTTTATATCCGCAACGATTTATTAGAGCAGGTGAAACAGACGCGATGCATTAATCAATAAATGGACATGAAGTTTAAGAAACAATCCGCTTAACCTAATGCCCTGCAGTACACCTGCTTATATTTTGCCAGTCTGTTTGTTGTGTCCAATAACACTGATCATATTGTCTATCCTTGGGGTGGGGTTTGGAAAAAAAAAATCAACTACTTAATTCGTTCTAATAGCAGCTTTATCCTCTGTTAAGGGTCCTTCATCGGAACATCTGTTCCGAAGAGAGTAGCTCCTAGGAGGGTGAATAATACTCAAAATAGAATAGAAAGTAAAAAAATAGTAGAGAAAAAAAAGTGAAAAACAGCCTGAGTTTTTTTTTCCCCGAACGCCAGTGTTGGTAAATTGGCTTGACACCAGATCTGTCATCTGCCGCACTAGCATGGAAAGTGCTAATGTAGAGAGTAATCTAGTTAGGGAAATGCAGTTATATTCAAGCCGTTGCATCAAGTCACTGATGGCATGTCGATGGAAAATGATACTGTCCAGAGTGCCAATCAGGTAGTAATTTAATACTTCCCACAATTATTTAAATTAAGTTATTTTAATACCTGATAATTATTCGTAAAACTAAAATATATAGTTTTAAATTTCGTAAATACTAAATTACACAGAATGAGGCTAAATGGACTGAAAAAGAAAGAAGCTTATTTATTACTAATATATGTCTGAAAAGATATCACAGATATATTTTTCCACAGAACATAAAGGTGATACTACAAGAATATCATTTTTTCTTTATTTACTCTTCTTTAATAATTTTTTTACATTTGCTGTATTTTCCATTTGCATGTATGTCAACACTTATTGGAAGGGGATTACCAAAAAAACATGTTTGCTTACCTCTGAAGCATTTCGCTACTTGAAAAAAATCCAGTCTTTGACGTCAATGCGTTATTTTACAATGGTAAAATTTTATTTTATTAGTTTAAACTCTACCAGAACAGCCCCATACGGCCAGGAATATCAATAAAGTGAGGGGATAGGGAAATATTAGTGTGTAAACTAAAAAAGAAAACATTTGAGAGGGAGATTTCAGCATGAAAGGCAAGGAAGGACTTCTTCCATTTATGATGATGTTCCATGAGCTTTGGCGAAAATAAATTTCAGAAACACTGTTTAAGAAATTGGAGGGAAACTTCATGTGAGCTTAGCGACCGTCGATGACTACCTCAAGGTGGTTGTAAAGATGAAGAAACACATAGTAAATAATGATAGATGTTTGAGTTTATGCTTGGACATGGCTCAGTAATGCCCTGATGATGGCTCACAAGCTTGAGCCGAAACGTTGGCAAAATTTAAGAAAAATCAAAAAATGACTGATTCCTGACTATTCCACCGCTGATAGCTGTTTTCTTTTCCTAAAATAGATATAGCAACTTTTGAAAATCCCTACGATATACGACTAGTATTAAATAGATGAAAATAAAACCAATTTAAACAACAAACATTAAAAAAAAATCTTATTTGAGAAGTTGATTGGGATGCGCTTATTGTAATCAGAGCATTCCAAAGAAATAAGAGAGACTTATTTCGACGTTTCGACCCTATATTTTAGTTATCGGGTTGATTGAGGTAGCTACTGAAACGTCGGTGTTTCAATAACCTCCAACCAACTGCACGCATTGCATTCTTATATCAAGAAAACAAACTTCTTCAAATATTAAGAAAAACAAAGGTATTTATCTTAACTCTGTTTTGGAGTATGCTATCAAATCATTTAGTAAAGTAAATATATATTAATTAAGAATACAATAAAACTATACTAAATTTTTTTCCTACTTTAATCTATCACTGTATTCCTGAAATAATGTTATTATTAGAACTGACATCATCCAGTAGCTCATTTGTTTAGTGTTTTTTCTTGTCATTAAAATACCATCGTCATCTTTTCTTGTTTAACTTGTAATCATCTTTTTCGTTCCACATAACCGTACACGAAGACTTCGTAATATGGAAATCATTCTTCGCAATAATTTATAGTTAAGTTACCTTTAACAGTCTTCTTCTGAATGTCTTACAATTACCGAATAAACTAACTGAAAATGATTGTCTACTCATCAGTTTGTTTGGCTCCATGCTGTTACCAGCGGTATCACTCCTCCGAATTGGTGTATGACTGATTCTTTGCTAATAACATAATTAAATAAGATAAGAAAATATATAATAAAGTATTTACATTATAACAAGGAAAATCTCCGCCGAAATGTAAATGCGATTGTTATCCCAAGTATTTGGAGAGCTTGTTAAAGAGAAGTGCGTCCCACTCGTCGGATTAATTGGCAAGTAGCATTTCCTGGAGTGTAGTTACTGGAAGCAGCGTTGCCTGGAATAACGAAACGACAAGGGCCTTCCGCAGGTGTCTTTCCCCTGGCAATACCCTCGACACCTGTCCTCTTCGGGTTACTCAGGACAATGAACTGTCAAGTACTTGAAGGAAACTAACTACACACTGTCAACTAATAAGTAATATACATTCATCGTGCAAAAAATCATAAAGAGCTGCCAAAAAAATAAAATCATATTACGGTTACAGGTGTTACCATTCACAGAAAGCTTAACAAAAACATTATTTTTTCTTGTGGCCATTTTAGTTTATTTTTTTAAAATGTTTTTTTATGTCATAGTAGTTTTATGGACAGGTTGATTGTTTAGGCTTTTAAAAACTCTTAACAAATAAATATAGTTGTTTTTATATATTCCATATTCTGTGTCATGTCATAATAACGTTATTCCAAAATTAATTATGTCTTCGTCTAAACATCACGTATAATATTCCTGTGAACTGAGTATTTACAATTTAAACTGTTCATACTGTCTTGTAAGTGTCTTAAAATTATGTTATTTTTATTTTTATATTCATTTAATTTACTCATACTGCGTTCCATTTAATATAAACTGCTGTGCAAAAATATTGCATCAGGGAAAAACTAAATTAAAAAAATTGTATTCCTTTATTCACATTTTCCTAAACTTGATCTCTTGATACTTTAAGATAATACTGTCTATGCCAAAGGTCACAAGTAGAGAATTAAGGATTTCCCCTACTCTGTAAGCCAAAAGAAGATAATTACTCCTAAATCAGCCAGTATGCAACTTCCCTTTGTCCTATTCACAATTGCTTTTCAAGTTTTTTCTTCAATTTCTTTCTTGTGATTTCTTTAAAGAGTCTTTTTTCTGCAAATTATGAACCGCGAGACTCACTTAACTGAAACAGACTGTGTCAGAATAGTGACGTTTTCTGAAACTGGAATGAGTCAGCGTGAAATCGCTCAGCGACGTAGAGTGAACCAATCCACAGTCTCAAGAGTTCTTCGTAGGCACAGGGAGATCAGAAGCTACGGTAGAAGACCCGGGCAAGGCAAGCCAAGGATAACTACTGCTCAAGAAGACAGATTTCTTCGGCTATCTGCCTTGAGAAATCGTACTTTCACGGGAAATCGTCTACGAGGACTCATCAGCCAATTCAGGAATGTTGAAATTTCGAGTTCTATAGTTAGAAGGCGTCTTAGGGAGAACAACTTATCGTCTAGAAGACCTGCAACTGGGCCTCTTCTTACTAGAGCACACAGAGTTTCCCGCTCGACAACACGCCGAATGTACAGAAGATGATTGGAGGCGAGTTCTGTTTAGTGATGAGTCCAGATTCGCTTTGCACTCACCTGATTGAAGGGGAAGAGTGTGGAGAAGGAGAGAAGAGAGGTACGCAGCTTGCAACATGTCCTACAGATCAAGTTTTGGAGGGGGCTCAATGATGGTTTGGGGCGGAATCAGCATCGAGGCACGAACGGAGCTCCACAGGATAACTGGAGGGGCTTTGACTGCTCACAGGTACTTGACAGAGGTGATTGATGATCACGTGATCCCTTTTGCTCCATATCTGGGTGATAACTTCCTTTTTTTACAAGACAATGCAAGACCCCATACGGCGAATGTTGTCCGACAATACCTACAAGAGGTTGAAACCACACTTTTGGAGATCCCACCAAGAAGCCCTGATCTCAATCCCATTGAGCACATTTGGGATGTGATAGGGAGGCGGCTCAGAGGTCAGCAAAACCTCCGGACAACCCTGGATGAGGTGGAATCAGCTGTCAGGGAGGAATGGGAGAATATTTACCAGGCCGTCATCGTGAACGTTATTTCTTCGATGCCTGAGAGACTCAGAGAGATTATCCGTGCTAGAGGAGGGCTGACAAGATATTGTTAGAAGATTGTTAACCACATTTAAATGTTTTTTCATTTTTTTCTTTATTTTTCTTATCTCAATAAAGAGGCATTTTCATTTATTTGTTTGTTTGTTTTTATTTATCCCTTCCCAGATAATTTTTAATGCTATAAATTTGTTTTATACTTACTTCACAACAGTCTTATTAAATAAAATCTCCAAAAAATAAAGCATTGAAGTAATGTTTTATGAGATATTAAAAAATATCGAAGTGATGCAATATTTTTGCACAGCAGTTTATATTCACAAAAATATTGTTCACTAGAATATTTTATATTACTATATTGGCTTACCAGACTTATGTGACTTTTGATTTCTGGCTATTATACATAAGAATAGATTAACAAACATGGAAATTGTTGAGACCATTTTCGATAAGATATGATAAAACTAACAAAATGAAACTTTCTACAATGTTTAAATGCTTTTGTTTTTTTATTATAATTATCAGTACCTCATTATAACATAATAACAGTACTATACTATAGTAAAACAAGATTCCCCAAAGGACGAACAAATCTGTTGTTAAGAACTTGGTTTCGCCAAACTGCATTAAGTGTTGTTCCCATGTTTTATTATCGAATGTCTCATTTATTGAGATCTCCTGGGAAACATTTGAATATTATCCTCCCAAATTTCAATCAAACAAATTTTTGAAAGTTTAGTGCATGCATTTTTGGGTGAAATTTAAATGAATCCTATATTACTTTTTTAAAACAAGTTTAATGTTTTTCCTTCAAATGGTTCTCTTGTTCCATTACTTTGGACATCAATTGAATGATTATTGTAGTATGTAACTTTTGAACTATTGAATAAATAGTTAGTGTCAGTAAAAGTATAACCCCTCAATCTAAATAGGGAAATGAGTAAATCATTTGGAAGAATCATAAAATGTTATTTGCAACTTGGTTTGCTATATATAATGCAAGGTTTAAACCAAATAACAGGTTTTCAATTTTAAATGAGTTTATTGTATTCACTTAATTGACAAGATCTTTTAAAATATCATTAATCTAGGCCAACAGTTGTGTCAGCTAAATACAAACTAAACTGGAAATAAGAAGCCTAGTGCTTTGACCAATGCAGTACCTAACTTTTTCACAATAGTTAAGCTATATTCGATTTTCAGGAAATAAAGATAACTTTATATAGATCGTTTTGGTGCCAATATATGTGATTATTGTATACCGCTTCCTTTTATCTTGTTGAATTCCGACTCATTAGCAGTTTGTTATCCTCACTCCCGGACCTAGGATGTGACTCAACTGGAAGATAGACAATGAACCGGACAATCAAATGTCCGCTCCGGCTCATTACCCACCGATGACCGCCTCTCAAACTCCTGCGTTTCCTGAAGATGGAGGAGTACCAGCAATAACACCATCCCGACCTTATTTATCGCCTCCCAGGTCTCACATAATTCCTCGTTAAATGTCCGCTATAATATTTATTGGGGAATCACAAGAGGCCACTGGTCATTCATTATGGATTATATCTGCCCCGAAGATAGCGTTCCGTTAGAGGGGAAGTGTCCGATGGGGAGGAGATTCCCTGAGTCCGTATCGCCGACCCGCCTTCCCTATGCCACATTTAATTTTAGTATCTTACGAAACAAGGGCCTCCAATCTCAGGCACGTCAGCACGAGATATCCGGTCGGTCGTAGTTTATAGCAGTAGCGGATCCATTTGCAAGAAAAGAGGAAATATCTTCTCTCCCAAAATTACTTCAACATGAAGGAAAATTAAATAATACATGCAATCAATAACCATCTATTAGGTTTGTTTGAATTCACCTTTATAACTCAACAGCTTAAGTAGTCAATATTATTTGTTGAATATTTTCCTCGTGTATGGGTCTAAAACCTGCTGGTATGTCTATTCTTATGGCAAATGGGGGGATTGAAGAATCTTTGTCGAGGCCGTAAATTCGGTTAGAATTAGTAAGTTTTTCATTATTGCGTGGTTTTGACAATATTTAATTGTATATGAAGAATTATTATCACACTAATTTCTGAGCTTTTATATGAATATAAATGTCCTTAGTTTTGAATACATATATATATATATATATATATATATATATATATATATATATATATATATATATATATATATATATGTAAGTATTAATTATCCACGGAACACAATGTTTACACCAACCGTTTGGCTTTAAAATGCCCATTATAAAAATACAGATAAATGCATTTTTTGGAACAAGTGCATCAAGATAAGAAATGTTCAATGCCGGTCAAAAGTTTAAAAACAACTATGGCTTACAGCAATTAATCTGTTAGATATTTTTTTTTTTGTGCGGCATGTTGACGCTCGGATTTTTTCTCAATGTATTATGTGGGTCACACTACGTAATTCAATAGGAAATTCAATCTTTTAACCGTCCTTTAATGGAGAAAACGAAAATTACCTGTCCAGTTACAACTTTGGAAAAATTCCTTAAATCATTGTAAGAATATAATTTATCTTCTTAAAAATATAAAGCACCAGACCCAAAAATCACATTGTTTGTTCTTTTTTTTTTATCTAGTTAGAAGTCTCAGTAATAATTAGTTTTAATCAATTTTTTTCTTGTTAGTCACAAACCTTTCTTACACCTAATTAGCTAATTTGATTATAAATAAAAATGATAATAATTATTGTTATATACCATAGGTCTCAAACTTTTGACCGAAGTGTATATGCGGTTCAATCCATTCGAAATTTTCCAAACCTTGCCGCTCAACATCATTTTATCGGTTGTTCTGTATATTAAACCGTGAGTAAAATATTTTTCTGGCTGGTGTTTTTATTGTTACAGCCGTTTTATATCAGCTTCGCTGATGAAAACGTGTTGGAAAAATCTTTTCAAATCTAGTAATTCTGCAGATATCTAATCGAAACAAAAACTAACTTTAAGACGAGGATATCCCTTATATTTTTTGTCTTCACGACACATTACCTAAATAGTGAAGAAATGGTTACACAGTTCGCTAAAACTAATGAAAAACAACGAGACATTTAACAAGAGAAAAGTTTACAAAAGATAAGAGACTCAGCTTTGATAATTTTTTCCTTACATTGTTAAGTTACAGTTCTACTTAATGTAAAAATTTAGTATTGTTTAGACGGAAACTTCTCAATAGTGAGTGGGTAAAAAATATGAAAATGATACGGATTACACACCTATTGATAAATATAAGTGACATAAATTTGGTGGCTAAGACGGAGCTGGTTCTAGAGAATAATTGAGACGTTGATTTCCAAAAGGTACTATATCCATTCTGAGGAATTTTACAGGAAGCGCGAAAATCTCTCATCACTATATTATTAAATCATCTAATTTGATTATTTTCGCATTAAAATCTAGAATTATTTCTTTACCATATTAATAAAACCATATTAAAGTTATGAAATGAAATGTTCTGTTATGATTTGGAATGAAACTAAATGTGTAATAAGTATCTTAAGATATCAATAGCATTTCTAAATCACGTTATTAAAGGACATGAGTGTTCATTAAATGCAATCAAATTTAAGATTTAGATAAAACTAAATGAGGAGAATATAAATATGTAAAAATATCAATTTCATAAAAAATGTTCTTTAGTACCTTTTGGAAATCAACGTCTCAATTGTCGAAGTCAACATAACGTTAATTTAATAAATATCAACTCCAGTAATAGAGTTGAGATTCTTCCTTTTCATCCTGACATGTGAATCCCAGTGTCAAATTTTTAATTATATCTACTGTAATATTCAGATTTGTGAATCAAACCATCAGAATACTATAATATACAATTATTTTACTTGAAATAATTATTTATCATATAATCGATTTACAGGTTTTTAAACGGTAAGATCATCTATTTCACTGCTTTTCATCAACTTGCATATATCTCATATAATAACTCGGCAGGGTGTAATTGTTTAAAGAGTAGCGTATTATCATGTTGAGCAATAACAGTTCCATGTAAATGATATTTTTTTGATTGCCTCTTGAGAGAGCGCCATTACCCCGAGAGAGGAAATAAAACGTTATTGCCCCGAGTTTTCATTAGATGTTTATTAAAGGGTAGAAAGGGAAAAGATACAGGAGGCGGTGGGAGGGAGCGCTTTGTTTTTACGAGAGTGCGTGAGTTGCGAGCGCCAATACAAGGCCACCAATTGAATCCTGCTCCAGAGGGTGTAAAAATCCTGGACCCTCCAGGCACTAACCGTTAGCTGTAGCCTCCAGCTCTGGCTAAACACTTCCAGGCAGTTTGCTCTGTCTCCTGCGGTTTCTGCCACCTAATTGAAGTCTTGGAAGTAGGAGATCCGCACACAAAGTGCTTAGCTAAGCATTGCTCCCAAGTATTGAGTCTACCGCAGCAGCTGGTGTCTTCAGGCTGCCTGCCTTAATAAACTATTGTAGGAAAGCAAACCTGGCTTCTGAAACACTTTTATTGCATCTATCCACTGAATAATGATGTGGTAATTCTAGCCAAAGCTATGATTTCATAGACCATCGGAAGATGCACAGCACCATTATTAAACAGGAAATATCTAGAAAATTTGTAAAAATTGTATCAATGTTCTTGTCCGAAACACTCAAAAAAGTTAGAATCGTTCATAATTAATCCTGGTGTGAAACGTAGTAAATTACTTTGAAGTATAGACAACGCCTTAAGGCTTTTTAAGAAAAAGGTTGTGCGTAAAATATTTAATCCAAAGAGAGTTGAGGCCACTGGAACATTTAGAAGGTTACACAACGCGGAGTGGCGGAGCTTGTACCCTGTGAATATAATTGAGTTAACAGCATCGTCGCGACTTAAGTGGACTTGTAAAGTTGTTGGGCTCAGTGAGAAATAAATTCTGAATAAGTTGGGTTAGTTCAACCGACTGGTAGGCGTCTGAGAGTTAGGCCAAGGTGTCGATGGGAGGATTATGTGAAGTATGTTCTCGGGGGACTTCGCTTGAATGGTCATCATTGGACAAATCTGTGTAGGCAACATTCATCGGCAAGTAAGAATCATTATTCATTCTTGCTAAAAATCCAAAATGTCGTTTCAAACTGAAATTTCACATTCTAGGTATTTGATGCAGATGTTCCAGCAAATTTTTCATAGCGGGACACTGAATGTAAGTCGAATGCATTTTATTCCTTTTTTTTAAATTTTCCTATACACTACTTTAATGATTTTGACTAATAAATCTCATAAATAAACACACGTCATAAATTTTAAAAACAGATAGAATTTATTCAGTGAAATAGTAAGACTGGGCTCAAATGCCGAGTTTTACTCTGTTGAAGTTCTTTTAATTTTTTTTATTTTGAATGACAGACTATTCATAAATTTCTTTTTTAGTGGTAATAAGAATCATATTTAAAAAAAGAGGAAATATTATCATCGACGCTAAACAAACATTCAATATTAAACAGTATTAAATGCCGTTGATATCAGAAACATCAATATACAACAAATAAAGTTGTTGGACAATAAACTTAAGTTGATATGAAAGCTAACCACTTTTAGTTTTAGATTATTTATATGAAAAGTAAATAGAATGTATATGAAATTCTATCAATTCTTAAAGCCATGGAAATTCATGTGGTAGAGCTACGTATCAGGTATACATTTTGCAGCTCGAACTTAGTTCACTTTAACAACCTACTAAGATTACCAACGTCACTGTACTTGAAAAACCTTGAAAACTTTTTTCTTATCTATTTACATTTCGCTGACAAGTCCGGTATAGTCCAGTGGCTAGGATATCTGGCTTTAGCCCAGAAGACTCGGGTTCAACTCCCGGTGCCGGAATAAATATTTTAGTATGCTTACTATTTTAAATAATAATAAACCATACCACTAATCCTTCTAGAAATATATCACTGCTATTTAATATTTCAATAACTGAAACTCTTGTATAAAATATGGACATATATATTATATGTTTCAAACACCTATTATGTCTAAAGTTGTAGTGTTTAATAATTAAGAAATATAATTATAATTTTTTTTTCAATTTCCTAATAAATGTTTGTCATATTAGACATATCAAAAAGAATAATTTTAATGCATCCTTCAGAATTTATAGTAATTCTGTGATGTATGATGCATCTATTAGTCATTTGACATATACACGTAAATTAAAAATATAAGTAAAATACTTAAACAGTCGTACTTTTTCTAAATTTATAAGAAACTAGGTAAGCTTAGTTGATAGGAGGAAACGTTGCCTAAACTAGCAATACATATTCTATTAATTACATCAGTAAAAATATAACTGTTTTTACATCAAAGAAAATTTCAGATTATAAATAAAGCTATGTATATTTCTTTGTGCAGAAATATACACATATATATATATATATATATATAATATATATATATATATATATATATATATATATATATATATATTATCGAAATATGTATAGGTATATAAAATAATATAATGGGTAATTGATAAAACTGTAAATTAATATAAAATTGGTAGCTGATAGTATCATTAGGTTACCTGTTACGTTTTTCATCATAAAATAAACTTTTTTTTTTTTACTAATGTTTCATATTTATATATACTTTAAGTTCTTTAAAACTTATTGACACTAAATTGTGTTAATAAAAAATTATAATTTAACGAAGCATTACATTAAGTACAAACAATATTAGTTAATTTTAAATTTTCGTGATGTCCATAGTTAGTTTATCCTTCGTATTTTTCTCAAACATTATTGGTAGAAATGAACTGAAGTTTGGTTTATTCACAACCTCTAGAATTCTGGTTTCCCAAATATCTAATATATATTTTTTCGGACTAATTCTTATATTTTTTTATGAAATCAGTATTGGATTTTACTGCTCCTTATTGAAACTTTTTATCTGAATTCTCAATGAAGTGACTTAATTTTAAGACTGTATCATATGGTTTCGTTCTACACAAAATTTTATATTGGATCCAATTGAATCTTATCGTAATCCTGGAAATCTGTCAAATCCCAAACGACTTGTTTATGTAAATTAGGGCCGTCACCACATCCTCCCGACAATTGGACATGATTAACGACCTCTGGAACCACCCTGGACGTGCCCGGATTCGACAAGAGAAGCCACGAACTAAGACGTTCTCCAAGGAGGGGAGTTCGCGCTGTTGTGGAAATTAAATTTCACTGGAACAATGGCGACACGGCTGATGGATGACATCGGGCGCACATGCCGCTGAAAAAGATTAATGTTCCAGGATGGCGGTTTATTGAATCCAAGGATTAGGTGGAAGCGGGACCTCCAGGAACATGGATGTGTCGAACCCTTTCAAGAAGTCATCTCCGAAGTGCATGTCTTCATATGCCTCATATCCGGTAACCTTCGATTAAATATGGTGCCTGTCAGTTTCTTAATGCCTTTCTTTAGGCAGCTATTTCCAGATGAAGCTTCCCGATCCTTACTTTACTGACTATTTTAAACTGTAGCAAAGTGCTGGATCTGGCTGGGGTTATTTTTTTATCAGCTCTTTCTTTTACAAGGACAATATGTCATAGGCGCATTCCTCCTCGATAAAAACTAGAGCTAACTGTTGGTTTTTATGAAGGGATGACATTCATTTGTTTTGGCTCCTCTTGTTCACTTTTCTTTTAGAAATTTAATATTCTCACACGGTGTTGTGGCTCTGTCAAATTTACCTCAATTGATGTGTCACAGACACCTAATATCTCAAAGTTTTTTTTTTTTTTTTTTTTAAAAGAATTTACAACTGTATTACAATAAAATACATTAAGTAAATGTCTAAAAGATCAAGTGGGCATGATACAGGCATGTAAAGAAACTACCCAGTGGTAGCACTTCAAAGTTGATTCAGCTAAGTAGGTCTCGAGGCCATCGTTTTTTCAGCCGCCTAGGAAGATGATCAGGAATAGGAGATGAGAGTTTGCGGACGAGTGGTTGGAGTGGACAGGTAATTTAGAATAAAAGGAGGAATATCTAGTTGGGGCTAGATCTGCGACTAATGGATATTTAGGTCTTTATGAATTATTTTATTGGTGACAAGGTAAGGTCTCAAAAGTTAGTTATAAGTTCTTGCAAAGTCTGTGACTGTTGCATTATTTTATTTTTAACTGTTATATTTGTTTGTTATAACCAGAAAAAAAAAGGTTTTAGGGGGAAAACACCTACTAAATTTATTAGGTTTTTTAATATTTTGTTTTATTGATTCCATTTGCTTTTTAGTTCTATCTTCCGATCATAATAATTGGTTTTTAAAGAACTACTATAAGGAAGATGAATTTATATTGTAATCATAATTTCTAAGAAACTGTATTCCGGAACGATAGCATATATAACCAGTAAAATAAATTAAAAACGCCCAAAGATACTAATAAAACATTAAATATTTTTAAAAAATGTATATAAATGTACGTATGCACATATATCATGCATCTTCAAATTCCTTACGGAAAATGATTTTTTGAATCTACTTAATTATAAGTGTAAATAATCTAAATTAATGAGCTACGAGTTCACTAGGACTTCATAACAAAATATGAAACATTCTCTAATAGACAATATCTGTTTCCAAATTTTACATTAACTTATATCATATAAAACTTTTGTTTTGTTTTAAGTTTAACATTAGTTTGAAATATTGTTGTATTATAATTTGGTTTATAATAACAATTCATCTTGTTTTTTAAATACTTTTACTTTCGCTTTAGTTCATTTACTATATACCAGAAATTTCTGGAAAAGGATGATTACCAACAAAGATCGAAATTAAATAAATATACCAACATTCATTTTTCAGTGCTGCAAATATTACAAAAATACCAAAACTAACATATTACCGCGAGATAATAGACAAGATTATCAAGGAATAAGATAAAAATACGTAAGAAGCTTGTTAATGGTGGTTTCGTACAATCGTGTGACTGATAAGACAAGATCTGATATAATACATGAATTTATTAAAATTACTCATGATAATTAAAATATAAAAAAGTAGTATATAAAACCTGAAGTGAACTTAGGTATGATTCAATAGACATTTTCTAAAATTTATTTATTTTTTGTTCAGAACCAAAACAAAAAATATTTTCCGGTACCGGGAATCGAACCCGAGCCTCCTGGGTGAAAGCCAGGTATCCTAGCCACTAGACCATACCGGATGATGTGTTCCAAAAATATATGTATAAATAATCACGTGTTAGATGAATGTCCAATTCAAATTGCAATTTCTTATACATTAGTTACGAATAATAGTCACCATAAAACTACAATAAACATTTTATAACATTCTATCTTTGATTAGATTTAGCGAAATTAATTTTAATTTCCATTCGTGAAACTGCTTGGATCAAATAAAATATTTTGGAAGAAATTTTTAGGAAGAATGGATACTATTGAGGCTGGCCGTGCAATATCATAGGAATTAATAGAACGGAATAATGGACTTAAAACTGTACCTTGTGGTACCGGTTCGTCACGAAAAGAACTCGGAGGTAGCAACTATGTTCTCATTACCAATATTTGAATGATAATTTTTAATCTAAGTTTAAATTGGAATAACACTAGCAGCGAGTAATTTGTTAGGATTAAAAATTAGGATTTCCTTCTTTCCATTGTATTTATATTAAAGTTTATAAATTTAGTTTTTGCGACATCAACTAATGTTACAGAGGATTTTTTTTTTTTTTTTTTTTTTAGTAATTACTGTACTTAACTTTTTTTTTTTTTTTTTTTTTAATGATTGTTTCGTTTTTCGTTCTACCATTACTTTTAAATTAAGTTTGAATTTTTTTAGCTATTAAATAAAGATTTTATTTACTTAGGGTTAAGCGCATTAAAAGGTCCCTTAAGGAAAAAAATAAAATACATTTGTGGTGTGTTTGAAATTTAAATTTGATCCGTGTTACCAACTCCGGTATGGTCTAGTGGCTAGGATACCTGGCTTTCACCCAGGAGGCTCGGGTTCGATTCCCGGTACCGGAAGTAACTTTTTTTTTTATTTTTTTTTTTAACTATTTTTTAATTGTTATTTTATATAAATATATGGGTACATTGTATTTCATAAGTAATAGTATGTTAAATTAATAATATTATTTAGTATATCATTAAGGATAGAATATATTGAGGTATCGCTTTCAATAAATATATGAACAATTAGTGTATTTATATTATTAAGTAAGATTAGTGTTTTTTTAGACAGATCGGATTTTATTTTTTCAGATCTTGCTGGAATTTTGAGTACATACCACATTATGTATTTGAAATATTAATAGTAATATATCACTACAGTATGAGATAGTTATTGATCTTAATTATTATTATATGAATATCTATAGAATAATAGTAGTAATTGTGTAACATGTAATTATTGTTTGTAAAAATAATTAACAACAAGATATAAAATAATTAATAAATATATAATTAGAAGTGTGGTTTAATTTATATATCATATCCTACCAAAAAGAAAAAAAAAGACTTTCCGGTACCGGGAATCGAACCCGAGCCTCCTGGGTGAGAGCCAGGTATCCTAGCCACTAGACCATACCGGAGTTAAAGGAATTCAATTTATTTTCGTTATTACCCCTGTCAATTAAATTATTGCTCAATTTAAATATTTTTAAATTAATTCTATGAAAACTATTTAAACCTATGACTTACAAGCTACCAAAGCCTAGACTTAATTATTATATGAAACTATCACTTACATATTACATAAATTCAATTTTAATAATTCTATATCCCAATGAATTAAAACATTATTTTCACTATCATCGGTAGTTACAATAACCAGTTAGATATTTATTGTTAAATTATGTCTCATAAACGGTATATGGTGATGGTAAAAAACACAAAAAGGAATTGTTGACTTTTTGAATATCGTAACAGTAATTATTTCAAAGTTCTATTAAGCTTTTAAAGTTTTATATATAATTTATTTTATGCTAAATATCTTTCTTTCATTAGAAAAATTGAAATTGGTTATATTATACTTTAAACTGCTTAAATCACAAAAACATCCATAGTTTATTTTATTTGTTTGCTTTCCTTAGTGACGTTACACAAAAAAGCTTATACATAGTAAATATTTTAGAACATAACAATAACAACAAATTTTGCATGTAACATATTTTTATCAACGTACCAACAGTTACAAGAGGCACTGATTGTAAATATGCAAAATAGTCTAGTTATTTTAAGGGAATGTTAAAATAACCGTTTTTTCTGTCATTTAACACGAACTATTGTTAAACAAATAATGAATACGTAAGTGTCTATTTTTAAGGCCTTCTCACTTATCACACGTTCCCAGCCGCCTGTTATCCATCTTATCATAACGTTTTCTTATGAGCATATACATAATATTTAATGTCAGTGTAACCCCAAATCAATTTATTTTTATATTAATCGCTCTGTATACATAAATCAATCTTTCGTTTTCATGTCAGTTTTATGATTTTTCTTTTCTCATTTAATGATCCTACTTTGTCTTGAATAGGTGATATTATAAAATGAATGAAAAAACAAAACAAATATGTCGTGCATTGTACACAAACAACCATGATGAAAACCAAGATTTAATACTCTGAACAGTCCCTTTTTTTAATGCCTTCAGCATGGCTATATTCATCTGATAACTATTTTTGTTAGTTCCAGACACCCTTGGTTGAGTCATGTAGATTTGATTTATAGAAATAAAGAAAATGATTACAGAACAATAATTTTATTCGCTTTTTAATAATTAACAAGGTATCAATTTACTTTCTATACTTCTGTTGGTATAAGTTGTAACTTTTACAGATTATTATTTTCACTCACCGTTTTCGGCTACTTACTTGACAAACCTTCCTCTAAACTACTAAAAAAGGCCCATCTTGGCTATCATAAAACCAATTTAAGTTAAAGGAGTTAAGCTCTGGGGTTGTACTAAATCATTGAATTCTTCCCGTATCCAATCCTTACAACCCAATACCCCTGGTAAAATTATCAACGGTTCCTACTTTGTCACGAATCATCAAATCCATAATAATCTTAATGTTTCTTGTTTGATAATTTGCCCGAACCAGGAGCCATTCCTTTCATGACAAACTCCATTCCTAATCTAACCCACTAGTTTCTAACCTTGCTTCCTCTTCAATTCGTGTTAGTCCTCCGAAAGGTAAAAAAAAAATAAGATTACCGCGGTTCTTAGGACATTTAAGACATTTTACTACCAATGGATAGTTTCTATACATATGTATCATGTATGTGTTTTATATTATACTTACATTTATTAGATGTATTATGTGATTATTGTTTTACATTTTAATAAGCATATATTTAAAAAATAAAATGTTTTGATGGTGACCTTAGAGGTGGACGTATCCTCTTTTCCCCAGATCGGAAGAGCGGTACTATTGGACATGTGAGCACTAAAACCAGACGATGCGATAGCCGAGGACTGTTAACATATCCATAAGGTTCGGTCATGGAGCTATAAAGCCTATTTATTACGACTGACTCCAGTAATCAGTAAAGATAAGAGTGCTACCGAGGGCTATAATTGATTTATCAGGTGGGCAGTGGTCCCTTTTACTGCCTCCCCTTATCTCCTCCACTCTAAGATCCACTGGCCACTCCTGTTTCCTTCGTTCTCCACCAGAGCACACTAGTAAGCACTGTGTTTATCGTTAGCGTTCACACCATTGACAAATTATTATTTAGTCAACCATCAGAGTCTGCTGAGCTGAATTGTAAATGTTCCTTAAAGCATAAAAATAATATGAATAAAATTTTAGACTGATTTATACTCCACCACTCTTTTATTAAAAAAAAAATGCACGACGTTTCGGATAAAATGCCATCTTCAGATGCAAGAACTAATTTATTTGGTATGGTTGGATGCTTACAACCAGGAGCCTCATATCTAAAAAATTTTTCTTTGCACCTAAAGTTTTAGCTGAAACGTCGTGCATTTATTTTTAATAAAAGAGTGGTGAAGTATCAATCAGCCTATAATTTTATTCACAGAATTCGACCTTCACCTTAAAGAATCTAGACCTTATAAAAATAATACATTTGCTTATGTATCTTACTATTTATAATACCTTACACTTATCTCTATATATAGAACATATTTTTATTCTCATGGAAATGTCTTTTGGCTGGGGGTCTGTAACTGTACATTGTGTTACATTTTCTCCTCTCAGTTTGACACGATCTACCTCTTGTTGGTGTTGCTCGTATAGACAATTTGATGACAGGTTCATTTGTCAGAAATTTAGAGAAGAATATTTTTTGTTTAATAACATTTATCGATAGAACCTAATGTATAGGAGCTATATTTGTTTAAATAAAAAAAAAATAAAAACTCGTTTCGCTACAAGTGTTGGAGCTTCATTGACTCGCTATTTGTCAAAAAGCTGTATTGGTATTGCTCGCTTTAAAAACATGAAGTTGTTATATTAGTGGAACGAATTTTTTGTCTAAATAAAGTATAAAAGAGCAAATATATATTAATATTCATTTTTCGACTTTTTAAAAATAAGAACAGTTACATCTAATATATAAAAATCTCATGTCACGATGCTTGTGGTCCTACTCCTTCGTAAAAGCATGACGATATTTATGAAATTTTTGTATGTATATTTGGTAGGCATGATAATCGGTCCCAAAGTATATTTCATATCGCAGGGTGATTTGGGTGTCCCTAAACAATGGTTAAATGTTTAATTTTAATTTTTTTTTTCTATTGGACAGATTGTAATTTTACTCAATAAAAAAATTGTTGTTGTTCGAATAAAAAAAAAAAAAAAAAAAAAGATTTTTTCTATTTGGCGTACAAAAATACCTATAACCCCAAATGTTTACCCTTCTTTTCCCATCTCATTTTCTAATCGCGATTTTAATATTTTGCTATGATTAATATCCAAATAGATTAAATTTCGTTGGCATTAAAAAAATCTGGTGAGGGCAAAACACAACTTTCACTTACCTAGGCTATTCAAATCAATTAAGAGCTATTAAAAAAAAATTAATTGAATTTGGAAATTTGTTGAAATACAAGGTTTATCCATCTTCGTTGGAATTACATGATTTAGATTAAATAATATAAATATGTAAAATTGTTATGTATTATCAATAGGGAGTGGCGTGATCTAGTGGGTAGAGCGCTATAGTCTACTGTTCTCCGGGTCCTGGTTTCGAATCTTGGCTATGACAGAATATTATATGTTCTGTTAATTCAGCCGAGGGGCGACCCTAGGGTATGTGGAGAATCCTTTGGGCAGACCCAGCCTCTTTAAGCGGGTACCCGATCGGGGAAAAAGCTGAGTGTGATCAAGGCCTAATCATCTCACAGCACAGCCGTTGGCCTTAAAGCAGTACAGGTTTAAAAAAAAATAATAATAATCAGTAATAAGTTTAAGCCCTATCCCTCACTTAACATTAGCTTTTATAAATTTGTATATAAGATAATATTTTTTTCTAAAATATTTAGCTTTAAACAGCATGTGTTTACGCCTGTTTGTAGTTAACACATATGATAGAAACTAAATTGAGAAAATGAATGAATTTTTTTTTTTTTTTTTTTTCAGCGGCTATCGTCACAGCACTATATCGCTTTCTATCGTTGGTCCCATCCCCACACACTTAAAATACATTTTTTTTTTAATTTTACAACCAAAATATTCAATAGAAATAACTAATATGGCAGGACAACGTTTGCTAGGTCAGTTAAAAAGTGTATAACATACTAAGCCATTGGAAAGCCAAATATTTCAGAAAATATATTATCTTATACACAAAGTTGTAAAAGGTGATGAAGAGTGATGAAAAGTTGATGAAACTGAATGATTAGCTTATATAATGAAACGCATGTTTCTATCATTGACCTTTTTTAATTCTAACTCTCTTTTAAAGTTCCTAATTTAAAAATAAATTTAGATCTGTTGACTATCAATATTTGTTAAGACTTGACGAAGTGAAAAGTTAATATTGTTTTTAGGATGCCTGACTCTTATATCGAAGATTTAGGTTTGATTTCCGGTAAGCAAAAGTCCTCCCTTCAATTATTCAATTTTCATCTAGATTTGTGTTAATTTTAAATATTTCTCCAATGGACATATAGAATGGCAGAAGCTCCCCGCCTCTTAATAATTCTTATTGAAAGTCAATTATGAGCAAAGATTCCCTGAGTGTCGTTACATTATTCAGTCTAGTTTGCACTAGGAGATAAAACCTCAATCCGAGTGAGGAGTGCCTTTGCATCATTTAAATCCTAAGCCTTTGCGAATTAATGAATCCATCAGAGAAGCCTCTCTTAACTACTCACCTTTAATGGTCCCGAGGCTTTAACCGTGAAACCTTCAACTTCATTATTTCTTTTCCTCTTCTTAAAATGTTTCCTTTTATAGCTGAGGAACTGCTCATCCACTTTTAAATACTTTCAGCCTGAAAGGGCTTAATTCTGATTCTCTTATCTAGAACCAATTTAAATTCAGTACCGATAAGATGAAACCTTGTTGTAAAGAGTGGAAGGGTTGGAGGTACCGAGGTAGGGTTGAAGAGGGTGATAATAAGAATTTTAAACGCCTTATTTACTGGTTATCGTGGGGATGACTCTTAAGTATTAAGCGAAGGCCCTAAAAAAAAACGCTGCAAATTATTACCATTGTTTACTATTTCCAAATAACTATATTAGGGTATAGTAGTTTATATAACTGTATAAAGGCAATTAATGTAAAGAAATCGATAATTCAAAGGAAAATGGTCAATTACCACTTCTAATTTGAAAAGGATATATCTCTGCTATTTCGTTTTTAAGAAAATAAATAATCAAGTGTGTATATATATATATATATATATATATATATATATATATATATATATATATATATATATATTAAAATTCGATTCAATCAAGATTTAGTTTTCCTTTTCATCTTTTTTTTTTACTTTCATTTACTATATATAGTAAGGAAAGTATTGCGATCGTGAAAATTTTCGAATTCCAGTTTTCAACGGAAATACATGTTTTAGGGTCCCCTGAGTCCAAATAACCAAGTACCGCAAGAAGGTCTGTGTGTGTGTCTGTGTGTGTGTGTGTGGTAACTCCCGGGCGGAAACGGTAAGTCCTATGAAACTGAAATTTCATATTTAAGACAACTATACGCCCGAGACGTGACAAAACTTTTTTCATCAAAATGAGCTTACCAGAAGAGGCACTTTATACCATGCATTTTGCACCTTTTTTCGATTTTCTCAAAAACGGTTCCGACGATTTTGATTAAACTCGCTATATCGATGTAAAATTAAATGGGCTTTAATATCATGTAGGTTTTATTTGGATAAAAATGGTCTGACAGGACTTAAATGCCGATATTTTAAATTTTCTTCCCCTAAAGTACCTTTATTTTTTTAGATTCAATAATAATAACTAGATTATCTTGTTAACGCTGATGAAAAACAGGTAAATATATAAATTGAATAAATTCAATACCCAATTAAAGGAGAAAACAGAAAAAATATATTTTTAATGAAATTTTTCGTTTTTTAACATAAGAGCAGTAATATACATGTATGATATACCGTTGGAAAGCTAAAGATTTTAGAAAAAATATCATCTCATACACAAGCTTTTAGAATTTAATAGAGAGTGATGAGAAGAAGATAAAACTAACTGATTATTTTAGATAATAATATAATAGATTTTTTAATAAAACACATGTTTCTATATAAATTCAATTTGATTAATCTTAATAGTTTCACGTAATAGTTTATCTAAGTTTAATAGTTTATCTCTAACTGTATTTGAAAATTCTTTCATTGATTATAAAAATCGAGGTAAGTGAAAGTCGTGTGTTGCCCCCACCAGATTTTTTTTTTTATATTCCTCACGGTGTCCTGATTGTAAAACTTTTTTTCTTTTTTTTTTTATAACATATTTATTGATATCTACAACTATATTACAAAAAATACATCAAGTAAATGTGATGATAAAATAGAAAAATGTCATGAATTGCATATAGAGATACTACCCAGTGGCAGCACTCTAAAAATATTTTAAACTAGAAGGTCTCGTGGCCATCTTCTTTTCAGACGCCTCGGAGGATCGTCATGGAAGGAACGGTACCTGGTTCGGGCTAAGTCAGCAACATATGGAATATTAAGGTCTTTATGAATGAGTTTGTTGGTGACAAAATAAGGAGAATTGAGGATTTTCCGAAGGATTTTGGATTGTTAGGATTGGATACGAGAAGAATTCGATGGTTTAGTAGAGCCCCATAGCTCTACTCCATAGGTCCATTAAAACTCAATACCATTTTATCTGTCTTAAAAATAGCTGAGTTATAGTCACATTTATGTGTAAAATTTTAATTTTGTTTCTTATATTTTTCATAATTATTCATGGTTTCTTGATTTAAAAAAACTAATAATTTTTTACTCTCTTAAAAAATAACTGAGTTATTGAATTAAATCATATTTAACCGGCCGCCGTTTTAGAACTCATAAACGGACATCAATTAATTGTTGTGTTGTTAGGATCATCGTTGTATCCGCTTGTATTTTTGTGACGAAAAGCAGCGGACGGTAGACAAACGGATTATTTTATCCGTTATTCGGGTTTTATGTATCTTAAAACGTAAGCCTTCAAATTTTATTTTATTTTATTTTTATTTTTTAGTCGATTACAAAGGTTCATTATTGAAAATAATAACCAAAAATACTATGTTAATAATTTGTTTTCATTTATTACTAGTATTTATAATCTATATTAAAAACAGTCACTAATTTATCATTGATAAGAAACCTTATTTGTTGTCAGTTGTGTTCTACAACTTCATGATGGATCATAGACAGTATTGAAATATTTAGCTAACAAGCCTGTTGTAGGTATTTTGTAATAATATGCATTATGCAAACTTGTTAACTGAAAATTTTAGGATGTCTAAGTTGTTGATAACTCATTTGTGGCACTATTTTTTTATGCAAAACATTCGATTGGATTTTTATCCGAATATTTGATCAAGGTGAAAAAACTAGTTATTGTTATTGGATCAATGCATCTTATAAAATCTAGTTAGATTTTGTCTATAGATACCAAAATCTTATAGACATCTGGTATATTTTATGAAAATGTTTTTTCAAAAATAAAAAAAAACAATTTTATTCTTCCAACAAAATTGAAATTAGCTTATTTTATCTCTTAGCAAAACAATCCTATGTTACTATTAGGATATGTGAGATTTTTTAAAATTACTTTCTAGCGAATTATGGAATTTGTAGTTTTTGGAAAGAACCCAGTTCTACAACAGGGTTTGGAACGAAAAATAACTGCCAATGGTCCCTCTATGTACAGGCACTCTCAAAATAAATGAATATATTTTTTGTTTTTCAGCATATATTTGTTATTATTTTGTATAGCTAAGATTTTAATTAACT
Organism: Piezodorus guildinii; assembly: GCA_023052935.1. NCBI lineage: Eukaryota > Metazoa > Arthropoda > Insecta > Hemiptera > Pentatomidae > Piezodorus > Piezodorus guildinii. Next base: position 52,718,975 of record CM041292.1, read on the forward strand.
TCTGTTTCTGTAAAGTTTCAGTATTGTGTGACAGAATCTCAGATCCCGATTACCTTTGTCCTACCTGAAACAGAACGTTATATTAATTATATTTTTAAAAAGTGATAGATTTTTTTTTTTTGTTTTATTAACAGATCTAATTTTACTTAATTTTTTTTTACTTTTAATTTTACATCCCCCCGGTCATGTGAGACTCTAGTGGATACTCACAAAAGTAAGTGTAGGGAGTAATGAACCTACACTATTAAGTATTATTGAGAATTGCGGTGTGAAATCTTCGAAACCATATCGTGTGGCCATGAGTCTCCATCCGGGGAAAAAAGTACTTTCGACATTAAAATTATTCTTAAAGTCATGTTAAAAAAAGAAATAATCATCATTTGTTTTTAAGGAGATATATGAACAATTGCTATTTAATATGTAAAAAATATTAATAAATTGTCAATTGTCAATATTCTATATTTTTTCTATAATTTAATTATTAAAATAATTCATGTAGGATTAGAAAGAAACATTCGTTATTTATTTTGTTTAAACATTTCATTTATTGTATTTTAGTTGTATTAATATAAAGATTTACCTGATAAAATGTTCAAACTAGGTAAGTAGTGTTTTTACTTATTATTGTTAGTGTACAGAAAGATTTAAAATTATTGAATTTTATTTAATGAACATAAAAAACATAAGTTAACGTATACATTTTTAGCAACTTTGTATGCATACATTTTTCTCCACGATATTGAGATACATACAATTGATATTTCTGTAAATGTTCTGTTTGTAGCGAAGCCGAACATTTTCTAGCGTATTGTGATCCTATTGAGCTCTACCCGCTAGCCATATCAGAACCTACTGGCACTAAGGGATTACGTGTGACAGTAACACGCGCACTATCGACACATTCGGGTCCGACCATTTTCACTTGATTCCAATCAAAACCTAATCCTAATTTAATCCCGGAGGAACGACTATCACCTGCATTATTGGAGCGGCTAGATAGTGAGCAGGCTAATGCTCCTAGCCTCATCCTAACTAAATAGTTGTCATTGTCCGGGGCTTAGCGGAAACAATGCTCTCTCGGGGCCAGTCCCTTTGTGCCCTCATCAAAGGGTCAGATTAGGCCCTGCTACTCTCGGCCTAACTACGGTCTAAAGGAGGGCATCCATTATGGGATGGCTCTATGATCCTTATGCCAATACCAAAAAATATCTTCTAGGAGCATACCTTTCGTATGTCATTATAATTTAATTAATGACATATATTGTGTTATAAATGGTTTAAGTAGTAATAGAAACCAAAATAGCCAACACATTTTAATCAATATATCAAAATAAAAAATGAATTATATTAATATACCTTTATTTGTTTTGTATAGTTACATCTCCATATACAGAATGATAACGCGATTCTTGGTTTCCAGGAACTCTTCGAAACCACGCGACGGATTTTGATATTTAGTTTACTATCATTTCGGGCATCATTTCCTGAAAGTTAACAAGTAAAAAACATTTAAAATTTTTCTGTAGATGTGGATATTTAAATTCCTGTAATCAAATGAGATTATCCCTATAACTGTATAGGGATCATTGGAATAGGTGCTCAACTTCTTGGTTATTTAGCACACGATATATTTATATAAACACTTTTTAAATATATATATATATATATATATATATATATATATATATATATATATATATAAATTACGTTAATTCACTTAAATAAGATATAAATAATAAATAATAAAAGTAATAGGACATAGAAACAACACGCACGATAACTAGAACAACACTGACTTTATTTCCTTGTTTAGACCTCGATGTATACAACAGAATGTTTACAAGGTACAGGCGGGATTAAGCCCGATACCGGCTCGCCGCGGTCTCTAACTCCCCCCCGCCAGTTTACGAAAATTTCCGTAAACTTATACTAAGCAGGTTAGGCGCAACATTAACCTTCATAATAGAGAGAAAGAACCAAAGCGATCGGTCATCGGGCTCTAATATAAACAAACAAAATGCTAAACAATTCACACATTTCGAAAAATAATAAAACAAAAAAAACGTGAAAATATAATGCACAAAAGGTAAATTCAATAAAGAAAAATATTAAGCACACACACAAAAAACAACAAAACAGCATGACGAGGCACTCCAGCTCACTATGGTAATGTTAACTTGGCCATTGGTAACCTCAATTGTTCGATATGGACAGTCCTCCGCTTTTTAGGGTCCTTGACGCTCTGGATAGTGACCACGTTATGTTCCCGGATAGTGATCACTCGGAAGGGGCCCTCGTACCGCTCCAGCTCCTTTCCCAATAACTCCTTTCCCTTCGATCCAATTTTTCTCTGTTTGCTACCGTCCCTGACCAATCCCTAGGGCGGTCCCGAAGGCCGAAGAGGATTTCGAATGGCGCGAATCCCGTGACAGAGTGGATAGAATGGTTATACGCCGCGACCGCCTTTGTCATTGCCATGTCCGGCTCTAAGCCTTTGTCCATCTGATAAACACGCAAATGGTCGCTCAACGTACTATGGAGCCTTTCAATACCCCCTCTGCTCTTTGCGTGCCCCGGAGTGTTGAGATGCCAAGCTATGTCAAGAGCCTTCGCTTCCTTGTGTATGGCGGCATTGTCGAACTCCTTACCGCCATCGGATGCTATTCGTTCTGGAATCCCATAGAATTGGAACCATGTCCGTATTGCCTCTAAAACCGCTTCCGAGGATCGCTGTTGGACAAGATACGCCATGGCGATCTTGCTGAACGTATCTAGTATCGTCACCCATTTGTACCCTCTCCAAGTGAAAGTATCGACCTGCAAATCTATCAGAGGTGTCTCCGAGGTGGGTGTCTCTTCTTGGACCGTTTGAGGAGGGTTCCGATCATACTTTGTGGTGAGGCAGATATTACAGTTCCCAATGATTTCCTGAATCATTTTCCTCATGCCCCACCAAAAATATCTTCGCTTGAGTGCCGGGAAGGTTTCGTTGACTCCTCGATGGTTTGTTTTTCCCTGATGATACGCCACTGTCACTTCGCGCTGGCGCTCCACATCCTTCAGTAATTCGACCATCAGGGTGCAGCGGATGAACGATCTGTCCACTCCTATTTTTTCCTCTCGCCATAGTCTTTTAATCTTCTCCCATACTATCTCGTTGCCGACATACAGGTGATGATTTTTGCCAGGCGTAGAAACATCATTAAGCGTGCGGCAAATCACATCCTCGCTGATCCCCGGTTGCGACCAGATCGTGGTGATTTTACTTCTCCCAGATACGTCGTTTTCGATCTTGATCGGTCCCGCCATTCGGGTCTTCCAGATGATCTGCCGGCGTTTATCATTAATTATTGCCTCTATCTCTTCCATATGGGTTGCCCTTTCGTCCGCCGAGCTATCCTCTTCCGTGGCGCCTTCCTCTCGCGCTCCCTGACCGCCTTCTCCTTCTGGCGTCCAATCTCTAAGAAATCGTGGGAGGTTGCCAGATGGCTCTCCAGTTTCTTCTTCCAATGCGTTAATGATGAGAGCACGGGACAGCCAGTCCGCTACCACATTTTCTTTTCCCGGCTTATATGCTATCTCAAAGTTATATTGGCTGAGAAACTCTTTCCACCTGGTAACTCTAGCTGAGGACTCCTTCAGGGTGCCCACCCACTGTAACGGTCTATGGTCCGTGTGGACTTTGAATTTTCTGCCAAACACGTACGGTCCAAAGTGATCAATGGCCCACACTATCCCCAACAATTCCCGTTCCAGAGCACTATAGCGCGTCTCGGCATTTGAGAGACGTCTGCTAGCAGAAGCGATCGGACGTTCACCCTCTGCTTGATCTTGCGATAACACCGCCCCCAGCGCGTATTCCCTTGCGTCAGTCGTGATAGTAAACTCCTTGGAGAAATCCAGGAACGCCAGCACCGGCTCTTCTTGCAATTTTCTCATACAGCGCTTAATATTGGTCTCCATCTCAGACGTTACTATCACCTTCTTTCCTTTTTTAAGCAGGTCGTTAAGAGGTACAAGGCATTCCGCCATTTCGGGAACGAATCTTCTATAATAATTCAGCGTGCCGAGCAATCGCCGGATTCCCTTCACGTCGCGCGGGACCGCCATGCGCTGAATTGCCAACACCTTATTCCTATCGGGTCGCACCCCTTCCTTTGAAATCGTGTGGCCTAGAAAATTTATCTGCTCCTGGCCTAACAGAGACTAATCGCTGGACAATTTTAGACCAAACTCTCTCACTCTATCAAAAACTTTTCTTAAATGTGCTACGTGTTGCTCCTCAGTTTTGCTAAACACTAGCAGATCGTCCATATATATTTGACAGAATGTTTCATCGATTCCCCTCAAGAACTCGTCCATAAGCCTTTGGAATGTAATCGGCGCATTTTTCAAGCCGAAGGGCATCCTTCTAAATTCGTAATGCCCTCTTTCGAACGAAAAAGCTGTTTTATGGCTATCTTAAGGGTGCATTCTGATTTGGTGATAACCAGCTTTTAAATCAAGTGTGCTGAATATGGTTGACCCGCTTAGTCGGTCTAAAATATCTTCAAATCTGGGGATGGGATATTTTTCATCTAGGGTGTTTTCATTCAGTTTCCTGAAATCAATCACTAGCCTATATTTTTCCTTATTTTCTCCCGGCAAGCTCTTCTTCTTTACTATCCAGAGGGGACTGTTATATGGCGAAGTACTGTCTTCTATGATACCTTGCTTTTTTAGGTTCTGTATTTCGTCCCTAATGTGTTGCTTTAATGCTTGAGGGTATCGCCTTTCCTTCACGTACGTGACCCTTTCTTGCTTTAGGGGAATTTCATGAACTGTTTTCCCAGTTGCCCCTAACAGTTCGTCTTCTTTAAAGAAAATGTCTCCGAATTCTTCCCTTAATGTCAACCTCCATTCCTTGACCCGACTAACCGCCCCTACTCTGCCTTCCCTATTAAGTACCTGGCACTTATAAGTTTTCCCTCCAATCTTAACCGACCAACGTCCCCCTTTGCTCCTAATTCGCGCTCCTACCTTTCCCAATAGATCACAACCAATAATTCCCTCATATTCACGGGGCATGCTCGCCACCACATGTACCGTCACTTGATCCCCACGTGTTACCCATCTCTCGAGATCTAAGCTAACTTCTCCCTCTACTTCGCACGGCCCACCCAGGGTGATCAATTTGCATGTACATACCTGTATCTGGAGTGCCCCTCCGCTGCCACACAACTTCTCCGCCGCTCGCCGACTCATTATTGTGCTAGAGCTCCCGGTATCCACCAAACACTTCACTCCTTTCGTCACTCTAATTATAGGCAGACCGCCGTATTCGCTCCTTATATTGTAATTCTCGATCGTGCGGTCGCCCCTCTGCTGCCACTCTCCTCAGGTCTCTGCTCGCTCCCTCCTTTCTGCTCCTGCCGGCCGCTTTTCCTCTCTTCGCCTTCCTCCACGCCTTTCACCTCTCCTGCTTTCAAGCTCTAAATGTTCTTCCTCCGTGTCGGATGTCTCCGAACTCTCCGTGGACCCAGCCGAAGATCTGCTCCTCCTCCACACTCTCTGAGCATTTATCTCCATCGGCTCGCCTCGAGATGATTCTCTTTGGCGAAACATATACGGGCACTGCTTCGCAATATGCCCCTCTGTTCCACATTCGAAGCATTTTGTTCGGGGACACTGCGCCACTAGGTGTCCCGGTTTATCGCACCCGTGACATTTTCTCTCTTCTTCGCGGTGATATTGTTGAATCTCGTCAGCAACGCTCCTGCGTATTGTCCGCTTGACTGGCGAGGGTGCCTAACTTCCCTGAACATCTGGAAGATGTCTTCCTCTGGGGACCACCTGCCGCCTCCGTAAGCCTTCTTAAGCCGGTCTTTCACTACTGCCCAGGGGGTTTCTTCGTCGGCCTGAATCAAATTGAGTATATTTCTTTTTACCCGACAAACTAGATCAGCCTTGAGCGAATCCGCGTCATCTCTGTGTAGTAGACCCTCCGCCGTCTTCACCTCGATCCGTGTTATTATACGGTCGCCATTTTTTATGAAATGGTTCAGTTCACCAGTCTCTCCCGTAAACTTTTCTATATCCGACACAGCTTTCCTTAAATCTTGCGCGGTCGCTGCTTTCACCTTCAGCCATGCCAGTGTATTTGCATGAGCTTCCGCCAGAGTATCACGTGGTAGGGGTGGTATCTGTGGTATCTCTGGTATCTGTGGTATATCTGCCGGCACTTGAAGTACTGCGGGTCGTAATACACCTTCTGCCATTTTTTTTTAGATTTTTTTTTTTTTTTAATTATTAAATATATATATTATATTTTTATTTTTATTATTCTTTCTTGTTTTAGTTAGAAAGAATAAAAAAAAAGAAAGTTAAAAACAATGTTTTAAATAAATAAATAAGAGAGCGAAAGACCTGTGATAATAAATAAATAAATAATAGTTCCGGGCTCTCAACAAATAAATCCCGGGTTTCGGCACCAATTACGTTAATTCACTTAAATAAGATATAAATAATAAATAATAAAAGTAATAGGACATAGAAACAACACGCACGATAACTAGAACAACACTGGCTTTATTTCCTTGTTTAGACCTCGATGTATACAACAGAATGTTTACAAGGTACAGGCGGGATTAAGCCCGATACCGGCTCGCCGCGGTCTCTAACTTATATATATATATATATATATATATATATATATATAATAGAATAGAATAGAATAGAATATATATATATATATATATATATATATATATATATATATATATATATATATATATATATATATATATATATATGTATATTAATACGTTTAAAATTACACACTTTTATATCTATTCTTTTGGAAATTATTTTAAAATTAATTTATTTCAATTTTTCTCATTATTTTTTTTTCTTATCATTTTATTTATTTTTCAGAAAATATTGAATGAAATTTCAAAATATGCTAGCCTTTTATAACACCAAAACCATGAGGTAAACAAACACGAAAAACTGTAGTTTGCTAATTAGGAAAACAATATCATTTCTGAAACGATTTAAACTATTTTAAAATAATGTATACCAATTAAAAAAATAGATGGATAAGGACATTAAATGCACAATTGTGTGTCCCTAAATAGAGTAAACATAACCTACAATAATAATAAAGAATGTACGCATTTCTATTTCTCAAATACTCGAACGACACAAAATCAAATAAATAATGTTATTTTATAATAATAATAATAATAATAGGCTTACCGAACCCGAAGGTTCGATGCCGATACCACCAAACTTCGCCTGCACAGACTCGTCCAATGTTCACCGGTCAAGCCCAAGCCCCCGAGATCAGCTTTAACGCAATCCTCCCATCGCCGCTTCGGCCTACCTTTCGGACGCCTACCAGTCGGATCAGCAAATACCAACTTTCTCGGAATCCGTTCCTCACCGAGCCCAACAATTTTACTCGCCCATTTGAGTCTCCGCGACGCTATTAACTCAATTATATTCACAGGATACAAGTTCCGCAATTCCGCGTTGTGCAACCTTCTAAACTCCCCAGTGCCCTCATCCCTCTTCGGACCAAATATTTTACGCAGCACCTTATTATCGAAAAACTTAAGCCGTTGTTCATCCCTCAAAGTGAGTATCTTCTGTGTCTTAGTCGTGACAGTATCGCTGCCCTCTCCAGCTTACCTACAAACACTCGAATTCAGTAACCATGGCCATTACAAACGAAGACATAATGCAAGCCATTAAAGAAATGAATGCTAATATTGAAAAAAACAATGCCATAAATGCAGAGTTGATAAAAGAGTTGGATTCGGTAAAGAAAAGATGTGTTTACCTGGAAGAAAAAACAAACCGTTTGCAAAAGGAGGTTCTTTTTTTAAACAGGCAATTACGGAAAAACAATTTCCTTGTTCATAACGTACCTCTGTCAGAAAATGAAAATACCCTAGATAAAGTAAAAGATATTTTCAAAGACATAAACATTACATTACCCGATCATGCTATAAATAATAGTTTCAGGCTAGGTAAAGGGCCAATATTTGTTAGCCTGAATAATTATAATATCAAACAGGAAATATTTAAACATAAACCATCATTACAAAATAAAAACATTTTTATCAGTCACGATAAAACCCCGGAAGATAGAGAAGAGGGAAGAAAAATCCATTCGTATATTTTAAAGTTAAAAAATATCGATCCATCTGTTACGTACAAAAATGGATTTTTCAAAATCAGAGGTTCTCATTATAGGCTTGACGAAGTGGAAAATGTATTAAAAGAATTTGCATCCGAAATCTTTACACCCATTTCCGAATCGCTTCCTACACTAACAGATTCCTTAACAAATAATACTCAGAGTAACAAGAAAAGGAAGAATGAGGAAAAGTTAGAAAAATTTAAATTTCGTCCCAGAAGTTCATCAATCCCGTCAACAGTTACGAAATCTCCCTGACTTAAATGCACCCCTTCTGTTTTTTTATCCAGTTACTCCAAACAGAAGTAAGAAAGAAAATAAACCTTCTATCATCTCTCCAAAAGCTAATACCCTCAAACAAATCTTTTACCTTATTTTTTATAATATAAACGGTTTTAAAAATCTGTATAATTTCAACAATTATGAATGTGAAATACTAACAAAGAACTCAATACTATGCTTCGTCGAAACCTGGCTTACCGAAGATAACTTTATTCTCCCATCATGGTTACACGACTATACACCATACCATAGTAATGCAGTTAAAACATTCAAACCAGGAAGAGGTAGCGGAGGTCTGTTGACCCTTGTGCACAATAAAATTAACTCGGAGGTTACCGTTATAGCCAGTAATCGTTATTGGATATTTATCAATATAAAACTAAATAATACGTTGATAACAGTGGGCAACATTTATTTTTCTCCATCAAGTGACATAGAAACATGCCTTGAGGATCTAGGTAGTGTTATTTCTTCGATATATACAAACTTTCCTTCAACCTGTTTGATCTTGAACGGGGACTTTAACAGCCATGTAGGGAATTTAAATGACCTAGAGGAGGAAGTTTTACAGGGTTCGAATCTTTACTCTGAAAGGATGACTCTCCACTCGAGCATAAACAGGCGAGGCAAATTGTTGGTGGAAGCTATGGAATCTTCAGGTCTTATTTTGTGCAATGGTCGCTCTCTTTCAGACAGACCTGGGAAATATACCTTCATGTCGAGCCTGGGAAGAACTATCATAGACCTTGTCTGGATAAATCATAACTCTCTAGATATATTTGGAGATTTGAATATAATGCTTGTTTCTGATTCCATTGACCACCTGGCTTGCAGTACTTCTTTACACTTACTCTCTATATATTCTCCCGTAGGTTCTTCTCAAGAATTAAAAGACGAGACGCCAAATAATTATAAAATTTGTATGAAATGGGAAGAAGCTAAGGCAAATGAGTTTAAAAAATGTTTATTGAACTCTAACAAAATATACTTCAACTCAAAAGAGGTAAACCTACTGTATGAAAACTTTGTCACTTGTATGAAGGAAAGCATGACTGAAACTGGGCAAATGTTTTCCAAAAAGATACCGAAGAACGCACATCATAAGGACAAGCAACCATGGTTTGACCAAGAATGCAGAAAATCGAAGAGAGAGCTAAGAAAAAAATACAGGGCTATGACCAAATTCAACTTTTCTGATGATAAAGTACAAGAATATATTAATTTCAGGAATCTATACAGGAAATTAATTAGACACAAGAAAATTGGATTCCGGTTACTCACTCTAAATAATCTCAGGGAAGTTAAAAATAGCAAACAGTTCTGGACTACTGTAAATTCTCTAAAACCATATAAAAGACAACCAAACGAAATAGAAATAGAAGAATGGAGCAGATTTTATATATCACACTATGGCCAAAAAACCATCCACGAAACTCATTTTTTTTCAGTCATCCATCCTTATCTGGAGGGTAACATCGCTTTAGAGGAATTACAATTTTGCATCCAACAATCAAAGAACCACAAAGCCCCTGGTTTCGACAATATTATTTACGAAACCTTTAAAAGCCTTACCCCAGAATGGGAGCACTATCTCCTCAACCTCTTTAATACAGTGATGGATCATGAGAAACTCCCTCTGCAATGGTCAAAATCCAAACTTTATTTGCTATTTAAGAAAGGGGACAGGAAAGACCCAGATAATTACAGAGGGATATCACTTTTAAATACAATGGTGAAGTTATTTACCAGTATTCTAGCAAGAAGGATCTTACTATGGGCAGAATCTGAAAATCTCATACCTGAGGAACAAGCGGGGTTTCGAAGTGGTAGAGGCTGCTCAGATCACATCTTCACTTTAATGTCACTGATCAGCATTAACTTCACAACTAAAGGCAGATACTTATTTGCTGCATTCATAGATTTAAGGAAAGCCTTCGACTCTATCAACCACAGCCTGCTTTGGGAAAAGCTTTTTTCACTTGGAATCGGGGGGAAACTCATAAGGATTATAAAGGTGCTATACGACAATGCTTCAACTCAAATAACAACAAATGGAAAGCTTTCGGAAAACATTGATATATCGACAGGTCTTTTGCAGGGAGAAAGCCTTAGCCCAACACTCTTCATCATGTTCATATCCGATATTGTCCGATTCTTTCAAGATAATGAAGCTACAGGAGTTAGCATTGATAGTACTCATGAGGCAATCATGCTCTTGTTTGCTGATGACATTATTCTTCTCAGTAATACTTGGCAAGAAGCGCAAAAGAAACTGATGATATTACAACAGTACTGCGAAAAGAATTCTCTAACCGTAAACGTAAAAAAATCCAAGGTTGTTGTATTCCATAAGTCCCCTAGGTTGAAGCAGCTTAAACCCCTTTATTTGAATAAAGAAAAAATAGAATACTCTAAGGACTATACCTATTTGGGAGTACCATTCACTTCCTCAGGAAAATTTAGCAAAGCATCTGAACATTTTATTCAGAGGTCCTCTGTTGCAGCTGCAAGAGTATTGGATGTTTTGCGAAGGGGTAGAAGTGATTCATGGGAAACAAAAATAGCTCTTTTCGATTCCATGGTAGCCTCAACCCTTCTGTATGCTTCTGAAATATGGAGCTTAAGATATCTAGAAGCTGTTGAAGTGATACAACTAAAGTTCCTGAAGCAACTACTCAGATGGCCAAGGAGTACTGCCAACTACATAGTTCGTCTTGAAACCGGCCGAAACCCATTGAGCGTCAGGGTTCTGAAGAGAGCTGTGAACTACTGGTCCAGATTGTCAATCATGCCGGAGGAGAGGCTGCCAAGACTCTGTTTCAACAGACTGATTTCGCTGCATGCAAGGAACCCTGATATAAAATTTAACTGGGTCTCACAAGTTAGATCGATGGCTGCTCAGTATGGCTGTGAAGAAGAATTTAGTGTATTATGCCCGAATGGATTATTAAAGTGCAGAGATGCAATAATGGAAAAGATAAACAATCATAACCTTTCAATAGACATCCACCGATCTCTCAATTCTAACCATAACCCCATATATAGAACTATCTCCAGCTTCAATATCTCCAGCCCAGAGACCTATCTGACATATACAGCCAACATCAAAAAAATAAGATCATTGAGCCAGTTAAGAATTTCGAGCCCAGAACGTACCACACTTTATGGAAAAACCAAAATGTTCATCTTCAAAGCACCAGAAACCTGCACTTTCTGTGGTCAGTTTATCTTGAACAGCCAGTTCCATGTCCTTCTCTACTGTGAAAAGCTCATGAAAGACAGAGAAAGATATTTACAACCATTTTTATCAGGATCCAGTGATGACCAAAAAATTCAAAAAATTCTTCAAATAGACAATATTGAAAAACTGAACAACATTTTCTGGTTCACTAAGTCAGCATGTAATACCCTGGATAATTTGAACTGTGAAGGTCCACACACCAATTAAGTGTCCAGTTATCTAAGGTTAACTGTTTATTATTTTTCATTCTACGGCGAATGTTTTCAGTTTGTTTTTCAAGTTGTTAATTGTTTTTTATGTTTTATTTCAGCGTTTTTCTATTATGTATCAATTAAATGATAAAATGTATTATTTAAATAGTTTACAATTATTATTTTTAAGTTTTTCTCAAGAGCCGAATAAATGGACATTTATTTTTAACTAGACTCATGTTGGCAATTGAAGAGATTTATAATTTGAATTGATTTGTACAAGAATGTAAATCTTAAACAAATAAATTCTATTCTATTCTATTCTATTCTATTCTATTCTATTCATCCCTCAAAGTAAGCGGCCACGTTTCACATCCGTAAAGAACCGTTGGAAGAATAATAGTTTTATAAATTCTAATCTTCAAGTTTTTAGATAGAAGCCGTGAGCTAAGTAACTTAGGAACTGAATAATAACACGCATTTCCCACCTTTAACCGAGACTTAATTTCTTCCTGGATTTCATCTTTTCTTGTTATCATTGAACCTTAATACTTGAATTTTTCTACGAATTCAAAAGTATGCCCTGATATATCAATATCACCAAGATCGCCACCATTTCTGCTACTAATCATATATTTCGTCTTATCGGTATTTAATTCGAGTCCTATTTCTTTACCGGTTTTTATTAACACACTTGTATTTAGCTGTATGGTTTCCGTGTCTTCACTTAGCAGTACCAAATCATCGGCATACCCCAAAACCGGAATCTTGTCACCCATATTTAAGCCTTTCTCGGTACACATCACCTTTTCTATGACATATTCTAAAGCTATATTAAACAAAACAGGTGAAAGGGAGTCACCCTGTTTCAAACCAGATCGCACCTCAAATCTCTCGGAGTAATTATGACCGATTCTAACTTTAAATAATGTTATTTATTGATTATAAATGGCTTTATTTGGCAACACTGTTTGAACGTTTGTAATAGTAGATGTTTTTAATACCATAATGTAAACAAGTCTGTAATATTTGTAATGTTTTATATTTAATGCATTAGCTATCTATTATATCTTATGGGTACGGATGGGAACGTAAATGGGAATAATTTAAAATAATAAAGTGAGCAAACAAAAATTATAATTAATACTTCCAAAAAATAGTTCAATGAAAACTAAACTCATTAAGAAATATCTTAGAATTTGTAGTGATAAAGAAATAGCATAATATTGATTAATAGGAGTATAGGTGTAGACAGGGAGGGCGTTTTCCCTAAAATGTGTTTAGAAAAATAAAATATTAAAAATTTAAATAGTGTGTTCGATTAAAATGTATGGTTATAGAGTGTTTTTAGATCCAAGCACCTTCAAATATGTTATAAACACTTTTCATGCAGTCCGATCACAGCAAAATCATTATATGCTTAGTGGATAATGCACGGTGTTTACCCTCTTCTTTCCAAGCAGATGTACTCATGGTGAATTTTAGCAAAAAGGATGATTTATCCTGCAGCTAACCATCCCACGCCATTTTTCCTGTTTATAAAATTTGAAATTCATTATTTAAGACTATAACGAAAGTATTTTAATATATGAGCCATAACGTTTTACTCGAGGTTGCTAAGTTTACAGCACCATACCGCGTCAACTCTTTTTTATTATGTTATAAACGGAGTTATTCTTTTTTACTTTTACTACCTGTTATATGTTTGTATATTTATCAACTAAATAAAATTCCCAGTATTTTTTTATATTTGAATGAGTTCATTTATTGAGAATTTAGAAGAAAAAAAAAAACGACAGCAAAGCTTAATTCAGTTTAAGCGGGTAAGTGATTTTCCGCATTGAATTTTTTAAAACTTTTCGACTTCAGGGAAAACGGGTTCAAAACTTTCCTGTCTTAATTGAAGCGGACAGGTATTAGCTATTGCTTTGAAGAGAAAGTCATAAACAAACTCTGCCCCTAAGGTCCATTGTCAGCTTTTTCCGACCGACCAATTACATACTTCAGGGGCGGGACCTCCTTGATTAAGGTTTTAAAGCGACCTTTCAGGCGACATCCGAGCTCCGGTAATTGCTCTCCTTTCATAAGCGACTCAATAAAACAATTGACCTCAAACGGTATCGGCCAACGGGGCTTCATCGCCCATATTAAAAAATTTACAGGGATCAATTAGTGGAGGCGCCTCGGAGGGGAATTCATTACTGCACGGGCGGGCTTCGGATCAAAAGTGCCCAAGCTCTTTGTATCTTTGACGTGAGGTGTGTGCCTGCCGATTTTTAGCCGACCGTGACATTAAAAAAAAATCGACGTGGATTTTAATTAAACCGCCCGAGATGGAAAGAGTCAGTCTTTGTCCGAGCCGATATGAAACAGTCGGTCGTTTGCAGCCCTGTTCTGCTCTGCCTCTGATGGCTGGCTCTTGATGTTTGGCAAATGTCTCCCCGTTCCAAACAATATCGGCTTTATGTTTGGAATATCGAAAAGCGTACATAAGCCTTCATATATAGGGTCTCCTGAGTCTAAATAATTTTTTTTTATTTTATACTTATTTTGAGGTATTGCGGCTAAAAGTTTTATTGTAACGAAAGTATATTTAGTACACATTCGAAATCATATGTGTTTTTGAGTAGTTCATTTGGCCCTAGCGGTCGTAATTTTCATAGAATCGTAGAAATAGTGGTAGTAAACTGTCAGAATATCAGACATGTTTCTTCTAATTTAGACTCTTTCTTTTGTTTTGTTTCCTGCGTTTGTATGAGCTTGACGTTAACTCAATTAATCCTTTAAAATGTTGGTGTTAAAAATTAAAGGAGTGATATATTTATATTTTTTTTTTACAATAATCAACTAACCAATATGTTATTTTATTTTATATGTTTAATTGTGTGCAAGCAAGACTATCGATCAGCTTTTAAGTGACCGCTGACAGCGTAGATATGAAAGAGAGTCGCTCGCGAGTGTGGTCTATCTAAGTTGGTTATCGAAAAATGTTCAAAGTTATTCGCATATTTGAGAAAATCGCCATTGCAGAAGATTATTGTTAATTATCAAAGGAATCGGAATAGCGAAGGCAAGGGTGGGAAGATTCGCATCGCAGATGGATAGCGAATAAAGTTGTCACAAAGAAGAGAAACCGTCCCTTGTACATACATAAACAGTATATTTTGTTCTCTTTTAATTAATATATATTTTATTTATGTGTCCTCAATCATTTCTTATTTCAATTACCCTAAGGGAATTGATCATATCGACAGAGAATTCAGCGACTCATATTAAAGACCGGGTTGAGGCTGCGAGCAAATGCGCTTTCGCTCCTCTTCCCAAGAGCTGGTTTTTAATTGGATGGGGACTCTATGAAAACGGTATGTATAGGTTTAAGCTTACCTAAAAAATGTTAATGTTGGTTTAAGTGTTATTAATATGGATCTATTTTAACATTACTAAAAGGTGGTTGTTGTGATGATTAAGTGAGTGTAAGAAACTGGATATTGTATGCCTCCAACATCAAATCTGTATTCGAAACGAGGAAGAAAAAGGTTTTACCCAGCCAGTACTTCCACCGTCCCCCGACTCTTGTAACACACGCTAGGGAATGTTCTTCTCTCCTAAAAAGACTGCGAGATGTCGGTACGGTAGATTTTTCATTTTCCCTAGAAACAATGTCCACTAACATTGTCTTCTCTAATTCTGACAGAAAGGACAGGTTATTTGAAAACTGACAGACCTATTTTAAACATAGTGAGAAGGTCAAGACTTGTAGAGTTGGACAGCTAGAAAAAATAGATCATCTTGACTTGACTGAATACTAAATAAGTGTCATTCAACACGAGTTTGCTGAGGATACGTATACTTACAATTAGACACTCTTGCTTACAAAGGTTTCTTATCTTTAGTAGTTTCCTCCCCTTTCGTGTTATATCCTAGATGTAAAAACATTTTTATTGAACTATTCCAGGTTAATGCTTATCAACCTAACCTTGAATTAAATGAACCTTTCATTTTTCGGTAATATTTGAAGCAGCTATTAATTTCCAAAGTAACTATACTTCTTTTTATTAAACTTCATAATTAGATATCAGTTCGTTTACAGTAATTTAAAATATAATTCAGTTAATGTAAATTATAATCAAAGTATTGTCAGTTATCTACTTCGCAAATAAGTGACTTATCCGTCATAGTTTATTTTGAATTGCTCGTTTGGATATTTGAGTTTTAAAATTTACTCGTATTATTAAAATGTTTTTAAATTTATTTATTAAAAGCAAAGTTTATCTACAGAGTGGGGATCACTTGTAGCTGGGTGGCTAGCATAACAGCCTCCTATACCAAAGGTCACGGGTTCAAACCCGCAGGTGGCCCTAGGATTTTTTAATGGGAGTAAAAAATCCTTAGTTATGCCGTCCTTCGGAGGAGACGTTATAAGGTGGTCCTGAGCCTGTGCGATGTCAGGTACTCGTTAAAGATCCCTGTCCTAATAAAACCTGGATAGGCAAAATTTAGGACTCCCACTGTAGCATCGTCCGATTAGCCACAGTAGCATAAAGTGACGCTAAATAAATAAACAAACAAACAAACAAATCTACAGATATGGCTGAAATATATTAACGAATATAAATTAAAAGGAATTAAGACCAAGATTTTATTAATTAATTTAACAAAGGAGAAAGCAGATAATAATTCAGTTTGATTACTATTTACTTAATTTTAAGAAATGACAAATAACTCCGAAATGAAAATGCCGCCTTTTGATCCCTTTATATTAAAATTTTCATTTCAATTTTAAAGGTACTCATCAAACAACTTTTCAAAGACAGTGAGTGACTGACTTTCAGTTAAACTTTAATTAATATTAAGAAAAGAGAAGAGGCTGTTTACTGGAGACTTCCATTAAATTTGAAAAGGATATCCCGGAGGATGCCGTGTTGACACGAAAACTCCATAAATATCTGAAAAGGAGTGTCCTACAAACTTTAGCCCTCAATATTGCTTCTTCCTTACTGCACAATATTACTGTTGTTCAATATTCTGGCAGTACATTATCTGTTATATGATTCATTCCCTACAGTTCTCGTTATTAAATCTGACAATCCAAATAAAATACTAGAATAGTAGATAGTTTTTGTTTGGTTTTTCCATTAAAAGAAATATAACTCCTAAACAGTAGGTCTTATCGAAAAATATTATCGAACAAAAATTATTCTCCATTAAAATTCTGACCCGGAAACTTTCGCCGAATTTTCGATCTGAGCCATACCAACAGAACTACAGCGTGTCGAACGTGAAACATTATAAATATGAAACAAAAAAAACTGCACAATAAAAACTGTCGTCAGGTTGCGTACCGAGCATCACGTTTGCCATTTTTAAGGGAGAAAAACCATTAAAAAAAAAATTACTTTTTTCATTCAAAGTAATATAGCTCCTAATCAGTAGGTCCTACCGACAAATGTTTTCTTACAAAGAATATTCCCCATAAATTTTGCTAACGAAACTTTTAGTTACATTTAGCGGTCGATTGGAAACCTCGGATGGTCTTGTTGATAAGTTTATTAAATTTGAATAGACTAAACAACAATTTTTATGGAGTAAAATTACAATCTGTCACAATTTGGACATCAATAGTAGTGGTGAAAGATAACATACATACTACATTCTTACAATATTTACACAGCATAAAATTACAATAAAATATATATACAATAATGAATAGAAAAAATAAGGTCTAGAAGTCACTCATTTGTTAAATTATCGCAAAATATTGCTTATAAGCCAAATCTCACTTAGAAGGATAAATATCTTCGCGATACTGGAATAAATAAATTGTTTTAAAAAAATATCCAAGAATTTCTTTTGCAAATCGGCCTGATAATTATCGAACAGATAAATATCTTATTCAAGACAATGAAAATTCCATAAACACTAAAAAGTTCATGTAATTTAGCTTCACTTGAAAAAACATTGATCAAAGTAGTAAAATATATTTTTTGAATAGATAAAATGATGAAAATCTAGAATTCCTGATCAACATTAAAAAAAAAAAAAGTTATTAACAACATATCAATGCATTGTGTATGTCGCTCAAATCATAATAACTTCTTTTATTAGTGCAGCATCATTTCACCAGAGAATAAGCTACCATCATGGACAGTGTCTCCTCCTCACGTCAACTGTGAAATGTTAAAAGTTTGTGAGGAAAAAAAGTGTTCCCCACAAGAAATATCTCAAACTTTCCTTGCAGAACTTAATAAATATCAGTATAACAAAATCATTTATACCGATGGTTCCAAAACAATTGAATCGACGTCGTGCGCTGTATTAGACGGTGACCAAACTCACAAGTACAAACTTGATAGTACTTGTAGTGTTTTTACTGCCGAATTGACAGCTATTCTAAAAGCGGTTCATCTAGCTAGAACAGCATTAGAAAAGTCAGTAATCATTTGTTCTGACTCGCTCAGTGCTATCAGAGCCACTTTCAATCCATTCTCAGCAAACCCTATTGTACAGGAGGTCCACTTTGCAATCAAACAGTTGGAGGACTCTTCAAAAAAAAAAAAATTATTTTGGATTCCCAGTCATTCCGGAATATCAGGGAATGAGGAAGTTGACAGAGCAGCAACAGAGGCACATTCACTAGAAGAAATAACGCCCTATTTTATTTCATCATCTGAGCTGTTTCAGCCAATAAACGCGAAGATCATAGATGAATGGCAACAGTCTTGGACCGCTCTTGAAAACAACAAATTGAAAAATGTCAAACCGACCATCAGCTGCTGGGTCTCATCATCAAGAATCATGATCGGGCCGTCGATGGTGTCATTCAATTGGTGAAGAACATTCGTTTATATCACCTCATTTAACACATTCAGGCTATTTTTGATATTTTACTCACAATTTTTATTTATTTATCTTATTTTTTTATTTATTATTATTTTTTTATTTATTATAATTTTTTTTTTCCCTCTTCATCATAGGTAAGTTAATCGTCTTCTGAAGAGGTTTTGGGTAATAATAACCGCTCGCAGTTTTTTGCCCTTAAAACCAAAACAACAACAACAACCTCTTTTATTATTATTATACTTTTACATGGTTGGCCAATTTTAATTTTATGGTTATTAAAAATTAATTATCCTTATTCACCGTCTTAATTGTTAATACATCCACGAAATTTACTATATTTTAGAAGAGTTGCTTATTTATTACTGGTTTATTAAGACTGATTTGTTTATCTTAGTGTAAGTAATATTGGTTTTCAGTTTAGTTTTCGTTACCGAATAAAAAACTTGGAGAATTGTCATCATTCGTTTAAACCACGGTCCCCATTCTGAAAACATTCACTGAATCTAAATGTTTTTTTTTTCAGAATAGCAAACCTGTCACAACTACATCTATTATTCCTCCAATTTATTGAAAAAGAAATTTGCCTTAGTATTTAAACTAAATTAGTAACATTTATCCAGTTATATCCAAATTCTGTAACTTCCATCATATTCCTACTCCTACTCACATTCCGAATTCCTTGGCACGATCCCTATCTAGCTGTCCCTGTCCAATCGTCCCTATGATCCGCCTCATGGGTTGAATCTGCTGTGGCCCAGAGGTTCTCTTGTAACTGTGCCATAGGAGGAATGATTGCAATGCTTGCTTCCCCGCTCGTGTCTTGGCTCTAGCGACCTAGCTCAGTCCCCAATCGCTTGCATTACCAGTTACGCTTTGAAGTGAGAGGCGTTGGGATCTCCTGGCATTATGCCTTGACATCCTCTTGTGTTTGCCAGAGTTTAATTTGGAATTCCCAGTGACAGTATGTACATATTGTGTATAGGTAAGAATGTGGCCAAGGTTATTATTATTTATTCTTCTTAGTGTTTAACTTATTTAATTTCTGTTCACTTTTTTCATATGGAATTTGGACGTCTTGTTGCTTTGATGCTGATTCCCCAAGGTTGTGGCAGATTGTGTTATTTCTTAATAAATACATTTAAAAACAAAATAGTACCTAATGAATTCCTCTATTTTTTTTTTTTTTGGAATAAAAACGATTATACCCTGAAAAGCTACTAAAAAAAACTGTAATAACACTGCTTTCGAAAATGAAAAACCACCGAACAGCTCTTGAAACGTCCAAGACAGATCTGGTGCCAAAGCGTAGTAGAGCACCCTTAGTTACCAAAATAATGTTAGGAAATGTTCTCCACCATCTTAGAACTCCCCTTCCGGGATTCCCACTTTTTTCTCTTTCCACTTCTTGAAGGAAACCACCCTTATCGCCGGGGTTGAAGTGGAGCCTTTTACCGAAGCAGTGTTTGCCCAGCCTCCGTGGCTATATTAGCCCTCCAGCCATCTCCATTAAAACGTGTTGACTGGAAAAATAAATACCCTCCAGAAACTGATTGGAAAGAGCCTGCTGACTGTCAGCTCGTGGCACCCTGTTCCTTGTAAAAACAGCTTGTCTCTTGGAGGAACGTATAGCTGTTATTATCATGGATGAACCGTGCTGTTTTACTTTATATTGTATTCGTGGTAGGAAATATATTGCAAATTAGTAATTTTTAAGCACAGAATGACACTTTATTTAACATTTTGCTTTATATTAATATTAAATTTATTCTACGAAAAAAGATCGTGAAGAAATTTATGTTCTTAAATTTTGGTCAGAAATGTTTTCTTAGCTTTTTTTTATTCCATTACCCCTTCTAAATTAAAATTCTATAACTTATCTTAATGCTTTTATGAAGTTCTAATGTCATTAGCATGAAGTCTGTTGTGAATAGTCTTCTGATATACAAAAAGTGTAGTGAGTAAATACTTTTAATATTTTATTTAATAATTTATTTTTTTAATTTTATTGACTGAATTTTCTTTTTTTTCAAATCTAATTTTGTTGCGATTCCCATATAGCGTAGGTCTTAAAAGCACAGTGATTGCTTCAGAAAAAGATATATTTTTAGTTTGAGAGCTTGTTTATTTATTTATTCTACAAATCAAAAGACATGCAATTTTCCTTTTTTCTTTTTTTTATTCACAGCTTTGGGTGTTCGCATCATATTAAAAAAAAAATTATGCTTAGTTCAAAAACACAACTAAAATTTATTGCAAATCGGTTAAGTCTATAATTAAAGCTTACGATTAAACTATTGTTTCAAGAAAAAATTACAAAAAGTATAATCTTACAAAAGCGCGTAAAAGCTTTATTAATTCCGAGTTTAATATGCAATAAAAGTAGGTTAAACTACTAATAATCTCCATAATCTTTATTCTCGAATTCACGGCTTAAAATGATCAGTTCGACGCCATGTTCAAGACCCATTGGTGTATTTTACCTGAACGCTATATGATCTAGATTTCTCAAAGAATGGCCATAGAGAAGAATCTCGAAATAAAGAAATTTTCTATATTTGTCATAGGAATTGATAATATCTCAAAATAAATACTTCTAAATATATTTTAATACCGTAGTCAGTCCTACGCCTTGGTGTGAATCAGGGCTTCTATAAGCTCAGACCTTATAGTTTATCATCTGTATCCATTTAATCTATCTTTCAGTTCCTTGGTTTTTCAGTTCTTTTGTAGAATATTTTTTCTTATAATTTTGTTTGAGAAATAAGTTTTCTCTTTATTCCGGTACAGTGAATTCTTCCAACTTCAATAAAATAAAGTATATATTGACTAGCATATCAGTCCTCTATACACCATGTCGCGAGTTAAAATCAAGCAGATGACCTTTGGAATTTCTAATAGGAGTAAAAACTTCATTCTTATACCGTCCTTCGCAGGTGACGTCAAATGGTAGTCTCAAGACTGTGTGATATCAGGTACTCGTCGAAGATCCGTATCGCAATTAAACCTGGATAGACAAAATGTGGGATTACCACCGCACAGTGGGCAAAAATCACCATTTAGTGGCCAAAATGCGATAACTGTTGATCTATCCAAAAAAAAAAAATTTTCATTCATGAGTAGAGAATGTCCTTTATTAGTGAATGCAAACAAAATAATTTCGCTACATTTTTAATATTATTAATTATTTTTCAAAGTTATTGATTTTATACATGTCTTTGTATTTAATCGATTTACTTTATATAGAAGCATTCGAATCGACAAAAATGATTTATTATCTGCTTTTGTAGAGTTTTCTGCGTTTGAAATCGCCTTACTCAGGATTTTACGACGTGTACAGAATTTATAAGGAATTATTGTTTAAAGGCAAAATATTGACAAATTTAAATTAACAAAATTACATATTTTCGATACTGAATAATTTTTATTTTATATTCCAATGAAACACAGAAAAGACAAATTATGAAATATGAGGCATATTTTAGGATTTCTTCTAAATTAATGTTTATTGTTAACCTATGAAATGAACAATATTTGTTGACATTTTTAAAGACATTTCAAGTTTCTAAAATACATGAGGTGTTATAAAATTTTGGCAACTTAATTTTTCCCTCTGTGTACCGTAGCATCATCCGATTAGCAGTTAGCATAAAGTGACCTTAAATGAAGAGAAAAACAAATAAACCATATAACAGTTAAAAAATATAGTTTCCCAACTATCATAATTACAAGAACAAGAATATATGTTTCTTGCGCCCTGAAGGTCGCTTTAAGAACTAATTCATCTCTGTCGAAAATATGGCTCTCAAACATTAGACATAAACAACGGAGCGAGCATCTTCCCTAACATAGTCAGCAGAAATCATACCCAACGTAGCAACCACATTGAAAATGATGCCATAACGCCTCGGGGTAGGACGGGCGCCCTAAGTGTAAATTGTATCAGTCCCAAATCGGGTACTAAAATGGAATAAATACCTCGGGAGAGGATCCCATTTGGGAGCGGAAGTCCATCAGGAGGGGGTGCGGTCAAGTGGTGTCCCCTCCCCCCCCAGGTTATCTCGGCGACCCCTGTTTATAGCCCCGCTCTGATTAGGGGCTATTGTAGGAGTACGGCTCTCGGAGAGGCCAATATCACTCCTTCCCACCGCAGGATCAGCGGATCCTAAGGGACGGCTTCTGTTCCATCAGCGTTAGCAAAGGCCTAGGATCTGTGTCGAGTAATTACCAAACCCTGCAATTATTATTTGATTATATAACATAAACTAAGCAAATGCCCAGGAAATGCTGTAGTGTTTCTGACTCGATCTATGACGCGATACTGAGGAAAACCAAATTCCCGCTTCAATGGAAATACGCACATATTACATTGATTCAATAGCCAAACAAGGACATATCTACTCCCTCATCATACCGACCAATAAGCTTACTTCCACTAGCTCCAAATTTTGAACATCTACAACATAAAAGATTGTTGATGTACTAACTAACAACGACACGTACCAGATCATCAATTTGGATTTCGAAGATATTACTCAACATTGCACCAACTACACAGAGTGACAGACTACATATCCACCGCACTAGAGGAGAAATTATACACTACTGGCGTATTTCTCGACGTTGCTCAAGCTTTCGACTGAGTTTGGCCCAGGGGCTTCTCTTCAAACTCAAGTACTATCCTTCCACTTCTTACTACCTCATTATTCATTCTTTCCTTTCTCACAGATTTTTCTCCGTTCGACAGGATCAGAGCTATCTGCCATGAGATCTATCGCAGCAGGAGTACCCAAGGTGCAGTGCTCGCTCCATTACTCTACATTATTTACACCCATGACATACCTTACAGCCCTAATATTCTAACAGCGACTTATGCCGACGACACAGCGATCTTACAAAAATAAAATTGCATCCATGCTTCAGAGACCCTACAACAACATCTAATAAAATTACATGACTGGTTCAAACTCTGGAAAATCCTATTGAAAATGACAAATCACACCAATCACCTTTACTCTTCGACATGACACGATCCTCCCATTTTCTTAGACAACACAAATTCCACCGACGGACACTGTACATTATTTTGGTTTGACGTTTCACAGAAGAATGACTTGAGGTCCGCATATTAACAAAAAAAAAAGAAAACCCTTAACCAAAGACTGAGACTTCTTTACTCACTCTTTTCAAACACTCGAAACTAAAACTTCTACAGAAATTAAACTCCTATACTTACCTACTGAAACCTATTTGGACTTATGCATCACAGATTATGAACAGCTAAAACGACTCACATTAACAAACTTCAAATCTTTCAGGCTAAAACTTTTAGAACAATTACAAAAGCACCGTGGTACGTTAGCAACATAACTTTACACACTGACCTTCGCATGCCAACTGTCAATGAGCACATACGGACACACTACAAACGTTTTCACGACAAACTACAAAGTCACCCTAAACACTACATTCAAAATCACTAATCACACATGGCCACAACACTCATGCCAGGAAATGCCTATAGAAGGCTGAAGAGGAGTTGGATGAGAGAGCTTTCCTTTAGTAATTCACTTAATTTCATGCCTGCCAGGAGTAGGTACCGCTGGGAGCTGCTCTCCCTCATGCCAATCACGCCATGTTTCTTAAATGATCGCACATTCACTGATTGTTCATTGTATTATTGACAGGTGTGAATAAAAAATTAAAGAAAAAACAAAAAAAAAAGAAATGATAGGAAACCAATTTAGAAACATACCGTTAGAAAGATATCTCTATTCGGAATGTTTTTAACTTGGAATAACCTTCGTCTGTTTGCAAGAATGTTTACCAAGGAGAGAAGGATGTAAAAAAAATTCATCAATTAATCGTCAATCCTGGAATCATGTTATTCCTAGAAAGCTGTCCTTGGCAGAGAAAGCTCCGTTAAATAAGGCGACTGAAAAGAGTGAACCCTTGCGATTTGTTTAGATTTTACTTGCAATAGTAAATCTAATATTACTCTGAAAGAAGAATGGCAGCACAGATTTGGAGACTACACACTGGGTCGTAGTCGTTGCAGGAAGGTGATTTTAGTGAGATGGAGTCCCACACTTAGTGATAGCTGAATAATTCAGGTGTCTAATGAGATACCATTTTTAAAAACAAGAAATAAACAATAAAATATGAATTACGCCGTCCTTCGTAGGAGACGTAAAAAGGTGGTCCCGAGCTTTGTCAGGTACTCGTTAAAGATCCCTGAAACCTGGATAGGCAAAATTTAGGACTCCCACTGCAGTATCGTCCGATAGTCACTGTTACATAAAGTTACTTTAATAAATAAATATATAAACTTTAGATGATTTCATGAAAACAGAAGTTTTTAATGTAAATTGAATGTGATCCTCATGGAAACTAAATTAAACTTTTAGAATGTATTTTTATTTAATTTTTGATTTAACGACACTGCAGCTAGAGTAATAATTTTTTTCTATTCATGTTAGGGATCTTTAACGAGTACCTGACATCGCACCAGCTCGGGACTACCTTTTACGTCTCATACGAAAGACAGCTCCAATTAAAAAATCCTAGGACCACCTGTAGAATGTATTTTTAAATTATTGATTTAAAATACCTGAGCTACGTTTATTCTATTCAGGTGTCACTTCAAAACCAAATA
The DNA here is from genome assembly GCA_023052935.1 of Piezodorus guildinii. Lineage (NCBI taxonomy): Eukaryota > Metazoa > Arthropoda > Insecta > Hemiptera > Pentatomidae > Piezodorus > Piezodorus guildinii. Next base: position 52,744,363 of record CM041292.1, read on the forward strand.
TGTTTTTATTCTGTAATCAAGAGTTATCAGTAATTATTTTTTAAGGTCATTTCATAGTAAGTGGCAGTAATGGCAACACTTTGACAATGCATCTAAAATCATCCGAAGTTCTTTTATCACATTAAAGACATGGGCAAATTTCCATCTATCCTTTAACTCAAAATAACAAACAAATAAACAGAACCAATTTGGATTTATTGATTAATTTATGTTTCTCATTTTTGCTGATGATTAAATATAATGATGAATAGACGTGATTATTAACATAATATTTTCCGGTGGAATACTTTTTTTATACATAAATGACACCACATTGAACCTGCACTGCTTCGAAGCAGGGCCGAATCACTTGTATGTTGTATGTATATAATATATATATATATATATATATATATATATTATATATATATATATATAGCATAAATATCGTGTCCACCATCCTTTCACTTGCATAAACTATATATGGAGTGGCATCACAGGATCTTTCGCACTGCGACGTATCAAAGAGTTAAATTTCAATTACAGGTTTTGAAAATAAAAGTAAGAAAAGACAATTTGGATGTAGTTGACATTATTATGACTTTGAATGTTCATTCCTTGTTACTTTTCTGCAGTCTTCATTTTCACATAGATCTTTAGATGGGGTTTATACTAGTTACCCTCGCAGAACCCCTCGAGAACTGCCATCATTTCCCTATTAGAGTTGCACTGAGATCCGCTCAACAGGTTATGCCAGTAAGAGCATAACTCATCGAACGGTGGCTACATTAGGCCTCATAAAAGGCTTCATAGTTCATTACCCGCTCATGTTATTTATTTCGCTGGCATTGGCCGGCTCTCCTTGCCCATTCATCAAGGAGGTGTCGCAACCCCTTCGTTACTCGCCTATTCAGGGAGGAGAGGACGTCTGAGAGGCGTGGTAACACGGTACTCCTGCTACCAGTCCATAAAGGAGTGTTTACTTCATTGACCGGAACATGTGAACCAGGTGACTGCAAGATTTATACGGCTATGCTTCGATGGGGTTCCAGTGGGTGCTGAGCGATGCAGAGATTATGCACTCCTATCAACAATTGCTTGCATTTTCATAAAATATTATATATAATATATTTGTTTATGATAAAGACTAAACTTAAATTTTATTTTACATTTGTTTCTCTTATAAACTCAGGGTCCTTGAAAATCAAATTCTTAAAATATCTTCTTCTAAAGCACCTTAAAATATTTAAGTTTTAATAATAATCATACTAAAAATAACTTTTTTCTTGGACTATGTCTCTTAAGAATAACAATTTTATACAGTAAAGACACTATTTAATATACATGTCTTGCAGAGAGACCAAAAATTTGAATGTTAACAAATGTTTAAAAAAAAACAACCTATAACTATGTATACACATAAGTACAACAGATGTGGAATGTAAACAAAGGAAAAATTAATGAAACTGGGAAAAGAAATCTATCAGATACAAGAGCTAAAAAATAAAAAAATAATAATTTATTTCATAACGCTGGGATTTTAGTAAAATAAATAATTATGTCTTACATTAAAAGTAGGATAATATATATGTAATTTTCATATTTCGTGTGCATGGCGAATATGAGGAGGTAGAGAATATAAGATGAATTATCAAAAGACTTAGTTATGTGGGTAAGCATGTATGAAAGATAGAAAGGAGTGGGTCACTAGAGACCTCATCGAGGTACCGAACATGAATTTTATAAACATTTTATCTCATTCCAGACTTTAATTTAGTTATTACAAATTCATTTGGGATCGCATGTGATGTAGTAGCTAGCATAGCGGTCTTCTATGTTCAAGGTCACATCTTGTTTCACAAAGGTTCAAATCTGGCAGATGACCATAGGCTTTTTTAAAAGAAGTTACAAATTTGTTAGCCATCCTTCGCAGAGGACTTAAAATTATGGTCCTGAGCCAGTGTGATTCAGATAATCGTTTAAAGTCTCAATTTTAATCATAACTAGTTGGGGAGAATTTAGGAATTCCACAGTATCTTAAAAAGGGACGTTATATCAATAAAAAGAAACAATGTCGTGATTACACTTAAGGACTTCTTATGACGCATTTGTTTTGTATTGGTTAGGTACTGCATGCTCCAAGAAAAAGTGAAAAAGCAAAAAAAAACTGTTCCAATACTATGATAGGTCACACCTATGCAACTATGCCATGGTATTGCTGCTCTGGACCGTAGTCACGTTTCGACTTTATGTGGGCACAATACGTTTATTTTTCAAGCTTACTGAACTTGCTAAGAATTTCAAAAAACAATTTTGCTCTTGAATACTCACGCGGTCCTAAGACTTTATTTTGTCCTTTGGAGTTAATTTTACGAATTAAAGAAAAGCTTTAAAATGTAAAAAACATTCCGAATATTATTAGTTTTAATTTTATATGATATATAGCGTAAATTAGAATAGAAAATCTAGTTTTAGATGTGAAGTCCAAAAAACTATTAATTGTATATTACCATTGTTGAATGTCAATACTATAAGCTCATTAGGAAGAAGCTGACCATATGCTAACCCATGTGCATAAATAAATTTTCTAATGGATTAATAACAATGTAAAGGCAGTTAAAAAATATAAATTAGCAATGAATCTACGGCATTTCAAAATAAATCTGAGCCCTACTGTGGCATGGTAATTATATGTTCTGTTATTTCAGCCGTGGAGAGAGCATGGTGTAAGAACCACCTTCGAAGGCACAACCAGCTTCTTTAAAGTGGATAACCTAAATTAGAATAACCTGGTAGCTGAGGGTTATCTAGTTTCAATCACCTCTGGCATATTGTATATATTAGGCAGAAAACCTAACAATATGGGTACTCACTACGTTTGCTATAGCATATTTTTTGTGCTATAGCAAACGTAGTGAGTACCCCTAATATTAAGAAATGTGCTAATGCGCTTTAAAATTTGTATCCTCTCAACATTTTACCTAACAGTAAAGAAAGGGGTTTAAATAACAAGAAGAGATAAAACGCTTTACTTCTTTGTAACGCTGTGCTGCCTAACTGCATTGGGTTTCTTTTACACATCATATTACAAACATTTAATAATAATAATAATAGGCTTACCGAACCCGAAGGTTCGATGCCGATACCACTAAACTTCGCCTGCACAGACTCGTCCAATGTTCACCGGTCAAGCCTAAGTTCCCGAGATCAGCCTTAATGCAATCCTCCCATCGACGCTTCGGCCTACCTTTCGGACGCCTACCAGTCGGTTCAGCGAATACCAACTTTCTCGGAATCCGTTCCTCACTAAGCCCAACAACTTTACGCGCCCATTTGAGTCTCCGCGATGCTATCAACTCAATTATATTCACAGGGTACAAACTCCGCAATTCCGCGTTGTGCAACCTTCTAAACTCCCCAGTGGCCTCATCTCTCTTCGGACCAAATATTTTACGCAGTACCTTATTCTCGAAAACCTTAAGCCGTTGTTTATCCTTCAAAGTAAGCGGCCACGTTTCGCATCCGTAAAGAACCGTTGGAAGAATAATAGTTTTATAAGTTCTAACCTTTAAGTTTTTAGACAGAAGCCGCGAGCTAAGCAATTTAGCAACCGAATAATAACACGCATTTCCCACCTTTAACCGGGACTTTATTTCTTCCTGGATTTCATTTTTTCTTGTTATCATTGAACCTAAATACTTGAATTTCTCTACGTGTTCAAAAGTATGACCTGAAATATTAATATCATCAAGATCGCCACCATTTCTGCAACTAATCATATATTTCGTCTTATCGGTATTTAATTCGAGACCTATTTGTTTACCGGTTTTTATTAACACACTTGTATTTAGTTGTATAGTTTCCGTGTCTTCACCTAGTAGTACCAAATCATCGGCATACCCCAAAACCGGAATCTTGTCACCCATATGTAAGCCTTTCTCCGTACTCATCACCTTTTCTATAACATATTCTAAGGCTATATTAAACAAAACAGGTGAAAGGGAGTCACCCTGTTTCAAACCCGATCGCACCTCAAATCTCTCGGAGTAATTATGACCGATTCTAACTTTATGAAATGTTTCCGACAAACACATCTCTACTAGGTTTACTAACTTTTTAGGTATCCCCTGTTCAATCATGATGTTATATAGCTTTTGACGGTCTATGGAATCATAAGCCTTTTTAAAATCTATATAAAGTTGATGGACTACACCGTTGTATTCCAGTTTCTTCTCTAATATTTGACGTAAGGAAAATATTTGATCAATAGTCGAGCGATTCCGCCTAAAACCACATTGGTAGTCTCCGATAATTTCCTCAGCGTATTCCGTGATTCGGCTAGTTAGTATTGACGAGAATATTTTATAGCATACTGGGAGAAGAGAGATCCCACGATAGTTGTTACAATCCGTCCTCGGTCCTTTTTTGTGAATCGGAATAAGTATTGATTCTTTCCATTCTTCGGGTATTTTTTCATTTTCCCAGATCTTTTTAACTAAAACATGTAATTTGGAAACGCCCGCTTCTCCACACGTTTTGATTAATTCACTCGTGATATTATCATTTCCTGCAGCTTTATACCGTTTTAATTTTCCTATCGCCATTTCAACTTCCTCTTTACTCGGTGCGTCTACCCATGGTTCAGCGCTCTGGTATTCAGAGGGAGGAGATTGATTATTATTTTCCGTATTTAGAATGCCGTCAAAGTGTTGTTTAAATGTATTTAATATCTCAGTCGGATCCGCAATTATGTTGTTATTCGCATCTTTAACCCCATTCAATAGAGGTTCAAATCTTTTACGCGATTTGTTTATACCTTTGTACATCTCTCTTACGTTATTTTCGCTTCTGTGTTTTTTCTATTTTTATTATTTTGCCTTTAAGATACTCTCTTTTCTTATTTTTTAAGAATTTTGAAGTTTCGTTTTTTACTAACCGAAAGTAAGCCACATTATTATCGCTTGGATTATTTAAGGAATTCAGCTTAGCGGTTTTTCTTTTTTCACACATATTTTGACAATCCCTGTCGAACCAAGGTTTGTTCTTTTTATTTTCGATTTTCCCAAGACATAAGTTACCGACCTCTTTAATATTATCTCTGATCCCTTCCCACAATTTGTTTACATCTTCGTTTTCCTCGTCTGAAGATTCCAAAGCATCGAACCTATTTTTTACTTCTATCGCGAATTGTTTTCTAATTTCGGGGTTGTTCAATTTAACAACATCAAAATTCTCGGGATGAATTTAGTTCGGTGTTCTCTTTTTTGTATTTAGTTTTTGTCGAAGTTTCGCGATTACTAATTCATGATCAGATCCGCATTCTGCACCACGATACGATCTCACGTTAATTATGCTAACTTTCCAATCTGTTTTGTACTAAAATATGATCTATTTGATTCCGAGTATGTCCATCCGGCGATGTCCACGTATACTTATGAATGTCCTTATGTTTAAACGTAGTACTTTTGATTATTAGGTTTTTCGAAATGGCAAAGTTTATTAGTCGGGTCCCATTATCATTACTATATTCATGCAAACTTTCTTTACCGATTGTAGGACGATATACTTCTTCCCTTCCAACCTTTGCGTTCGCGTCACCTAGTATAATTTTAATGTAATTTCGCGGTAACTTATCGTAAACCGACTCTAGTTTATCATAAAATTCGCATTTTACTTCATCATCAATATCTTCGGTGGGAGAATGAATGTTTATAAACGCGATTTTATACCAACGACCCTGAAATATAGCAACTGATATTCTTTCACTAAAGAACTGTACATCCCGTAATGCGGAAAGAAATTTATTCCTAATCAGAAACCCGGTACCTAAACAATAATTAGCGCTCCCCCCGTACCAAATAGTATACTTTCCTTCTGTTAACGAACCCTCCCCTGGCCAGCGAACCTCTTGTAATGCAACGATATCTAAATGGTAACCCTTAACTTCATTCGCGACCGACTTTAACCCACCTGCCGTATTTAAACTTCTAACGTTCCACGTCCCTATTGTTAGATCTCTACTTTTCATCTTGCGTCTAGATTCCTCTGAAGCAGTCCCCACCCGGAGACCCGAACGGGGGACTAGTTTGCTTCCGGATAATGGGCGTTTTACCTCAGAGGAATCCATGACTGTTTGTGGTATTTTGTGAACTAAAATATGTGAGTAGGGCGTTCGAACCTACGTCACACCCTCCAGCAAGCCTGGAGGGCCGCTCTCATTGTTGGTCAGCGAGTCCATCGGACTTAGCCGGGAGGAGCTTCCGAGGAAATTCCACCGACCATCCCCACATCCGCCACCCGTGGGACGCTCCCCATACGCGGTAATGAGATCCGCGCGAGGACAAACATTTATAATAAAATAATTTTTTTCAAATTTAATTATTTATCTTATTGATCGTACATTCACTGATTGTTCATTGTATTATTGACAGGCGTGAATAAAGACTTATATATATATATATATATATATATATATATATATATATATATATATATATATATATATATATATATATATATATATATATATATTGTTTGATCAGTTCTCGACTGTTGATAATTTAAGTTTGTGTTGTTCTTAGGTTGCAGTCAATGAATAAACAATTTTATCTATGCGACGTTTCGAGAATTTATTGTTCTCATAATCATGCCTTAACAGTGGAAAAAAACAGAACATTAATATTATTGTACAATAATTAATATATGATGTTATTGTTAGAGGTATAAAAAAGAGTACATTGAACGATGAATATTAATACAGTAGGTACATAGATATTTTAAATTAGGATTTACATTAAAGATATTATTAAAAAATTACTTACAATTTTGGACAAAATAGTGTCTTAATTAGGCATGTTAAGCCTACAAGCTTTGAAAGAACACTGAAAAAATAAAAAAAGGAATAGTTCAAGTATGGAAGATTTTCCAGGAATTTATGATGACGTCAGGTGTCTGGGATATTCTCCCTCCTATTGTTGAGTTGTTTTCGTTTTATTTCGTATTATTATTAAGACGTTTATTTTATCTTTTTAAATTTTAATATGTGTTTATCAAATTCAAGTAACATGCATTTAGGTTTTGGACATCCGATTTTTTATTTATGGCGCGATTTTTATATTTCTCTATGGTAATCATTTCTTTAAAATTTCGTTTGAAGCTGTTTTTTTCCATAATGAATAATTTTCGGTGAGTGAAATTTAAATGAATGTCCCGTTTTTCTGAAATGAGTAGTGAGGGCAGTTTGGTCAGGTTTATTTGGGTCTTTTTTAATTGAAGTGCAGCTATATTTGTGTTGGTATACTCTCCTTTTTAAATATTGTTCCGATGTTCCAAAATAAGACTTTCCGCATTTGTCTTCACAAGGTATTTCGTATACTACATTTGATTGAAGGTCTAATTTGTCGGAATCTTTAGTTTTTGTAAATAATTTTGATAAAGTATTTATATTTTTGTACGTAATGGCAGAATCACTATTATTTCTATTAATGTTAAGTGCTTTTGCAAGTTTTTCGGAAAGTGTGGGTATGTATGGGATAGTGTAATATATTTTGGTGCTGTTCTCGTTGTGTTGTTGTTTTTGTGACGTTGGTATCTGTTTTAGTAGTTTACATATGAGTTTGTGTGGATAACCATTTTCTAAAAGGAGGTCAACTACTTTATTTTCCGCGATTTTTTGGTATTTTTTTGAGGTTAATTTTCTCGCTCGATCTATTAAATTTTTTGCTGTGTTGATTTTATACCTATTAGGACATTGACTTTTATAGTGGATGTATCTACCGGAATGAATAGGCTTTTGCCACCACTTGGTTTCTATTTCCCCGTTTTGTTTGTGAATTAAGAGTATGTCTAAAAATGGTAAACTATTGTTAGTTTCATGTTCAATCGTAAATGTCAGTCTGTGTGAATATTTGTTAAATTCAGTTAATATAATATCTTCTTCATTATTTTCTGAGGGTATTGCGGTTATGATGTCATCTACAAATTTAAATAAAAACGGAATATTGAATGGAATTTTGGGAATAACTGTATCGAGTAATTCTTCTAAGTAAATGTCTGCCAGAATTGGAGCAATAGGGGATCCCATGGGGCAGCCATACTTTTGAACATAAAAATTATTATTAAATTGGAAATATCCTCTATCCGTACAGAGGGTGAGGAGTTTCAAAAATTGGTTTTTGGGGATGGTTGTGTGTGTTTCATTAACACACTGAATAAAATTGTTTATTCATTGACTGCAACCTAAGAACAACACAAACTTATTATATATATATATATATATATATATATATATATATATATATATTATATATATATATATATATATATCTTTTATTAGTGCATAAAAAAATATCAAACAGAATTTGTGGTGGTAGATGATACCTATGAAAGTATGCGCAGTGTTCTCATAATTAAATTTTTTCAGTATTTAGGTTAATGATTAAATTATATATGAGAATATAATCAAAGGTGAATTTCTTTTCTTTTACAAACTTTTCACTTGCTAATAGTCTAGGAGAATTTCGTAAGCCTCTTTCATGACTATATAGGTATTGTGTTATGGGAAATAAAAAACAAACCTCATCCTTAGCATATTGTTAGTTTTTGTTTGAGAACTGCAAAGTCAGTGGGAGAGATTTTCTGAACTCAAGTTTCCAGCTGCAAAACTGACTAAAATGGCTGCAAAACTGAAAGTATTGGTATGGAAAAAGTTTTACCCAGGGTTTTAAATTCAAGAAATGATACAGATTAGCTAATAAAAAAATATAAAAATCAAAATTGCTTTGGAAGATTTCGAAAAGATTGACTCAAATTATAAGGAAGCCTTCTTGGCAGACTTTTTTTAAATCTTATTTGTTAGTCTATTTCTTTTACAGTGGGAGTCCTAAATTTAGTATATCCAGATTTAGTTAGGATAGAGATCTTATCCTGAGAATATCTAACATAGCAAAGGCTTGCAACCATCATTTTACATCCACTCCGGAGGCCAGCATAACAATTATTTGTTGTTGGGGTTACCTGTAGTAGGGTGGCTATCATAAAATCCTTCTATGCCAAAGGCCACGGGTTCGAACCCGCAGGTGGTCCTAGGAGTTTTTAATGGTAGTAAAAAATCCTTAGTTATGCCGTCCTTCGGAGGGGACGTTAAAAAGTCGTCCCGAGCCTGTGCGATGTCAGGTACTCCTGAAGTTCCCTATCCTAATTAAACCTGCATAGGCAAAATTTAGGACTCCAGTTGTAGCATCGTCAGATTAGCCACAGTAGCATAAAATGTCGTTAAATAAAAAAAATTAAATTTTGTCTATCTAGGTTTCCAGGGATCTTTAACGAGTACCTGACAAAGCCTGGGACCACCTTTTTACGTCTCCTACGAAGGAAGGCGTAATGCATTTTTGTAGCATCATCCGATGAGCCACAGCAGCGTTAAGGCACGTTAAATAAATAAACAAAAAAGCAACTATTATTTGTTAGTGGAAGAGGGTTGATTATATTGTTGCGAAAAGGATATTAATACCAGTGGTCAACTGACATCCAGCTATACTCGACGAACGGCATCAGGAATCCCTAAAAAATAAATTGAGTAAGTTGCTACTCAAGCTCTCCCCTCGAGTTCTCACAACCTTATGAATCTGTAAGAGCCCCGCCCGGTTCTTCGGGGCCCAGGTCAACGGCAGTAAATATTCTCCGGGGAGGGGGGTACGTGGATAATGGAGGGAAATGAAGAGTTATTAAGACGAGCGGTCCAGCACACACCTGGCCTCAATTACCTAGTCCCTTGTTTGTTTTCTATGTTAGATGGGATGGGCTTCGCTCAGGGTCTTCAGCAATTGCTCCATACCTATCGGTATACCGATCCATCCATTTAATTTATTTTAATGGAAACCGGTATAATGTAGTCTTTCAGAATATTATTATTAAATGAAAACTTTGGCAGAACAATGAATTAAAGGAAACCAATACTTTTAGCTGTATTGTACTCGGAAATGATATAATTTTGCAGTGTTACTCATGTCTGCAAAAATACGCAGGAGGCTATTAAAGACTATTAAAAACATCATTTGGACTTGCGAAATGTAGGGTAATTTTGATTTTCAGATATGATGCATGTATTGAACCCCACAGACTTTAAAAGTCTTTTCCGACGTATTAATAAAAACGCTATATCGGTGCTTATATTAATTGGAATTTATATCATGTAGGTTTCATTCTGAGTGAAATAGTATGACAGGGCTTAAATGTCGATATTTTAAATTCTCTTCCTTTAAAATATCTCATCGATTTTATCTTGTTAGCATTGATAAAAAAACAAATAAATATGCAAGTTAAACGGACTGAATAACCAACTAAGGGAGAAAATAGAAAATATTTGTTTGGGATTATATTTTATTTTATTATCTTGTTAACATAAGAACAGCAGCATAGATGTATAATATACCGTAAGAAAGCTAAAACTTTTAATGTTAAATAGAAAACAATGTTATCTTATATACTAAGCTGTAAAATGTAATACAAAATACCAAAGAGGTTATAAACATAAGTGGCCATTGTGGATAATAATTTCTACCTGCGTAGGCAACATTGTTGACTCCACATCAAAATGTAACATTTTCCGATTAGCCACATTGGCATAAAAATTACGTAAAATGAAAAAAACAGAACAAAATAAAACAATAATAATTTATATTGTTATATTACGTGTATTTAATCAGAAATTCATGCTTAAATCGACACTCATTATTATTCTCTGACATATTTTCAATTCTAATTTTATTAAAAAGTTCTAAATATGATTATAACAACGGAGGTAAAGTAAAATTCGGATGTTGCACGAACCAGATTATTTTAGTTTTTTTTTTTTTAATAACTCTACTCTAATGCCTTTTATGAAAAACATGACTGTTAGCAATTTTAAAAACTTAAATATCCTTTATCTTCAATTCTAAACATATCCTATTATGTTTATCAAAATGTCTTTGGAGTGGCTTCTTATCGTTAAATGGCTGAAATTCGGTATTAGGAGCTTCCTTTGGGCGTAATGATTAACGGCAGGATAAGAACATTTTAAAAGAATTAAGATCTTTAAAATGTTATATAAAATAATTAGGTAAATAAGACGTTTAAAAAGACAGACAAATCAAATTGATTAGAAAGAAATTTGGTAGTTTTAATATAAAATATTTAAATACAATTTTTACAATTATTTTAATTTTTTGGCTAATTGGCTAACAACCATTAACTACATTCTTGAACATCCAGCTATACTATAAAAGTCGGAGGATGTGAAGAATAATTGTTGAAAACTTAAATTGGTACTATTTGAAATAGATTTTTAGGTAAAATTTATAGGATTTATTTATTAGTACTTCATTAGTTGAACATATTAATTATCAGCTAAACGAGAGTGACTTAGGAACCAGTATAGGTTGTGAAATTCAGTAGGCTACAATAGGGCTAAGTGACTGCTGTTGAAAAGCTTTTGTATGGATATTTTTTTTGCGTGATAGATGATGGTATTTATTTTTTGTTTGTTATTGAGAGCTCGGGAAGCTATGTTCATTTATCGTGGCGGCTTAGCCTGTCGGTTTATTTGGTTAAGGTTTCGCAAGGACCGGACCCTCGGCGGTGTTACGAAATATTAATATCCGCCCGGAGTCCTGTTATCCATTCCTAGGGCCTCCACCGCGGACACTGACGGCTGACATATGACTGACTTTGTTGTGCCGGTGGCGATAGGGTACGGGACAAAACGCACACGTTGGTTGAGATGCAAATGAACACGGATCATCAGCTCGGTAATCCGGAGGCATCAGTCACCTCCTCATTATACCCGGCTATTCTGTGGTGGCTTCTATCGCTCTCCTCGGGGCGAATCTTTTGTGAAAAATGGTAGTCATAAAACCGCCCTTTGTGGACCTTTTGAAGGCTTCTGGTCAGGGCCTGAGGTAGGGGGATAGAGTGACCATGAAAAATCTGCATAAGGACTTCCACTGAAGATATATTGCAGGGTGTGGAAGAAAAAGACGTCGTTTGTTATGTATGAGTTTTTGTCGAAGGTAAATATAAATGTAGAACGATATTTTAAATTATTTTTATGTATCTATATCAATATATTTTATTCATATTTGTATTCAAGAATGCAATAAGATAGTCAAAACAAATTTTCAATAAAAACAACTATGACAAAACCCCACATTTCTACATATCTCACGTTTCTAAGATATATATAATTCAAATATCCAATAAAAAAATTCATCTGTCACCTTTATGAATTAGGAATGCCAAATTCCTTTCAAACTCTCGTTGATTGCTGATCGATAGACAGTTAAATTTCCTACAAAAACAGAAAATAATCATTCAAATCAGTTTATAGCGGAGAAATAGCGTTTTGAGCTAACCAGTTGTAATCGCCTATTTTGTTTAAATATATATTGTTTACATTGGGACAGTATATCTAGTTAGTTTTTTCTCAAGCTGTTTAATTAATTTATAAGTTTATTGCCTACACAGCATAAATTTAACGTTGCAACTAAAATTGTCCAGTAGTTTCGGGAAATGCCCTGGAAGGCAGAAGGCGTACAAACGGAGTTTTTTTTTTTATTCGTATTCGTATCCTATGTATCTTGAAACGTAAACCCTCAAATTTTGTGGAGAGGGATCGTAATTTTTTTAAATTATTTTATCGAATACAAAGGTTCATTATTGAAAATGACAAATCAAAAAGAACTATCGTTGGTGTAGTATTAAAAATAATTTTTTTGTAATATATTGTATTTTCAGACCGTTGAGAAGTCCACTTAAAATATTCTTGTGCCTTTTATTAGCATATCATCCATGATCGGTGCTACCGTTGAACATTGAAATCTCTGCCTTCTCCCGTGAGACAGCCATCCCGCAGATTCCGTTAGCAAGGACCAGTGATAATAAAAATGTCTCCAGCAATCTAACCTATTGTGGAGACAATTAGCATACTGGCACCGTCCCTGGAGGAGCAGAAAGAGGTGAGGTACGGCCGTAAATCGGACATCTTCTTCGGGGGCCATTAGGAGGAGAGGATGAACTTTGGCCTCCGGAGGACATCCACTACCGGGATTTACGATAATGACGAGGAGCGGTCCCCAGGCCGTGGAGGCTGCTTCTCCTCTCCAGGGGTTAACATCCTCGGCCACCAACGGAAAGAGGTCCTCAGCAGCTGGGGTAACCTGTTAATGAGCTGTTATCTCGCTCCGTTAGATCTTAAACCTGTGTATGTATGAAGACGCATAGTAAATATCCAGCAATACTATATCATAGATATAATTCTATATAGTATACTAGTCAGTCATCTGTGCTTCGCACTGATGCTATTTGAATTAGGTGTATTTGTATTTTAAAAATCACTGTTTGACTGAATTAAATTTATCGCTCTGTTATAGGATTAGAAGTTCAGAGTAACAACTATTGAACTTAGAAAGAAAATAGTATTAGTATAAGTATATTCCTAAGGAAATAGTAGTAGTAGTAGTAGTAGTCTATTTTATAACGTATATTTATATTACTATATTTAATCATCAGAAGAAATGACAAATATAAATTAGTCGAAAATCAATATTGGTTCAGTGTGCTTGTTAGATGATGATAACTGAAACATAGTTGAAAATTTGTCCACGGTTTCTAGGAGACCTAACAACTTTAGGTGATTCAAGTAGTCCGATAAATAGGCTTAAAATAGACAAAAGGATGGAAGAATACAAGTTGAAAATCAATGAGTAATATTTTTCCTATAATCTTTGAGGCTTTATGGAAAATATAACTTGAACGATACTGTACGGTGGCAACACTGAATACATCCCCTCATCACAACACTACAAATAACTCTGTTCATTACATTGTGGGATTATTACAACTTTTTATTAACTTGTACGACTTCGTTTATTTTATATAACTATTCTAAAATCTTCCCGAACGATATATTATACGTCTAAATTACTGCTCAAATTTCAGCAATATTTTTTTAATGACATGATTACAGAAAGATTAATTGTTCTTTCTATAGAAAATCTTAATTGCAATGTACTTTACTTATGAACCTGCAGAAAATAATGCCCCAAATGATTGCAGAAATCTTATCAAAATTCGTCGCTTGGCTTAAGAGAAAACCAAAAATGGTAACATTCTTTAGCAATTTATTTTGGAAGTAGTGAGAATTTATTTAAACACCAGGTCCAATACAAAAGATGATTTCTTTCTTATCAAACATAGACTAATAACTACATTAGAATTTCAGAGAGAATTATAGAGTTTCACTAAAGCATTTTATTGCAGTACAATATTGACTATATTGGTCAGAAATCACTTCTTATTCTTCTCAAGCTTCAAAAAACAGGATCTCGAAAGAATGAATTTTGTTATTGTCTCTTTAAACGTTCATTAAGTTTGATATTTATTGTATTAACAAAATAAAAAATTATAACAGGTTATAATATATAGGGATATTCGAAAACATTGTATCGTATTGGAAAATTTCCATTTTAGTTATCATTACAATATAACAAATTATTGAAAAATAATAATATAACAATATTAGACAAGAAAAATTGATGCACAAAAGTCCTAGGCTATTGAATGACTAAATGTCTTCCTCTCCCTCTCCAAAAAAAAAGGAATTACAAGGTAAATTTTGGGAATTGCTTAATTTTTCACTTGATTTTGGGATTTTATATATATTTATATTTACCTAAAATTCAAGATAATGAAAAAAATGAAAACTGACGTCGTTGATAATCATCAACATTTCCATGATTATTTGTCTCTTAAGTTGTAACTTGATCCTTTTTTTTTTTAATGAATACTAATTTTTGTTAGACCTATTATTTATTCTATGATTCAGTGTTTAATTAAAATATATAATATACACAAACATGACATTCTAATGTGAACTTTGTAAAAGTAAAATCAGCACTTGAAATCCCGGTACCCCGAAATCTCGAAATCTGCACAGGCGAAATACTGATCAAAATCCCTCAATCCGAAGCATAGATATGATTTAATCTATATATTATTTAAGCATTTTTATTAACTTTTTCAATGTATTCCTAAAATTATAAGATTATTGAGATATTATAAAATTTAGCAATATTTTAATAGTAATAGGGAGTGGCTTCGAGATTCGAATATCGGCTGAGGCAGAATTATTTTTTCTGTCATTTCAGCTGTGAAACGCCCCTGGCATATGGAGACCATCCTGGGGTGCACTTAGCTTCTATAAAGTAGGTACCCAAAATTGAGGAAAAAACCCGGTGGTTTTTGTCCTAATCGCCTCCTGCACGGCCGTTGGCTTCAGTAGTACTTATGAAGTTCTATAACTTGAAACCCTTCATGTGTTGTAGAGGTCCAGATTTTTTTTATAGTAATATATAGTCAACAAAAATCCAAAATATTGACTCAATTAAATCCAAAAATAATTTATATTTTTTTATTTAATTTTATAGATTTATACCTAATACATAAAAAAAGAAAAATACAACAACCCTCATAAAAGCTGTTAAAATTTTGGTTTTTTTTTTTTTTTATAGTAAACTGTCACTAATGAATTTTTCTATGAACGGTTATTATTAAATTTTAAATCTTCTTTCAAGTCCTGATAATAAAATGTTTTACTATAAATTTTTGGATGATAATGATATAAATATGAGAAAATTAACTGACCCAATTCATTTCATCAATCATCATACGACTCCCATTAGATCCTACTAATAATGAGAATGGATATTAGCACGAATAATAATTTAATAAAGGAGAAATCGATAATTTTCTCTCTAAGCTAATGAGAGAAACCTTTCAACCCTTATATTTTATAGATGGATAAAATGGCTATTATCAGTTTCCCGTTTCCTCCTATCTGTTATAATTCCCCGATGAGCGTGCGGTGACCTCTTATATCAAATTTTATCCGTTCACGTTTTATCCATTTACCGACAGCGAATATTTTTCCGGACCAACGGAGAAAATGAATAAACGATGTGCTGGCGTGTTGCGCAGAGCAGGTGGAAAGAGCTCTGATTCAGAACGAATTATGCAAGAGGTAGGATCCACCTACAGCGGCATACGGGTCATTTACATTTTTGTCGGTCCGTCTGTCTAATTCTGGATGGGTCATCTGTCCTAAAACCCACTTGAACAACATTTGGTAAAGATCGTGTACTCTCTGATAAGGGAGAGTATTGCTCATTTCCTTCGAATAAAATCGTTGCATAATGCGTGATTCATGCCTTATGGTTGCTACTAATTGACAGGCTTGCCATAATCCTTTAATAAAACTATAAGCATCTTAGTATAGCATATATATTATAAATAGATTTAATTACAATAAGAAAGAAGTCGTGTGTTACTGATCACAACTACTGTCAGCTTGATTTTCGACAATTTAATTAAATGGACCTAGACAGTATTTGGGATTGCTTTAAAAGTAATCTTTTCCTCGATTATTTTGTCTGCATATAGTAGCAACCTAATCCGTAAATGAAGATTATTGACAAAAATAAAATTCATGAAATATTAAGTAGATTCGTGAGGGGATTTATTTTCTCCCTAGACATATCGATTATGGGGTTTATATAAAATGAAAAATTAAAGTTGAACAAACAAATCAAAGCATTCAAGATTTACAAAATGTTGCTGAAATCTTACAATTTGAAGAAATACCTTGTGTAAAACCACTACGCTTGACTGAGTTCTTGAGGAAATAGTTGTTTACTAGTAAAAACTATTTTAATAGGCTTGAAAACATTAGTGTTCATACCATACATAAACTATCGCAGTTCCTTTCAGTTATCGTAGTTATGAACCCTACTAGATCTGAATCGTCTAGCACTTTCTTTTAGCATGCCCAAAATTTTCCATAACCGAAAGGAATAATTAAATAAAAAATAGCCTTGAGGGATTTTAGAAGATGATGAATTTTCAGACATCTGTTGTGAATTTGGAAAAAAAAAATTGTTTAATCTTTATTGAGATTTATTACAATTTGTTTCTAAATGAACAGTAGTAATAGTGATAGGAGACCTAATTGATACATTTTATACAGAAAATAATGATGAAGCCAAATTACATAAAATATAATATGTATATATATATATATATATATATATATATATATAATTATATATATATATATAAATTAAACAACGATAATTGAGATAAAGTGAGAAATTAATTAACATCATGCACACTATCATAACTATATAAAATATTTACTATAAGCTAAAGGAACCCCAGACTGGGCTTTTCGCTTCACTTGTAGAGAGAAAAGCGGAATCCAAGAGGTCCCAGCACTTCCCTCTCAGTCGCGTCACTGGTTTGAGCCAATGGAGGCTGAGCTAGGGCGTAATAGCAACAACCTTCAGTACATGAGCGGAGGATCTGACCAATATCAGAACTCCAATATAAATGATTACAAAACGTTTCGGGGCCACTACCGTCAATACATTTTTTTTTTTTTTCTCTTCGTTTCAATCTTCGAGGAGGATTGTAGGGCATTGTGCTAGACGGTATAAGGTTCTATGAAATTAGGGATGGTACCAGTTCTAAAATAAATGAAATATTAAGGTCCATATTGTATGGAAATTATATACCAATTCAACTCTCTAGCACAATATTAAGGTCGTGTTGTAGAGTACAGTTGGTAGCATAATAAGGAGCATTAACTATTGCTCGAAATGACTTTGGATTCGAAGGATTGGATGGAAATATTAAACATAATATAAGTATAAGTAATTTGCAATTTGCCGATAGATGTAGTCTCAATACTGGATAGCGAACTAACTTAACTAGATTATAACAAATATCGGATCGAAGAGTTTCTTACTTTAATTGGACGCTGATGAAGGGCTTTGGCTTGAATTTTAGGCAAACAATTACGAAAAATTAAAACCTGTACTTTACCTCTGATGTTGGTTTCTGTTCGACTGTGTAAGATACATACAGTTGATGAAGTAGTCGGTAAGTTCCACTATGTAATAAGATATTCCCTACAAAATAATCTGGAAGTACCCATATTTTTGGTTTACTGTGTGAACGCAGAATTAGCTCTAGTCCCTGTAAATCTATAACCCAGACTAGGTTTACTGATGTCTAAAACACTACATTATTTTAGGTTTCATCTGGGAGCCTAACCTGTTGGTGTACATCGGTTTGCTCTCTGTAACTCGAATGAAATTCATGAATTCTTTGCATCTTGAGACAGTTTATTCAATGGATGACGTAATTTCCGTTACGGCATTCTTTCCAGAGACAATCCTCAACTCTTCAACAGGAAACCCCTAGACGGAAGCGGTACCCCACAGAGCGGCATGCAACTAATGACTCATCCAAATACCTCTAATTAGTAGGATCGCAGGTATGGTGTTTCCACGTGGAGGACACACGTGACCTATTAGAAGGAAGAGCACAGGAAGTGCGGGCGACTCAAGACGACACCTGTTCTAGAGAGTTGAGTACTCTCGTTAGCCGCCCACAGCTCCATAAGGTTGTCACACCTGCGTCGTTGAGTCACGGGGTCTCCTCTTGAGGTGTCGTCGAGTGGGCTCTGGTCTCCTTGAGTAAGTTAATGCTTACTAAACAGAAGTGAATGGCTGGAAATTTTATCAATGGAAGAATACTAAAAAAGGACAGACAACTTTGCGTAAAATACCTGCAGAAAGGTTTACAATGAGTATTAAGGAATATACTTTAAATACATATTAACCACTCTCTATAAATTCCTAGTGTTGAAATATTTGTTAAAACTTGTGCCTCTCTGGTGAATCTGTATGAAGTATCTATAAAATGTTTTAAATAAAATATCTATTATCTAGAAAACGGTTCTAACTCTGTATCAATTAATAACTACAACTTTAATAATTTAAGCCAAAGTAAATGGTTCAATATATTACCAAATCCTATCTTACGCACGGATGCTATAATTCTTACATAGTATTTACTGTGTTTGCTTAACTGATACGCGGTTCTGATGATGAACGACGTATGACAAGTCCCTTGTTTACTCGGCAAACTTTCCTCCCTAATTTGCTAACTCTGCTATTATAGTCAATTTCAAAAATAGGGTTTTAAGTTAAACTTTATTAGTAACTTTAGTTTGAGAAATGAACTACTTCAGTCTACAAATTACAAATATTTATTAAATACAGAATGAACAAATACAAAGGGATTACTAACCACTATACATACAATAATAATTGAATTACTAGCTTAACTACTAAACAGTCTACATATAAAATCAGGTATTCCTAACAAATAAACTACTTACGTAAATTTATACAAGTCTGCTAGACTTATTCTAAAACTTACAACTATAAATTATATATAAACTACAGTCTTCTAATTTCCCACCGACCGGTTATCACAATACTGACACACAGTTTCACTACACTGTCACAGATTGTTCATTGTCACAGTTCACTGATACATCACTGATACTTGTTGAGCCGGATTAAGACTGCCCTCTCAGGCGTAGTGGACCGGTATTTGTACTATTACAGAAGAGCCTAGACATGGCAGGCAGGTAAACGCCGAGAGGCGAATGGGCCGTTCTAGGTACTTCGAGGACCGTCCAGGTCTGGAAGTCTCTAGCCAAATCCGGACCCCTCTAGGCGTGGTTTACCTGTCATTGTCTTGACCGTAGCAATATGAACATAAAATTATTTTTCTGCCAATCTTCTATTCACAACGGTAGAAATAAACATTTTAAAATTAAAATTGAACAATTAATTCAAGGATATCATGGTTGAAAACCATTCGATAGTTTCTGTAATCTCCCTTTAGCCTTATATAAATATGGGAGTCTGATTGTGTGGCAAGCGTACTAGTTTACCAAGCTTAATTTTGTGAGATCGATTCCCAGTCAGGGAAGGACTTTTTTAATTATATATATATATTTTTTAAAAACATATTTATTGATATTTACAACTGTGTTATACACAGCAAGTAAATGTGATGGACATTGTAAACTGACATGAGACGCATTTATTGACGCTACCCAGTGGCAGCACTCTAAAATATTCTAAACTAGAAGGTCTCGGGGCCATCTTCTTTTCAGACGCCTCGGAGAATTATCAGGAATCGAAGAGGATGATAAGGATAGAAAGTAGTATGTTAGAGTGGGAATGGAGTTTTTTATGGAATGATTGATACCTGTTTCGGGCTAATTCAGTAATATATGCAACATTAAGATCTTTATGGATGAGTTTATTCTTGACAAAGTAAGGAACGTCAAGGATTTTACGAATGATTTTGGATTGTAAGGATTGGATAGGAGAAGAATTCAAAGGTTTAGTAGAGCCCCCCAATTACCCGTAAGTCCATATCGGCCTTAAAATGAATTATAAAATTAAAATGGATTTATTCACAGCCTCCTCTCAACTAGGTGAGACCCGCCAGACAACCGGTGGCTACGCTCAAAAATAGGCGTAGAGAGCGATAAGGGTTGCAGGGTGCCCTATATCCATTATCCACAAACGCGAGTAAATACTCCTATAAGATTTCATAGTCAAGCCAAGGGCTAAACTCTAAAAAATAAATAAATCACTGATTTGACCTGGTTTCTTATATTTTTATGTTTATTACGTCTTAAAATTTAAAATATAATATTTTAATGGATTTTTTTTCCATTGCAATTAAAAACCAAAAAAATATTTGAAACGCAAATAAGATCCTCTCCTTGTCATTGCATATTATTTGGCTTTGACAATCACTAAAATCATCCATACAGAAGCCTGTATTTCTATCATCAATTTGAATACCGTAAACTATTGTTGATTTAATATTATGTCATCAACTTTGTTTTCATATACTTCCGCCCGATTATTACTTCCTATATTTATTTATTCCTATACTATTAAATCCATCACATGAAATGAATGATAAGTCATCATCTGCTATATATAGGCATAAGGAATTACGTAGCGTTACACCTGGCATGGGGTTTGCAAATGTGATTTTTTTAAGGCGATCCGAACCCTAGTTTAATTCTTGCTTGACTTATTCCATTTCAACCGCACCATTTTCCGCTGCAGACCATTGTCCGCCTTAATGCCCGTTATTACAGCACACATCTCTGGGCCCTGTGTAAGTGCGCCCTAACACTAATGAAGATGGACTGCTGGGGGGTGGATATAGTTACTGATAAAAATCGGATTATTCCGGGCAGGCGAGCTGCTTCAGGTGCAGTGGCATTAGCGGATCACCGCTATTGTGTTGTGCAGGTGGGATCTGAGCCTTGATGGGTAGCTACATCGGGAGGAATCGGTGGAGGGCCAGCCCATATGGTGTTTGTGCTGGGCATCATCTAATGTCAGTCTCTAGGGCTTAACCTTACGGCTTTATTGATATTGTCATCGACCTGAAAACGATATGTATCTGTCTATTTCTATCTAGATAACGTTAATTGAAAAATCTCTTTTTTATCTTATTTGAAAATAAGGCTAAAATATAAAGCTAAATTCTGCATAGTAAGTAATGAGAGAGAAAAATACAAAGATGGTATGTAATACAAATTTTGCTTGAGAAATTTGTTTCTCTAATAGAACGGAATAGAATAGAACGAAGTTTTAAAATGACCTATTACATTTAGGACCATCTGGTCCTCTCTTATAATGAACAGGAATTGCAATGAGAGATCTTTGTACATATTTATTCACTCTATTTCTCATTTAAATATTTCCGATTTTATATGGATATTGATATTTTCGTACGTCACAAATATGTAACATTAGTTTTTCAGATTATAATCTTTTTGCCTTTTATTAAAATGTTAATTCTTTTTGTTTTCTAGAGAGAGAAATGCTTTATTTTATCAAAATTACAATAAAACAAAACAGTGCTGCCCAACTGTATTGGGTTGCTATCATCACAGCGTACGTATCAATCTAGATGACATGTGATATTGACCTGAAAAGTTATAAATAATAATAATAATAATATAATAGTATGTTGCGTATCATCTTAGTGTAGTTCTCTCTCATTACTTGCTAAGCAGAATTTCTCTTTCTGGGTTCTTGTGACATTCTATAGATATTTTTGTCTTTATATGGTTATATATTATTTTAAAACAACTGTTAGTTACCTTTTGTGTTTTTATAGACCTAAAAATTATCTAAAATTTAGGCCGAAACGTTAGCACAATAAATTAGATTCCCTTTATAGAAGTGTTTATGATGTCTTCTAACCAACTTTTCACTATGCTAATCTGGCGGTACAGGGCCCTAATTTTGCATCAGAATTAGATAGGTTTTTCACAGAAACACTGCAAATCTGAACAGGTTGGGGCATTTACTACTTTCCAGATAAAAGATTTTTTACTCCCATTGAAAATTGATCTAGACATCTGTGTTTGAACCAAACCAATTATTGGAGGCATATTCCTACCCAACTTAGCTTAAAGTGACCCCAATATAGAATGTTTATGCTTGTTTAATCAATTTTTTCATTCCGTACCTATTCGCCATTCTTCCATCATTATAAATTACAAAAAGTCTTGCAAGAACAACAGCAATCATTGAAAATAGTATTATATTTTTCAGTATAAGATTTTATTTATACACCCATGTTAAATTGTATAAACGTTTTAGGATTTTCATTTCACATTTTCAAACTCATTAAGTATTTGTGACGGTTCAAATTCTTATATGCAAATTTATTAGTATAAATTCCAATATTTAATTTATTTTATTAATCTAAATTTTTCTTCTAAACCTAACCTCATTCGTAAAATAAGAAATGCTCTTTAAGGACTGTCAAGAGGATCATCAGTAAAAAAATAATTATTTTTTCACATTGTAATTCATTTTTTTTTTTTTTTTTTTTTACTATATTAATAACACCATATTAAACATAAGATATAAAATGTTTTAGTATCAATTTTGAAAGAAACTAAATGTGTAATTAATACCTATAGAAAATAATAGCATTTCTTTATGTCAAACATTCTAAAAAACGGAAGATCTCGTATAATTATTGAGGTAGATATTCGGCCTGAATAACTTCTTCCATAAGACTCCCATAAATCTCCCATCTCCAGAAGTCTACAAAGTAAATAACCAATTTCCATTACATTAAAAAATACTATAGTGAAGGGAATGGTTTAAAACGTAATAAAAAAATAGGTTCTATTGATACAAAATTTAAAACTATTAAACAACAAATTTTAAAATCAAAAGAGGATTAAAAACAATAATTAACAATGTTACATAGTAATTAGTTAAAGAAAAAATAAATATTTTAAAATTACCTGCTTATTTATTTTGAACTCCATCAGCATTTTCACTAATCACAAATTAACTAGTTTGTAAAAATGTAGTCAATATGTAAAAACATCAGATCTGAGCAAGAGTATTGCTCAGATCTTTGTCCTCAACTGGATTAAGGATTAGACCAATTTATAACTTGTATGTGGTTATTGTTATAACATATTGTGAAATTCTTGAAAACATTTTATTATTAAATTATTTATATCATATTTTTAATTTTTTAATTAAATCAGATTAGTGGTAACTTAACTGTCTTGAGTTTTAAAATTCACAGTGTTATCTATATTTTTATTGTAGTATATGGCCTCTATGGTTTTTCTAATTTGTTTATTTATGACTATTTCCAAAATTTGTGGTCTATTGAGATCAAACTTATGTTTTAAATTTATGCTATGTTGTGATAAAGCAGTTGTATTTATATTTTTACTGTTGTTACAATTACTATTGTACTCTTTAGTTCTAGTACTAACTTTTTTGGACGTTTCACCTATGTAACATTTTTCACACAATTTATTTTGTATACAATTTAAATTTTTCTTCATTACTAGCATTTTTTAATGTAATGGAAATTGGTTATTTTACTTTGTAGACTTCTGAAGATGGGATAAGATCCCGAAACGTCATGTTGATGTAATAAAAAAATTGAGTCTTAATGGAAGAAGTTATTCAGCCCGAATTCTACCTTAATAGCTTTTCTACTTCGGGTTTTTAAAGGACTTGAGAGTTCATCAGGTTTAATTTTAATTTATTTATACATTAATATTACTAAAAAAAAAAAAAATAAAAAAAAATAATTGTATAAGGTTAAAACTAAACGTTTATTTGTCGTTCACATTACCAACGATTCGACTCTATTTAAATACAATAAATAAATATTATGCATTTCTAAGCAATTAAAATAATATAAATTATAGTAATACAATAGATTAATATATAATTTATAACAATTTGCTTTATTAATAATGATTAAATGGTATCAGTCATCATCATACCCGATTAATTAATCAAAGAATGATTCAGATAGTTTATTGATCCATCTATTTCCAAGAAAAAATATTTATTCATTTAGTCTGATTTAAACTTAGTAGATTGCTATTTACTCTTGTTTATATATTATTTAATCTCATGCTTCAGTCACATTTCACTAACAGTCCCAAATATTTTATAGGTGGAATAGTCAGGAATCAGTCATTTTTGAAAAGTTTTTAATTTTGCCAACGTTTCGGCTCAAGCTTGTGAGCCATCATCAGGGCATTACTGAGCCATGTCCAAGCATAAACTCCCAAATATTTGTTTATTTAACTTACTTTAAAATTCCAATGCATTATATTTATTTGGATGCAAAGTTAAAAAAAAAAAATCTTTTTTATTAAATTAACAGAAATAATTCTATAATAGAAGATATGATTTTTATTTTTATTTATTTATTTTTTTTTTTTTTTATAGCTTTTAAATTTTAAGAAATCAAAAGAAGACGATGCCACTTTTTTCTTTTTTTTTATGACATAAATATTCTTATCACATACCATATACTATAAATCGATTTTTTTTTTCTTTCTAACACTATTATTGCTAAGAGTATTATTTTTTTCACCTTTTACTTGAAATTTGAGTTGATATTCAAGATTTATTATTAACATCCATGTTTTGTTATAAGTATCTAAGATAAATCCTAAAATAGTGTATTATAGAAAACCGCTGACACATCTCTCTACAATAGTGGCATAGAAGGGCTTAGGGACCCTTTATACCTGACAATGGAAATTTCCTAGCTAGCAGGTGGCTTATAAAAAAATCAGGAACCACAACATATTTTTTTTTAGGAAAGAATCAGTAGTTTCATACTTCTTATTACTTAAATAAATAATAATTACTGGTAATTTGTTTATCAGTCTGTATTGATAATTTTTTTTTTTTTAACTGGTCTATTCAGAAATAATACAATCTGCAACTCAGGGCCAATGAGAGCTACAGCTCTAAGAAATCATTCATCCTATATGTACAGAGTAAACAAAAATCAAATAAATAATTAGAAAGATGGATTGGAAAAAAAAAAATACATAAACAAGACAAAAAATAAAATAATAATTACAACCTTGACCGAATTCACACCTATAACATTAAGTAACATAAAGTGTTATTTTACCTGTTTAATAATGTTGTGTGTATGTGATGTTCATAATAGTTTCATCAGCTTAATGATGAAGTTAAATCATAAACCATATAGTTTAATCATAATGGTGGTATCTCGATGATGCTGGAGAAGAGATTGAAGCAGATTATGAATTGTTCTTTAAGATTCGTTTATGGCACGTTGAAGAGGTCTCATGTATCCCATCTTTATACCGAATCAAATTGGCTTTTTCGCCACACCCGTAGACTATACTTCCTTGGATCTATCTTTCCTATACCAAACCATCAACTCCCAACATCCTTCCTATAACTATAATCTCCTGCAGTTCAAACCCTCAATTCATCCACTAGAAACGAGGTCCCGTATGTCCAACCTTTATATCCCTTCCCACAGAACAAAAAAATATGAATGTTCCTTTCTGGCCCGTTCGACCAGTTTCTGGAATTCCCTCCCATCAAACATCCGTCATGCTTCCTCCCTCTCTAAATTCAAATACCATCTCTTTCATTACCTTTTAGCATCCCAAAATGACGCTACCTGACAATGTAATCATTTTTAATAAAATTGTATTCAATTTTCTTATTATTTTTATTTCTAGAAGTATTCATTTATGATTTTTCATTTTTTTTTTTATTCTTGAAATTTTCTTTTGTTTCAATCGTCATAGTATTTTTTATATAGTAATTAGAAGACTTTGTTTCTTATTTTTGTAGTATATTATTTTCATTTATGTTTTAATTAGTTTATCTTTTATTAATTCTTAGCCAATTAAAGATCCTTTATTATTGTAAAGCTTATGTTATTCTTAGAAGACTAAATATCAGAATAATGTAAATATTCATTTTTTTTTTCTTCTTTTTGTTTTATATTTAAACTCATTTATTTTCCATTTTGTTCAACACAATTATTTTCTGGGGATTGTTTTTATTTTAATTTTATTTGTTTATTTTATTTTGTATTGTGTATAAATTTATCCATAATTGTAAATATTAGTTAATTATGTTTATTTGTCTGTTGGCCAGACATGTATATTTTAAACTGTGCAAATTTATTATTCTCAAGGGACACTGTTCCAGAATAAAATTTATTTTCTATTCCAATTATATATTTTTTTAAATTAATGATCTATTTAAATTAACACAATTTTTATTAATATTCTATAAAAACAGTGCTATACAGTTACTCTCGATTATTTTTATAATGATGATTTTTTTCTGATAAATATGACTTAAATGCAAATAACTTGTGGTTCATTAAAAGGTAAAAGGTATGTAATATTTATTTAAAAAAATATATATCTAAATAGCATCACAATCTAATCATTTTCATAATACACCTTAAGAAAAATATAGGTTTATTCACATGTCTAACCCAATATGGAATTTTTTTTTAAATTATGTTGATTTATATTTGTAAGGGCATTTTTTATATAAATGAATTTGTTTTTTAGCAACGTATTAACGATCGAATTTGAAAGCGTTATCTATATTCCTGAACATTGGCATTCAAAATCACGTATCACTAGATATAGAAACATACCTACCAGCCTTCTGCTTAACTTGCCCTATAAAGGATTTTTTAATGTCTGGGCTGAAGTTGATATTAAAATATCCTAGCATGAAGTTGACCTTGATTCTCTCTGCTTAATCCTATGCTGAAAGATTTTTTTATTTTTTGCTATCTTAAATTCTATTATTACATACAAAAATTTACATTATATTCCAGAACTAATGAAATGTAAGTTTTCGGGATAATTTTTTTTTTTATTTGATGTTTGATGATTTGAAGTAAAACGCTAAACATGTGAGCCATCATCATGGCTGCAAACAATCAGAAAACAATTTTTTCCACCTCTCTGTTTATTGCCAATTTATAATTAGTTTTGATTTCTTAGTCGTCATCATTTTTTTTATATTTGTGTTTGTTCATTATTTTATTTTGTAATTGCCATCATTTCTAGATTGATTAGTTTCATTGTCGTACTACATTGATATCACTTTTATTTTCTAATTATTTGCAGCCCTGATAATGGCTCTCATGTTTAAGCCGAAACGTTGGCAATAATTAAAATATTGTTTACTCGAATAACTCCTGATTATTTCCACCTATTATAATTTAAACAGTCTACCATACATCTTTGATATGTTTAAATTATAATTATGTTTTCATTTTATTCGCAGTTGTGGATTACACTAATGTTTTCTAAAATGTATCTTCCTTAGATGACTTGGTCATCTACAAAACATAGCTTTTCTTTCCTTTCTTATCCATCTATTATGTATCCCCCAACTGTGGGTTTGCCACCCTTGCTCTAACCAGTAGTTCCCCCGGTGAACTAGAACTAACCGGTTGGTTACTAACCACAACCTAGCGGAGCCCCGAAGAGGTTGGATTGGTGAGCCATATGGCTACACACCTGGGCTGATCTCTCCACAACACGCTATTGTTTTCTGCTAATTGCTTTATCATCCATATTTTTAAACTATAATTGTACTTGTTTTGTTTTTTTGCAAGTTTTAATTTTTTTTTTTAACTCACATAAAATAAAATTATGAGTATAAAAATAATTGTGGAGATAGGATCATCCATATGTAATGATCCATTGCGTTGCTACTTTTTTATATCCTCATCACAGAAAAATAAAAAGTTTTTCCTAGTAACTTTTATTTATTTATTTTTTAAATTAATTTATTTTTACATCCACACCTGTCGCTCAGTCCGTGACAATAAGCGGATTTGATAACAATTGATATAAAGGGCATGTCAGGCATGAGGGAGGTCGATACCCATTGGCATCTACTCCTAACTTGAATTTAAAAGAGTTAACTTAAGGAGATCTCTTAGCCAGCTTCTTTGAATATTTTCTGACATATCTGTCGTGGCCATGTTTTTATGAGTCTGTTAGTATGCCCGGTTTGTACAAAGTATGAAGTCAGAATTTGATCTTGTACCTTCTTACATTCGTATGTGTAAATCTGTATGTAAAGTTTTGTTACTGACGTACCATGGGGAACGAGTGATGAGTCTTAAAGTTTTTGATTGGAAAGTTTGGATTTTTTTTTAATCTGTATCTGTTCTATAATATTTATGGTGTTTTCTGATATTTTCCGGCTCTTGTAATCATGAGGTTAAAGTAACTTGGGATAGCTATATCAATGATTCTAGCCATTTAGAAACTAAATATCCAGATGATTGTGCGACACTCTGTGGTCTCTAATAATTTTTCATCCCACTAGACCTTAACTAATTATTTTTTTTTCTAAAAGTTTTTCTGGGTTATAGCGATAATAGGGTATCCTCTTCATCACCCAACAATCCCAGAGCTCTGCACAAAATTGTATGGTATATTTTGCCAATATTATTATATCTCATCAAATAATCCGTCCCTGCCAAAGTCTCACAACTACATGTTAAATAGACTCGTGGGTCTTGAAGCAAAGGTGACATTTATCATTTACCATGTTTTCCTTCATTATGTGCCTCCTGTATCCTCTCTTTGAAACTGCCCGGTCCTATATAGCAGCAAAGAACTTCTCCACTAAACAGTTGACCCGTTCCCAACCAGAACGGAAAGTTCTCATGCTCATACAGGTGATGATAAAACCGTGTATGCATAAATGCAGATGATGTTTTACTCTATTATTATTAGTTTGAATATTCAATTTAGCTCAATACAAACTATTCAATTCTGTTACTTTCATTAACTATTATATTGTGATTTTCAGTAACTCTTATATTGCAATTTATAATCTTTTCTGTTATTTCTTACTGATAGTGGAAAATGTTTCGACTATTAACAACCTTCCCTCACAAATAAAAAAAGTTGTCATTTGCACGTCACCGCAAATCGTCACGTTGCAAATTATTACACAATGATTTATTACTCCTAATAATTGCTTTACGTGTTTATATTTTTATCATATTATATTATATATATATAATATTATATATATATATATATATATATATATGAAGACAATCAACTTATATGTTTGTATTCAAGTAATCAAGTACTTGAATACAATAATAATCAAAGATTTTAATCAAGAACAACCAGATATTCTGACTCAATCATGACTGCTAAGTTCAAAACTTAATATCTTCACTAATTCTTTACTAATTTAAATGACCATATGTTTTGCTTTGTAAGGAATTTAATTCTCCATTGAACAGGAGCAATCAAAATTTATCTAAGGTAATGTTTTGAAACACATATTAAACCTCAAATGTTAAGAGAGGTTATTTATTCATGTTTCTTTTTTGGCCAATTACATAGATTCAATATAAAAAAAAATGAAATAACATAGCAAATACTATACTATTATGTAATATTTAGGTACCTTATTTATCAATAGCTATTCAGCACTATCCATCTAGTCGAATCTTTTAACAATCCTAGAGGCAGAGCCGTAGAGGCAACCAAGCAACCAACGAACAAAATAATTAGTGCTTGCTAATGTAAAATTTCATAAATAGCTATTTTTCTGCTATCCATGTTTTACTTCAATATTTAACCCTGAATTGATCCTTTAACCATTGGAAAACTTCTAGACTTTTTACTTCTAGAAAAAAGTTCTTCTTTCCAAAAAAAAAAAAAAAAAAAAAAAAAAAAAAAAAAAAAAAAAAAAAAAAATACTACCCTCGGATATGACCCTATTCAGTAGAAGTGGCCACTATACCTTAGACAGGCTGATTACACAGTTGGCCCTCAGCTAGTGCGTGTATTTTCTGATTTAAATAATTACTAACCCACATGAAACAGATTTAATCAAATCCTATCAATTAAATGTAATTGTGTTGGCTCAATTATGAATTAAACATGGGCTAATTAACATACATATTTGATTGGAAACATAGCGTTTCTGCCAATCATTTCTGACAGCCACGTTGGAATATGTCACCCGGAGCAGTGGGTCTGACAGCATCCCCTACAATAATTAATTTATGGTGAAGTAGTTAGTAGTAGTTAATTACTACAAACTTCGTAATATAGTGATCCTAGATGTGGAAAGTTTTGTGTGACACTTAGATTATGTTATCGCACCTCCTATTTCGTTAAATTTATTAAGAAAGTTCAATTACACTATCTATGTTACTCATCAGTGTTTCGCAACAAAGTGGTCTTGATTCGCGAGATGTATGAGAAAATATTTTAAAATTATTTTTATGAAAAATATTTGCAAAACATGGCTAGTTACTCGTAACTCAAAAAAAATTGTTTGTTTGTTTATTTAACGTCACTTTATGCTACTGTGGCTAATCGGTAGATACCACAGTGGGAGTCCTAAATTTTGTCTATCCAGGTTTAATTAGGACAGGGATCTTTAACGAATACCTGACATCAGGACAGGCTCGGGACTAACTTTTTACGTCCCCTCCGAAGGACTTCATAACTAAGGATTTTTCACTCCCTTTAAAAAATCTTAGGAACACCTGAGGATTCGAACCCGTGACCTTTAGCATAGAAGGCCTTTATGATAGCCACCCTGCTGCAGGTGATCCCCATAATTTATTTAACCAATATTTTGATCAAAGGATCTACTTTTAACCCAAGTATGTTACCCAAGTTGAAGTTTGGGATGATCATGCGTGAATATTGAACGAACCACAACCGTGAATATGAGAAACAAGAATGTACCAAAGCTGCAGAAGAGAGTAATCCACAAGGACGGGAAAGCATACTACTCTAGAATGACATTATTTCCACAGGTGATCCCTCAGACAAATTAAATTGCAATCTAAGAAGTTAGTGATTTTTTTTTTTTCAAAGCCCCTTGCGGTTTGGGTTTGAAAACCCCAGGATTAGTAGGATTGTGGGGGATATCTTTTACTGTACATAATGTAAGTGATAGTGAATAGGTATCTATATTGTAATACTAAATTCTATTAATGCCCTAAAAGCGATGATTCGCGGATCGTTGTTGGTTTAAGAGCCTATGTCTTGCATAAACTATCTTTAACAATTTATTTCAATCGTGGTCTCTTTATGGTTAGTTTATTATTTCAAGAAAAAAAGGTTGATGTTTGCTTAATGCGCATGAAAACTAAAACGATGATTTCCAAATCGATACTATTGTCTATTAAGAAATATTCAGAAATATTTTATTGAATCGATTTACTTGATTATTTTATTTTATTTATTTTTAATAATGTTTTAATATGCTTTCCATCCATAATTTGCTTTCCTTCCATAATATGCTTTTCATTTATTTATTTATTCTGTTAATTCAGTCGGGGGCGACCCTAGGATATGGAGACCTTCCTGGGGCAGACCCAGCCTCTATAATGTGGGTACCCAAAAACCTGGCGGCTGAGCGTGATTAAGGCCTTATCACCTCATTGCACTGCCGTTGGCCTAGAAACAGTACGAATCTCTATATGTACTGAGCCAAAGACCCTCCATGGGTTATAGTGGTACAGGTTTTTTTTTTTTTTTTTTTTTTTTTTTTTTTTTTTTTTTTTTTAATTTGCTTTAAATTGATATTAAATATGAACTCAGTTCCTTTGGAACTTTGGAAATAATTGTATTATAATTTTCAAACATATTCTTCAAGAACTTTCTGTGTTCTTTCGATGAAATCGGATGAGGTTTTTAATAAACCCTTTATATAAATGCTACGACGATTCAGGGAGTCTTTGCTGTTGTAATGGTGGGATGAAGTGGTCCGCTGAGATTTTCTGTTGGAAACAATTGCTACACATAATATTCCGTAAATTATAATTTATGATTAAAAAAATTGTTTTGTATATTTCAATTTAATCCTCTCTGTGTTTATAAAATCATATATACTTGATCAATAATGTTTACATATTCTATAAAAGGATTAGTGAATTAGGGGATGCTTTATAAATCACTTTCAACCGATATTTCTTATGTTTAAGTGGTATTTTGCTTGCTCAAAATGGAAGAGGGAAAAATTATTTTAGTCACTTAATGGTTTTTTATTTCCGAAAAAGAAAAACCGCTGCACAGACGGTTACCGAAATTTGCAGTGTGTACGGTGTAAGGTAAAATGAGCCAAACAGAACTATGAACATAAAAGATCACAATTACAGCATTTAACATGTAATTGTACAATATGTGACATTCTCAACCTTAAAACTCTTCAATATGTTCCATGGCAACTGCGTTGTAAGACAATGCCTGCTTATCACATTTTATAGAGATTTCAAAATTGTAATTTTTGGATATAATTTTACTATAATTGTACTGTTACAACCTTGTGTTTATGGTTCACATTATTTATTAGGAATTATTACCGTTTAGATCTAAAAAAGTATGGCAGTTCTAAAAATAGAATTTGCTAAATCCTGAGTGTTTCATTTATATGGTTATCAATAATTGTTTTAATTTTATTCCTAAAATATAAATAGCCCCTCGTTGTTGGAACATTAAAGTGGTAATTTTTATATCATAACATCTTACGTTGGTCGCTTTTATACTCTATTTTTCAATATCACTTTCTGAAAACTAGCAACTTTTCTAATATCCAACTATGCTGAAGTGACTTTAACTTTTTTTTTTCTTTTTTGTCTATTCCTAATGCAACAGCTGATTCCGACTGAAATGAGTGAAATGATCAGGCTTTTATTACTTCTTAAGATTTAATATTATTTTGTTGGGTAATAATTTTCAAAACTTTTAATTTGGATTTAAATCATACAGAAATAATAATTTTTTAGCAGCTTATACCTTTAATAATAATGGTGGGTTAATACCTCACTTTCTTTTCCTTATTAATTAAAATTTTCAAAATGATCTTTTTTTTTTTTTTGTGAAGTAATCATAATGTTAAATATTTAATTTCGCTATTAACAACAGTTCAGTCCATATTATTATTCACTTTTACTTATATTTTTTATTTGAATTTACGACACTGCATTGCACTTAATTTTTTATAAATACTCAAAAGAGTACACATTGACTTCCATTTCTCACTTAATCACTTTATTTCATAAGCTTTTCATATTTGTCGACGTTTCGGGGCTGTTTCCCTATTTTCAAGACTTATTTTTTTCATTATATAATTGCTATTTCATATATCAACCATCATTTTATTTCATAACACACTGCTATTTGTACTTATTGGTGTTCATTGACTCACTGTTTATATTGTTTAAAAAAAATAAATAAATAATAGAAACAGTGAGTCAATGAACACCAATTAGGACAAATAGCAGTGTGCTATGAAATAAAATTATGGGTGATATATGAAATAGCAATTATATAATGAAAAAAATAAGTCTTGAAAATGGGGAAACAGCCCCGAAACGTCGACAAATATGAAAAGCTTATGAAATAAAGTGATTAAGTGAGAAATGGAAGTCAATGTGTACTCTTTTAAGTGTGTATATTAAGAAAAACTTCCGAAAAAATTAAAAAAGAAAAGAAATTAATTTTTTATGTTTATCGAATGTCATACTATAAAATTTTGATAGAAATTTAAAGAAGTATAATAAAAGTAGAATATCGATTTTCCATTCCGTTTAAGTGGGGGAAAAAAACATAGATGTATTTGGGAAATTATTATAAAACTAAACTAATTAATTATATATAGTAAATTTTTTTTTTTTATCTCTCTCGAAGTATATCGTAATATTGAATAATAAAATACACTTTTTGAAATGCAAATTATATTTTTATTTTATATTGGTATGATTACGTTTCATGACGTTCATTTATTTGTTACTTCTTTATTTATTTTAATTTTAGTTATTTTTTTGTAGATATGTGTATTTATTTGTTTTGTATTTTTAAGTAGTTTAAAATTATCATTGTTTGTCTGTAATATTGTATAAATGTGGTCTCATATCATTCATGATTAGTAATGTTTATATCGAAAACAATTATAACAATATAGCAAAAAGTATTATTAACATTACTAAACATGTATAGATAGAAATTTTAATTTTCATTACGTGATCACTTATTCAGTACCACATAGATATTAGTAAAATCGAGAAATTTTGAAGATTGAATGTCAGGTTGTAATCGAAAACTGTGCTAAAAGTTATGGCTTATTAATTTAGATGGTAGGAACCATCTCTCTACGAAATGATAAATAATTTATGTAACACAATTGATCCACCAACATGCCGAGAGATAATGATAGCAATTGACGGAACAGATGTCATTACAAAGTGCTGGTGAGCTCAGGTGATGGGGATCATGTTTTGGTTGATAAATAATTCTCAATAAATTACGTGACGATAGAACAGATAGATGAGTCACACGTATAGAGTGACTTGCATGCACGGTGTTGAATTATATGATAGAAAATTTATATTATACTTTTAAATAATTTTTTTGGAGTACAAGGTTTAAGTACAAACAACAAAGTTTTAGTTATTTAAAACTTTATTATATTATAATACATTTCTGCGGTTTCACAAATGTACACTTTATTATTATATAGATACATTAGTAAACAATACAATACAAGGTAATTGTTTATGGTTTAATAAATACAGCACATTGGATTCTTATCAAATATTATTTGTAACCATTATTATGTACAGTGACAAATTATTTGATTTAGAAAGCAACAAAGCTAGACACAACCCTAGAATGTCCATAAATACCGTCTTAAAATGTATGTTTAATATATATCTTCAAGTATAAAAATATAAAAATATTTATATATTATTCAACAATAAATATAAACTCATAACAAAATCAATACACTACTTAAGATGAGCGGGGCTTATAATAAATTGATATCACTTCCCAGGAAGTACACCGTTTTGGTATAGCCCAGAAAAAATTATAGCCGATAATACTATTTGGATATTAATACAAGCTGGGTATATAATGTAATGATAAGCTGTTTGGTAACTGTCAATAAATACCTCGGATCGCCATATCAGCCTCCAGATGAGAGTGCCCAGAGTCCACTTAGACCCAGCCACCTCCCTTTCCCTTGTGAAGGTGCCCATGCGCCTCCTGGCCCTTGTGCCCTCCTGCCTTGTGGAATCCTTCGTTGTGACCCTCCGCAGCCTTGTGCCCTGCGTGCCCGGCGTGTCCTTTGCTGCTCTCGTATGTGTGTCCTTCCTTCTTCTCTCCTTCGACTCCTTTGACCGCATCCTTGTAGCCTGAGTCCAAGTGTCCTTTCTTAGATTCTCCTCCTTTGGCTTGTTGGTGTCCTCCTTCTTCATGTGCCTTGACTTTTTCGTGACCGGCATCGTGTTCTTCGTCATAGAAAACTTCGTCTTTCTTGTACTCATCTTTGTGGTGAACAGTTCTGAAGCCTGAAGTCTTGTGTCCCTTCTTGTGTCCCTTGGAGTGTGACTTTTCTTTGCCCTTGGCTCCTTTGTGATGTGCATGTCCCTTGTGGTATGAGTTATGCTCATCGAGATGGCCCTTTTTCACTCCTACTTCTTCCTTCTTGCCGCCCTTGTTGTGTCATGACCATGTTTTTCTACATGCCCTTTGTCGTAATGCTCCTTGCTCTTATGACCTTTGGCACCTTTCTGTCCTTTGGCATATTGATCTCCGTGACTGTATCCATGCCCGTCTTTCTTAGCATAGTTGAGATGGACGCCATGCCCATGTGGTCCATCTGCGACTCCAATGACTCCGATGCCTGGTCCACCGGGTCCAACTGGGATCACACCTGGACCTCCGTGGCCAAGAGGTCCATGAAGACCTCCAGAATGAAGTCCGCCGATATCATGTCCGACTGGTTCTAGAATGGGATGCTCTTCATAGGCGTCGTCGTAGCTGTCATCATCGTCATCAGTGGCTTCTTCTATGTCAGATACATACTGGAACCTTCAGCGTCCAAAGCGTGGTCAGCGTTTTTGGAATCGGCGATTGGAAGAGGTTCAGATTCGACATTCGAAGTTTTGGCTGATCGGAACCTACTACCTGATGGAACCTGTCGGACTGGAGCTGCTTCACTCTCGGCTGGGACGTGGATTGCTGGTTTCAGGTAACCTCTTCTGTAGGTCTGTTCATCGTCGTATTCTGATTCTGATCGAGGCTTTGAGACTCTGCTAGACACAACTTTGGAAGGTTTATAAGAGTTGTCGTAAGAACTCACTTTGCTGAAGCTCTTAGAGTTTCCATCACTGTAGGTGGATTTCTCTTCGTTTTCTACGTATTGGCCACTATTGTCTGGAAATCTGACCGACTTGGACCTCAACAGTTGTTGTTGCTTTGGAACACTCCTTTCTTCTGTCTCACTGTGGACCGATCTACCCTCTGGTGCCAACCTGATACCTGACTTCTGTGGGATGTCGTACTCATTGATGGGTTTCGCTTTGTAGATCGGCACAGGGTTATCATTTCGGTTGCTATAACTAGTTACCACTTGCACATTACCGTCACTATCCATGAATTTCTGAACCGTCTTGACTGGGAAGTTGACTTCGGTCGGTCCGACATCATCCTAAAGCCCTAACTTGTTGATAGTTAGCTGATCCACGTGAGGGTTGCCTGAAGTTGTAAAGATTGGCCGATTGGACGACTTGTTGATCGTCCTGCTGTGCTGGGGGCACTGCAGCTGCTGAAGTGATCACTAGGAGTAACACAAACATTTCTGATGCTAGATCGGTGGTGGCAGGCACTTTTATCTAGCTGAAGGAGGCGTTTAAAACTCTATTAGTGGGGATATGTGGCAATAGCGTTTCGGTGGGGGACCGCCACGGCAACACATGCTGAAGAAAGCGTGGCGCCCCCGCGACATTGACACAATCTCGTAACCAATTGCCCATGAACCATCCCCTACCGGCTCCCGAGCTTCTCCTTCTGATTATTCAGACTCTTAGAGATTTTCCAAGAATTATAAGTCCTGAAACTTAAACGACTATATAATATAGAAGTGTAGATTAGGTTATAATTAGTACTGACTTTATATAAAGATAAACCTAATATAAATCTTCTACTTTGAAATTATTAGTATCGATATTAAAATTTAATTATTTTTATATACCCATCTACAATATCCTTATATCTTCAGGAATATATGCCACACAAGTGATGGGTTTTTATTTTTGTTGGTGAAATAAATCACTGAATCTAGGATTAGGGTCGACTAGCTAATAGTTTCTATAACTAATCTAATTTAAAGATAAAATTTAGGAACTTAAAAAAGTTTATAATTTGAGGATGAAAGGGACTAAAGTATTTGTTTTCAATCGTGGTATAGTCTAGATTTAAATTTGATAAAGTTATCTTAAATGTAACTATATTGTCATCAATTTTAACATATATTTTTACGTCCATTTACCTATATATGAGATACAGGTAGAATTTAGAATTCAAGTTTTAAACGATAATGCACACTCTAGGATATTCGGGGTTCAACAAATAACCGCGTCGTGCGAAAAGTCAGTGTGTGTGCTTGTGGTTGTTTAGTATGATGCTAGAAGTCGTAGAAAATTTAATATTTAAGCCAGCATACTCCCGAGATGTTACACCAACTTTTACACCGAAATCAGTTGACCGGAAGTGCTACTATTTACCATAAATTTTGCTTAGTTCTTATCTTTAAATATGAATCTTTATTTGTATAATGAATCTTTAAAGATGAGGTTAAATGTAATACCTTCAGGATAAAAAAAAAAAAGTAACTAATTAAATGTGTGATTTTAAGATATTAATTTATTTTGTATATATATATTAATTAAATAATGATTAAACTTCAGCTATGCTTTTACTTTTATTGTATCTTTTGGCTGTCATGTTCGGTATCCCCTTCATTCGTTAAAATTGTTTCAAACAAAGGTCTGTTTTTCTATGTTCAAAGGCTTATATAAAGTTAATAATAAAGATAAACTGGTTTATTTAGCTTCAAAAATAAAGTGCAGTGATTTATCCAATAATTTATTACATTTATTATAAGAAAATTGTTTGTAGTCTTTTTTCATTGTGAAGGTAAAAATGACGATGTTTAAAGAAGGATGGGGCCTGGCCTACACGTGGTCAAGGAACTATAGTGACTATAAAATCCGTTTGGATCCAGATCAGACGAATCGGGGCCAGTGTTAAGGCTGTCACAGCGACATAATAGAACAGATCTTACACGGACCGATTCGCCAATTTCTTTAGTTCCTACATCGATCTGTACCTGCTCTATATTTCCTATAATGCCACGACTTCACATCGTCTAGTGAGAACTCTGCTGTAGAACTGTTGTAAAATCGATTGTCTCTGAAGTGATTGGATATGTAAATAATCACAATCACTAGTTAAGATTCCATCATTTTTCTTCCGTGTGTACTATTTTTCAACAGATATCTGGTTGAAGAATAGCAGAATAGGTTTATTTTTAAATTTTAACTTTATAAGATGGTTCGTGAGTGACATAACATCTCTATTAATACTTACTCATGCAAACTGTCAAATAACACATAAAGACTAACCATAGCAAGCTA
Organism: Piezodorus guildinii; assembly: GCA_023052935.1. Classification (NCBI taxonomy): domain Eukaryota; kingdom Metazoa; phylum Arthropoda; class Insecta; order Hemiptera; family Pentatomidae; genus Piezodorus; species Piezodorus guildinii. The sequence continues at coordinate 52,783,129 of CM041292.1, forward strand.
TAAGGACACCTTAATAATCATGTACAAGACATTGCCCTAAAAAATGGGCAAGATCTGAAGAAGGCTGAGGAGTTGGACGAATGACCTCCTTGTATAACTTGAATCAAGAGTAATAATCAAGAGTAATAATATGTCCTATTATTATTGTATCGTATTATTTTATATCTCATTCGTTAATAAGAAAAATATAATAAGTATAATAAGAAAAATAAATTGGAGCTGAGCACAACAATATTAAATTGTTTTATTTTATAAAGAAGATGGCCTCGAGATCTACTTACTTAAATAAATATCGAAGTTCTACCGCCGGATTTGTTTCTTCACAAGCCCTTTCAAGCCCTTTATTATAATTCAACATTTTTACCTGTATATGTTATATACAGTTGTAAAATTCAATAAAATATATATTTAAAAAAATGTTTATGTATATTTTTTTTAACTATACGCCCGAAAGGATACAGCAACTTTTTTATAAAAATCGGCGAACCAGAAGAGTTTTGCACTTTTTTACGATTTTCTTAAGAAAACGGCTCTGACGATTTTAGTCAAATCGCTATATTGATGTAAAATTTAATGGGTTTTACTATCATTTAGGTTTCATTCTGATTGAAATAGCCTGACAGGGCTTAAATGCCAATATTTAATTTTTTAGTTTTTTTACCTTAAGTACCTTTAATTTTATAGATTGGAAAATATTGACCATATTGTCTTGTTAGCATTGATAAAAAACGGGTAAATATATAAGTTGGATGAATTCTGCATCCATTTTTGCTCCCAGTAAACTGCTATTTTCTACAAAACATTAGAGTTTCTTTGATTAATTAAAATTTCAAATATAAGATAAACTGATCTTCTGTAAGGTTTCTTACAAATCTTCTGACAGTTTTCGAATTACTATGATTATAATTCCCAATTAATAATTAAAATAACTTGATTACAGAAATCTTTAGTTTTTATATTTACTATTTAATTTTAAATTACAATTAAACTATAAGAAAATTTATAATAATAAATAAACTACTTTTTAAGCATCTAACTCAAGTAACTATTTTTACTAAGGATCATTTCATATTTAATACATGTCTTATGCATTGTACAAATTCCTAATACATAAAGGCCTTATAATATTTTACTAATGAAAAAAATTGAAATTAGAGGAATTCTTGATGGAGAAAAATTTGTCGAAATATTTGATTTTATGTAGTTCATACTTTTTATTATAATCTGAGTTATTTGTATTATTTTATTTTATATATCTTGCATGAAATATTATTTTTATATAATAATTATGAAATTGAAAATCAACAATTAAGTTCAAAAGAACAAAATTTATTTTCTATATAATTAATTTTTAATACAAAGAATTATTTTATATAACTTTTATTTTGAAAACTAGAAGAATCAATTGTACATCATCATTAAACGCAATAATAATTAATTAGAATTGAAAAATAGCCTATGATAATATATTTCCACTTGTACTATTTATTTATATGCTTAATTAAAACAATAAAGGCATTAATTTTGAATAAATGTAATTGAAAAGAAAAAAAAGATTTCGCAGTCGGTAGGACTCGAACCTACGCTCCCAGAGGGAATCTGATTTCTAGTCAGACGCCTTAACCACTCGGCCACGACTGCTTGTTATCAGGACTCGCGTTTTTTTTACCATGTAGGTTAAAATTAATTGTTTAAAATATTTTTATCCATATATTATGTTTTGTATCATCAAATTTTAAGACATTTATTTCAATGACTAGTTTAAGTAAAAATAAAGTTTTGTTTTGCATAATTTCCGTAAAATATAACACTTAATAAGAAAAAAAGATTTAAATTAAAGATTTAAGTGGATATAAATCAAATATAGAAATATGATAAAAATTTAAAGAGGACCTTTGTTGATGTTTGCATTATCGTAGCATTTATTCTACCCCGAATTTCTTGTAAATTTATATAATATAATAAACGTTTACCCATTAATGTTCATTTATTATTTTTCTGGACAGAGCCTCCCTACATAAAAGATAAAAAATCATAAAATATAGAAGAAAATGCAAAACAATTTTTGCTCACCTAATAAATTTCACTACAATCCTCGTAGCTATTATAGAAAAAAAAACTGATTACACTTTAAAATTATCCACATGTCAATGAATTTATTTAAATAATAATGAAAAATCGACCATTTATATCATCAAAAATAATGAAATCTGAAGTATCAATTATAAACTGTGCATCAATTGAAAATAAAATATGATTAGTTATAAATAGAGACTAGATTTTTATGTTTTTTCTAATTCTATTCTCTTGGGTGTATCAGCTTCAAACCCGATCGGCTATTAGATTCATCTACAATGGAATATCATATTACAATTTAATAAAGGGGTAACCTGTAGTGTAGTAACAGGTTTTTATGTACAATGTCGCGGATTCAAACGTGGCAGATGACCCTCGAATTTTTAATGAGAGTAGAAAATCCTGAGTTATTTCGCTCTTCAGATGGGACGTAAAAAGGTGGTCCTAATGATGAGGCTTTGCGATGTCAGTTACTCGTTAAAGATCCCTATACTAATTAAACTTGGATAGACAAAATTTAAGACTCCCACTGTAGCATCGTACGATTAGCCACGGTAGCATAAAAGACGTTGATTAACATACAATTTATACCACAATATCACAAGTTTTGGTCTATTTGGTTTAAATTCCTTCCTATAGATCGGCCACTGCATGTTACAAGTTATTTTCATAAAGAGTTTAATATAACAAAGCTTCTTTGATTTAGACACTTTAAGCTTAATAATTCTCGTTTTGAATTTTTCTTGCACGATTTCGCAAATTCGGAGATAATTACTGAACGTTTTTGCTCAGTGTTCGGTTTTTTACTGCACTAAATAAAATTGTACAAATTTATTTTTGTAATATTTTTTAATTCTGAATTTCAATTGCGTTTTCTTTTAATATAATGTTTACAAATATGCAATATTTTTCATCAGCGTCACCTAAGTTGAGCTAATGATTCGTATCCTATTACGAAGATACCCCCTTTAACGATTAACACGGTCAAGCGACTCAATTAATGGAAATTTTTAATCGAAGCCAGGGGACAGTGTAATGGGTTTTTAAATGCGTTAGGAGATCTCGCTTGGGCATGTCAAGTTAAATCTCTGCCTGGGGCCTCAGGAGGGCAAACTTTAGGGTTAGGGAATATTTAAATCAATCTTTAACAAATAAACAACAATATCTATTTGTAATTTTATGTGTAACGTAATGTAACAATTTTCTTTCTATAATTTTGTGATAATAGTGAGAGGTACAATTATAGTATTTCTGCATGCACTTTTGTTTAATATTATATTGTCATACATGTATGTACTATTACCGTTGTATTTACTAATTTATAAATAATGTAAGTAGTAGTTTTATGTCGTTCAAGTAATCGTATTTACTACTTTTATAAATAATATAAGTATAAATTTAAGTTTGTTTTTGTAATGCTGGTATTTTTATGCCAGACACAAGACTCTGTTTTTGTACTTTACTGATATCATTAAGGGACAGAAGGTCAAGAATAAAATTTACTTTTCTTTCTTATGTATATAATGGATATATCTCTCAACAGACAATGTCAAAATTTTAATACTTGGATATACAATAATTGAAACACATCTATAACCACATGATAATGATTTCTCATATCTTTAATACTTATTGCTCTGTAAGAGTTTAGCAGATTGTATTATTTCTGAATAATTTAATTTTAAAGAAACATAATATTGCAAATTTAAAAATATTAAAAACTAGTTCATTCAAGGCAAAATATTCATCCCTTGATCCCTATGGTGATCAATTGACCATGTAAATTCTCAAAGGAGCTCATTTTTTCATGTAGCTAAGAGGGAAGGTCAATAGCTGCTTTATGCAATTTTGAAGTTATTATTCTTCATGATTAAATGAGCCAAAACTTTAAACGTTAATTAATATCTAAAACATAAATTTAAGGACACATTTCTCCTTCTTCAAAAATCGGGTAAAACCTGTTAGACATGCGTGATGTTGGTCAATACACCTTACAACAATGAAATCCAAACACAACAATCCAGTCATTACTGTAGCCCTTTCATGGGTTGTTGTAAATGCCTTTAAACAGTATTTCTTTGACAATTAGAGATTTATTCATTATAATAATAATAATAATAATAATAATAATAATAATAAAAGAATAATCGCGACATCATTTTATATAAAGAGAGATAATCAGACTTTTATAAATTTAAAATAAAAATATTTTTCTGCGAATGTTAAGCTAAAAAGTTTAAAAGACTGTTCACGAATATTTTGGGAATGTATTTTTAATATAAAACTTCTCAAAAACTATTTTCCTAATTTCAATTTATTGTTTTTTTAAATTGGTATATTGTAATAAGATTTTTTTTATAATTTGCCAACTATAATTGGGTTCTTGGCCTCTTGGTATATGGTGTTAAAGAAAATAATAATAAAATTTAAAAAATCATTAATAAAATAATAATAATTGACGAAGAAAATAATATTGTATGTAACCTCTCTTAAGAACTCCACACCTTGGCTGGATGAAATTCGAAAGAACTTCAATGGTGTGAACAAAAGACTAACCAACCATTTTAGAAAAGAAAGACGCCTTCAGACAAAGTAGACAATTGGGAGGTTGTATCAGAGCAAACAAAACCAGTGAGGACCAAAGTGGTCGGATGAGCGCTAACATGCTTTTACGGAAAGAATGAAAGCTTTTTTAAGAACAAGAACTTAAAACGAAAACTGACCGATATAGCTGCTTAATGTTTTTCGTTCTGGGGAGAATTCGCTATTATTTTAGTAATAAAAGAAAAACCGCGACGTCATTTTATATAGAAAGGGATAATCAGATTCTTGTAAATACAAAAATATTTTTTTCTGGAAAACTATGCTAAAAAGTTTGAAAGACTTTGACTAGTATTTTGAGAATGTAATGAGATAGGACACGCGACAGAGGACTCAGTGGCATATAGGCGAAGACTCAATAATTCATCGACGGCACATGCCAGAGGGATCATCACCAAATGGTCCGGGCCATTTTAATTGTAGTCATTTTATTATTCAGGAAGGAAGAGCACATGGTTCGCAATTAGAGGCTCGCGGGTAGCATTAGCTTTCATCTAGTAGTCTGTCTATGGGGCGGGGGAGGCTGACTACGATAGGCAAATTAGTTGCTGGTACTACGGGCGGCAACTGACGTCCGCTCTATGAGCACTTCATAGCCTTCCCTAGTTATGGCTCTTCATTAGGTGATTGTATGATTGTTCCCATCGGGGAGTGTTAGGATCAACAGATCGGGGTAACGTTGTTGGTTTTCATCTGTCAAATTAATTGAAATAACACTATGCATTGATAAGGTAAATGCTCAGCTCTTGAAACTAAGGGTTTAAGAATCTTAATTAGTACCATGATACCAGCACAATTGATTTTTATCTCATAATTTTTCTTTGTTTACTTTTCAATTCCTTGAATAACTTTGTCAACCAAAAATTATTAGTCATTAAATCATCCCTGTGGTGTACACTAAGTACCATAAGAACCTTTTATGCTAAATGTTGTGGGTTCAAATCCTTGTGAATTTTTAAATAGAGTAAAAAATCATTGGTAATGCCGACCATAGGGAACGGAAAATGGTGGTCTCTATTGAGAATGAATAGGTAAAATTTAGGACTCTCCCAAAAATCCTAAACATACGCTATGGACATACGTTTCAAAAAGCCTAATGCTCAAAGTTGAATGCAAAAAGCGCGGTCTTAAAAACGATAGTACCGTGTGATTCCACAATTCAAAAAAATATGAGCATAAAATTCATTAACTGTACCTAATATATGCAGGTAATATACTCTACTCTGGCGATCTCATATAAAAAAGTAATTAAGTACTCAAAGTAATCACACACATACAGTAATGAGTACTGTACTTTGCAGCGAGCATTATATATTATATATTAGGATAGCCCGTGGCTGAGTGGCTAGCGCGCTAGTCTCTCATGCTATAATTTGTGAGTTCGAATCCCAGTCCCGGGGCGGGGCTTTTATAAGGATGTAATTAAATGGGGATTTATTCACATACCCGGGTATGTGAGACCCGTCAGCCAACGGGTGGCCACTCACAAAATTAGGCGTAGGGAGTTATGACCCTACACTACAACGAGATCCCCAGGAGGGCCTACACGGCCTGTCACGCCAGTGGAGGAAAAAAAAAAATATTATATGTTATATTATATATCATATTATATATGTTATATATATTATATATATATATATATATATATATATATATATATATATATATATATATATATATATATATATATATATTATATTATGTTATTTTCCTCGCGCGGATCTCATTACCGCGTATGGGGAGCGTCCCACGGGTGGCGGATGTGGGGATGGTCGGTGGAATTTCCTCGGAAGCTCCTCCCGGCTAAGTCCGATGGACTCGCTGACCAACAATGAGAGCGGCCCCCCAGGCTTGCTGGAGGGTGTGACGTAGGTTCGAACGCCCTACTCACATATTTTAGTTCTCAAAATATCACCAAAAGTCATGGATTCCTCTGAGGTAAAACGCTCATTATCCGGAGGTAAACTAGTCCCCCGTTCGGGTCTCCGGGTGGGGACTGCTTCAGGGAAATCATGGCGCAAGATGAAAATTAGAGATCTAACAATAGGGACGTGGAATGTTAGAAGTTTAAATACGGCAGGTGGGTTAAAGTCGGTCGCGAATGAAGTTAAGGGGTACCATTTAGATATCGTTGCATTACAAGAGGTTCGCTGGCCAGGGGAGGGTTCGTTAACAGAAGGAAAGTATACTATTTGGTACGGGGGGAGCGTCAATTATTGTCTAGGTACCGGGTTTCTAATTAGGAATAGATTTCTTTCCGCATTACGGGACGTACAGTTCTTTAGTGAAAGAATATCGGTTGCTATATTTCAAGGGCGTTGGTTTAAAATCGCGTTTATAAACATTCATTCTCCCACCGAAGACAGTGATGATGAAGTAAAATGCGAATTTTATGATAAACTAGAGTCGGTTTACGATAAGTTACCACGAAATTACATTAAGATAATACTAGGCGACGCGAACGCAAAGGTTGGAAGGGAAGAAGTATATCGTCCTACAATCGGTAAAGAAAGTTTGCACGAATATAGTAATGATAATGGGACCCGACTAATAAACTTTGCCATTTCGAAAAACCTAGTAATCAAAAGTACTACATTTAAACATAAGGATATTCATAAGTATACGTGGACATCGCCGGATGGACAAACACGGAATCAAATCGATCATGTTTTAATACAAAACAGATGGCAAAGTAGCATAATTAACGTGAGATCGTATCGGGGTGCAGAATGCGGTTCTGATCATGAATTAGTAATCGCGAAACTTCGACAAAAACTAAATACAAAAAAGAGAACACCGAACTATATTCGTCCCGAGAATTTTGATTTAGTTAAATTGAACAACCTCGAAATTAGAAAACAATTCGCGATAGAAGTAAAAAATCGGTTCGAAGCTTTGGAATCTTCAGACGAGGAACACAAAGATGTAAACAAACTATGGGAAGGGATCAGGGATAATATTAAAGAGGTCGGTAATTTATGTCTTGGAAAAATTGAAAATAAAAAGAACAAACCTTGGTTCGACAGGGATTGTCAAAATATGTGCGAAAAAAGAAAAACCGCTAAACTGAATTCCTTAAATAATCCAAGCGATAATAATGTGGCTTATTTTCGGTTAGTAAAGAATGAAACTTCAAAACTCTTAAAAAATAAGAAAAGAGAGTATCTTAAAGGCAAAATAATAGAAATAGAAAAACACAGAAACGAACATGACGTAAGAGAGATGTACAAAGGTATAAACAAATCGCGTAAAAGATTTGAACCTCTATTGAATGCGATTAAAGATGCAAATAACAATATAATTGCGGATCCTTCTGAGATATTAAATAAATTTAAACAACACTTTGACGGCATCTTAAATACGGAAAATAATAATCAATCTCCTCTCTCTGAATATCAGAGCGCTGAACCATGGATAGACGCACCGAGTAAAGAGGAAGTCGAAATGGCGATAGGAAAATTAAAACGTTATAAGGCCGCAGGAAATGATAATATCACGAGTGAATTAATCAAGGCGTGTGGAGAAGCGGGCGTTTCCAAAATACATTTTTTAGTTAAAAAGATCTGGGAAACTGAAAAAATGCCCGAGGAATGGAAAGAATCAATACTTATTCCGATTCACAAAAAAGGACCGAGGTCGGATTGTAACAACTTTCGTGGGATCTCTCTTCTCCCAGTATGCTATAAAATATTCTCGTCAATTCTAACTAGTCGAATCACGGAATACGCTGAGGAAATTATCGGAGATTACCAATGTGGTTTTAGGCGGAATCGCTCGACTATTGGCCAAATATTTTCCCTACGTCAAATATTAGAGAAAAAATTGGAATACAACGGTGTAGTCCATCAACTTTATATCGATTTTAAAAAGGCTTATGATTCAATAGACCGTCAGAAGCTATATAACATCATGATTGAACAGGGAATACCTAGAAAGTTAGTAAACCTAGTAGAGATGTGTTTGTCGGAAACATTCCATAAAGTTAGAATCGGTCATAATTACTCCGAGAGATTTGAGGTGCGATCGGGTTTAAAACAGGGTGACTCCCTTTCACCTGTGTTATTTAATATAGCTTTAGAATATGTCATAGAAAAGGTGATGTGTACCGAGAAAGGCTTAAATATGGGTGACAAGATTCCGGTTTTGGGGTATGCCGATGATCTGGTACTGCTAGGTGAAGACACGGAAACCATACAACTAAATACAAGTGTGTTAATAAAAACCGGTAAAGAAATAGGACTCGAAGTAAATACCGATAAAACGAAGTATATGATTAGTAGCAGAAACGATGTCGATCTTGGAGATATTGATGTATCAGGTCATACTTTTGAACACGTAGAGAAATTCAAGTATTTAGGTTCAATTATAACTAGAAAAAATGAAATCCAAGAAGAAATAAAGTCTCGGTTAAAGGTGGGAAATGCGTGTTATTATTCAGTTGCTAAGTTACTTAGTTCGCGGCTTCTATCTAAAAACTTAAAGATTAGAATTTATAAAACTATTATTCTTCCAACGGTTCTTTACGGATGTGAAACGTGGCCGCTTACTTTAAAGGATGAACAGCGGCTTAAGGTTTTCGAAAATAAAGTATTGCGTAAAATATTTGGTCCAAAGAGAGATGAGGCCACTGGGGAGTTTAGAAGGTTGCATAACGCGGAATTGCGGAACTTGCATCCTGTGAATATAATTGAGCTGATTGCATCGCGGAGACTCAAATGGGCGAGTAAAGTTGTTGGGCTCGATGACGAACGGATTCCGAGAAAGTTGGTATTTGCTGATCCGACTGGTAGGCGTCCGAAAGGTAGGCCGAAGCGGAGATGGGAGGATTGCGTTAAGGCTGATCTCGGGAGCTTGGGCTTGAATGGTGAGCATTGGACGAGTCTGTGTAGGCGGAATTTGGTGGTATCGGCATCGAACCTTCGGGTTCGCTAAGCCTATTATTATTATTATTATTATGTTATTTTGATTGCAGTACTTCGTACTTTTTTTTTCTGAGTATTTTCCCATTACTGCTCAAGGGCTATAGAAAAATATACACAAGAAGAAAACTAATTCACTAACCACAATCATAGCAAAACACATTATTTGCATTTGAACATTATTTATAAAATTGAAAGCTTCGATTTGGGTATATTATTTCATTAACGAACTTTTTAATATAACAAGAAAAAATGAAAAAAATCAACCTTTCCTAAATATTTGTAATTTCACGTTTTATCAGAAGTTTAAAAGAAATATAAAATTTAAAAAGAAATTTGTCGTGCCTTTTATCGTAAACTATTTGACTTATTTTATTTTTATATTTCTGATTATTGTTTTTATAATTACAATTATTTTTCTGTTTTAGGATTTTATGGGGATCCTCAACATGTGTCCCCTCTCTGAATGTCAAAATAAGGTAAGTTCTTTTTCATCTTAAACTAATACTGGGATTTTATAATGATTTATTTTTTTGTTTACCGTTGAGACTATATGATGGAGAAGTTAGTTGGGAGTGAATAAGGATACATCATTATATTTGTGTGCCGACTTATCGGCCTATATTGTGGTCATCCATCAGGCTGAGACACTATGAGAGATTTCCAAGAGAGTCAGTGACAGTAGGTTTATTATTTTTAATTAAGAACCTTTACAATCAACCAAATACAAAAAATATTACCCTCCTTTAGATTTAGAGGGCTCACGTTTCAAGATACGTAGAACCCAAATAGCGAATTTAAAAAAAATCCGTTTTTTTCTAATTCATAAATAAATAAATACCAAATGTAAAAAGAATCATTGAAATTGATTTAGAACTAGCATCTTGAAAGCGTTTTGAAAATTAACAGTAGTGATATGCCATTTTCCTTTCAATTATTTATTGCTTTTCATATTAGTTAATTAACAGTTATAACAGTTCATGTTAATAAACAGTTATACACTGACATAGTCATTTTGAAATAATAAACTGTGTAATATTTCGCAGGGTTTTTAGTTTGGTTTTGTATTATTAATTTTATGTTATAATTTGTATTATTTGTTTTTTGCCATCATTATTTTTTCTGTCATTATTTTACCATAATTATGCATTACTTTTATTTTTTTCAATGTGTGTGAAGACCCCATTCACTATTACCATTTTTGTCATTGATACAGAATTTGTTTCTGTGAAAATAAAATATTAAATGAGAAAAATATTAAAAATAGTGGATAGATTAATATTTTAGACGTCAGGCATAATACAGAAAACTACGGGTAGAAAATATTTTTTTTTACAATTTTTAAAATTTATTTTGTTTCATAATTAGTGAAGCAATCTTTGCATTTGGCATTTAGGTTAGATACGTTCTTAAGGCAGATTTTGGAGTGACAACAGCTAATATTGAACCCGAGCGTTGTATTGAATTTATCGCGTTAGTGCACAATGCGTCAAAAAAGTTTTGCCCAGCAATTTTTTATACAACTTACACTGACTACCTACAAAGTTAATATTTTCGGCTTTTTAGGAACGTTTCACGTTCTGCGAACTTCCAAGCTATTTTGTTACAGGATTTTGGAATAGGTTCTTAACTACTTGGTTATTAGCACTAAATACTTATATGAACACCTTTTTTAAAGAAACTTATGTTGACCTTATAACAATAAATGATAAATACAAAATATACAGACCGTATCTTATTATAATATTATATCCTTAATTTCACCTATTTGTTTATATATATATATATATATATATATATATATATATATATATATATATATATATATATATATATATAAGCATAACAGTTAAAAATCTTATACGGAATAAAATTTATTTGTTTGATTTATTGTCTTTATTGTTTTATTATTGCTTTTCGCATTATTTTATACTTGATTTATCAAATTTAACTACTTTTATTTGTTAATTAATATTATCATATTACCATTCATGCGTGTAACATGATGTAATCAAATAAACGGTCCTTACGTAGGATTACCATGTAAGGAAAATATATAATAATCTTGATAAATTAACGTATTTTAGCTGGTATTTTCATTGCTCTACATAACAAATGGAAATTAGTAAATACACAAACCGCACATTCCTGTACAATTATCATGGATATAATTTCCCTTACACACCCACACAGACACACACACACACACACACACACACACACACACACACACACACACACACACATATATGTATATATACTTTTCATTTTTTTTTATTATTTGATTCGTTCATATTTTTTTCACACTTCTTAGGGTAGTAGATGACTTTCTTTTAGAAACTTTATTAGTGAATTGATAGTGTTAATATGATAGTAAAGACTCGCTTCAATCTTTCTCTCACTCGTCTTTTAAATGCGAAGGCTGGCCAGGTCTAGTCCAATATTTTGTCAGGAAAAATGCCCTTTCCTAAGAATTTTAGATTCTGTTGTCCATAAGATTGTCTTCATAATTAAGTCTCTTAACAAAAAAAATATTACTATATTTTTAATATAATTATTATATTATGTTATATATATATTGACTGAATGTTCTATGAGTTTAGTTTTGATAAAAGGCTGATATATTTGGAGGACGGAACGAGCTGTCCTATTACAGAACCCTTTGTCCTATAATGGAAAAGTTATTAACTTACATATCACCCGGCGTGGTGCCTTTGATGGGGCGGTATGCTTTGGTCTCCCCGCCAAAGCATACCTATCAAATAGTCCCAGTCAGAAAAATTTTGTTTGCTTTTATCGCCGGCTATTTCGATGCATCGCCGAATACCGATCAGGGTTTTTTCATGACATGACCGTTCCATGGGAATAGGGTGATGCTTCTGAACCTTTTTGTTTTGAATAACTAAATGGGCCAACGCGAGATCGATTGATATTTCCTTTACACTTTTGATAAAATATTATCAAAAAGCTTTTAGTTCAGCCAAGTATTTTACGAACCCCATTGTATTGCGGTTCCAGCATAAAATGTTATTGAATAATGCATTTTAAAAGGGCTAATATTATTTTTATATTATCAATAAGACTGATAAATTATTAACCTATATAGTGTTAATGACCTAAAGTCATTCAGCCTACATTATTTAATATAAGTCCACCGTGAGCCTTACAGTTGCAAATACAAAAAAAAAAAAAAAAAAAAAAAAAAAAAAGGAGATAATAAAAGCTAAACATCTTTAGCTTTTAGATCGAGTAACATTGTAACAGATTTTTTATTTTTGGTTTTGTTTGTGTTGACATTACGATGTAAATCTGCGAAATTATCCGCTGACTTTAATTGTAGATAGAAATATTAAATTTTCTATTTTCTTTATTTCATATTTAACATCAAGTATACGGAAAGCTGTAAAATAATAATTTTTTTTTTTTTAATTGAAGCAAATGTCTATACTTATAACGCTAAAACTCTTTATCTTTAACTGTCGGCGAGATAGAGTTTTTGCTGGAAATAATATTTTTCCCAAGAAAAAGGAAAAAACATAATTTTTTATCCCGTTTGTTGACATATTTCAAACTTCTATTTCTAATATGAAGGTTCGAATTAATTGTTTTTAAATTTAATTGACTTTCTTTTGAATTATTACTAATAGACACCTGTTTGTTTAATAGTTACGAAGATATCAAACTTTATTTTTGGGATAAAATCCTGCACCACTAAAACCCATGAAGGGGATACGTACTGTTCGAGGCCAAAGGCCGTGCAATGATTTGTTTGTTTATTTATTTAACGTCACTTTATGCTACTATGGCTAATCGGACGATGCTACAGTGGGAGTCCTAAATTTTGCCTATCCAGGTTTTATTAGGATAGGGATCTTTAACGAGTACCTGACATCGCACAGGCTCGGGACCACCTTTTAACGTCCCCTCCGAAGGACGGCGTAACTAAGGATTTTTTACTCCCATTAAAAAATCCTAGGACCACCTGCGGGTTTGAACCCGTGACCTTTAGCATGGGAGGCTGTTACGCTAGCCACCCAGCTACAAGTGATCTCATGCAATGATTTTATTAGGCCTTTATCAGGCAGCCAGATTTTTCCCCAATATTTTGGGTACCCACTTTATAGAGGCCACTCCCCCCATTGCTGAAAATAAATATGCTATAATGTCCAAATCATATGTAAGTATCTTTTTTATCGATTCTAAAGCATCGTTAATTGTTCTCATTTATTAAAATTAAGCCTCCGGTCTACGAACTCAAATCCAAAAATTATAATTTCAATTAATATTAAAACCCATTACTTTCTAATGATTTTTTTCCGTATTCTTATAATTTTTGTTTGTTTTGTTTTTATTCTTGTCGTTGAAAAGAACTATTAGACAAATAATTGTATGTTTTTTTAAAAAGAAAATAGGGCCAACTTAACGTTTTGAATAGAAATTTATTAGGGTAATGTGAATGTGGTTGCATCAGCCGTCAAAGTTTCTGGTTCTCTGATTGGTATTAATATATATATATATATATATATATATATATATATATATATATATATATATATATATATATATATTATTTGTGTAATATATTATCTGTGTAATATATATATATATATATATATATTACACAGATTTATACCAAACATAACATTACACGACTATGCATCTGTACACAGTAATGATTATAAACAAACACAACTAATCGCAGAACACGGAAACACAATCTCAAACGATTTAACATAATACAAACAGACTTATGTGACGACGGACAAATTCAAAATTTTAAACATATACTTTATGACTGCAAAATTTTTGACAGACAAAGATTTCATTTAATTAAAAATATAATACTTAAAAATGGAAACTGGCCAGAGACGGAAAAAAATTTGTTCTCTAAATTCAAGACTGACTTACTTAAATTCATTAAAGGCATTGACATTGAATCACTGACTAAAGACGGGCAGCGTAGGTAATTCTTTTCTGTTGACTAACATTTTATTTTTTTTTATTTTTTTTTTTTTAACATTTTATTGATATTTACAACTGTACATATAATATATACAACAAGTAAATGGGCTAATTAATACTTATGGGCGTGATAATGTCTAGTGAAGAAACTACCCAGTGGTAGCACTTCAATGTCAATTTAATTACAGTAGGTCTCGAGGCCATCGTCTTTTCAATCGCCTCGGAGGGTTGTCAGGAATAGATGGGAATGATAAGTTGCGTACAAGAGGATTCGTGTGGGTTGGGAGTTTGGAATGAAAAGAAGCATATCTGTTTCGGGCTAGTTCTGCGACAAATGGGATATGTAGGTCTTTATGGATGATTTTATTCGTAACGAAATAAGGAGCATTTAGGATTTTGCGAAGGATTTTGGATTGTAACGATTGAATGCGAGAGGAATTAGATGGTTTAGTTGAGCCCCAAAGCTCGATTCCATATGTCCAGATGGGTCTGATGATGGTAACATAAATGAGCTTTTTGTAATAAATTGGAAGTTTTGAACGTTTGTCTAGTAAGTGTTGTAGTAGTCGGTATCTACGGGCGGTTTCTTGTCGTTTAAGTCGAGTATGGGGATTCCATGTAAGACGTTTGTCAAGATGGAGTCCTAGGTAACGGATTTGTTCAACAGGTATGAGTGGGGTATTATTAAAGGATACAGTGGGGCAGGAAGTCATCGGTTTGCGACGAAGGGTAAAGTGGGATTTGTATAATTGTGATAATTTGGTGGGATTTGTTAGGATTTATTTTAATCCTCCAGTTCTGACACCATTCCTCAATGGCTGTGATGTGAGACTGAAGGGTTCGGGATGCAGCGGATGGATCATTATGGACAGATAACACACAAGTGTCATCCGCATAAGTTGTGAGGACAGTGGATGGATGGAGTGGAATATCAGCTGTATATACCGTATAAAGGATGGGACCTAAGATACTACCCTGAGGTACACCTGCAGACTGAGAAAATACGGAAGAGTAGGAAAGGTTATGATTTACTTTGAAGGTTCTATTAATGAGGTAGGAACGGATTATCAAGTAGTATGTTGCGGGAAGGAATTGACGGAGTTTATAAAGGAGTCCTGGGTGCCAGACTCGGTCGAACGCTTGTTCCACGTCGAGAAAAGCACCCGTGCAATACATTCCGCGCTCCAATGTGGAGGATATAACATCTACCACACGGTGGCATTGCTGAATTGTAGAGTGGGATGTCCGAAATCCAAACTGATGGTCAGGAATTATGTGGTTCATTTCTAGGATCGGGTAAAGGCGTTTCAAAATGAGTTTTTCTAGGATCTTACCCATGATGGGCAAAAGGGAGATCTGACGGTATGAGGATGGGTGTTCAGGAGGCTTTTGAGGTTTTGGGATCATTTTGATTATTGACAGTTTCCAAGGTTCAGGGAAATAGGTGGTTCGGAGCGTAGCATTGAATATATAAGTAAGGTAGAGGATTGCTTTTCGAGGTAACTGTTTTAGGATATAGGATGTGATGAGATCGTGACCAGGTGCTTTTTTAGTACGTAAGTGATGGATAACGTTAATTATTTCAGAAGGATGAAAGGCTTTAGGAGGAGGGGACATTTGGAGTGGAATAGCTAGTTCTGCTTCAATATGGTCAATATGGGTTGGATTAAGGATTTCAGGATGTGGATTAAAAATTTTGTATAGGTGTTCACCAAATATGTGAGTTTTTTATTCATCTGATCGAGACCAGGTAGAAGATTCGGTAAGGAGTGGGTGATTAAAGGTTTTAAATTTGAGCAGAGTTTTGGTAGTTGTCCATAGAGATTTGTCAGTTGGTCTTAGGTTTTCTGTGAAGTTCTGAAAAGTTTGCATTTTGAATTTTCTAATTTCAGTTTTGAGTTTGTTAGTTAGGTGAGTATAGTATGTTTTGTCGGACGGGTATCTGGACCTATGCCACTTAGCTCTTGCACGCCGTTTCTCTGTTAATAATTTTCGAATGTGAGTCGGTAAGTTAGTGTCATGGGAATAATTATTTTTGGGATGTGATGAGTTGTTACTAATTGCAGTACCTATTGTTCTTGTCAGTTTTTCTATGGCAGAGTTATTTTGTTGTTCTGTCTTTAGTGGAATCTTTAAGTCAAGTTCGTTTTCTAGATCAGAGCGAAAGTTGTCCCAGTCAACATGTCCTGTAATTAGTGAAGGAGGGGAGGATTTAGGAATAGGGTTTGAATGCAGGAGAAGCAGAACTGGGCTATGGTCTGAGGAGAGGTCTTCTAAGGATGTTACTGTACATTGAAAGGTGGGAATTTGGGATGTGACGAATATGTCAAGAATATCAGGGCGCTTTTTAAGAGAAGTAGGCCAGTATGTAGGATCTTTGGGTGATAAGACGGAATAGCTGTTGGAAGTGGTGATCTGGGAGAGAATCCTGCCACGAGTGTTGGATGTTCGGCATCCCCACCGTTGATCTTTGGCGTTGTAATCTCCTCCAGCAATGAAGCGCGGACCAAAGGACTGAAATAAGGAATCAAGTTGATTAGAGGAGAGGGAATTGCCAGGTGGGCAATATACAGCTGAGATGGTTATGTTAAATGGACGGCAGGATAAGGTAATAGAAGTAGATTGGATGGCGTCAGTTGGAATAGAAGGAATCAGGGAGTGAGTTAAGGAATTGTGGATAAGGATACAAGAGCCAGCGTGGGATGTTTTGTCAGGGTGATCTGATCTGTATGTGATGTAGTCACGTATGTAAAAGTGTGAATGAGGAGTGAAATGGGTTTCAGTGATGAGGGCAATGTCTATGTTATTGTCGTGAATAAATAAGTCAAGCTCGTCTCGGTGATTAATCAGTCCATTAGCGTTCCATAATAGAATAGCCAGGGTCTTCTTATTCATCTTGGGATAGTGAAGGGAATTGCAGAAAGGAGTCTTGTAAGGAGAGTAATAAGTGGATTAATGGTATTTTGGAGATCCTGAAGGAAAGATGAAAGAATAAGAGTAATGTCAGAAGGATGTTGGTAGGAATGGGAGTAGAAGGATGTCTCTTGAGGTGGAGGATTCATCTGCCTAGGTAAAGGTTGAACCCTTCTTTGAGATTGTGGTTTAGGTTCCACATCTATAGGAATTTCTAGTGATTGGCTGTCCTGGACTATTGATATGGATGAAGGTGGAACCATGGGAGTAGTCTGAGGGATAAGTGGTGGTAACTTCACCCTTAGAGATGCGTTTTTAGCTTCATTATTAGGCGATTTGAATTGAGGATGGGGTTTCTGAGGTTGAGGATGAGGTCTTTGTGGTAGTGGATGGGTATATTGTGGATGACCATAGGAAGACTGGGACGGATGATGGGATGGCTGAGACTGTGATGAGGAGGTTTGAGACGACTGAAGTTGGGATGGAAGTTTTGTGGCCACTTGAGAATAGGACGTAGGATTGAATTTCGAGCTTGATTGTCGTTGCTTCTCTTCGATCCCTTCTGGGAGCTGCGACACAGGTGTACTCTTGATAGAAGGTCCTTGTATTTCGTTTTCTGGCACTGCGTTCTTTTGGGTTAGAGCTGCTAAATATAAACTTTTTTGCCTCAGCATGTTTTTATAGACAATGCATCCTCTATAGCTTGCTGGATGTGCTTCACTACATAAAGCACATTTTGCTGGGGCATCCCTTGGTTTCTCACAGGTTACAGAAGAGTGTGACCCTGCGCACTTTACACATCTTGGAGGATGGTGGCAATATGTTTTTGTATGCCCAAGATTTTGGCAGTTTGTGCATTGTACAATTTCTGTTCTCAGCCTAGGCTCTTCGAATCTGATACATGAATATAATAATCGGTTGACCTTGAAAATTTCGTGATTCCCAGGTGCAGGCTCTAGGTCGACAAAAAATAGTGGCAATGGATACCTGTCGGCTGGATGAAGGACACATGAAACATGTCTCACATTGTACCCTAGTTCTTCTATTGCGTTCTTGATGGCGTCAGTAGGAGTGGTGTAGTGAAGACCTCTCAAAACTACACGGTATGTTTTGTCTTCTTTCAGCTGATAGCAGTGAAAGTCGTACTGTCGTTCTGTTAAATGTTTAACCAATTTTTTATAAATATCTTTGTTGGTGGTATTAATTTTAACGTCTTTTAGTCTTGAAAAGCATTTAAAATTGACCTGTCCAATTAGAGCGGAGATTTCCTGGCCAAACTTTATGAAGTCTTGAATGTTATTGACATAAACAGGAGGTGGCTCAGGCTCGTTGAATTGGGGTGCTAAAGCTGAAGGCGTAGAAGATGAATTACTGGTGGCTGCAATGTTGTTGTTGCTGGCAGGTACATCTGGAGGATTGTTTTCAGATTGAATTGTGCTGGCTGAGGTTGTACTCTGGTTTTGAATTGATGTTGGCGAAGCTGGTTTCGCCTTGGATTTCTTTTTTTTTTTTCTTGTTCGGTGAATTCTCTACAGAATTCGGATTCATATTTCGATTACGCTTGTGGAGCGTTCTGCGAGTTAAGTACTGCGAGTCAGTTTCGCTTACTTCACTGAAGACTGTGTCATCGTCGGTATCCATCAATGAATTTTTGTCAGTGGACATTATAATGGTATGAGATAATAAACTAGTAAATAATTAAATTTAGAGAAAAGAAAAAAAAAATGAAGAAAAGAAATATTTAACTAATAACTTATTTACAATTATATACACATAAGTATTGAATTAAAAAAAAAAAAAATATATATATATATATATGTATGAAAACATTTCTAAAATTATTTCTTAAAAAATGAATTAATTATTATTAATTTAAAAAAAAAAAAAAATGTATCTCTGGTATCGAACTTGCAACGTTCGGGACAGTAGATCGGAGCGCTGCCACCGAGCCAGTGGAGATCTGATAAGGAATCGTTCTAGTGAGTGATAGCCTATAACAGCCCGACACAGGCGGGAGCCTGCTTGCACTTCTAGGCTATGAACACAGTGAAAAGTTAACTATTAATCACTCACCTCATCTAATTATTGCATAACATTGATCACTGACTTTAATACACAATGTTTGTAAACTTTGGCAATAATCCGTGAACTAATACCACTGTTATATGAATGTTAGTGCAGAGCGATAACTAAGCTTGACTTTAGTTTCGGCCATGACACTGGTACTAGAACATTTTATTTTAAATTTGTTATGATAGTTACTTTATTTATTTTGTTCTATTTCGTTTGAAACATTATTCTGTAATAATTGTTAATGCAATACTACTTTCATATGTAAATTAATATACTCATATTATCATGCATGTAGTATACCATTAAGTTATACTTATGTGGGGTTACCATGTAACAAAAAAAAATTATAATATATTATATATATAAAATATATATATATATATATATATATATATATATATATATATATATATATATATATATATATTACGGGCAACAAGAAATATATTTGGATTTTAGCTGTATTTAATATATAGATTTATATGTATGTATTCATCTTTATATAAATATAATATTTTTATTCCGTTCTTACCATGGAGTGGTCACCCCGGACAGTTATCTAATTTATCTTCTAAACGATCAGGAATAGTTAGTGGCCGGTAGCCAATTTATACCCGATGGCCGATGAACGGACACAAGTGCAAATGAAATTGCCCGTTCCATGATTCATGAATAGAGACCACAGGAGCAAATATTTGTAATTAGTCGAGCTGGCGTAGAGCTCCATAAATAAGGCCGCCGCAGACCACTGACACTACCCGACGGACAAGTCCAATTATACGAGTGTATCTGTCCGCCTCCGGCCCAACCGTCAGGAAAAACGGGATCAAACATATATAATCCTCTAAATATCCATATAATTAAATTATATTGGCGTTGCGACTTGAAAAATCTGGTGCGCGCAACAAACAACTTTCAACTAATCCTCTCTGTTTTTTACAATCAAGTTAAGGACTTATTAATAAAATTAGAGCTGAAAAGAGATTAAGGAATATCGGTTTTCAAAGACCAAACTATTAAAACCAAGAAGATGAACAATTAATTGGAATTAAAAAGATAAAAAAAGTCCGAATTATACAAAATAAAAAAATCAGTTGCTCGCAACATATTACTAGCTCACCTCCGGCTTTAAATCAATTTAAGAACTTTTAAATAATGTTAATGTTGAAAAACGAATTACATTGAATTTTGATTAATATTAGATTAATTAATAATCTTTTATATTATATTAGAATATGCAACTGTCACTTAATTTTTTAATCCGCTCTTGATCACACTCCGTTACCTCAAAACAATTTGTGAACAATATTTTTTTCTTACATCTTTAGCTTTCTAATGGCATACTATACATTTATATTACTGTTATCATGTTTTTTAAAAAATACATAAAAATATGTTTGCTCTTTCTTCTTAAGTTGATTACAAAATTCATTTAACTTGTACATTTACCCGCTTTTTATTAATGTTAAGAATATAATATGGTTATTTTTGTCCTATAATTATAAATTCATATTGTATTAGCAGTTTAAGCGATAGTTGTAGATCTATCCAATAGAAAAAAAAATAGTTTCAATCATGTGCAAAACAAGTTTAGCACACCCATAGAAAGCAGCTTTTGTAATTGCCCGTATTATTGAGTGTGCGAAAAATAGTAGGATCTCTGCTCGAAATCCAAGTGTAGGTATTGTTCAAATCACATGTTCTGAAATCGCACATACTCGTAGAGCACAGCTGAAAGATTCCGGTGCCGACAAGAGAACACAAGTGCCCCCCAGCGAGGACTTTAAACGCATTACCATCGCCCGAGTGTGCATGGAAATTAGCCCCAGCGGAGAAAAGGCCTGATTAGGGCTGGGTGCATCCGCTGGGAATGCAATTGCTGTGATTCCACCCCCGGGGCATGTGCACCAATGCAGTTCTCTAATGCACTTATCCGCCCGCTTCGTCATAGATCTCCCAATCCGCTTATAGATATAGCCAATCACTACAGCTTATATCCCAGTCCTGTTTATATGCCTCCTGTTCGATAGTTGTCTGTAGGCTAAGTAAACCGCATGTGATACCCTTTTTGTGTTGAAACTAGTCAGGAATAATATTATGCACATTGCCAATTGAACAGAATACTGTTAATACCATTTTCAAACTTTCGATTCATAATCAAGGTTCAAATAATAAATGGAATTATTATTTTTTCTGTTTAGAAATAGTGAATAGGTTTTTATAATTAGTAATTCACGTCAGTTAGCGATTCTGGTTCGAATTCTACATTTACTGTGACCAGACAAATCCTATATTCTTCACCAATCTGGTTTAGTTTAAGATCGGATAATATTATTCCAGTTAAATCGCACTATGCAGATGAGCACGACATGTTTTAATAATTTAACCATAGCCATAGCCATTTTTTTCTATTGTTTTAATTTTTTAATTTTACAAGTGTATTAGTTAATACATCAAGTAAATTAGCTGATAATATATATGGATGATATACATAAAAAGACAAAGAGAATATTCCTATTGGCAGCACTCCACTAGGTAATCTAAACTAGAAGGTCTTAAGGCCATCTTCTTTTCATACGCCTCGGAGGATTGTCAGGAATGATAGAGGAAGCAAGGATTGAAACTTGTGGGTTAAAGTGGGAGTGGAGTTTGTCATAGAAGGATTGATACCTCCTACGGTCCAAATCAGCAGCATGTGGTACAATGTACCTTAATGTACCAGGTACATTAAGGTCTTTATAGATGAGTTTGTTGGTGATAAAGTAAGGAGCATTCAGATTGTTTCGAAGGATTTTGGATTGTATGAAAAGCTCAACTCCATACGCCCAGATAGGCTTTATGATGGTGATATAGATGACGCTTTTGTAGTTAAGTGGAAGATTAGAGCGTCTGTCCAGTAAGTGTTTAAGTAGGCGAAAGTGGTTAGCATTTTTTTACAATTATTTTCTAAAAGTACTTTTACGTTTTAAATCATTTATTACAATGCCTGTCTATACTCATATTAATTTGATAGTTAAGGGATTTGCTGGAAAAAAAAAAAAAAAAAAAAAAAAAAAAAAAAAAAAAAAAAAAAAAAAAAAAAAAAAAGGAGAGGTAGGTACAATTTATCATTTTGAAAATGAGAGTTATTTCAAAGATTTTTTTTCAAATTAATTCTTTAGGTCGTTTTACATAATGTGTGAAAATTCGTAAATAGGTATGTCCCTCTAGCAATAAAAGATAGATTTTAATTATTTGAACATTTGAGCTACATTTTTTTTATTTTTTTTATGAAGTTGTTCTCACCTAACGAAAATTCTTTGTACACCTTTGGATGCTTTAAAATTATTATGAATAGTTTAATTTTTAACTTACTATGAGCATATAAGTATTGTACATTCTACATACAGCAGTTATTACATACTGCATTGGAAATTACTACTTCATTCAGTAGCTATGTAATAATCAACTTTATCATAACATATTTTTCTAAATATAAAATGTCTACAACATAAAAAATATTGACTTAGAATATACCTAATCAGTTTCCAATAAAATTATTCTTTAAAAAAAAATAAAAATTAGTCCTTTAATAAAAAAGTTTCCTCGTACCTCTTTACATTATCATTTGATACGAAAGTTCATAATTAACTCAATTTCTCTAAGTACCTTAAGATTTTTTTACCCTAAGATATCAGTGCGCCTAAAGCAAATTAGATAGATAGATTTTTCGAACACATTTTATCGCTAATTTTTGTTTTCTAAATTTCAGGTGATAATTGAGTATTGTATACTCCAAGTTATGGCCATCATTATTCATACATTTATTGAATAACTCTCGAATCTCTTGCTTTTCCTAGATCTAATGAATAATCAGCTGTAATTTCTTGGCAGTTGTGCCTCAAAACCGTCATTCCGGGAGTACTATATACATTTTACTATCACTACACTAGCTGATTTCTATCTTGAGGGTTCCAAATATATTCCAGTTTGGAGGCCGCGTTCCCTAAAGCTCATGCCATATCTAAATCAGCAATACCGGAGGAGGGAAACCCCAGGCTCCAGTTTTAGAACTATTGCCAACAGTAAAACCCCCGTCAGAGTTCAATGTCAGTCAGAGCCTCGTTTATAATTAACTTCTCAGAGTTTGTTGGCATTGACTGTTATTTGTACTAGGGCATTACTTTCTTCATTATTCGTTGCCTTTTCTTTACTGGAATGTTGATGAGAAATGTGCATTTATGTTTGGTAATCTTAAGCGATGGCACACATACCGTGGAAAATGCCCTAACATTATTCACTACGTTTTACGGGATATCCCAACCGTTAATATAGCTATTTAAGTAGCTTGCAGGTGGTAATTTAAGTTAAATTATATAGGGCTATATTATTTATTTATTTATTTATTTAGGTCTCCCTGCCTTGCCATATGGCAATACGGGCGTCGGTAGCCATGAGGGAGATGCTACCAGTAGTAATCTTGAGTTTCTGTTCTCTTCTCTTCCCAGCTTTTTAATCTGTCTCTCCTCGATGACTATCCCTTCAGCTCTGCTTCTTCTCTCGGAGGTGGTCTTCCTCGATCTCGTCCAGTTCCACCTACGTTAAAAGCTGCTGGGCTACTAATGTTTTCCACCGTGAATAAATGATATAAATTGTTTATAATTTTGTTCGGACACCAGCTGAGGGAAATCGCTCACCGAGAGGACCAGAGGCACATTCCCTCAATAGTTTGGCCCTTAGTGCCTCAACGCGGAACATTCCACAATGATGTGCTCAGCAGTCTCCGGATTCCACAACGAGGGCACAGGGGATCTACGTCTTTTCCGAAACTGTGCAGCTTACTTCGGAAAGCCCGTGCCAGTGAGGAATTGCGAGACCAGTAATCCGGAACAATCCATTGGCTTTCAATCGTGACCGACGTGGGAAGAATTTCTCAAGGTAGCACCTTTTGAGGTTGTCACCCACCGCCGGTCCCACTCATCAATGGTATGTTCCCGGATTGCACTCTTCCATTTCCTTGGGTCTCCGCAATCCTCATTTGGATATTCCTCGGGAGACCTGCTGAGCCGTACCTCTTGTAGGCATCTTTAATGAATCTTCACGCAGGAGGAGGTCGAGAGGTACTCCTCCTGCAAGAATTTGAACCGCCTCATGGGATACAGTACGGTAAGCCTTTGTTACTCGTAGTAAAGCCGTTCGCTGAATGGTCGCCAACCTACGTTCTGCCGTTGTGTGATGTTCTTGAACCAGGCGGGGACGCGTATCCTATATATATATAGGCTATATATACCTACAAACTACAGAGAGATTTTCTAGGAGATAATCCCCTAAAGATATCATGAATTATCAGTTTAACGGAGGCAACGCTCACCGACCGATCGCGTATTTTTTCTAGGATTAAATTAAGGTTATATAAAATAATATAATTTTAGATAGATAGATTATAGCCACCCAGAATTATAATACAGTTCAAACAAGACTAAAATATTTCTTAGAGTAAAATAAAAGTAAGTTGTACAGACTTTTACTGTTACTAACAATAAGCAATAAAAGTAACTTTATGAATTCATATATTATTTTAATGCTAAATTACAAGTATTCCGCGTTAAATATTTTATTCCCATTTTTGTAGACGAACTTCGGACAGCTCCATCATCAGGAATTATATTAATTTCTTATTTTGATTTTTTTATAATATAATTCATTATTATATGATCACATTATCCGCTAAATAAACATATTTCTTCACTATTACAATTTCTGTAATATCTATATATAATTTATATCAAATATAAATACTTGTTACCAATGCATCTTCTTAACAGCGTGTGGCATTGAAAAGGTGGTGATAGTATTTCAATTTTTAACTTAGAATCATTTTTAATTTGTAAAAAAATGTGAATCATACTGATTTTTTTATTTATTTTAATTTCCTATTATCTAATTTTTCACCTTTTATTAAATTTCTTTTGCTCCTTTTGTTAATATTGTTTATAATATTTGTCAATTAACATAACTATTGTTTCTAATTATCAGTATAATTGGTTTTACTTATTATCTTTATATATTGTATTTTGTTGTTATATTTTGTTTTATAGTTCTGAAGAAGGCCTTAAATTATGTCCTAAATGTCGGCACTGTAAAATTTTTTTTTTTTTTTTTTTCAACAATTTTTTTTTTTTTATTGAGTAAAATTACAATCTGTCCCAATTTGGACATTAATAGTAGTGCTGAAAGATATCATACATACTACATTCATACAATATTTACACAGCATAAAATTACAATAAAATATATACACAATAATGAATCAATACAATAAAGTCAAGAATTCTCTTATACCTATATACACATACACACACTCATACATACATCACATTGAGTGGAGAATCTAGCCAGTGCTAGAACTCCAATATATTTACAAAAGGTCGCAGGGTCACTGCCGTTTCAACCTTCTAGGTGGGTTGTATGGATGAGTGGAGCTGGATAGGGATTGAGCTAGAGGATTAGGATGATGAATGAGATTCTGGTGGAATTTGGAAAATTTGGATGGAATTAGGTCTGAAATGAAGGTCGTGGTGCAAGGTATAGTTGGAAACATAATAAGGAGCATTTACTATTGTACGGAGGACTTTGGATTGAAAGGATTGAATGCGTTTGATGTTAGTACGTTTAGCTGTCCCCCACAGTTCAAGTCCGTAGGTCCAGATGGGCTTCAGTATTGTCCTGTAGATTAATACTTTGTTGTCAACTGTAAGTTCAGATTTTCTGTTGAGTAGTCGGTATAACTGTCCGAATCGTCGGTTGAGTTCTTGTCTTTTAAGTCTTGTATGTGGGTTCCAAGTCAATCTTTTGTCTAACAGTAAGCCAAGATACCGGACTGTATCTGAAGGAGGAATTGGAATGGAATTGAAGTAAACTGGCGGACAGGAGTTTCGTCGAAGAGTGAAGGTTACGTGTTTGCATTTGACTTCGTTTACCTTTATGCGCCAAGCATTACACCAGTCTTCGATAAGAGAAAGGTGTCTTTGCAGGTTTAAGGATGCAGTTTCAAGATTGGAACTGGATGATAAGATGGCGGTGTCGTCTGCAAAAGTTGCCAGAAAGGTATCAGAATGTGTAGGAATATCAGCAGTGTAAAGGATGTAGAGGACGGGTCCCAAGACGCTGCCTTGAGGAACACCGGCCTCAACGGGATAAAGGTTAGAAAATTCTACACCACAGCGAACGCGGAAGGAACGGTTTGAGAGATAGGTTCGGAGGATGAGGTATAGAGACTGGGGTAAATGGGTTTTCAGCTTGAAGAGTAATCCAGTGTGCCATACCCGGTCAAAAGCTTGCGCAATGTCCAGAAACGCACCAGAACAATACTCTTTGCATTCAAGAGCTGAGGAAATAAGGTCTACAACTCGGAGCCCCTGTTGAACTGTGGAATGCTGAGGGCGGAATCCAAACTGATGGGAAGGAAGATTTTGAGATTCTAATATGGGTAGGATACGTTTAAGAAGAAGCCTTTCGAAGATTTTTGAGAGGATGGGGAGTAGACTAATAGGCCTGTAGAATGAAGTGTTGTTGGAAGGTTTGCCTGGTTTTAGAAAAAGAATGATAGTGGAATGTTTCCATAACAGAGGAAAATAGGTGGTGCGTAGGATGCTGTTGTAAATATAAGTAAGGAATATAATAGCTTTCTGCGGAAGTTGTCGGAGGATCTGGGGAGTAAGGAGATCGTGTCCAGGAGATTTACGGAGGGTAAGTTTTTGGAGAAGATATTTGACCTCAGAGGGATTAATAGCTTTAGGAGGTAGGGAAAGTGGAATTGGTGACATAAGAAAGTCTTGCACTGTTGCGGTATGATTGGCGTGGGATTCCGGGTGAGGAGTGAAAACTTTGGAGAGGTGTGTGGCGAATTCTTCGGCTTTATATTCATTAGACGCAGCCCAGGAGTCATCACCACGTCGGAGAGGATGGGAAACTTGATGGTATTTTAGGATCTTTTTCGTGACATTCCACAGGGAATTATCACGAGCTGATAGAGAGGAGAGGTAGGAATTAAAGGACTGGGAACGGAAGGTCGCCAACTCCCTCTTCAATTGTCTACAATAGAAGTTATAGGAGCGGCGATCTGTAGGGTGTCGGGTGCGCTGCCATAATGATCTTGCTCGGCGTTTGGTATGGATGAGTTCTATAATATGTTGTGGAAAATGATTTTGGTGAGGATTTATATTGGAGTGTTTAGGAGAGGAGGCAGTCCAGACAGCTTGTTGGATGGCGGTGGTAAAGGAATAGACGGAATTATCTAGGTCATCTGGGGTTTTGAGGGTTACTCTGAGGTCAATATTATCGGTCAGGATTTGGCGGA
Organism: Piezodorus guildinii; assembly: GCA_023052935.1. Lineage (NCBI taxonomy): Eukaryota > Metazoa > Arthropoda > Insecta > Hemiptera > Pentatomidae > Piezodorus > Piezodorus guildinii. The sequence goes on from CM041292.1 coordinate 52,811,011, forward strand.
AAAGGTTCCAGTTGACAGGGCCTCGGATGAATGATGGTGGAATGGGTTTTGGAATTGGAGTGAGAGATACTTTTAGCATAAGTGGACTATGGTCTGAGGATAGTTCATCAAGGCGAGTTACAGACAAGTTGAGGGAGCCTAATCCGCTGTGGATAAAGAAGTCGAGGATGTCAGGATTGCAGTTAGGATCGGTTGGCCAGTAGGTAGGGGAGTCAGGAGGCAGGATATTAAAATTTCGGGAGTTGAGTGCAGACAACAAATTTCGTCCCCGAGAATTCGTGGTTCTGGAACCCCACTGCTGATGCTTGGCGTTTAAGTCTGCACCCAGAATGAAACGATTTCCTAAGGAATCCAGGAAGGATACAAATTCGGAATTGGAAATGGAATGTTTAGGAGGGCAATATGCAGATGTGAGGGTTACCGGAAAGGAAAAAGTCTGGATTACTATGGCTGTGGCTTGTAGGAAATCATAGGTGGGAAGTGGGAGTAAATGATGAGAGAGGGATTGGTGGACAATGATAGCAGAACCGGCATGGGCTTTGCCGTCTGGGTGGTCAGTACGGTATGTCATGTATTGCGGTATTTTGATGTACTGTTTAGTCGTTAGTCTTGTTTCAGTTATAAGTGCAACATCGATTTTTTTGTCTTGCAACAACGCTGTCAGTTCGTCAGTATGATTTCTAACACCATTCGCATTTCAAAGGAGAATGGATAAGGAGTTAGGTGAATTAATTTAAGGATGTTTCAAGGCAGGGATTAGATTTGATACTAGATTTGTAAGGAGTGATATAAGCGGCATAACAAGAGATTTGATTTCGGAGATGAACGATGTCATTAGACTGGTAAGATCTGTGACGTTTGATGGAGGAGGGATATGAGAAATTTGATGTTGAGGAGTTTTTTGAAGATTAGTTAAACTTTGAGGGATAGATTGTTGTACAATAGATTGAGATAGTTGAGGAAAAAGTTGTTCCGGCAGTGCCTCGACTTCATGACTCTGGTTTCCACCTCCAAGCAAGTGGGCAAATGATACATTAGAATTTACAAGTTTAGATGGTTCTCTTCTGCTTCTGATAGGTATAGCTGTTTCATTCGGATCCTGAGGTTTTTGGTATCCGGTTCTGAGTTTCTTGTAGATTTCGCATCCCTTGTAGTTAGCCGGGTGGTCCTTGAGGCACAGGGCACATACAGCGGGTGTTGATCTAGATCTTGTACATTCTTTAATTTATGCTGTTCACCGCATTTCACACAGCGTGGTATGTGATGGCAATAACTTTTGGTATGACCATATGCCTGACAGTTATGACATTGAACTATTTCTTTCTTTGTGTAAGGTTTTTCAACTTTTACACGGGTATAGTACAGTCTACTGAGGTCATAGATTTTTTCGACTCCTGCTGATGGTTCCAAGTCCACGAAGAATAGAGGCAGTGGACTTTTATCTTTTTGAACGTTGGTGACTTGCCTCACTTGGAATCCTAATTCTGTCAGTTCTTCTTTGATAGCTTCAACGGGTGTTGAGGAATGTAGGTTTCTGATTACGACCCTTAATGCTCTCTCCTGGCGCAGCTGATAAGTATGAAAGTCAGCTTTGGTCTCAGTCAGATATTTTACAATCTTTCTGTAGGTTTCAGCAGTAGTCGGAGATATTTTAGTATCATTGGTTCGACTTATGCAATAATAACTATTAGGATCAGTTACTTTGTTTAAATTCGCACACATCAGTTTAAAATTTTTAATATTTTTAACAAATATTGGTGGAGGTAGTGGTTCCCTGGGTATAGGAGAAGATTCCATGGTTTCTTTTCATTTTGGAGGATCTCAAATGGATTCGGTGTAAAAAGCGGGGATTCATCAGTTATTCCTTGTGATGATGTGCTGGGCTGTGGTTCAGATCCTAATGAGGTAGCTGACGCGGTCGCTGGTGGAATCATTTTTTTATTTTGTTCACGGCGGGGTCTCTGTTTTGTGGGAGACGAGTTAGAACCTGCAGATCTAGATCTTTTACTTGCAGACTTTGAGGACATGACTTGATGAAAATATCTCATTGATTAAGAAAATAATAATAATAAATAAATAATGAGATAAGAATTAAAGATAAAAAAAAAGATAAGTTAAAGAAAAGCAAGCCCGAGCTTGCCGAGCTAGCGGCAATCAGCTGATCAGTGACCCTCCTTTCACTTTTTCGTGATTGTACAAAGTAAATTATAACTTTGCTTACCGAAATTTCTCCAACATTCACTGCCGTAGTATTACTGAGGTCTAGTGATGTTGCCCAGACTGAATTCAAGCGAATTCCTACTGAAAAAAGCAAAAATCTGAGAGACGATGTAACGTATGACTGTTATCATCGAGCGCATCAGCTGTTTTTACTGTAAAATTAAGTTTCAATTTAATTGTGTGTTAATTTGATGGCACCCTAAAAATGTATTGGTTTAATTTGTATGAAATGTATGTTTGTGTGTATTTAATGAAGGCATAATTCATTATTGTAGGTATATAAAAAAAAAAAGTAATTAATAAAAAGGTCGGTGTTTTTTATTTTATACCCTAATTTTGCTCGCCGTTTTAGGCTACTTCAACACTAACTAGATAAACGGTCAAAACTTGCTCTGAACTACAAAAGGCTCTTCTACAAGACTATTATAAGATCAATCTGGTTTATTAATAAAAAGCTTTGTTTGGGGCTCTACTAAACCATCAAATTCTTCCCGCATCCAATCCTTACAATCCAAAATCCTTCGTAAACGTTTCCTTAATGTTCCCTATGTTTCAGATTTGGCCCGTTCCAGGTATCAATCCTTTTTAATTTTTAGAGCGCTTCTAATGGGAAGCTTCTCCACATTTATATCATTTCATTGTATTATATAACTATCACATTCACTTGATAAATTTTTTTTGTTAATACAGTTGTAAATACCAATAAATTGTTTTAAAAAAATAAAAAAACCTAATATTTTTTGTATCGTGTTATTACAATCTATCATTTTAATATATTTCGGTTGGACCTAAGCTTGTCTTCATGTAACTAATATAGTAATGCGATTAGCTATTAAGGTTTAAAACTAAAAAAAAAAAAAATACTAATACTTAGGTTAGTTGATAAGTTTTCAATAATCTTTTATTTTGGATATCACCATTTAATCAAGAGAAAAACATAATAATTATAACTTTTATTTCTCATAATAATTTTTGCCTTTCATTCTATATGGTTTTTTTTCAACCTCTCATTGTAAAAAATGGTGGAAAATATATCTGATTACCAAGTTTTCACGATTTTAATTTTCATATATGGTTTTCTTATGATAAGAAACAACAACAAAACGTGGTATTGAGGATAATGTAAAATCCTCCATGAAATATGGTGTCATGGCGAAGGACAGAGAGGATGTTCTGGAATAAAAACGTGCCGGCGATGTCAACTGGACCGAAATAGGTCAATGTCTTGCTGCAACTTAAGACCAATCCCATTTATATTGTTGAAATAATTTTATTGTTCTTACATTTAGTTACGATTTTTAAAATTAAAGTAATAAATAGTAAAATAAAAGGAATTTTTTAGTTGATTGCAAACTGCACAAAATGCATGGGTTTTATTTAACCGTGCTTTGTATTAATACATTTGATTAGGTATGATTCAATAATACCAGATAATTAAAATATTAATATTCTAAACAGACAAAAAAATATGTTATACTGTACTAAATATAATTCAAGTATGTCTTAAAAACCACTTAATTTTATCCTACAGCACTTATCATATTGAGGTATAATCTGTACAAATTTTATCAATTTTTATTCATTCTCTTTGAAAATACCTCGCTTTAAATTTTGCTGAATTCGGCAATAATCGTTCTTTGGTAATTTATATTTTAAAGAAGGATCATGCTAAGACGACCGAAATTTATAGAACAAATAATGGAATAATAAGATTATGCCAAAAAAAAAAAAAAAAAAAAAAAAAAAAAAGTAAACTACTTTCTAACCCTCCTCGGAGTTTAGAGCGCCTTGTTATAATGCGCTAAAAGTCTCAGTTGATATAAATTTTCGTAAATTTTTTGTATGCATAGCTACTGAGGTATGTTGTAAGAAACAAAAATGAAGTAAGCTCATCATCGTTCTAGTTTTTGTTTTGGTCTGAATATACAATGTTTCCGGAGTATAAATGTTTAAGATTTATTTTTTTTTTAACAGCTAGAAGAATTTTTAACATGGGAACCAGCTAGGTCTCAGTTTCCACATTTATTCATTCATCATATAGATATGCAATCTATAATAGTTTCATAATTTTTTACTCAGGGGTCTTGTTAAGCTGAAATCTTTAATTTATCTGATTAAGGATTGAATATCTATTTTTTTTATTTAGAATCTTCAGTAATTGAACAATAATGTGATAAAATAATTTTAAGAAAATAATAATGAAGAAATTAACATTAATTATTGAGTACAGTTGTCATTTTGAAGTTCACTAAATAACTAATACCATCAAATTAAACGATCCATCATTGCAAAATACAATTTTTATTTTAAAAAAATGCAATTTATTACATAACGATTTACTATTTCCAAATAACTATTTGTAAATATAATTTTGCAAGGAGTTTATTCATTAAAATAACTAATGAAATTGAAAGAAATGACCTGTTTTGGCATAATATATTTTTAACTAAGGCCATATTATTATAATATAATAATTAAGGACATAATATAAAAAATAAAAACCGATGCAACTATCACCAAATAATTATATGTAAAAGTAATTTACAAGGTGTTGCAATACACAACAAATATCTTGCCATCCCGGATTAATTACCATATTGTATAACTTAGCTGCCAACTAAATTACCTTTTGAAATTAATATTAGATATATTCCGGAAAATGTATAGTTTTCAAAGAAATTTAAAAGCTATCGAAAAGAGAACAAGCTACAATGTCAGTTTGAATTTAAGACAAATTTACGAATAATGACTGCTAAGTTAAAAACGCAATGTTGCTATTTTATTTATTTTTTTTCAATTTTTGGATTTTACGCAACCTGTAACCTCAAATTTCTTAACTGGTCGATCATTAAGATTCACTGCTGAAAATAATTAACATGACCTTTGATAAACAAAACACATACAATCTTATTGATATATTCCGAAGAAAATCTTTCATTTCTCCATCAGCAAACATTTTTAAACTTCGAATTGTTTTTGAATCTATAAAGAATAGAAATTGTTCGTCTTGCAATCAAAGATTCGTTTTGTCTCACTATTATTAAATTTACAAACATCAATTGATATAAACCATACTTTTTCCAGTTTGTTTTCGAATCATAGCGTTATTTCACGGAGGCTTATCGGAACTCACGGTCAGTTAAAGAAGACATTAGACATGTTGATAGAATTTACACGGGGAGTGTTCTCCGAAGCCGGCCTTCGATGGCCAATCCGATGTCCTCTTCTAGGATCTGAGCACGGCCAAGGCGGGTTTCGAAATGTGGGTTTTTTCCGATTTGCTCCTTTCTGACAGGCAGTAAAGGCCGGCTGATCGGACCTTCAGGGTTCTGTCTGCTTGTCTTTTAAAGTCTTTCCGCTTTCTTCGCCTCTGGCTGACTTAACGTAATTATCGCGAAAGTTTTGCAAAAGTCAAGTTCCTAAGTTTCGCGCTCTGTGTCACCGGATCTTCGTAAGAGGCCAATGTTTCAGTCGTTTGCGAAATGACAGTTAACTTGCCATGGAGGGCACTGAAAGCTTTGGATGTTAAATACTGTCCCGATGTCCAGTTCTCTGGTCAATCCGCGGAGGGCTCTCGACATAACACATTTATAACTGTTAAAGATAAAATACACTAGGGAAGAGAATGTTCTTTTTTTATTTTATTTTTTTTTATTTATGTCTTTATTAAATTTTTTCATTGTAAACTTATAAATTAAAAACTTTACTTCGAAAAATTATACGTGTCTCATCAAAGCATTCGTTTTTTAATGTAGGTATACTTTATACAAATCGTAATAAAAAGTGAGATACACTAACAAAAAAAAAAATTTCACGAGGTAGGCTTAAAGGATTTTTCTATAAAAAATGAAATCGCGCATATCATCGAAAATTAATTTCATTTTATTCATATTCTTGAAAAGGTTCAACATTTTTGAAAGTCGGTCCACGGGGACTTGAACAATCAGGTTCTTCTTCCGATACTTATTTATTATATTTGCATTATATAAAAAACTTTGGTTCGAAAAATGGAATTATATAATAAAAATTTTATTAGGACATATTGCCTTAAACTTAAACAAACTAATTAAAACATTATGATAAATAAATATATATAAACATAATTAGAAGAGAATGTTCCGATTAATATAATCATAACCTAAATTACTCTTCTATAATAGTAATTGATATAAAATTATAGAAAAAACGTTTTTATTTTTTTAACGAACTATGAAAATGAAATAAAATCGAGAAAATACTAAAACAATAGTGTTAGTAAAATAAGTAATACTACTCCAAAAAATCATGCTAATGGCTTTAGATGTGTGGTTTTCACAAATTTCAAATCAGTTAATCCTGCACTAAAGACAGTTTTTCTATATTTATTTTAAACACGGTATACGTTTTGCTGAAAAATTTAGTTTTGTCAAAAAAAAATAAATAATAATAATAATAATGTTAGATGTGCTAAAAATAAATTACTTCCTAATAAAATTTTTATGAAAAATGATTCACATTAGTGAAGAAGAATGTTTCCGCTACTGGTAATGCCAAAAATAAACCTTTCAAATGGTGAAGAATCTTGGGATTCAGCGTTAGGCTAGTTGCTTATTTATCATTACATCACTTTATTCTACTGTGGCTAATAAGAGGGAATCTTAAATTTGGTCTATCTAGGTTTAATTATGATAGGAATCTTTAAAGAGTACCAAGCGAGTTCCCTCCAAAGGACATTAAGTATAATTACTTACTTTTAATAATCCTACGGCCACCTGCCGATTTAGAACCCTTGTCCTTAGCATAGCATGCTGTTATGCTAGCCACCACACGCCATGTGACTCCTTAGTGTTCAGGAAGGACTATATTGTTATGTAATGTAAGAACCTCATTATACCAAGAATGACCCCTTGAATCTTTATAAACTAGAGAGTAATTATTAGAACTAGAATTCGGAAAGCTCTTAAATTAACTGTTAATGGATCAAAAATTGTTTTTATTATTTCCTTGCCGTGTAAGCCATACGTGGGTTTTTTTTTTTGGTTTTTTGTTAATATCAACAGTCAATTATGGTCAAAAGTTGTTTTAATATTTTTGATAACATTTTAAATTTAAATCTAATTAGACTTTCTTAGCAAGGTCTCTTAGTTGCTCTATTATTCTTGCTCAAGATAAAATACTGTATCATAAAACAAAATGTTATAAAGTTTGTGCCTCAATTTTCGGTGTAAACCGTTACAATCCCAGACAAGGGATAGTTCCTGTATAATTTTTGATCTATCACTTATAAAGCAATTCGGAATTTCCAACTGTTTCTGGGGAATTTCCCCCAATTAAGTGGGTACTAGATGCTTAAATAGTTTATGGAGGAACATGGTTGTCGACCTTGATGCAACTCAGATTAACCCCTTGCATAACCAATGGGTATGTATTGTCTTCCTATCATGTATATGCATAGCGTATTTATTTATATACCGTTGCCTATTTTTTTCTTATCTCTTTTATTTTTAAATTACAAACAACAATTTAGTTAGTTCTTATTTCAACAACCTCCAAACAACTATACTTTTGAAGCTCTTACATATTTATATTTAAAGTTTATTATTATATAAGTTATATTATTTATTATATAAGTTAAAGTTCATTTAATCGCTGTCATTACTTCAATGAGAGGAATCAGAGGGCTGTGGTAGATGATTGAAATTAACTTATTAAATTAAAAAAAAAAAAATATTCTCACTAATGTTTACTAAAATACGATTAGTATAAAGTAAAGCCTATGAGCCTAAACTTATGATTTTTTTTCTATAATTTTCCATGATTTATTTTTATATATAAATGCTTTCAACTTGTAAGTTTTATGAATAATTATAAGATGCATGTTTGTTTTTGACAATTTCTCTTTTCTCGTAAATTTTTTATCCTATATTATTTTTAGTTATTGCTTTGAATACCACATCTCGCCGATTTAATATCAGCAGTAGATCAGTATGAAAAAATAAATTTAAAAATACAAAGACATGTATATTTTCAATTCTCTTCTCTTCATTTATGCAACAGTATTTTATGATCAACTTAATAACCGTTATGTTGCCAGAAATATTTATGGAAGTTTTGGGGGTATCAGATATAATATCTTGGTGTTCTTAGGTACAAATTATATGGCAATGATTAACGGTTGCCTTTGATTGTGGGATTGATTTATAGGCTGAAAAATTGAATAGAAAACGGGTTTAGTTTAGGAATGATCTCTGTACGATCACCAGAAATTACTCTAAATGATTAGCTCTTTTTTTTTTTTCTAAAATTTGCCTATAATTTTATCAGCGTCATTTAATATGCATAATTACAACTCTGTACTCGTTAATTTATAATACATGTTAATTACTTTACATTGACGAATGCAGAACTAACACCCTTGTAAAATGCTACGAAGGATTTTTAGAAACTCTTTTCCATCATGCAATTAAATATTTTCCATAGTTTCTTTTGCATTGGCAATGTGGCTTCCAAGCGTTACGGATGTTCTGTAATTGTCATGGTTTGTTTGTATTTCAACAGTTTTTCAAGGTGAATAATTCCGTCTCCTATTGTTTATTTATTTAAATGTCCTTCAATACGATTTATTATTCATAGTGGATTCAAAAATGATCACAAAAGACGAATATCATAGCAATATTCATGAATTTTGTTTTCTCCTTCATTGTGTATTTAGGCTGTATTATAAAGAAACACATTGGCACCAAAACAATATTGTAAGATAAATAAAAAAGAAAGTTTTCTAATTGAAAATACTTACTTTTTTCGAACCTTCAATATATTACACAAAACAATACCTAAAATATTATGAATATCTAAAAAAGCATAAATAATCTTCTATTATGCGGAGGTATTGAAACGCTTAAGGTTTTCGATTACTTTCATACTGCAGTTTCCTATGATTTTAGACGAATTTTCCTACACAGATTAAAGACATTGTACTCATTTTTAAAAAATCATAATTAAAAAATAATATTCTAAATAACTAACCATAAGCATATTATAAGTAATCTCACATATAACGGATATAGCGAATTACACAAAATACTACCAAAAATAATACAGTAATTTAAAGAACATTCATAACTAAGAAACACTCGATGAAAATCCAAATTTAACTTTCACCCTTACATTTAACTCAAAATTTCACCCTACCACTTACAAGTATACTTCAAGTAAAAAAAAAGTAGTATTGAGTTTAGATAGAAATACTTATTTTAGATTAAATATTAGAAAATTATAATAAGCTAATCCATTTTTTCGTCACTATTACCCATTATAATTCACTGTTTTTGTACATGTGAAAAATATTTTCTAAAATATTCCCCCTGATGACAATCTTAATCTAATTTTTCCATCTAGATTACGATTAGTATTTTGAGAAAAAAGATTATTCAACCAGGAAAAAAATATTTCTCCTTCTTTTTTTCTTTGATATTATTATAATTAATTCTTTCGTATATAGAGTCACGCCACCATGAGGCCATAGTGCACCTGCAGATCACACCATATTCCTTGAATCTTATTCAGCAGTCCTATTAACCTTTATATACCCTGTCCCTTCTCCCAGGGATCACTCTCTTCAAGTCCTCGCAGTAATTACGGTACGTAATCTATGTCAGATCTAGTATAGCCATATTGTTATTATCAAGATTGTCATTATTGTCTTTTAAAGTGTTATTATCGATATTTTGTAACTTTTGAATAAATAAAATATTTTTTTTTTTCAATAACGAGCACGAACACCAAAATTGGCGCCCAAATAGGGACTGCATATTTTTATCGCAGTTTTAAGAACCGAGTTTCCGCAGATCCGAACTTTTTCCGCAAATCCAGAATTAGGACTACCGCCTAGGATTCCTCACCTGTGAAGACTCAAGATTTTGGCTTACCTACCGAGGACTACCAACTTCGAGATCTTCAGATTCTGGACGAGTTCACTCACCCCGAGCATCTCGCAACGCAGGCAAAGTCTCTTATCTGCACTCAACCTTGGCCGGACTTCACTGTCGTCAGGTATCCAGCTCAAGGACAGATCTTCACACCCCGTCGAAGATTATTTTGACAGCGTACTCAATTTTTGTAAGTTAATTTCCTTTACTATTGTAATTTTATGTCTGATGATTATTTAAATTCTTGAATCCTGCGATTAAATAATTTAATATTAACTACAAATATGGCAAGCTTTCAAATTAAATCGGCAGACTACGATCATATCCCTAATTTTAATGGAAATCCACACAATCTGTTAAAATTCGTGACAGTTTGTAGACAAGTTTACCAAATCGTGTGTAAACCGGACAACTCGTTTAAGGAACTAAACGAACAAAGATTATTAAGTAAACTTTTAGCAAAACTTACGGATGAAGCTGATTATATAAATACAACGTGCGAATTTAGTCGTGTTGAAGAATTACTAAATTATCTCGAAAGAACCTTCAGAGACAGCCGCTCAATTGAACAATTATCGCATGAATTATTTAATAACAAAATACATCATAAGGAACACCCTCTTGATTTCCTTCAAAGAATTGATAAGATCCGCACTTTAATAATTTCTAAACATCGGATAGAAAACACACCAAATAGAGAAACAATTATTAGCGCATTAGAGAAAAGTATTCTTTATTTTTTTTACACTAACATGCCCCTTCACATAAGAACATATCTTATGACTAAAGCAGAAAAGTTAAGAACATTAGATGATTTGAGAAATTTAATTCAGAATGAGAACCATCTACTCTTCGATGACCTCATAAATTCGGGAAATATGAGAAGACCCGGAGAACATGATTACAAAAGAGGCTTCGACCATAAGAGAAAGTTCGATAAAAAACATCACAAACGATTTAATAATTGGCAAAATCCCAATAACCCGTATAACCCACATAATCAAAGACAAGAGCATCAATATCGACAACAAGAACCTCCACAAGACTACCGGCAGAATAATAATAATAATAATTATTACCAACAATGGCCCCGTCAAGAACAACAAAGGTATTTCAACGGTTCAGGTCGATACCGGAATCAAAATTATAATAATAATAAGAAAGATGAAAATCCAACTGTATCCATGAGAACAGTTAGCGCATTCGGGAATAAACCGAAACAGCCTAATTTCCAAATTCAGCAAGAAGACCCGAAAGACCAAGAAATCAGAGAATTAAGAGAGAAATTAGAAAAATTAGAACCAAATAATTCTTTTTTAGAGAAAGGCTCGCCAGACAATCAAAACACATAAAAGAAGAGAATAAAAGCCAACTGCCTTATGTTAAAGACCACGCGAATCGTAAATGGCTTATTGATACCGGATCTTGGAAGAATTATATAAGACCAGACATTGTACCACCAGATGTTGAAAGAGAAAAAGAAAATTTTACAATAAAAACAGCAACCGGAGAAGAACTTGGCACGGAATCTATTTCAGTTTATTGCAGAAATAATTTTCTTAAAAACCCCGAAAAAATAAAATTTTATCTATTTAATTTCAGTCCCAATTACGAAATACTACTAGGAAATGAGACAATGAGGGAAATGAAATTTAATATCGATTTCGAAACCAACAAAATAAAAACTCGCTATACAGAGTTTGATTTTATTATGGAAGACGAAGTTTTAAAATTAGTTTTGAAAGAAGGCGAAAATCAGATAAAAGTAGAACAAAATAAAAATCTATATTTTATTGACTATGAAGATGATAAGATTAAAATTAAACCTGGCATCTATGATCAAAATATAATAATCGACAGTAAAGTTAACGAAACCATATATTTACCTTTATACTATTTGCAAAAAGAAGACGTAGAATTAACAGATTCTAATAAAAAAGGAAACCATGAAATAATAAAACAAATCCCCCAACTAATCAGAACCGACCATATACCTCCTCAAGAAAAATCAAATTTAATTAAATTATTATCGAAATATCCATCAGTATTTAAGACTGAAAATGATCCCCTTTCAGCCACTGATTTATTGGAGCATAAGATTAAAACAAAAACCGAAGACCCGATATATTCGAAAAATTACAGATATCCCCACCAATTCAAAGAAAATATTAAGGAAGAAATTAAAAAGATGTTAGAATCCAAAATAATAAGACCCAGCAATTCCCCTTACAATTCTCCCGTTTGGATTGTCCCGAAAAAGCCAGACGCATCAGGAAAAAGAAAAATACGAATGGTGATTGATTACAGGAAATTAAATCGAGAAACAACCCCGGATAAATTCCCCATTCCTAATATTGAAGACCTTTTAGGCAAATTAGGAAAAGCGACGATATTTACAGCAATGGACCTTTGCTCAGGCTTCCATCAAATAAAAGTCGAAGAAAGTTCTATCCCAAAAACAGCATTTTCTACAGATCAAGGCCACTTTGAATTCCTTCGCATGCCATTTGGACTCAGTAATGCCCCAGCAACGTTTCAAAGAGCCATGAATATCATTTTTTCAGATTCTATTAACGTTTTAGTCTATATGGACGATATTATAATTTTTTCTGAAAATTACAAAGATCATTGGAAACATTTAGAAGAAACTCTTAAAAAGTTAGAAAAACATAACTTAAAGATTCAGCTCGATAAGACAGAATTTTGCAAGAAAGAATTGTTATTCCTCGGACATATTATCAGCGAACGCGGCATAGAACCTAATCCAGAAAAGATAAAAGCAGTAAAAGATTTTAAACTCCCTAAAAATGAAAAAGAAATTAAAAGCTTTTTAGGATTAACTGGTTTCTATAGGAAAATGATACCAAATTACGCAAAGATAGCTTCCCCATTAACGAGATGTCTTCGAAAAGATCAAAAAGAAATCAAACCAGAGTTATATGAAAACGCTTTTGAGAAATTGAAACAACTTGTATGTAGTAGCCCCATTTTGCAAATTCCAGATTTCAATCAGGACTTTTTCTTAACAACTGACGCAAGTAATTTCGCCATTGGTGCAGTATTAGCACAGAAGAAAGATGGAAAAGAACTCCCTGTATGTTTTGCATCCAGAACACTTAATAAAGCAGAACAAAATTACTCAACAACGGAAAAGGAATGTTTAGCCATTATTTGGGCTTGCAATCATTTTCGACCCTACTTATACGGTAGAAAATTTTTCATATATTCAGATCACAAACCTTTAGAATATTTAAGAACGTGTAAAACACAGAACGCCAGATTAATTAGATGGAAATTATTGTTAGAAGATTTCGAATATGACATAAAATACATTGAAGGAAAGGCTAATAAAGTCGCCGATCATTTATCCCGTTACCCTATTGAAGAAAGGAAATTAAAAGAACCAGAATTTGATATTTTTCATACAGAAAATTCTCCTAATAACTATTCACAAGAAATCGTAGATTTATTACAAGAAATGGGAATAGAAGAAACCCAAGAAGAAGCTAACAATGAAAACTTAGAAGGAATTAATAATGATGAAAACATAGAAGAAAATAATAATGGTGAACACCAAGAAATAATTCAAGATGATATATCTTCTTTAGCAACGCAGCACTCCACAGAATCCTCCGATAACAGAATCTTAATAGTTGATGATAAATCTAGACCAGTAAATGTTGAGAAAAATCAAATAATAATAAAAAAGGGACACGCGAAAATTCAACGCGAAACAATATTCAATAATAAGCAAAGAACAACAATTGAATTTACTTGGCCTTATCATGAAAAAGATTTTGAAATAGAAGAAAAACTTTTAGAAATCTTAAGACCAAATATAACTTACGGCATATACTGCTCACCCATATCAGATTCTATAGAAAGTGAAAATAATTGGTATAATGCATTATTTAATAAAGTTGCATCACTCATTAGAGAAAAATTTCCCACAAATAGAATTAAAAGATATTATAAACTATTGCCAGATGTAAAGAACACGGAAGACCAGAAATTACTTATCCTTGATTATCATATCGCCAAGACATGCCACAGAGGTATAAATGAAACATATTTAGTTTTGAAAACCAAATTTTATTGGCCCAATATGAAAGATCATATCACAGAAATTATAAACAAATGTGACACATGTGGAAAAGGCAAATACGATAGAAGACCTATAAAACAAAAATTTAAAATTACTCCCACACCTGAGAAACCCTTTACAGATTTAATGATTGATACCTTACACATGAGTAATTATTACATTTATTTAATAGTAGATACTTTTTCCAAAAGAATATTTTCTTATTACGCAACGAGTTATAATGCCATAGAAAGCATGAAAGTATTGAAAAAATATTTAGCATATTTTCCAAAACCCCAAAAAATATCATGTGACAACGGAAGAGAATTCGACAATAACTTGTTTAAAGATTTTCTAAACTACTTAAATATTGAATTACATTATACTACCCCCAATCACCCTAACTCTCTTGGATTGCTTAATCGAGCAAGCTCTTCGTTATTAGAAATTTTAAGACTTATAAACATAGAAAACAAAGATGATAAAGAGGAAGATAAGTTAGAGCAAGCAACGACAGCATATAATAATTCCCTTAATCAAGATCTTAAAATGACCCCTAACGAAATAACTTTCGGTATCACTAATGAAACTTATAATGAATCCCCGGAAATAAAAGAATATCTTGTTCATGAGTACCATCGGAAAATGAAGCAGCTTTTCGAAATAACTAAGAAAGGTATAGAACAAAATAAAGAGAGAAAAATAGGCAAGTTAAATGAAAATAGAGAAGACATAGAAATCCCGGAAGATGTGTATATAAAGAGACAACAGAAAAAGAAAATAGATCCTAAATACGAAAAAGGAAAGTATGTTGATAAAAGATTTCAAAATAGAAATAAAGGTAGAAAGAAAAAACTCCACCCTGATCAAGTCAAACGACCGAAAAAGGTCACTAAGAAAAAGAAATCAAATAATAATAATAATAAACCTAGTACAAGTCAAAAAAACCCAGAAATAACTGATGAAGATATTGAGAATGTCATAAAAGAAATAGAAACGTCTAATGTTACAGGAGTCAGCCAAGATGACTTTGAGTTCGACGACGAATTGTTTCAAGTATCTTCTGATCGCAGCGCTTACGGTTCAGATACAGACCCTGCTAATACAAGATTTATCTGACGGACCAGGAGCATCCATCGTACAAATTAATCCATCTTTTATAATTGAAGATTGGTACACATTTTTACATTATAAGAATCTTACAAATTTAACAAGAGAAATTCAAACCCTTAAGATTAGCATTGACGTATTAACAATTAGTAATGAATATAAAACTTTGCATAATATTATTGAACAAAAATATAACAAGATATTAGAAAAAATTAATCATATTGTAAATATAAATCGGAATAACCGATCAAAAAGAGGTTTAATTAACGGACTAGGCAATGCTATTAGTTGGCTCACCGGCAATATGGACGCCGATGACAAAGAAAAGTATGATAATATTTTAAATAAAATCGAGAGAAATATGTATCACATAGAGCATAATGAAAATGTTAGATTAGGATTAAATAAAGAATTAACATCTAAACTTAATAAAGAAATAATTGTTTTAAATAAATATAAGGATAGTATAGAAAAAATAAATAATTTTACAGATTTAGCTCTTACTAAGTTAATGTATCATGATTTATTAGCCGTATTAGATTTAGTAGAAAATCAATTAAATGATATAGAATTTTCCTTAGAACAATGTAAATTAGGAATTACCCATCCAAGCATATTAACGACTAGAGAACTAGAACAATTAAACATACCGTTCGGAGAACCAATCACAGAAAATGTAGAATTAAACTGGTTACTTAGCTCCACATTTTGTTCCCTATCAGATACAGGATTAATTTATTATTTTATTAAAATCCCTTTGAAATCATTGCCAAAAACAACTTATTATGCTATGTCATATCCAGTTACAAGGAATAATAAAGTCATTACTCTAAAGATTAAAGAACAACTAATCATTAGATTTAAAAATTCGTTTTACAATGGAAATTGTATTAAATTCAATAATCATCATTACTGTAAAGACATGATAGAGATTAAGGACAAATGTATTTTAGAATTATGTAAGAATATAGAATTAAATGATTGTAAAGCTGTAGAAATAAGAACAAACCCTATAATCAAACTTATACCCACATTACACCAATATTTAACCTTTAATATTAGCAATGTAACAACTAGTGTAACAAACACACAAATGTATCATCTACCATCTACTAGCCTCCTTAATCTTAATGAAAATGAGAAATTTGTAAATATAAATGTACCACTTTCTTATGTTGACAATGTAAATATTCCTTTTATTTCCTATCATTCTGTTAATAATAAAACTATTGTATCAACAAATTTTACTTTTGAGGAATTACAACAAATAGACTTAAGTAATATAGAAATAGAAGAATTAGAACCTTATGATATAACTGTATCCCAATTTATTTCTTATATATTTTATGTAATATGTTTATATGTTTTATGCTATAATCTTTATCGTCAGTATTGTAAACTGGAATTACTGTGTTCTAATCCTTCAAATGATAATCCAAGTACCCATCCTCAACCACCTGAATGTTTTGATGGCAGAGCCAGAGCTTGGTTTCAATATTTACAGAATAGACAAACCGTCCCAAATCCTTAAATTTAGAGTTCAGTGGGCTTCACTCTCATAAGGACGGAGGAGTCACGCCACCATGAGGCCATAGTGCACCTGCAGATCACACCATATTCCTTGAATCTTATTCAGCAGTCCTATTAACCTTTATATACCCTGTCCCTTCTCCCAGAGATCACTCTCTTCAAGTCCTCGCAGTAATTACGGTACGTAATCTATGTCAGATCTAGTATAGCCATATTGTTATTATCAAGATTGTCATTATTGTCTTTTAAAGTGT
This sequence comes from Piezodorus guildinii, assembly GCA_023052935.1. Taxonomy (NCBI): domain Eukaryota; kingdom Metazoa; phylum Arthropoda; class Insecta; order Hemiptera; family Pentatomidae; genus Piezodorus; species Piezodorus guildinii. The sequence continues at coordinate 52,828,116 of CM041292.1, forward strand.
TATTATCGATATTTTGTAACTTTTGAATAAATAAAATATTTTTTTTTTTCAATAACGAGCACGAACACCAAAATTTAGTTATTTTGTGACTACTAAAAGCTTACAGGTGATTACAAAACGTCGCAACAGCATTCAAATTCCAAAAATATTTTTCTGAAATAGTGACGCATGGTTGAAGATTATCAGCATTTTATATTCTCGTGGAAACACAAAAACAAAAAATAATGACATTGACAATTGACAAAAGGGTGTTGTTGGGCTTTTACCTAAATAGAAATTTCTATAGGTATCATAGATTTCTGACGTAAAATTTTTAGACTTAATTAAAAATTCTTAAATAGATTTTAACCTGTTAGTGAAAGTCGTGTGTTGCGCGCAACAGATTTTTTGAAAGTGTCCCTCCATATTTTCTTTAGTTTTTTCACATAGTTTCATTTTTAACAACTGTCTTGAATTATTCAGCCATTAACTATTAGTTTTATGTGGAAAAAATGAATTCTGTTTTTGTAAAATTGAGTGGAGTAATGTCCAAGTATTAGGTAATAATATCTCTCATCCATTTTTTTTTTCACCTCTCTAGACTATTCTCAGGCAATTTTGTTGTAGTCATGGTTTGTATCAGTGAGTTAATAAGTAATAAGTGTAATTCGGCTCGAATGAGTTGATTTAATGATGAGTTAATTGAGAAGGCAATTATGCTCACTGTTACATGTTTCTAATATCGTATTGTACTTTTTTAAAAATAATAAATTAGTGAATTATATCTCACCCTCAAAAAAAAAAAAAAAAAAAAATCAATTGCTCGATAATTTCGACTTGGTACTATATCCATTTTAGGAATTTTTTTAAGAAACAGAAAAATCGCATATTCAATTTTGAATGTAAACTAGTTTACTTCATCCTTTTTTAAATTAAAATCTAGAGTTATTACTGTATTAATGATTTAGGAGGAGATGAAATATAAATGAAACATAAACAGGCAGCCAGTTTTTGGAGATGAGCAGTAGAAATTTTTTATTTGTATGCAAACAAAACAACAAAAAACAAAAAAACAAAACAAGGAGAGCACAAAAAAATAGAGACAAACGACAGCAGCTGAGAGGTTACAATGGATTTGCCACTTAAAAATAAAATAATGCTTTTACAATTGTAATATACAGAAAGAAATTAAATAAATATTAAAAAAAAAACGAAATATTGAAGCATTTCAATTCAAGCAAATCCATTTCACATAACTTTGCTCCCACCTGGTGTGTGTTTAAAACTTCACTCCATCACACATGTCAGACGTTTCATTTTTAGGCTTGATTTTTTATTTCCATAATGAAATATTTAATATGGTTTGGAATAAAGTTGGATATGTACTTGGAATCTTTTGAAAAGAACGGTAATTTTCAAATGCGTTTTTAAATTACTTTTTTTTTTTTTTTTTTAGTAGAAATCGGATACAAAAATATCAATACAAATAGAATTAAAAAATATCAAACTATCATTTAATAAAAACAAATGTTCTCTAGTACCTTTGAGAAATCAGCATCTCTACTGCTGGCATGTGAAGGTCTCTACTAAGAGTAGAGGTACCATTATTTCGATCTTGTTTGAAAAAAAATATCAATGCTCTTCAATCGATAGTCGTATTATTATTAAACAATTATTGTTAAAGCTATTATGATAAAGTTTTGATTGAATAATTATATTTATTAAAAGTCTGCCCACCCATTACCATATCGAATTAATATGGATGACCATTATTAGTTTTGTGCTATTTCTGTTTTGGTGAGGAAACTGGCTATAGTTTCTTGTACAACTGTTTAAAATTCAAAGCTATGATATATGGCTGACAGAGACACTTTTCAAACAGGAGGGGATTGAATATTATCTGAGGAAGAGATCTGGAGGGAGGGGGCAGGGGTAATCCCCTCTTACAAAAAAAGAAAAAAAAAAGAAAAAGTTGATGAAAAAAAGCGAGGAGGCGAGGCTGTTTACACCCAGCCATATAGGCTCAGATAAAGATATAATTAATGGTCCTGGGTACTCGACCGGACTATTTTAGGAGCCCTTAGGCGCTGCTACAAGTTTAGGGAGGGTAAACATAACTCATCGGACCTGTATAATGAGTCCCCATCTATGTTTATAATTTTCGATGTCAAAGTTATATTTGCCAGGTGTAAAATTCTAAGATATGTGAATCATAAGGTTGGAATTAGAAAGACTCTGGAAGAATAATTTTCTGGCTTAGGTCTCAAAACTGAGGCTAGATAATAAATTGCTCTCAATAGTGCTCTTTTAAGTAAAAATCTAGTAATATAATTAATTGGTTGTCTTTAAGTTGACAAGTACGAAATATAAAATTAAACAAAAATATATAATCATAGAAAAAAAAAACATTACAAATTATCAGGCGATGGTTTAGTAACTATTTATATAGCTGTTCATCGGCAATTAACTGATATAAAAAGCAAAAAATAATTCTAAGGAAAGTGGCCTATCTGCCACTGCTAATTTCAAAATGCTATATCTCGGCAATTTCTAAACCGATTTCAATTATTGTTACTTTGTTTTGTAGAAAATTTAATTCTCTATCGAATTATTGTGCACTGCAACGTAATATTTTTGCTATTTATTTATTTATTAATAGCTTATATATAAGCAAGATTTCAATGTTTCTTTTCTTTTTCTTATTTTTTTGTTCGCCGCAGTAAAATCCAGTACTATGTTATCTCTATCTTCAAAAATAACTGAGTTATTGATGTATTTATCGGTGTAATTTCAATTTATTTTTTATAATTTATCGCGGTTTCTTTGTTAGGAAATTCTAATACACTTTTTTTTCTATTTTCAAAAATAAATGTTATTGAATTAAATCATTTTGAAAACTAATATCAACGTCTATTTGTTAGGATCATCTTCGGATGTTCTAGTATTTTCGTGCCAAATTTCAAATATATTGGTCCAGTAGTTTCAGACATAAGCCGCGAATGGCGGAAAAACGGATTTTTTTTGGTTATTCTGGTTCTACGTATCTTGAAACATAAGTTCTCAAATTTTGAGAGGTAATTTATTTAATTTAATTTTTTTTTTAAAGATTTATTATTGAAAATAATAAAACAAAAGGGTATAAACACATATTATTTAAAACATTGGCGTGTTGATAATACAGTTTTTGACTGTGGTTAATGAAACTTCTTGAGTGTCGTTTATTATCACATATGAGTAATATTTGATGGAGAAATTGGTTTAGCCAGTCATAAAATAAAACACTCTAATAACATGAACTTATTTTATTGTGTGCCGACGTTTTAGCCTACCTTGCGGGCGTTCATCAGGGATAAGAAAAACTAGATAACCACCAATACCGTTAAAGAAAAAATAATAAGTTAGGTATAATAATAAGATAAAAGTAATAAAATACGAAAACAAACATAAATTCGAAATGATAATATTAGAAAGGAAATATTTTTCACCACTATTATTGATGTCCAAATTGGAACAGATTGTAATACTACTAAATAAATTATTGTTGAAAAAAAGAAAGGAAATGTTTTGGAGACTATATAATTTTATATTTAGGCTTCTTTCCTTTTTTGTTACTGTTATCTTATTATTGTAAGCAGCTTATTATTATTTTTTCTTTTAATATAATATATTTATCTTATTAGTGTGTTTTATTATATGACCAACTTCTCCATCATATATTCTCAACGGTCAACAATGAATCCATCATTATAAAAAAATATGATATGAAAATTTATCCAAATAATTCTAGAATAAATAATATATTATCCAACATTTTACATTCACTTTTCTTTATATAAAATAAATAATGAGGGAAAATATTGTAAAAACATTTGCTCTCAACGGTAATAAGATTTTGGGGCCAAATAATTAAGCCTTGCAAGATGATCATGTTCAAATGAGGTAAGTCAAATACAGAAACTAAAAGTGGTAACAATTTGGTGAATTTATATATTTGTTTAGAATGATTTTTGATAGTATGTATTTACATATTTACATAGTGGGTATATACCTAATATGTTAGGTTTGTTTTTTTGTCTTTTTTTAATAAAACGGATTAACCGGAGAATTTATTTATACCTAACATGGATTTTACTCCCTTTATAAAATCCCCCCCCCTCCTCCCCAAAAAATATTATACTTTCTTTGTTAATGCAAAATAAGTAAAGTAACAGGGCTTAAATAAAAAAAAAAAAATTTCTTCTGAACTGTATTTTATTTTAAGTACTTCACTATCTTTTGTTGTTAATAGTGATAAAAAATACGTTAAAAGAAAATAATTCGATAATCAATTAATGAATAAAGAAGAAGGCATATTTTTCCGGATTATTATTATTTTTTTCTATGAATAACTGTATTCATTAAAGTGTATATTATACTTATTGTATTTTGTATGAATTTTGTATAGCTAAGATACAGATCCATAGAATGTAACGAAGCACATAAACTTATGAATGACACTCGCGGATGGATAGGACACTTGGGGCAAACGCACTCGTATCTTTCTACTAGCCCTTGCCCCGGTGCCTGCATTGTGATGGAACCCTTAATGCGGCATATTTTTTAAGAATGCCCTTATTATTCATCACAACCTAATAAAATTGGACTAAACTCAAATATTTCAACAGTACTGGGTAATAGAGAGGAAACCATTAAATTAGTTTTTGATTTTCTTAAGGAACAATCATTATTATCGAAATCATAAAGACTATAATCTTAATTAACTATTAAGTTATACATTCCTAGTCAGTTTTTTAATCAATACTTTTTTTTCCCTTGACTTTAAGTTGTTTGCTTTTTTTTTATTTTTTTGTTTTAACCATTGTTTACATAATAATTATTTTTTTTCTCTTAGTTACTTATTACCTAAGAAATAGCTTTCTTATAAAAGTTAAATATACATATAGTATCTAAGCGTTGATGACCTTAGGGTTTTACGCCTTAAAACCAAAACCACCAAAATTTATGAATGACGGAGAATAGTTGAATTTAGGTATTAGGTATCTAACACTTCATATTTTAATGTTTCCTGTTTAATGAGGATTATTTTACATCATATATATGTAACGTTATTTTTTCACACTATATACTAATTATTAACTTCTTATCATAAATGTTAAACATTTTTCAGTTCTCTTTTTTTTTTATTATTAGTTAAATTTTAATTACATATCTTCGTTCTCTATTTCCCTCTTATCACTAACTAAACGTAATTTCTCTTTATGCTGTCTTATTACTTTCAATACATATTTTTATATATATTTTTTTTTTGTTTTTTTTAAACTAGTTGTTGTATTTTGTTTTTCATAGCCTAAGTTTAGGCAAAAACGTTAGCTCAATAAATAAAGTACACTTAATTGAAGTGTTTCTATGACTATACCTCCAACCAACTTTTTCCTATAAAATTATTAACTTAAGCTCAAATATTCAAATATCTCTCGAATAGAATCATAAAAAATAAGTTTGCACCATCTTAAACTTTAAATAATTACGTACAAGTAATATGTGTAACTAAGCAATGGGATGGAACTAAATCAACTTATACTGCTCTGAGATAAAATTATAAATCAATTGAAACGAAATGATTAATCAACAATTAATTATTGGGCAGTTGGGTTTTTTAAATAGATTCATTTTATCTGAAAAGTAATATACACGTGATATTTATTGCTATAAGTTTATATGTGATATTTATTACTGCATAAAAAATAAAAGTCATATATGCTGACAGTTCTATTCTTTGTTGTTGGTAAAATTAATTAAAAAATACTCTTGCTGTCCTTTGGGATATTGTAGAAATATTTGATATTATACTCTATTAACAGGATGATGAGAATCAGTACTGATATAGATAAAGGGTGAATTGTCAGTAATAATAATGAATTAATGATAAATTTTATATCTAATTCATAAGTAAGCTCAATAAATAGTTGAAAATCTTTTTCCTCTGATTGATATAAATCTTAAGGAAGCTATACGATGACCGTCTAATGATTGAGTATTAGCTATTTTTATGCTTTCATTGCCTTTTAATGTTACGTCAGTTGGTTTATTGACCTAATTAGATCATTTTAAACAATATAGGTCGAATTAAAAGGCTTAATAATGAATAAAAATGACTAATAATATAGGTGTTGGTTGGTTGGTTGTTGTCATATAGGTGTTTATCACTCATATTCAATTATATTAATTAATGTAAGAACTTAATTATAATATCTCCACACATTATTAGTCATGTGTGACACATTAGCAGTCTAGATAAGAATAATTTTGTTGATGTTTGTTTTGATTATTTTTAAACAAGAGTTTTTCTTGACTTTAGTGTAACTGTATCATTTGTGTTGTAAGCAAGAATTTCATTGGTGAAAATCCTATTTAGTATTTTGTTTTAGGTTTATTATTTTCAATAATAAAGTATTGTAAATGGCCACAAACAATTACTTATTTAATTCAGTTATTTTCGAATAAAAAGAAAAAAAAATGTATGCAGTTTTAGGCTTAAGACAGAGCGATGAATTATAAAAAAAATAAAGGAAATAAATCAGTAAATCACAATTCTTTGGTTCATTATTTTTAAATATAACAAGGTATAATTCGAGGTGTAACGTTTCAAGATACGTAAACTCCAAATACCAAATAAAAATATATTCAGTTAAAGTTAAATTTCTACTTAAATTGAAGTTAAAAAAAAATGTTCTTGTTAGTCGGGAGGGGGAGGTTGAGGGGAAAAGGATCATCGAAAACGGTTCCGAAATAGCTGGGTTTTGAACATAGTTGTCAATATTGCTGATTTTCCTCGACTATAACTTGACCCTGAAACTGGTTCCTCTTTCTTAAACTCTTTGATTAATTAAATACTGTACAGTTATGTTAATTAACTACACGTCTATATACATTGTCACACTATAATATGATGAATAGCCTATTTCGTAATCATTTGCAGCGTTTTGGTTTATTATTTTCAATAATGAACCTTTCTAATCGACCAAAAAAATTAAATAAATTATTGCCCAACCTCAAAATTTGAGGGCTTACATTTCAAGATAAGTAGAATCCAAATAATGAATAAAAAAAAAAATGTTTGTCTCAGGTACTTTAAAATTCGCCGCAAAAGTACCAAGGCATGCAACGAAGATAACACCTAGACGTTGATCAGCAAAAAATGGTTTGATTGAACCGATTGAAATTGATTTAATTCAATAACTCAGTTGATTTTGAAGATAGAGAAAAAAATTATTAGTGTTTTTAACAAAAAAAAAAAAAAAAATGCGAATAAAAAAAATTACAAAAGAAAATGAGTATTTTACAAATAAATACGCCCGTAATTATGTTATTTTTTAAGATAGAGAATAAACTTATTACTTTTTTTAACAAAACAAATTGTGGATAATTGTGAAAAAGAGAAAAAAGCAAAGAAAATAATTGAAATTTTACCTATAAATACGCCCATAACTCAGTTATTTTTTAAGATAGAGAAAAATATGTATAGAGTTTTAGGATCAGTAAAGCGCGATAAAAAGAAAAAAAAGAAAGAAGTCGATCTATAAACAAAAGACACAAATTATAATAGATGTAATCCCACTAAAACTCGTTTATTACTGAAGATACTGAACAATCGAAAATATTGTGTGCTATTAACATCTATATAAACAGCTATACCCTAATATTGCTATTTGGAAATAATAAACCATTGTGTTATAATTTGCAGCGTTTTCTCTTATTGTACACTTGTCTTACTTTCATAAATAATTATTTGTAAACCATGAATTTTAAACGCCAGTAGACTTCTATAGTAGACACCCTGCACTGGATGACATTTCGAAGGTGAATCCTTTTTTATGTTTATTTTTAATTTTGGTTGGGTATGGGTGCAACAGCTTTTTTCCTAATATACCTTTTGAAAGTCGAGATCCCTTACCTATTTTTGAAAGTTGATAGTAGTATACTATCAGTTATTAAAGTTAAGCCTATGTTATCTGATTGGAGACCAATATCTGTCTCCAATCATATAATGAGACAGCTGGTAGCTGTAGCGAAGCGGCAAGGCGAGCGGCGATGTTAGAAGAGCGGTAGTGAGGTGGCCCTTGACCCCAGAGATCTCTTATGCTCTCAATTCACCCCGCTTCTGTTTCGAAACTTTCAGTCACGGACTCATGATCCGACCCCATCAGTAGTAATACCCTGCTCCCTGGCTATCCTTCTAATCATATCTGACCTCCACTAAGGTTAATAAAGTTCCTGCTATATTGTTTACCTCTTCCAGGCTGACCGTCGATTTCGTACGTGATCTATTGAAAAACCAATCATACAATTATTTATTCATCTTGTCTGATGAACATATTCCGGATGTCTTTTGATTTACAGAAGAAACCGTATCGCATCTTGTTTAATAACTAGAGACAGAAGTTGTTTGTTTGTTTAGTTAACGTCCCTTTATACTACTGTGCTAATCGGGCGATGCTACAGTGAGAGTCCTATCCAGGTTTAATTAGAATAGGGATCTTTACTGTACCTGAGATGGAACAACCTTTTAACTTTTCTTCCGAAGAACGGCATAACTATGTATTTTTCACTCCCACTAAAAAATCCTACGGCCCCCTGCGGGTTTGAACCTAAGAACTTGGGAGAGACAGAAGTTATTTGCTGTACTTTTTTGTATAAAGGTGATTTTGTAAGGTAATCATATTCCTTTGTTAAGGTGTAAAACACAGATTTTAGTCATATTAATATTATTACTTAACAGAATAATGTTAATTAGAGAAGAAGCTTAATTACATTCCTAGGGCCACTGAGAAGATGTTGGAAAATAGTCCTTATAAAGTTTGTATCAAGTAAATATCTTCTATTACTCCTACAGCCAATGAAAAATATTGCCATCCTTAAATTCTAACTGTTACTCGTAAGCATCTATTTGTGATCTGTGAGTTCAACTACATTAATCAATTATAATTCCAACAAGTTTATTGATGGAGTTCCCGAACAAGCTACTCGTTAAATATCCCTATTCTTCTTAAACTGGAGTGAGAAAATTTAGGATACCCACTGTGTATCGTCCGATTAGGAACAGAAGCATACTGTGCCGTGTAATGAATAATTAAGTTTAGTGATAGATTTGGAATCGTATGCATAACTTAAGTTGGGATGAGAACCATTTTTCCATTTAAATTTTTCTTTATACCCTTATATTCTATTATTAATGACAGTTAATCTCTGAGGAGGCTGAATTTTATACTCGGTAGGCATTGAAGCATGATAAATATTGATTTTTATATCCCAATTCGCAACTATATTCCAATAAATAAAATTTTAATACTTAGAAATTTAATTGATGGTTTTATAAAATTAATCATTTCTGAGCATCAGCACTTTTCCCTTTTAATTATAATTGATATTGTCTTTGTAAGTTGTTATTTTTAATGTTTATGTATGAATTAATTGCTTTATTTTTCTTTATGAACTTACTGTATTTTGTTTTTGTTTAATGTTCTCCTGGTCCTGGGTTCGAATCCCGGCTGTGGCAGAATACTATTTATTTTGTTAATGCAGTCGGGGGGTGACCCTAGAGTATAGAGAGCCTCTTGGGGCAGATTCCTAGCCTCTATTTGGGTACCCAAAGAAATTGGGGAAAAATCTGGCGGCTGAGCGTGCTCGAAGCCTAATCACCTCATTGCACTGCCGTTGACCAAGAAACAGTACGAGTCTCTTTATCTACTGAGGCCAAGACCCTTCATGGGTTGTAGTGGTACAGGTTTTTTTTTTTTTTTTTTTTTTTGTATCTGAGATCAGATATATTAAGGTAAATGTTATTCTGTGATATGACCATCTGTTATTGGCCAATACGTGTGTTGATGAGCTATCTTTATAAATAAATATAACTTCCCTTATTTATTTATAAAGTATTTATAAATTTTATTATCAGTTATAGTATTTTTGATCATTTGAAATCCATAAGAATACGTTGTTCCCTCCAACTTGTATAAGGTTATGCAAAAAAAAAAAAAAAAAAAAAAAAAAAAAAAAAAAAAAAAAAAAAAAAAAAAAAAAAAAAAAAAAAAACCAGATTTAATCAATGTTTCGTTTTTTTTTTTTTTTTTTTTACGTTCCTATGATTGTTTTTTAATTTAATTGAATTTTTGAGTCGTTTAAAAATTGTATTACGATTTTTGTTCGTGATAAGGATTATCTATATTTTTCTCTGTTCATTACGTATTCTTAGAGTCACCATTGGATTTTATACCTTCCATAAAATGAACAAGCTAGAGTGACCTATGTTAAAAGAAGTTTTTGTAAATTTATCTTGACTAGTTACATTGAACCCAGTAAGAAAATCAGCCTGCTAACCACATCCTGCCCTGACTTAGCTAATTGTGCAGAAGACATAACGATGTCCAAGTTGTGTCGGATATTCTGTTCAACGTTGTAATTATCCCTCACTTCGGTTCAATGGCCTCTATTCTCATGGGCCTAAGCCAGTTCTTATCTTAAGTGTATCGTCTAGCCCTTTTTTATCCACAACTTCCTCAATCAGATTTTTCAAAATTAACAACAACAACGTCGGGAAAATTAAGCCAAGTAAAATTAAACGTTCATTTTCAAAGGTTTCAACTCTTTTGCAACCATTATTGTCATCTAATTAGGACAATTATAACTTAACGATACAAAACTTAATTTCAATGGTTTCCTTTTAAAATTAATTATAAAATTGCAAATAATACAGCGGATGTTTAGATTAGATTGAATTGTATGGTGTACTATGAGAATAGTAATTAAATGAGCCCCCTATGCAAAAAAAGATAATTTAAGAATAATGTCCATTTTCTTGCTATATTTCCTTTACTATCAGAAAATATATATATATATTTTTTTAAATAATTCTAAAAAGCTCAAGAATATTTAATTGGGAAACATTGGGTGGTATTTGCAAATACTGTAAAGTTGCCAGGTAGTACAGGTTTCGCCCTGTTAGCAAATTTAATTACTGTTTAAAGCAAAGTTGGGTTCAGTTAAATCGTAGTTTTTTTATTTATAATTTGTGGGGTCATTATTTTTTTAATTTATAATTAGAAGTTATTTAGTTACTATTAATAATTTGTGTGAGCAAGATGGTTAGGGGTGCGGTCATCAGAAAGAAACACACATTATAAAAAGTATTACTTATTTTAATTGTGTTCCGACGTTTCGGCCTACATTGTGGGCCTTCATCAGAGCTAAGGGAAACAAGATAACAAACAATGTCATTATATTACATTATTAAACCAATGTAATTTATTATATTATATTTCCTCATTTAATATTCTCAACGGTCAACTAAACTTCATCATCATTAATAGCTTGCAAGGTTGCTTATTTGATTTTATATATTGGAGGAATATCGTTTATAGTTTATTCTATTAATAAATATAATAAAAATATATATAAATATTAAAGGATATTAGGGTAGATTGTAAGTTATATAAATTGGAAAATGTAATTATATATACCTTCAGCTTACGGATTTGAAAGTATCAAGTTTTAAACATTTTAATTGAGCTAATCTTTTGTGTATATGATATTTGGTGTATTTGTAAGTAAATTAGTTAATGAAAATTGTTCAGTTATATTCTACTGCAACGTTTAAGCCTCTCTTATAATTATCTATCAAATCCTTAAGAAATATTTAAAAGTATTGAAAAATTAAACATAGATAATTTTTAAACCAAATTAATTTGACAAGTATCATATTCCTAATCCTTCCTTTCGAATGAATGACTATGAATAATAAACCTTAAAAATATTAAATCACTTACTAGTTATGTATTTTTTTTTCTCTCTGGAGTCAAGCAAGGTTTATCTGGATAGTATCAATTTATCATATACACTCTGGTAAATGTCATACACTGAATGGAACCTAGCAATTATGTAAGATATGTTAATTATTGGGTCCTAGTTAAGAATCTGTTATTTTTCATCTGCCATTTCATTTATCTACTAAATGGATCTTGGCTGGATGAACTGGCTGCTATACTGATTAACAGGCTGTCGTTTAGTTTACGTTTTAACTTTGATAAGTGACTAAGGAGCCATAAAAGTGGGCTGGTAGCTAAAACATTTTTTTTTTGTTTTACAGGCAACTCAGCAGTTCTGGAAAAACACTGCTCGTTCAATTAATAATGTGTTGTCAACTTTTTTTAATGAAATCATGTTTTCTATATTAATTTCGTTATGAATCTTTATTTTCTTGGTAATTAGTAATATATTAAACTAATCTTTAAAGAAATTGAATATGAACCAAATGTTTCCTGTGTCAATCTTTTTTATTTAACATAACCTAAATTGATTAGAAGTTACCAGCAAATAGTCGGTAGTTTCATTTTTAAGAGAATGAGGACACAATTTATATAACTTGCGTTTATTTTATCTAGATATAATCACTTAGTGCTTCATGAAACAAGAACTGTAATTACAGTGAAAAAAATATGTAATGTGTCTATTTTTTAATCCGTTTTTAAAAAAGTTATTAAAATATCTTTATTATTTTCAAATGTTTTTTATCTTATTTTTACAAATAATAATAGATAATATTTTATTTTATTCTTTAGTATTTTAGAACATAACTAGCAAACCCGCCCCAGCTTCGTACGGGAGCAATTTGAATAAGGTATCATGTATGTTAAAAAAAGCTCTTTCTGACCGATTTAGAGTTTTAGTTTTCCGTAACGAAAAATTCAATTGGTTAAGTTTATTTGTTCGTTATTTTAAAGTGAAGCAAAGATAACGCAAAATTCCTTGACACACTTACTTCATGACCCAACTATTATCCAATTAGGTTTATAACTATTTTATATTTATTTATGTAAAATTTATGAGCTTACAACAACATTATATTAACTTGTACGATTTTATGGCATATTTAAATGAAATGTATATTTTAAAAATTTAAAAAAAAAAAATTGTTGACTCATATCAATGAAATAATCACGTATAAAAAAGTTTAAACTCTTTTGGAAAAACCCTAACATATATTTTTCCATGTGAAAATCGTTTGAGTCTTTCAGAAGAAAAAAGTTTTTTTTTTTTTTTTTTTTCTTTCTCTCTATAACTTCCCTTCCGATTAAGAAGTTAAAGATTAGCAAAATGCGGTTTCCCATAGGTGTGGATCAATAGTATAAATTTCGTTCTGATACACGTTGGGGCAGATTTCACATACTTATTCCGCTAGGTCCTTTGATAATTTAATTTTAGAGAAAAAAGTTGAATTTTTTTCTGAATGATAGTGTAGTATAAACTTTTCTTTTTATTAGAGAGCTTAGATATTTACACTGGAGTACTTCACTGTAAATGACAGGGACGTGCACATTTAAAGACATCCAGGATATTAAACCGTGAGGACGTTCTAAAAAAAGAACCAACAAAAGAAATAAGTGAAGGGAAGTAAGTAGTAAAGAACAAACAAAGTAAAAGAAGTTGATAAAAAAGAAATTAGAAACCAAACACCTGCGCTGATCTTGAATTAACATAGGGACATCAACCTCGCCCCAACAAGAGCTCCAGCCTTTAAGAGGCGCTTTTTGCCATCTCTCTTTTCTGTTTTCACTTCGTCTTCTGCTTTTATTTTACTTTTCTATTTAATTAACTCTGTCTTCATTTTATTAAATGACATCATTACTTACTTTTTCAAGAAAAAAAAATTATGTTCTGATGTTATAGGTACTACTTGGTTACTTTAATCTCCTTGGTTCCATGTCTTACCATTCAGAGATTAAATAGAATCATCACATTCGTAACGATGCAAAAAACCTCCTTTTTAATATCATAATTTAGGAATAAAGTTATAATGCATATATTGATTAGGCTTTCCGGAAAATAATAGAGGATTAGAGTTTTAAAAAATCAAAAAAAAAAAAAAAAAAAAATCATTTATACCTATTTTACTTTCACTATATATAAAATATATATTAAGGGAAAGTATTGCGGTCGTGGAAATTTTCGAGTTCCAGTTTTCTATGTGCGTGTCCGTGTGTAGTAAGTCTAGCACGAAAACGGAAAGTCAAACGAAACGGAAATTTGATTTTTAATTCAGGTTTTTCCCGAGATGTTACAGCACCTTTTTTTTTTTATCTGGATCGGCGAAATAGAAGAGCCACTTTATACCTTGCCTTTCGCACCTTTTTATGATTTTCTCGATAAAGGGAGAAACTATTATCATTAAACTTACTTAATTGATGTCAAATTTACCAGGCTTTAATATCACATAAGTTTCATTCTGGTTGAAGTTGTCTGATGAGGCTTAAATGCAGATATTTTAAATTTTCTTTCTCTAAACTACCTTAAATTTTGTAGATTTTATAAAAATAACCATATCACCTTGTTACCATTGATAAAAAACAGGTAAATATATAAATTCGATATCAAACTAAAGGACAAAACTGAAATAATATTTGTTTTATGCATTTTTTTAATTTGAACATAAGAATAGTAATATACTGTTGGAGAGCTGAAGATTTTAGAAAAAATATTATCTAATACACAAGCTTGTAAAAGTTAATATAGAGTAATGAAAAACCGAAAAAAAAACTAATTATTTTAGATAATAATATAATCGATTTAAAAAAAAATTCAAGTTTCAATAGAAAAATTTAATTTAATTAATTCTTTAATTGTTTCACTCATTTTTATCTCTAACTGTATTTAACAGGGCTTAAATGCCGATTTTGTTTTATTTTCTTCCTCTAAAGTTCCTCTATTTTTTATTGATTCAAAAAAATTAATGAATCATCTTGTCAGTATCTTGTATTATTGATAAAAGCCGGGCAAATATATAAGTTTAACGAATTCGATATCCTAATAAAAGAGAAAAGAGCAAAAATAATTTTCGGCAATTTTTTTCCACCCGAATATAAGAAAAGTAATATATATTGTTTGCTATAGCATGCTATTTGTGCTATTGTGCTAAACCCATCAATTTTATACAGGAAATAACTGTAGAAACTCGACGGGTTTAGCAAAATAACACAAATAGCATGCTATAGCAAACGTAGTGAGTACCCCTAATATACTGTTGGTATGCTAAATAATTTTGAAAATATATTAGGGGTACTCACTAGTTTGCTATAGCGTGCTATTTGTGCTATTGTGCTAACCCATCAATTTTATACAGGAATAACTGTAGAAACTCGACGGTTAAGCAAAATAACACAAATAGCATGCTATAGCAAACGTAGTGAGTACCCCTATTATCTAATACACAAAGTTTCAAGGTAGTAGAGAGTCATAAAAACGGATAAAACTAATTTGAAGATAATAATAACAGATAATGATATACAGTATTAATAGATTATTTAATGGAACACATGTTTGTATCGAAACAGATAATTTCATCTCTAACAGTATTTAAAAATTCTTAAATTTATTTTAAACACCGGAGGTAAGTGAAAGTAGTGTGTTACGCACACCGGATTTTTATTTATGAAAATAGTCTAAAATCACAATTCTATCAATACGTAGGCAATTTCCCATACCCTCTGAATAGAATTAGGAATTGGAATTAGGAGTTAAAATATATAAATTCAGGAAAAAACATTTCCTTAGTCACTTTCATCAATAATTAGTTGTTCTGCTTTCTTTTTTCTCCTGTTATTGTATAAGATCCAATTTTTATCAAAAGTTACGATTCTGGAAAGATGGAATAAATCTTTGTTGTTTCAGTAAAGAGGTGAGCCACAAATTTCAAAACGCTGATTTTTTCGGTGGCCGTTATAACTACTTGAAGAAATTTTGAAGTACTAAACCTTGTCATTTCTGTAATCTAAATTTTCAAAAATGGGTTTTTTGTCAATTTAGGCAATATTTATAGTCAAAGATCTCAAAAAGGACTGATAGCCCTATATTATAAGCAATGAAAGAAATAATTTATTAACTGATACTCAGTTTGTTTTGAAATTAAATCCATCCAACATTGTCGCTCTACCCGCTTTACTTAAACCCACTGAAAGACATACCAAATTATTTTAATATCACTAGAAATAGTTAAAACTTCAAAGGCGATATACCTGATAATATTCAGGACCTGGGAATCCTTTGAAAAAAACATACAACTACCATTATAATTTTTTTTTTTTATTCCAGCACAAGTCCCGCATGCTCAAGATTACCTTATTCAGAATAGTAGGCTGAGCTAAAATCCATGTAAATTTAATATTTCAACAAATCATAGAAAATAACTAACATAAGCGGATTGCCAGTTCTTAGAGGATTGTCAATTACTGTCATCTTAGAAGCTTAGCGATCTCAACACATTAATCCGCGATTGGCGTAAGATTATCATAACCGCCCACGAAGCTGCGGCAACTGGTGCCTGGGGGCACGAAGTAGGGGGCATCCGTTCTATGAATATGGAACAACTATCGCCACTATTTATGCATAGATTAAACTATAATAGTCCGATAGTGAAATAGTAGATGGCAACATCTGACGAGCGATTCGCCAGTCGGCAATTAACATCAATTGGTCAGTACTGTCAAAACATGGCCATGTCCGCCCGCATCGCTACAAGTCACTCATCTATTGCGTAATAATAGCCCTGCTCTGTTATTAGTGCTAGTAACTCGGCATTAGTTCTGCCTCACCGGGGGTGATTCGAATAAAACTCTTTTGAATCTTCTTTCGAAGACGAATACAGTAATCAAATAGCAGAAATTGATTAATTTCTAACATTGCATGTTTTAAGATTTAATATTATTGATTGGAGTGGGACAACCTTATATTCCGCGTTAGAGTCTGTCATGACGGTAAATTTATTCGATAGCATCCAGTCTGGATTCCAGAGATTTTCATTGTGCACGTCCAATATAAATATATAGCATAAAATTGATACCTACCTAGCTCTTCAATGATTATATTCAATTCTTCAATAATAGAACATGCTTATTGACCAATATCGTGCGGTCAGTACAAATACATACTTACCACGCGATATTCTTGTGTAATTGTTGATGAAACACTAGATTTAACAGGGGTGTTTTTAATATTCATTTAGGACAATGAACTAAATATTTCAAGAAATAAAATATGTGAGAATGGAATATTGAAGTGGTTTTTGGACAATGTTATATCCTGAATACAAAGACTAATTGTTAAGAAGAAAACTTCTACTAGTGCAAAGTATATCTGAAAAAAAAAAAAAAAAAACGATAAAAACAATTCATATGGTTCTTTGAAACGGGCTAGCACGTCTTTGCCAATCACAGGTCGTTGAAGCCACAGGAGCCTGAGAGCCACTAAGGCACACATTCTAATCAAGACTCAAGTGTTTGCTGGGAGGGTGCCAGCTCAGCTGATTGCCAGCGGTTAGCTCTCCCCGTGCCTAGCCTATCTCTGATCCTCATGCTTACGAATTAGTCATCTTAGGTGTTTACAGTAGATTACCTGTCTAAACTGTCGCTAAGGCCAATCTGCTGACTCTCTACCTCCCGCAAGTGGTCTTATACTGGCAGGTTAATTGTCTTTCGCAATTGAGTTGATTGGATAGCATCAAATTGACTGAATGTTTGTCGTTGGTTTTGTGTGAATAAAGGGGATTGTTATAATAAGATCTTTTCACATATTGCTCTCATAAAACCTTGTGGTACCTACAAGGGCGTATGGATGCTAAGTATTTTGAAAATATTTGTTAGGAGGGAGATCGGGTTGAAAACATATTTTTTCTTCAAATTACTATTCAATACATATATCGAAGTGTATTCGTATATATTTGAAAGTTTAGTGAGTGGATGGACCAATAAACAGTTTGATCCAAATACCACATTTTAGTATTATATTTTTAATATTTAATTTGATCTATCTCCAACCAGATATTACTCCTTCCATAAAAAACTCCCCTCCCACTCTAATCCACTAGTTTCAATCCATGCTTCTTATTCCATTCCTGACAATCCTTCGATGGGTCTGAAAAGAATACCGCCTCGAGACCTTCTGATTTAGAATAGTTACAGGAGTAGTAGCACTTCTACAAGTCTGTTTTTGTGTCATTTTTCTTTTATCATATTTACTTGCTGTATTATGTATTGCAGATGTAAATTTTAATAAATAATGTTTTAAAAAAATATATTTAATTTGTATCAACAGATTTTGCCCCTTTTCCCCTCCATGCTCACGTCAATGAATACGTTAGTCATTAATGGAGACCAGATCCTGATGCAGAATAAACTATAACTGTGTATAATTATTCACTAGTTTAAGAAATTCATAATTTATTTATTTATTCATTACTTATTTAAATAAATATACATATACATACCTTTATCGCACCAAAATTTTTGATTCCTGAATTTATCTTATTTGGTAGTATCATAAATGCTTAGAAAATCAAAAGAAATATATAAGTACTGCAAGTAGGCGTATTAAGGAGAGACTGTGATTGTCAAATATTTAAAATATCAATTTGAATTAAGTACTGCTATTGTTATTATTTTACTTATCGTTACTAGTATTGAAATTAGTGAAATTTTAAATATATTAATTTCATTTGATATATGTATTTATTCTTGAGTCAGGGAATGCCTGATAATTTTTTTTATTTGAACTACGTTAAACTGTTAGTCATTTATAGTTAATTTATAACAGTATAATATATAATAAGTTAAATGATACTCTGTGGCTTTTCTCCGACCAGCTCTTCACTATATAAAAAAAAAAAATAATAATTTTAAGGTACTTTTAATTTTAGTTATTTGAAATAATTAGTCATAATATATCGAGTAATATTTTTTTATTAGTATTAAAAAAAATTTAAACTATATAAAATTTTATAATAAATTAGAAAACTATTTCTCAGATTGAAATATATGTATAAAGTTTTGATTGCTCGTATGATGTTTATTTATTTGTCAAGTTTGTATTTATCTCAATTACAGATTGTTGTTTTGATTTTTTTGGTTTTATTAATTTTTTTTTTGTTTATACATTTGACCAAGTGATGATGCATAACATCATTGAATTGATTTTACAGAGCGCTCTTAATTTTCCTCGTTGGAATATTTTTAATATTACAATTTTTAATATATAACAACAAAACATTAATCAATTTCTGGTGATTTTTTTTTCTTTTCTCATCGTATTCTTTTTTTCCTTTTATCGTTTTCTCTCATAGCAATCAATATATATATATATATATATATATATATTTATTTATTTCCTACTTTATGTAATTTGAGTTTATCATTATTTTCTGTATGTATTGTATGAATGTGGTCTCATATCACTACTACTACTGTTCATTTTGAAACAAATTGTATTATATTTCAATAAATAAATATTTAAAGAAATGTAATATTGAAGTATAAATAATACCGCTTTGGGAAGCTAATCAATTTATAAAAAAAAATATCAAAAATTCATCATTGTACAAGATGGTGAAGACAGACAAATAACATATAAACTAAATTATTATAATACTATAATGAATATCAATTATTGAAAGATTCAGGAGAAAAATATTCTGAGTGGCGGTCAAAAAAAAAAAACAATGAAATAGTCTAAAACATTTATTATTGTGCCAACTTTTCGATCCACATTGTAGGTCATCAGGGGGGAAAAAAACTAAAAGAAAATTGCAACATATTTCAGAAAGAACTCTTAAAATTAATTTTTAAAAATTGTAATATTAAGAATGATTAAAATAGTAGTAACAATATTTGAGATGCTACTAAGTTTGAAGTAGAAAACATGTGAAACATGAGTATAGAAATTGATGGTTTAATGAATGATTAACTAAATTACAATGTATTTTAGTACTTCAATGAAAGGTTTAAAAATAATAATAATAATAATTTCAGTAAAAAAATGAAGTAAACAAACAGTTGTCAAATAAAAATAATTAGAAATTTGAAAAGTATAATTAAAAACTAAAACTAAATATATTAACAAAACCTCAGCCCTCTAATAATTTATAGTGTTAGATTATTAATAGAAATAGACAATATCTCAATGAAGACTACCGTGAAAATTGATTTATTCTCACAACGTTTTCTTATCGCCCTTTCAGTCATCACGTTTTTTGAGCTATTATTTATGATCTTGATTATGTTATTAATTGCTAAGCAACATTTTAAAAAAATTAAAACGCTGCAAATTATTACACAATGGTTTATTTTTTCAAATAACAATATTAGTGTAAAACTGTTTATTTAGCTGTAGAATAGGCAATTAAGTAATTCGAAAAGCAATAAATAATTCAAAGGGAAATGGCATATCACCACTACTAATTCAAAACGCTATATCTATGCTAGTTCTTAACCAATTTCAATGATTCTTTTTTTCATTTTGTAGTAAATTTAATTTTCAATGAAATATCACTAGATGAATTCATTGGTATTTATTTATTCATTTATTAGGACAAACGGATTTTTTTTTTTGTTATTCGGGTTTTATTTTGAAGAGGGGTAATTTTTTTTTTGTTGATCGATTACAAAGGTTCATTCTTTAAAATAATAAACATTAAGCAGTTTTTAATTTATTTACGTTGGTTTCCAATTTATATTTACTGATTTTCAGTCGTATTATAACTGCTTTATATATTATTATTTAATAAATACCATTATTCCACGTTTACGGTAGCTGATCGATGGAAACACTTTTGTGGTATATTGCCTTGCATTATTGCAAAGACATAAACATGCCCAATACAATGTAGATGCTATAACAACCCGGGAGACACGTCTTGGAGGAGAGGAATTCGTTCCGCCGATCCCGGGAGAGGATCGTAAAAGGATGATATACAGTTGGCTGGAGGTTTGTATTAATAGATTGCATCTATTTTTTTCCGCCGTAAAGTTGCAGTGAATCGGCCATAACTGGCAACTCTAGTAGCTTTAGAGGCGTAAAACATAAATGTACGGTAAACATAGCCTGGGTTCAATCCCATTTAATTACATACCGCGTCCACCCTCCGTTTCATATAAAAAGTCTCCATATGATTCACACGTGGCAGAATAAATAAGTAAAGAGGAAATTCGTTCTAACCTTTCTTATCGACTAGGAATTTGAGCTATAATTGGGCACTAAGAAAAATATTATGAAACCTCATTTTAACTTGGTCAATACATCAAGACTTCATTTAACTAAACTTTTACATAACGAATAAAAAAAATAGTTCCTAATCCTTATTAATGATCAATTATTTTTTGTAGAAACTTTAACTCTTGCAATAAAAAAAAGAAAATTATTTATTTTTCGTATACATGAAAACATTCAGATCAGCCATTTCTCACCTTATTATGGAAGTATTAATATCGAAATAATTCGTTTGTGATAACAGTTCTCGAAATTATTCGTACCTTATATTAAAATTAGTACCGATTTTCGATTCATAATTTGAACTAAAAAGTGTCATTATATGATTCGAACCTGGTGTTCATTTCATTATTCTATTCTCTTTCTTTTCTGGGTATGTTTGAACTTCACCAAAAAACGAATTTCGTATAATGATGAAGCAACTGAATTCATCACTTTTCTTTTATCCCAATTCGTCAGATTTCCGTTAAAGTTATCCTTTCAGGCCTGTTTCTTACAATTAGTGATTTAAAAATAGTTTAGTACATTACCTATCGTCTTTCAAAGTCCAAACGCCCTGATTGTTCTGAGAGTTTTATTAAAACGAATTTCTTAATCCAATAATTTTGGTCCTCGACGTTTTTGAGCGTCAGTTTTATGTAAAAGTCCTTATATAGTTCACATGAGGTAAAATAAATAACTAAAAAAGAAATACGTTCTGACATCTCATAACGGCTTGCATTTAATGATATAATTGAATTACAAAAACTCATTTTAAATTGGTAAATACTGCCAGACTTCACTTAAGTTAAAAGTTTACTTAAAACGAATCCTTGAAGAAATTCTTTATCGATTTTTCTTGAAGGACAGTTCAGCTATAAATCTTAAAATCAAATTGTATTGGGTTAAGGACAAAAAAATCGCAGTGTGAAAGATCAGAAAATTTTCTTGTATTAATTCATCGTTCTGGAGATAACCGAAGCTGTCAAAACCTTCGCAATCATATTATGAATTAATTATAAAAAATCTTATTTTATATATGTATAGGGTATATAGCATGTATTATATCTGTCATATAAATATAATGAGTATATGTGTATATATTTTAAAATAATTAAAGCAGTGTACTGATTCTAAAACTCTTCTATATCTTGAAACATATCTGAACAAAGGGCACGTATGTAGACAAAATTTAAATATTTTTTCTTTCTTTTTTTTTTTGTTTTTGTTTTTTCCTGATTCTAAAACTCTCTACATTATTATTTTGCCATCTTTATGAATAACTGAGTTACTGAATTAAAACGTTTTTATTCGACCACTGTTTTAAAATAAATCAGCTGATATCAATGTTTAAGAATTAGGATATAGCCGCATGCCCATTTATTTTGTGCCAATTTTCGAAACAATCGGAAGAGTAGTTTCGAACCAGGGACGTCGGACTGACTGATTTTTTAAAATAAAAAATATTTGGATTGTATGTATCATGAAATGAAGATGCTCAAATTTTGAGTAGATATTTTATTTATTTTTCTTGGTCAATTACGAAGGTTCGTTATTGAATATAATAAACCAAAAATATTACCAGGACTGGAAGTATCTAAGCAAGTGTTAAGGACACCCGTGTTAAGGCAGACCAAACGCCTTTTATAACCTGTATCCATAATGATTATACCAACCAGCAATATTTCAATTCCATTGATTTCTGTTTGCCGTGTCTTATTAGTGTATCTGAAAACATATCATATACGATAATTGTCTCCTTTCCCAGTAACACCAGCCATTACAGTTTTTCTTCAGGAACCTTTCTCTTCAGCGACCGCAGAGGCACGGACGAATGAACTGGTCAGCCACACAGCCACGACTAGCTACCGTTTGATTGGTTCATCCCGGATAGATTAGAGAATGGAATCAGTTGCTGCAATAAGGTCGAGGAGAGGGCTCTTTCCCTCGAAAATGGAAGGAGGGCAACTGATGCTAATAGATTGAGGAAGCCGGTTATTAGAGGAGCGATAAACGCCCGGAGGGAGAGAGAGTTATGTTTTTTTCCGGCTAAGGCCAGAGTAAAAAAATGATAAGTGGGATTGTCGGAGGACAGTAGGAGCTACCTGAGTTACTTTGAGGCTGTGAAATATCACCTCCGCTCTTCTAATCCCGATACAGATGGCCTTAATCCCCGGATCCTCTGGTCTGTCCTCCTGTTTGAGTTCGGGTATCCTCTGTCCTCTACGGGCGCACTTCTGCGTCGGTCCTGTTATCCCTTCAGAATATCCACCAAGCCAAACACATTTTGTACTTTTATTTTTTCTGTCAAAAGCCCTTTAAGATGTATATTTAATAATGGATCTTTTCTCTGCTGCAATTTATGTGAATAAGAAGAGCAGCATCACATAATTTGTATATATGTGGAAGGATACCTAAGAAAGGTCTAATTTCATCTAAAATCAAACCAGAATGACACGATCTCACTTTAAGTTTGCAGAAAACTGTTGATCAAAAAAAAAAATAAATCGATTACCATAAAGGATCCTACAGTGACATTAATGGGCTGCGATATTGTTTTCTGTCAAAAGCCTCTCTTTAAGATTGCAGAAAACTGTTGATCATAAAAAAAAAAAGTTTTGCCTCTTCAACAACATATTTGCAATTATGACTAATCGATTACTACAAACGATCCTACCGTGACTTTAAAGAGCTCCTAACCATATATGGGGAGGGGAGGGGTGAAATATTTCAGTTACTTTGGACACTATTTTACTATTTTCCGGGTTGCAAATGCAGTTTTGTATTTTTATTTTCTTCATCAGTCCTGAATTCTTGGATCCAGAAACCCTACCAGTCTCTTTTACGAGGTTACTCAAAATTAGGGAAAACATCTGGTGGTTGATAGTGATTTGATTCTAATTTCCTCTTTTCTCATTTGTCAACATATTTTGTAGTACTTTACAGAATATCCATATTTGTACATCAACTCAATGAATGTGATGCACTAATCAAATAGATATGACTTCGTCGTTTTCAGATCAAAAGGCTTATTGTCAACTGATATTTGAAATTCTGGAGATATTTGAATCTGCTAGTAATAATAAACGCATGGAATCAATAGTATCCTTAATAAAACACGTCAATATTTTCTTACAGGTTTTATGGTTTATTCTAATGTTTGTTGGTGGTTTTTTTCTAAATGATATTTATAAAAGTAGTATATACTTTTTTAGACTTTTCCTGCCAAGTTTCAGTTCTTTAAAACGAACTTCTTCAACAAAAAATTATGTTAAGACGCCTGCTATATTATAAGTAGTTAAAACAGAGAATAGTTTTTACCCGAAAAAAATGCATTCAGAACCGTTGTAATACAATAAATCAAACGTTTCGACTTGAAAATATTGTGACTTAAAAAACAAAAGTAGAGTACCCTACTGTGTATACTGAATTTTCGATTGAGGTAGAGCCTAATAAGCTGAAAATGTGATTTATTTTTACTAAATACTTAGCTTTTGTCATTGGCAGATGGTCGTTGGATTTTTTGCAGATAATAAAAAATGAATTAGTATGACGTCCTTTGGATGTAATGTAAAATGGTGGTCCTCAGCCTGTGAGATGTCCGGCACTCGTTAAAGATCCCCATTTTTATTAATCCTGGATACTCTGATTTGGGAATCCATTGTCCAATTAGCCACAGTGACATAAAGTAACGTTAAATGAATAAACAAACATAATACAGCGAATAAATTCGAGTAGGATATAAAACAAAGGTATTATACACGTGTTGAGAAACTACTCATTGGTATAGTTGTAGTGGCATAGTTAGGTATACAATATTTTAAATCAGAAGGTCTCGCAGCCATATTGTTATTGTTGACACTTTGAAGCAAAGATGAAAGTTGGATTTTGTCATGAAAGGAATAGTACCAGTTCCGGGCCAAATCAGCAACATAAGGGATATTAAAGTTATTATGAAGAAGCTTATTCGTGACAAAGTAGGTAGCGTGGATGATGTAACGAAGGATTTTAGATCGTTAGGATTCATTACGGGAAGAATTCTATGATTTAGTTTAGCCCAACTCCCAACCCAAAGCTCAACCCCATGAGTCCAGGTTGTATTTATGATAGTCAAGTAGGTGAGTATTTTGTAGCTAAAAGAAAAATTGGACTGTTTCTTTAGTACATTGGATCAAAATAAAATATCTTCGCGGGCCTCTTCTTCCAATCAGTACAATGGCAAGGACTTCCAAAATTCAAAAAAACCTATACACATATATAATGAGGCGTCGCTTCAACGCCACCAGTATTAAAAAGATGGAGTGAACTAAGTGAAGATTTGACAAGTCCCAAAATATATAATATGCTAAACCTAAGCTCTAAGAACAAATTAAAATCTGAGGATCATTTTATTTACAAGCAGTGAATGACTAAAATTTAGAAATACAATGTTGGCACCTATTAACTAGTTACCTTGGGCTATTGGTCAGTGCAATTTGTAAGATATTCTTACAAACCAAGCTTCGAAAATTATAGGTCGAATAATGAGGAGTCAGTCTGTTTTTTGTTTTTTTAATATTTTAATTTTGCCGACGTTTCGGCTCAAGCTTGTAAGCCATCATAAGGACATTACTGAGCCATATCCAAGCATAAACTAAATTTAAGCGTAAGGTTATGCTTGGATATGGCTCTGTAATGATCTGATGATGGCTCACAAGCTTGAGCCGAAACGTCGGCAAAATTAAAATATTAAAAAAAAAAAAAGACTGACTCCTGATTATTCCACCTATAATAGTCGACAATTTTCTACAGTCGAAGCTTATAAAATATTTTTCAATAAGATAATTTAAAATAATTTTTCCGATGACACTTCACGGACTGCCTGGATATCGTCTGCAGACCACTGGTTAGGAACCAGTCATCTAGTATGTGTTAAAGTAGCCGAAAAGGGAAGGCAACTAAACTAAATGTTTTTAATGTAAATTTTTCCTCATTTAAAAACACTGTTCGAAATCCAATAAAATTAATCTTCTGGGCCTTTCGACGGTAGATAATTTGAATGTAAATAAAAGCTCTTCCTTTATGTGCTATAAATTCGAAGGGTATTAAAGGGCCATCCTTTAGGAACGCACGAAATTCTCCCCACTCTTGGAGCGTCCCACACAATGATATCCGAGCATTGATTTAGGAACGGGGCGACCATTGTCCGTTAAATAACTGTACACAGCCGGGTTCCAAAAAGGAGAGCACAAATCAGAACAAACTACGAGAGGGGTACATTAATTCCAGGATTATTGAGTAGGGGGCTCCTGGAGTGTGGTATTAATAAGAGGCTGGGCCTCCAAGACAGGTAGCTGGAAGCTTGGAAATAAAAAAGAGACAGAATGGGCGGGTCACAATATAGCCGGAGCATTAGCTTCTTCTTCATTCGACATAGCCTCCTCTTAAACGTTCTCTTCTTCTTTACCCTCTCTCGAGAGGCTGGCTTTGAATGGCCTCGGGCGATTGGCAGTCTTTTCATCTAGATCGCTTTAATTTAAAAAGAACAAAACAAGGAAAAGAGACATTTATTTGTCCTACCATAGTATTTTTTATCCTATAGCATGTTCACAGTTTTTTTTTTTGTTTTTTTTTTTCTAGTATCTAAGTATTCTCTCTTTATTATTTCGTACGAGGAAGTGAAGTAAAGAGTAGTCCAAAACGGTGAGTGTACTTTGTTTATTTATGATGAGTGCAACTGTGTTTAGATGAACCATAAATTTGGTTTTTTTTATTATTTCGTTTCTGTGAAAACATTTACTGTGTACCTTTCAAAAGGGAAAAATTATAATAGTTGTGGTGGGTTTTATTTAAAATTAACGTGCCAAAATCATTATTTATCAACGATTTTCTTTATATGGGGTTGTAAAATAAGTTTGTAGCGTTTTTTACTGATGATTACATTAAAAACTAATTTGTGTAAATATTTTAAATTAATTATACATGACCCATTTTGATACATATTGCAGATAGTTTTTTGAAGTTGGACATCATCAGTTAAATGACGATCTGAGATTAATGTGTCTTCCAAGACAAATTTTCCGGTTCTGGACCGAGGCATCATCGCCATACACACTGCAAATTTTTTTAACCATCTGTGAAGCGGGTTTTCCTTTTCGGAAATATAAAACCACTAAATGACGAAAACAAATGTTTTTCTGTAGTAAGCAAAACACCACTTAAAGGTAAGGAATCTCGTTTGATACTAATTCATAAAAACACCTCAACTAACCCTTTTTTAGAATTCGTAAACATGATTTTATAACATTTTTTTTATTATTATTATTGATGAAAATTAGATGATAGAAATATTTTTTAACTTAGTTTTTATTTCGTTTGTATACTTCTATCCTTAATGGTCACTGGCAGTCGAGTTATTATATTCAGTAGTAGGAGGTTTCTTATTTTAAATAATTGAACTCTTTTACCAAATTCATGATCTTGTAAAATATATTTTATAGTTCTGCCCATTTCATTTTCCGCCTTATTATTACAAAATGGGGTACTACATATGTTTGAATGTTTGTAAAATGTGACAATATTCACAGGTTGGTACATTTAGGCTTCTGAGAAGGTAACCATGGCTGCATTTTGGAGTGTCCGATACGAAAACAACATAATATGATATTATCTTTTCTATAGATCCTCGTGCTGGTGGTCTGTTTTTTAGGGATCTTGTTTTATATCGAACAATTTGGATTGATTTGTTCTCCAACCTGCTTTCCAAATCTTTCTTCGATAGGCTGAAGCAATCTTCTCTTATGGCTTTTCCTTATACCGTCCTTTCTAATATTTAAATTTGTCAGGCCGAATTGGTGGCTCTGTCTGCTTCTTTATGATAGAAATTACAAAAAGGAATTTTTTATGGGGAGGGAGAAGACAATGGAATAAGATAGGTAAAAGTTAAACATTAATTAGATAATGGAGAAAAAAAATGAGAAGATAACTGGAAATATTAAATATTTAATAGGATTCTTAATGGACGTAAGTTTTAAACTTGTTAACATATGTGTCTTTATTTTTGTAGGCATCTCTGTTTTATTCAGTTTTCTCGTGTTAAAAGAATAACGATAAACGATATGGACTCTTACTAAGTGTTTCATAAATAAATTCATAAAGTAGTACAAACAGTTTTTGGGCTACATTTGCGACTTCGGAATCAATTTTATTTCTGATATGATGTCTAAATCTAATGACTATAGGCATCTAAATATTCTAAATTGCAGCGCATGCTTATAGGATTTTGACCAATATAAGTACTTAATTTTAATAATGATTTCTAATATTGAATTTCGTTTAGCAAGAGTTTCAAAAATAAATAAAAGTGCTGGAGTAGATCTGACCCTTGAGTAATGCAGTCCTAGAGAGACACTCTAAAAGCTGTATCTTGAGGAACCTTTAACCGCCCCATACGTTTAGTTTTTACGATCCGACTGGAGATAAGTGAACGGCTACAGCTACTGAAATACAGCCCAGAAGAAAAAAAGAAATCTAAAATGATAAAGCCGACTTTTAGATCGCTAGGAGACCCTGTGAGTACACTGTCCTTCTATTCATTTTTTTCCTTCGTGAGGGAAAAAACCGTGAAATTGTTGAAAAGGCCCAAAGCTTTGAAGAGAGTTTCGAGTCCAGTCATTTGCTACGTACATTCGCAGCAATAAAGTGCTTCTGAACGACTTGTTTGGTCTAATTTGCATTCCCTTTTCCGAACGGCAAAGCCTGCTTTTATTAGTTTTATGAAGGGGTACACTTTGGAGTTGAGCTTTCATAGCTACCGAACTGGAAGATATTTCGATTGAAACCTAAGAGATTTCTTTGCTTTCATTCATACACTTAAGCTTAGAGTCAAATATGTGAATTCCACATGTAATACAAATATTGACAATCGCTTTAGAATATCCTAGAAAGAATAATTGTTATACATACGGTCTTTTTTGTTAAAAAGTTTGCCTTCTGATTCATTTAACGTCACGATAATGCTACAATGGGAGTCATAAATATTCCTATGAAATGAAATGAAATGAAAAAATAATTTTTATTCTGGGACAGCTAGTCCCCTAAGAATAATATAAATGTACATTAAAGTATTAATCTTCTGACTATTAAGTCTACAAAATATACATCATACAACAAATTATACTGCATATTATGAATAAAGAAAAATAAAATAAAAAAGATGCATACATACACTTAAACACACGCATATATATGTACAAGGTAATATTGCAACCTTATAATTGATAAGAGAAATAAATTGAATGAATAATAAAAATAAAATAAAATAAATAAATAGACAAAACTTATAAAGTCGCGGTAGACTGATATTCAAGGAGATGGATAAATAGTTTATGCTTGAAGGAAGTTAAGGATTGGGATGTACGAATAGGCATGGGTAAGGAATTCCAAAATGAAGTAGCACGGATAACGAAAGATCTCTTGAAGGAAGTAGTTCTGTAGGAGGGAATGAACAGGTTCAGGGACTGGGATCTTGTGTTGATAGAATGGACAGAGGAGAGTGGAGTGAACATGTTATAGATATAGAGGGGTTTTTTGGTTCTGAAGGATTTATAAAGATGGGTTCCCAGGAAGTATTGCCGTCGGAATTTCGGATAAAGCCACTTCAACTCGGCATACCAGGTGGAGACCTGAGAGCGCCTGGGAATTCCGAAGATGAATCTAATGAAGCAGTTCATTAGTCTCTTCAGCCTCATCTCAAGCGTCTCTGACAGTCCGCCAAACACTAGGCAGCCATAATCGAAGTGGAGGAAGATAAGAGAGGAAACTAGAAGCTGGCGGGTTTTAAGAGGTATTTGATCACGGAATCTGAGGAACTGTTTGAGAATGGCTATGGATTTTCTGGAAATTTGAGAGATATGATTATTCCAAGATAGGTTTTGGTCAAGGAATATACCTAGGTTTTTAACAGATGTGTGGAAGATGATGGGTCTATGGTTGAGGTAGAGTAGTGGGTGACAGGTTAGGGAGTTGAGGAGATGTTTGGAACCAATGAGGATGGCTTTGGTTTTGTCAACATTAAGCTTTAGACCATTATTGATGGCCCATAAATTGATGCTGTCAATGTCTTCTTGTAATTTTTGGACCATCTCAGGCATTTCAGAGGGATGGAAGGAAATGTAAATTTGGAGGTCATCAGCATACAGGTGATATTTAGAGTTATATATGGAATTAGGGAGATCATTGACATAGATGGAGAACAGGATAGGTGAAAGTGCTGACCCCTGAGGAACTCCATGAGTTAACGGAATAGGCGAGGAAGGAGGTTTATTTGGGATTATCACATATTGGGATCGATAAGATAAGAAGGAAATAAACCAGTTTATTACATTTTCGGATACTGGAAGGTTTCTGATTTTGGAGAGAAGGATTTCATGGTTCACCATATCGAAAGCTTTTGAAAAATCGAAGAGGACAAGGATTGATATTTTCTGTTTGTCTATAGAGGATTGAAGGTCTTGGGTTATTTTCAACAGAGCAGATTGTGTGGAATATTGGGATCTAAAGCCAGACTGGAAGGGAACAATTAGGGATTTTTGTTCAAGAAAATTATTAAATTGGGAGTGAACTATTCTTTCGAGAGGTTTAGAAAGGTTGGATAGGATCGATATGGGTCTGAAGTCCGATGCTGAGGAAGGGATAGGAACTTTGTTTAAAGGACGTACTATAACTTTCTTCCAGGCAATAGGGAAAATGGATCGTTGGAGGGAAAAGTTATAAATATGTAAGAGAGCTGGAAAGATGGCTTTGAGGCACAATTTTATAATTTTGACAGGAATTTGGTCAGGGCCATAATCATTGGTTCTGGATTTAAGAATAGAGGATAGTAGATCATCGGGTGAAATGTTTTGGAAATAAAAGTTTTCAGGGTCAAAGATGCGTTGAGGGATGCAGGATTGAGGTGGGTGAGGCATAATGATGGGATCAGCGAAATGCTTGTTCAGTTCGTCAGGAGTTACAGGGTAGATAGAGCTGGATTTTGAATTGATGACGGATAATTTTTTGAGGATTTTCCATTTAGATTTGGAATCAGGAGCTTGTGAAAGAGAATCGTGGAAATATTTAGCTTTAGCACGGCGTAAGGAAGATTGGGTGAGGTTTCGAAGGGATTTGAAGGTAGAAAAATCATTGGTTCTTCTAGTGCGTTTGAATCTTCTTCTGGCTGCATCTCTCTCTCTCATCAATTCTCTTATCTCTTGATTAATCCATGGTGCGGGAAGACGCTTGAAGGTGGATGTTTTGAGTGGAGCATGGTTGTCAAGGAAAATAGAGAGATTGGAAGATAGACATTCTACCATTTCGTCGATGGATGAGGAAGAGTAGATAGGTTCCAAGGATTGGTATAACGGATCAAGGTATGGGTTTATCTTTTCTGGAGTTAAGGAATCAAGATCACGCCAGGTGGCTGTCTTGGGGATTATTTGCGGAGTTGGAATGTTATAGGAGATATTTATAAGGTCGTGGTGTGAAAGAAAAGGGAGAGGAGACTGTCATGAAGAGGCTAATTTATGGGAAGAATCAATAATGAAAAGGTCCAGCCATGTGCTGGAGAATCGTGTATGATAAGTGGGTTGAAAAGGAACAATAAATAGGTCTAAGGAATAAAGGAGGTTTGATAGGTATGATTTATCGGGAGAATCAGATAGGAGATTGGTATTGAGGTCCCCGGTTATTATTACATGATTATACATTGGTATGTAGGTAAACAGGGAGGATTCGAAGGTGGGATCAAATCGGATTTGTGGAGGACGATAAATAACGATATATAGGAGAGTGAAGGAATCTTGAAAAATTTCCAGGAAAAGGTATTCGATATGAGGAGTGTCCGGAGATGGGGATTTTAGAAGGGTTTTTACCCTCAAACTATCATGAACGAAAACACAGACGCCTCCACCAGTTCTGTCTTCCCGATCATGACGGACGAGGGTATAGTTGGGAATGGATACAGAGGAGGTGGGGATAAAAGGTTTCAACCAGGTTTCAGATACGGCAATAATGTGATAGAAATTATGAAGGAAATAGTCGAGAAATTCGTCAAAGTGCGCCTGAAGGGATTGAGAGTTATCGTGACATGATAGAAGGATATTAGACATTTAAAGGAAAAATAGGATTTGCATTATTGAAGATGTGGGAAGCAAAGGAACAATAGTAATAATAATATGAGATAAGCGGTAGAATGCTTTCTTGGAGATACCTAGTAGTATTACATAGAACAATAAAAATATATTTATAAAGAAATAAAATATTTACTATTAGAAATAAAAGAAAATAAATAAATAAACTTCCTAAATAAATAAATAAATGAAATAAACTTCCCAAAATAAATAAATAAGATAAACTTAAGTTATAACTAACTAACGTATAATTTATAGCTGTTAACATATAAATGAGATAAATAAATAAAATAAACTTCCTTGTTAAAATATGAGAGAAAAAAAATACATCTAAGCAATATGCAATATTTTTAAATAAAAAAGAAAAAAAAAAGAATGCATAAAAGGGAACGGTTACTTCATTTCATAGGAATATTTCTAAATCGTCTGATTTGTAAACGACTATTGCTGGCTGGCCATCATCTCGACGACAACGAACTTTGCCCCCTGAGAACCACACATACTTTATCTTGGCAGCGGTCTTCTTCTGCCTCGCCAACCAGTATAGATGGCGATTCGTTGTGGACATCTCCTCCGCGATGTAAATCCGGTCGTCGCTGTCCCAGCCGAGGTGCCTAGTGGTGAAGTCCCTTTTAACTTTTCGAAGGCGAATCACCTAGTCCCGAACTGTCTGGCGAACGAAGCGCGCGACAATCGACGGTGGTCGGGGATCCTCTCCTCTTGTCCTTTTCCTCTCCACCTTATCCAGGTCCTCGGGCGAGATTCGTACGCCCAGAGCGGCTCCGATAGCGCAAACAACTCCCTCAGGGGATTCTCCGGATTTTATCGGGATCCCTCTGATTTCAATAGAGTGAGAGAGATGAGCTTGCTCAGCCTGATTAAGCCGAACCTCCATTGTTTTTATTTGGTTCTTTAAACTAATATTTTCATTTAACAGCCTTTCAATTAGTTCATCTTGCTTCTTTGCTCGATCCTCCATTATCTTTAATCTTCCGTGAATTTCAAAACTAATATCAGCCTGTTTAGGTTTAATTAGGATAGAGATCTATAATGAGTATCTGACTTAGCACAGGCTTACGTTCCCTACGAAGGACGGCATAAAAAATGATTTGTTACTCTACTAAAAGTTATAAAGTAAAGCAAAGAGAGAAAAGGCGTCATGAGCTTCAAAGACCCGATTTGGCTAAAGAAATTATTGGCTGGTTGTAACTTCTAAATACTTGATGCCTGAAATCAAATTTAACAAAATCGACCAAAGAAGCAATGTAATTTAGAAACTCAGAGAAATGAAAAACGTTGATACATATTAATAAATAATTATTTTTGAATTATAAACATTATTTAAAGTAATGTCTGTTGTCCGTTGTACTATAGTATGAATATGCTGATGTGCGATATTAAAATTTAAAGGTACTTATTAACTGGTGTGCTACCAATGGGGAGTTTCTCTACTTTTTTTTTTTTTTAATGTATTTTATTCTCTAGCATATTTACTTGTATTTCAATTACAGTTTTAAATTTTAGTAAAATAAAATCTTTCGTTCACGGAGGTGATTAGGCCTAGATCACTCCCAGCCGTGTGTTTTTTTTTGTTGTAATTTTTTGGTATTCAGAGTACAGAGGCTAGTGCTTTACCCATAAAACCGGTTTCCCTATAGTAACTATAGACTATAGTAAATTGGAAAAAGTAACTGATAATGTAATATAATTTATATAACTAAAAATAATTAAGCTATTTTTGATCATCTGGAAAGCGGCATGGTCTGGTGCATAGAGCACTAGTCTACTGTTCTCCCGGTCCTTGTTTTGAATCCCGACTGTGGCAGAATATTATTTTATCTGTTATTTTGGCGTGGGGAGGCCTTAGGATTATAAATCCGCTCGGGGCAGACCCAGCCTCTATAAAGTGGGTACCCAAAATGAGGAAAAATCTGGCTGCTAAGAGTGGTCTCGACCTGATAAACTCGTTGCACGGCCGTTGGCCTAGAAACAATGCGAATTCCCATGAGCACGTTTGTACTGCACGCGTTATGAGGGTTGGAGCGATAGCGGGTTGTATATATTTCTAGAAATCCGCTACTGCTTCAGTCCCCATAACGTGTACTGAATAAATGCGCCCTCAATGTACTGAGGCTATATAAAGGTAAAGGTTTCATGGTTGTTTTTTTTTTTAGTTATGGGCTGTTTGAACCTACAATATAGATTAATTATTACTTTTGGATGCAGTAGATTTCGTCCTGTAAAATTTTAAAATGTGTTATTACGCTTTTTTTAATTTCTATATGTCCTGTTATAATTATTTAATCATATTTATATAAATATGATTAAATAATTAATCATAAACATATGAATACGAATAATTTTGCCATGTTATTATTGTATAAATGGACATGACACTGTTTGTTATTTGTATTTACTGATAGTTCTGAAAAATGAAGATCAATATTTATAATTATGGCTTTATGGTCATTATAATACCAGATTTTATATGTTTTCATTATTTTTCTTTTTGAGTTGTATTAAATGTCTAAAGTTATTAATTTTAAAAGGTTTAGTCTGGAAATTTCATTTTTCATTATATATAAACATTTAACTTTACATATAAATAATAATTAATATTAATATAAATAAAAAGTTTCATTCCGGTACCGGGAATCGAACCCGAGCCTCCTGGGTGAGAGCCAGGTATCCTAGCCACTAGACCATACCGGAGATAATCTGTAGCCAATTATATTTAAAACTTATGATTAGTTTCAAATATTCAGTGAAATAACCCTTATGAATATATATTATTCTTTGTTTATTGTAAAAAAAAAGATAAGTTTAATAATTTTTATACTTAACTGAAATAGTGATTAATTACCTAGTGATTAATTTTATGGAAAATCAAAG
Source organism: Piezodorus guildinii (assembly GCA_023052935.1). Classification (NCBI taxonomy): domain Eukaryota; kingdom Metazoa; phylum Arthropoda; class Insecta; order Hemiptera; family Pentatomidae; genus Piezodorus; species Piezodorus guildinii. Next base: position 52,863,197 of record CM041292.1, read on the forward strand.
GAAAAAATAACGAGTTTTGATAGAAGTATAGTTTTTGATTTTTGCTTTCTGCAGATCTGCTTTCACTATTATAGAATAATGCGCGCAAAAGAATTTAATTATTAATAAATGAATGAAGGAGAGATTTTTTTGACCAAGTGATGATGCCCAACATCATTGGCTCTTAATTTTCCTTGTTGGAATATTTTTAATATCACAATTTGTAATATATAACAAAAAAACATTAATCAATTTCTGGTGATTTTTTTCTTTTCTCATCGTATTCTTTTTTTCCTTTTATATTTTTTTCTCATAGTAATCAATATATATATATATATATATATATATATATATATATATATATATATATATATATATATATATATATATATTTAAAAAAATTTAATAATAAATATCATAAAAAGCCCCTGAAATAAACAGTGAAATCGGGGATCTCAAATCAGGATTGTCTCAATAGAGATGAATATAGAGAAAAATTAGGGAAGAATGCAAAGCAAACCACCTTGTGGGTGCCAATTCGGTAATAAAGGGGAGAGTATGGAGCGAGAAAGAAATGATGAAGGGGTGGAAAGAGAAGGGGAAAAGTTGGGAGAAAATGATATTTGCGTGGTCTATAAGGCCTTTTCACACACAAAAAAAAACAAAAAAATAATAAATAAACACTATCATATTATCAGCACCAATATAAAATACTGTTTAATATTAAATCTCTAGCACCCAAAAAAATATTATATATATAAGATCACATAAAATAAAATTAAAAGAAATAAAATTAAAATATAAAAAAATAACTTTCGAAATGTAAATATATTGGTTCTTTTATTTTTATTCATAGACTATAGAGATAGATTAAGGAATAATTTTGTCATTTAACGAAGACTCCATGGATGTTCAATAAACCATACTGCCAATTAAGGGTGGGCATAATCGAATGATCGTCATAATCGAATGATTCCATAATCGAATGATTAATATGCATTCTGAAAGACAATATGCCACAGTCCCCGTCTGTATGATGGCTGAGCCTAGGTAAAATATGTATATAATTTATATATAAAAAAAAGGTCGTTTATCCGAGCTCCTTATAATCCCTCGATTATCGTTATTCGTTTCTCCAAACCGATTAATCCGATAATCGATTAATTCGAATGATTGAAATAATCGAATGATCCGATAAACGTCATTCGATTATGCCCACCCCTACTGCCAATAGACCATGTAGTTCGTCTGATTTTAGGGTAAAATTAAAATATGTTAGTTTAGTTTATAATGTATAATATTATTTTCTGTAATTTTGAAAACTAGAAAAACTTTTCTATTCACCTAATTATCTACTTAAGTAATGATTATTTGGTTGTAATATAGGACTTTTGATGGAAAATCCGAGAAAAAGAAAAGGAGTTTTAATTGAGATATGACTTTTGTTTTTTAAATTATTTACACTCATATAAAATGAAGTATAATCAAGTTGATGCAAATGTTAACTAAGAACTTTGGACAAACTCTGGAGGGAGAAAGAGGGTACCTACACCCTCCCGAGGGGTAGCCCCGACCATCCATCATAGTGTGACATCACTTACCTTGTGCCCCGGCCACTTATAATGGGATTCAGATTACTATCCTCATCTGACCAGCTCTCGGGTCCTATATACTAGTTCTTCCTTTACAGGTACGCTCCATACAAACAGAACTATTTTAAATAAATAGTTCTATATAAATAATGAAAGATGCATGGAGTATTTTCCTCTGCTTAACTGTCCAGGAGCACTTCTTATGCTTTTGACAGATTGAACCTCTGAAAATCTGATGGTAATCAAAAAAATATTTTTTAGCGAAACGGAGTATATAATCCAGTGTATATAAGCTAGATTGTGTCCCGAACTGTTTTTGGCTTGTTGAATCCAGACCTAAATTTTCTCAATAAAAGTAAAATCTGCTGATCGAGAAAGAAAAATAGAGGATTATTTTCCCCACTGAATTAATAATAATAAATAAATTATTTTTTATCCTGGGACATGTCCCTTTAGAATAAAATATACAGAATATACAAAGTGTGCTTTGGAGTCTTAAAGTATACTAAATTCATATAAACAGGTTAAGAATTACTCATATAAACTAGACATATTTAAATGTGAAGAAAACAACAACCGCAACAAATGGAAAATAAATAAAAGTAAAAAAGCTTATTTACAGTTCTATTAAGCCTGGGTGTTCATTGAGTGATTAAATACGCGGGATTTGAAGGTAGAAAGAAAGTTGGAGTGACGGATGAAAGGAGGGATAGAATTCCATAGGATTGAGGATCGAATGAGAAAAGATCTGTCGAAATGTGCAGTTCGGTGGCCGTACTGTATAAATCTGAAGGCCTGGAGCGTGTACAACGGTGTTGAACAGAGGATTTGAATTGAAGGAGGTCGAAAATGTATGATGGGCGGCGGGATTGGATAACTTGGTAAAAGGAATGATGCGAGGAAATACTTGCGACGATTGGAAGGGTAACTTCAACTCACGATAAAAATGAGATACGGAGGTGCATCTAGGGGCCCCGAAGATGAATCGAACAAAGCATTCTTTTTTTAACTCGAAATCCCCAGAAACACCGTCGTATAACGTACAGCAATAGTCGAAGTGGGGAAGTATGAGAGAGTTAGCGAGGAGCTTTTGGGTTCCGTGCGGGAATAGATGACGGAGGGAATACAGTCGCTATAAGGTTGAAAAGGTACGACGAGAGATTTCGGAAATATTATTTTTAAAGGATATATTTAGGTCGAAGGCTACTCCCTGATTCCTGACAGTCGGGTGGAACTTTATAAGATTACTATTTAGGTACAGGGTTGGGATATGTGGAACAGTTTTCAGGAGGTGATGGGATCCTATTACAATTGCTTTTGTTTTTTCAGCATTTAGTTTTAACTTATTGAATTATGTTTGTTTTATTTATTTAACGTCACTTTATGCTACTATGGCTAATCGGACGATGCTACAGTGAGAGTCATAAATTTTGCCTATCCAGGTTTTATTAGGATAGGGATCTTTAACGAGTACCTGACATCGCACAGGCTCGGGACCACCTTTTAACGTCCCCTCCGAAGGACGGGGTAACTAAGGATTTTTTAATCCCATTAAAAAATCCTAGGACCACCTGCGGGTTTGAATTATGTTTAATTATTATTAAACTTCGGCTACAATTGAGATCTTGGTTTTCAAAAGGTACTATTGGGTTGATGCAAAATTAATGCAGGTTTCCTCTATTGCAATATCTTAATACCAATTGTGTAAACAAAGCTAATCCTAACATTGATCATTATTATACCAAAACAAACCTTATTTAATACCCTCTCTTTCACCATGAATTTGTTTAGTAAAATCGTTTTGTTCAGTGTGTTCAAAGGTCTTGAATCGAAAATGTCAAAGTGCGATTTTCGTCAAATTTATTTTTACGAATTTAAATTAGGGCGCAGCGCTGCGCAAACGGCTTGTAATATTAATGAAGTGTGGGGTCAGGGGGCTATTAATGAGTGCACGGTGCAGCGTTGGTTCCAGAAGTTTTGCAGAGGAGATTTCGACCTCGAAGACAAGGAAGGTCGGGGCCGTCATCTTGCTCTGGACAACGACCAGCTGAGGTCAAAAGTGGAAGAAGACCCAACCAAAACCACACGAGAAATGGCGGCGGAACTCGGAACTCAAAGATTGCAACGTCTTTGCCCAGCATTGATGAATCGGAAGGGGCCGATCCTGCTCCACGATAACGCCAGACCACACGTTGCACAACCAACGCTTCGACGACTGCACGAGTTGGGCTACGAAGTTCTCCAACATCCGCCTTATTCACCTGACCTCTCTCCTACAAACTTCCACTTTTTCAGGCATCTGGACAACGTTTTGAGGGAGAAAAATTTTCAAAACCAGGACGACATTGAAAATTCTTTTCGTGATTTCATTGAGTCCAGGGATTCGGATTTTTTTTCTGGTGGAATAAGAAAGCTTGTTGAACGTTGGCAAAAGTGCATTGATTCAGATGGAAATTATTTTGATTAAATATATATGGTTAAAGTAAAGATATGGCGTTTTTACAATACCTACTAAAAACCTGCATTAATTTTGCATCAACCCAATATATCCATTCTAGGTAATTTTATAGGAAGCGCGAAAATCTCTCATTACTGTATAATTAACCCAACTAATTTTATTCTTTTCGCATCAAAATCTAGAATTTTACTATAGTAATAACATGGTATTAAAGTTATGAAACGAAACGATTTAGTATGATTTGCAACGAAAACAAATGTGTAATTTAGTACCTTTAGAAAATAATTGCATATTTAAGTCGCGTTTTTGAAGGACTTGAGTGTTCATTAGATAAAATAAAATAGAAGATTTAGATTCAATTAAATGATGCGAATACAAATATATAAAAAAATCAATCTCTGCAGTACATTCTAGAAATCAACGTCTCAATTAATAATATTTGCTGTTTCAATTGTGTTCATTGTTTTTGTAAAAATATAAGAATACTATGTATTGATTCCCTTAACAAATAATTATAAGGTAATCCAATGCTAATTTGACTAATCGGACGATGCTACAGTGGGAGTTCTACATCCTATTCAGGTTTAATAATGAAATGGATCTTTAAAACAAGTACCTGACATCGCACAGGCTCGAGACTAATTTTTACTTTCCCTCCAAAGGACGGTATACTAAATTATTTGTATTATATCTAAAAAGTCCAAGAGCCAACTTCCAAAGACAATAGGTAACTATTTGGAAAAAAATAACTCACGTTTTCGGCCTTCTTGGCTCTTCCCCAATCTGAAATTTAGCGTACGCACTTGTTTACTCTACTTTTGTTTTTTTGAAGTCACCATATTTTCAATTCGAAATGTTTATTTTATTTTAGTAAAACGGTTCTGAATGGATTTTTTATATAGAGTAGGCATCTTAACATCAATTTTTATTAACTTATATCATTACTATTTTATTATTTTTATAAACTATCATTACATTATAAACATATAAACAGAGTTTATGCTTGACATGGCTCAGCAATGCCATGATGATGGCTTACATGTTTGAGCCGAAACGTCGGCAAAATTAAAATATTAAAAAAACGATCGACTCCCGATTATTTCTACCTACGATTATTTCAGCAGTCGATTATACATCCTCAATATAGTTCGACTAAATCTTATTATGTATTAAATACAATGATGATGTAAAATGTGTTATATGAGACTTAATTTAATATTGACAGATGTGTGGGGAGGTCTATTGAATAGGAGTAGAATACAGGACCTCTAATCTTCGGGCTCCGGATTCGAACCCGGGTATAACAGAATAATTATTTAGCCGTGGGTTGGAACCTGCCTAGACTGATCCTTAGAGTGTGATCCCGGTCTGATCACCTTTATGTACGACTGTTAGCGAAGAAATAGTACTAAACCTTCCATAGATTTATTTTTTTAATATTTATCAAAATTAACTAAAATGTATGGTTATTGTAACACAACTATTCTCTAATTTTTTTCAGTTAACTGATTTTCCTAAGGTTCATTAGTCGTAATGCTTTGCTTAGTTTACATCTTGAATCCTGCGGTCCAAACATAAATAACCCCCAAAAGAACCACGTTTACTCTTTTTTCCCCTTGTTGACTCTTCTTCTGGTGCCAAACTGCTGGAATGGAACTGCCACTCAGAGCCTGTAAGAAATCTCGAGGGAAGAAATTTGGCCCATGTGTTTAGGGGGCTCGTGTCGGCACATGTGTTAGGTCGCGTGGCGTGGATCCCATGTGCTGCAATGCCTGACCCGGCTTGGGCCATGTGATTCGGGAGGTCGGGGCTGCCCACTCAAGATGTTACAAGTCCGGAGTAATGAGGTCATTCCGTGCCTGTTGGGTCACTGCTACCGGAGTAGCAGATTTCAGGGAGCTGATACCAACGATCACAATCTCATTCCAAGCTTGTCTTAAATAATTCTTATTTTGGTCATCCTCTGATCAATTCAGAACTGATTATTCCTACTGGTTGTAGAATGAGTGACACCTGACAAAAAATATAATATGTAATAGAATAGTATCTCTGTATAATCCTTACTTAATGTAATAATAATTTATACCAATCCATTATTTCGGTTAAAAAAATATGAAAAAGTCTTCGTGCTGAGTGATAAATCATTTGATTTATTTTTTCGTATTCTTATATTAAAAACTGTATCCCATATACAAGAACAACATTTAACAAAACTATTAATTTAATTTTCCTTTTGCATTCATTCTATATTTGTGACATTCTCTTGTAAAATATTGTAGGTAAGTAACAAATGAACCGTTGGAATACGCTGTTTTTTATTTATTTTATAGATCACTTCATATGTACCAAAAATGCATATGAATTGGTTTTGGTAAAAAATTACAATACATTTTTTTGGGGCAAACTTCATAATGAAACTACAAGAGAATAGTTATTTATTGGAACCATCTATTGAAACCTATTATTGATTCAAAATGTGAAGTTTTTTTTGAGCAAGTAATAAAACACATCTATTGTTATGTTCGACTTTCAATCCGTATTTTTTTCGGTACTTATTAAAAAGCTGGTGAATGTAATATACCACAGTTAAGGCCGATAAGCCAAGACGCTTTAAGTATCTAGTTTTTCCATTTATACAAGAAAAATAAAGTCATGAAAAAAAAAAAACAACTTAAGTTAGCGACAAAAATAAAATATATAGAAAATTTAGTCAAATAAATGAACTACCTTGAATGCATTCATACTTATACAGTATCTATCCTCGGGAAATCCATGCATTTCCAACCACAGGAGGATGGTAAAACAGAGCTTCAGGTAATCCTAGAGCTTCTCATCGATTCTTTTCAATTGAAATCTTAACCAGTGGAAACTCTTTTAAAGTACCCGTTACCAGAATTTAGATCATTTTAGCATATACTTTGCCCCCCTCCCCTTTTTTTTTGTAATACAAGAATTGTTTCAAGATGTGAAATAATCGTTCTTAAAAATATTTAAAATTTAAAAGTGAAGAATATTGGAGTATATTGATTTATACGGACTTTAAAATGGTTGAGGAATTAGTTCCAGTCAGAAAAAAACTACCTTAAAAAAAGTTTTTGTATAAACAACTTTGCTTTGGTGATAACCCAGAAGATAACCCTACATTTGGGTTATCTTTAGGTCTAGAGCAAATGGAAGAGTCCCAGTAACATATTGTTGAACACCACTCTAACATGTGTTAGGGCGAAACATCGAACGTCAATATTTTTAAAAACATATTAAGATTTCAAGTTACTTCGATTGCTTCCCTAAAACTGCAAAATCCTTAATTATATTTTACATTACTCAAAGTCAGTCTATTTTTCCGTTTTAGGTTATGCGTTCTTAACTCATACTGTTTACAATCTTTAAAACTTATCTTTGATTTTTTTTAATATTACAAATATTATAATGGTGATAGGCTACCACTTAAGCGCAAATTGAAACTCGTGCAAAAGGAAAAAATGAAACTACACCTGCATAACAACTTATGTAGATGAGGGTACTCATCGTTAGGTAGAGTAATTTAAATCAGAGACTCCAAAGGCTAGAGGGTTGACCTATTAAGAAAGGCTAGACGTGGCAACATGGCGTAGCCATTATCGTGGGGCAGGTGTGGCGGCGTTGCCACGTCTCTTTGTTTACATCCATCTCTGGCCCAGATTTATCATCTTTAAGAAAAACGAGTTCGTGTGCAAGGGCACGATGGTAATCTGGAGTAACGATAGGAAGGAATTGGCAGAAAAGAAGGGTTATGGGACGTCGCATTTAAAGCACAGTTGGCTATACTAGGATGCTGGATATTGGTATATAACCCAGGCATTAGACATTGACTTGTATGATCAACAGCTATAGCTGAAAATAAAACTAAAAGAATAAACAATTACGAATGTTAGAAACTCTATTTGTTACTTTTACGATTCGCGAAACATAGTCTCTTAAATGAAAAAACAAAATCGCTATTAGTTTTCATACCATAGGTCGAAACAAAGTTTATTTTGATATTCCAATGCAAGAAATACTATTGAAATATTCTTTTTTTTTTTTTTTTTTTTTTTTTTTTTTTTTTTTTTTATTGAAATTTACAACTGTATTTTGTAATACAACAAGTAAATATGTTAATAATGATAAAATACATGAAAAAAACGCGAAGAGAAAACGCCCATTGGCATCACTCCACTAAGTAACTAAACTAGAAGGTCTCGAGGCCATCTTCTTTTCAGGCGCCTCGTAGGATTGTCAGGAATTGAAGAGGAAGCAAGAATTGAAACTAGAGGATTAGAGTGGGAGTGGAGTTTGTCATGGAAGGATTGATACTTGGTTCGGGCCAAATCAGCAACATATGGGATGTTAAGGTCTTTATGGATGAGTTTATTTGTGACAAAGTAAGGAGCATTGAGGATTTTTCGAAGGATTTTGGATTGTAAGGATTGAATACGGGAAGAATTTGATGGTTTCGTAGAGCCCCAAAGCTCAACTCCGTAAGTCCAGATAGGCCTTATGATGGTGATATAGATGAGCCTTTTGTAGATAAGTGGAAGGTTGGAGCGTCTGTCCAGTAAGTGTTGTAGTAAGCGAAAGCGACGGGCAGTTTCTTGTCGTTTCAGTCGTGTATGGGGATTCCATGTTAGACGTTTGTCAAGTAGTAGTCCTAGGTAGCGGATCTGTTCAACTGGAACAAGCGGAATATTATTAAAGGAAACTGTAGGGCAGGATGTCATAGGTTTACGACGAAGGGTAAAGGTAATTTGGTGGGATTTGTTGGCATTGATTTTGATTCTCCAATTCTGACACCATATCTCAAGCTCTCTGATATGGGATTGAAGAGTTTGAGAGGCAATAGTAGGATCGTTATTGACTGATAACACACAAGTGTCATCAGCATAGGTAGAAAGGAAAGTGTTGGGATGGGTTGGGATATCAGCTGTATAGACTGTGTAGAGGATGGGTCCAAGGATACTACCTTGAGGGACACCAGCAGACTGAGTAAAAAGGGATGAATAGGAACTATTGTGGTTTATTTTGAAGGATCTTTCAGAGAGGTAAGACTGGATGATGAGGTAGTATGTAGGTGGAAGGAATTTTCGGAGCTTGTAAAGCAGTCCCGGGTGCCAAACTCGGTCAAAGGCCTGTTCAACGTCGAGGAAGGCTCCCGTGCAGTACAATCCACGCTCCAATGCTGAAGAGACAACATCCACCACACGATGACATTGTTGGATGGTGGAGTGGGATGAGCGAAATCCAAACTGGTGATCCGGGATTATCTGAAACGTCTCTAGGATAGGATAGAGTCGTTTAAGGATTAGTCTTTCCAGGATTTTACCCATAATGGGTAAAAGAGATATAGGACGGTAAGAGGAAGGGAGTTCCAGCGGCTTTTTAGGTTTAGGGATCATTTTAACAATGGCTAACTTCCAGGATTTAGGAAAATATGTGGTTCGGAGAACGGCATTGTAAATATAGGTAAGGAATAGAATAGATTTTCTGGGAAGTTGTTTTAGAATATTGGGAGTGATTAGATCGTGTCCAGGAGCTTTGCGGGAAGGTAATCTGTGGATTATGTTTGAGATTTCTGAAGGATGAAATGCTTTGGGAGGGAGGGCCAATTGGAGTGGAATATCCAGCTCTGCTTCAACGCACTCAAGGTGATGGTGATTAAATATATTAGGATGCGGATTGTAGGTTTCAAAGAGGTGCTGAGCGAATGTTTGGGATTTTTCTTCATCGGATCTGGTCCAGGATTGAGATTCATTGAGGAGAGGATGATTAAAATCTTTGAACTGAAGTAATTTCTTAGTGGTAGTCCAAAGTGATTTATCAGTCGTAGTGAGATTTTCTGTCGTATTCAGTATGTTTTGAATTTTGAATTTCCTGATTTCTGCTTTAAGTTTGTTAGTCAGAGTGGTATAAATAGTTTTGTCAGCTGGGTATCTAGTCCTATGCCACTTCGATCTAGCTCTTCGTTTTTCCCTTAATAAGATTCGAATGTGCTGTGGCAGGTTAGTCTGTTGAGTGTTATTGTTGTAGGTGTTTGTAGTGTTATCACGTATGCTGCTACCTATTGAGTCAGTAAGTTGTTCTACGGCTCTGTCAATATCTAGTTTAGTCTTTAGTGAGATTCTTAAATCCAGTTTTGTCTCCAAGTCTGTCCGAAATCCGTCCCAGTCCACTCGTCCAAGGATCAATTTAGGAGGGGTTGGCCTAGGAACAAAGCCCGAATGCAAAGAAAGCAGAACTGGACTGTGGTCGGATGAGAGGTCATTCAAGGATTTAACAGATGTATGTGAGGAGGAAAGCTGGGAGGTGACGAATATATCTAGGATATCAGGATGTTTTTTTCGGGATGTAGGCCAGTAAGTGGTATTCATGGGCGAGAGGATGGAATAGCTATTTGAAGATGAAACACGGGAGAGGATATTTCCACGGGTATTTGATGTTCGACAACCCCATCGTTGGTGTTTAGCATTATAGTCTCCTCCAGCAATAAAGCGCGGTCCGAGGGAAAGGAATAAGGAGTTGAGGCAGTTAAATGAAACGGCATTACCTGGAGGACAGTATACAGCTGCGAAAGTTACATGAGAAGGATGATTTGAAATGGATACAGAGGTCGATTGTATAGCATCAGTTGGAGTAGAAGGGACATAGGAATGTGAAATGGATTTATGAATAAGGATGCAAGAACCCGCATGGGCAGTGTTGTCTGGGTGGTCAGTTCTGTAAGTAATATAGTCTCGTATGTAAAAACGTGATCGTTGAGTGAAATGTGTTTCAGTCAGTAGTGTTATATCAATATGGTTGTCATGGAGGAATATGTCGAGTTCGTCACGGTGTTGAAGTAGGCCGTTAGCGTTCCACAAGAGGACAGCTAGGGGCTTTACACTCATCGTTGGAAATTAAATAGGATTTCAGAAAGGATTCGCGTGAGAAGGGTGATAAGAGGTTTGATAGTTTCTTGAAGGTCCAAGAGGAAGGAATTCAAGATGGAAAAAATGTCAGGAGGATTTGAATTAGGAGAGGGATGAGTATGAGATGTTGGAGGATTGTTGTTTGTGGGTTGTACCCGTCGAGGGGTACGAGGAAGTTCGTTCTGGGATGATAGAGGAGGCGGATTTGGTTTTGTGTGGACAATAGGACGGGGTGGAACTTGGTTTGGTTTTTCTGTTGGTAATTTGGCCTGTAAGGGCAGATGATGGGAGGGAATCGGTTGGAGCGGAACTTCAGGCTGAGGTTGGGAGTTTTGAGATCTGGGTTGGGGTTTTGGAGGCGCCTGTCGTCGAGGCTGTTGATTTTGCGAGGTGATTGTAGAGAGAGGTGTTGTGGCTTTTACCATGTTGGTTGAGGTAGTCGTCTGGTGAGTGATGTTACCTTGGCGTTGATTGAGGTCTGGGAAGTTCAAAGAGTCAGCGACAGGAGCCTGCGTATAATTCTTCTGTTCAGTGATTTTTAACTGCAGGCTATGAAATTTTTGTTTGTATAGATTTTTATAAATCGCACATCCTTTGTAGCTGGCAGGGTGTGCTTCGCCACAGAGAGCACATTTTGCCGGCTCATTTCTTGATTTCGGGCAGTTTTCAGATGTGTGCGGGCCGGCACATTTGACGCACCGGGCCTGATGGTGACAATAGGACTTGAAATATTCTTAATTATTAAATTCCTTTATGACTGGAAACACCATACATATGAAGGCTTCATGTTGATTTAAAGATATGGAGAAAGGAAGATCAGTTTCGAGAACAGTGCATGATTCAATCGGAGTGATTGTTGAAATTCAGCAGAACAATTTTACAAATGTTGGCTGGTTGTTCCTAACAGTTTTTACATGAAATTTTGTGGGAGACTTTAACGTTCTACTTTGCTAGTGATTTAATCCCATCCAACTATAGCATATTTATACTCACACATACGGAAATGAGGTTTAATGAACTGCCTGGAATTACAAAAACATTGTGTATTGTATATATCTACTTATTTTAATACTTAATCTTAAAAAAAAAAAATATATATATATATATATATATATATATATATATATATATACACATAATATAATATCTAGTGTACAGTTTTCAAGCATTGAACTTGATGGAATACGAATTTTCTTAGATATCTAAATTAATAATTTTGAAGAATTGTGAATTATCCCAAACAAGGAAACTTGTCATGTTACTGTTGATCACATAACCCATTTTCTTTTAAGGTCTTCTTATTATATATTAAGTCACCATTTATAACTCAATCCAAATTATCATTAACTTTCTTCTTTTGTCAAACGAAACATTTATAATATAATAATTTTGCATATATTGTTCAAGAAAATAATTACAAGAATTACATGAATTATTTGCTCAGAAGTATTAGAAGTAATGAGTTGAAAAATTCTTTACAGTCTATAAGAGTCTTAAAAATTAATTATTTAGTACCTATAAGCCAGAAGACCTTTTTCTGACTAATTTAGTCATGTCGGTCATAAGTATAAACATATATATATATATATATATATATATATATATATATATATATATATATATATATAAATCAGTTAATCGTGTTATATCGTGATATAATTACTTCAAAATAATAAAATTTAAAAGCTTTTTATGTAGGAATACATGTAATAAACAAAAAAATTAAATGGACTTATAAATAAAACCTTGTTTTAAAACATTGGCCTACACCTTTATTACTGAATACCATAGTTCATTGGTGAGCTAAATTAAATGTTTTTTTATATATTTAGAAAATATCATTATTTACATAATTTTATAATTCTAATCTATACTCATAGAAAAAAATAAATGTTTTTTTATTAGAAAGCATTAACTGTTCAAGGTCATACTTGTTCTGGATGGTAGAGGCTTCTTTCTTTTATTTATTAAGTTTTTTTAATGAGTGCGGTTTCCTTACTTTTTCCTTGCTCTTGATCTAATCTCTCTACCTAATCATATATTTTTCCTATCTTCACAGCCAAGTTCCTAATTAAAGTGCTTATAGTTCATTATATCTTCCAAATGTTTCTTAGCAGTGTTTGTAAATATCCACTCCGTCCATTCGTAATACCTGACAGTATTTATTTCACAAGTATCAGTTTTAAGTTAGCTTCGGTGATTAGAATATGTAGAATATTTTTCTCTGCTTCGAGCCCCAAATGTGGACGAATAATTATTTAATATATAAATTATAATTCTATAATTAGGGAAGTGGGTACCCAAAACACATAGAGAAGCTGGATGATGTTTGTCTAATCACTTTATTGCATTCTTTTTTTTTTTTTAATTTTAATGTTAGCCCGAACCAGGTACCAATCATTCCATGAAAAGCTTCCAGTCCCACTCAAACCCTCTAGTTTCTATTCTATCATCCTCTTCCATTCCTAATAATCCACCGAGGCGTCTGGAAAGAAGATGGCACCGAGACCTTCCAGTTAAGAATATTTTTAAAGTGCTGCCAATGGGTTGTGTCTCTTATTTTATTATATTTCATGTCAGTTCAATATGTTCATCACATTTACTTGATATATAATAATACATTTTTTATTATTTTCAAATTATTGTTAGATAGGTATATTATACTTCTATCTTGTTTTACTTTCACTTTTCAATATATAAGACATACAGTTATGATTTTTTTATGATTTTTTAACCGGAAATACATGTTTTAAGGCCATATGAGCCCAAATGACCAAGTCTAGTTAGAAAACCATAAGTTGTATATTACTGAATTTTTTCATGTTAGAAGCGTGAAGGGTATATGCTTTTCCATTAAAATCAGAGAACCAGAAGGGCCACTTTATAGAATGAATTTAGAATAACTTTATAATATGGTCCTTCGGAGGGAACGTAAAAAGGTGGTCCCGAACCTTTGCGATATCAGGAACTCGTTAAAGACCCCTATCCTAATTAAACCGGGATAGGCAAAATTTAGGACTGCCACTGTAGCATCGTCCGAGTAACCACAGTAGCATAAAGTGACGTTAATTCGGATATTTAATTCGGATTGTTTTTTTTTAATTCGAAATAATTGTCCATCATCTTGGTACTAATAGTTCGGTCTTGAAAAAGCGTACTCATAAATTATTTTAGTATAAAAATAAAAAAGTGTTTCTTAATACGACCTAATAGCTTTGATAGCTGGTTCAGGCTGACCAGTATATTAGAAAAAAATAAAAAAAGAAGATAATACGATATTCAGCGGTTTGAGAAATCCATTTTTACCGGATGAAAGAGATATGAAAAAAGATAGGGTAAGAGAGATGATTATAAGAAGACAAGATATGGTGGCTGGGATATGGGAGGAGGCGTAGCCCGGTAGCTGGGCTATTAGACTTGTAGATCAGTCCCTCGGGGCAAAAAGAGGACTCCTCTCTCCTCCGCTCTGTCTAGTCCACTCTCCCTCTTACTCTAAAATGCTCACTCCTCAGTATCATCCATCCTCATTTTCCTTTCCCTTCGTCTTATTGAATAATAGTTATCGCTAAACATTACTTTCTACTTCAGTAGTATGAAATTTTAGAGGGGATTATAAGACCTGTTTTTCCCCAACATCTGAAAGATAGTTAAATTAGAGATATGGTAGGAAACAATTGGGGTTTCTACATACTTTGGTCTCAAGCATACTTGTTTAAAAAAATAAAAAATAAATAAACAATAATAAAAAAAAAATACTCACTGATAGGTAATTCCATACCAAATGATCTAGAAAAAAAAATAGGTAATTATCATTAATAGCCTATAGAAAGTAACTATATTTTCATATTCACTTTCATAATATAATTTATTCTTTTCAGCATATATTACATTCAAGACTAATACAATTTTTTCAATTTAAATCTGTGAAAATATGTGTCATCATAGTTTGTTTTTTTTAATTTATACATTGTACTTTAAATTTTCATTATTAATTTATACCCATTTAGAAATGATTTACTTGTTATGTTTATTCTTTTTATTCATAAACATAATTTTTTTTATAGCTTACTGCTACCTTTCCATCGGGTGTCTATTTTGTGAACATGAAAAAAATAAAATGGAGCTTCCTCAAGTAATTTGAATAAAACGGAACTATACTGTATAGTGCACAAGAGCAAAATATATTGGCTGAAGAAATTATCTCTTATTTAAAAAACTGCCGTTTAACCATTGAGTTTTTTTTTTTTTTTTTTTTTTTTTAATTTTACAGCAATAACTTTGAGCTATCAAAAATGCATCAAGAAATCCATTCAGTTGGATGATAATGAAGTATAATGTGCTGAAGTAAAAGATTCTTCTTCAAATGGTCTAGGCCAAGTTATTGAATAATTAAAAAAATGCAGGTACTAACAACAGCTAAAAAACGATTACTTTCTGAATCAAAAATGGCCGCCATTTCTCAATGACAAATTATACAAAAATTGTTATATTTGTTAAACATATTTTTGAGCCTACTAATCCTTAGGGTATTAACTTTCAAAATATCAATTTTTTCTAAGATGGCTGAGCATTCAGTGCTATACTACTTGTTATGGATTACCCTTATTTAATTATACATTGTAAAAAGATATAACCCACTTCTATTTCTAAAGTTGAAACGTATGTAATATAATGTCAGATATATACTATGTTATGTATATTTTTTATATTTTCCCATCATTTTTTTTAAAATACCAGAAAACTTTTATTAGCAAAGTTTGAAATAACTAGTTTAAAAGATGTTATTATTACCAGCACTACATTTCATAACTTGTAATTTCCCTCTCCGATCAATTTAATCCTGTACGATAGTTTTGGTTGAATTTCTAATAATTATATCTCATTAATTACCACTCTATTAAATACTGGATTTATATGGGAGCCCAGGGCCGAGTGGCTAGCGCGCTAGTCTCTCATGCTAAAGGTTGTGAGTTGAAATCCCTGTCTCAGAGGGACTTTTTTAAGCATTAAATTCATGGGGATTCACTCATAGCCTCTCCCCGGGGTATGTGAGACCCGTCAGCCAAACCTTGGCCACTCAATATTAGGCGTTAGGAGTGATGACCCTACACTACTAAATGCATCAAGAAACGTGAATGTAATTTCCCAGGAGATTACACCGCGAGGCCTAGGGCCTACACAGCCTGTCGCACCACTGAAAAAAAAATACTGGATCTATTTTTTTTATTACTGGACAGGTTTACATTTAAAACAAAATCCATCATATCAGAAGAAGAATGAAAAAGATAATCGGGAAGAATGAAGCAGTAATGGACACAAAAGAAAGAAAAAATGTTCTTAGAAATGACCACAGAATGTATAATACTGAACTTAATAATTATTGAACTTCCTTAATATAAAATAAGGAAGTGACATATCCATCGTACTCCAAAGAGAGTGGAAAGATACCAATAAATAATTGGATTTACAATACTTATATATTTTAAGTAGTAACATATTGTATAATTGTATAAAAGCCAATCATAACATGCTATTTAAATCATCAGTTTATTAGCATATTAAGTATACTTATTAAGATTTTAATCACGAATTATCGTAGGGGGATTGCTCTTTACCATCATTGCAAACTAATATTCGACTCAAATGTCAATGAAATCCAAAATATTAATAAAAGTTTGCAAACAAAAATCCGATGGTAAATAACCTAATCATCTCAGTGAAAAGCTAAATGAAAACTCTCTACCTTCGAAAATGATTGATTCACTAAATATAAAAAGTTTCCAAACAAATACTGTTCAAATAATAATAATGATGAGTGAGATAATAGTGAGTTTTTTCTGTAATGAAGCTGATATATTTTGGATTATAGTATATTAATGGAAAAAATCAACTTTATTCTCAGACTAAGTTCACTATGAATTATATCATATCTGAACATGACATAACAGCTATTTATAGCCAAGAGATGAGCTGTATAAAAACAAAACAAACAAACAAAATTAACATAAAAAAAAATTAGAATAATAAAGTGAAATAAATTAATCCAGTGAAATAATATTTTAATATGAGCAAAAAAATCCTTGTTCATGCCGTACTTCCAAGAGGACGTAAAATGGTGGTACCGTGCTATGTCTGGTACTCATTAATGATACCCAATCCTAATTGAAACTGAATTGGTAAAATTTAGGATCCGCACCGTAGCATCATCTGATCAGCCAAACTTGTTGAAGTTGAATAAACAACAACATAATTTGCTTAATGATAATAACCTTGACAATGGAAGCCAGAGGTCCGGGTAACTGTCACTACCTACTTGAACCAGATTATACATTACTATCTTGGGGAAAATGTGAAGTAGCTCCAGAATAAAAAAAAAAATAATGAGTTCGTAAAACCTTTCACACGATTGAAGCAAAACTTTGTGAAAAAAAAGGTGAGTAAGTTAAAAATAATAAGTCGCGTAGAGTTTACATAGTACTTTCTCAAGAACTTATAACTTTTTTTTTGTGATACATCAAGATTACATTATATTAAGCTTGTAACCGAGCATAAAAAAATTGACAGAAGAAAAATAATGAAGCTTATATGGTTAATTGATCCTCGCTTAGAGAATGGGCTATTTAAACTTAATTAGTTCTTTTTAAAAATTTAAAAACACTCTTTGTAATATTTGAACAGTTTTATTCAAGAAAATTTACAATATTTTTGATAATTCATACATTGTAATATTATCATTAGGAATAATTTTATCCTATATTGGCCTTTTCTATATTTGTTTTTAGTGAAGGGCAAGGTGTATAAATTCAGACACATGTATATTTACACCTAGAAGAGCACACAACATAACCTTTATAGTGAGGGCCATTTATGTGAGGAAACTGGTATTTCGTGACGATGAGAAAACGATACGATTGGCGGCAATTGACAGAGTTTCGTTTGCATTGACGTCATCCAAAGCATTTTGTTACACATTAGTCGCGCCTAAAGAAGTTTTACTTCAAAAATAAAAATTGAATAAACAAAGGAATTTAATTTTTTTTTTAAATACTTCTCATACAGAAGAGATATTGGAAGAGGGCGAAGATGGGAAGTAGACCAGAAACACGATTGAGAGTGGATGAGATCTCCCTTCGGAGGAGGCTGCTAGCGGTCCTGAGTCTTCGGTAGCAACCGGTCATTAACGGTCATTAGGGCTGCTACCGGGCTTCACTGCATCGTAAACATCTGACGGGTCCAACATGGCGGTACCCGCTCTTCACTGATTTACTGCCTATTTCCATCTCCGTTATTTTCAGCGTTTTTTTTTTTTTTTTTTCTTATGCCATTTTTTCCACTCGTTCGCTGTTCTTGTCCCAACTCTTATGGGAGACAAGCTTCTGCTACGTCTATTTCACACCTTAGATTCGTGTTCTGAAATCCCTCAAATGATATTTCATTTCAGTTTACATAGTACTTCAAAAAATGCCAAGGCTTTTATTCAAAATGCAGTTCGTTTGTCGATTATAATAATGGGTAGTCACTTCAAAAACAAAAAAAGCTTCTCACTTTTACAGTAAAAAATTCACGAGTAATAGCGCTGCTTCACTAATGTATACGCTACTAAGTGGGAGAAGAGGTAAAAATTCGTGAAAGCGCTTGCTGATTATTTGTTTATCTATTTAACATTACTTGTATGCTGCTTTGGCTAACCGGGCGATGGTACAGAGGGAATCCTTAATTTTACGTCTCAAGGTTTTATTAGGATAGAGATCCTTAACGAGTACCTGTCATCCCACAGGCTCGTGACCACCATTTTATGTCTCCACCGGAGGATAGCATACCAAGGATTTTTAGCTCCTATTAAAAAAGTCTAGGGTCCCTTTAACTGCGAACTTGGACATAGAAGGCTGTTAATACTCGCCACTATACCCAGGTAATCAAAAAGCTAGTGCTTGCGAGAGCTCACAAAAGTAGCGTTAGAGGGAAGGCATACTTTATTTTTGATAAAGTCGGATAATAACATCAAATATTACTTCTTTTTTTTAAATCCTATAATCCCTTAGTAATAAGGTTTCATATTATTTTAGTCTGGAAGAACTCGCATCGCCGGTAAAAATTACCAAATGTTGAGGAGGAAAATAATTATTTTTATTTGTTTATTTAGTAACATATCTCTTCAACCACTAGGGTTATTTAAGCCCTAAATTTAAAATACAAAATACAAACATTTAAGTGAAATACATAAAATACAAGCAGGGTTTAGATAATTGCATTACAGAGGAATAATATAAAAAGAAAAGAAAAACAAAAATATTAAAATCCAAAACATGAACCTTTTTTTTTTTTTTTGTAGAAAATTGAAGTTTTTCAGGTATTATTAGTTTTGTGGCCGTCTCATGGGTATAAATAAACACATTTATATAGATTTTCTTCTTTAATAAATTTATTTATACCGTGATAGTATTATTCTCTATCTTACCCCATATTTATATTTATTAATCACTTTCCATGCATATTTATCATTTACATTTGCATTACATTTTATTTTTTAAATAATTTAAATGCTCTATGTAAGGAAAGTTAAATGTAATATTACTCATGTAATATATTATTATTGTTCACTGATGCTATGCGATTACAGACGTGTATTAACAAAAAAAAAAAAGAAAAAAAAAAAAAGGGAAAACATAATAAAGATAGCTAATATGTACCTATAACTTGTCTTAAAATATAACATGTCTGTCTTTAGATTGATAAGTACTCTGTGTCTATTGAACAATGTTTATTGTTTTGGTTCGAACTTGACCATTTTTCTCAGACATTTTTTGATACTCTAATAAGCGGATAGGAAACGCATTCCCTCCTCTTGGGCCAGTGATATCAGTACCATTGTAATACTAAATTTTTGGAGGGAAATTCGAATAAAAATGAATTCATGCGTTTTAGTTTTTTTTTTTTCTTTTCTTATCATTACAATTAATATTATTAACGAACCACATCGTTCCTTTCTAATTTAAACATTTTTTTTAATTACTAATTTTTTTATTGTTTCTCGATAAATTTCTTAAAAAGGTAATATGTATAGATTTTTTAATCAGTAAAATTAAACATTCATCGCCGATATTTACTTTTAGTCACGTTTTCACATACACATAAGTGTTTAATTCCACATTTCTGATTCCTCAACACATATAATATAAAACTCTTGAGATCGTTTCATTAATATATTATCAAACATAACTCTCTAAGGCAACATATGGACAGGATAGCTCTGAGTTTATCATCTGTCGCTAGGTATTTGATATAAAACAGTCATCTGTATACACGACAAGAGAATCAGATCTAAAACAATAGGGAGTGGACCCTGTCGGGGGTGTATATATTAAAGTCAAGTCGCTCTATATTTAGGATTTAGTGAAGGAGCTGACGAAGCAGCAGTAAAAAAACTTGACTCTGTTTATGGGAAAGCTTGAGAAGTCTCCCTGGCCACGTGTTGGGCCTCTCTGCTCGCACCACAGCCGAAAGGTCAACTCCTCTCACGAAAACATTAGATTTCGACTGTGTATCTTGATTTATTTATGAAATCTAAACGTGAACCGTTAATATTAAATATGTAGTAAAACATTGTATTAAATATTGTTAAAATCAGAATTTTATTAGGATATTTAAAGTTCATAATATAAGGAATAATGGTTTGAAAAACATAGATACCTAAAGGATAATTTTATCTCTTGGTAAGGACAATTTTAACAGGAATAGCATCATCTCCATAAGAGCATACGCATATAAACGTAAATGTTAGTTTCTTTATTTGATGACACTTTTATACTACCCTGGTGAGTCCTAAATTTTGCCTATCCAAGTTTAGTTAGGACAGAGATCTTTAACAGGTACCTGGTATGGTACGTAAAATGGTGGCATCGCATAGGCCACCATTTTACGTCCTCTTCAAAAGAAAACGGCAAAACCAACAATTTTATAATCCCCTTAAAAAAACCTAGGGCAACCTGGGATTTGAACCCGCAACATTAGGCATAGAAGGCTGTTATGCTAGCCACTACACCACCGGCGTCCCTTGTAAATAATATACAGTTATTTATAATAAATAATTATAAGAATTATTTCTATAAATTATATAGAATTATTTATTGTATATTGCATATTATTTATAGTTTGTATACATAGACATAGGTGATACAGTCAAGAGGGGGGTGTGGCGCTCCCCTCTACAATTTGGAGGAACAAATAAAAATATAAAAATAAAAGATGAAAACTAAAACAAGATATGAAGACAAATTATGTAGTTAGAGATTGGTTTGATTTTAAAGCATTTACATAATTTACTGATTAGTAGGCCTATTGACATTGTTTGAAAAAAATAACTTATATTTTTGACTTACTTGGCTCTGAACGATTTTTAATCCATTTGCTTCCTTCCCTCTAGTGAAAATGTTCCATACACTCTTATTTGTTTAACAACAATTTCGAATAAACCGAATTTTTGTTTGGATTTTATTTTTATAAAATTATTTTTAAATTAAATTATTATTAAATTAGCAATAAACAATCTTGTTTAGACCTATTATGTTATTGTTCTAATCATAGGGAATTAAGTTACATTTTTCTTTTTAATTTTTGTCACTTCACGGATATGAAATTTTTAAAATATTTAAATTTGAAAGTATTTACTGGAGGTTATCTTCTCAGATATTTTGGATGTTCTCACCAGAGAATATTTTAACAGTGTTTTACAAACAATTGAACATACAACACTAGGGTGCATAACTACATATTTTAAGCAATACATAAAAGAAATTTCAGAAGTCAGTGAAAATATTGTAATAAAACTTTTCAATATAATTCCTTTAGTAACAACATAATACAATAATCCTCAGATGCCATTGGTCCTTCGTGATTAAAGGTAGAAAACAAAATAAAAATAAAAAAACATAATCTTTTAAAGGTAATATTAAGCTATTGAGGTAATCAGCTAGAATTATTTAATCTATAGTGCCCTCAGGTCTTAACATTTGAGGCGTTGATTTCCAAAAGGTACTATATCCATCCTGGGGAATTTTACAGGAAGCGCGAAAATCTCTTATTACTATATTATTAAACCAGCTAATTTGATTCTTTTCGCATTAAAATCTAGAATTATTTCTTTACTATATTAATAAAACCATATTAAAGTTATGAAATGAAATGTTCTGTTATGATTTAGAATGAAACTAAATGTGTAATAAGTATCTTAAGAGTGTTCATTAGATACAATTAAATTTAAGATTTAGATAAATCTAAATGAGGAAAATAGAAATATTTAAAAAAATCAATTTCGTAAAAAATGTCCTTTAGTACCTTTTGGAAATCAACGTCTCATTTGTTGAATACAGAAGTAAATTTCCTTTGAGAGAGAAAACCAAGGAAAAGTTTGGATCTATGACCCATTGTAGTTTTTAATACTTGAGTTATTTTACAAAAATCAATAAATTTAATTTATCACAAAACCTTAAATTTTAATCTTGTGGAAAGTTACGTGGACATATTACCTCAATCTAATAACTTTTAAAATTACTAATAAAAATAAAGCGTTGGAAATATGGGCGTTGAGGGTAAGGGGTTCGGTTGAATTATTTCGTCGTTAGATCAGTTGACTACGGAATATGAATTCACTGTTCAAATTGGGTATCCTAAATATTGTAAATGATATGGAGAAATAATAATGAAGCGAGGATGTAATTTTGACCAGAAAGAAATAAAACGAGGCATAGGTTAAAAAGATAACGATACACCCTGAACAACAAATATCGCAGTGTTGAATCGGTTTCTACTTGGGAGTTTATTGCATTTTACTGAGCACAGTGAAGAAAGTTATACTAGTAGTAAAAATAATAATATTGTCATTAAATACTTGTAAAGAATTGCCTGATAACAATTAGTGAATTAGTAACCCTTTCAGGTAGCAGTCGTGGCCGAGTGGTTAAGGCGTCTGACTAGAAATCAGATTCCCTCTGGGAGCGTAGGTTCGAGTCCTACCGACTGCGAAATATTTTTATATAAATATTTTTTCATTGCAGGGATTATTGTATTATATCACTAAATTGGTTTTACTAAGGTTTAGACGATCTTACAAAAATATGTAAAAATGTATCATTTTGTAAATAAAATACTTTTACCTTATTATTTTTGAATCCCATAACAGAGTAATACTACTTTTTGTATGATGCTTGTGGAATTTCTTTTGTAGCTTATTCTATTTTTGGTTTACATTTTTATTTTTTAAATGTCCGAAATGGCTTATCTACTTTTTTTTATTTGTATCATAATCACTTTGTGTCTGAATAAGCGCTTTATTTATCCACTTGGCTATTCTACTATTTTATTATCTGCACCAGATTATTAACATTTAAAATATTAGTTTATTTCATATTATATTAATTTTGCTTAAGAACATGACCACACAAAACATAATTTCTCCTCCCTCTTCTTATAATTTTCCTTTTATTTTTACATTCTTATTTCCTTTTGATAAGTATAAAAGTATTTGGGTTCGTAATCAGATGAAAAAACTGAAAAATCAACAGCATGAAACTATTTGACAATACATCTGATATTGAGTATGGAAATAAAGAAGAATTATTGGACGTCCTCCCTTAAGGAAATTTAGTTTTCAAATGATATAATCTTCATAAAACTAAATAATAATCACACATAATAGCAATAAATAGAATAACACTGATATGGATATTTTTCAATGATTGAATAGTCCATCTCGGGGGGTGAACTATGACCCTGTGAAGTTAATTTTTGATATTTTTAGACAGACTTTCATTTTATTCTGGGTCTTAAATTTCCCAAATATAAAAAGGATCAGCTATTCTACGCTATATGTATTGTTGTTATTGTATAAAACATATAATAATATAAAAAGTTTTTGTAACTATTTTAATTTTAGTATAATGCAGTGAAATTTTGATGTACGTCTAAAGCCCAATATTTGAAAATTATGATAAAATAAGCTATGTATAAATAAAAATGCTCAATGAAGAGTTTTTTCATCTAAATTAGTCAATAAAAGAATTTAACTCTTAATATTAAGGATGTAAACTGATAAAGAACATTGCTTTCTGTATATCTTGATTGATTTTTTGTCATGATTTTTTGTGTGGTTTAACTGACAAGAATGTTGTGAAACTTGCGAGAAAACAAATTGACGGCAGTGGCTCCGAGACGTTTTGTAAACATTTATCCTAGAGTTCTGACACTGGTCAGATCCTTCACTCATGTACTTTATGTTTGTGGCTATTGCGCCCTAACTCAGCCTCCAATGGTTCACACAAGTGACGCAGCTCAGAGAGTGGAACTGGGATCTCTTGTATTCCGCTTTTCCCTCTACAAGTGGAGTGATAAGCCCAGTCTAGGATTTACATATTTACAGTCCTTAAGCTGATTGTAAATATTGTATAAAGTTATGATTGTGTGTATGTTGTTTATTTATTTGTCAACTTTGTATGTATCTCAATTATAGGTTCTATTATTGTTATTATTCTACTGTTCATTTTGAAAAAAAAATCAATATATCTCAATAATTATTCTTTTTTAAATTGTATTGTACGTTAATATTAGGAAAGTGCAGAAATTAATAAACATAAAATTTTAATACTGTACTAGGGTATGTGAGTGTCTGAGATATTCATCTTTTATTTTTCCCACAACATACCTATATACATTTTTGCTTCTTCAGTTTAGCCAATATCTTATTTTATTTTTGTTTTTGTTTTTGTAAATATTCTGTGAAAGAAGCTGAGACTACTTTAGGCCAGTGCCCTCAGTCAGCCAGACTGAAATATTGCTAAAAAAATAAATTATTGTACATAATTATAAAATACTATTCAATGGAATACGGAATTAGAGAAGACCAAAATTTCCTACCTCAAGTTTGCCTTAGTGTACTGTTCAGGCTTCTTCAGGTGATCAGTAGTCAAGCATTTCTTATTACTTATAACGTTAATGTTAGATGTGCTCGTCAGTATTGATCTTAAATATTCACTTTCGATACAGGTGTAACGTATTAAATTATAGATTGGTCTGAAGATGAAAATAAAAGTTTTATATTGATATTGACAATATACAGTCATTTGTTAATTTATTTTTAAATGGTTTTCCTTATGATGAACAATTTAGGATTTATGTTCCAAACACTAATTGAACATACATTTGAATGTTTTAATAATAATATATAATATGTTCAATTAGTAATAATTTTAGAAAAATTTTTACCAAAAAAATCACCTGTTCTATTGAGATTGCGTCTATAAATATGGGATTGAGACCATTGGTCTATTGTTTCTTACAGGAATTTAGGTTTGTTTAGGAGTCTTATATCTTATTATTTGACCATTTTACTTTTTTCTATAAGGTTTTGATCCGTATTCTTTCTTCAAGAGAAGCAAACTAAAGACTGAAGGAGTTGGATGTGCCCGGACTTGATTCTCTGATGGCCCCCAGAGAGCACGTGGCCACACTAACACCTACACATTCGCCACAACGACTGAATACATTATCTCCTCTCTTCCTTACATGTTTTTTTTTCTCCTTTTCTCCTCTTCTTCTGTCCTTTATCGCCTACTCCCTCTCACACCCGCCCCTAAAACGACATAGGCTATTTTTAAGCCGGGCCATCTGTAAGTTTTAATGGCCATATATACTGACTCCTGGCCGGGGACAAATACCCTTGTTAAGGACCCTGTCCCCTAGCCAGCTCCTAGCCATCGCCTCTTCTCGATTTATCGGAAGATAAAAAATAGTATGGCCTCTTCACGATTATTATGGTCGAGTTTTGGAAACGTTGGAGCCGTTTGTTAATCCTGTTCTAAAAGCAGGCAGTTCTAAATTTTTCGGGAAATAAAATCTTAAACATTATGGAATTTATTCGCCTGAAATGTCTGAGTCTGTAAGAATTTATTTTTACTGAGGAAGAAGATGGTCCGAATAAGTGTCAAGAAATAATGCAATATAGATTCTTTATGAATACTAATGTTGTAGGACCTCATCAGAGCTAAATTATAAGATACAAATGAGAAATCATATAGGAATATGAAAACCATATACAAAAGTAAACACTTTCTAAATAAAAAACAAGATAAAAAATGAACAAGACCCAGCCAGTTCTGTCCTATCTATCTTTCTAAATAGAGCCCTGATGATTTTAATAATAATCATTTATTTATTTCTTTTAGAATATTATTACAACATTTACAAATAGAACTTTAGTGTCTTAGAATACAACAATAAAACAAAAAAAAAATAATAGAAATTAAAGAAAAAAATGAGCTATTGTAATAAACAAATTTTAAAGAACTTTACATTATTGGTGAAATGCTGGTGAAATAAAATTGTAAATGTGCAAATGCAAAACAAAATAAAATATAATATTTAAATTATCATAAATACATAAATTATCCCCTCCTTCACATTTTGGGATCGGAACATTGGTAAAAGGCTATATTATTGTTTTTATTTCACTGACGAACATCCGAACAAAGTTCCTTCTTAAAAAAAAAAAAATAAAATGATGTGTAATCTATAGGTATAATATTTAGAATATAGGTAGTATGCTATTTAACCTAAAACTTACGTATTATTTCTATTTTAAAATTTATATTCCTAATTATTTTTTTTTCATACCCTCTGGTTTTATTATTTTACAGAAAATACGATATGTACATATATCACAGGATATTTGACCTTCTATTGCCCAAAGGTATTCTAAGGAATATATCTATGTGCGCTGCATGCACATTCAACATTTGAAAGGCTTTTATGCCTTTATGTATACAATTACAAAATGGGAGGGACCATTCTTCAGGCCTAAGTATTTCTATTTGTCGATGGTTTTTATGTCTATAATATTTTGGGGAGACAGCTGAGGTAAAGTGGCTAGAATAACAGCCTTCTGTGCCCAAAGTCGCGGATTCAAAATTGGCAGGTGGCCCTAGGATTTTTTATAGTGAGTGAAAAAACCCAAGTTACGTCGTCCTTCGGGGACGTAAAATGGTGGTCCCGAGCCCTTGCTATGTTACATACACACCTAGGTACTTGTTAAGCATCCATATTCAACCTCGATAGGAAAAATTCAAGGCATTCACAGTAGCATCTTCCAATCACCCACAACAGTGATGTTAAATGAATAAATCAACAATATTCGCCTCTTTTAGTCCCAATTAGGGAGCGGCGTGGTCTAGTGGATAGAGTGCTAGTCTACTGTGCTCTAGGTCCTGGGTTCGAGTCCTGGTTATGACAGAATATTATTTATTATGTTTTTTCAACCAGAGGGCGACCCTGAGGCATGGAGACTCTCTTGGGGCAGAAACAGCCTCTATAAAGTGGGTACCCAAAAATGGGGAAAAAAACCTGGCAGCTGAGCGTGATCTCGGCCGAATCGCCTCATTGCACGGCCGTTGGCCTAGTAACTGTGTGAATCTCTAAATATACTAGGCCCAAGACCCTTAATGAGTTGTAGAGGTACAGGTTTTTTTTTTTTTGGCTTATTTCCGTCCCGATTACCACACATTCAACATTGATTAACTAGTGAATTTGAGTGAAAATTGATCATGGAAAGAAGGGTATCTGAATCAAGCCAAATCAGCAATATATGAAACATTAAGGATGATTTTATTATCATCAAATAAAGGAGTATGGGGGGTTTTAGGATGGATTATAAAGTAGGAGAATTAAATACGATATTTAAAGCCCGATCAAAGCTATATAATTTTAAAAATTATTCTGTTTATTTTTTTTCTGTGTCCAAACCATTTTTATTAAGTAATTTGTCTCAATAAGGACCATGCCAATAGTGTTCTGAGGTATTGTCCGCACAATATTTAGAGAAAAGAAAAGTAAAGTAATAATATATATATATAAATAAAATAAAGTGATGGAATAAATAAATAAGTAATAAAATTGAATCAAACATAAAATATAAGGCATCCATACCTGACAAAGCAAACGGGCTAATCAGGTTCAAACAGGACATAATTGAAGAAGGCTATAATCGTCATGTATCAAAAGACATAGAAAGACCTCTTAACTCAAATAAGTATACTTTATATAAAACATTTTGCAATTACAATATTCCTGATCTCGAAACACACTTAACATTTATATTCCATATAAAGGAATTAAGAAGCGTCAGTCAATTGAGAGTTGACAACCCAGATCATATCCAGCTACATTAAAAAAACATAACCATCTCATTTAAATCTGCCTGTCATGCAAAAATTATATTTCCAATAGTCTTCATCACGTACTCCTTTACTGCTCAACATTTAATGGACTTAGGCAACGAGATACCTCCGTCGATTCTTCACAAATTCTCCGAATAACTACAACACTGAAGCCATGTCATAAAGATAAATAATATTAGTTTCAATTAATAAGGTTAGGTTATTTTATTTCTATTCTTATTTTATTAGCCAAGTTACTTAGCTCACGGCTTTTATCTAAAAAACATAAAGGTTAGAATTTATAAAACTATTATTCTTCCAACGGTTCTTTACGGATGTGAAACGTGGCCGCTTACTTTGAAGGATGAACAACGGCTTAAGGTTTTCGAAAATAAGGTACTGCGTAAAATATTTGGTCCGAAGAGAGATGAGGACGCTGGGGAGTTTAGAAGGTTGCATAACGCGGAATTGCGGAACTTGTATCCTGTGAATATAATTGAGTTGATAGCATCGCGGAGACTCAAGTGGGCGAGTAAAATTGTTGGGCTCGGTGAGGAACGGATTCCAAGTAAGTTAGTATTTGCTGATCAGACTGATAGGCGTCCGAAAGGTGGGCCGAAGCGTCGATGGGAGGATTGCGTTAAGGCTGATCTTGGGGGCTTAGGCTTGAACAGAAGATTGGACGAGTCTGTGTAGACGGAATATGGTGGTATCGGCATCGAACCTTCGTGTTCGGTAAGCCTATTATTATTATTATTATTTTATTTATGGGCACAAAATTTCTGGGGTCATTAGTGCCCTTTCTATCTATATACAGATTGCGCTAGTTTTTTTAAAACAAATTAAATGTTTTCAGAATTTCAATTTCTAATATTGAAGAGTATTATTATACCAAATAAAAGATTTGGAACATTCTATTCGTTATTATATTTATTTATTATTACATTAATAAATCATTTATTATTCGTTTACGTTTCGAGGTCCAAAATGCCCCATCTTCGGAATACAAATTTTCCACATTGAATTAATATAGGTCATATTTTATTATATGCCTTTATTTCTATTTGTCATCTATGGTCATCATAATAATTTGGTCACTAATTTAATTACAACTATCAATATCACAATATCACACCTACCGATTTCTTTAAATATTTGCAATTGCTTAGATTAGCAGTATGAAGTAGACTCGTCTAAGAGGAATAGGCTCATATCATTATTATACTTCGGATCAGATTTATTTGTATATAATTTGTATAAGACATGGTCTTTTTTATTATAAAGATAAATTCTGTTATATTCACTATTCACCTGTTTTTGCACAATTAGCCACCGAAAGCAAGGCTTCTCCCACCATTTGTGAAGAGCAAAGCAGAACTTGGATTATCACAGCTTTGATCTGTTTCTTTCTATAAGTCTGCCAATCATAGAGGGGAAATTAGATGGACGCCTTCTGCTCTTCAGACCATTCGTTTTATTAAACTTCCCAGAGTTTTGGTAATATATACTGTGGAGGAGAAAGTGATACAGCAAAATCCAGACGGCAGCAGTAAACTAAAAAAAACAAAACAGAAATCAATGTCTGAACATGTAATTTGGGTTCGGACGATCCCCTTATCTGGGGCAGTATCATTTGTTTCCTGACTGTAGAGACACTATAATAGGCCTACCATTAATAAACTTGGCTGCAAAGAGAGACAGGGAGATGAGATAGAGACTAGACGGAGAGATAAAATGGCTGCTGAGGATTGGCAGATTGGTAAGTGAGCACTATAAAGTGGGAGAACCTGTAGCCAGTTTTTCCTATTGGTTTTTGTATGTAATTACCGAAGCCAAGGCCCTGGGCAACAAAAACCAGGTAGGCAGGTCCGTATGCAGTACCTCAGGCGCCTATTTTTCTCTCTTTTTTTTTTTTTTTTTTTTTTTCTATTTTACCTTTCAACCCTGCTCTAATGGGGAACCATCCCTTCCCTGTTGGCCTCAACTTATGCAACAAAATCCTCTCTATCATTTATTCTCCTTCAACGGTTTCTTTTGCACCCTATTTTTTTTTTCTTTTTTTTTTTTTTAATGAAAACAATTTAATTTTCACTGTATGCATTTTGCTCAAAATATAAATAAGAATTATATACATCGATTTTAGTTGCCAGAAACATATTTAAGGACGAAAACTTGAGAATAATAAAGACATTTATGATGTATAAACATATTGAAATATAACAAAATAAAATACGATCATCATTTAGACTACCTTTTACTTTAGAGATGTTAAAAAAAAATAATCATTTTAACAACTACGGTAATTATAAAATAATTATAGCATAAAATAACAATAAGATAGCACGAAACCTTTTAGAACATCATATCACAAAATTATAAGTTTTATTATTAATTTGAATTAACCTTTGGTAGAGTCTGGCACGCAGGACTGTTGTACAAACTCCGTAAATTCCTCCCTCCCACATATTTCCTGATTCTTCAAACCTACCTCTCTGATAGATCCTTCAAAATTTATCACAATAGTTCCTTTTCATCCCTTTTTACACGACTGTTGGTGTTCCTCAAGGCAGTATCCTAGGACGCATTCTATACGCAGTATATACAGCTGATATCCCAACCCATCCTAACACTTTCCTTTCTACCTAAGCTGATGACACC
Source organism: Piezodorus guildinii (assembly GCA_023052935.1). Taxonomy (NCBI): domain Eukaryota; kingdom Metazoa; phylum Arthropoda; class Insecta; order Hemiptera; family Pentatomidae; genus Piezodorus; species Piezodorus guildinii. Next base: position 52,894,008 of record CM041292.1, read on the forward strand.
TGCGTGTTATCAGTTCATAAAGATCCATTTGTTGCTTCAAATACCCTCAAGCCCACATCAAAGACCTAAAAGTATGGTGTCAGAACGGAGAATAAAAATAAATTCCAACAAATCCCATCAAATAACCTTTACCCTTCGCCGTAAACCTTTGACTTCCTGCCCTAATAACACTCAATTAGTTCCTGTTGAACAGATCCGATACCTAGGACTTCTTCTTGACAAACGCCTGACTTGGAATCCACATACAGGACTAAAACGACAAGAAACTGCTCGCCGCTTTGGGCTACTTCAACACTTACTAGACAAACGAGCAAATCTTCCTCTGAACTACAAAAGGCTCTACATGACTATTATAAGACCAATCTGGACTTACGGAGTAGAGCTTTGGGGCTCTACTAAACCATCAAATTCTTCCCGCATCCAATCCTTACAATCCAAAATCCTTCGTAAAATCCTCAACGCTCCTTACTTCATCACGAATAAACTTATCCATAAAGACCTTAATGTTCCCTATGTTACTGATTTGGCCCGGACCAGGTATCAATCCTTTCATGACAAACTCCATTCTCACTCTAACCCACTAGTCTCAATCCTTTCTTCCTCATCAATTCCGGATAATCCTCCGAGGCGCCTGAAAAGGAAATGGCACCGGGACCTTCTAGTTTAGAATATTTTTAGAGTGCTGCCATTGGGTAGTATCTCTACATGTTTTTCATGACAGTTTTGTATATTATCATCACATTTACTAGATGTATTTTTTTTAATACAGTTGTAAATATCAATAAATATGTTTTTTAAAAAATAAAATAGAATAAATTCGAATTCGAAAAAAATTACATCCAGGGATTGTTCAATAGATATGATAGAATAGTGAAAACGTAAATTTCAAGTCCGAAGATTTCCGATTTAAATATTAATTTGGGCTTCAAATTTACGTATTTACCATTCCATCATATCTATTGAACAAATCCTAGTTTTAAATTTTATCAAAATAAAACCGAATCAGAATCAAAATAAAAAAAATAGACAAAAACTGAATTAAACATACATGGACTTCGCTTCTCAGATTTATGGCTCAGCAAAAACAAAGACTCGCAAACAAAAACTGCAATAATTTCAATAAAACGTTTTAAGACTCAAAACGACAACTCCTTGGTACGTAAACAACAACCCTTTATACGGACTTAAAAGAACCTACAATTCACCAACTCATTCAAACTCTCTAGTCTCGTTTTCATAGTAAACTGACTGCACTACACGAAAATAGACTTATAAACGACATGTCAATACCTGAAATACCTGTCAGAAGAAGGCTGAACAGAAGCTGGATGAGAAACCTCTCCTAAATTAAAACCTAGGAAGTCTGCTTACGTTCTTTAGAACACATGTTTTTCATATTTAAGTATTTTTTCTATTTGAATCACTATTATATTGTCTATTATTTTTAATTTATTACTATACAAACACACACACACACACACACACAACATATATATATATATATATATATATATATATATATATATATATATATATTATATATATATAGAGAGAGAGAGAGAGAGTGGGATTACTACTTAAAACAATCATCTTGAGTAAGTGGTTTGAAGAATGATTATTGAGGACTGACGACATTATTTATTCTTAAAATAATTTGAACCATTAGAAGTAATAAATCCATAGTAAATATTATTTGAACGTTTCATGTGATGAACGGAATATTATATTTATATTATGGAAAAAGACCCGAAGGACTCATAAACGTGTTGATAGATGATAAGAAATTCACGATATGACATCCAAAATACATTCATTTCTCACTTTTTTCTCTCACACATTCTTTTTTTTTCCATTTTTTCTTTACTGGTACAGCTTTTAAAATAATATTAGTTAAAGGGTTGAAGATAACAAGTGACCCTCTCATTATCTTTTTATAGGTAAATGAACAAGTTTCCACCTATATACGTTTCTTTCTTGTAATTAATGAGCAACTCATGAAATATTGATCTTTTCCGTAGACAACTTTTTCTTTCTTGGCCATATACCTTTACTATCCCATATGCTTCAACTAGTCATATGCTTTTACAACAAGATTATTGTCAGGGTCGTCGTTTTTCTATTATAAGCGAAGCGTCCTAAATCTCTGGCTGAGAAAAATAATCCGTAACCCATATTACCGAGCGATTATTCCGAGAGACGTCAAGATGGGGCGTATCCCGGCAATTAATGTTCGGAGAGGACGGGCTCGGATGTTGGGTAACATGTGCTAAGACCCAGGAGGGCGGATTACAGGGGGCAACAAGTGCTAAGAGCGGGGAGGTTGCAGAGGCACGGAGCGGGCAGGTCCACATCTGGGCGAATCCTCAAGGATCCATCCTCCTCCTCTCCGTTCCTAATGTATTCCACACCTCTACCGGAAAATGTCCTTAGGCCGCTGCAGTAAATCAACCGCCACCTCATCTACCGGGGGCGAGGGCTCCGAGTAGCCGTCAAAAAAGATTTGCAAACAACTAGAGATGGCAAAAACGAGTATTCTTCAATAACAGAAACAACTTATTCAGTTCCGAAAGAATACACATAACGAAATACATGTTATCAGATCTCTTGAAAATGTTTACTTAGACTTATGAGTGAAATATATAGTAAGGGCATGTAATGCGTCAGTGAAATTTTCTTTTTATTTTCACTGCAAATACAACTATTAGGGTCCACTGAATATTTATTTTATTTTTATTTATTTATTGAAATTCACAACTGTATTGGTCAATACATCTAGTAAATTAGCTGTTAGATAAAACAATGAAAACTACATAAAGAGAAACTGCCCATCGGCAGCACTCCAATAGGTAATCTAAATTATAAGGTCTCATGGCCATCTTCTTTTCGGACGCTTCGGAGGATTGTCAAGAATGGAAGAGGAAGCTAGGATTGAAACTAGTGGGATTGGAGTTTGTCATGGAAGGATTGATACCTGGTTTCGGGCCAAATCAGCTACGTAAGGAATATTAAGGTCTTTTTGGATGATCTGGATCTGGAGTATTGAGGATTACCTCTGAATATAAACTCCCCTATATATAAAGTCCCCCGAAACGGCCAGTGTGTATTTTGTGTGTGTGCGCGTGGTAAGTCTAGCTCAAAATACGATAACGTCTATAAAACTGAAACTTCTTATTTTAGAAGCGTATGTATGTGACTGATATTGTACAGCAACCTTTTCAACAAAATCGGCGAACCAGAAGAGCCACTTTATACGATGCGTTTATCACCCTTTTCTGACTTTTTCAAAAACGGCTCTAAAGTTTCTTTTTCTAGGGATCACCTGTAGCATGGTGGTTAGCATAACAGCCTTCTATGCTAAAGGTTACGGGTTCAAACCCGCTGGTGGTCCTAGGATTTTTTAATTGAAGTAAAAAATCGTTAGTTGTGCCGTCCTTCGGAGGAGACGTAAAAAGGTAGTCACGAGCCTGTGCGTTGTCAGGCACTCGTTAAAGATCCCTATCCTAGTTAAACTAGAGAGGCAAAATTTAGGACTGCCACTGTAGCATTAAGTGACGTTAAATAAAATTAGCAAACGAAATTTTCTTTTTGTAAAATGTACTCGTATTTAACTTTGAAAAGTATACCCAAAATGATTCTGAAAACTGAATCGAAACCCGTCTTGTGGTTTAGAAGGAGTTAAAGGAAACCGCTAATCGCTACATTATTATATAAAGATTTATATCATTTTTTTTTTAATTATTGTAATATCGAATTACCTTGATATTGATTTTTAGGTTTAGAAGATATTATTATCGTTATGACAGTTAGAGTTTATGTATAAAAAATCAATTTTAAAGATTAATCGGCTACAAACGATTATGGAATGGGACAACCTGTTATGATATTATATGATATATGTGTGTATTAAATGAATGGATAATTTCCAAAAAATATTATTGCACACAGTTATAGATCTTCCAATCACGTACCCGAAAGGAGTTCTTGTAAAAATACTGGCTTTGATAACAGGTATTTTTTTAGGTTGGGATTGAGTACCAGACTGGACTAAATCCCAACCTACAAATGACTACAAACAACTCAGCAGTCACATAAAGTAAGCTAAATAAAACCTAAGATAAGAATAATATAATAGGAAACACAAAAAAAAAAAATAATAATAAAATAAAATCTACACAGGAAGGGTCTTGGACAAAGTACATGATAAGAATCGTACCGTTTCTAGAGCAACGGCCGTGCAAGAGGCTGATTAGACCGATCTACTCAATTTTTTCATATTTTGGATAGCTATTTATTGAGGATGATAGGGTCAAACGAAAATCTCTACCCCAAGGTCGCCCCATGACAAAAATAACAGAATGATCTTACTCCACAGTCAGATTCGAACTCGGAGCCAACAGAAGATTAATATGTTTTTTATACTTTCATATATTATCTAAACACCTTACTGAACGAAAATATAATTTTACCCTTATGACATTTACCGGAAAACAGGTATAACAGGTAGCAGTCGTGGCCGAGTGGTTAAGGCGTCTGACTAGAAATCAGATTCCCTCTGGGAGCGTAGGTTCGAGTCCTACCGACTGCGAATTCTTTTTAACATTTAAAATAAAATTATAGTACGTGTAAAGAAACGTATATAGAATACACGTATATAGAAACATTTTATAATTATTATGTATTGATTACTTATCATACTTATATCATTTCCATTTCATTTTTAATGCCGTTTGAAATTCCTTCAATTTTGAATCATAGCCAATTCGTTGTTTATACTATTCCTTATATCAATTATTCTTAGTGCCGCCAATAGCATTTAAAATATCTCAAATCATATTATTTGCTATTTCTACTATTATTAATGTTCTTAAGTAAACTGTCAGCTTAATTTATAATTGTGTCACGGAAAATGCTAACTTCATAAAAAATGTTTATGTAATCATGAAACTATTGCTGATATAAAATAAACAATACAGTGTTTGAATGCTTTTATATCATATAATTTACGAGATAGGAGAAACGGAGGTTCTTATAATCCAGAGGATTCAAGCGTTTTTTTTTTAACTTCATTTCGAGATTAAGAAATACTATTTTATGTTTTTCTAAAAAGGACAATACTAACATTTGGCATACTACTTTCACTTGCCTGTTATTGAAATATATGGTGAGGGAAAATGTTGTGATCGTGATAATTTAACAAATCAAAACACGTTAAAATATTCTGCGATTTAAATAACCAAGGCTTCCATAATGCTCTAGTCCATTATCCAAGAATAATATTCCATATTAAGATTATATATTTAAGATATATGGCACAGATGTTACACCAACGTTTCTTCAAAAATCGTCTTCATTCGTTTTTTTTTTTTTTTCGCATAACTTAAAAACTACAAATCTCCTGGAAAATTAAAAGTGCTCTATTAAAAGATACTGAAATTTCAAATAATAACATTTAAACATATTAGGCCTTCGACACATGTTTTGTACAGGCTACTGTGGAAATATGTTCAATTGTGATTGGTTTTTTTTTATAATTATAGTTATAGTTAAAATATTATTGGTGGACTAATCAGGAATCAGTATTTTTTTTTAAATAAAAAAAAATGACAGATTCCTGATTATTCTACCTATAATAGTTTCTACAGTCGACTTTAAATCCTCAATATAGTTAACATAGATTAGAAATAGAACAAAGACATTAAAATGTTTAGTAATTTCTAAAAACTTGGAAAACACCGAGTAACATCAATATTTTCATTTATATTGATAACAATCTATCAGCTATTAGGTTTTCATAAAAACTTAAATGAGTTGTTCCGGGTATGCCTACTTATACTGGTGTGTAATTTTGTTATTGTAAATTAGGTAGAATAAAATTATGGCCTTCAATTGAATAATAGTACTATATCTGTTGTACATAAAAGTTGTCGAAAGAGTAACTCATTGATTGATAACGAAGTTATGTATATATTATAGTTATTGTCTTATCATTAACTTATATAAATTAATACAAATCTTACCTATAACTCCTTTATTTTATTATATAAAAAACAAATACAAAACAACTTAACAATATAAAAACATACACCCGTAAATGAAATACATTATAAGCAAAGGTACCCGTTAAAAAAAGGGATAACAGCTAGTAATTATACATACAAATAAATTATAAAATGATTTTATAATCATATAACGGAAAAAAACTAATATTTGCTCAGATTGAAAACACATTTCGATATTAGGAAATTAGAGTAGTAATGTAGGTGTGTAATATATATTATTTGAAAGCTAGATATTAAAAAAAATTATAATATTGCAAATCAAACTGTAACATATGATGAAAAGTGAAAAAAACCTATAAATTTAAGTAGTTGTTTATAACTTTAAGATCATTTAATTGGAAGTAATGCGAGCACCAGATTGGTTTCTTCCCAATGATCACTTATTTTAATCAATCAAGTATAAATATAATAAATTTCAAAGCAATTCTGGAACCATATGTTTTTTGTTTTTTTTAAGCCAAGTTTACTTTGGATAGGAGGCGATATAACTAGATGCCTCAATCTCGTTGGTATATATAACAATACAAAAGTGGCATGGTAAGAAAACAATGATGGGTGCTGTTAAACTATATTATACTAGGCGAACACTGTTGGCCTAGTTGTCGACACATGTGCTCCCGCAGTCATGTGTTTTGAGATTTAGACCATTCCATATCCAGGATCCCAACCGAAATGAGACAAAGTGTCAAAGCCCGGGGCCTTGACTGGTGGCAGATGGTCCATAGCGCAGTAGATCGCGGTAGAGGACTCGGCTGGGCCAGGCCCTGCCTCCCTCCTCCCCGGGCCACTACCGAGCCCCACGCCACCATGGCGCACACCTGAACAGGCGTCGAGCTGTCTGGCCTCTCCTACACTTTTTGCCTCTCCGTCCCAACGACCCTTCTTTTCTTTTTTCTCTCTTTTTTTTTTTTTTTTCTTTTCTTTCTGGTCCCTCGTGTAAGCCCCTCCAACCCCGGGCAGATAATATCACATGTCTACTGGAGCCACCACCTCCTTATTATACTGTAATTTCTCTCCCTTTTCTATCCTTCCAAACAGATTTGTCTAGAACGTATAATTGACCCTATTTTATAATTTTAAATGCTGGGTAGGAAGTGTCTGTTAGATAGAGCACAGATGTTTGACAGTCTGTTACGTAATAAAATAAAAGAAAGACACCTATGGGCAGAAAATCATTTCATATACACTCACTAATTCAGAAGAAAATATTTGAAAAAATTAATAATGAAAGCACGTTAGTGGAATATATTGTGAACAAAATTATAATGTATAAATTTTAAAAAAATATTTATTATTGTAATGCTGTAAGATCATTGAAAGCAATTTGTTGCGCGCAACCCATGACTTTCACTGAACACCGTTGTTAAAATCAATTTAAAAACATTTAAATAAAGTTAACCTTAAAAAAAAAAAAACGTTATAAAATTAAATTGAGTTCCGATGTAAAAATGTTTTTTTCAGATTAAATAATCTTTCCGGTATATTATACGTATGTATTACCATAAAAATATGTTCTCTTTTAGTTGGTTATCAAATTCGTTCACGTTGTATACTTATCCTTTCTCATAAAATTATAAGGTTATTTTTTTTTCTACCAAATCAAAGGTACTTTAGACACACACACACACACACACACACACACACACACATATATATATATATATATATATATATATATATATATATATATATGTATATATATAGGCAAGTAATAGAAAATATTTAAATTAGAAAATTACAAATATTTAAGTATTTTTTCCATTAAAATATTTATTATTGTAATACTGTGACATTATTGAAAAAGCACTGCTAATTGTTGGTTAATACAATGGTTTATTATTTCCAATGCACTATATTAGAGAATAACAGTTTATATTGCTTTTTACAGGCAATTTACTAATATGAAAAGCGATAAATTAATCAAAGGGAAGTAGGCAATCGCCATTGCTAATTTCAAAACGCTACATCTCGGTTATTTCTTTTTTTTTAAGAAAATTTCATAAAGTTGTACAGCGGACACAATAGTTCTGGGTCATTTGGACTCACAGGTCACTAAAACGTGTATTTTGGGACAAAATTGGAATTCGATAATTTTCATGATTATAGGTGGAATAGTCAGGAATCAGTCATTTTTGAAAAGTTTTTTTTATTTTGCCAACGTTTCGGCTCAAGCTTGTGAGCCATCATCAGGGCTACAAACATCAGAACAAAAGAGATACATATTAATATGATAATGAAAATTTTTCTTCTGAATGTAGTGACAATGATAACATTTGAAATAAAACAGAAAATATACCAACATACTTAAATATTATAGATACAAATAATGATAATATGATACATAATCTGATGATGATAAGCATAACAAATTTTACAGAACTTTAGACTTTAATATAAAAGTAAAAAAAAACATATATATATATATAAACGTACCATTACTGAGTTTATATATATATGTTTTTTTTACTTTTATATTTAAGTCTAAAGTTCTGTAAAATTTGTTATGCTTATCATCATCAGATTATGTATCATATTATCATTATTTGTATCTATAATATTTAAGTATGTTGGTATATTTTCTGTTTTATTTCAAATGTTATCATTGTCACTACATTCAGAAGAAAAATTTTCATTATCATATTAATATGTATCTCTTTTGTTCTGATGTTTGTAGCCCTGATGATGGCTCACAAGCTTGAGCCGAAACGTTGGCAAAATAAAAAAAAAACTTTTCAAAAATGACTGATTCCTGACTATTCCACCTATAATAGTTTCTACAGTCGACTATACACCCTCAAGATAATTTTCATGATTGCAACTTTTCTCTTAATAGGTAAGTCTGGTTTATGAAAAGCGATAAATTAATTAAAGGGAAGTGGGCAATCGCCACTGCTAATTTCAAAACGCTACAATACCAAAATTAAAAAAGTACAGTAAAAATTACTATATACGCATGTAGACAATAATTTATTAATATTTTATCTCTACTTAGCATTTTAACATTAATAATCTGTTTTGGTTTTTTAAGATTTATCCTACTGTCACCCCACTTGTTACAAAAACCACCTATCTATAACATGCAATTTCTTTTATCACTACATATTGTGGCAACGGTAAATTACTATCAATAAAACTCTATTTATCTTTAGTTTATCTTTAGTAAAAACAAGAAGTGAATTATTGCATTTTTTAATCTGAGTTATCACTCAGTAATATTTACCTTTTGAAGGAATTGTTGTGCTGCAATTGTATTGCTCGTTGAAGACAGGACCTTATTCAGGGATAAAAGGGAGGGTGGTTGGTGGCTGACAAAAAGCCCCGTAGGACATACGGCCCCATCAGTCAACCTTCCCCAAACCTCACCGCAGCCAAACTCTCGCTAACTGTAAAACCATCCACCTACCATAAGCTCTAAATCCTCTCCAGATATACTGTACTACTTTTTTCCCCTGACAAATGAGCCATTTGGTATCTATTTTAGTAGTTTACGACCAGAAACACAGTTTGTCAGATCTTATCTCTTAAGCTTGACTTTTATTTCCAGCCTAATATGGCTATTTCGAGTGGACGGCGAAGTAAATTATTTTTAATTAAAATAAATGGAGCAATAAAGTTAGCCTTCGGGAAAACAGCTATGGACTGGAATAGTGTATTTCAGAGATATTTAAGAATTTTATTACTGAGTTTTTGTATTTCAACTAATTCTGACAAACACATTATTTATTATCCATTATCAATTTGTAGGAACGTTATGTCAATTGAAGAGTTTGCTTCATGAAAGAGGTAGTTCGAATTTTACGGTTTTGGGAAAATGACCAAAACGTTTAAAATTTTGGCATAGGCAGTTAATTGATTTTTTCAAATTTAATCCAATTGGTCTTTTACATAATTACCTACGGGAGTCACCTGTAGCATAGTGAATAGCAGAACAGCCTTCTATGCCCAAGGGAACAGGTTCAAACCTGCAGGTGGCCCTAGAATTTTATAATGGGAGTAAAACTTTCTAGATCCTGTGCGATTTCAGGTTTTCCTTAATGGTTCTTATACTAATTAAACCTGGATAGGCTAAATTTAAGGCTCCAACTGTAGCATCGTCCGATTAACCACAGTACCATAAGGAGACGTTAAATAAACAAACAAACAAACATAATTACTTACAAAAAAAAAAAAAAAAAAAAAAAAAATAAACTTCATAAAAACATCTCTCTTGCTCCAAATGATAGATATTAATTTATATTATATATTTATTTTTAACATTGTAGCTTTCTATTTTTTTTTTTTTTTTTTTTTTTTTTTTTTTTTTGCAGCGAACCCTTCAATTACAAAAGTAGTCATATGTTTATGCAATAATCAAATATGCTAACAATTTAATGAAAATATTACTGTCCAGGAGTCTTTATAGATATAAGTCAAGCCTTAAAAAAATATAACACGATGATTTGCTGGTTAGGCTAAAAACATTTTTTCTGCCACATATTACTTCATTTTACAATTATACAAAAAAAAAAGTTGTTGGATAAGAAAAAAAAAAAAATGAGTGAAAGTAGATTCAGAGTTAGATATATATATATATATATATATATATATATATATATATATATATATATATATATATATATATATCTAATTTATATATTTGTCGTATATATATATAATTTGTCGGAATCTTTAGTTTTTGTAAACTAAAGATTCCGACAAATTAGACCTTCAATCAAATGTAGTATACGAAATACCTTGTGAAGACAAATGCGGAAAGTCTTATTTCGGAACATCGGAACAATATTTAAAAAGGAGAGTATACCAACACAAATATAGCTGCACTTCAATTAAAAAAGACCCAAATAAACCTGACCAAACTGCCCTCACTACTCATTTCAGAAAAACGGGACATTCATTTAAATTTCACTCACCGAAAATTATTCATTATGAAAAAAACAGCTTCAAACGAAATTTTAAAGAAATGATTACCATAGAGAAATATAAAAATCGCGCCATAAATAAAAAATCTGATGTCCAAAACCTAAATGCATGTTACTCAAATTTGATAAAACATATTAAAATTTAAAAAAAAAAAATAAAATAAACGTCTTAATAATAATACGGAAAAAAAAACAAACGAAAACAACTCAACAATAAATAGGAGGGAGAATACCCCAGACACCTGACGTCATCATAAATTCCTGGAAAATCTTCCATACTTGAACGATTCCTTTTTTATTTTTTCAGTGTTCTTTCAAAACTTGTAGGCTAAACATGTCTAATTAAGACACTATTTTGTCCAAAATTGTAAGTAATTTTATAATAATATCTTTAATGTAAATCCTAATTTAAAATATCTATGTACCTACTGTATTAATATTCATTGTTCAATGTACTCTTCTTTATATCTCTAACAATAACATCATATATTAATTATTGTATAATAATATTAATGTTCTGTTTTTTTCCACTGTTAAGGCATGATTATGAGAACAATAAATTCTCGAAACGTCGCATATATATATATATATATATATATATATATATATATATATATATATATATATATATAACACCTGTATCTCTACAACCAATGAAGGGTATTCTGTTTATTACTTGAAAAGAGACATAGAGGTTCCTACTGTTTTACGACCAACGGTCGTGCAATGAGGTGGTAAGATCTGGATAACGCTCAGCCACCAGATTTTTCTCCAACCTCACATTATACAGGCTGGTTATAATTCAGTTGGTCTCCATATAAATAAATAATTATGGTTATATCCGGGACATGGAGAACAGTAGACAAGACCTAGACAGTGCTACACTCACTAGAAAACGCTCCCATATAAACTATATATATATATATATATATATATATATATATATATATATATATATAAAATTATTGTATAGTAATATATATTATAATTATAGATTATTATTGTATACATCATTCATATATAGAAAAACTAATCAAAGGTTTTATTATCACTTATCTCTTCATTGAGATAGACAGTTTACTATTTTTTATTTGAGTAAATCCAAATAAAATAAATATAAAAAAAAAAAACATAAAAAATAGACACAAATTTTCAGGTCATGTGCATAAATATATATGTCATATAATATAAAAGCGAATTTTGAACTCAACTATACAGGACGAGTATAATAAATCACTGAGAACACGACAGGTGGCAGCACCTCCCCAGCCACATTCAAGTAGGCTAGATTCAAATCCAGTAACGATTGATTATAGTTCTACAGTTTGTTTATTAATTATCTCCTCAATATCGGTTTTATCATACTTTAATATTATAACATTTATATTTTATTTAAATAATTAAGTTTTATTATTTTTCTATTCACTTAAGAATAATTTCTTTCATAGACACTTAGTCGGCGTGAGTGATGGAAACTGTTTTAATAAATAAATTTCTTTATATCTCCTACAATGTTTGAGACACCAGAAAATTTTATCATGAAATCTGTTATCATAGACATATTTGTTTACTGTTTAAACTTCGTTCGTGATTTGAATTTCTTCATCATCATGATTTTTATACTTTCGTATAATATTGTTATCATGAATTGGACATTAGTGGAATAAAATTTGGCGTAAAAAGATAACTTTTTTTTTTTTTTTTTTTAAATTAAATATTTAGAAATATGTATGCTTTTTTAGCCGTTTTAAAAGTTTTTTTTACTTTTGAAAATATTTATTTATTCGGATATATTACAATCTTTCACTATAGACAATAATAATATAGCTATAAGATTACATTCATACAATATTTACAATGTATACATACAAAAGGAAAGTCAAATTACATGAAATGAAACTAAAATAAATAAAGGTATATAATAAAAAAGTTTATAATTTTTTTATAATATTGCTTTATTGAGAAGTAATACAATCTGTCACTAGTTTATAAATTAAATAAATATTACGGTTAACAAAGAAATAAACAAAACATGAACACACTCTTACTTATACCTCCCACTTGTGGAAGGCCAAGCAGAATCCGAGGGGTTCGTTCTTCCAGGGTTCGTTAATTTATTTAATTGTGCACATAGTAGTTTAATGTTTTTGATATTTTTGACAAATATGGGGAGAGGTGGTGGGTCCCATGTCTTCTTTTTCATTATGAAGGATCTGAAACGGATTTGATGTAAAAAAGGAGATTCATGTCATTTCCTGAGACGATGTGCCAGGCTGGGGTTCAGATTTTAAAGTATTACCTGAAGGGGTCGCTTGTGTCGTTAATTTCTTATTGTTATCACGACGGAGTCTTTGGTTAGTGGGAGATGAATTTGAACCTGCTGATCTTGATCTTTTACTTGAAGTTTTGGAAGACATCACTCGATAAAAATATCGCACGTCATATAAAAAGATAGTTGAAGAAGAATGGGAATAGGAAATAAGTAATAAATATGTATTCCCGATTCCAGCAATCAGCTGATGTGAGAAAATATGGCGACCCTTTGTGTCAAGCCTATTGACCTTGCATTCACTTTTTACAGTAAAAAAATAACACTGCTTACCGAAATAATGCTCTAAACTCTACTGCTTTTAATCTCTAGAAAGCTGGTGAACTTTTCGTGATAGTTCTCAATTGAAAACCTTCTGAAAAACCAAAAATCACAGTGACGAATTGAAGTGCGACTGTCATCATCTGGCGCATCAGCTGATTCGTCTTAAAAGTAATTATTTTAACATGTATTTGTTACCATCATCTGATAAATTATATTTAATTATTCATAAGCAGAAGTAAGTCTCCTTACTTTTTTCTGAACTTATGCAAAAAAAAAATGCGTAGCACTTAAATAATTTCAAGCAGTAACACTAATTAATTAAAAAAATAAAGGCAATGAGAAGGAAAGATAAATAATTAGTGAATTTAAAATCAAAATGAAAACTCATCGAAATAAAACTTTTAACAATGAATTTCAAAATTTGACAAATTGAAAATTCCGGAGATACTTAGCAAGATAGTGGTTAGTGAAATGAAATAGTATTAATTATTTATTACTTACGTTTTAATCTGATTTTTACGTTTTCATCAAGGCACAGCAATTAACATATTAGTCACAATAAAGCCAATACATTTCTAATTACATTACATTCTTATTCTCAATTGCCGCCTGGACTATCTTCCTTCTGAAAATTTTAGCGAACCACTAACAAATATAAATATAAAATAATCCAAAACATGGAACATAATAGTAATATTTATATTTAAGAGTAATATAACGTCCTGTCTTAATATGGGTTATGCTAACAGTGATTAAGGTTTCATTCACACCATATTAACAAAAACAAAATTATTAATGGCAAAACTAAAGAAATGCTTAAAAAGTATATGTATATGTATATATATATATATATTATATATATATATATAATGGGAAAACCAAAGTGATAATCAAGAAACGAACACACGCATATAACCATAATCTTAAAAATAATGCTACTATAAAAGATGCTGGAAATATTTCAAAATTCCTCTCAAAAATATTCGGTTCTACCGTAGGTTGAATGATAAAAGGAAAAAGAATGAACGAAATTTTGAGTTTGAAAAATATCAGAGCCCAAAGTTTTTTAAAATATTGCTACGTTATAAAAAAAATCTAATATTCATGGTTTTATTAATTCAACTTTTACCCTTAAATTAAAGTGAGCGAGCTTATCATAAAAAGAAAATGCAGGGGTCAGTGAAAGAAAAACAATGAAATAGTTTAAACTATTTATTGTTCTGCCTACGTTTCGACCCTCATTATGGGTCATCATCAGGGCTAGAGGTGTAATAGAGTGTTGAGATGATACTGTTTACTGCTGTTGAGGTGTGAGTAGTAATGTTGTTTATTTTTTACAGATTTAACGTATAAAAGAAGATGTATCTATTACCTTTTATAAATTATTCAGTAGGTTTCCTAATTAAAGTCCCAGTTTTTGTAGTGGGTAGAGGAAAACTCTGTATTGTTTTTTGTTTTTTTGAAAATCTCGTTCAATAGTTTTTGATGTTCTTTAAGTAAAATACATTTCCCCCCTAACAATAATAAATCATTATTTTCTAACTTCATTTTGCCAAATATATGCCGCATATTGTCCCTTGAATATCTCCTCAACCTATTTTAGCGATAACATTTATACCCATTTTTGAAGATAATATAAAGTACTTTAATTCTGTATAGAATGATGTTTTCAATAAAGATAATCCTTTTCATAAAAAAAAATTAATTTGTTCAGATAATAGAGCATGAATACTGAACAATTTCTGACTAGGGTATTTTTTTTTTTTTTTTTTTGTAATATTCGGGTTAAAACCTAAATTTACTGTACTATAAATAGTTATAATAAAAGTAAACTATTAGATTGGTTTTCATTCACTGACCGCCACACAGACTAATTTCCTCCTGAATCTCTCTACAGTAATCTTTAATATTAATTAAAAAGAAAAAAACAAGACTTAAGTCAATATTCTTCTAGTTAAAAGTTTACAGATTCCATTACATCAATACTTATTTATTATTACAAAATCCTTCTCATAAGGCTAAGATGATGAGGGCTTGTTAAGATAATAATTAATCCCGGTTACACTTAGCTCTCTCGTACTAACTCCCTACCGCTATGGTGGAAAAAAACAAATCTTCTCTAAAAAGCCTGATCGTGTTTACCCAGCCCTCGGCCCCCTGAGGTGTGTTTATAGCCGTCGGCGGCGGTGTCAAAAGCCTTAAGATACACAGAAAACCTTATAAGAAATTATTAAAGGAGGTGAGTGAAGTGGTCCACGATGCCACTACGCTCTTTTAAACTGTTTACTGTGGTGCCACTTTTCGAAAGCTAGGTCGTCTTTTGGTAAACAGTGGAAGGCCTGCTCTTCGGGGGCGGTACGTCTCTTGAAGGGGTTTTAAATAGCCTCTGATTAATGCATTGGGAACAGTAATTGAATACAATTTTATGTTTGAACACAAATCACTATCTATGAGTATTCTTATGTACCAATAATTAGGTAACTAAGGTCACGGGTTCAAATCCGACAGATTTCTTAAAGGAGGAATAAAATCCTTGGTTATGTCATCCTTCGGGGAGGATGTAAAATCGACCATAAAACTCCTAGGCCTGTGCGATGTCAGTTACTCGTTGAAGATCCCTATCCTAATTAAACCTGCATAGACACAATTTCAACCAAAACACCTACTGTAGCATCGTCTAATTTGCCACAGCAGAATAAAATGACGTTTGATAAATAATCATAAAACGAGACAAAAAGTCTTATGGATTTCTTGTATTGTACGATTCCTTAGAGCAAATAATTTTTTCTCATAGCTCAGCTTTGCCCTTTTTTTTTTTTCTTTTTTTTTTTGGAAAATATGAAGTTTAGCAGTATTTTTTTTTCTTTCTCTAATCAATCAATGTTTTCGCTGCATGATACATTTTGTTAAAATCCTGGACAAACTTCCGAGCTTGCTCAACTTCAAATTCAAAGCTCATTATTCTTCTGTAAAGATCTACTATCTTGAACAACCTAACATAGCCATAGAAAAATATGATATGCAGGAGCAATGGCAACTATAACTTTTTTTCAAATACTGTCTTCACACTTATTAATTCGAAAATTATGCACGAATCAAAACTAGTTTCTAATTATACCTTTTATACTAATACCTTATTTTAGTCTTTCATCTTTGATAATTTTTATCTACCTCAGCAACTTTCATAGTGCCTCGCAGTGTTTGTCACAGCACATTTTCTGGCGTTAAAAAGTGCCATGGAAAATATTTTTGTATTTTTAATGAGAAAATATATTTTTAAGAATATGAAATCGACATATTTTTCGCCGAGGGACGGACGATAGGAATGAAGAGTTAAGGTAGTTTTTTTATATTAATTCATTATTGCAAGTACAGAATCTTTTTTCTTGTATTGCCTCTGTAGATTTTTTTCAATTCCCAATAATACAGGGGAAAAATGGGAATGACAATGTATAAATAAAAGACTTGTGAGAAATTTTCGCTTGTCATACGTGTGTTGTATTAAAACGTTAGAATTAAATTAATGGGTGATTTAAAAATGTCGTTATCATAAATGTAAAGATAGAAAATTACATAAGTTTTATGTGAATAATATTCAAAAATGGATATTTTCATTGAAAGGTTTCTTAATAACCTGAAACTTATAGGTAGGTAGGCTTTTGCAATTTTCATTATAGACAACACAACACAGTACTCAGCGTGAAAAGGGTATTTACCTGTCCATAGATTTACGTATAAGCACTTGGAACTATGTATAAGGTAGACGAAAGATAAGGGATATAAGATAAGTGCACGCTACTTCACCGCTAATGAAACAACTTAGAAGGGGCTTAGGCAAGTTGTGGTAGCCTCCTTTATGGTACAAAGTTTAGCAGTAAAGCAAGTAACTTAGTCTCAGAAACAGAGATTTTAGTACTTGACATTTTTATTACCGACTTGTCTGTCTAATTATTTTCTGAACGACTTAAGAAGGCCCTATGAATTTTTTAAATATTTAATTATTGATTAACTGTTAATCAAAACTAGTGAAAAATTACTAATAAACTAATTTTGTATTTCTTTCTAATATATTTATTTGTTGTTTCGCATCTACCTTTCGTTTCATGATTCACAAAATTATTTGGAATTCAAAAGACAAATGCTTCTAAAAAAAACTCCAACAGTTTAAAAACTATTTCTCACTGAACGTTTCTTTTATGGTAGGAAGTATGTTATGTCTTATTCTAGTGTCAGTTACAGTGTGCAGATTTAACGATATGTTTTATCGTTGGTCATTCTAAATGGAATAAATACTAGCGCGGAATGTAAAAATATACTAAGCAAACAAAAAATAGCCTAAAACCTAACTCACGTGGAGGTTTTATGCTGATTTCAACAATTTGCGTCCATGGTTTCCAAAAGGTACTTTTTCTATTTCAGAAATTTCACAGGAAGCCTAAAAAGCATTTATTACTTTATTATTAAACCAAGGCAATGTGTTAGTATGATCTGGAAGGAAATTAAATGTGACTTGAAATGTGGAAATACTGCAATTATCAAGCACGTTTTAAACTTTTATGTTTTAGGTGAAAACGAATGGCGTATTTCGACGAAAATAAAATAATTAAAATACAAATATTTCTACATATCTTAGTTTTGTGAAAAAAGAATGCCCAATAGTACTGTTTGGAAATCAACATCTTAATTGTATTTCATAGATGCAGAAAATACAATGAAATAATTATAATTATCATAATTAATTGATAGTACAATTATCACAAATAAAGATAGTACAAAAATTAGTTTTTCAAATATAATTATAATATTGAACAACAGTATGTTTGAGTACCCATTGGTTTTATCCAGTCTGAATTGGAAGAAAATCAGGCAAAGAAATATGGGATGGGGAAATGAAAGAAAGCTTCTTGTAAAGGAAAAAAAATAGAGTATTTGGTGATAAAACTAAACGATTTGAGTCAAATATTCTGACTAAATATCAATTATGTAAAACATTCCTGTAGTAACATTTGAAGGCATGGTTTCAATTAAAAAGAAAAAAATCTGGTCAATTTAAGAACTTGAAACAAATTTAGAAATGAAAAAAATTGTTAAAGAATTATTTTCATTGGAAATTTTAATAGAAACATGTATTCTATTATATTATTATCTATTACAATCAATTTGTTTTATCGGCTTTTCATCACTCTCCGTTAACTTTTACAATAATATTATAATATAATGTTTTTTTCTAAAATCTTTAGCATTCCAACGGTATATTATACATGTATATTACAGTTCTAATGTTCAAATAATAAAAATTACATTGAAAAAATATTTTTGCAGTTTTCTCCTTTAGTTAGATATCGAATTAGTTTAACTTATATATTTACCTGTTTTTTAGCAATGCTAATCAGATGATATAGTCAGATTTATAAAATCTACATAATTATAGATACTTTACACGGAGAACATTTAAAATATTGTCATTTAAGCTCTGTCAGATTATTTCAATCGGAATGAAACCTACATTATATTAAAGCCCGTCCAATTCCACAACAAAATAGCGAGTTTAATCAAAATCGTTAGAGCTGTTTTTGAGAAAATCGTAAAAAGAGGCAAAATGTGCGGTATAAAGTGGCACTTCTGGTTAGCTGATTTTGATTGCTCTTGAGTTACCACGCACATACACACACAGACCTTTTTTCGGGGCATGGTTATTTGGACTGAGGAGATACTAAAACGTGTATTTCTGTTGAAAAGTGGAATTGGAAAATTTTCACGATATCAATACTTTACCTTACTATATATTCCATATATACAAATAAGTGAACGTAAAAAAATCACTACGGAATTAATTACAGGGTCAATCTAAAATTTTAATTAATTATGATATTGTTGATTAGAACTAAATTAATAGATGCAATAGAAATTGAATATATTTTATAACATAATGAAAATATCGAAAGTTTCACGGTGTGCTGAATACCCATTGGTTTTACCCAGTCAAGGGTGGAACTGATAGTATAATTAACATGAGACGCAATATGGGAAGAGGCTGGGCAAAAAAATATTGGAAGGGAAAATAAAACTTAGCTTCCTGAAAGGGAGAAGGCAAAAAAAGCGAGGGTTGGCCATTAGTAGGGGTGTTGTGCCCCGTGCAGGTTGGTGCAGGTCCGACTCTAGCTCACAATGCCTTATCTAGCAGTCATCTCACTCGTCTCTTTAATGGCCTGTTAAACTGATCTGCAGTGTTAGGTCCAGCCAAAGTCTAGCAGCCAACTGCCCTCAGTGACTATCAAGTGGTCTCTTCTCTTGACAGGTAGAGACAGATTGGGGGGTCTTATTTCACCAGAAGGTACAAAAGGTCATCCTTTGGGAAGGTACAGCTCTTCAGACTAAATGACGTGAAAGACCAAAACCTCAGCCGATCTAAAATAGATGTTTCACTCGCAATTTTATCCCATATTTCTTTAAGTCCAAATTAAATATCTGCAAAACTTATATTATAAATAGAGTGACTAAACAGAGTAATATCCACAATTTACGCCGTCCTAAATACTTGAGAAGCACACAACGTCAAACTTCCGAAACAATCAGATGAGTCCAAACAAATTTTTTTGAGTAAAACTTCTGCAGGTGAGACTGCGGGGTAACTGAATGCATTGGATGACAATGCAACGCAAACGCGTTTTTAGCCATGACGCCTTTTAATGATTTTCAATTTATGTATAATGAAATAATTTTATTAATAAGAATCTTATTAAAATAAATAAAAATCATACCATAGAATAAAGTATATCCATTAAACAGTGAGTTATTCGCCATTGCACAAATGTTTTAATCAGATATCGGAAAATAACGAAATGTTGACCATGCTCGTTTCAGACACCATTAAAAATAAAATAAAATTCCAAAAGTAATGTTTTTGTAAAATTTCTCTAGCATGGCATTAGGAGAAAACTAACGTATGTCCCTAAATACAATATAAGAGATTGATAAAATGTAGATCTTTGGAATAATTTATCAATAAGATAAGAGAAATGAGAACATAAACGTAGAAAATTGAACAAGTACAGTAAACCAACGTTTAAATTTGCTTAAATTAATCATCAGCCGTCACCATATCAAAAGACTGCAATCGCGCGTAATGGTTACACGCAATCATTGTTTTTATTTTTTATATTTGTCTGTACTATTATCATAACATCATAACAATTGTTTTGTTTACATATTTGAAGTGATCCTCATTTTAGAATAGAATATGAACATTATTCTAACTTTTTGTTTACAATTATTCGGAAAATTGATGGCTGGAACAAAGGAATAATTGTTTATAAATGAGGTTAAAGAAGATGTTATGCGTATAGAGGTAATTATGGAATTCCAGAACGAAGTGGCACGCAACGTAAAGGATTTTTTAAACGATGAGCAGAAAAATATCAGTTAGTTGGCTTGGATGTTCTGCTAAACGAATGTACTAATGAACAAGAGATTAGTAGAACACGAATTTAGGATGGATTTTTGGTATTGAAAGTGCGAAATACGAATACTTCCGAAAAATACTGTCGGCTAGAATCTTGATTGAGTCACTCGGCAAGCCTGTCGGAGACGCTGGAGCACGCAAACGCGGCCTCAAAACATCATTTTATTTATTATTTAACCCTCGCACTGTTCTACAATATTACACACTATTATAATAGAAAGTATAAAACTGAAATCAAGAGAATGGATTTTTGTATTTATGTGAGCTTCTTCTAAAAGAGGAAGATTACGAAAGGAACGGAGGCGAAATTATTAGAAATAATGACAAAAACAGCAGGTAGTCTTAACTTTTATGTATTCCACAGTTCTAATTCTGGCTCATTAGAAGTTTGGTACCGTTCTCTAGTAAAACGTTAAGATGATTCTAAGTAATTACTGAAATACATTAGCGTTTCTACTCCGGTAAAGGTTCATCCCAATCATTATAATTGGAGGTATAAGTACTAGGTGCAGTACCTGCCCCCTTCAGGTAGAAAGTTCAAGTGAACATTAAGTTAATTGTCAATCTGCCTTCTCCTCCCTCTAGCTTTTGATTTATGTTAGCAATAACCTTCAGACTTTTTGGGTTTGGAGTGAACAATAGGCAGTCTTTGTATTTTTGCTTATGGGTGTCATTTCTATAACAAATGAATGTATTTATGTGCTAGCAATCCTCGAACGTTATATAATTGTTTAATATGTGTAATTTTTATTTTCACTTACCCACATATCAGATATAAAGTAAGGAAATGTATTGCGATCCCGAAAAATTTCGGATTCGAGTTTTCAGATGGACCCAGAAAGATAAATACACGTTTTAGGGTCCCTTGAGTACAAATGGCCAAGTTTCGCAGAAGGTCTGAAGGTTTGCTGTCTGTGGGAATGGATGCAGTGCATCTAAAACTATGCTCCCGCTTACAGAAAATAAGAACTGAAACTCCATTCAGCACGGAATGGAACTGGGCCGCCAGATCCTTTATGGCGGAAGGCGAAATGAGGGGACATAATTTAAAAAAAAAAAAGAGTTTATTATGTAAAACAATGAAATTAAACCACTGAACTCCCAAAAAGACACACATACGTTAAACTCAAATTTTTCAATCCAAAACTTTTAGAATATCAGAAATGTGCCATGGAAGGTTAGCAACATAGCTTTACATACAGACATTCACTTGCCAACTGTAAATGAACACATCCAAACCCTCTAAAGACGTTTTTACACTTTCTTTTTTTTTGTTCACTCCTACCTCGTCTTTGAAGGCTATACGGAGGTTTCTCGGGCCAGAGGTGAGTGCGAGGGATAAACGTCGAGATAAAAGCTTCCCCCGCACTGAGACGCGAACTCGTAATTATTTCGTCTCAAGTTTTTTGGCCTTCTGTCTGGTTACTAGGCAACGCGCGTTTCTTTGAACCCATTCGGCCACTCCGCCCTCTTTTTACGTTTTCACAACTTACACGTATAATACAAAACATGGCCACTACCTTGGATAAGAAACCTCCTACCTAGATGTAAATTAAGAAACACACCAGGACAAGGTGTCGCTGGGCATCCTCTTTCCATCATGCCTATCACGAAACAACTTCAATTTTATTGAACTTTCCCATTCAGTAGCATGAATATCAAGATTTTTAAAAAATCATTGGCATCGTTAAAAAAAAATAATATCCATTTTTAATATAATTTATGAAAATGTCTTGATAAGTTAATTTATTTAAGAGAAATATTTGACATGAAATAATTATATTGACAATATATGATTGATGGATTCGTCAAAGCTTTTCATTTTTTTATGTCCTTGTGACTGTCATCGTTCTATTTAATTACAATGTTTAATTAATTAATCATTGTCAGTTTAAAGAAGATTCTAAAGTAATAGATAACCTGTGTTCCTCGCTCTTCTTGTTTTGACTTGGAGCCCTACAGCTTGGGAAACACAATATTATCATTAAGACGGCCGCTCGAAGGTACTCCAACTTGCGACTTCCAAGTAATTTCCTTTAGGATATGACAACAGGACCCTCTGTTGTTACTTATGATTGTCCCAGTGGTTCCCGCCTTGTGTAAACTCCTCTGTTTGATCTGTCTCTTTTAATACTTAGCTCTATTACTCCAGAGTGATTAACACAATATGTTTATTTTAATTCAACCTTATTTTGGAGGAACTTTTTTTTTTTCAAAGTATATGTTTTCTTATCAATGAGTTAGTAGGGATCATCGGAAAAATTATGATTTTGATGTTAATGGAGTTAATATAGATGAATTAATTTTTCATATTTAAATAAGCAATCAATAACTTCATTTTTTTTTTCTTCAGTATCTATCACATTGTTTTTCAACGTTTCGGGGTTCTGTCCCCATTCTCAAGACTGTTATATAACTTTATAAACACACACACACACACACACTCATTTTTTCATTACTATTTGTCCAAAAATGTCTTTTCAGACGTCAGAATAACAAAGATAAAGTCAAATTACATAAAAAAAGAATATTTATACTTACTACAAAAAAACAAAAAAAACATGTAAATAAAATATATACAAAATTAAGAGGATTATTATTAATAATCTATTCTTATAATGTCACTATACGATAGTGAAAACATTAATTTATCTTTTCTTATATATTTTTTTAGAAAGCTACATTTAATATTTCATATTTAAATAATAATTCATCAAAATAATCATATTTAAATAATTCATAATAATCATTTCATATTTAAATAATTTATCAAGTTATTATAAAAGAAAGGAAGAATTAATATGGTTTTACTATCTTAATGACATTATTAGAATGGATTATTCATAATAATACTGTTATTTATTTTTTGTTATAATATGTATATACATTCTATTTTTATGTAATTTGAATTCACCTTTGTTATTCTGTAGATATTGTATGAATGTGGTCTTAATATCATTATTACTATTGTTCATATGGAAACAAAGTGTAATATTTCTCAATTATTAGGTAACAAAAAAATAATTATCTTTGAGGTCGACGTCTTTAAACTGAAGAATAGATAATGCCATTCATTCTTGAATAAATTATTTAATTTATTCTTTTTTAGATCAACTTACTCCTAATAAAACATTTAAATATACATTTCAAAAGGAAATTAGTAAAATTAATTACCACTTTTCAACCGTAAATATTTCAGAAATGATTTAACTTAATAACACATTTTAAATCAAATTCAATAATTAAAATTAAATATGAGACCGTAATGGACATTTGTCGTTTGTCTTAATAGAAATGCTCCTCTTTTTAAATTCTTATCTACTAGTTTCATACGGATCATGGATATAAGGAGCCCTAACATAAGCCGAAATCGTTTTATAATAAATAAATGGTATTTATAATTTAGTATAAAAAATAATTTAAATGTTTTGGAATCCATTTGTTCACTACGGTCTGAACACTCTTTCATTTTATTTCATAATATTTCAGATTAGCTGCAGGACAATTTATCAATTACTCATATAAGTATTTATTTATAATAAAAACAATGACAATCAATTGTGTTACTTATAGAGCACATTTGTTTATATTATTCAGCCGTGACAAATCACCTTTTTAGCTTTCAAGGGTTCTTGAGTTACTCCTTCAATGAAATGAATAGGCAATGTGCACAACAATACTTCTCCCACCCTCCGACAGGGGGCAGCACAAATCAATACCCTTCCACATAACATCTGTCATATCCACATGTAAACAGTCTTGAAATACACCTTATTGATATTAACAAAAAAATATATATGTTAATTAATAGAGTAATTTCCATAATTTAAAGTTTTAAATTATTATATAAATTATGCATTTATAAATTTTAGCTATATATGTATCATATTCATATTAATGCCTTATATTAAAAAATTGTATTCATTTTAAAGTTGTTATTTAATCCATTAATTTTTTTCTATAAAAAAAAGGGCAATATACGATCAAAGTTTCCTCTTGTTTGATAATCATTAAAAATTAAATTATACACAGCTTCAGCATTGAATAGAAACGTATTGACATTGATTGAATATATTAAGCTGAATTACATATTTAATAAATAAGCTGAAAAATCTTTCCTCATTTAGTTACATTTTATAAATTATGTAAATAATTTAAAGTGTAAAAAAAATGCTTCGCAGTCGGTAGGACTCGAACCTACGCTCCCAGAGGGAATCTGATTTCTAGTCAGACGCCTTAACCACTCGGCCACGACTGCTACATTATGTAAGGAACGTACATAATATATTTATAATTATATATATTTATAATTATACAACACAGTTATTTATAATTATACAATACAGTTCGTGTATTCAGTATCAACTGATTTATTTATTTTTATTTTTATCATCCCCAATATCCCTTATTGAAAATGATATTTTTGGAGAGATTAATAACTCTTTATATTATATCAAATTAAAATCATAATTACCAAATCTAAATTTTTAAAGGATAAAACTATTTATAAAATAATGAATCATCAAAACATTATTAAAATCAGGCTGGTTAAAAAAAAAAAAAAAAAAAAGAATTATGTCATTCTTTATGTCAACTGTTGTGTTTTTTATACAAGAAAAAATATTTAAAGAATTAAATAACAGAAAAATTCTATGCATTGACTTATTGTTGATTTAATTATGACTTGCAAAATAGTTGCACATTTATCAAAAAGTTTTTTACGGGATTTTTTTAATATTTTAATATTTCAATAAAAAAAATCTGGAAGATTCTCAGTGCTATTTATTAATAAATTAAAATATTCTTGAATCATTTTTATGTTTAATCATATATATCATATCCTCACTCATCAAATCACCTCATTGCGAGGCCGTTGGCTTATAAACAGAACGAATCTCTATATGTACTGTATATGTATATATACGATTAGGTACACATATATGCATCTGCGCAAGACCCTTCATGGGTCATAGAGGTACAGGTTTTTTTTTTAATTTATTTATTATTATTATTTTAGGTGTAGATAATTTAAGATGAAGGACTAAATATCTAATATAAAATTGGAGGCTGTTACTACACTTCACTACTTTTTGTTAAAATGCATTATCTATCATGCCATCTTCAGGTGCAAACATTTTTTTTTAGTTGAAATGTTTTTGTTAAAAAAAAAAAAAAAAAAAAAAAAAAAAAATATATATATATATATATATATATATATATATATATATATATATATATAATATATATATATATATTTATTGATACTTACAACTGTATAATAAAATACGTCATGAAAATTTGATGCAATACTAAACTGTCATGATTCACTTGTAGGAATACTACCCATTGTCAGCCCTCCAATTTGAAATGTTATATATTATGAAAATGGTTATATCGTCCCTCCCATGTCAAACTAACGAATGTGAAAAATGTTTTTTTTTTTTGGCTATTATGAATAGGGCATGCACGCCTCGTGGCTAATTGTCGAATCTCTAACCCCATCAGGAACGAGGGAAACTACTTGAGCGAAAAAGCCTTTTTTGGAACAAAGGCTGTTTTCGGGCTTACCATTATAGGTTTTTTTTAGCTTTCCTGAAAAGTAGCGATTTTCACATTCGTTAGTTTGACGTGGTAGGGTCGATATCATGATAATAATAATTGTACTTTCAGATAAATATTGTTTTAATTTTTTTATTTACACATCTATTAATTCAATACTTGTTCACGATATGGTAAACATTATTACCTTACAATAATAAAGCAGCCTTTGAGCATGAAGTAGTGGCCTAAGTTATACATTGAATCCAGCCAACACTTGGCCATCAATCTCTGACCCTCGAGATATCTAATAACTGCAATAACTGCTAATGATCCGTTAATAATTCCTTTCTTAGGCGGGGCATTAAGAAATGTCCGCCCTTAGGCCCTTAAACCCTCCTCCTGTCCCTCCTCAGGACTAACGAGATATTAGGCGATTAAGGACAACAAAGGAGCTATCCTCCAGTTAGTGTCCTTAGCTCTGAGGTATTTCCCCCAAGATCTTGACATTGTCTTCCAGATTGTAGTTTGTCATAGCTTTAAGAGTCACAGGGTATTGCCCACCCAGTAAATGATATAATAAGGCTAGACTAATATTCCATTCATGAGTATTAAGTCTCAAAAATACCTATCCAGAACCTGCATTATCACATTATTTATGCATATTCAACAAATTGCATTAAATAGTTGTTTAATTGTTTCAGTAAAATTGTTTGTAATGAACTATAACTTTTTACTTGTGAAATTAATTATTAATCATTTAATCAGTAGTTTGAAAGGATCAAGCATCGTTCAAATGGAGTATTATCCAGTCCCACATTAAATCAGTGTCCAATCTCACCTCATAACTTTAGTATAACCTAAATCATTTTTTAAATAATTTGTTGACACGCGACCCTGTTACGAAAATATATTAATAGACATTTTTCGATAAAATTTAACAAACGAAATACATTAATAAATTTTCTATAATTATTATTTTTAAAATGATCTTCAGGTGTCGGGCAAATTTTGCCTAAAAAGACAAAGTTATAAATTCTTTGGTACAACCACTCCTAAAAATATTCCCAGAATACAAATTATTTCAAAAATTATAAAAAATAAAATTGTTTAAATTTAATAAGTCAATTATGTAATAATAATAATAATAATAATAGGCCAAATTCCTCCTACACAGACTCGTCCAATGCTCACCATTCAAGCCCAAGCTCCCGAGATCAGCCTTAACGCAATCCTCCCATCTTCGCTTCGGCCTACCTTTCGGACGCCTACCAGTCGGATCAGCAAATACCAACTTTCTCGGAATCCGTTCGTCATCGAGCCCAACAACTTTACTCGCCCATTTGAGTCTCCGCGATGCAATCAGCTCAATTATATTCACAGGATGCAAGTTCCGCAATTCCGCGTTATGCAACCTTCTAAACTCCCCAGTGGCCTCATCTCTCTTTGGACCAAATATTTTACGCAATACTTTATTTTCGAAAACCTTAAGCCGCTGTTCATCCTTTAAAGTAAGCGGCCACGTTTCACATCCGTAAAGAACCGTTGGAAGAATAATAGTTTTATAAATTCTAATCTTTAAGTTTTTAGATAGAAGCCGCGAACTAAGTAACTTAGCAACTGAATAATAACACGCATTTCCCACCTTTAACCGGGACTTTATTTCTTCCTGGATTTCATTTTTTCTAGTTATAATTGAACCTAAATACTTGAATTTCTCTACGTGTTCAAAAGTATGACCTGATACATCAATATCTCCAAGATCGACACCGTTTCTGCTACTAATCATATACTTCGTTTTATCGGTATTTAATTCGAGTCCTATTTCTTTACCGGTTTTTATTAACACACTTGTATTTAGTTGTATGGTTTCCGTGTCTTCACCTAGCAGTACCAGATCATCGGCATACCCCAAAACCGGAATCTTGTCACCCATATTTAAGCCTTTCTCGGTACACATCACCTTTTCTATGACATATTCTAAAGCTAAATTAAATAACACAGGTGAAAGGGAGTCACCCTGTTTTAAACCCGATCGCACCTCAAATCTCTCGGAGTAATTATGACCGATTCTAACTTTATGGAATGTTTCCGACAAACACATCTCTACTAGGTTTACTAACTTTCTAGGTATTCCCTGTTCAATCATGATGTTATATAGCTTCTGACGGTCTATTGAATCATAAGCCTTTTTAAAATCGATATAAAGTTGATGGACTACACCGTTGTATTCCAATTTTTTCTCTAATATTTGACGTAGGGAAAATATTTGGTCAATAGTCGAGCGATTCCGCCTAAAACCACATTGGTAATCTCCGATAATTTCCTCAGCGTATTCCGTGATTCGACTAGTTAGAATTGACGAGAATATTTTATAGCATACTGGGAGAAGAGAGATCCCACGATAGTTGTTACAATCCGACCTCGGTCCTTTTTTGTGAATCGGAATAAGTATTGATTCTTTCCATTCCTCGGGCATTTTTTCAGTTTCCCAGATCTTTTTAACTAAAAAATGTATTTTGGAAACGCCCGCTTCTCCACACGCCTTGATTAATTCACTCGTGATATTATCATTTCCTGCGGCCTTATAACGTTTTAATTTTCCTATCGCCATTTCGACTTCCTCTTTACTCGGTGCGTCTATCCATGGTTCAGCGCTCTGATATTCAGAGAGAGGAGATTGATTATTATTTTCCGTATTTAAGATGCCGTCAAAGTGTTGTTTAAATTTATTTAATATCTCAGAAGGATCCGCAATTATATTGTTATTTGCATCTTTAATCGCATTCAATAGAGGTTCAAATCTTTTACGCGATTTGTTTATACCTTTGTACATCTCTCTTACGTCATTTTCGTTTCTGTGTTTTTCTATTTCTATTATTTTGCCTTTAAGATACTCTCTTTTCTTATTTTTTAAGAGTTTTGAAGTTTCATTCTTTACTAACCGAAAATAAGCCACATTATTATCGCTTGGATTATTTAAGGAATTCAGTTTAGCGGTTTTTCTTTTTTCGCACATATTTTGACAATCCCTGTCGAACCAAGGTTTGTTCTTTTTATTTTCAATTTTTCCAAGACATAAATTACCGACCTCTTTAATATTATCCCTGATCTCTTCCCATAGTTTGTTTACATCTTTGTGTTCCTCGTCTGAAGATTCCAAAGCTTCGAACCGATTTTTTACTTCTATCGCGAATTGTTTTCTAATTTCGAGGTTGTTCAATTTAACTAAATCAAAATTCTCGGGACGAATATAGTTCGGTGTTCTCTTTTTTGTATTTAGTTTTTGTCGAAGTTTCGCGATTACTAATTCATGATCAGAACCGCATTCTGCACCCCGATACGATCTCACGTTAATTATGCTACTTTGCCATCTGTTTTGTATTAAAACATGATCGATTTGATTCCGTGTTTGTC
Organism: Piezodorus guildinii; assembly: GCA_023052935.1. NCBI lineage: Eukaryota > Metazoa > Arthropoda > Insecta > Hemiptera > Pentatomidae > Piezodorus > Piezodorus guildinii. The sequence continues at coordinate 52,923,996 of CM041292.1, forward strand.
CATCCGGCGATGTCCACGTATACTTATGAATATCCTTATGTTTAAATGTAGTACTTTTGATTACTAAGTACTTCATGGCGCAAGATGAAAATTAGAGTCAATTATGTAAAAATATAAATTGTTAGTAATAAAATCTTATAAAATTATAATGTATGATTATGTTAACGTCAGGTTTTTAATATTTACTTAACCATCCTTCCTTTTATAATATGCAACACGGTTTGTGACATCTAGTCACCAGTTTAAACTATAAATAAAAAAACACAGCCAATGTTTCAAGTCATTGATTCGTGTTCAACTATTGCAAGTATTGAGAAAAAAATACATAAAAACTACTACATTAGTTTCAAATATGTATGCATTTATGGTATGTTGGTAATTCTTTAATGAAACCTCATGTCTGAACAAATATAAAATGGGGATGACTAAGAAATTAAGGTAAAGGATAATGGGATTATTATTAGGCAAAATGTAGTGCATTTTTAAATAAATTGATTGAGTTCCTAGTAAAACTATTGGATCATAGAATCTTTAATCTAATTTACTCGTTTGGCACTGAGTGCGCTATCTACTGGATAACTTGCCTTTTATAAACCATTCAATACTAACAGAAGTTCCGTTTAACAAAAATATTACTATTTAATTACCATATCCAATAAATCACTCCTTTCTGATGGTATTAAGCTGCGATATGAAGTCGGTAATAATGGTCCAACTATTGTTGCCGAATCTCCCTTCTCTCACCACAATAGTGGGCAGTTTTTTGTTAGGCGACAGTTCATTAGGTCCCATCGGAAACAAATCGGAGGCCATCCTTCTTCCTGATGACCATGTCCTCTCAACACTGGCCACAAGATAAAGGAACGTAGCAGATCGCCAGCCAATAAATCTCACGAGTGCGGGAACATATGTGTTTTTTGGCGGGAGCGTGGCCCGCAGTGGATCCCGCCAGGAAATTGGCGGGTTTTATCGACCATGTCAGTGGCTGCTCCCAAGATTTTTACCACAGTCCTCTTCCTGTGTCTTTTGTGGGATTGTGAAAATAGAGGACGTGCGGCAAATCAACTGCGGTGATTTTTTACGTCACGGCCCAGTGAACTCAACGGGGTTACGCAGCACGAGCCAACAAATTGCAAATCGATAGGAAGTTTGATGTAGTAATAGATTGTAGTCCTTGTATATTGAATTGTATATATACATATCAGCAGATGGAATCTGTTTGAGAAGTTTATATTGTAAGACATCAAAATTCCGGATCAAGAAATGATTTCTTTGGGTAAATGGTAGTGCTTAGTCGTCTAAAATGACCATGGTGACAAATAACTAGTTTTTTTTATTATCCATCATGGAAAATATTTCCATCTATTACCCTCCAGAAGGTAGGTTCTCTCTCTCAAAAAACCACTAAGATACCTTCCATGCGAAAGGAAAATTACTCTCGGATACAATAGTGTTTTATCTGCTGCTTAAAATATATTAATTAACAAGAATGTTAAATAATTTTATTATTAATTCAATAATATTATATTTTATTTTAGTGAGAAAATTCATAAAAGATTTAAAAAAAAAATGATAATATCAAAGTGAAGTACAATTTGAAAAAATAACCGAACACATTAGAAAAATAAGGCTAAAGTTTATTAATAGGGATCAATGCTGTACTGAGAACGTTAATCATTATTTTAAAAATATCTGGTGCGGAAAATACGTGACATTCACTGACTTTAGTGATTAAAAAATGTTTAGAAGTTTTAAATAAATTTAGAGTATGAAAAAAAATTACATTGAGTTTCGATTGAAATAATCGATTACATTATTGCCTTAACAATCGCTTAGTTTCCACTGTTCATTACCTTATACAGCTTTATATATAAGATAATATTTTTTCAATAATCTTTAGCTTTCCAACGGTATATTACATCTCTCTATCACTACTGTTCTATTATTAAAAAAACATTTTGCCCTTTTTTCCTGTAGTTGATTATCAAATTCGTTCAACTTGTATAATTACCCGTTTTTTTTAATCAATTTTTTCAGGTTAATCTGCGGAATTAAATGTAATTTATAATATAAAGTGGCTCTTCTGGATTTCTAATTAAAAAAAAAAGTTACATCTCAGGCATATATGCTCCTGGAATATTTTTCAATTTTATAATTGACGATTAAATTTGAATCGTTTTCGAGCTGTATCGACCACAGAGAAATGTTTGCTCTTTTTCGCTTAAGTCACCTATAAAATACATCATCATCTTCATCTTGTACGTTAAACATTTTTTATCAATTCTTACTACAAGAAATGTTTAATTTTTTTAATCTAAAAAATTAATGTTACTGTAGAGGAAGAAAATTTAAAATAACAGCAATCAAGCCCTATTTCAACCAGAATGAAACCTTCATGGTATTAAAGCCCATTAAATTTTACACTAGATTGGCAAGTTTAATCAAAATCGTTAGAGCTGGCTTTGAGAAAATCATAAAAACTTTGGCTAGTATGAAACGGCTCTTTTGGTGTGCCGATTCAGTCGAAACATTTCTACGCTTTTAAAATATGAAATATAAGTTTCATATAACCTTTGTTTTTTTAGCTAGACTTACCATATGCATACATAAGACTCACACAGACCTTTTTGCGGAACTTGTTCGACTGGATTCAGGGGACTCTTAATGTGAAAATCTTCATGATCGAAATAGTCCCCCTTACAATATATTTCATGTAAAACTAAGTTTCAGGTTATGTTTGGAACATTAGACCAGTTAAAACCAAATGTTCCTGTTGTCGCCGATCATGCTAGAAATATATAAAATGATAATAAAAAAAAAACAAAAAAACAGTTAACTGTAATTTTTTTTTAAAAATTTTATTTCGACTCGACCCGTTTTTGTCTAATCTAGCTTAATCTTAGATTCCTGATTATCCTCCGAGGCGTCAAATGTGAAGGCCTTGGAGATTACCGATATAGACTTGCTATTGCTATTGAAATGATAATATTCATGCCACTGTGATAGTCATTTGTGACAGTCAATACTTTCTCAAGATGACTGATATTTGAGGCTAAAAGGAAGTCAGTTAGAGATTGATCGCGGACTTGGGCCTACCTGCCGAGAGCTAGACTAATACTGCCTGTTAGCCCGGGATTAGCGAAAGCTGTGGAGATAAGGCTGGCATATTAAACAGCTTACTGTTTATATCTCTCCTCTCTCCTACCCTCGTCCTTAATAGATCCCAACCTCTTGATTAGCTAACTCTCGTTATCTGGGGTATTCGGGAGAAGCAATGAGATATAGGGTAAAATCTATAAGGGTAAAGTGTTGAAGGGTATTCACAACGTAACAGCTACTGACTTTTTTTAGCAATATATGAAAAGTTTGTGTGAGCTAATTTCAAATCAAATAGTAAAAATTACATTATAGTACTCGATAGAAACATAGTAACTATTATCCCGATTATCCTTAAATCGATTGGAACATCTTAGTTAATTATTACTTTATTTTAAAAATGATTATTTAAAAAATATTCAATGAGATTTTTTTCTGTATTTTAATAACTCAAATAAAACAAAAAGAGGAAAACAATGTAATTAAATTAAGTATGATGGAGAAGTTGACTAGGGGTGTGGTCATCAAGAAAACACACAAATAAGGCAAACTTATTTCATTTGTGTGCTGACGTTACAGCCTAAATTATGGGCCTTAAAGCTAAGAAAAGAAAGGTATCAACCAATACAATAGAAAATAGAAAACAAAAAATAATAAGTTAATTAAAATAATAAGACAACAGTGACAGAATATGGAAACAAACGATAATAATGATATGAAAATATTTGAAAATGATAATGAGGAACTGAGTAGCAAATTAAAGTTATGCAAAATTTATTAAATAATACCGTGTATATATATATATATATATATATATATATATATATATATATATATATATATATATATATATATATATATACATACAGTGCCTTGTGTTAGCCTGAGTGGTGTGCCGTTGCTCAATGAAATTCTTTGTTGCAGTGTTGAAAAGGATCCTATGTGTATACATGGACGGAGGATCGAAACGTCCAAATAAAGAAAATTAAAAAGGAGTGTTAGTTTAATGACCTAAAACCCGAATTATTTCAAACAAAATTATAATATAAAAAAAAAAAGCGTTAACACCTGAGTTCATCAACGCCAATCATAAGATTTATTTTAACTTTTTTAACAAAAATCCCTTCTAAAAAGGCAAGAGGACTTCAAGACCACCCTTGTGCTCAGCGATCTTGAATTTAATAGATCATTGGTGTTTAGCCAAGAGTTCAAAGGTAATCCGAAATCGATATTCATTAATGCAAATTGTTTTTCGGTCCCCGTGTTCTGGAGACCCTGAGGAAGCTCCTTAGACTCAACTCATCCCCCTTGTTTGGTTTTTTCATTACTTCCTTGAGGCAATCCTAAATATAAATTGCTTAGAACCCTGAACTCTAAGGCCAAGACATATCCTCCACTTCCTCCTGCATAATGAAGGAGAATCTAATGGATTGAGGGTCTCTTCCTCGGGACTGTCTCTGCTTTGTCGGCTGTTTGGCTTTTCAGCGAGCAAACACGCAGGGGGAGGGATGTTGAATTTGGTAATACATCCTCTGGGGAAAGATCATTTAACTGAAATATAATAACCAAACCTTCAAGGAAAGGACAAATATATGAGTGATATTGTGGGAGTTGGTATTTTTTATGATTAATAATTATTTAATTAATCTCTATAACTATAAAATGATAACGCGATTTTGCTTTCCGCGAACTCCTCCTGAACCACTGGAAGGATTTCGATACGGTTTTTACCATAATTTAGGCCACTGAAGTAGTACTGATCTAAAAAAAAAAAAATTAAAAAAAAAATAAATGCAGGGCATTTTGTCCTGAAGGTTTATAAGTAAAACACATAGAAATTTAGCTATTCTATGAACACGAAAAAAAAAAAATGTCTGTAGCCAAGTCTGATTATTTCTGAAAGATAAGAAATAACATAGACGTATAATATACCGTTGGAAAGGGCATGGTTTTAGAGTAGGTAATTTGCAATCAAAGAAATCGTACAACCTAACATTTAGTTGCTGTAAGCCCAAAAACATATGGTATTGGAAAAGAGAGAGGTTATAATATTTAAAATATTGTCAACGTCTTACAGAATCGTGCAAGTTATATCCTTCCATTTAGTACGCAATATTTTAGAAACAATATAACTTACCGAATTTTAATTAAGTTGTTAACATAAATGGTAAGTTGTTATAAATCTATAAAATAGCATTGCTATTAATTATCTCATATTTATGAAAACGGATGTTTCACTGTAAACTAAATGGAATTCCTATGGAAACTTAATTCAACTTTTAAAATGTAATTTAAATAGTTCATATGAAATGTTGATAGATAGATAGATAACTGTTTTTTTATTTTTTCTTTCAGCATATTACAACAAAAATATAACATATAAAAAAAACATTAATAGAACTATGGTCTTTTAGACCGTCTAGTCCGGAGCCGACCTGTTCAATTTTATAATTTATATAACAGTAACTATATTCATATACGATACACTACACAATAACAGTAAAACAAACTCACTCACTTATTCAACTATATCATTATCAGACTCAAAACAACCAAACAATAATAATAATAATAATATATATATATTAATATATTATAATTTTTAAATATAGTTAAATTCTTTTATAAGTTTATATCTGTAGGACCATGCTATTTTACAATATTTATATACAGCCATCCAGTTCTGTCCACTAAGATAGTTTATTACTTCATCGGTGTTTAAATAATTCTTTCCGAAACACCTTATTCTAATTTCAGATAAAATAGGGCATGTGGCGAGGAAATGAAACGTATTTTCTACTTCTTTTCTATTACAAAGAGAGCAAATCACATTGTCATTTGACCAAAATCTATTATAGTTGAGGTATACTAATTCACATCTTACTTTAAATATCCATTTCGCCCCATTAAAACTTAATTTGGTATCAAATAAATATTGTGTCCCATAATCATAGTCTAAATTTTTATATACAAACATTTTTTTTTTTGAGACTATAGCCCTTTGTAAACATTTTGATCTATAAATACCTGTCAGAGATTCCCTAAATTGCTGTAAGATTAGAGCCCAGTTATATTTGTTGTCAAGTTGAATGTCAATAGAAATATTATGTTTTTCAGCCAGTTCTCTTATATCTTTAATCCATAAAATATTTTGTTTGATGACTTCATCATTTATGATATATGGCAGTCTATTGTTTGGTAGATTTTTAACTTTTAGAATGTAGTTATTTTGTATTTTTAATGTTTCTATGAGCATTGGGACTATTTTTGTTTCGATGTGCAGCAGGTATGAAGGTGTGGCTTGTGGTAGGCTAAATAACATTTTAATAAAATAATATAAAATTTTTTCAGTTTCTATATATTCCTTACTTCCCCATGCCTGAGCTCCATATCCTATGAATGATTTAAAAACGGCATTAAATACTTCAAGTTTTGATTTATAGGGTATACTATTGTTTAAGAGGAAATTTTTCCATATGGAGTTGATTGCCATTTTTGCTTTTGATAACTTCTGCTGTAGATGTTTTTTAAGGATAGTGTGGGTGTAAGGATAATACCTAGGTATTTATATTCATTTACCACTTCTATTTCTTTGCTATTGAAAAACCATTTTTCATTTCGCCCACGTTTACCTCCTCCATTTCTGAAAATTACTATTTTAGACTTATTTAAATTGACCTCTAAATTCCACATTTGACAATATTTTTCCATATCCTTTATCATTAGCTGTAATGTTTTAGGGTCAGTTGCTATTAATGTGATATCGTCCGCATATGCCAGTAATTTTATTTTCCTTTCATTCAAACTAATGCCACCGCACAGGCTGTCCTCTAAATCGTTGATGAAGCATGAGAAAAGGAAAGGGCTTAAAACACAACCCTGCCTAAGTCCGTTTTCGGTCTTAAATTGTGATGTTAAACCCTGTTGGCTCCAAACTCTTGTTTCCGCTTCCTCATACAGGCTCTTTATTATGCGTATTATACTATATGATATTCCCAGTTGGCTCAGTTTATAAAATAGTGCCTGTCTATCGATTCTATCAAAAGCCGCCTTAAAATCAATGAAAAAACTATACACTTTTCTTCTCTTTATTTTTAAATTATAATAAAGTTTTATAATGCTCATTAAGCAGAATATGTTATCAATAGTGGAATACTGCTTTCGGAAACCTGCCTGGAATTCTTTAATTTTATTTTCAGCATCTGCCCATTCAGTTAACTAAATATGAAATGTAAAATAGTAATAAACCGAATAAAATAGAAACTATTTTTATTTTTGAAGTTTTTGAATACATAGATAGCTATCAAGTTTTCATTATCTGTAAGAATTAATTTTTTCGCTTTCTGTGCTTCACTTTATAATACCAACAAATAAACCTAATTAATTGTTGTTAATTTTTTCATTTATGCCGATAATTAAATATAATAATGATTATTACTTTTTCAAAAATTGAATTGATAGTTATCCTGTGACCTCGAAACAACCAATTCAGGATTCATCTTATTCCGCAAACATATCGAAAACGATATATCTGTTTTGTTTTTTTTTCGTTTTTCGATTATCTTATTGTTAGAATTAAAAGAAACAAGAAAAACGATGTGACCTTCACAAATATTCCCAAACGTGTTCTAATCAAACTTCGGCACTTTCAAGACTTCAGATAAAAAGAGTCCGATTCCGACTGCGATGCAGCAATGCAGCCATGGACAGGCCACCAATCACAGATCCTGTTATAAATTTCCCGTAAACTGGAGGCTTTAAAATGGTGACCTTGTTCGAAGCTATCTCCCCTATATCAAATGCACGCTTTTCTTGTTTTGCCAATTTCCTCTGGAGCGATTTTACTGTCCGTTCTGGCAAATAAGGAAATCCAACCAGCTTGTTTTTCTCCGAAGCTATTTGTCCTCGCTAATTCAAGGTCGCGCAATAAAGAAGATGCTAGGAGGTCCGGACCCCGGTGGCCGGCCTAACCCGGAATGGCCCCGGCCGGCAGTTAGCCTCACTGTACCTCACAACCTCTGAATTATTTCTCAGGGTATAATTCTCCACCAACGACCCTAGCGCAGGTTTATTGCTCTGGGTCTCTTTAATAGAATAGTTCTTTTATGGAAATGTTACGTGTATATCTTCTTTATTTGTCCTGTTTTGATAAAAATAAACTAATAGAACATATTACCCGGGGCTAGCTAATAAATTTTACTATTTTATTGTAGTTGGCATTGGGCATGGACATTGTATAAAGCATAATAAAATATATTTTCCATTCAAAGCATCTCATTTAATATTACAAGTATTTTGTATGTTCAATTTTAAAATAAGCAGTATATCCTTAATAAGACTCGGTTCTGAAAAAGGGCCATTAAGTATTTTTCTCCATTACTATGCAATTAATGAAGTAAGCTACTGGCGGAATATTAAGATTATTCAATAATTTTGGATCCGACGGTAAGATTTTAAAGTAATGAACTCGATCAAGAATTAAAAAAAAAAAAAAAAAAAAAAAAGAAAAAAAAAAAATAGGACAAATGTAATATAGCTAGTCCATAATATATTCTATCTACAATTATATACGATCATAGTAAGCTAAAAAATGAATGTGCATCTGAACAGCAATCCAATATTTTTGCTCAGCATCTTGTTTTAAAGAAAGCATTTAGTTCTCAACTCAGGCTTAGAAATATCTTGAAAAGGTTACATAATGATATAGAACATAAGCCAAACGTCGATATTCGAATCTTTGGTTATCGACGTCTCATCTGGTATATATAATATTTACCTATCTATTGTATTTATATTATAAAATGTATGTATACATATTGTTTTTTATTTTATTTTAAAAATTAATTCAGAACTGTATTAAATAAATACATCAAGTAATACACACAAGTCTAGTATGAATACACGACAAGAAAAAGGGGTGTGAAAGGACCACCCATTTAAACGTAATGAACTCGATCAAGCAAGAAAAAAAAAAAAAAAAAAAAAGGAGATATATTGTGATATTAATTATTAAGTAATGTTAATTTTTAGCTGATCGATGGTTCTCACTCCTACCATCGCCCTGATGATGACCCACAATGGGGGTCGAAACGTTGACTAACTATTGATCAAACAAGTTGAAACTATTAAGTTATATCATTTACTGACCGCCACCCGAACTAATTCCTTCCAGTAATTCTGAAACAGTCAAACTAATTATATCCACATAGTACTGACTATTAACAACACATTACAATGTACTTAAGATATCTTGAGATGTCAACTTAAAATATTTATAGGATGATTGATAGTTTTTTTTTATTATTAATTTATTCTTCTGTAAACATGAAGCAGGTATTTTTTTATTTTATACTTTAAGTGATTATTTAGATTTTTAAAACAATAGAAAAAAAAAAGTTGAATGAATAACCGATAAAAAAAACCAATGGTTGAGTACGACAGTTGGATGATTGATTACAATTAATATACGATTATTAATTTAATAATAATAAATCGTATTTATAAATGTGATTGAATTTCAATCATGAAAGGACGTGACCGATGACACGTTTGTTTGTTCTGGCTCCTGATTTCATATTTTTTTTTCCCCTCTATTTATTGAACAATATTTTTTAAACTTATATCAGTGTCTTTAGGGTAGGTCTACAAAGTAAAATAAATTTATGAATGTCCATAGTTTTACAGATAGCCCTTCATATCGTTTTATTTTAGAATGATTTTGGACATTAACGTACTGTAAAAAACGCTGCAAATTATTACACGATGGTTAATTATTTCCAAATAACTGTATTAGGATGTAACTGTTCATAAAGCTGTTTATAAGCAATTAAGTGATATAAAAAGCAATAAATAATTAAAAGAAAAATGACCTATCTTTACTTGCCACGTCTAATTTTAAAAATCTCTGATATTTCTTTGCCGATTTCAATGTTTCTTTATTTTTATTGTAGGAACTTTAATACTCAATCGAATAGCACACCAGGAAATATTGGTATTTATTTATTTGTTCAACCATTGGATAAACTCAAATTTTGAGGGGAGATTTTTTTTTTCTTTGATTACAAAGATCCATTATTGAAAATAATTTAAGAATCTCAAAAAAGGTTGAAATGTTTGAAAGAAATGTTTTGGAAGCCTGAAATGCATTTTTTCTTCTTCCGTACTTGGGCAATTAGGGGACGAATTTCCTTTTTCCAGGGCTTATCTGTGGCTCAGGTGTCGGACGTCGGTAGCTCGATAAACTTCTTTTTTCCCTAACTACTGTACTGACCTTCATTTTGATTTCAGAAGCTTTTTAACGCTGTCGGCAGCTGCAAGTAATGTAAACTTAATTCCCTCGTCACTTACATTCCCGCAAAAGGTAATATGCTAATTGTAAAAAGTGTAGAGAGAATACTATAGTAAAAAAAAAAAAAACTTCGACACCTGCCTTTAATTGCAACCCACAAAAAAACTTTTACTTTTTTGTAATTAGACAATTCAGTCAGAAAAAAAGTGCTAATGGAACAGTTCGGTCATTTTCTTTTTGTTTGAATAGAATTTAATTAACTTATAAGGTGCAGTGTTAATTTAAAATCTTTATTTTTGACTTTCTCAGAAATAAATTAAGAACTGCACATGTACCTTCTATATTTTATTATACCTTTCAGGTTCTTATAATTTGAAAAATAGCAAATGAAAATAAATGAAAAAAAATCTTTATTCTGGTACCATGTCTCCTTGAAACAAGAACAATGAAAACAAAAAATTTCCTATTGTCCAGTTACTTTAAAATAAAAAAAACACATTTATATATCTTTGCATACTTATATACACTTGGAGCACGCACTAATATATACACGTATTTATACTACAGAGTACCTATATTTACAATAGAACGGAAGATTGAGATTCAAGGAGGTATTGGAAGAGTTGTTGTTTAAAAGAAGAGAGAGAGAGATGGTTTTACGGATAGATATCGGCAAGGAATTCCAAAATAATGAGGAGCGAACGAGAAAGGATGCAGTTCTATGTGATGGGGTATTATGGGTAGCAAATGAAATTAACTGGCATACATTTATTTTCAAGAATCCAAAGGTCGAATTCGATTGTTAAATTTTAATTTATTTCATGTTTTAATGGAAATGACATTTTCTATAGTTATCAGGTTCATTTTGGGAGAGTAATTTCTGCTGTTATTGTTCACACTTTTTTGAATGTTTTTTTTAAAGCATGCATTAGCTAATTTCCTCTTTCGTTTTAATTTTTCGTCGAGTTTGTTATACTGATCACCATCGATTTCGCAATCTGAAAAAGACAGTATTCAATCATTGTAGACAGTATTCAATTAACCCTATCGAGTCTCACTTCAGTGCGTGTCGGAGCAGCCTCTGCCAGTGCGGTGCGCCAAAAGAAGTTTTTACTTGCAAAAGGACTACTGCTTCAGAAAATATAATTAAATATACTAAAGCGGCTTTGGAATTTCCCTCTAAGAAAGAATGAAAAAAAATAAGACAATTTATTTTTAATCAGCATTTAGATATAGACATGACATTACATTGGGCATATTTTCATGTCCTAGCTATGCCAAGGTCACGGGTTCAAACCCGCAGGTGGTCCTAGGATTTTTTAATGGGAGTAAAAAATCCTAAGTCATGCCGTCCATAGGGGACGTTAATAGGGGATCCCCAGCCTGTGCGATGTCAGGTACTCGTTAAAGATCCCTATCCTAATAAAACCTGGATAGGCAAAATTTAGGATTCCCACTGTAGCATCGTCCGATTAGCCATAGTAGCATAAAGTGACGTTAAATAAATAAACAAACAACGGTAGGTCCTAGCGACGAATGTTATGTAACAAAATATGTTTTAAATTAAATTTCCGGTGTAATGTGACTAATGAGTGATCTGTGTGACTTTTTAGGTTGAAAAAAGTCACATAAGAAAAACTACAACAGCCAAAAAACTTATGTTATTAACTTTTGAATAATGATTAAAACGACTTTGATTACAAGTGAAGTAACTTAAAATAAGAGGAATACTGAATATGAATAAAAATAAGATTTCCCCTGTGAATTGTGGGTGATATATCTTTTCCTGACAGAGATATGCATAAGCCCATGAAATACGTCTGCTTCCACATCATTGGAGACTAAATTCTCCATGAGGGTTGCAGGGGAGACATATAGACACTAACCGTAGGCCTATCTTGAAAGCCTAGGGCAGTAGTGCGGTCTACCACAGGCTGCACTATTAGCCCATTAGTACTATTTGCGGTGGCTCTAGCAGTAGAGCAGTTGATATATCGCCGATAGATAATGGTTAAGGCCTATAAAGCAGCTATCTACTGACACCTGGAGATTAATTACTAAACTAATTAACAGTTGTCTCTTATCGGACCCTCGGCCCTGCATCGATTGTGGGGCTGAACTCCATTCTGTCCGCGGGAGTCTAGGACTATCGGATTATCGTATCGGCATCGCGCAATCTAATAGCTAGTTCGTATATTGCTAAATCAACGGACGTTGGTTTAAATTAGAAGTAAGACTGGTAATTCATAATATGTTTGTGCTATTTCATTTCCAAGAAGATTAATTTTGTTTTCCGTAACTCTCAGAATATAGATATCCAAGTTTCTATTCGTATAGCACAAGTAATATTTTTTCTTTAGTTACCTATATAAGGTAGGGTATAGTATTACGATCGTAAAACATTTTCAAACACGAGTTTTCATCGGAAATCCAAGTTATAGGGTCTCCGGAGTCCAAATGACCAAGTCCTACAAAAAGGTCTGTGTTGCCACATACACACAGCAACCACATAGTCTAGCTAAAAATTATACATTTTATCGAACTCAAACTTTATACTTTGGAAGCCTATTGGTCTGAGATGTTATAACGAATTTTTCATTTAATTAGATAAACCACGTTATACAATTAATTTTGCACCTGTTTACGTTTTTATAAAAAACGTTTGTATTAAAACTCCCTATATCAATGAAAAAACAAATTGGCTTTATTATAATGTAGGAGTTATTCTGAATGAATTAGTCTGACAGGACTTTATTGCCTATATTTAATATATTTTGCTCTATAGTACTTTTGTAGTTTCGAAAAAAAAATATCCATTTCGTCTTGTTAGAATTATTAAATAACGAGTAAATGAACAGGTTGAACGAATTCTATATCCAACTGACGAAGACAAGAAAAAAATACATATTTTTTAGGTAATTTTTGTTTCTGAACATGAGATAGTAATATAGATGTATTATATACCGTTGAAAAACTAAATATACAAGAAATAATGTTGTTGTTTTTAAGCAAAATGTGCAATGTAGCGGAGAGTGATGAAAAGTGGATTGTTGTAGATAATAATATAATGCATTATTTAATCTGAAACACTTGTTTCCATCACAACTCAATATAATTCCTTAATTGTTTGTTGACTCTAACTTATTTAAAAGTTCGTCAATTGATTATTACAACGGAGGTAAGAAAAAGTCGTTTTTTTAACATCTTTTCGTTCCAATATATCTTAAGATTCTATTTAATATTTGTATACAAAATTGATTTACTTAATTTAAACTATAACTGTGTTTCAAGGCAGACAAATATATTTGAGAAATATCTGAGTATTAAGAAGGCGAAATTATGCACGAGAAAGATTCTTAAGGCAGTCAATTATTATTTAAATTTACAATTAATGATTCTTAATGTGTCTTTCGTTAAAACTTATACATTTTTATAGCCTAGTTTATGGATAAATGGGTGTTAGCTCTCACTATCCTAAATATCAGTTACTACGAACAGTAACGCCAACCTTCAATTCAGTAAGAAGCTGGCTGGATGGTGGGAGGCCATCTGGAAACCGCACTAGACATAAATTCTGCCTTTTTTTATATATTTTTATCATCACTTAGGTCGAAGAGGGAGAAAAAAAAACCTTATAAAATAGCAGGGGGTTGGAGGCAGTTGTGTCATCGCCTTTGTCAGAGCCACCCTCGTAACTGGATGAAAGGTGGCTGTGTTCCCTGCTAAAGGAGGGGTTAATTTTCAGCGGCTTTTATTACTGACCGCTGCCTCTTCCCTTAAGCCCTCTCGTTTGTCTTTATTGTTTAAAGTTTTACTTTTTCCACTAGCTGATTTTTGGTTTAGGTTAACTTTACTGTCTCTTTAAGCAATATTAGCTTTTAAAAACAACAGGTACTTTCCCAAACTTCCTCCTTTACTTCTTCAAATAGGTATTGACCTCCGAATCGGTGGCATAAAAATGTTATCAAAAGCCAGTGAAAACCTACTTTTTACTTTTGGTTCATTATTTTCAATAATCAACCTTTCTAATCGACCAAAAAAAAAAAATACCCCAGCTCAAAATTTGAGAGCTTACATTTCAAGTTGCGTAGAATCCGAATAACATTAAAAAAAAAACTGTTTCTCCTAATAAATAAATGAATAAATACCGACATTTTTGCTTTTAGTGGCATTTGATATCAAATTAAATTTTGAAACAAATGAAAAAAAGAATCATTGAAATTGGTTAACAACTAGCTCAGATATTGCGTTTTGAAATCAGTGGTAGTGTTATGATATGATAATTTAAAGTAGTGCTTTTCACATTACTTGATTGCCTATCAACAGCCATATAAACAGTTATACCCTAATATTGTTATTTGGAAATAATAAACCGGTTGTGTATTAATTTGCAGCGTTTTTTATTATTGATACAGGCGATCCTCAACAATACTATGTTAGCACATATTTATTTATTTTATTGATACAGGCAATCCACAACAATAATATTTTAGCACTGATAAACCAGTTTATACTTGGGCTTGGCTCAGTAATGCCCTGATGATGGCTCACAAGCTTTAGCCGAAACTTCGTATAAAATAAATATAAAAAAAAAGACTGACTCCTGATTATTTCCACCTATAATAGTTTATACAGTCGACTATACATCCTCAAAAACAATTCAATACGTCTATAAATTTAGTTATATAGGAAGGTTTTATATATTCTAAGGTTTGGAATAGGTCTGAACTATGAAAATATTGCCGTATAATATTGCGGTAAATCCCCCATACTCCAGACTAACTGCAGTCAAAGTTGGGGAAGATAACAGAGGAAACAAGTAGCTGACGGGTTTTTAAATATGAGGATTCACGGAATCTATAGAGCTGTTTCAATATGGAAATGGATTTTCGGGATATTTCAGATGCATGGTCATTCCAGAATAGGTTTTCGTTAAAGGTGATCATGATTTTTATCAGACTTTTAGAACGAGATAGGACTTTAGGGAAAGAGCAACGGGTAGTATGGAAAGGAGTTCAAGTTTGGTTTGCAGCAAGGGAGGATTGCAATTTTAACCCATAACTTTCTTGTTGTAAAGAATTATATCATTTCTCTTTTAACCAAAATAGTGCTATAGGATGGTTTCATCAAGATCAGATAAAAAAAAAGATAGATATAAAATTGTTTGCCTATATAAGTATTATAATATATATTTTGTGAAATATTTTCATGATTTTACGTACTGTAAAAAGTAGAATACTATTTTATTGGTCTATTCATTTATAGAACTTATGCTAATGGGGTGATGCTACAGAGGGAGTCTTTAATTTTAATTTACCATGTTTGATTTGGAAAGGGATCTTTAACAGGTATCTGACATCGCACAGGCTCTGGACTACCATTTTACGACACGTCCGAAGTACTGCTTAGCTGCTTTTGCTCTCTTAAAAAATCCTAAGGCCACCTGCCGGGTTCAAACACACGACCATGAGCGTTGGAGGCAGATGAAGTAGACCCTACTACACCAAAGGTTACCCCTAGTCGAAAATACGTATAATTTATAAATGATTTTTATAGTATTTAGGGCTCTATATATTTAAGAAATTAACAAGTATGTAATTTGAGGAGAATGCATAGGAATTGCTAAAGTCTGAAATAAAATTTAGCAATGAATCACCACTAAACAAATAAAAATTAATGAGAAAGAAACCAAATAGGTAACTATAACGAGGAAAGACTTTCACTTGCAAAACCTCATAAATGGTTCAAGTATATTTTATATTGTATATTAATATAATTCTCTCATTTCTCTTTTATCTTAAAATGACAATATGTCTCAATGTTTAAGTGAAATTACTATACAATACAGTTTCTTTGTTTTTATTAAAGTTATAATATATAATACATTCTAAAATATTAACGCGTTCTTGACAATCAAAAATGTACTTAAAAATACACTATACCTACTTAATTTAAAACATAGAAATTATATATATTAACTATTACGTTATTTAGAATTCTTTAGAATTATTAATGTTAAACTTGAAATACAACAAAGTTCTGTAAGGCCTATGATTTTTGCATTATTATTTGCTGTTGTATTGTGTTTTTCTTTTTTAATGTCAAATAAAGGAGTTAAGAAAGAAAAAAGTATTAGATTTTGATAATTTATGAAATATTAGTTAGTTAACGCCTAAGGATTTTTATAAAATGATCAGTTGTACTTACAAAAAAAAAAAAAAAAAAAAATACAATATTACTTTATAGGAATAATTGTGATGCATTTTTAGAAGAGTAAATTTCAATTTTGATGAAATTCATTGGATAATTCATATAAATTCACAAAATAAAAAAGGATAAAAGATAAAAGTAGTTTCTAAATTGTCTTTAAAAACATTTATTTAAGTTTTGTAAATAAAGTCATGTGTGTACTCCATAAATACAACACTAATTTATACAAGAATGTTAATTCTTAAAAATCCAGTCTTTACTTCAGAACAGGATAGCTGGCACTAGAAGATATACCGCAGGCGTTTTTCTTGGCCCTCGTCAGCCTCATGAATCCCTTCTCTCCCCAAGCTGGACCCCAGGAGTTCTTGACGATCCAGTAGTCTTCTCCATCTTCAGAGCCGTAACCGACCAGGAGGATTCCATGGTCCAGTTGGCTAGGGACGCAGGTATCGCCGTTGAAGACACCTATGGGATCACAAGTTGAGTTTTAGTAAATGTAATTATTGTATGAATGAGATCCTGTAGCACTATTATTATTGTCTATTATGACAAATTGTAATATATACGAATAAAAAAAAAAAAGTAAATGTAATATAATGCTTTAGTAATATAATAGTGGCATAAAGCCAATTACTGTAGATCAGTACTAACCTCCACCGTAGTGCAGGAAGTGTCTGTTGTTAGCGCTGACTGCGATTGAGATTGGTCCGACAGTGGCGACTGCTGCCCTCAGAGCTTCGTCATCCAAGGACTTGATGTCAGTGTAAGCTTTGACCTGGGTTCCTGACACGACCTTGCTTTTGCTGTACCTGCACCTGCGGTCCTAAAAGAAAAAAATTGCAGTTTAAGACAAACTTTAACATTTATGCTTAGAGGATGTCTCTAAGTTCTTATTCAGAATTAAAATATTTTCTTGAAAAATATCTTACTTTTGCTTCATATGGGTATGAATCTTCGCTTTCTAAGCCTTCGACATCCTTGAGGTATTCGAAGGAGTAGTCCATTAATCCACCATTACAACCGTCATTATGATAACCAGTAGAACAATCTATGAGCTGCTGTTCGCTGAGGGAGACCAGTTTTCCAGTCTTTCTGAAAAGCTGACCTTCAATAGCTCCAGTCTAATAATAAAATAGATTGGTTAATTATACTGCCTATTAATTCTTTTCAATGATAAAACTCATTACAAAACTCACACTGCTGAAAGCCCAACACCCTCCACAGCTGCCTTGGTTCTTTACTGGAGTGACTGCGCCTGACTTTCTCCAGTCTGCTGATTCTGGAATTTCAACGTTTGCTGGAGAAAGGAATTGGAGACTTGGTATTTTTCTCATATTATTTGTTGTGTTGAATCCTAGATGAGTCACTTCTTCTGGGAGCTAAACGTTTACTTGAATTAGAACTCAATTTTAAGAAGGACTATCGTGTTAAAACATATTTAAAATATTTGGTGTGCATTACCATATCCGCATATTGGTTCATCTTCAAAAAGTAGGTTGATTCTCCGGCTTCGTATTTAGCGTTTTGTTCCTCGATCGTTTTCAGGGTCTCTGAAAAAATGGTCATCCTAAGACGTTCTTCTTCAAGGCTGTGGTAAGATTTACCATGTTGTCTCTATAAAGATAAAATATTTTCCTTTACTTTTTGAAACTATTTATAAAATTAATTAAGAATTACTTATGATATTGCTTGATGTTAACCTTAAAAGACGTCCATTGTTCTTTGATGGAAGGCGTCGCGGCCGCAAACGCCACCATAGTTATTAGTAATATTACTCTCATTCTGAAATAAAGTGATTTATCATATTATTTAAAGTTGAAATATAACATTTTTTTCACTTCTAGACATCATGGAAGATTATTATTAAATTGTAATTACAAGAATGAGCCATTTAGACTTCCAAAATGTTTATGTATGGATAACATCATGTCATAATATTTTAATAAGTTAGAAGTTTGGAGGGTGGATGTACTCCCATTATTTGAAAACACTTCTGGATGCTCGGATAGCGTTGATGACCTTTGCTGTTTTACGGCTTAAAGTCCTAACTAACAACAACTTCTGGATGCTGAGATATAAAAATTATAGTTTTTTTAGTTGGAGAGCCAAATAAGCTTATTTTTTCAATGGACAATGGATTTTCTACTGAATGGATTGTAATTCCACACAATTGTAATTTGATGTTATATTTTCCACATTGGAGCGAGGAATGTTTTGCATGGGTGCTTTTCTCGACGTGGAACTAGGGTTCGACCGAGTGTGGCACTCAGGACTCCTTTATAAACTCCATCAATATATCCCGCTACATACTTCCTGATTATCCGTTCCTACCTCACTAATAGATCTTTCAAAGTAAATCATATCCTGTCCAACTCTTCCATATTTTCTCAGTCTGCTGGTGTACCTCAGGGTAGTATCCTTATGCAGATGACACTTGTGTGTTATCTTTCGTTAATGATCCAACCGCAGCATCCCAAACCCTTCAGTCTCATATCACAGCCTCTGAGGAATAGCGTCAGAACTTGAGGATTAAAATAAATCCTTAAATATCCCACCAAATTACCTCACCCTTCGTCGCAAACCGATGACTTCCTGCCTTACCGTATCCTTTAATAATACCCCACTCATAACTGTTAAACAAATACCTTGGATACCTTGGACTCCATCTTGACAAATGTCTTACATGGAATCCTCATACGAGACTAAACGACAAGAACTTGCCCGTAGATACAGATTACTACAACACTTACTTGACAAACGTTCAAAACTTCCAATTTATTACAAAAATCTCATTTATGTTACCGTCGTCTGGACACATGGAATCGAGCTATAGGGCTCTACTTAATCATCTAATTCCTTTCGCATTCAATCCTTACAATCCAAAGTTCTATATGCTCTTTATTTCGTTTCGAATAAAATCATCTATAATGACCTAAATATCCCATTTGTCGCAGAACTATCCCAAAACAGATGTGCTTCTTTTAATTCCAAACTCCCTACCTACACGAATCCGCTGGTACGCAAATTATCATTCCCATCTATTCCTAGCAACCCTCCGAGGCGATTGAAAAGACGATGGCACGAGATCTACTAAATTAAATTAACATTGAAGTGCTAACACTGGGTAGTTCTTCGAAAGACATTTTCAAGCCCATAATTGTAAATTATCCCATTTTATAAGTACAGTTGTAAATATCAATAAAATGTTTGAGAAAATATAAATAATGTAATGTGTATAATAATGCTATTTGTTACCTGATGTTGCTGTGAGAAGGCAGAAACAGAAGTAACTTAGATCTGTCGACGGACGCGTTATATAGTTCTTGCACGGCACTTCAGCTTGAAGTACCTATCAATCAATGTTTAGCTGTCACCCATAAAAAATAAGTTTGATATCTTTCGACGAAACAAACATCGAAATAATCAAGATAATGTTACGAATGTTTAAATAATATCCTTCCTCTTTTAGTACAGTTCAACCAGCTTTGGATGGATATTAGATTTTCATCCTTCTTCCGCAACGTTGACTTCCACCATTCTAGACGGAGACTCTTCAAGTGCGCTTCGTTATTTTTGTAAAATTTTCAAATTTTCTTTTTCCTACTTTCCCTAACAACCCTTGCATTATTATCTTTATTTACATGTAGTTATTATTTTGTTTCATAATTATTTCAAAGTATCTTTTAAATAATTATGTTTCACATTGTAATATATATTTGAACATATATTAAATAAAAATTATAGAAAAAATTATGTATTTGATTGGCACTTATTAATATCCAATATTTGGTGAGTGACGCTGTACAATATTTAGTAGTAAAAATGAATGATCTTACCAGTTTCGTTCGATTTAATCTTTTTTAGTAATATTGTTTCTTGGTTCTTTATTTTGGTATTTTTTTTTTGTATTCAATGTATGATAGCCCAAATAATAAAATTAGGGATTATCATAGTGTTTGACAAACAGTAATTATCATGGTTAGTTATGAACGGTTAGATTTCTTAGTCATAAATATAAAAAATATAACTACAATTTCATCTATATATTGTGTACAATAGATCATCGTCGGGCGCATTGTGACACAAGTCCAAAATTTTGTAGATTCCTAAAGAATTAGGAATATCATCTTGTAATCATTGATAAATAACAGATAAATAGGGAAGTTGAGTAATTAGATAAACAACTATTGGAAAAAAGTTCAAAGATATTTATCATGCTATTTTTGAACACAAGAATAGTAATATAGATCTATAATATACCGTTGGACAGCTAAATATTTTAGAAAAAATATTATCTGATACCCGGAATTATAAAAGTTTATTGGAGGGTGATGAATGAAAAGCCTATGAAACTAACTGATTCTGGTAGGTAAAAATATAATAGAGTATTCAATAAAACAAATATTTCTGTTAAAATTAAATTTAATTAATTATTTAACAATTTATTTTTATCTCTAAATGTAGTTAAACATTTTTGAATTGATTATAACAACAGAGGTAAGTAAAAGTCGTGTGTTGCACGCACTAAATTTTTTAATATAAATTTTCGAAAAATGCATAAAATCGTTGTTAGCAATGCTCAAAAAGGGGAGTAAAGGGACTGAGTGAAGTATTATGAAACTGATACAGATTACACATCTATATGATGATCATGATTCTTTGAAAATCAACTCCGGTATTCTTCATATTTCAGAAAGAAACAGAATTTAGAATGATGATATTTAGAAAAAAATATATCTGGTACACGTAATTGTATTGGGTAATAGAGAGTGATGAAAAGCCGATAAAACTAACAGCTTCGGGTTCCCGAAAAGGGAAATTCATGTTGATCGTGCTGCCAACTGGCGGTTTGCCAAAGAAGCAGAGCGCTCCAATTTTGTTTTTGAACATAAGAATAGTAATATAGACGTGTAATATACCGTTGGAAAGAGAAAGGCTGTAGAAAATATATTATCTTATTCACAAGCTTGTAAAATTGAATAAAGAGTGATAAAAGGCTGATAAAACTAACTGATTATTTTAGATAATAATAAAAAAACGTTTTTAATAAAACGCATGTTTCTATATTAATTCCATTTAGTTAATTCTTTAAAGATTTCAGTCATTTTTATCCCTAACTATATTTGGAACTTTTTTTATCGATTTTAAAAACGAAGGTAAATAAAAGTCGGGTGTTGCCCGCACCAGATTTTTTTTTGTTATTATAATTCAGATATATTTCTTTCAATTATGTTTTCATGTGTACATAATGTAAATAGTTTAGTTCTAAGGTTTTTTTTTTATGTAATTATTCTGTTTATTAGCTATTGTAGGTTTGTATACATATATTTTTCTTTTCTGTATTTGTGACCATGGACTCAGTTACATGATGATTCTAAGGGAGAGACTCCTTTTTCCCGAAATTAGTGAATTTTATTCACAATATTTAAAGCGTCAGTCACTTCAGAAAAAAAATCGCCATTCAAACCCTGGATTCCGGGAAAATTCGCCTACCAAAAAGAAAAAGAAACCAGCTAAGATCAAACAACTGCCAATACAAACTATATCACCGCCTAAAACTCGCAATACTACTGCAGCCAATAAGAACAAATAAATTATGCCGTCTACATCTTCTTCTACCGCTCACTCTATCTCTACCGTCAGTCTATCGCTAACGCTAAACATAACTCTACCACTCAGTCAGCCTCTTCCGCTCCATCTGCTTCTACAAGCAACAATTCAGTTGAAGCAAAAAACTTTTTTTTTTATTTATTTATAGTAATTTACAACTGTAATAAAGAATACAATAAGTAAATATCTAGAATGAAAATAAAAAGTCATGAAAATGTCTTGAGAAAGAACCACCACTTCACTAACTATTTTAGTTATCAGGGATATCTGAGGAAGATAAATTAAGGAGAAATGGGTTCGTATGGGTAGGGAGTTTAGAAGGGAAGAGGAGTATCTATCACGGGCTATGTCTGCAACAAGTGGGATGTTTAGGTCATTATGGAGGAGTTGATTTGTGACAAAATAAGGAGCATTCAGGATTTTGCGAAGAGTTTTGGATTGTAAGGACTGGATGCGGGAGGAATTAGATGGTTTCGTAGAGCCCCAAAGCTCGATTCCATACGTCCAAATAGGTCTAATAATAGTGATGTAAATGAGTCTTTTGTAATATACCCGGAAGTTTTGTCTAGTAAGTGTTGTAGCAATCGATATCTTCGAGCAGTTTCTTGTCGTTTCAGTCTTGTGTGAGGATTCCAAGTAAGGCGCTTGTCAAGACGGAGACCTAGGTATCGGTTTGTTCTACAGAAGTAAGGGTAATGTTATTAAAAGATACTGGTGGGCAGGAAGTCATCGGTTTGCGACGAAGGGTAAAGGTGATTTGGTGGGATTTGTTGGGATTTATTTTAATCCTCCAATTTTGACACCATTCTTCAATGGCTGTGATGTGGGACTGAAGGGTTTGGGATGCAGTAGTTGGATCATTATGGACGGATAAGACATACGTGTCATCAGCTTAAGTATTGAGGACAGTGCGAGGGTGAAGTGGAATGCCAGCTGTATAAAGGGAGTAGGGAATAGGACCTAAGATACTACCTTGAGGCACTCCATCGGATAGGGAAAATGTGGATGAGTAGGCAAAAGTTATGGTTTACCTTAAAGGTTCTGCCATTAAGGTAGGAACGCATTAATAGGAAATATGTAGGGGTGAGGATTGACGGAGTTTGTAAAGCAGTCCCTGGTGCCAGCCAAAAACTTAAATGAGATTCCGGCCCAAGGGTTTACAAATCTAGAACCACCTATTCGTCTCAAAAATTAGCGATTTTATGTTCTTCGGTCGAGAAATAGGCACTTGATTGGGCAGTCTAACTTTCGCTGCTTTTCAAGACATAATGACATTATAATAAACACCACCTGTAAGGATAGTTACAAAAAGTTAATAAATTACTTAAGTATTCACAATTATGACTTCCACTGCTTTCAATTAAAGGAAGAAAAATCAAACCGAGTAGTCTTAAGAGGACTTCACTCAACCACACCTAAAGATGCCATCAAACGAGACCTGAAAGAAATTGGAGATAACGTTAGAAATGTTTGTAGGATAGTACAGGCATGCACCCTGGTAACTTAAATTAAAAATTTGGCTGATTTACTAAGAATTCAGAAACCACCACCGATCATCGCGCAACTGCAGTCTTCTATCTCCTCAGTCAGCGATTCTAAGGAGAACTCCGTGAAATCATTCTCCGAGATCGCCACCTATAAGAAAAAAACAAATGAAACGTCAGGCGCTTCTGAACTCCCAATCTAAGCCTCTGGCTTCCCATCCTGCTCCACAAGCTCCACTTCGGCCAATATCTTCCAACCATTTAACGGGTAAAACTACCTCCAGAACATCCTCAGAAAACCGCACCCCGTCCTTCTGCTCAGCCATGCCAGCCAAAACTCCTATTATACGATTAGTGTAATGTCCTGACTATAGTATTGTGGAATGCTAATGACCTACATAACCACCGTGGCGAACTCGATATATTCTTACATGACAAACATATAGATGTTGCATTACTGACTGAAACTCACTTTACTCAACGATCAAAATTTTACATACGAGATTACATCACTTACAGATCAGACCACCCAGACAATTCTGCCCATGCCGGGTCATGCATGCTCATCCATAAATCACTATCCCATTCCCTTATCTCTTCTACTTGTCCGTACCATGTTACACTTTCAGCTATATTCTGTCCTCCTAATAAATCCCTCGCATATAACCAACTCGATAGCCTATCCCGATCTCTTGGACCGCGCTTTATTGCAGGAGGAGACTATAACCCTAAACACCAGCGATGGGGTTGCAGAGCATACAACTCTCGTGGCAACATCCTCTATAGCGTCTCAATCTCCAACTCCTATACTATCCTCTCACCATGAACCCTACTTATTGGCCATCATCCCTAGGAAAACATCCTGATATCCTGGATATATTTGTTTCCTCTCAGAAATCCTCCTCCCAAACCACGATTAAATCTCTGAATGACCCCTCATCAGATCACAGTCCAGCTCTGGTTTCTTTCCATTCGAGTTTTATTCCTAAACCTCCCTCCCCACATTGATTACAGGACTTAGAAAACAGATTGGACCTGAAAATTTCACTAAAAACTCGATATGATATTGACAAAGATGTTGAAAAACTGATTGACTCAATAAGTACCAGTATAAGAGACAAAACTTCATCCACGTCCAACATGAATAATACTAAACAGACTGTACTGTCGCAGCACATTTCGCATCTTGTTAAGAGAAAACACGGAGAGCAAGGTTGAAGTGTCATAGGACTCGATATCCATTAGATAAAACTTAAGTAAAAGGCCAAATTGGCCTACAAACTGAAATCAGAACTCAGGAAATTCAAACTCAAACTTTACTAAACATGACTGAAAACCTCACTAATGACGATAAATCACCATAGACGACCATTAAAAAGCTCCTAAAGTTTAAAAATTTTAACCATCCTCTCATAAACGAATCCCAATTCTGGACAAGAGCTGAAGAACAAAAGTAGCAGACATTGGCTCAGCATCTCTTTAAAATCTACAACCCGCATCCTGATATCCTTAATTCTCTTCACCTAGAATATATTGAAGCTGAATTGGATACTCCTCTTCAAATGACTCTTCCGCCTAAGCATTCCATCCATCTGAAATATCATACATCATCCATAGTTTACCATCCCGCAAAGCTCCTGGACATGACCTAATCATATCCTATATCTTAAAACATCTTACTCAAAAAGCCATCCTATACCTCACCTATGTTTACAATGCTGTACTCCGCACCACATATTTTCCTGACTTCTGGAAATTATCTATTGTAAAAAATGATTTCTAATCCTATTGGTCAGGAAGGTAAGTTGGGTAGCTGACATAGTTATGATGGCTAACTGATGGCTGGATCCGCTGTGGTATGAGATGATTTTATTCGTTTTTAAAGGTTGAGTTCGATTTGACTGAATAGCTTGATAGGTTGGACTTAGCTGTGGATGAAGGCGGTAATTCAACTCGTAATGGTTTATGATGTAGGAATTTGCTGAGAAAAAGACTGAGAATAGTTGGTCTGAAGTTGGGATTGGGAGGTCTGTGAAGTGGTGTGGGAGGTCTAGGGCTTAGATTGGAAGAACCGAGGTCGAGATTGTTGTCTTCTTGTAGCTTCGGAGGTAGGTTTGACGTCTTGCGGAGGATGATGATGGGCTGTTGAAGTAGTTGAAGGTTCTGGCTTGAGTTGATATTTTATTTAATTAGAAAAGCAGCAGAAGACTCAATCTCAGGAGGATAGATGTGATTCTCCTCTTGCCCTTACATTGCTGTATTCAGAGTCCTATTTACTGTTTAAAATTCTATTTATATTCATAACTACCGTGAAAATATTGTAAAGTTCATATATAATCAATTCTTCAATTTTATTCATTGTTTATCGCAGTCAATATTTTTTCATACAATCTATTAAACATTATCTAAAACTTCGCATTTAAAGATTGATGGATATAGGAACTTACCTTATAAGGTTTTTCTTATGAAACATATTGTAAAAAAATATCAAATAATGATATTAAAAAATAACTATAATAATTGGGAAATAGAAAAAATAAAAAAATTTTTTGAAAAATTTATTTGTGAATTGTAAATGAAGGTATAATTTAATTTAGTGGTTATGTGTCATGGGTGTACTCAATAAATACAACATTCAGTTGATCGAGATTTCTAGGAGTCTACTAGGTATTTATTGCAGGATAGGATAGCTGGCCTTAGAAGAAATACCGCAGGCGTTTTTCTTGGCCCTTGTCAGCCTCATGTATCCTTCTCTCCCCAAGCTGGACCCCAGGAGTTCTTGACGATCCAGTAGTCTTCTCCATCTTCAGAGCCGTAACCGACGAGGAGGATTCCGTGGTCTAGTCGACTAGGGACACAGGTATCGCCGTTGAAGACACCTATGGGATCACAAGTTGAGATGTAGTAAATGTAATATAATGTACAAGTAAAACAATAGTGGCATAAAACCAGTTACTGTAGATCAGTACTAACCTCCACCGTAGAGCAGGAAGTGTGTGTTGCCAGCGCTGACTGCGATTGAGATTGGTCCGACAGTGGCGACTGCTGCCCTCAGAGCTTCGTCATCCTGGACTTGATGTCAGTGTAAGCTTTGACCTGGGTTCCTGGCACGACCTTGCTTTTGCTGTACCTGCATCTGCGGTCCTATAGAAAAATAGTGGTTTAAGTTATGCCTGAAAGTTCTAATCCCGAATTGAAGGATTTGTGTAGTATTTGTGCTATTACAGATTTTCTTGGAAATTATCTAACTTTTGCTTCATATGGGTAAGAATCTTCGTTTTGTAACCCTTCAACATGTTGAGGTATTCAAAGGAGTAGTCCATCACTCCACCATTACAACCTTCATTATTGTAACGGGTTGAACAATCTATGAGCTGCTGTTCACTGAGAGAGACGAGTTTTCCATTCTTTCTGAAAAGCTGACCTTCAATGGAGCCAGTCTAAAAATAAAATGAATAAATTAAATATGCTGCCTATTTATTCTTGCTAATGAGAAATCCCATTACTAAACTCACACTGCTGAAAGCCCAACAACTTCCACAGCTGCCTTGGTTCTTTACTGGAGTGACTGCACCTGACTTTCTCCAGTCAGCTGATTCAGGGATTCCACGTTTGCTGGAGAAAGGAATTGGAGAGTAGGTACTTTTCTCATATCTCTTGTTGCGTTAAAACCTAGATGAGTCACTTCTTCTGGGAGCTGTAAATAAACAATTGAACAATTAACTTGGCTTAGCACTCAATTGTAAAACGGAATATCACGGAATATAAGGAATATAACGGACATTCGTGTTAAAACTTATTTAAAATATTTTGTTTTAGTTACCATATCCGCATATTGGTTTATTTTCAAAAAGTAAGTTGATTCACCGCCTTCGTATTTAGCGTTTTGTTCTTCGATCGTTTTCAGAGTCTCCGAAAAAATGCCCATCCTCAGTCTCTCTTCCTCAATGCTGTGGTAAGATTTACCATGTTGTCTCTATAAGGATAAATGTTTTTCGTTTATTTTTTGAAATTTTCAAAATAGTTAATTAAGAATATAGATGGAATTGCTTGATGCTAACCTTGAAAGACGTCCATTCATCTTTGATGGAAGGCGTCGCGGCCGCAAACGCCACCATAGTTATAAGTAATATTACTTTCATCCTGTAATAACTGTATTTATAAGATATCTAATAACAATAATAATAGGCTTAGCGAACCCGAAGGTTCGATGCCGACACCACCAAATTCCGCCTACACAGACTCGTCCAGTGTTCACCGTTTAAGCCCAAGCCCCTGAGATCAGCCTTAACGCAATCCTCCCATCGACGCTTCGGCCTGCCTTTCGGACGCCTACCAGTCGGTTCAGCGAATACCAACTTTCTCGGAATCCGCTCTTCATCGAGCCCAACAACTTTACTCGCCCATTTGAGTCTCCGAGATGCTATCAAATCAATTATATTCACAGAATACAAGTCCCGCAATTCCGCGTTGTGCAACCTTCTAAACTTCCCAGTGGCCTCATCTCTCTTCGGACCAAATATTTTACGTAGTACCTTATTTTCAAACACCTTAAGCCGTTGTTCATCCTTCAAAGTAAGCGGCCACGTTTCACATCCATAAAGAACCGTCGGAAGAATAATAGTTTTATAAATTCTAACCTTTATGTTTTTAGATAGAAGCCGCGGACTAAGTAACTTAGCAACTTAATAATAACACGCATTTCCCACCTTTAACCGGGACTTTATTTCTTCCTGGATTTCATTTTTTCTTGTTATCATTGAACCTAAATACTTGAATTTTTCAACGTGTTCAAAAGTATGCCCTGATACATCAATATCACCAAGATCGCCACCGTTTTTGCTACTAATAATATATTTCGTCTTATCGGTATTTAATTCGAGTCCTATTTCATTACTGCTTTTTATTAACACTCTTGTATTTAGCTGTATGGTTTCCGTGTCTTCACCTAGCAGTACCAGATCATCGGCATACCCCAAAACCGGAATCTTGCCACCCATATATAAGCCTTTCTCAGTACACATCACCTTCTCTATGACATATTCTAAAGCTATATCAAATACCGCAGGTGAAAGGGAGTCACCCTGTTTCAAACCCGATCGCACCTTTATAAGATAAGATAACCTCGATTTATAAGATATCTAGACATCATAAATGATTATTGGTAAAAATAATACAATATTGAGCTATTATGATTTTTCAAAATAATTAGTTATTAGATATATAGCATTCTATATTTTCTTTTTTTATCTCTTCTATTTATTCTATCTTGATATATTAATATTCACACCTTTTATGCGGTAGACAATCAGTGAATTAATGCAAAATTACTTATTCGCATATTGAATTATATTTAATAGGACCAAATAAAAAATGACAAAGCTTTAAAAAATAAATAATTAAATCACAATATCGTTATAATACTGATGCTTAGTGGATATTTCCATATTATCAGTCCCCTGTTTGAATATAATTTTTTTTTTAAGTCGTGATTGCTATATCTTTCAAAAATGAAATTTCTATTGAACTTAAATATAAAAAACGTAATTTTATAATATGATATTCACCTGATGTTGCTTAGAGAAGGCAGAAACACTAGTAACTTAGATCCGTCGACTGATTCGTTTCATACCTGTTGGAGAGCACTTCTGTTTGGAAGGACCTGAATCAATGATATGTCGTCATCGTTAAAAAATAAGTTGAATATCAGTTCTGATATCTGTTGACGAAATAATCTTTGAAGTAATCAAGATAATTTTACAAGCGATAAAATAATCTCTTAACTTCCTCCGTGCAATGTTTTACGAATGACGCTGCCGTATAAAATATTTGGTTGTTGGAATCATTATTGCTATTGGAACCGAAGGATTTAGTAATAGAGGATTTTTAATAATATAAAGTTTTCTCCCTTATCTAGCTAGTTTTTAAATTTTGTAATTTATGTCTCATAGACCAAAGAATAGAATAAGGCCTAAGTAAGATTATGAAATAGGTTCATTATGTTTTGAAGTTTGATATTTAAAATATAAAATAATTAGTTGTGAATAAACGAATAGTATGCGTGTTCTGCCTTTCCTGGTTTATTTAGTAATTTTATTATTATTATTAATATTTCATGATGATCAGCGTTTTTACTAAATAACTTTTGGGGGTTTATCAATCCACTTAAATTGTTTTTGTATATATTTTTTTTTTAAATTAATCAACTTGAGGATGCTTCCTCGGTATTTTCATTTGATATATTGCCCTGAATATACAATTTAATAGCTCAGTATATTAACTTACTTTGCTTTTCCGTACTCCTCAATGTTAAACAAACAATATCAGTGACTTCATTAAGAGGACCTATGGAAATCTAACTAAATAAAACAAATAGGGGAATCCCTAGCGGATTTCAACAACTTCACAATCTCACAACTAAAATTACATAAACTTAAAACTAAAAAAAAAATTTTAAAGAAGTTTTACAAGATAGCGTTCTAACTTCATAAATACGTTGCATCCATACAATTACATAAGTTTTTATTCCTTTATTATTTATTCATATGAATCCCTATGCAAGACTGAAACGACACGGAACCGACGTCTTCGACTACTTTTGCACTTACTGTACAAACGCTCCAACCTTCCACTTAATTACAAAAGACTTATTTATATGACCTTCATAAGACCGATATAGACGTACGTAGTAGAGCTATGGGGCTCTACTAAACCATCGAATTCTGCTCGTATCTAATACTTAAATTCCAAAATCCTTCGTTTCCTTAACGCTCCTTGCTTTGTCACGAATAAACTCATCCATAAAGACCTTAATGTTCCATATGTTACTGAATTAGCCCGAACCAGGTATCAATCATTCCATGAAAAACTCCTTTTCCCTTCTAATCCACTAGTTTCTATCCTATCATACTCTTCGATATCTGACAATCCTCCGAGGTGTTTGAAAAGAAAATGGGCTTGAGACCTCATAGTTTAGAATATTTTTAGAGTGCTGTCAATGGGTAGCGTCTCTAGATGTATTTCATGTCAGTTTACTATGTCCATCACATTTGCTTGATGAAAATGTGATGGACATAGTAATGTCATAGTAACAGTTGTAAATATCAATAAATATGTTTAATAAAATAAGTATTCATTAATGTTACAATAAGTCTCCGTGTGGTCATTAGTAATAATGATGTGAGTTTTAAAACAATTTTTAAAAAATAAATAATATTTGCTGCTTCAAATATCTGTACTAAACCCTGTGTACTCGAAGTCTTTAAATAAATAATGTTCATTGAAATATAAAGTAAGCAGTAAAGTATGAAATAAATAAGATGTTATAATCTCATAACGTTGTAATAAATTAATCCCATTATAAAATACTAGGTCCACCTGCAAGTTTGATACTTTGACCTTGGGCATAGAATGCTGTTGTGCTAGCCACTATGCAACAGGTGACTGCTATGAGGTTATGTATTTGAATGTTAACCTGTGATAATTGAATTAAAGAAAAATCTTCATTTTTAATTAAATAAAATCTCTTTAAAATAAATAAAATATCTTTATTAAGAAATAAAGGGAGAATATTTGAGACAGAAATCCTGTTGTATTCTCAATTTTTGATTCAAAGAAGGAAAAGGAATAATATAAAATTAGGTGTAAGCGATAAGAAGAAAAATTATGTAATCGCCTAATCAACAAATTTCTAATATTATAATAGTTGACAGCACTTATAAGAAAAAAAATGATAAAATCAGCGGTAAAAGATATAGAAACGATAAAAAAACATCAATTTTATTATTTTATATGGGAGAAGTAAGTTGATGGTGCATTCAAATGAACACGAAATTAAGTATAAACGTAATTTAATGATGCCAGTGTGTTTAGGCGGGAATGAAAAATATTATTTCATTTTAAATTTTAATTTAATACCAGAAGGTGCTGCCCCCTAATATCCTAGCAAGCCCACTAATCCTTAAGAGAGAGCCCACTTGGTTCTTAAACTTCGTCCGCCGTAGATCGTCCCAGACAGCGAGTTCCCGATCGTCGTGGGAGCTGGTGGTGCCGACAGAGGCGGTCCTAAGAATCCTTCTTACTTCTCTCTTTAACCTCATCCTTTCCTATTTCCTGAATCCCCTTAGGAACCAGGACAGAAAGGAGGGACGAGAGGTGAGTTTTTTTGTTCGTATAAAAAATTAAAATATCAAAATACAGTCCACTGGCTCACCCATTTTGGTCCTCCGGTGCCAATTTGTTTTGTTCGGCCGATTGTGATTATATTATAAACGAAAAATAAAAACTAATAGTTTCTACAAAAAAAAAAAAAAAAAAAATTAATTAATTAAATAAACGGTTGATGATAATAGAATAGTATATATATATATATATATATATATATATATATATATATATATATATATATATATATATATATATATATTATATTTTTTTTTTACATTAGTTTTTGCAGCAACGGGCTAAATACAATGAACATAGAATTAGCATATATATACAAATACATATAGTATTGACAGAGTCCAACGGTCTATCCATTAATATATATATATATATATATATATTATATATATATATATATATATATATATATATATATATATATTTAGCGTATTTTCTTTAAATAATTCGTAATTGATTTGCTTTAAAGTATAAACTTTAATTGATTAATTTAAAACACCGAATAAACCAATAGAATAAAACGAACATTCTGTATATTCTTGTGATTAATTTCAGTGTTTAATTTTTTTTTAGAGTTTGTGTCTATTATATTAATGGTAATAATCTTTTTTTTTTTAATTTAATTTAATTTTGAAATTAACCAAACATAGGAATGTTTTTTATGTATTTCTTTAACTCTAGGTTAAGATATTTGTTTAATTATTAATTTGAAAAATAAAAAAAAAGAAGATTGGTTCATATTTTTTTGTTTTGTTTCTATATTATTATTAAATCAATTAGTTACTATATCAGTCTTAGAGTATATCTCGTGCAGTAAGGTTGTGTTGTTCTGTTCTCCAGTGCTTTCGTCTATTTACAATAGAAAATATTAGTGTTTCCCGTTAAATTCTTTAACAATATTGAATAACTCCAACAGGTAACGCTAAAGTTTGATTTATTTTTGCCACAATATATAAAAACAGTGAAAAAACCAAACAAAGAACTAAGTATATTGAGTGTGAGCCGTAGTGTAGCAGTAGTGGGGGACAACCTGTTTACAAGCCCTAATCCTCATAGGCTCCGCGTAAACAAATTGTATTATTATTATTGTTTTGGCATTTATATTTCGTCACGTATATTTTGCAATTTAATTATTAATAATGGTTAATTGCAAAATTTGTAATAAACAACAGGACGAGATGACAAATTAAAGCTCGCCTGTACTACTTGCACAAACTTTTATCATATGAAGTGTATAAAAATAGAGGCTACAGACACAGAATCACTTAAAAAATGGACGTGCCCTGATTTTGAGATATCATCACGGCCATTACCACAATCGGAGGCTAGTACAATGATGGACCTGCTGAGGGCGCTGGCGGAGGAGATCCGGGAAGTGAAGGCTAAGCTTCACGGAATTGACGAAATCAAAGACATAAAGAATACTCTCGATAAACAAACCGAACTGTCCTTTCAGAATATGGAGAGATTAGGAAAAATAGAAAACTTACTAGAAGAACAAAAATGTCAGCTCGAAAAACTGACCCTAGAAAATAATACCTTAAAACTCAAAATTGTTGATTTAGAAGGGCGTCTAAATAACGCAGAACAAATTAACCTCAGTAATACCGTGGAAATACGAGGTATCCCAGAGAGGCCAGGCGAGACCGTTATGGGCACTATGCTCAGCGTCGGCGCGGGCCTGGGCGTCCAGCTCAGCCCGGGAGATCTCGATCACGCGGTTCGTCTCAGGCCCAAAGAAGCGGGGACACCGGGGACTATAATCGCTCGGTTTGTTCGGCGGACTGTGAGAGATGACTTAGTGCGGCAACGAAAAGTAAAAAGGGACTTTTCTACCCGACACCTGGGCTGGCAAGATAATGACAGTCACCGAGTCTACGTCAGCGAGGCGATGACGTCCACTAACCGACACCTCTACTGGCTAGCCCGCCAGAAAAAGGTAACTGCCAATATAAAATATGTATGGTTCAGCGGGGGCAGGGTCAGGTGTCGGAAGACTGACGGTTATCCAGCGGTCATAATCAGCAAATCATCTGACTTAGATGTTTTTAGTTAAATTCAGAAGTCAAGTCTCCTCATTATAATTATTTTTGTAGAACTTTATATTATTTGTAACGAGGATAATTTTGTTTTACTAATTATTGTTTTTATTTCATACTTAACGGACAAAAATATTAGTTTTTTTCATTGGAAGGCTATCAATATTTTCTATCAACTATCTTTAAATCATCGTGTTCACCTTATCTCTCCTCATTTTGATAGCGGTTATCTGTATGTTTTATTTGCTATAGTTATAACATTTTATTTTATTTTCAAAATTAGCAATTATTTTATTAAAATTATTAATAGATCATTCATTTTTTTACTCCTTATACTATTTTATAACTTTACATTAATTAATTCTGAAATTATGCATATTTTAAAAATTAGTTATAGCCTATTTCTTATCCTCCACCAACCTTTTCTCGTGTATCCCATCTTCCACATTAGTTATGACTAATATCCTTACATCCTGTCACGTCAATGCACAATCCCTTATTGCCCACTATGATGAATTCCAACAGTACTTTCTTGATAATTTTTATCATATCATTGAAGTATCCGAAACCTGGCTAAAACCCCACATCTCTTCCTCACAAGTATCCCTCATTAATAATTCCTTTCTCCGCCACGATAGATCTGATCGTAGGGGTGGTGGTGTGGGGCTGTATGTACACGATAGTCTCAAGGTCAAAGTCCTTCTCCAATCCCCTTCTTTTGACTATCCCCACCTTGAATACCTTTTCGTGGAAATTTCATCCAATAAATCACCGCTCCTGTATGCCATAGTATACCGACCTCCTCACGTTCCATTCGAAAACCTTTTTGAATACTCCCTTACCAGACTTGTCTCCAGTTATTCCAATGTTATTATCTCAGGAGATTTCAATACAAATATGCTTTCGGAATCCTATAATAAATCTTTCCTAGATAACTTAATTTATTCTCTGAATCTTTACCTTGTTCCTTACTCCTCCACCCATCATACCCAATTCTCCGACACCTGGCTTGACCTTCACATTACTGACTCTCCTCTAAAGGTCCTTTCATCCTCCCAGCACCCGGTTCCATTTCTTACTTCACACGACCTTATCCAGATCTCATATAACTTACCAGTGAAATCCTTCATTCCTAAAGTGATCTCCTATCGTAGTTTGAACCACCTCTCATTCGAATCCCTTCAACCAGATCTGGAATCATTGCCTTGGGATACCATATACTCCTATCATTCCATCGATCCTATGATATCCACTCTCACCTCAAACCTTAAATCTATACTAGACCTGCATGCACCTTTAAGAACCAGAATGATACGTCGTCCAACTGCGCCCTGGCTAACCCCTGAAATAAGGGAAATGATGAAAAGAAGAGAAGCAGCGAGGCGAAAATTTCGCCGCACTCATACACCAGCTGATTACGATTGCTTCAAAAAACTTCGCAATGAAACCCAGGCCGCAGTTCGACGTGCTAAATCCTACCACATTCATACTTCCCTCTCCAATGCTCCTGATTCCAAATCCAAATGGAAAATAATCCGAAAATTATCTCTCCCAGAATCCTATAACTTCACTCCCCTTTCTGTATCTCCGGACCAGCTCAACAATCATTTTATATCCTTTGCTTCTAATCCTTCTCCTGCAGCTGATATCAACCATCATAATTTCAACCCAGAGAGCTTCTTCTTCTCTCACCTTTCCTATGATGAAATACATATAGCTATCCTTAAATCTCAGACCAATGATTATGGACCCGACAATATCCCAGTGAAACTAATAAAATCCTGTCTCCCCGTCCTTATGCCAATATTCTATCATATCTACAATTTTTCCTTTCAAAATTCCATTTTTCCTACACCTTGGAAAACTGCTTTAATTCGTCCATTAAATAAAATTTCAAATCCATCCTCACCGTCTGATTTCCGTCCCATTTCGCTCCTTTCTAATCTTTCGAAACCCCTGGAACGTCTTGCACAAAACTAATTATCAATTTTTTTAGAAGAACGTTCCCTTATTGATCCTCTCCAATCCGGCTTCCGACCTGGTTATTCAACACAGTCCGCTCTCCTAAAAATAACGCACGACCTCCAATCCGCCAAAGAACACCAAAAATTAACCATCCTAATCCTTCTAGATTTCTCTAAAGCTTTTGATACAGTTGACCATAATATCCTCCTTACCAAACTACAAAATCTTCCTTTATCCAACAGTGCTTTACGCTGGTTCAAATCCTTCCTCTCCGACCGCTCACAATATGTAGTTGTCCCAGGTCAACCTCCTTCCAAGACTTTACCTATGTCCTGTGGTGTTCCTCAGGGATCATCACTATCCCCCACCCTATTTGCAGTATACATTAATGACCTTCCTCTAAGCATCCATCATTCCCAATACCATATCTATGCTGATGATGTTCAAATGTATCTATCCTTTCCTCCTTCCGACCTATTACTAACCACAGAAATGCTTCAAGAAGATTTGAATTGAATCAGCATTTGGGCAGCTGAGAACAAGCTCAATTTGAACGCTGAGAAGACCAAGGCAAGTGTAATAGGTTCCAATCCCCTCCTTAAGACCCTTCCATCGATTCCTACTCTGTTTCTGAATAACAATCCAATAAAATTCCATCAATCCGTTAAAAACCTCGGCACCACCTTTGATCAAACCCTTGAAAAACCATGTTACCGAAATCTCCCGTCGTACATTTTCTACACTAAAATTTCTGAATCATCTACGTCCTCTCCTTCCAATGGAAACCCGTAAGCTTTTGGTTAGCTCCTTAATATTTCCCCACTTTGACTATTGCTGTGCGGTGTACGGGAGTGTCTCTGGGGATCTCGAGGCAAAACTAAAACGAATGTTTAATTGCTTTATACGTTTCATCTTTGGGATATCCAGAGACACTTCTGTCACCCGATTTTACAAAGAGTTAAAGTGGCTTTACCCCTCCTTCCGCCGTAAGTACTTCCTAGCATCCTTCCTCTACCAAGTAATCCAATCCCGATGTCCGTTCTACATCTCTGATCTCCTTAAATTCAAATCCTCCGTTCGTTCTCGTAACACCCGCTCGCGGCCTTCTGATCTGTATATAACGCCCCATCGATCCACAGCTTTCGATAGATCATTCTTAATCCGCTCCGCATCTCTATGGAATTCCATCCCTTCCGACATCCGTAACTCCCAAACTCTTTCAACATTTAAATCCCGTCTATTCAGCCATTTCCTGTCAATCCAATTCCCCAATAATCCCAATTAGATCCTAGTTTCAGGGAAAATCAACAAATAAAGCAGACAGATACGTTATTTAACTTTAATGGATACATTCGTAGCAAATATTATTAAAAAAAATTATCTTTTCAAAGATGAAAGATTAAATCACATATAATTTTACAAACATATAGAAGCATTGTAATTTTTTTTTTTAACTATATATTTTTAATTTTTTTTTAAATAATATTAGTATACTTTTAATTATATGTTATTTTCTGTACTCATTTTAGATATATCTTTATTTATATTTTTCTTGTATTCACATTTTATTAGAAGTTGTCTTTTGAGTAATTTTATTTTTTTTCATCTTATTAATTCAATTCTGTTGTTATTTTTACTTATCTTTATATCCTTAATTTTTTTACTCTAAGAGTCTAGTCTTAAGACCCTTGTTTATTTCCTGTATTATTATTCTTAAGGGACTCGTCCCAGAATAAATAAAGAATTATTATTATTATATATTTAATTAATAGAGTTTGTGGACAAATCCAGTTCGTCTTTATTTTATTTTCTACTTAAATATAATAAATTAATTGAAGTAAAATAATATTTTTTAATTATTTATCTTTTTAAAATAATTATTAACAATTAATCATATTAAAATAATTATTAACAATTAATCATATTAAAATAATTATTAACAATTAATCATATTAAAATAATTATTAGCAATTAATCTTTTTTATTTGTTATTGTTGATTAGTATTATTAAAAATGAGTGAGAAAATCGAATCAACGTTAAAAATTTGTCGTGCTAAACAAATTAAACTCTACCAGCGTATTCAAAGGGCTTACGACATATCAAAAGGTGTAGCGGATAAAAAAGTTTTGAAACAATTTGAAACGCTTTATCGTTTAATACCGAATACTTTAAAGGAATATGACGAGATAGAATTCAAAATAAATGAATTAAACTTGGAGCTCTGAATTTAATCCAACCTTTAACGATTCTCATATGGAAATGATAGGCTACATTGAAGCGACTGCGGACAAGCTACAATTAAATAAAAAATTTCTCGCCACTGCATCGGTTTCCGGGGCGCCATTACCAACCCAGTCGTCTAGTAAAACAGAGTTTAACCTTCCTAAGATAGAATTGCCTTCGTTTTCTGGAAAGCATTCTCAATGGTCGATATTTTATGAAATGTTTAAATCGTTGATACACGAAAATGCAACTTTAACTGTTCAGCACAAAATTCAGTATTTAGTTTCAAAGCTGACTGGGGAAGCGTCGAATATTTGTAAACATTTACCACCTGTAGCGGCAAATTATCCGATCATCTGGGAGGCTTTACAAAAGCGGTATAATGATCCTAGAGCCCTAAAAGATACTTATTTAGAACAGATTTTCGAATTTAAACCATTAAAGGTAGAGACAAGGGAAACTTTAAATTCGATATTAGATAAATTTTGTGGGCCCATAACAGCTCTTAAAATATTAAATATGGACAATTTATCCGATTTAATATTTTTAAATCGTGGTATAAAAATTTTAGACCCCGTGTCTCGTCGTGCGTTCGAAGGCGCGGTTCGGGAAAAAGATCTTCCCACCTATGAGGATTTTGTTTCGTTCGTCGAGAAACAAATCAAAACTCTTCCCTGGGAACATAACTCTTCAAATGACAGGTCGGATAAATCGTTTAAAAATCTCAGACCTAAGATTTTCGTCGCTCAAGCGGAAGGAAGCGCAAGTAATGATGCTAGGGAAAATGCTAAGTGCTTAAAATGCAATATAAACTCCCATCAATTGCTTAGCTGTAAAACATTTTTAAAGATGTCTCCGTGGGATAGATTTCGTTTTATAAAACAAAAGGCTTCTTGTTTTAAATGTTTTTCACCTCATCATTTAGCCCCTCACTGCCAGAAAGGGAGTTCCTGCGCCCAATGTAATAAACCACACCATATCTTGTTACATTTTGATTTTTCGAAAAATACTCCAGACCAACATTCTGGGATGGAAAGTCAGCAGAATCCAGTGATTAATTGCTGTTCAATGGCGGATTTTAAAAATCGTTTTCCTGCCGAGCGATCTATGGTTTTGCTGTCTACTGCGGTTGTAAATTTACAGAATAACAAAGGTAAAAGGTACGAGGCGCGGTTTTTAATCGATTGAGGCAGCCAGTGTCATTTTCTAACATCGAAAACATGCCGACAGTTTAAAGAGAAAGAGCTAGATTCCCGAATCAATATAAACCCAAACACAAATTATTCGAAAGAAATCGATACCACACTAATCAATTTTTTATGAACATATGAAATTATCCATGTCCTTGTCCATTCCACAACAATATTACCACCCGTATTGTCATAATAATTTACCATATCGACTCAGAGCCTTAATATATTTAAAAAATAGATTAAAAAGGTATTTCCAGCGTAACAAAATTCCAAAAACCAAATTAGTCTATAATAAACTAAACAGTTACATTAAAAAACGTCTCCATGACTGGAAAAACGAAAACTGGGCTACGGTTTTGAAATCTTGTCAGCCAGGGGACAATAGCATGTGGAAAATTCACAAAAATTTAACTAAGCAGTCCGAAAATAACGACGACTACGCATATCTGGACAGGGAAAAAGCTCAGCTATTAGTCAAGCATTTCCAGACAACTCACTCAATCACCTCTCTTCTTGGTTCAAATCACCACAACCGTAAAATTCTAAAATCCGTCCGCAATTATTTAAAATCACCTTTTATTGTTAATTTCTCTTCCATCTCTCCAAAAGAAATCGCAAATATCATTAAAGAACTGAAACCAAATAAAGCCCCAGGTGATGACAGCATCCCCTACTTAGTTATTAAAAATCAAAGCCGAAAAACGATTTATTTTTTAACTAAAGTATTTAATTGCACATTGAGATATAGCTACTTTCCTATCATCTGGAAAACTTCCAAAACCATAGTAATAAAAAAACCGAATAAAGACCATAGTAATGTTTCGAACTACAGACCTATAAGTCTACTAAATATAGTTTCTAAAATTCTGGAAAAACTAATTCTCAAAAGAATTAACAAGCATATCAGACTAAAGAACCTCCTAATAGATGAACAATTTGGTTTTAGGAATCACCACTGCACTATTGACCAATTAGCACGACTTACTGACTTCATCACAAAAGCCTTTAACGAACGCAAACATACCGGCATGCTCCTTCTAGACCTCGAAAAAGCATTTGATACCATTTGGCACCCCGGGCTCATATACAAATTAATCGCATACAACTTTCCACCATACCTGATTCACATCATTCACTCCTCTTTAACAAATAAACAGTTTTATATTCAAGTTGGCACATCTACTTCCGACACACTCCCCATTTCAGCGGGTCTTCCTCAAGGCTCTTGCCTATCTCCAATCCTATTCAATTTGTTCATTTCTGATCTACCAGCCATCCATTTGGGACGAGGTCATTGTACGCCTACGATACAGCATTGTATACCTGATCATACCGCATCGATACAATAGTGAATCGCCTTCAACTATATTGTAAAAAATTTCACAAACATTGCATAAAATGAATATTGAAAATTAATCCCACCAAATCTGAAGCAATTCTTTTCACTAAACGTCGCCCACAAATAAACCACCAAATCAAGATAAATTCAGCTCTCATCCGTACAGTACCTAGGCATAACATTAGACAAATCTCTTACATTCACAGACCATATCAATAGAAAAATCGATAAAGCCAAAAAATTAATATTTAAAATGTTCCCATACTTCAACAAAATTCCCATTTGAGCCCTCATAACAAATTATTAATATACAAATCAGTTATTCGCCCGTTAATTACGCCTCGCCAGTCTTGAGCTCAACCTGCTTGACTAACTACCAAAAACTTGAAAGAATTCAAAATCTATCAATGCGGATAATTAACAATTAACCCCGCTACATCTATGCTCCAGGACTTACAGCTTCCAACAATTAAACATTTTGTCCATAATCAAACAGCTTCTTACTTCAGTAAAACACCAGTCTCCAAAAATCCATTAATAAAGGAAATCGGTAACTATAATAAAGCATCTCTAAAACGCTACACTCATAAAAGAACTAACCATGTGTTACTAACTTAAGCTAGTTTATGTTAATTTCTAATTTTATATTATCAATTATGTTATCCGTTTTTATTTGTAGGTTTTTGTATAATTTTTCCTACAACCATATATAATCACAATTAATTTTACCACTAATTATAGATTAGATAATTAGATTATAGCTACCAAATGAACCAAACATTTGCTGATTGTAAGGATGTCTCATCCGAAATCATTTATAAATATTTTGTCAATATGTAAAAATACAAATAAAGTTCATTTTCTTCTAATATTAGGTGAGTGACGATTTACAATATTTAGTTACAATGATGAATGATCTTACCAGTTTCGTTAGATTTATTCTTTTTTAGAAGCAGAAGAACCACATTATACCATGCGTTTTGGACGTTTTCTCAAAAAAAGCTCTAACGATTTTGATTAAACTCACTATATGGACGTAATATTTAATGGGCTTTAATATTTATATATTAAATGTTTTTTGTTTTTTTAAATCATTTTTTAACTCCGGTTATATATGTCTTAAAAATGTATTTACTATATATTAAAAAATAAATAAATTGATATTTATAACTGTATTGTAGAACACAAGTAGTAAATAGGCTAAATTAAAATATACATGAACAAGACGTGTAGAAAAGCTACCTATCGGCAGCACTCTAAAAATATTCTAAACTAGAAGGTCTCGAGGCCATCTTCTATTCAGACGCATCGAAGGATTATCAGGTATTGTAAAGGAAGAAAGGATTGAAACTAATGGGTTAGAGTGGGAATGGAGTTATTCATCGAAGAAGAGGTGTCTGGTTCGGCCCAAATCAGTAACATATGAAACATTATAGTCATTATGGATGAGTTTGCTGTTGACAAAGTAGTGAGCGTTGAGGATTTTACGAAAGATTTTTGCCTTATAATAGTTATGGAAATGAGGAGTTTGTATGTCAGTGGGAGATTAGAACGTTTGCCTAATAGGTGTTGAAGTAGCCGAAAACGCCTAGCTGTTTCTTGTCGTTTCTGTCTTGTATGAGGATTCCAAGTAAGACGTTTGTCAAGATATTGAGTCCTAGATATTTGATCT
Source organism: Piezodorus guildinii (assembly GCA_023052935.1). Taxonomy (NCBI): domain Eukaryota; kingdom Metazoa; phylum Arthropoda; class Insecta; order Hemiptera; family Pentatomidae; genus Piezodorus; species Piezodorus guildinii. The sequence goes on from CM041292.1 coordinate 52,966,297, forward strand.
ATTTAACAGAGACTAGAGGGGAGTTGTTATAGGCAACTGTAGGGCTGGAAGTGATAGGTTTACGACGAAGGGTAAAGGTTATTTGATGGGATTCATGGGGGTTTATTATGATTCTCCAATTTCGATACCAGTGCATGAGGTATCTGATTTATACACACATGTTCTCTCAATGTGGGATTGAAGAGTTTGGGGAGCAGAATTTGGATCATTATTTACTGATAAGTGTCATCAGCATATGCAAAAAGGAAGGGGTGAGGATTGGTTGGGACATCAGTTGTATAAACTGCCTTGAGGAACACTAGCAGCCTGTCAAAATAGTGACGAATTGGAATTATTGTGAATTATTTTCAAGAATCTGTCGATGAGATAGGACTTGATAATGAGGAAGTATGTAGTAGGAACGAATATACGGAGTTGGTAAAGCAAACGGTGTTGACCGAAAAGCTGTGCTTTTTCCTCATCTCATCTTGTCCAGTTTTGGGATTCGGTAAGGAGTGGATGCTAACAGTTTTTGAATTTTAAGAGCTTTTTAGTGGTCGTCCGTAATCATTATTCAGTTGTTGTAAGATTTGCATATTGAATTTCTGATTTTAGTTTGTTAGTCATTTTAATATAAAAAGTTTGTAGGATGGTATCAAGATCGATGCCACCTCACTCTTGCTCTACCTTTTTTTTCTTATTGAGGTGGTAATGTGAGGTGGGAAGTTAGTCTGTTGTGAAAGAATAGTTTGTCTGTTAGTCGTATTATCCTTTATACTTGTCTGTATTGATGCTGTGAGTTTTTCTATGGCTCTGTCTATGTCATTTTTTGTCTTCAGTGGAATTTACAAGTCTAGTTCATTTTCCAAACCATAATGTAATATATCCCAGTTTATCTATCCTGTAGTCAGTGAAGGGTGGGAGGGTCTAGGAACGATGTTTGAATGTATCAAAAGTAGAACTGGACTATGATCTGATGAAACGTCATCCAAAGATTGATTTATTGCTTGGTAGAAGGGAATCTGGGAGAAGACAACGATATCCAGGATATCCAGACGTTTTTTGAGAGATATTAACCGATAGGTGGGATTTGTGGGTGAAAAAATAGAATAGGTGTTCTAGCTTGAGACATGAGAAAGGATATTTCCACTGGAATCGATTGATCGGCAATCCCACCGTTAATGTTTAGCGTTTTTATCACCTCCAGCAATAAAGCACAGTCCGAATGATTGAAACAAGGATTCAAGAAGGTTGTATGAAAGGGATTTATTACTAGGAGTACAATATACAGCTGAGTTAGATGGTAAGGGCGATAAGTGATGAGGTGAAATTAATAGTCTCAGTTGGAGTTGAAGGAATGAATGAATGGTATAAGTATTTATGAATTGGGATACACGATCCGGCTTGGAAAGTGTTGTTTGGGTGGTCTGATCAATAAAGAATGTAGTCCCGTTTGTAAAAATGTGATTGTTGAGTGAAATAACTTTCAGTTTGTAGTGCAATGTTATTGTCGTATAGAAATATGTTGAGTTCGTCAAGGTGTTTATGTAGGCCATTCGCATTCCATAAAACGACAGTTAGGGGCTTTAAACTCGTCGTTGGATAGGAAAAGGCATTTCATACAGGTGTATGGTGAGGATAGAAATCAGTGTTCGGATGGTTGCTTGTAATTCTAAAAGGAAGGATGGCAAAAAGGAGGTGATGTCGTTTGGATTTTGGTTATGAAGAGGCTAAGGATCAGGAAGGTAAGTTGGGTAGCTGACATAGTTATGATGGCTAACTGATGGCTGGATCCGCTGTGGTAAGAGATGATTTGATTTGTTTTTTAAAGGTTGAGTTGGATTTGACTGAATAGCTTGATAGATGGGACTTAGCTGTGGATGATGGCGGTAATTCTACTCGTAATGGTTTATGATGTAGGAATTTGCTGAGAAAAAGACTGAGAATAGTTGGTCTGAAGTTGGGATTGGGAGGTCTGTGACGTGGTGTGGGAGGTCTAGGGCTTAGATTGGAAGAACCGAGGTCGAGATTGTTGTCTTCTTGTAGCTTCGGAGGTAGGTTTGACGTCTTGCGGAGGATGATGATGGGCTGTTGAAGTAGTTGAAGGTTCTGGCTTGAGTTGATATTTTATTTAATGAGAAAAGCAGCAGAAGGCTCAATCTCAGGAGGCTAGATGTGATTCCCCTCTTGCCCTTAAATTGTTGCATTCAGAGTCCTATTTACAGTTTAAAATTATAATTATATACATAACTAAAGTGAAAATATTGTAAAGTTCATATATACTTATAATCAATTCTTCAATTTTATTCATTGTTTATAGCAGTAAATATTTTTTCATAATATCTATTAAAAATTATCTAAAACTTCGCAGTTAAAGATTGATGGATATAGGAACTTACCTTATAAGGTTTTTCTTATGAAACATATTGTAAAAAAATATCAAAAATGAAATTAAAAAACAATAAAAATAGTTTTTGAAAAATTTATTTGTGAATTGTAAATGAAGGTATAATTTATTTAGTGGTTATGTGTCATGGGTGTACTCAATAAATACAACATTCAGTTGATCGAGATTTCTAGGAGTCTGCTAGGTATTTATTGCAGGATAGGATAGCTGGCCTTAGAAGAAATACCGCAGGCGTTTTTCTTGGCCCTTGTCAGCCTCATGTATCCCTTCTCTCCCCAAGCTGGACCCCAGGAGTTCTTGACGATCCAGTAGTCTTCTCCATTTTCAGAGCCGTAACCGACGAGGAGGATTCCGTGGTCCAGTCGTCTAGGGACACAGGTATCGCCGTTGAAGACACCTATGGGATCACAAGTTGAGATGTAGTAAATGTAATATAATGTATAAGCGAAACAATAGTGGCATAAAACCAGTTACTGTAGATCAGTACTAACCTCCTCCATAGCTCATGAAGTGTGTGTTGCCAGCGCTGACTGCGATTGAGATTGGTCCGACAGTGGCGACTGCTGCCCTCAGAGCTTCGTCATCCTTGGACTTGATGTCAGTGAAAGCTTTGACCTGGGTTCCTGGCACGACCTTGCTTTTGCTGTACCTGCACCTGCGGTCCTATAGAAAAATAGTGGTTTAAGTTATGCCTGAAAGTTCTAATCCCGAATTGAAGGATTTGTGTAGTATTTGTGCTATTACAGATTTTCTTGGAAATTATCTTACTTTTGCTTCATATGGGTAAGAATCTTCGTTTTGTAACCCTTCAACATGCTTGAGGTATTCAAAGGAGTAGTCCATCAATCCACCACTACAACCGTCATTATTATAATCAGTAGAACAATCTATGAGCTGCTGTTCGCTGAGAGAGACCAGTTTTCCAGTCTTTCTGAAAAGCTGACCTTCAATAGAGCCAGTCTAAAAATAATATAAATAAGTTAAATATGCTGCCTATTTATTCTTGCTAACGAGAAATCCCATTACTAAACTCACACTGCTGAAAGCCCAACAACTTCCACAGCCGTCTTGGTTCTTTACTGGAGTGACTGCACCTGACTTTCTCCAGTCAGCTGATTCAGGGATTTCCACGTTTGCTGGAGAAAGGAATTGGAGAGTAGGTACTTTTCTCATGTCTCTTGTTGCGTTAAAACCTAGATGAGTCACTTCTTCTGGGAGCTGTAAATTGAACATTTAACTTAGCTTAGCACTCAATGTTAAAACGGACATTTGTGTTAAAACTTATTTAAAATATTTTGTTTTAGTTACCATATCCGCATATTGGTTTATTTTCAAAAAGTAAGTTGATTCACCGGCTTCGTATTTAGCGTTTTGTTCTTCGATCGTTTTCAGAGTCTCCGAAAAAATGCCCATCCTAAGTCTCTCTTCCTCAATGCTGTGGTAAGATTTACCATGTTGTCTCTATAAGGATAAATGTTTTTCGTTTATTTTTTGAAATTTTTATAATAGTTAATTAAGAATATAGATGGTATTGCTTGATGCTAACCTTGAAAGACGTCCATTCATCTTTGATGGAAGGTGTCGCGGCCGCAAACGCCACCATAGTTATAAGTAATATTACTTTCATCCTGTAATAACTGTATTTATAAGATATCTAATAATAATAATAGGCTTAGCGAACCCGAAGGTTCGATGCCGACACCACCAAATTCCGCCTACACAGACTCGTCCAGTGTTCACCGTTTATGCCCAAGCCCCTGAGATCAGCCTTAACGCAATCCTCCCATCGACGCTTTGGCCTGCCTTTCGGACGCCTACCAGTCGGTTCAGCGAATACCAACTTTCTCGGAATCCGCTCTTCGTCGAGCCCAACAATTTTACTCGCCCATTTGAGTCTCCGAGATGCTATCAAATCAATTATATTCACAGAATACAAGTCCCGCAATTCCGCGTTGTGCAACCTTCTGAACTTCCCAGTGGTCTCATCTCTCTTCGGACCAAATATTTTACGTAGTACCTTATTTTCAAACACCTTAAGCCGTTGTTCATCCTTCAAAGTAAGCGGCTACGTTTCACATCCATAAAGAACCGTTAAAAGAATAATAGTTTTATAAATTCTAACCTTTATGTTCTTTGATAGAAGCCGCGAACTAAGTAACTTAGCAACTTAATAATAACACGCATTTCCGACCTTTAACCCGGGACTTTATTTCTTCCTGGATTTCATTTTTTCTTGTTATCATTGAACCTAAATACTTGAATTTCTCAACGTGTTCAAAAGTATGCCCTGATACATCAATATCACCAAAAAATGACAAAGCTTTAAAAAATAAATAATTAAATCACAATATCGTTATAATACTGATGCTTAGTGGATATTTCCATATTATCAGTCCCCTGTTTGAATATAATTTTTTTTTAAGTCGTGATTGCTATATCATTCAAAAATGAAATTTCTATTGAACTTAAATATAAGAAACGTAATGTTTATAATAATGATATTCACCTGATGTTGCTTAGAGAAGGCAGAAACACTAGTAACTTAGATCCGTCGACTGATTCGTTTTATACCTCTTGGAGAGCACTTCAGTTTGGAAGGACCTGACAATCAATGATATGTCGTCATCGTTAAAAAATAAGTTGAATATCAGTTCTGATATCTGTTGACGAAATAATCTTTGAAGTAATCAAGATAATTTTACAAGTGATAAAATAATCTCTTAACTTCCTCCGTGCAATGTTTTACGAATGACGCTTCCGTATAAAATATTTGGTTGTTGGAATCATTATTGCTATTGGAACCGAAGGATTTAGTAATAGAGGATTTATAATAATATAAAGTTTTCTCCCTTATCTAGCTAGTTTTTAAATTTTGTAATTTATGTCTCATAGACCAAAGAATAGAATAAGGCCTAAGTAAGATTATGAAATAGGTTCATTATGTTTTGAAGTTTGATATTTAAAATATAAAATAATTAGTTGTGAATAAACGAATAGTATGCGTGTTCTGCCTTTCCTGGTTTATTTAGTAATTTTATTATTATTATTAATATTTCATGATGATCAGCGTTTTTACTAAATAACTTTTTGGGGTTTATCAATCCACTTAAATTGTTTTTGTATATATTTTTTTAAAATTAATCAACTTGAGGATGCTTCCTCGGTATTTTCATTTGATATATTGTACTGAATATAAAATTGAATAGCTCAGTATATTAACTTACTTTGCTTTTTCGTACTCCTCAATGTTAAACAAAAAATATCAGTGACTTCATTAAGAGGACCTATGGAAACCTAACTAAATAAAACAAATAGGGGAATCCCTAGCGGATTTCAACAACTTCACAATCTCACAACTAAAATTACATAAACTTAAAACTAAAAAAAAAATTTTAAAGAAATTTTACAAGATAGCGTTCCAACTTCATAAATACGTTGCATCCATACAATTACATAAGTTTTTATTCCTTTATTATTTATTCATATGAATCCCTATGCAAGACTGAAACGACACGGAACCGACGTCTTCGACTACTTTTGCACTTACTGTACAAACGCTCCAACCTTCCACTTAATTACAAAAGACTTATTTATATGACCTTCATAAGACCGATATAGACGTACGTAGTAGAGCTATGGGGCTCTACTAAACCATCGAATTCTGCTCGTATCTAATACTTAAATTCCAAAATCCTTCGTTTCCTTAACGCTCCTGGCTTTGTCACGAATAAACTCATCCATAAAGACCTTAATGTTCCATATGTTACTGAATTAGCCCGAACCAGGTATCAATCATTCCATGAAAAACTTTTCCCTTCTAATCCACTAGTTTCTATCCTATCATACTCTTCGATATCTGACAATCCTCCGAGGTGTTTGAAAAGAAAATGGGCTTGAGACCTCATAGTTTAGAATATTTTTAGAGTGCTGTCAATGGGTAGCGTCTCTAGATGTATTTCATGTCAGTTTACTATGTCCATCACATTTGCTTGATGAAAATGTGATGGACATAGTAATGTCATAGTAACAGTTGTAAATATCAATAAATATGTTTAATAAAATAAGTATTCATTAATGTTACAATAAGTCTCCGTGTGGTCATTAGTAATAATGATGTGAGTTTTAAAACAATTTTTAAAAAATAAATAATATTTGCTGCTTCAAATATCTGTACTAAACCCTGTGTACTCGAAGTCTTTAAATAAATAATGTTCATTAAAATATAAAGTAAGCAGTAAAGTATGAAATAAATAAGATGTTATAATATCATAACGTTGTAATAAATTAATCCCATTATAAAATACTAGGTCCACCTGCAAGTTTGATACTTTGACCTTGGGCATAGAATGCTGTTGTGCTAGCCACTATGCAACAGGTGACTGCTATGAGGTTATGTATTTGAATGTTAACCTGTGATAATTGAATTAAAGAAAAATCTTCATTTTCAATTAAATAAAATCTCTTTAAAATAAATAAAATATCTTTATTAAGAAATAAAGGGAGAATATTTGAGACAGAAATCCTGTTGTATTCTCAATTTTCGATTCAAAGAAGGAAAAGGAATAATATAAAATTAGGTGTAAGCGATAAGAAGAAAAATTATGTAATCGCCTAATCAACAAATTTCTGAATATTTAATAATAACAGTTGAGCAGCAGCGTTATAAGGAAAAAAACTGATAAAAAAATCAGCGGTATAGATATGTCAAACAAACAAATAAAACATCAATTTTAATATTTTATATGGGAGAAGTAAGTTGATGGTGCATTCAAATGAACACGAAATTAAGTATAAACGTAATTTAATGATGCCAGTGTGTTTATTGATTAATTTTCTGTTCGTTTGACTGCACCCTCAACTAACTTCTCCCATATATATACAGTCAACCATTCTCACTTATAGAACCGTTAATCTTCTATAGAACAGAAAATAATTCGAATTATAATACAGAATTCAAGAATATAAGAAAACAACACAGGAAAAAAGCTATTAGACAAAAAAAATATATATTACAAAAAAAATAAATATTGCTATGTGCACCACCAACCCACACAGCTACATTCAGATTACGATGGCATAATTCAGTATGATATATCTCTACAGGATGATGATGTTTTACAATTAAATGACTTTTAATGATTTACAACTGTACATATAATATAAACAACAAGTAAAAGGGCTAAAATTACAAATATAGTCATGAAATAGTTTTGTGAAGAAGCTAGCTCAGTAGTTATGTAGCCCTTCAAAGTTTTTTCAAAGATCTCGAGGCCACCGTATTTTCAGGCGCCTCGGAGGATTGACGGGAATGGATGTAGTTGAGAGGCTACGAACAAGCGGGTTTGAATGGGCAGGTTGTTGGGATTTAAAGGAGGTGTATCTATCGAGGGCTAAGCCTGCAACCATCGAAATATTTAGGTCTCTTTGGATGAGTATATTTGTTACAAAGTAAGGAGCGTTGAGGATTTCACATATGAATTTGGATTGCAAGGATTGGATACGGGAGGAGTTTGATAGTTTAGTGGACCCCCCCATAACGCAATGCCATAGTTCCAAATAGGTCGGATAATGGTTATGTAAATGAGTTTTTTGTAGTAAATAGGGAGTTTTGATCGTTTGTCGAGTAAGTGTTGTAGTAAGCGATATCTGCGGGCAGTTTATTGTCGTTTCAGTCTAGTGTGAGGATTCCAAGTAAGGCGCTTGTATAAATGAAGTCCAAGTTAACGGAACTGTTCAACAGGGATTAGTGGAATGTTACTAAAGGATACAATAGGACATGTAGTTATAGGTTTGCGACGAAGGGTAAAAGTAATTTGATGGGATTTATGAGGATTGATTTTAATTCTCCATTTATGACACCATTCTTAAATGGATTATGTGTGAGACTGAAGGGTTGTGATGCAACTGTTGGGTCATTACGGATAACACACATTTGTCACCGGCGTAAGTAGTAAGAACAGTGCTAGGGCAATTAAATGAAACATTGACAACAACAAAAACATGCATTCTAAACATGATCCACATTTACAAACGAACTCTTCTTTCCAAAGAAATTCCAGGGCAAATAGCGAAATTAAAAAAAAAATCCGTTCTATCGGTAGTCCCTGTGACTGCCTGAACTTTATTTATTTTTTCCATTTTTTTTTTTTTTTTTTGGCCTTAGATACACTTTGTATCCCCAAGTCCCACCTGAGGCACAATTAGCCACTATAAAGCCAAACAAGTCTGAAACATTAGTAAATCCTGAGATATTGGGTAGTTACAAAGTTGATAAAACATCCTAAACCTTCATTCAAGGTGTTTGTGATCATAGGATACAGTGAGCTCAACAGTCCTGTTTCTGATTTCGTTAAATAATAAAACTCTTCCTCCGATTCCCATAAATAACTCTATAGCTTTACTTAGGAACAGAAAAACTACATCTAATCAAATAATGTTAATTAATTAGCTGATGAAATAACAATTAGCAACTGAATATCTAACCTCTAATTGATTGATTATCATTTAATTATATAAATTAATCTATAGCTAAAACTATAGCATCTTAGAAACTTATAAATCTGTGAAGTGAAATTAACAAACATTAATTTAAAGTATTTTGAAATTTAAATTCTCTCATGGGTCAGCTGAAGGAGTCCGAATTAGGTCCCGTTTGGCAAAAAGTGTCCGAATTAGGGACTATTCTATGTTTTACAGAGTCTTAGTTGAGTCCCAGGATCAGGAAGCAAAAAGACTACTTGAACGGTTCGGAATCATATGAAAATGGTTAAAAACTTTTTTTAAATATAATATAAGTTTTAAAAATGGGTTACATTTTTTTAAGATTGATTTTTGTTAATAATATATTGCATTTTTTTTGCATATCTAAGATGACAGGGCGTACTAAATCAAAGCATGATGTAATGCATCTTACTTACATACTGATCTTGATTTTTGTGATTTTTTTAACAGTTATTCTCTATCTTGAATATAAAACCATAACTAAAAAAAAAATTATCTAAATAATGAAGATAGTTGTTTTAAAAAATTCTTTTGTTTCGAAAATTTTTTTTTCTAATCAGTGTTTAGCTCAGCTTATAATGCTATAAAAACTGTATTTATTATTTATAAATACACGTATATTTACATACATATCCACCGTAAAAATATTGATAAGTTAATGTATGTTATAAATTAAAAAAATAATCTCTGATTTTATTCATTGTTTCAAAACGTTGATAATTTATCTTATATCCTAATGACCTAAATATTTTGTTTTAAGGTAACTGGATTCGGGTACTGTAACTTATGAGTTTTCTAATAAAACATATTATAAATATCATAAAATTAAATAAATAAGTACCTATAATAATAGGGAAATAAGAAACAATAACAAATTTTTTTAAAAATTTATTTGTGAGTTTAAATGAAGATGTAATTTATTTAGGGAAGTTACGTGACATGGGTGTACTCAACTTCAATGTATTAAGTTGATCGAGATCTTTAAGACCCTGCAAAGTATTTATTGCAGGACAGGATAGCTAGCAAGAGAAGAAATACCACAGGCATTTTTCTTGGCCCTGGTCAGCCTCATGTATCCCTTCTCTCCCCAAGCTGGACCCCAGGAGTTCTTGACGATCCAGTAGTCTTCTCCATCTTCAGAGCCGTAGCCGACTAGGAGGACTCCATGGTCCACCATAAAGGAAATGCAAGTGTCGCCATTGAAAACACCTGGGAACACAGATTTAGTTGTAAATACAATAGAATGTATAAAAAGTATAAAACTGAAAGAAAACGCAGGCATTATAGTGCGTACTAACCTCCTCCATAGCTCATGAAGTGGCTGTTGCGAGCGCTGACTGCGACCGAGATTGGTCCGACAGTGGCGACTGCTGCCTTCAGAGCTTCGTCATCCATAGACTTGATGTCAGTGTAAGCTTTGATTTGGGTTCCAGGTACCACCTTGCTTTTGCTGTACCTGCATTCACCAGTCTAAAAGATATTATGGACGAACTTTAATCTTTATGCGAAAAATATGTATGCAAATTATAATACGGAGTTTATTAGTAGTAGTAATGATACTATTAGGGATTTTGTTAGAAGGTATCTTACTTTTGCTTCATATGGGTACGTATCTTCGTTTTGTAACCCTTCGACATGCTTGAGGTATTCAAAGGAGTTGTCCATGTATCCACCATAACAACCGTTATTATGGTAACGGGTTGAACAATCTATGAGCTGTTGTTCGCTGAGGGACACCAGTTTTCCATTATTTCTGAAAAGCTGACCTTCAATAGCGCCAGTCTAAAAAATAATAATAAGTTGGTTAAATATGCTGCCTATTTATTCTTTCTAACGAGAAATCCCATTACTAAACTAAACTCACACTGCTGAAAGCCCAACAACTTGCACACTTGGCTTGGTTCTTTACTGGAGTGACTGCACCTGACTTTCTCCAGTCAGCTGATTCAGGGATTTCCACATTTGCTGGAGAAAGGAATTGGAAGCTAGGCACTTTTCTCATATTTCTTGTTTTGTTGAATCCTAGATGAGTCACTTCTTCTGGGAGCTGTGAGTTGAACATTTACATGGATTAACACTCAATCGTAAAACGGAATGTCGTGTTAAAACTTAACCAAAATATTTTTTCTTAATTACCATATCCGCATATTGGTTCAACTTCAAAAAGTAAGTTGATTCACCGGCTTCGTATTTAGCGTTTTGTTCTTCAATCGTTTTCAGAGTCTCCGAAAAAATGCCCATCCTAAGTCTCTCTTCCTCAATGCTGTGGTAAGATTTACCATGTTGTCTCTATAAGGATAATTTTTTCGTTTATTTTTTGAAATTATTAAAAAATTTAATTAATAATATGGGTGGGATTGCTTGAAGCTAACCTTGAAAGACGTCCATTGTTCTTTGATGGAAGGCGTCGCGGCCGCAAACGCCACCATAGCTATTAGTAATATTACTTTCATTCTGAAATAAATGGATTTATTATATGAGAAATCTTTTAAAATTTTACAATGCAATCATAAGGGATTATTGGTGAATATAATTACTAGAATGATCTATTATGATTTTATGCATTACATCTTAATATTGGTGAATGTAACGACGCTTAGTGCTGTCTCCTTCATGCCAAAAAATGCTATTTTCATGCAAGATTATTTCTTCGCTAATTGAATGGTACTTTATAGGTGCAAATTAAAAATGATAAAGGTTTAAAAATAGTAAATATTTAAATCATAATCTTGTAATAATATAGACGTTTAGTCATTTTCTCATATTATCAGTTTTTAATTTGAATATATTATACGAATAATTTAATTATTGTTTTGAAAGTCACGATTGCTATTCATATAAATAGAAAACGTAATTTCTTTTGAACTTAAATATAAGAAACATAATGTTTATACTAAATAATGAGTTATTAGATAGATAGCATCAGATCCTAATATTGGTGAATGTGAAGATGCATGGCGCGCAGTCTCCTTCCTGCCAAACAATGCTATTTTTACTTTCACTTACTATATATAGTAAGGAAAGTATTGCGATCGTGAAAATTTTCGAATTCCAGTTTTCAACGGAAATACACGTTTTAGGGTCCCCTGAGTCCAAATAACCAAGTCCCGCAAAAAGGTCTGTGTGTGTGTGTTGTGTGTGTGTGTGTGTCTGTGTGTGTGTGTGTGTCTGTGGTAACTCCCGGGCGGAAACGGTAAGTCCTATGAAACTGAAATTTCATATTTAAGACAACTATACGCCCGAGACGTGACAAAACTTTTTTCATCAAAATGAGCTTACCAGAAGAGGCACTTTATACCATGCATTTTGCACCTTTTTTCGATTTTCTCGAAAACGGTTCCGACGATTTTGATTAAACTCGCTATATCGATGTAAAATTTAATGGGCTTTAATATCATGTAGGTTTTATTTAGATAAAAATGGTCTGACAGGGCTTAAATGCCGATATTTTAAATTTCTTCCCCTAAAGTACCTTTAATTTTGTAGATTCAATAATAATAACTATATTATCTTGTTAACGCTGATGAAAAACCGGTAAATATATAAATTGAATAAATTCGATACCCAACTAAAGGAGAAAACAGAAAAAATATTTTTTTAATGCAATTTTTCGTTTTTGAATATAAGAGCAGTAATATACATGTATGACATAACGTTGGAAAGCTAAAGATTTTAGAAAAATTATCATCTCATACACAAGCTTTTAAAAGTTAATAGAGAGTGATGAAAAGAATATAAAGCTTACTGGTTATTTAAGATAATAATATAATTGATTTTTTAATAAAACACATGTTTCTATAGAAATTTAATTTGATTAATTCCTTAATAATTTCGCGTATGTTTTAACTGTATTTGAAAATTCTTTCATTGATTTTAAAAATGGAGGTAAGTGAAAGTCGTGTGTTGCCCGCACCAGATTTTTTTTATGCAAGATTACTTATTCGCTTATTGAATTCTATCAGTTCACGATTTGAATGTATTATATTACTATTTTATTTTTATTTTTGGAAGTCCCGATTGCTATTCATATCAATAGAAAACGGAATTTCTTTTGAACTTAAATATAAGAAACATAATGTTTATAATAATGCCGTTACCTGATGTTGCTTAGAGAACACTTGTAACTTTCAGCCGTTGACTGGTGCTTCTTATACCTCTTGGAGGGCACTTCAGTTCGGAAGTACCTGCCCCTCAATGTTTTGTCGTCATCGTTAATAAAGAAGTATCAAAATAAGTTCGATATCAGTTCTCATATCTGTTGAAAAAATAACTTTTGAATTAATCAAGGTAATTTTGCAAGTCATAAAATAATATATTCACTTCTGTATAAGATATGTAGTTCGTTGAATCATTATTGTCATTGGAACCGGAGTATTCGTCCGTTTAAATCATATCATATAAAGTTTTTTTCTTCATTTATGTTATTTATTTTTTTATTTATGGCCCATAGTCCAAAGAATACAATGAGGCCTAATCAAAATTACGAAAAAGTTTAATTATATTCTGAAGTTTATTTTTCGGTCCTAACATTTTGCTATGTTTTTGACGGACTGCTTTACTAAGGCAGCGGTAGCTTCGAAAACTAGCTTATTTGATATATTTTATGTATGTATAGACTATTATTTAATGAAACCAAAGGTTTTTTGTTTACCAATCCCAGTAAGATCAAATTAGAAAAAGGCATGCAGGGTAAGATCAAATTAGGCAAGTTTCAATAGATACATTACTATTTAACTTAACTTAACCATATACAATATATTTGCACTATGCCTGAGAATACTGAGGGACATTACAGAGTTAAACTTTCCGTACAATATTACAAAAAAGAGATAACTATAAGACACTAGTCGGATGGCGAAGATGGAATCTTAGTCGCCCCTTTCAGGCTCCATCCTCCAGCTGCTCTCTCTGACCCGCAGGCGGACCTCGCTTCTTCTTGAGGATGGACCTCGGCTGTTCTCTTACTGGTCTTCAACTCTCGTGGCTCGAATAAGACTCACCTCTTCTTGAGGATAGAACTTGACTGCCTCTTCGAATCTTCTTTCTTATCTTCATCACCTCCGGTGGACCTAGTAGCTGTGGTCTAGAATGTTCTTGGGGTATCACGGCTGCCCATGGGAAATATCATGGGGGAGTAGGTACAAGCCTTTTAAGTTTTGCCGACAATAAACATTTACTTCATTAATTTCAAACTTATTTAATAATGAACTCCCCTCAGTATCCTCAATACATTACAATATATATATATATATATATATATATATATATATATATATATATATATATATATATATACATCCATTTTTTTTTTTCTAAAATCTTAAACTCTTAATGACCGGGTGTGGCCCCCGAGATTACTCTTTAAGCTCAAAACTTATTTACCCCTATCATTTGAGTAGTCCTCCGATCCTATCTATCAAACTGCTCCTTCCAGGTTCACTATGGTGCATAGTTTTCAGGTTATTATCCAGCCAAATGCAGTGTTCCTCAAGGCAGCGTTCTGATCCTATCCTGTACATTTCATTCACAGCTGATATTCCTGTTTACTTCACTGCAACGTTCGCTCATGAGACATCCGTCCTATCCTCTCACTCAGATCCTGAACCTGCATCCTTAAAACTCCCTAGGAACCTTTCTCTAATAGACATAATATCTCTAATAGTAAGAAATGACGAATCAAAGTTAACCAATCCAAATGTAAACATGTTATCTTCAGCTTCGAAGACAATACTGCCCTCCAGTTCTTTTTAAATCTACTCCGCTCCCTTTTTCTGACTTAGTCCGGAATCTTGGCTTCCTTCAAGACAAAAGACTAACTTGGAACCCCCATACTAGACTTAAATGACAAGAACTTGATCGACGATTTGGTCAATTATACGGACTATTAAACAGAAACTCTAAACTATCTATTGAAAACAAATTTCTAATATAATAATAATAATAATAATAAATTCTTTATTTATTCTGGGACAAGTCCCTTTTGAATAATTTTACAAAACATACAAAAAGAACTTTAGTGTCTTAGAGTACAAACATGAAACAAACAAATAATAATAGAAATAAAAATAAAACAAAAAGTGAACAATAGTGATAAATTAAAAGGTAGCTTCTAATAATAATGATTAATAACAAAACTAGACAAAAGATACAACAGAAAGATAAGTGCATATACATACAATTTTAATTAATAGTGCTTTACTGTATTGATGTAAAATTAATGAAATAATAAAGTTTAATATACAAGTGCACCACAATATACTGAACAGTACTGAAACCTATATAGACCTACAAACCATCAGATCCTTATCCATCACCCTAATCCTTTGGCTTAATCCCTACCCAGCTCCTCACACTCCTACCATCCTGCTAGAAGGTTGAAACGGCAGTTGCCCCAGGACCTCCTGTATACATTTATATTGGTTTCTAGATTCTCCGCTCAATGCACTGTATGTTTGAGGATTGTTTGACTTCTAGAATTTGTATATTTTATTAATTCTTTATTGTCAGCATAAACAAACAGCCCTTTGTTCGGGACATAGTAATTTGGACTCGGGGAACCCTTAAAAGTGTGTTACCGTTAAAAACTGGAATTCGAACATGTGAGAGAAATCTGGTGCGCTCAACAAACGACTTCCGTTTACCTTCGTTGTTATAATCAATTTAAAATGTTTTAAATAAATAATAAAAAATTAATTATCTAGATAATTAGAAAAAATTGTTTTATTAAATAAGCTAATGGTTTTTTAATTTCAATAATGAACCATCGTAATCGACAAAACCAATGAAACTAATCTCTCCCTCTCCCTTAAAATGTGAAGGCTTACTTTTTAAGATAGGTTTAACCCGAATAAAGAAATTTAAAAAAAAAAAAAAAAAAAAAAAAAAAAACGTTGGTCCGCCCACGGCCGTCCGTGGCATTTCTCTGTGACTACTGAACTTATGTTTTTTTGGAATTCGCCACAAAAATAATAGTGCTAATTCTTAAAATAGCGGCCGATTAAAAGCTTTTTAATTCAATAACTCAGTTATTTTCGAAGATAAGGTAATTGTATTACTGTTTTCAGCCAAAAACCGTAAATGATTATAAAAAAAGAGGAATAAGAAAAAAAATTGAGATTTTACCTATAAATACGCTAGTAACTCAGTTATTTATGAAGATGGAGAAACATATGTAGAGAGTTTCAGAATCAGTAAAGCACGATGAACAGAAAAAAAAAAATATGTTCAATTCACAAAATATAATAGATATAATTCAACCTAAACTCGGTTCTTATTGAAGACAAAGAAAAATCGAAAATATCTTATAGATCAAGACACCGCTATGAAAAAAGAGAAAATAAATAATATCTTATGGTCAAGCCACAACTTATAAGAAACGTGATTTCCTGATAACTTAGTTATTATTGATTATCGAGAAAAAATGTGAAAAATAGGATTCAACAAATTTTATTTGAATGAAAATCGAAAGGAAATAGTTACGAAATCTAACATAAATACTTTTGGTTTATTTAATTTTTTTCAATAATGAACCTTATAATCAACCAAAAAAATAACAAAAACTCCCCCCTCTTAAAATATGAGGGCTTACGTTTCAAGATACGTAGGACACGAAAAACCAATAAAAAAAAAATCCTTTTCCTTAATTAATAAATAAATACTAAAAATGAAAAAAAGAATCATTGAAGATGTTCCGAACTAGATATATAGCGTTTTGAATTCATCAATGGTTATATACCATTTTCCTTTGGATTATTTATTGGTTTTCATATTAATTAATTGTCTATTAATAGCTATAGAAACAGTTATCCCATAATTTAGTTATTTGGAAATCATAAACCAATGTGTAATAATTTGCAGCATTGTATATTATTGTCAACGACTAGTTAGCTTTATGTGCACTTTATCAATCTCCGTTAAGTTATAAAACTTTGTGCATAAGATAATATTTTTTCTAAAATCTTTAGCTTTCCAACGGTATATTATATATCTACTTGTTGTTTTTAAGTTGTGTGAAGTAAAAATAAGTAATATTTGCTGCTGCTAACTTCTGCACTAAACCACGTGTACTCGAAATTGTTTATAAATAATGTTCATTAAAATCTGTAGTACCTAGTGAAGTTACAATAAAATTCATGCCTGAAGTCTAAACTGCTTTGTTAATTTTTACCATTTCTTTTTTTAAGCTTAAATTATTATTACCTAAATAAAAAACTTAGTTTTAACTAAAATTAACCGTTCAATACAGGATGGTATTTCAATTTAATAACCAAAATAAACTGAATATGATTCCTTAAACGTTTTACTTCCACATACCATTATTTTAACTTTAAATTTATTTAATAGATTTTCAATCGATTTTAAAACAGAGGAAAGTAAAAGTCATGAGATATCATAAATATCATAAAATTAAATTAACAAGGACCTATAATAATGGGGAAATAAGTAACAATTAAAATAGTTTTTGAAAAATGTATTTGTGAATTATAAATGATGGTTCATTTAGTGTTAGTCTAAATCATTTATTTATCGAAGTTGCGTGACATGGGTGTACTCAGTTGATTCATTAGATCAAGGTGTTTAAGACTCAGCAAATTATTTATTGCAGGATAGGATAGCTAGCAAGAGAAGAAATACCGCAGGCGTTTCTCTTGGCCCTGGTCAGCCTCATGTATCCCTTCTCTCCCCAATCTAGACCCCAGGAGTTCTTGACGATCCAGTAGTCTTCTCCATCTTCAGAGCCGTAACCGACCAGGAGGATTCCATGGTCCACTAGACTAGGGATGCAGGTATCGCCGTTGAATATACCTGAGAACACAGATCCAGTTGTAAATATAATGCAATGTATAAAAAGTACTATTGTAAAATAAAAGGCAAAGTACTGACCTCCACCGTAGTGCATGAAGTGGGTGTTGCCAGCGCTGACTGCGACCGAGATTGGCCCGACAGTGGCGACTGCTGCCTTCAGGGCTTCGTCATCCATAGACTTGATGTCAGTGTAAGCTTTGATTTGGGTTCCTGGTACCACCTTGCTTTTGCTGTACCTACATTCACTGTTCTAAAAAAAAAAAAGTTAATTTTAAGGACGAACTTTAATCTATATGCGAAGAATATGTATGCAAATTATAATTCAGAGTTTATTAGTAGTAGTATTGATACTATTAAGGATTTTGTTAGAAGGTATCTTACTTTTGCTTCATATGGGTACGTATCTTCGTTTTGTAACCCTTCGACATGCTTGAGGTAATCAAAGGCGTTGTCCATTAATCCACCATTACAACCATTATTATTGTAACGGGTCGAACAATCTATGAGCTGCTGTTCGCTGAGAGAGACCAGTTTTCCATTATTTCTGAAAAGCTGACCTTCAATAGAGCCAGTCTAAAATTAATATGAATAAGTTAAATACATTGCCTATTTATTCTTGCTAACGAGAAATCCCATTACTAAACTCACACTGCTAAAAGCCCAACAACTCGAGCACCTGCCTTGGTCCTTTACTGGAGTGACTGCACCTGACGTTCTCCAGTCAGCTGATTCAGGGATTTCCACGTTTGCTGGAGAAATGAATTGGAGGCTAGGTACTTTTCTCATATTCCTTGTTGTGTTAAATCCTAGATGAGTCACTTCTTCTGGGAGCTGTAAGTTAAACATTTACTTGGATTAACACTCAATTGTAAAACGGAATATCGTGTTAAAACTTATTTAAAATATTTTGTTTTAGTTACCATATCCGCATATTGGTTTATTTTCAAAAAGTAAGTTGATTCACCGGCTTCGTATTTAGCGTTTTGTTCTTCAATCGTTTTCAAAGTCTCCGAAAAAATACCCATCCTAAGTCTTTCTTCTTCAATGCTGTGGTAAGATTTGCCATGTTGTCTCTATAAGGATAAAATATTTTGTTTAAATTTTTAAATTATTAACATAGTTAATTAATTATATGAATGGGATAGCTTGATGCTAACCTTGAAAGAGGTCCATTGTTCTTTGATGGAAGGCGTCGCGGCAGCAAACGCAACCATAGTTATAAGTAATATTACTTTCATCCTGTAATAAATGTATTTATTATATGAGAAATCTTACACAAGTTTACAATAGAATTTTATCATGACAGATTATTGGTAAATATAAGTATAATATTGGTCCAATATGATTTTATGCATTGGATCGAAATATTGGTGAAAGTGAACACGCATAGTGCTGTCTCCTTCATGCCAAACAATCCTATTTTAAATTAAATTATTTTTTAGGAAGTCACGATTGCCATTCATAATAGCAGTTACTCAGCCAAATGCATCTCAAGAAAATGACGTAGTGAACTGCCGATTAAAAATTGAACAGTTGCTTCAACAAGGTAGGCTAATGGGTACCCGGCAACTGTGGCATCCATGAGAATGAAGTAGCCGACAAGCTTGCAAAAGAAGGCCCAGCTTCGGAACAGTTGGACAATCAAATTTCTTATCGTAGAGCTAGAGATGAAGTTAGGAGGGCATATAATGCTCTAATAATGGATTCCCTAAGGCTCAGTTCGATCAACAAACACTGCCATGACTACCTCGCGAAACACTTGCATCGGATCGGAGTGGTAGAGTCTCCACTTAGCTGCCTTTGTCATGCAAATAGTGAAATGGATGCAGCGCATCTAGAAGTATGCCACCGATTAAAAAAAGTAAGAAGTGAAACCCCATCCAGATCGGAGTGGTACTGGGCTGCCAGATCCCTTATGGCGGAAGTCGAAATGGCAATACATAATTTAAAAAAAAAAAATTCGGAATTTGTATCGAACTTAAGTATAAGAAACATACTACGAAAATAATTACAGGAATGAGCCTATTTGATTTGACTAAATAATGAGTTATTAGATAGATAGCATCAGATCCTAATATTGGTGAACGTGAAGACGCACGGCGCTTAGTCTCCTTCCTGCCAAACTATTTTTATGCAAGATTACTTATTCGCTTATTGAATTCTATCAGTTCACAATTTGAATGTATTATATTACTATTTTATTTTTATTTTTGGAAGTCCCGATTGCTATTCATATCAATAGAAAACGTAATTCTCTTCTGAACTTAAATATAAGAAACATAATGTTTATAATAATGCTGTTACCTGATGTTGCTTAGAGAACACTAGTAACTTTCAGACCTTGACTGGTGCTTCTTATACCTCTTGGAGGGCACTTCAGTTCGGAAGTACCTTCCCCTCAATGTTTTGTCGTCATCGTCAATAAAGAAGTATCAAAATAAGTTCGATATCAGTTCTCATATCTGTTGACAAAATAATTTTGAATTAATCAAGGTAATTTTGCAAGTCATAAAATAATATATTTACTTCCTTCGCTCAATTGTTTTTTGAATGACTGTAAAAAATATGTAGATCTTTGAATCAATATTGTAATTGGAACCGGAGGATTTATCCGTTTTCAATCATATAAAGTTTTTCTTAATATATCTAGTTTCTGAATTTTGTAATTTATGTCCCATAGTCCAAAGAAAGTAATGAGGCCTACGCAAAATTACGAAAAATGTTAATTACCTTGTAAAGTTGTTTTTGGTCCTAAATATATATTTATATGATGTTCTAACTCCGTTCTTATGTTAAAAAATTACATCAAAAAGATATTTTTGTTCTTCTCTTCAGTTCGTTATCCAATTACTCCGCTCCCTTTCTTTGACACAGTCCGGTATCCTGGCTTCATACTTCTAGACAAGAGATTAACTTGGAACCCGCATACTAGACTTAAACGACAAGAACTTAATCGACAATTAGGCCAATTATAAAAACTATTTAACAGAAACTCTATTGAAAACTATCTATTGAAAACAAATTGCTATTATACAAGATAGTACTCAAACCTATGTGGACATATGGACTTGAACTGTAGGGGACAGCCAAATTTTCTAACATCAAATGGATTCAATCCTTTCATTCCAAAGTCCTCCGAACAATAATTAATGCTCATTCTTTTGTCACTAACCACACCTTACACCGCGACCTAAATGTTCTATTTATTTTGGACATTATTCCATCAAAATTCTCCAAATTTTATCAGAACCTTATCCATCACCTCATTCCTTTGGCTCAATCCCTATCCAGCTCCGCACACCCTTACCATCGTCCTAGAAGGTTGAAACGGCAGTGGCCTATCCTACTGGGACATCTTGTGAACATGTATATTCGAGTTCTAGCACTAGCTAGATTCTCCACTCAATGCGCTGTATGTTTGAGGATTGTATGATTTCTAGAATTTATTATATTTTATCAATTCTTTATCGTATATTATTATATAGTTTTGTAAACATTGTATGGATGTCATACTTGATGGATATTAAAAATGTCCTAATAAATAAAAATAAAAGACAATGAAAAGAATAAATTGCTATTTAAAAAAAAAAAAAAATATTACACAATGGTTTATTATTTCGAAATATCAATAAAGGGTGTAACTGTTTATATAGCTGTAGATAGGCAATTAAGTAATATAAAAATCAATAATTCAAAGGATAATATCATATCACTACTGCTAGTTTCAAAACGCTATATCTCAGATAGTTGTTTAAGCGATTTTGATGATTCTGTTCTAATTTTGTCAATATTTAATTCCCTATCAAATGGCACCAAAAGCAAAAATTGGTATATATTTATTTACTAATCAGGAGAAACGGATTTTGTTTTGGTTAAAAATTTTGTTTAATAGGTCGCTATTTTAAAAATAACCAACTGATATCAATTTTCAGGTTTTAGGATCATCGTTGCTTGGACTAGTATTTTTGTAGTGAATTTCGAAAACATTGGTGTAGTAGTTTCGGGATATCAGCTGGATAACGCTCGATAATAACAGTCATACGTCACTTCGTCTCTCAGATTTTTGCTTTTTTCAGTAGAATTAATATAATATATATAATATAATATATATATATAATATATAATATATATATATATAATAAATAAACAACTATTTTGTTTCAATTTTTTTTTAAATAAATAAATTATTTAGGCGAGATGTTTTCCCACAATGGTGAGTCCTGTATTACTATTCTTTATTTCGGCTTTCTTGAGCCCTTTTAGGTTGCAATGAGTGAAGTAGCAAGCTCAATTGTTTTCCATGAAACAGGATTTGGTTCATATTTGTCGATAAGTTAGTACCAAGGGCACATGTATATAGCTAATTCCAATGATGTCTGGTATGTAAGTCAAATTTATGAGGGTCAATGCCGCTGTAACTTTTTAGTACCTCCAAATCAACCTTCTTTATATTATTTAACTAAAATATCATTCAATCCACGAAAAACAGGTATGAGCTGTAGTAGATTTTTTCGTAGTAGTTACATTACGATATGTACTAACCAGAGGTATGTATAAGTATATAAGTACGGTACGTAAGTACCGTCGCGTATGTATGTGTAGTTACCTTTATATTTTTATCGATAGCTATAACCATATCAGAAATGAATATTGAATTTAGATCTACAAAGCTACAAATTTTTAAAAATAAAATTTAGGTCTTCTACTGTTTCTGATACTGCAAAGGTTTGTGAAATATAAAATTTATATATTTATAAATTAAATATAAAATTTGCAATGGAAACTATGCCATAAGTAGGCACTCTAGTGCTAATAATAATAGGTAAAATGCTGGGCTTATCAGAGGTATAGAAATCACTTACCTTTGTAAATCAATTCTGCCAACTTCTAAATATGATTTTGATTAAAGCTTTTGGTAGAATTATAGTTGTGAATGTTTTTTGTTAAAAACGAGTCGAGATATGTTTAAAATAAAAAAGTTCCCATTTTTATGGGTTTTTTTCCATCATTTAACAATTGTGCAGTCGGCGGACAAACGGATTTATTTTTTAAATTTCTTTATTAGGGTTCAACATTTCTTGAAACGTGAGCTCTCAAATTTTGAGGGGTTGGAGATTTGTTTCATTTGTTTGGTGTTTTTCCCTCATGTATTTCATGTGTTTCTATTTCGCTAGGAAATTAATGTTTCACAATTCCTTTCAAAAATTTTAAATTGATTATAACAAGGAAGGAAAATGGAAGTCGTTTGTTGTGCGCTCCAGATCTTTTTACTTTTACTTACCTATAAATGAAATATATACAAAGGGAAAGTATTGCGATCCACAACACTTTTGAATTCCAGTTTTCAACGGTAACACAAGTTTAAGGCTTCCCAGAGTCCAAATAACCAAGTCTCGAAAAAAGGGCTGTTTTGTATTTGTGTGTGTATTTGTATGCACTAAAACGAAAATTAGTAAGAAACTGAAATTTTACATACCTTTTTTTCAGTCAAATTCTGAAAAAAAAAAAAAAAAAAGATCGGGCGTAATTTTTTTTTCCTTAGGTAGATTACAAAGGTTTATCATTGAAAATAATAAACCAAAAGCATTTATACAGGACTACCTTACTATTTCCTTTTCATTTAAATAATTCAAATAAAATGTCCTGATTTCAGAACACCTTACATTTTATCTTCATTATCAATAATAACCGAGTTATCAAGCAATCACATATCTTATAAGTTATGGCTTGACCAT
Organism: Piezodorus guildinii; assembly: GCA_023052935.1. NCBI lineage: Eukaryota > Metazoa > Arthropoda > Insecta > Hemiptera > Pentatomidae > Piezodorus > Piezodorus guildinii. The sequence goes on from CM041292.1 coordinate 52,989,724, forward strand.
ATAAGATGATTTTTTTTTTTTTTTTTTGCTCTTTGTTTATCGCGTTGTCTTAATATCGAAAATCTTTTCGATTTTTCTCTATCTTTAATAATAACAGATTTTTGATGTAATTAAATATATTATAATTTGTTACTAGAATATAAATATGATTTTTTTTTATTTATCCCGCTTTACTGATTCCACAACACTATACATATTTTTCTTTATCGTCAAAAATAATTATTCGATCAAATAGTGCATCGATTAAATTAATTTTACTGTCCAGAATGAAATTTCAAAATATATGCATTTAAGCTATGTCAGACTATGTATTTCAATCATAATGAAACCTACATGACATTAAAGCCCAGTGGTAGCATAACTAGCACAACAACCATCTATCCCAAGTTTGCTGGTTCGAACCCGGCAGATGGTCCTTGTACACGTTTTTAAATGTTATCATCCATGATCATAACTTTTTACATCTATTTAGAACAGCGAAACAATCAAGAATTTTTTTATTCCCTTTAAATCATGTTAGTGCCATATTCCGATATCGAGCCCACTACGTTTGGCACAGAAGGCTGTGATGTAATTAAGCCTTCAATGCCATAGTTAGCGGGTTCGAACGCGGAAGATGGCGCTAAAATGATTTAAAGACAGTAAAAAAATACTTGATTGTTTCACCCTTCGAAAGAGATGTAAACATTTTGAATTAAGTTTAAATATCTCTAAGGCTATCTGCCGTGTTTGAACAGGTGAACTTGGGCGTAGAAGGCTGTTGGGCTAATTATGCAAACACTGCACCATGACCATGACCCATGAGAGATTTAGTTAGGGATTAAGGATGAAACATGCCCAAGGGCGCTGTATCAAACTCGGTAGATGGCCTCAGGTTTTTAAAGGAAGTAAAACTTCTTAATTACTATTTTCACTTACCTATATATGTAATATATAGTAAGGAAAAGTATTGCGATCGTGAAAATTTTCAAATTTCACCCTGTAGGGGTGGGCATAATCGAATGATCGTTATAATCGGATGATCGGACTTTGATGATTTAAATAGTCGAATGATTCCATAATCGAATGATCGAATGATTAATATGCTTCCTGAGAGGCAATATGCCAAAATTCCCGTCTGTATGATGGCTGAGCCTCGATGCAAATGTGCATATAATCCGAGCTCCTTGTAATCCCTCGATTAACGTTCAACGATTCAGTTCGAATGATCATTCATTTCTCCAAACCGATTAATCCGATAATCGATTAATTCGGATGATTGAAATAATAGAATGATCCGATAATCGTCATTCGATTATGCCCACCCCTAGTCTCCTGAGTCCAAATGACCAAGCAAAAAGGTCTGTGTGTGTTAACTCCCGCGCGTAAACGTCCTATGAAACTGAAATTTCATATTTAAAACAACTATACGCCCAAGATGTTACAAAACCTTTTTAATCAAAATCGGCTAACCAGAAAAGCCCCTTAATGCCATGCATTTTGCACATTTTTACGATTTTCTCAAATACGGCGCTTTTGATTAAACTCTTTATATAAAAAAATAGGCACATCTTAGCATTGATAAATAACAGCTAAATATGAAAATTGAGCGAATTTGATAAACAACTGTAGAAGGAAAGTCCAAAAATATGTTAGAGAAACAGGGCCCTTAACATATTTTAATTACTGCCCTCTAGCAAACAGCATCATTATCAAGAGTACAATGCCATCTAGTGATAGGCAGAGGCAAGGGATTCCCTGCCAAAGATTGCAGGCACTAGTGGGGTAAACGAAAGTCTTGTGTTGCATTATGGACGTGGATGAAAAAGTAATGAATTCGATTGAAAAAAATAGCCACCTGCTAAGTTTGAACACGTAACCTTTAGCATATAAGACTGTCATACTAGACATGCACTAAAGGTAAACCTTGATAAATTTATATAATAAGCGGTTAAGGATTTAATAAGCCAGAGGCCGCGGTTTTAAACTTAGATGGCCCTTGCATTATTTTGAACGCGTAAAAAATCTTCGGTTAAACCGTCCTTCAAGAGAGAGGTAAAATGAGTCCTGAAGTCTGCCATGTCAGGAACATGTTAAGGACGCTGATTTTTATTGAACTGGATAGCCTCAGTATCATAAATAACGTTAAATTAACAAACAACAAGTCTAAACTGATTTCAGCACGAAAAAATGGAATAAATGATTATTGTTAATTTATACCATTTTTTTGTATTTGTTTTGTAAGCTTAAATTAGATTTACATAAATAAAAAACATACTTTTGAATAATATGTAATTTTTCAATACGAGATGGTATTTCAATTTAATAACAGAAATAAATTGAATGTAATTCCTTTTAACTTTTTACTTCCACATATCATTATTTTAACTTTTAATGTATTTAATAGATCTTAAATCGATTTTAAAACTAAGGTAAGTGTAAGTCATGTGATATAATAATTATTATAGAATTAAATTAATAAGCGTCTATAATAATATAATAATAGGCTTAGCGAACCCGAAGGTTCGATGCCGATACCACCAAATTCCGCCTACACAGACTCGTCCAATGTTCACCATTCAAGCCCAAGCCCCCGAGATCAGCCTTAACGCAATCCTCCCACCTCCGCTTCGGCCTACCTTTCGGACGCCAGTCGGATCAGCAAATACCAACTTTCTCGGAATCCGCTCGTCATCGAGCCCAACAACTTTACTCGCCCATTTGAGTCTCCGCGATGCAATCAGCTCAATTATATTCACAGGATGCAAGTTCCGCAATTCCGCGTTGTGCAACCTTCTAAATTTCCCAGTGGCCTCATCTCTCTTTGGACCAAATATTTTACGCAATACCTTATTTTCGAAAACCTTAAGCCGTTGTTCATCCTTCAAAGTAAGCGGCCACGTTTCACATCCGTAAAGAACCGTTGGAAGAATAATAGTTTTATAAATTCTAATCTTTAAGTTTTTAGATAGAAGCCGCGAACTAAGTAACTTAGCAACTGAATAATAACACGCATTTCCCACCTTTAACCGGGACTTTATTTCTTCCTGGATTTCATTTTTTCTAGTTATAAATGAACCTAAATACTTGAATTTCTCTACGTGTTCAAAAGTATGACCTGATACATCAATATCACCAAGATCGACACCGTTTCTGCTACTAATCATATACTTCGTCCTATCGGTATTTAATTCGAGTCCTATTTCTTTACCGGTTTTTATTAACACACTTGTATTTAGTTTTATGGTTTCCGTGTCTTCACCTAGCAGTACCAGATCATCGGCATACCCCAAAACCGGAATCTTGTCACCCATATTTAAGCCTTTCTCGGTACACATCACCTTTTCTATGACATATTCTAAAACTAAATTAAATAACACAGGTGAAAGGGAGTCACCCTGTTTCAAACCCGATCGCACCTCAAATCTCTCGGAGTAATTATGACCGATTCTAACTTTATGGAATGTTTCCGACAAACACATCTCTACTAGGTTTACTAACTTTCTAGGTATTCCCTGTTCAATCATGATATTATATAGCTTCTGACGGTCTATTGAATCATAAGCCTTTTTAAAATCGATATAAAGTTGATGGACTACCCCGTTGTATTCCAATTTTTTCTCTAATATTTGACGTAAGGAAAATATTTGGTCAATAGTCGAGCGATTCCGCCTAAAACCACATTGGTAATCTCCGATAATTTCATCAGCGTATTCCGTGATTCGACTAGTTAGAATTGACGAGAATATTTTATAGCATACTGGGAGAAGAGAGATCCCACGATAGTTGTTACAATCCGACCTCGGTCCTTTTTTGTGAATCGGAATAAGTATTGATTCTTTCCATTCTTCTGGCATTTTTTCAGTTTCCCAGATCTTTTTAACTAAAAAATGTATTTTGGAAACGCCCGCTTCTCCACACGCCTTGATTAATTCACTCGTGATATTATCATTTCCTGCAGCCTTATAACGTTTTAATTTTCCTATCGCCATTTCGACTTCCTCTTTACTCGGTACGTCTATCCATGGTTCAGCGCTCTGATATTCAGAGAGAGGAGATTATTATTTTCCGTATTTAAGATGCCGTCAAAGTGTTGTTTAAATTTATTTAATATCTCAGAAGGATCCGCAATTATATTGTTATTTGCATCTTTAACCGCATTCAATAGAGGTTCAAATCTTTTACGCGATTGGTTTATACCTTTGTACATCTCTCTTACGTTATTTTCGCTTCTGTGTTTTTCTATTTCTATTATTTTGCCTTTAAGATACTCTCTATTCTTATTTTTTAAGAGTTTTGAAGTTTCATTCTTTACTAACCAAAAATAAGCCTCATTATTATCGCTTGGATTATTTAAGGAATTCAGTTTAGCGGTTTTCCTTTTTTCGCACATATTTTGACAATCCCTGTCGAACCAAGGTTTGTTCTTTTTATTTTCGATTTTTCCAAGCCATAAATTACCGACCTCTTTAATATTATCCCTGATCCCTTCCCATAATTTGTTTACATCTTCGTGTTCCTCGTCTGAAGATTCCAAAGCTTCGAACCGATTTTTTACTTCTATCGCGAACTGTTTTCTAATTTCGAGGTTGTTCAATTTAACTAAATCAAAATTCTCGGGACGAATATAGTTCGTTGTTCTCTTTTTTGTATTTAGTTTTTGTCGAAGTTTCGCGATTACTAATTCATGATCAGAACCGCATTCTGCACCCCGATACGATCTCACGTTAATTATGCTACTTTGCCATCTGTTTTGTATTAAAACATGATCGATTTGATTCCGTGTTTGTCCATCCGGCGATGTCCACGTATACTTATGAATATCCTTATGTTTAAATGTAGTACTTTTGATTACTAGGTTTTTCGAAATGGCAAAGTTTATTAGTCGGGTCCCATTATCATTACTATATTCGTGCAAACTTTCTTTACCGATTGTAGGACGATATACTTCTTCCCTTCCAACCTTTGCGTTCGCGTCGCCTAGTATTATCTTAATGTAATTTCGCGGTAACTTATCGTAAACCGACTCTAGTTTATCATAAAATTCGCATTATACTTCATCATCACTGTCTTCGGTGGGAGAATGAATGTTTATAAACGCGATTTTAAACCAACGCCCTTGAAATATAGCAACCGATATTCTTTCACTAAAGAACTGTACGTCCCGTAATGCGGAAAGAAATCTATTCCTAATTAGAAACCCGGTACCTAGACAATAATTAACGCTCCCCACGTACCAAATAGTATACTTTCCTTCTGTTAACGAACCCTCCCCTGGCCAGCGAACCTCTTGTAATGCAACGATATCTAAGTGGTACCCCTTAAATTCATTCGCGACCGACTTTACCCCACCTGCCGTATTTAAACTTCTAACGTTCCACGTCCCTATTGTTAGATCTCTAATTTTCATCTTGCGCCATGATTCCCCTGAAGCAGTCCCCACCCGGAGACCCGAACGGGGGACTAGTTTACCTCCGGATAATGAGCGTTTTACCTCAGAGGAATCCATGACTTTTGGTGATATTTTGTGAACTAAAATATGTGAGTAGGGCGTTCGAACCTACGTCACACCCTCCAGCAAGCCTGGGGGCCGCTCTCATTGTTGGTCAGCGAGTCCATCGGACTTAGCCGGGAGGAGCTTCCGAGAAAATTCCACCGACCATCCCCACATCCGCCACCCGTGGGACGCTCCCCATACGCGGTAATGAGATCCGCGCGAGGTCTATAATAATAGGGAAATAAAAAACAATGAATATATTTTATTAAAAATTTATTTGTGTTGTAAATGAAGGTTCATTTGGTGTTAGTCTAAATCATTTATTTAGTGAAGTTGCGTGCCATGGGTTAAAGTATTTATTGCAGGATAGGATAGCCAGCAAGAGAAGAAATATAGCCAAGTTTTTTGTGTATTAGATTTAACGAATTGGAAGAAGGTGATGTTATGACTTATTGTTAATTTTTTTTTTTTAGCAAATCAAATAAATATTTTAAATTTATTATCTTTTATTTATATATTTTTTTGTAGCTTTTTTTATATTTTTTTCAGGATACTGTCTACATTATCAAAGGGATGTAAATCATATCTTCTTTTATTATTAAATTTTAAGGGATGGTTAATATAGAGAGAATTATATTCGGGTTTGAAATAGTATCCTTATTTGGGTTTGAAGCAGGGTGACTCCCTTTCACCTGTTTTATTTAATATAGCTTTAGAATATGTCATAGAAAAGGTGATGTGTACCGAGAAAGGTTTAAATATGGGTGATAAGATTCCGGTTTTGGGGTATGCCGATGATTTGGTACTTCTAAGTGAAGACGCGGAAACCATACAACTAAATACTAGTGTGTTAATAAAAACCGGTAAAGAAATAGAATTCGAAATAAATACCGATAAGACGAAATGTATGATAAGTAGCAGAAACGGTGGCGATCTTAGTGATATTGATAAATCAGGGCATACTTTTGAACAACTAGAGAAATTCAAGTACTTAGGTTCAATGATAACAAGAAAAAATGAAATCCAAGAAGAAATAAACTCCCGGTTAAAGGTGGGAAATGCGTGTTATTATTCAGTTGCTAAATTACTTAGCTCGCAGCTTCTATCTAAAAACTTAAAGGTTAGAATTTATAAAACTATTATTCTTCCGACGTTTTTTTTAGGGATGTGAAACGTGGCCGCTTACTTTGAAGGATGAACAACGGCTTAAGGTTTTCGAAAATAAGGTATTGCGTAAAATATTTGGTCCAAAGAGAGATGAGGCCACTGGGGAATTTAGAAGGTTGCACAACGCGGAATTGCGGAACTTGCATCCTGTGAATATAATTGAGCTGATTGCATCGCGGAGACTCAAATGGGCGAGTAAAGTTGTTGGGCTCGATGACGAGCGGATTCCGAGAAAGTTGGTATTTGCTGATCCGACTGGCGTCCGAAAGGTAGGCCGAAGCGGAGGTGGGAGGATTGCGTTAAGGCTGATCTCGGGGGCTTGGGCTTGAATGGTGAACATTGGACGAGTCTGTGTAGGCGGAATTAAGGAACTGCGTTAAATATTTGGTCCGAAGAGAGACGAGGCCACTGGGGACTTTAGAAGGTGGCACAACACGAAATTGTGGAGCTTGTACCCTGTGAATATAATTGAGTTGATAGCATCCCGGGCCTCAAATGGGCGAGTAAAGTAAAGAAGGATTGCGTTAAGGCTGATCTTGGGGGCTTGGGCTTGAACGGTGAACATTGGACGAGTCTGTGCAGGCGGAGTTTGGTGGTATCGGCATTGAATCTTCGGGTTCGGTAAGCCTATTATTATTATTATTATCCTTATTAGTTTTTACTTTCGATAGACACCATGAAATGCTCTTCTGCCTTATTTAAAAATATCAATATTTTTTTTAGCACATCAGAATGTGTTTGTTATATTTTTATACCTAACTTATGATAAATTATATTTTATAACTAGGTATTGTAAAATTACTAAGTCACATGAGGAAAAAACAATAACTCTTGAATTGTTGTTAAAGGAAACTGATGAGATACCACTGAAATGGATACTGTTTTAAATCCTCAAAGAAACAAAACAATTAAAAAAAGAGAATTAAAATCGATTGAATAGAGTTTATAAACTGTTTTTTCTACACCGCATAAGCAAAAGGTTCCAACTGAAGAAACTGATTTCCGTTGCATTGATCAACTCTTGGTTCGGAAGACCCTCCTGAAGTCCACAAAGCCTGAAGTATTATTAGTTTATAAGATTTTCTGAATAGTTGAATTAAATCCATGTGCGAAAATACGATATTGAATGTAAATACGTGTTGAATCTCCAATTTATCAATTATTATCTAATGCAAACCTTATTATTTAGGATTCAATACCTTACGCCCGCATATTTTCATTTTCTGCGCTGTGTTTGACACTGTTAAAACAGTGCTTGATCTAGCACGTTATATAATACTCTTACTATAATAAGTTATTAATTATAATTGTTATTATTATTATTATTATAATTGTTTATATCAAATAAAAGTTAATTTTTAATTTTCCGCGTCTAATAACATAATCGAACGCGTACCACTGGTGCTATGATAAGACAGTGCGGGCCACCAGTTTGAACGTGTTGAAGAAAAAATTTTCGATCCGAGCATCACAAACAGAGTTTGATCGTGTCAAACTGAGAATGGAAAAAAACGTTATACTATGAAAGTTATAGGCCCCCAGATAAATTAGCAAATCAGTTGGGGTTATTTGAAAATTGGATAGACAGGAAGTGTTTAAACATACGGGATTTGAAGTTCGGAAGAGCATTAAAATGACGAGGATAAGAAGGAATAGAATTCCAACTGAACGAGGATCGTGATATATCTAAATATATTTGTCGAAATCTGCGTTCTGATGAGGCGTTATAAGCATACCTCAATTCAGCGAACGAGTGTTGCGTTAGTGGATGGAGGATTTAAATGAATGTATTTCCTAGATGTAAGTTAGATTTTGAGATTGGAGGACTTAGAATTAAGTGATCCTCATTGAAGTGTTTATATGGCTGCACCCAACCATATTTTTATATTTTATCTACAGTCAACTATTCTTCTATCATTAAAAAATCTGGTGCGGGCAACACACGACTTTCACTTACCTCCGTTTTTAAAATCAATGAAAGAATTTTCAAATACAGTTAGAGATAAAAAAAATCTGGTGCGGGCAACACACGACTTTCACTTACCTCCATTTTTAAAATCAATGAAAGAATTTTCAAATAAAAATAGAGATAAAAATACGTGAAATTATTAAGGAATTAATCAAATTGAATTTATATAGAAACATGTGCTTTATTAAAAAAATCTATTATATTATTATCTTAAATAATCAGTTAGTTTTATCTTCTTTTCATCACTCTCCATTAACTTCTAAAAGCTTATGTATGAGATGATATTTTTTCTAAACTCTTTAGCTTTCCAACGGTATATCATACATGTATATTACTGCTCTTATGTTCAAAAACGAACAATTGCATTAAAAAAATATTTTTTCTGTTTTCTCCTTTAGTTTGGTATCGAATTTATTCAATTTATATATTTACCTGTTTTTCATCAGCGTTAACAAGATAATCTAGTTATTATTATTGAATCTACAAAATTAAAGGTACTTTAGGGAAGAAAATTTAAAATATCAGCATTTAAGCCCTGTCAGACCATTTTTATCTAAATAAAACCTACATGATATTAAAGCCCATTAAATTTTACATCGATATAGCGAGTTTAATCAAAATCGTCGGAACCGTTTTAGAGAAAATCGAAAAAAGGTGCAAAATGCATGGTATAAAGTGCCTCTTCTGGTTAGCTCATTTTGATGAAAAAAGTTTTGTCACGTCTCGGGCGTATAGTTGTCTTAAATATGAAATTTCAGTTCCATAGGACTTACCGTTTCCACCCCGGAGCTACCACACACACACACCCACACACACACACACCCACACACACACACACACACACACACACACACACACACACACACACACACACACACACACACACACACACACACACACACTCACAGACCTTTTTGCGGGACTTGATTATTTGGACTCAGGAGACCCTAAAACGTGTATTTCCGTTGAAAACTGGAATTTGAAAATTTTCACGATCGCATTACTTCCCCTTACTATATATAGTAAGTGAAAGTAAAATAATGTCTAATCGTTACAAAAAAAAAAAAAAAAAAAAAAAAAATGAAGTTGTACTTATATAACTCGAACTAACTTATGTTATTGGCGGTTTTTAAGAAATCCCTATATTTTTACACACACACCAAAAAAAAAAAAAAAAAAAAAAAAAAAAAAGTAGTACAAGAAAGCTTTGTGCCACAAAGGGATCAGAAACCGTCGCTGACTTTTGTCATTCACCCTACTCAGAACGAAAAAAAAATTTCAATCCCTAAATGAGGGATCTCAGATGACTAGTACAGGACACGGCAGTAACTCCTGCAGAACCCCTGCAATATTAACCCCTCCCTGCGACATAGATGAAGGGACTTTGCATTGAGTGGTCAGCCCTCATCATCCTCAGGGCTGTCCCTTAAGGGGAGAGTGGAGGGGGGAGGGTTGAGCCCTTTTTGTCGGCTCTGGAATAACAAAGAAAGGTTTAGCTGCAATTACATTACACACGTGTCTCATATATCTATGTTATAAATATTTTTATTTCTTTTTATTCATTTGTCTATTGTGTTTCAATGGATTTCCAATTTGAAAATGCAAAATTGTACTTGACGAAGTTTCAATAGTTGTAATGATTGTCACTGTTACATTTTTAGTTTAGTCAAAGCTCTTCTGAAAACGTGGGTTTATTCCTAAATTGCCAAAATGATAATTTCACTTAACAAAGAAATGGCACATACAAAATCTATTTCCTGGAGCAAATTTGTTCGGGTAGCGTTCAGTGAAAGAAAATCAATGAAGAAGTCTTTACTATTTGTTGTTTGGCCAATGTTTAGGCCCTAAAAATGCTATTTTATAACTTCAATAATCATATTCTTTAATATTAAAAATGCAAAAATCGTGAAAAATTGTAATTGCAATTATTTACAGTCAAACATTAAAAACTACAATTAATATCGTAGTATTTCAAAGGAATTGTTGCAATTACTTAACTGATTGTGATTAGTATAATTCAACTTCAGTTCTTCTATTAGGTCAAGGGTTGGTATTTTTAAGTGATTAAACTCAAGGAATTTTTAATGGGAGTCAAAAATCCTTGGTTATGCCCTCCTAAGGAGGGTACGTAAAATGGTGGTTCCAAGCCTGTATTGCCTACTCGTTAAAGGACCATATGCTGATAAAATTTAAGACTCCCACTGTAACAACGTCGGACTAGCCACAATAGCTTAAAAGGGATTTTAAATCGATAATTTTTTTTTTGTTTTTTTTTTTTTTTTTCTTTACCAATACATCCTAATAATACTTATTGGAGAGTGATGAAGTAATTCCATTTATATAAATTACAACAGTTCATTTCATTTGTAATATAAAAAAAAAAAACAACTTTAGGTTATTAGGTTTTTAGAAGGATAATTTTTTTAAGACAAGTCCTAACTTCGACTTTCACCAACATCTTCAATCTTGGCTATTTATTTAAAAAATAGTATTTTCTCTGTCATGTAGATTTTTGAGGGAACTGTATAAGTGTTGCACTATGCACTATAGATAGATCATATTCAGACATCGTGCTAAGTGAATCAACAATTTTCCAATATGAAGCATTCATGACTTAAATTTGATTCTGATCTATTTTATTAGTTAAGCTATTGGTTAGAATATTAAAAATCTGGTGCGGGCAACACACTACTTTCACTTACCTCCGTTTTAAAATTGACTAAAGAATTTTCAAATACAGTTAGAGGTAAAACGGGTGAAATCTGTAAAGAATTAAATAAATTGAATTAATAAAGAAACATGTGTATTATTAAAAACTCTATTATATTATTATCTAAAATAATATGTTAGTTTTATAGGATTTTTATCACTCTTTATTCACTTTTACAAACTTGTGTATAAGATAATATTTGTTCTAAAATCTTTCTCTTTCCAACAGAATATTATAATTTTATTTTTTAAAGTATGTACCTAGCCTCATTCGTTCGGGCTTGATATATATATACAATAATTTAAGGGTTTTCTATAAAAATGAAAAAAAAAAAATTAACATAAAAAAAAAATCATGAATAACCACTAGTATCTTATTAATGATTTTTTAAAATATTTATTTATTCTAATTGTATATTATATATCTTATTTCGTTTCAAATTGTAATAAATAATAAAATGATTTAGGCATTTCTGATACTAAAAATCTGTGCAGTTATGGTCAGTTCAGGTATTGACTTCCACTTCGGATTCTTTAATAGACATCATTTACATAAAATTTGGTCTCATGTCAATAAATAAAGGTTAACTGTTCCACCAGCAGTCGTGGCCGAGTGGTTAAGGCGTCTGACTAGAAATCAGATTCCCTCTGGGAGCGTAGGTTCGAGTCCTACCGACTGCGAAGTATTTTTATTGAATTCTTTAAATAGCTGACTGCCATCACTGTTGCATTATTTTTTAAACGTCCCAATTAATAGATTTTAAACACCCTCAGAGAACGTATACTGGCGTTATTATGAAAAATGTCGAATATAAACCTGTTGGAGTCACCTAGACATTATACTTAAAAATTATCACGATTTTATTTATTTATTAAATTATTCGGGAAATTTCTACTTCTTCCATAATTCAATCTACATACCTAAATATTAATAATTTAAAAAGTAAATGTCATAATTTTAAAAACCTAAAATCAATCACTGATTGTAAATTTAAACTCAAACTCTATATTAATTTAGAAATTATCGCTTCCTTGAATTTATTTATTTAATGTGATTTATCTTAAAAATAACTGAGTTATGGGCGTATTTATGGATACAATTTTTTTTCTTTTTTTTCTCATTTTTATAATTATTAGCGGTTTTTGGAAATAAACAAACACTAATAAATTTTTGCTCTAGCTTCAAAAGAGTTATAATGGACAAGATATAGATTTTTTTTTGCTTTTCTCTTATTGTTAATGCTTTTCTTGTTTATCGCGATCTACTAATTCTAAAACTCTATACCCATTTTTTCAATAAAAAAAAAAAAATGTGTTATTGAATTAAATCACTTTTAATCGGCTGCCTTTTTAAAATAGCCAGCTGATATCAACGTCTAGATGTTAGGATCATTGTTGCATACCCTAGTATTTTTGTGGCGAATTTAAAAAAAAATTGGTCTAGTAGTTTCGAAAATATGCCGCGGACGGTGGGCGAACAGTAGGAAAAAATGCCAATTTAGTGGACGATGGTCATGTCAAAAGTTTTGAATTTTCTAGTGCTTCGCCTTTTTATTATTAATTGGCAAGACCATTAATACTAATATTTCCCGCCGTAACGTGTTTACAAATAAATAATAAATGAGTGAATCATTACTGTTCGCAGTGCCTAATAACCGGCAGTGGGATTATCTTTATTTGATGGCCATTTATTGTGTTCAAGGTGTGTTTAGCTCAAAGTCTTTTTGCTTTTATTTAACAACGGACATTGCTGAGGCAGGTAAGACATTATTTTTCCAAACTGGTTATTGAATATACATTGCAATCTACCTGTAGAGTTATTTTGCAATTTGTAAATGTAAGCCCTTATTCAATAAAGAAAAAATATATAACCCCCAAGTTACCCCAAGGATTTGTTTGTAGGATTCGTTTCATCCAACCTTCTAGTCTTTAATTACAAAAATTTTTGCGATTTTTGGATGATACATAATTTTTATCAGATACAACACTCCGAATCAAAAGTTTTACAATCTATAATTTAACGGGTTTCCTAAATGATATAAAGTACATCTATTAGCAGGTTTCAGCAACTCCGAGCCATGATTAGATTTTTGATTTTTTTTTCCCCGTATTGTGGGACTTCAAACGTAAAATGTAAAAATGTGAAAGTTTTAGATTTTAGCAAATAATTTTGATGTTATACCACTGCGCGCTTGGCAATCGTGTCAAACAATTAATTAGTTTTTATAATTTTTTTCCGCAATTAGGGAACTAAAGGTTAAATATGGACAAGTTTCAGAATCGTGTCCACCTAAATCGGTCATATTTTCCACTGTGCGGCGTACGGCGTTATTTTTTTACGGATTTTTTTTTTCCATTCCGTTATCTTTAAACGTCAGCCCTCAAATTTTGAAGGAGGTAATCTTTTTTTTTTTTTTTTTTCGATTACAAAGGTTTATTATTGAAAATAAAATACCAAAATTTATAAAGAAAATTATTTCCAGCAAGGATTGTTTTTCCATTATAGCTTTAAAACCCTCCATTGTTGTTTAATGTTTCTAACGAGAAAACGCTCTTGTTTTTCGACTGCTGGCAACGTTAGAAACCGCAATATTAAGATTATTAACGACACGGGAGACCGTTACCATAAAGGCGGAGCACAAACACTTTGGCAACAGTTCTCAGCGGCAATGTACTTGATTTACCTTAACAATCCCGCGTCTCCATTTTCCAGTATATAGCCACGCGCAACCGTTTCCTTTGGAATATCTCAGCTCTAATGGAGGTGTGTTCCAAGAGGATGTTTGCTGGTGTTATTTCAAGCGAAAAAAGGGTCACTTAAAGTAACTATTTTTTGAGAAAAAATCTGATGCGGGCAAACACACGACTTTCACTTACCTCCATTTTTAAAATCAATGAAAGAATTTTCAAATACAGTTAGAGATAAAAATACGTGAAACTATTAAAGAATTAATTTAATTAAATTTCTATAGAAACAGGTGTTTCATTAAAAAATCTATTATATTATTATCTAATAATCAGTTATTTTTATGTTCATTTCATCACTCTCTATTAATTTTTAAAAGCTTGTGTATGAGATAATATTTTTTCTAAAATCTTTAGCTTTCCAACGGTATATCATACATGTATATTACTGCTCTTATGTTCAAAAAACGAAAAATTGCGTTAAAAAAATATATTTTCTGTTTTCTCCTTTAGTTGGGTATCGAATTTATTCAATTTATATATTTACCTGTTTCTCATCAGCGTTAACAAGATAATCTAGTTATTTTGATTGAATCTACAAAATTAAAGGTACTTTAGGGGAAGAAAATTTAAAATATCGGCATTTAAGCCCTGTCAGACCATTTTTGTCCAAATAAAACCTACTTGATATTAAAGCTCATTAAATTTTACATCGATATAGCGAGTTTAAACAAATTCGTCGGAACCGTTTTTGAGAAAATCGAAAAAAGGTGCAAAATGCATAATATAAAGTACCTCTTCTGGTAAGCTCATTTTGATGAAAAAAGTTTTGTCACGTCTCGGGCGTATACTTATCTTAAATATGAAATTTCAGTTTCATAGGACTTACCGTTTCCGCCCGGGAGTTACCACACACACACACACAAGACCTTTTTGCGGGACTTGGTTTTTTGGACTCAGGGGACCCTAAAACGTGTATTTCCGTTGAAAACTGGAATTCGAAAATTTTCACGATCGCAATACTTTCCTTACTATATATAGTAAGTAAAAGTAAAAAAAGAAATCATTATTCTTTTCACTTTTTTACATCGCTCAACTGATGGAAATGTGGAATGCAAACTTTCTGTCCATAGAAGAAACTAATGATAATTAAGATAGTATGAAAATTATTATTTTTTTTAAAGGCTCTCAAAATATATGTTTTATATATAAGGATTAGTTAAAGAAGCTAACACTGGACTTATTAGTTTATTATATTGGATGTATTAATTATATACACTTTTAAAACTATTATTAATTATATAATTTTATATTTAATTAGACATAAACTTCCGTAATTTTCTATATGATCGATCTATGGTCCGATCCCTCATTAAAAGGAAGACATAAAAATGAATCATAATTGTTTACTCCTCTCAATTAAAGTGATGAGTTTTATTTACGCAATGTTTTTTCTCTTTAGAGTCAATCCATTCGAAATCCAGACAATGCCGGCCATTTTTTTTTTATAATTTGTTAATTAGTTTCATGATATTTCAATCATTCCCATTGAGATATTTTTCATTGAATCGCATAAACTTTGCTTTTGTCATGCTTAAAAATAAATAATTTTTAATAGTTATAAAATGTAGGAAAAAGATATTTCTTTATTCGAAGTTTTTACAGCAAGTTAAATAAAGATTAGGTGCAAGGAAAAATCTAAGTTTTTTTTGCTTTCCTTAATAATTTTTTTAAATCCTGTTTGTTTTGTAATAGTCTTATTCAATTCTGAAAGGTAATGCTGTTTTTTTGTTTTGTTTTTAAAGATACACACTTCAAATTTAGACAGATACCTCTGTTACTCTAGTTAGTTAGTTTTTTCCTTGAGTCAATATTTTGAACCGCAGCCATAATGTAGATTTTTTTTTTTGTAATACGTTCTATTTTTTGTTCAGGGGATTTTCGCGAGATTTGGTGAAACAAAAGCTCAGAGCAACTGTTTAAGAACTGGGATGAAAAATCATGTAAGGAAATCAACAGTCGATAACCGCCTCATGGCGAGTAGAAAAGAGAAAAATTCAAAAGGTGGATTTCCTACTCATTGAAAAAATAAATTAGCGTTATAAAATGTATGTTTCGCTTCTTAGCAAAAATTACAACTATCTATATCTGTCAAGAATTAATACTTTGATGCAATTGGATCTTGCACGTTAAGAGCAGACGTTCTGGACAATGACTCGACAAAGGAGAAACAGCAATTCTTTATAGAATACATTTAAAAATTGGATTTATAAATTAATAAATTATAATTCCTAATTCGAAATGCACTCAAAGTTATGGAGACTATTTTGATTAATAAAATAGAAATATATGTTTTTTCTTTCAAAGACGTAAATTATTGGCTCGCGGCTTCTGTCTAAAAACTTAAAGGTTAGAATTTATAAAACTATTATTCTTCCGAAGATCCTTTACGGGTGTTAAACCTGGCCGCTTATTATGAAGGATGAACAGTGGCTTAAGGTTTTCGAAAATAAAGTACTAAAGTAAATATTTGGCCCGAAGAGAAATGAGGCCACTGGGGAGTTTAGGAGGTTGCACAACGCGGAATGGCGGAGCTTATACCTTGTGAATATAATTGAAATGATAGCATCGCGGAGACTTAAATATACGAGTAAAGTTGTCGGGATCTTTGAGGAACGGATTCCGAGAACATTGGTATACGCTGAACTTAATGTATTTGGTAGACGTCCGAAAGGTAGGCTGAAGCGTCGGTGTGAGGATTGCGTTAAGGTGATCTTGGGTGATGGGCTTGAACGGTGAACATTGGACGAACCTGTGTAAGCGGAATTTGGTGGTATCGGCATCGAGCCTTCGGGTTCGGTAAGCCTATTATTAGTATTATTATTAAATATGTAAATTATTACTCTAATCCATATTATTTATATAAATTCTATTTTTTTTTTTTACATATATAGAGTAAATTCATTGATTACTCATATTTTTTACACACATTCTAGTATTTTGTTCTGATTTTTTTTACCACTTGTTCCGCGCTAAGTTGCTCTCTATCCCTCCGACCAGTGACAAGCTGGCAGGCAAACAATTGCCTATCATATTCCACGCCGCATGGCCGCAATGCCAAAAATTATTTAGGCAGATCATATTGCGCCCCCTAATGGTGGTGGGGGTCAGGGCAAATGGGCCGTTATCTGGCCTCGTGCCGGCTCTATAAGCCGCCTCTCAGTTATGTTGCTTCGCCGGACATCCGTTATCAGCCGAGGTGATAAAGTTTTATAATCCGCTACCGTCGAGGCTCGAGGATGAAGTAGCTAGGTCGTTTCACGCGTGGTTTGTCTCATCTCCTTAAAGGTTATTGTAATATTTTGTTACACCTAAATGTAACAAACATATCTTTGTTTATTATATCGCGACATTTCAACAAAATAACGAAGGAATGTTGATGAATTGATAAATGCTTGAAAAGAGCTATTAAATTTCCTAAATTCTTGATTTTTTCGTTAAATGGCAATTTAATTCGTACCGCAGTAAGTTTGACTATTAGTGATAATATATATTTGTATAACTTCCATTGAAAATGCTGTTTATTCGTTTCTTTAAAAAAAAAAGTTGATTAAACTAAAGTATTAAAAAAAAAAAATACTGGCTAAATAAAAATATGATTAAAAAAATAGTGATATCAAGGATTTAAATATAAATGAAAATAAATTTGAGTTACCTAATAAAATATAAGTCGAAGTAAGGGCGAAGAAGGCTTAAAAAATTCAAATAATATAAGCTATTGCTATTAAAAAACACAATTTACTGACTGTTATGCCTTAAAAAAGTGAGAAGGCTCAATCAGTATTTCCTTGAAAATGTCATGATAATGGAATCGTTTTAACACATTTTTTACCCATGCTATATATCATATAGCACCCTGATTCGTATGAAACAATATATAGGTACGAATGATATAATGTTTAAAAAAAACAAAAAAAACTTAAGAATAATATATCTGACAAAATTTGTCATTTAATCTTGCCTTAGCACAATATGAAACAAACAGACACATCTTGTTGAGCTTGGACGTTTGATAATCCAACTAATGCAGTTTAATATATTTTCCACAACGAAATCTAACCACACTGGTTTCGACAATTGAAATGTTCTTTTGAGCCTTGGAATATATTCAACATCACGTGCAGCGACGGACCCTCCGACGACCCGGACAGCTAACCGACGAGGCAGTTGAAGAAATGCAAATGATATGGGAAGTAAAGGAGGCAAAATGAATAGAGGCGCGATGATAATCCGTAACGCGACATGTTGCGCAAGGTTTTCGTTGTGTGACATGCGTGCGACAAGTTGCACAATGAAGGGTCCGCCACCCACCCTACCAAACCCGCCGTTTCACAAGGCTTGTCTCAATCGGGGCATTTCATACCTGTTCGGGCACCAATGTGCTCGCTCACCAATGTGCGAATCGTCACTTGTAGCAATAGTGCCAATTTGATCTGCGATTGTAATAGTGACACAATAGCCCAGCGGAGTCTTTGCACTAGTTCCCACTACATTCTACAGTCGATGGTCCTATATGGCTAATTTGGTCAGTGGGTGACCGTTCGAAGCCAATGGTCGACAGTATGATTTTTCTTTCTTTATTTAATGAATGAGGCTTATGAAGTAAGAATAAATCTTTTGACTTATGCGTTAAACAAGTATTGAATGCATTATCCACATGACATCTGCTTCCCAATCTATTGTCTTAACTTCTCTTGATCACAAAGATGTCAGTTAAAAGTTTGCCAATGATCTCGTTGAGAACTAATGGGTTACAGCAAGGTGAGAAAAACGCTGGTAGCATGAGACCCCGAGATTAACAAGTTACTATTTTCCATTTTTCCTAAATAGGTCTCAACACTACGTGCCATTTTAGGATAAAATATGGCTGAGATTACATAATAGTAATTGTTTAATTTAATATAAACATAAATAAATAAAATATACGAACGTTCTTATCTGTTAGAAGAATAATATGACAGTATTGTTATACAAATAATACTAGAATTATCCTTCGGTTTTTTATTTTACTATTTATTTGTTTGTTTTTTTTTATTTTCTTCTCATTTGTTTTTAATTATTTTATTTTTGTTAACTTTGTACATATAGTATGTTTCGTTTCTTATAACTTTAATACTTATTGCCTTGAGTGTGGCGGATTGTATTTCTTAATTTCTCAGTTAAGGGAAAACAAATTATCCTGAATTGTTGTTTTCATCTTAAAATTAATAAAAAAATTTGAACTGTTTTTAATAGAGTATACATTGAAAAACACCATCCAAGCTACTATGAAAAAAAAAAGCGTTCTTTCAAATTGAGGTATTGTTAGTCAATCATAGAAGTTGACGCACAAGAAATTAAGATATGATGACAATAATAGAGCAATCCCCAGTACTATCATTGCAAATCCTATCCGAATAAAAGTAGTAATTGATCTTTACAAATACGTTAGTCAGGAAGCTGGTTAGTCTGGTATGATTGTTTACACACTCCTACTGTTTGCCAACTCCCCACAGGTCAGTTCCTTGAGACGTGGCCCTGTATTTTTCCAAGGGATCATCCCGTCCTTGGTAAACAGTTTCGTAATGCGTAATCCGGCGTGGGACCGCCTACGGATTAGGAATTAGCATTTGAAACGTCCGCCGGGCGAGTAAGATGTCATTAAAGGACAACAAAGAGGAAGGGATACAAAACCAACAGATCCTCACAATATCGGTAATGAAACAGAACCTGTTGGAAGTTGGATCGATCACTGTCACGGTGGCCTTAGGGGCTAGTAATTAATGGAACACTGTCCTGGATAACAGCGAGCGGAGGCTACCAAACCCGATCTAGAAGACACAGGGAATCTATCCATCACCGGGTTTCGTCACGGTACTAGCCGTACCGGGCGGCCTGGGAGAGCTAAGTGATGAGGGGACGGCTGGTCAGTGCTCATGGATCCGTGTACCGCTTACCTAGATCATTCAGGATTCGCTATACAATGGCTCAATGGAGCTGTTGCGAAGCATCGGTGACCTCTAGTCATTATTCATTTATTTACATGTCAAGATAAACCATCACCATTTATCCATAGTTTGGGGAGTATGGCAAAAATGGAGGAATTGAAACGTTTCCAACAATTTCCAAAAAGTGTTGAAGGATATTTTTTGAGAAATTGATATATTTTTATTTTAACCGGGGAGTTGGCGCGCGTTGCTGTGAACACGAGTTATCCTGCATCCAGATGACCTGTAACTTTAAATTAAATAATTACGATTTTTGCGTATCGGTGCTGGTGGGGCTTTCAAATCGGCATTTATCCCCCGCCCTTACCATCAGGGCCGAGAAATCCTCGTATGGCCTTCAAAGGTGAGGTATGGGTATACAAACAAAAAAAAAAAAGGGTTTTATCTAATTAATAGTATGCCATCCGATTTAATTTAAAAACAAACAGATCATTTAAAAGTTTATTTGAAAATTGGATTTCATTCTAAAAGTACTATAACCATATTTCATTTCATACCAAAACGTACTAAAAACATTTTCTTCCTAAATATACGGCATCCTTTGAAAGCAGATAACCTTTTCTTTCAATTTTTTCCAATAAGATACTATATTTCTGAAAATACAGCTGAAGCAACTGACTACCATAATATATCATCATTAATTTATTGTTTTCTTCATATTTTGCATTTTCTTTCGTCCTCTTTGCGTATCCTGAATCACTGCTATATTTTTATCATTGGTTTTCACCTAATAATAAGCTTTTGGATTGTTTTAAAGATCTTAGTTACGTAGCTTTCGTACTCGTAGGTGCTCAATCAAATTATGTTTTTTCATATTATTTTTTATTGCATCCATTTTATTTTTTTAAAACAACAAATCGATAAGAAAAAAATTCTAAACTGAATATATAATGTTTTGGAAATCAACGTCTCAATTAATAATTTGCATTTTTAAAACATAAGCTGATCAAATTGACTCCTGAAGGCGTTGTTGAAAATATCTGGTGTATGCAATATCACAAGTTTTCTTGGAGTTTCAAGTCCAAAACTTAAAATTTTATATATCTTCACGAATAAGACTCAAAGGACGAATATCTCCAAACCTCCAGCCTTACTGCACATTTTAACAATAAGGAAATCATAAATTAAAATTTTCAGCTTCTTAGGCAATAATATTTTTGAGATACTGCGATGTCCAAATAAGTAAGTGAATAGTAACTTGCTTTTAATGATATAGAAATATCTCGCGTGTTTCGTTTCCTCGTAGTTTTCCTTATTTCTTTGGTTATACAATACGATACGAATATGTTTGCTATATCTCCCTTAAAGTAGACCACTTGCATTTTAATATTTTTATCTGTGGACAATTAATTATTTATCAAATTCATAAAATGCAGATCAGATGTGAAGCGTTTTTCACCAGAACTAATCTTAAGCTCGGTGTTGTAAAATTACCGGGTTATAAAAAGTAAAATCTCAAATTATGAACTGGTATTAAATTAATTTTGGTATCGTATATAATAAACCAAGATCTTCCATATAGGTTTTTTTTAAACGTTTAGTTCGATATATTCAATATTTAATGTTGTAATACTTGTTCGAATTATTGTAGATAATGTATTTTTTGATGTAAGATTTTAAACCTTCTCAAATTATTTTGTGATTGCATAGGGTAAAATGCATCTTTTATCTTAATTAATACAAAAATGCATTCTAGTTGTATTCTTATTAATACGTGATTAAAAATAACAAAGTTTCTACGAACTAACGCACTTAATGACTTCTTGTTGGGATTTTTTTTTTTGTATTTGCATTAGGATTATTATAAAATATATATTTTGAATATCCAATGCAAGTCCATACAATCAAATCTTCTTTATTTGATTCGAGGAAGTTATTTTTCGCATGGTTTATATTCAATATAAACATCATTATCATATTTAAGAACATCTGGTAGCATCACATGACATTTAGGTGGTTGTTACCCATTTCACCAGCAGTCGTGGCCGAGTGGTTAAGGCGTCTGACTAGAAATCAGATTCCCTCTGGGAGCGTAGGTTCGAGTCCTACCGACTGCGAAATATTTTTAAAACTATTATTTTTTTGAAAAAAATATTAATTTTAGAAATATCACAAATTAATCAATATGAACAATCAATAGAGGAGCTATTTATTTATTTTATAAATGGATATAAGAAGACTAGCTAGTAACTTTATAAATTGAGCAAAGTTTCGAAGATATTGCATAAACAGGTCAACTAACAGGTAAAAACAAGTACTTCTTGCATACTACCTAGTGGTTGAAAATTAATTATATTACACTCCTGTAAATAAATGATATTTTAAAAAAAAAGTTATTAATATTCTCATGGCGTATATTAATAATTACCAATAATGATACGTGGCCCACACATCAAGAAGAGACAGGCAAAGAAAAGACTAAAAGTTTTATACTCACTACTTTCAAAACTTTCACTGCTTTAAAATTAAGGCTTAAACAAAAATTGAGCTATTGTACCTCCTTACTGAAACTCATTTGGACTCATGGACGCGTCGCAGATATATGGGACAGACAAAATGATACACTTACAAACTTCCCAATCTAGAACATTCAGAACTATACCAAATTATCCATAGTATATTAGCTACAACACTCTACATACAGATCTTCACATAGCAACAGTCAACGAGCAGATTCGAACCCTCTAATAACGTTTTTACAACTTAATCGGACAGACCAACACACTAATACAAAACATGGTCACTAGTAACATTCTGGGAAATTCTTGCAGAATGCTGAAAAGAAGTTGAATGAGGGACCTTCTGACCTAATTATAATTATACAAATACCTGCGTAATTTGAAGCACTCCAGGAAGAGGAGTCGCTGGACATTTTTTCTCCATCATGCCTATCACGCCTGAATATCATAACCATCCTCGAATTCGCTAATAGTCAATATTGATTGAAATTTGAAGATTAAAAAAAAGATAGAATAATGTGAGCTCAAAAATTTGAAATAAAATAAAATATATGGAGTACAAAATTAGATATATTACTGAAGTAGGATTTTGGATACTTTGTTGGTCATTCATGCTAGAGTAAAAACCCACTGATGCGAATAGTAAGAGTGTCTAACAAGAAGTTTAGGTAAATAATTATATAACATAATATGATAGATAGATTGAAACTGGTATTAGTGTCAATTACTGGAGTACGACGGACATTAACTGAAAAAAAATAACAATATTACTTTTCTTTTTTAATTTTTTTGGAAGTTTTCTTAATTGGAACTTTTAAAAAAGCACATAATACCTTCCATTCATCATCTAATCCTTTTATTTCATTAGTCCTTTAACATTTTTTTATCCAAGTCGACGTTTCGGGGTTGTTTCCCCATTTTTCAAGACTTATTCCTTGCTACAACATTTTTCACATCTCATAGCCACTGCTACTTGTCCTATATTGGCTCACTGTTTTCATTATATTTTCTATAATATAATGGAAACAGTGAGCCAATATAGGACAAGTAGCAGTGGCTATGAGATGTGAAAAATGTTGTAGCAAGGAATAAGTCTTGAAAATGGGGAAACAACCCCGAAACGTCGACTTGGATAAAAAAATGTTAAAGGACTAATGAAATAAAAGGATTAGATGATGAATGGAAGGTATTATGTGCTTTTTTAAAAGTTCCAATAACAATATTTTTAAATCATTATCTGCTTAAATAATTTTTTTCCTATACACAATATTTATTATTTTTCGTTCTTGAACATTTAGTATTAAATTAATAAATTGAAATAATGAATATTTTGCCTTTATATTTGGAACACATATCGTGTTTTAAGGAATGTATTGAGGACTATATAAAAATATTGGTCAGTGGACTAATAATAATATAATATAATAATAATAACTCTGAGAATATGGTTTAATTTTATTGATTTATGTTCTGGGATTCATTCAACAATATTTTATATGTTACAGCTCAATATAATTTTGTTTGCAATTTATACCTAAGTTTTCTATATTAGTAATTTAGTGATTTTTCTAACAATTCAGCAAAATATTACCTTTACTTTTGAAATATAAAAGGCTGATAATAGATATTAAAAAAATAGATTATTTCTCACTATTTTGCCTTTTTCTAAATTTGGTTATCAAATTGCCCGGCAATTGATGATACTGTTCACGCGTGTTAGCTCGCTCGGCCACTCCTTCCCCTCCAAAAAATAAGACTTAGATTTCTCTGTAAATTCATAATTTAGTTAACCGGTGTGACAACACCAATAGATTTACCTAAAAGAACCTTGCTTCACTGAACTCCATCAAATGCTACATATTTAAAATTGGAATAAGCAAACGTCTAGCATTAACGTTTCAGATGACACTTCGGTGTTACTTTTTTTTAATTCATAAATAACTAAACAATTCACTTGTTAATTTAATGGTTATTTTATGTGACATCCAGTTAAAATCATTAATAGATATTTTCGTTGAAATAAAAGAATAAAGCATAACTTCACATCAAACTCAAGATCACCCTGTCTAGACCGGATTTATTGTCATCCATGCTGAATCGAAAGCTTTAGACAAATTGAAGGCATAAAATACCACTATTGAGTGAACTGCAAAGTCGCCCGCACTATAAGAATAGAATGCACCAGTAGCTATCTTGAGGTCGATCTCTCGGCGAGATTCGAGCCCGTGTGTGGTCGTAAGATCGCCTTCCTGGCGTCGGTCGTCCGGCAACGTTGTAACTCCCTCGGCATAAACTGAGTTTTAAAAATCAATCACATTGTTGGGAACGTTGAAGGAAATATTAAAACGTGGCCGTTCTCTCTCCTAATATGTTCATTTCTTCGGCTTTAGTGATCGTTATGGCTTTTATTGCCTACTCGTTCGGGAATAACAAAAGTCCTGCCTTTAGAGAACAGAGTAAACGGTGGAGTTTTATTAATGGCTGTAAAAGTAAATAATGAAGGGATTGGTGAAGGAGGGAGATAGCTGCTTTAGTGTATCCCTTTAGTGTCCTATCTGACTCAGGCCGGGATCAGCCATCAATGTCTCTACGACTACTTCTTTACGATTAGCGTTCACTGTCGGATCTCAACATCTACCTTATCTCCACGCTTTGGATAAAGCCCTCAGTTCAGCTCTACAATTGTTCTTACGTATTCAACAACCCTAGATTATTATGTATCTTCCGAATTTATTTTCTCAATGGCTTAGTAATACCGATTCATTTTATTAGATGAAGAGATGTGTTTTCCACAAACATCCTTGATAATTCAAGCCTAAAAGGAAGTCACAGTGTAAACCTCTATATCAAACTTATCGAATCTTAAATTAAATCACCGAGAAATGTAGAAAGTTGAAGTCTCCGTCATGCCCCACGAACTATTATTCACTTAGAAATATTCAACTGGTAATAATGTTTAATTTAAATTCCTATAATGACAATAAAAAAATAAAATAGAGGAGTTTATTTGGCCTTAAACAATATTTTCCTAGTACATTCGAAATCAGTTGATGAAATAATCTGAAAATAGAATCATGGTTTTATATTTGATGAAAATTGAATCCTGTTTTTATGACTTAACTAAATTAAACATTTGACGAAAAAAAAAAAAGGGGGGGGGTGAGAAAAGAGACACCAGCCGCACTTCATTCACCAAATATCTAAGAAATTATGGTTTTCTATGTAGAAAAAACATCATACAAAGAATAATTGAAATTTTCATTTTTCAAGTGAAGTATAACATTAGAATAACAGAATAAATAATTCTGCCTCAGCCAGGGTTTGAACCTAAGAACAGGAAAACATTAAACTAGTGCTCTATCCACTAGACCATGCCGCTCCATAATTTAAAAATGAGGTCATATCTATGCTATCTAAATAAGCTGAATAAATAATCAACATTAAATTATCTTACTGCATATTATATTATTATATATATATATAGTTTAATGTTAAATAAATAATCGAAAATAATTGTTTACATCACTCTACAAAAATAGTCGATTTGGACATAAAGGGATAAAAAGGGATAGTCACCATTGCCCTTAAAAAATATTATAATAAATATGAAAAACTTTATATGATGGAAAATATAAAAAAAAATATTTTACTTATCAGTATGCTAAAGTAATTGAAAATAAACTGTAAAGAAACATAATAAATGTTCCTGTATTACAGGGCAGTATCAACTGGGTTTCTGAAGGGGTCATGAACGGACACATATATGTTTAATCACCCAAATCTGTTATGTCAACATGATTCTTCGAAGAAAAGATATCTAAGACCTAATTTATTTTATTTTTTAACAGATCAATGGTAATACTTTAATAAATAATAAATATTCCTAGAACAATGAAAATAAAGTATATATAATATTTATTAAAAGTTATCTCAATACGACAGCGAATTTCATATATAGTGGCCTTCTTGAATCAAAAGAACCAACCTAATTAATTCAACTATTGTTTTAATAACTATTGAATAAAATTAAATATGTGATAAAAGGAGCATTTTTGAATGTAGTTTAAATTTTTTCATGATTGAATTCAATTGATTTTTGTAATTCATTGTAGATAAGTTAATCTTTAATGGTTGTTAATCTTGAATAGCTTCGAATAATACATAGAAAAAAACATTGTAATAGTGCTGTTGCTACACTGTAAAAAGAAATTTAGTAAAAGGTTTTATGCCGACGACACATGTGTGTTATCAGTAAATGCTGATCCAACTATTGCCTCTCAAAATCTCCAATCCCACATCAGAGACCTTGAAGTATGGTTTCACAACTAGAGAATTAAAATAAATGCCAACGAATCCAACCAAATTATCTTTACCCTTCGTCGTAAACAAATGACATCCTGCCCTACTGTCTCCTTCAATAATACTCCTCTTGTCCAGGTTGAACAGATCCGATATCTAGGACTGCACCTTGACAAACGTCTCAGTTGGAACCCTCATACAGGACTGAAACTGAAACTGACAAGAAACTGCACGACGTTTTTGACTACTTCAACACTTACTAGACAAACGTTCTAATCTTCCACTTAACTACAAAAGGCTTATCTACATCACTATCTATATGGACTTATCGAGTAGAGCTTTGGGGCTCTACTAAACCATCAAATCCTTCGTAAAATCCTCAATGCTCCTTATTTTGTAACTAATAAACTGATCCACAAAGACCTTAATATTCCGTATGTTACTGATTTGGCCCGATCTAGATTCCATTCCTTTCATGACAAACTCCATTCCCACCCTAATCCTCTAGTTTCAATCCTTTTCCCCCCTTCCCAAATTCCCGACAATCCTCCGAGGCGTCTGAAAAGGAGATGGCCTCGAGACCTTCTAGTTTAGAATATCTTTAGAGTGCTTCCACTGGGAAGCTTCTCTACATGTGTTTCATGTCTTTATATATTTTTCTCAAATTTACTTGTTGGATTCCTTTATACAGTTGTAAATTGCAATAAATAAATAAATAAAGTTAAAGGTTTTGTTTTGAAATCAATTCACAAAAAATACATAAAATGACGTATTTATTCGTGTAAGGGTTCGGCGAGTTCGTTTTAGATTATAAATGTATATTTTGGAACACCTGTTTTGAACAGGTGACATTTACACAAGGAAATTACTTTCATGAGCAGTCGTGGCCGAGTGGTTAAGGCGTCTGACTAGAAATCAGATTCCCTCTGGGAGCGTAGGTTCGAGTCCTACCGACTGCGAAATATTTTTAGAACTATTTTCTTGTTTTGAAAAAAAATACTTCATTGTAATAAAAGAAATATTAATTTTAGAAAATGTTGCAAATTATTAAATATAAAACCAATACAGGAGTTAGTCATTTATTTTATATATGGCTATAAAGAATAGCCAGTAACTGTTTATAAATTAAGCAACGTTTCGAACATATTTCATAAACCTGCAGCAAGTCAACTAAAACAGGTAAGAACAAATACTTATTGCGCACTACTTCCTAGTTCACAATTATTTTAAAAAGTGCTAATTCAAATACATATATGAAATGTGTAAGAGAAAACTCCCAGTTCGAATTTTAGACAGTTTTTCTTTAATACCAAACTGAATAAGTTACCAACAGCAGTCGTGGCCGAGTGGTTAAGGCGTCTGACTAGAAATCAGATTCCCTCTGGGAGCGTAGGTTCGAGTCCTACCGACTGCGAAATATTTTTAGTGAAATTTTGGTTCGCAGGCAGGGTAACATGTTTTTAAATCAATGAAATAAATATAAAATCAATGCATTTATTATCATATGAATATTTGACCTAAATAATTGCCAAATCTGCCAATTACTAATCAAGTATGTTCATAATTTCAAATCCATGATTTTTTTTTTCTAATATAAATACAGGAGGAATCTAGTTAAATCATCAATCCAAATAAAGGAAATTAATAAACTATAAAATACAGTCTAGAATTTCTTAAGTAGCTTTAAATCTTATTTGAATGGATTTTTTTTTTAGTTATTTATCTATCAAAACATTTTTTTTTTTAATATCACAATTTTTCGTTAATCAGAAATATTTACATTTTTTGAACACTCGATATGAAGTACTACACTTGTAATAACACAATTAACTGAACAAAAGCATAATCGATCATGGTAGAGTGTCAGTAAATCTTCGGCAGCACTTAAAAGTTTCAATTTAAAATGTCCATCAGAATTTGCTTATTTTGTGATAGTGAAAATGTCATACATGACTTGGTATTTCTCATCACTCTTTAAGTATCTAATGGAAAATTTCTGTCACTATTACAGAATTATTTTTTTTTTTCTTTTTTCTCATAGATATCATATGGCAGGAAGACAGTGATTTTGCTTTGAGAAAGCTAGTAATTCTTACTAAAATACTCATTGACAGAATATTATTGTATAATTTTATATAATACATAAAATAATCAGGTTAGGCTCATTTTAAATTAATATAAAAATATGTAAGGTATGTTTTCATGAAACTACATGCGTTCATAACTCATATATATCTTTTTACAGGTATGATTATATCATACATTGATAAAACATATTCAAAAGCCTGTAGATTAATTAAAAATAATATTTAAAAAAAAACACCTACATTTTTATAGCCCATAAGGAGTCTTAGATTCAGAACATAGAGGTATACAAACCGTTTTAGAGCACGGCTAAATTGTACGATAGAAATAAACGAATCTATAACTGAATTAAAATTATTTCGATATGTTTGTTTATTAATTTAACGCCACTTCATGCTGTTGTGGCTATCAGGATGACATAGTTCTAAATTTTGCCTATCCAAGTTTAATTAGGATAAGGATCTTTAGCGAATACCTAAAATCACCTAGGCTCGAGACCACCTTTTAATTTCTCAGAACATAAATTATCTATTTCGCTCTTCGTTTCCTGAAACGTGACGATTAGAATTAAACTTATTTATTTTATCTACTGATCAAGCCTTTAGAACCGAAACTATCGAGGCAAAAAGATCTAAAGAATGATGTTTCTATTAGATGCTTTAAAATGTTACACAATGTAGAGTAGTAAAGCATTCAAACAGTATAATTTCGGGAGAATTGAACAATTTTATCCAGTAATATTACATTGTTAATTAATTATTTTCAGAATATATTTTCAATTTTCGCAGAAAAAAAAATTAAAGCAAAAAGAGCCGTAATAATGAAAGTATAAATATAAATGTTATTAATAACTAATAAAGTTAACTCAAGTTTGCAATAAAATAAAAATCTTATGGATGGGTGTAGATACATTCCTAATAACAGTCAGCCAGGAGAATCCCGGACTAGCTTGGTCCATTCCATATGTGAAGAGAAAAACAGAACCTGGGAGATCCCTTCGCTTCTCACTTCCCCTATCACTAGAGTAAGGGCCAATGAAGCTGAACAAGGACGCTATATCAATTAAGTGAAAAGTAGATTACTTTAGGACGGTTGATGTGCTCATCTAAAGTTTTTTCTTTTGAAAGATAGAATCATTATAAAGAAAAATCGACTGGTAGGGGTCGATAAATTGACCAAGATGTATATGGGAGTATTTTGTTAGTTCTGACAATATTATTGTTTGTTTGTTTTGTTTTGTTTAGGGCATAGAACATCTAGGTCATCAACGCCCGATGGTTTGTTATTATGATTGATTCTTCAAAGGAGGTTATTTTTAATTCAAGTGGGATTAAGAATAAGAAGAAAAAAATAAATAATTAAAATAAGTAAAGGATACAGATTAAAAAAATAAATAAAAATAAAATAATAACAACAGAAATTAGACATTAATAGGATAATAAATTAAACAGATACATAATAAAGAGGGTATGTCTTCGATAGATGTGTTGGATAGTCAGAGGCTATTTAACAGTTTGACCCTTGCTAGAAACTTAATTACGGCATTTATTATGGGCTCATCGTCCCATTCGCAGAGCCATTCTTATATTGGGCGGTATACCCAACTGGTGTAATGTTGTACGATAATAAGAGCATTCTTCAAATACGTGGCTGATTGATAAAATTGTGTTGCAGTGCGAGCATTTAGGAGGGGCTTCTCTCGTAATTAAGTAACCATGAGTAAGTCGGCTATGTCCGATTCTGAGGCGGGTAATAGCAACTTCTTCTCGACGAGAGTTACGGATTGAGGTTTTCCAGGGGTTCACGTTTTTCTTAATCAGTTTAAGTTTACTGGATGGGCTTTCATCCCACATGGATTGCCACCTTCTTTTTACCGTTTCTGTTAAGGGGCGGGTCAGTTCGGGTGCGGTGAGGATCGCTGCACCCCTACCAGACAGGGTCAGCGCTTCCTTGGAAGCTTTGTCGGCTATCTCGTTCCCAATTATACCCACATGGCTGGGGGCCCAGACGAAGAAAACTGTCTTACCTATTTCTTTCAGCATGAGAAGGTATTCGTGTTTGCGATGGATGGTCGGATGTACAGAATGCATATTGTTTAATCCATGGAGTACGCTTAGTGAGTCGGTGATAATTGTTATGTAGTCCATCGTGACGTTTGTCATACAAAAATAGAGAGCGGAGGCAATGGCATTCATTTCGGAGGTGTAAACATTGCAGAGCTGGTGCAGTTTTCTCTTCTTTTCTCAGAGTTCGGTGTAACGAAGGCACAAGCCGTTGAGCTATCTGACTTCGAGCCATCTGTATATATTGTAAAATGATTTGGTAGGGTTTGAAGTAGGTTCTCGAATTGTTCTTGATATTTCGAGGGCGTTGTACTTTGTTTATGGAATTTGGATAGGTGGAGGTACAGTTTCGGAGAGTGGTAGGTCCAAGGAGGCGTGTTTATTTCTGTATTTTGGACTGCTATAGATTTTAGTTCACTGACTATTGAACTGTATCTTTCTGCGATGGGCAATGTTGCGTTTCCGCTTTCTTGGAATTTTCTTGAAAATTTTTATTTGAAAATATACGGATAGGTTGGATGTGAAGGTTGAAGATATAAGCGAGATAGATAATTCACTGCCAGTTTTTGACGCCGGAAAATCAATGGTGGTATTCCGGATTCAGCACATAA
The DNA here is from genome assembly GCA_023052935.1 of Piezodorus guildinii. Taxonomy (NCBI): domain Eukaryota; kingdom Metazoa; phylum Arthropoda; class Insecta; order Hemiptera; family Pentatomidae; genus Piezodorus; species Piezodorus guildinii. The sequence goes on from CM041292.1 coordinate 53,021,294, forward strand.
AATTAATATAGGGCTTGTTCTGAAGGCACCTGTAGCAATACGGATACCGGTATTATGAAGCGTATCGAGCTTAGATAGAGTTCGGAAACGCGCTGATCCATAAACGAAACATCCGTATTCCAGTTTTGTACTGATCAGATTCTTATAAATGTGTAGCATAGTAGACCTATCTGATCCCCAAGAGGTTCCGCTAAGGACCTTTAGAATTTTAAGTTTAACTGAGCATTTCTCTTTAAGGGCGTTTATGTGAAGTTCCCAGGATAAACGTTTGTCGAAGATTAGGCCTAAAAATCTACATATTGTTACAAACAAAAATAAATATTACAATTGAAAATATAAATAATTACTTAATTTTAGCCTACTGCTAGTTATTTAGTTAAAATGTTATACATGTTTTTTTTATTAGTTTTATTTTAAATTTTTTTAGAGGTTTTTTAAGTTTGAAAATGCTTGAATTGATTAGTGATCGTCATTTTGTAAAGGGGTTTTCACTAAAAGCAAATAAAATATTGATTCAGCTAAATTTTGGATTACCATCATCAAGGAATAGAACTTAAATAAGTAAGGTACATCAAATTATTCTTATACAGCATTCATTGTTTGTTTAAAGGTCCTACCTCATGGCTACGTTTCATATACTTCATTCTACTATCAACTCATTAAACTTTTTGAGCTGAATGATTATAGTTCCTGCAGGAATCATACCGTAGTGGTGTTGAGGTGTTTGTACAATCTCACATTCTTAACATAATCCTTATCGTCTGATGGAGCCGCATTGAAGGATTGTTTCCATTTTCTCGCTCGATGCCTTGCATACCATGACAATAGAATCCGTTTCATGTCTGTATTAAATAATGTAAGTATTGGTGGCTTTTATGAAATTCTTGTGGAACCTCAAGTAATAGACCTGAAATCATTATGTTTTTCTGTCACGGAAAATCTAAAAATAAGATCTCAACATGTTTTTCTTTTCAGAACTTTGATCAATGTTAAAGGTGTCGAGACTTATCAGTATTTACTAAAAAATAGATATTTGCTTAGTATTGTTATTGTATTATTGTATATATATATATATATATATATATATATATATATATATATATATATATATATATATATATATGTTTATATTGTATGTATATATGTTTAATAAAATAATTTTATATTTTATTTAATTTATGTATATCAAAAGCATTGTGCTTTGACTACTGCTGCGGGGTGTATGGTGGCCTCTTGACTGTGCTCGAGAACAGGCTAAAGCGAATTATGAATACATTTTTAAGATTTGTCCTTGGCACACCGAAGAGGTCTCATGTGACCCATTTATACAGTGAGTTAAAGTGGCTCCTTCCCTTAAACCGCAGACAATATTTCCTTGGATCATTCCTTTACCAAACCATCAACTCCCAGCTACCTCCCTATATCCACAAACTTCTGCAATTGAAATCGTCAGTCCGCTCCCTCCAAACAAGATCGCGCCATTCTGACCTTTATATTTCTGCCCACAGAACAACAAGTTTTGAACATTCCTTCTTGTCCGCTCTACTACTCTCAGGAATTCCCTACCTACTCATATCCGACATGCTTCTTCCCTACCATCATTCAAGTCCCAGCTGTTCGAGTACCTATTGTCATCTAAAACCGACGCTCCACAAGCCTGATATTTCAAATCAAATATCTATTCAAAAAGAAAATTTATTATTTATTGTTCATATTTATATATCGATCTTTCTCATTTCTGTTTTGTCCAACCTATCAAAAGTTGTTCATTTATTCTACTCTTTTAGTTATTTTACTCTTTTTGTTTTATTGTATCCTGCTTTTCTTCTTAAAGCTTTGTAAATAAGAATTAATTATAATCCTTTGGTCTTGTTGCCAGACACATTGTATATTAATTGTACATATCATATTGTTCTTGTTACATATCATATTGTTGTTCTTCAAGGGACCCAGTCCCATAATAAAAATTATTTTTCTATTCTATTCTATTCTATATCATGGATAACATGGTACATAAAAATAGCAACCCTGTTATGCTTATTGTAGATTTGTTGTATATGTATTTTATTGTCTTTTGTTTTGAAGATTTATTTGCTTCGTAATTATAAATGTACATATGATTGATTATTCGTGCTACGTCAGCCAGCTCCGATTGTGTAGGGAATGCCCTTCAGCCAAATCAATAAATTATTATTATTACACTTATCGTCTAATTAGTTTTTTTTTTGTTTGGAATTTAAGGCGTAAAACCTCAAGGTCATGGACGTCTAACGTAATTTAATTAAATATCTTACTTCCAGAATAGTCGAAGGAGGGCTATCCTACTAAGGATTACATAGTCAAACCATGGGAAACTACATGGACAGGCAGTTGTAGCGAATCTCTGCCCTATTGAATCCTGCAATGCTGAGAGCCATTGATTGTAATGACCAGGGCGGCTTAAACACGGGCAGTGGCTTGTTCCATTCTAATCCCGGCCTAGGAACAATGATCCCAATAACTCCTCCCAACATTATTGTTCCAATAGAGACAATAGGGACAAAGCGACAATGAAATGATTGCGCCTCCCTCCCTGCAAATCGAAGGTGAGCATAAAGCAACGGTAATAGAGCACCCGCCAGCCTCTTACCCTCCCTCCTGATAACGTTTCAATTTTTTCGACTCCGGGAGCCATCAAACAATTTTTTTTCCACATTTTATATTGTTTTTTTGAAAGGGCGCCTACTTACGAGCGATAAATCAGCTTTGAAGTATCCCCGTAATACCCTCAGGTACTGGGGGATGGTATTTAAAAGGAGACTGTAAGGTTTTATCGCCGCTGTTACTGATCCAGATGTTACTGAATTTCACGCATAACTTTTTAATAAAACGCTCCTAACTGAGGAATATTGTTGTTCTCGAACGCAGATGGTCGGTTTGCAGTGGTTTGTGGTTAATGTTAAGCTATTAGCATGGCATTTCTGTTAGCTTTTTATGTTTGTCATGAGTAGTATAAAAAGTGATTTTGGGGAAGATATGATTTACAAAAATTACGATCCTATAAAATAGGTCTTCGACGCTTATGGAAGCCATTTGTTGAAGGTTGTTTGATAGATGCTTACGTTGCAACGATAGTTTACGTTGACTGACCTACATTTTCCAGGAAAATAAGCTATTTAGTGTTCGACTAAGAAAAGTTGTTAGCTACAAGTGGAGTTAAAAAATATATAATTTTTTTTTTTTTTTTCTTAATTTTTTTTTACTTCAATTTAAAAAAAAAGTCCTAACATTATTTTTATATCATATAATAATAAATTAATTATATATCAAAAATTTATGAGCTGGATCTTTAAGAATAATTCAGACTTGAACTTTAATTCTTGTAATGAATTAAAAAAAAAAATATACTACAGAGATTTTGAATAATTTTCTCTCTATATACAAACATATAATTTTTTTTAATGAAAAAAATATTTTTATAAGTCAAAAAGGACATAGTAATTTTGGAATTGGTGATGATTGCATTAATTATAATTTTGTTGACATCAGTCAACTAATTAAAAATGAAGAAATATTTTTTACTATCACTATCATTTTTTATTCATTACTTTTTAATTTTTGTTACTGTATTACATTTTTTTCTAGTCGTAGTAAATGGTAATTCGAAATTCATTCGCACAACATTATTTATATAGAAACGGATATAAATATTAACATTAGTCTTAAAAAACTGATGTTTATTTTTAAAACATTCGAAAACTAGAGTACAATTGATTTAATAAAGGAAAGACTGCTGAACACTTATGCTATCGTTTGTTGTTTTAATATTATTGTTTTTTAAATTTAATTTATATACTTTTTAATATTTATTTATTTTACATTTTGGTGCCATTTAACACAACTTTAGGTTAGAGGCACCGTTTTTGGTATGAATTACGAAAGTTTAAATGATTTGATATATTTTATGAATTCTATTACATTATTTTATGTGCTTTATTGAAATAAATTAATTGTATATTATTGATATTTTCTTTGTTTTACTTGTTTTACATTTTTATACTAAAACAATACTAAACGCGCTTTTCATGCATAAGACGAAAATAAACAACATAAATTATAAGACCAAATGGTACAACTACTCGACATGAATAATTGGTAAGGATTGCTGACTAGACTGAGACTAATATGAGACAGGCTTTTAACGAGAGGAGTACCTTATTACCCTCCAACCATCTGGTTTATAACAGGGAAGTCACACAGTTCTCCTTACTGGAGTAATGACAATGAAGGGTGTCTTTGGCTTGTTATTAGCTTTACGATAATTCCCTGCAATTAAACAAAAATTCATATCAAGATAAGTTTAATTTATAACGTAATAAATATTAAAAAGACACGCAAATCATAGCATAATCAGAGTATAACAGTTCACGTTGCTGTTTAGGCAATTATCTACATATGAATAGCGATAAATTATTGTCACCCCTGCTAAGTTCAAAACGCTATATCTCTGCTTTTTCTTAAACGATCTTAATGATTCCATTTTTGTTTTGTAATAAATTTAATTCTTTTTCGAATAGCGTCCAGGTTTATTATTCAGGTTTGGTATTATTAATAATAATATTCAATTTATAAATTCGTACGGCGGACTTAGACATTTTTTTATTCGTTTTTTGGGTTTTACGTATCCCGAAAGATCTTAAATTTTGAGGGAGGTATTTTATTTTATTTTTTTTTTCTTTATTATAAAGTTTGATAATTGAAAATAAGAAACCAAAATATATTTTAAAAATCTATAATTATATAAATTAGGAATTAAAATTTAATTATGTGCTAATGTATAAAATTCTAGTCACCGGCTAATTCTAGTTCTAATTCTTACGCTTCTGATTAAAAAATATCTGTAATTTTCAACCACGAACTTACGAAATCTCGAGTTTACGATACTAGTATAATCTTAATTTTAGAACGACCTATAAAAACGCAAGGAATTTGATTTAGGTTAGCCTCTAGGGAAAAAAAAAAAAAGAATTTATTTTTGACATGAGTAGTAGAATGTCGTATTATGTCGGGGCCGGGTGGCGTCAGACCCACGGGGAGATGCCAGGGTTGAAAATAGCCTGGAGAAGGCTTTGGAGCCTCCAGGGGTTTGGGAAGGTGCCAGCCCCGCCAACCTGTCGCTTCCCCATTCCTCTCTCACGTAATATATCTATGTATTTATAAGTGTGAATACGCTCCACAATTTAACGAGTAATATTTATTATTCCTTTGGCTATACAAGACGAACTGAATTGTTGTAACAGTTATCTGAATAGTGACAATAATAACACATTAATTGAAAATGCTATTTTATATATATAATCCAAGTACGCTGCTCCAAATAGCTACTCAAATCGAATCTTTTCTGTAGGCCTCACTATACTTCATAGTAGACCTGACATTGTTTGTTAAAAGCTTATTAACGTTTTCGGTTCCTTATTAATAAAATAAAGTCAACTATGGCTAAGTAATTTCGAAGCTATCAGGAATTAGCAGTGGAACTTGTATATTATTATTGTATATATTGTACCATCTGTTATTAATTTTGAAGGGACTTATTCCAGAGTCAATAGTGGTGTGGTGGGCACGGATATCGTGGGACTTCTTCTCTTGACGAAGATCTTCTGAAAACTTTGTTAGAAGAATGTCCCAGAACAACTGTTTGAAAACTCAATAGAACGGTATGGAATTAACAGGAAAACTCGATGTAAGCAAACTGAACTTCGTTGACCACCTTAAAGCGATTGATAGGAAAGGAGGAAAAAAGAATTTCCCCTCCGATCAAACTAACGACAAAAAATTGATTTTTCTCAATCTTGATTTTTGAGAACATGGTTCTTTTTTATTTTCAGTTACGTATACATAAAATATAAAGTAAGGGGAAGTATTGCGATCGTGAAATTTTTCGAATACACCTTTTAGGGTCTCCTGAGTCGAAATAACCAAGTCCCGAAAAAAGGTCAGTGTGTCTATGTATCCGTATGTGTGTGGGAAGTCTAGCGCAAAAATAATAAGTCGACGGAATTAAAATTTGATATTTGAGACGTTGATTTCCAAAAGGTACTAAAGGACATTTTTTACGAAATTGATTTTTTTACATATTTGTATTCTCATCATTTAGTTCTATCTAAATATTTTATTTGATGTTATCTAATGAATTCTCAAGTCCTTAAAAAACACGATTTAGAAATGCGGTCGTTTTCTAAAGTACTAATTACGCATTTATTTTCGTTCCAAATCATTCTAAAAAAATTCATTTCATAACTTTAATATGATGTTATTATTATAGTAAAAAAATAATTCTAAATTGTAAGGCAAAAGGACCCAAATTAGCTTGTTTAATAATATAGTAATGAGAGATTTTCGCGCTTCCTGTAAAACTTCCTAGAATGGATATAGTACCTTTTGGAAATCAACGTCTCATTTGAGACAACTTACGCCCGAGATGTTACAGCAACTTTTTCATCAAAATCGGCTAACCAGAAGATCCATTTTATACCATGCATTTTGCTCCTTTTTACGATTTTCTTAAAAACGTCTCTAACGATTTTGATTAAACTCGCTATATCGATGTAAAATTTAATGGTCTTTAATAAACGTATCATGCAGGTTTCGTTCTGATTGAAATAGTCTGATGGGGCTTAAACGCCGATATTTTAAATTTACCTTTAATTTTGTAGATTCTATAAAAATAACCATATTATCTTGTTACCATTGTCAAAAAAAACATACAAATATATAAGTTGAACGAATTCAATATCCAACGAAAGGAGAAAACTGAAAAATATATTTTTTTAATTTAATTATTTTATTTTTAACATAAGAACAGTAACATACATGTATAATATACTATTGGAAAGCTAAAGATTTAAGAAAAAATATTATCTAATATACAAACTTGTAAAAGTTAATATAGAGTGATGAAAAGCCAATAAAACTAACAAATTATTTTAGATAATAATATAATAGATTTTTTAATAAAACACATATTTATACAGAAATAAAATTTAATTAATTGTTTATAGTTTCATTAATTTTTATCTCTCTAATCGATTTTAAAAATGGATGTAAGTTAAAGTCGTGTGTTACCAGATTTTTTTTTTGTTATTTACATTATTTTATACTTATTATTTTTGATTTCTTAACCTTACTGTTTATTAAATTATGCCAAATACGTATTGTTCATATAGGATTTGATTTCAAATCTCAAAGGTCAGTTGAAAAAACAATTGAAAATACATATTCTTTAAAATAATTAAACTTGTATTTGGAATCAATTGATATTTTTTCGCATTAGATTTTTAAAGTATTTAGTTATTGTTCTTTGGCTCTGTAGAGGAGTAACAAGTAAGGGTGTCTTGCAAGTAGTCCCAACCGTCTTAAAATCAAAGGCAGGTGTGCAAGTATTATTTATGATAATATCCTCTCTACAATGGAGTCCATTAAATAAAATTATCTTTAGTAAACTCATCGATGGACGGGACCCTACAAACACCCTTTGGTCCAGAGTACACACCGAGACAGGCGTGGGTAAATAGTGTGACATATGTTGCCCGGGCCGTAGGTCGCCGAGTAGCTGTGTCACCTGTGACTGATTCGGGTGACGGATGGTGATCGCCGGCCCCAGGTCACTAACAGCGACTCCAATAATTGTCACGACTTCATCAGTTATTGGCTAACGTATTCACTTCCCTTGGTAATGACTTGGTATGGATTTACAACGAGCTGAAGATAAATCATTTTTAGTTAGGCGTTATTTCTGAGACTAGCCCCTTCCAGATAGTAAATTCTACGCGTCGGGGTTATTGTTCAGCAAATGTTCCCTGTCAGGTATTTCGGGCTGTTATTAATTTTAACGAGTGAGGAATGACATTAAATCAAAACCTCATGCTATTTATAACAGTTTCATATTGTTTAATTTAATAGATAATCTGGTGCCATTTAATGTATTGTATACCTTTTTTCCATGTTAATTTAACTATAGGATAGAAAAACGAATGAGCAATTTCTTTTTACTATCCCGAATTAATTTTATCTTGGTTTTGGGGTTAGTTCCCTTGTTCAGCATCAGTAGATTAAATTAATCTTAATGATTGTTTGTTTATTCATTTAACGGCACTTTATATTGTTGTGGCGAATCGGACGATTTTTTTAATGGGAGTCATAACTTAACCCCTTACCTAGAAAAGGGGGATCTTCAAGGAGTACCTCAAATCGCACAAGCTCGGGACCATCCCTCTGAAGGACGACATAACCAAGGATTTTCTTACTTCAGTAGAAAAATTATAGTAATAATCTTAATGTTCACTCTTATTTCCAGTTATTATAACATTTTGCTACATATATTAGTACTAGAAATCATGTTTAATCAAATATAAACACAATTTTCCACACCTGAATTACATAAATATTCATTAAACCAATAGTCCAATACACATAACTATAGTTGAAAATTTTGAGTAAATGAATATTTGCTGCTGAATGATTAAATATATGAACAGAAAAACGAAGTATGGTTGTTTAATATTAATTTATCATGATATAACCGAAGTTCATACACCAGGAATAACTTTAAGCTCTTCCTATAGTGTTTCTGCATGGTATATCTTTTTTTTTTTTTTTTTTTTTAAGAGATTTTCCACAAAAGGTCCATGCCCGTTTCCAGATATAACATATAGTTAGGCGTGATATTTGGTAGGGTAAAAAGTTTCTTGATAAATAGTCTATGAATAAATTACAATTACTGAACATTATATATATTTTTTAATAGCGGTAATTTGTGAATAAATATGCTATTTATGCGAGTTGATTTTCTCTGTTGGTGTTTATGGCATAATATGTAGATGGCACTTCCCAAAAATGACTAAAACAGAAAAAATACAAAACAATAATTATTTATTTATTTTACTTTTCACATAGAACATATTACAACTAAGCTAATATAGTAAAAATACATTTTAAAGTTAATTATCCGCTAATATGCAAAATGAACAAAAGGTTTGCTTTTTTTTTTTTTTTTTTTTTTTTTACTTTTTACTGCTATAATAAATAGTACGCATTATTAAAATTCAAGTTTATAATTTAGGCATTCATAGCTGAACTTAAACCGGTGAAAAGAATTTTTGTATTATATATATATATATATATATATATATATATATATATATATATATATATATATATATATATATATATAATATATAATATATATATATATATATATATATATATATATATATATATATATATATATATATATATATATATTATATATAATTTCATGATAAATCGTAGGATGATTATTTGTGATTTTGATAATATTTTGTACTTTTAGATCAAATCAGTTCCATTGCACCTGAAGATGGCATTGTAGCCAAAACGTATATAGGCAAGTGAAAGAAAGAATAAATTATATTACTGACCATATTGCTTCTTCAAAAATAATGGAGTTCCGTAACAACAAATTTCACCATGATTCATTATGGCAATTTGATCTCCTAAAGCATCAGCCTCTTCCATAAAATGGGTGGTAATCAACATCATTCGTTCACCTCGTGAGTTCAACAAAATATTCCATATTTCTCTTCTTGACTCAGGATCAAGTCCTGAAGTAGGTTCATCAAGAATGACTACCTTAGGTCTACCAATCATAGCTAAGGCGATACATAGCTTACGCTGCATTCCACCAGAAAGATTCAATGACAGCTCATTTATTTTTTCAAACAAACCAACTTCCTTTAAAATGTCAACAGCTTGTTCTTTAGCATCTATCTTAGAAAGTCCTTTGAGCATTCCAAAAAAAATAAGTTGCTGAATTACTGAAAGTTCATTTATTTATTCTTTCTTTCACTTGCCTATATACGTTTTGGCTACAATGCCATCTTCAGGTGCAATGGAACTGATATATATATATATATATATATATATATATATATATATATATATATATATTCCTATATAAAAAATAATGTAGAAAGTAAGTAAGTAAGTAGTATAAACTATAAGTATGTAAATAAATAAATAAATATAAATACTACTAGAGAATTAATATACATTTAAATCAGCAAACACAATTCTCATTTCTATAGAGTTTGTATATTTTATAACACTTGTTCCCTTCTTTAAATATTTAAATTAAAAAATATATTGACACATTCACCAGCAGTCGTGGCCGAGTGGTTAAGGCGTCTGACTAGAAATCAGATTCCCTCTGGGAGCGTAGGTTCGAGTCCTACCGACTGCGAAATATTTTTAATGCTTCATGTATAATATTTTCAAATCTGTTTTATTATTACTATTGACCGGGAATTAATAAATTAAAAAAAAAATACATAAGTCCTGACTGGAACTATTTTCTAAGTAATAGAACACAGAAAAAAGAAACAAACGGAATTTATGTTATTTATTAGCTATTGTTGAACCTGATCCTATGATCATTGATTACTTTCTTATTGCAGTTCAATAAAATTAAAAAAAAAAAATTCATGTTTTTCCTCCTTTTCATTATGAGATATAAAATAAGCCTATAAAAATATAAATAGTGTTATTATTATTATTAATTGTTGCTAATTTATTGTTTGATTTAATATCAAATTGGAGGCTTCAATACTACTTCACCATATTTATTAAACAATGCAATAGCCGAACTGTTGGGCTATTATTTAAATGGACAGTTTATTTAATATTAATTCATAATTAAAACATAAAAATTCATTCTACTATTATCTATCTTAATTGTATCACCCCCCTTTTTACATTAATTTCGGTGATGTTTTAAACACTTTAAAAATATTGCTCATTTAAAAAAAAATTAAATTATTATTTTTTATGTTAATGAAATAAATTATTACCTGTTTTAATACGGGCATTAACTTTATTGAACATAATTATATATACTTGATCTATTAACGATTTTTCTGTTTATTAAGTTCTTTTTTATTTGCTTGTTTTAAAGAATGTAATGTAAACCTTATCATATATTATAATTTTATAATATTTTGTTATTAAAATTTATATTTTTTATAATTAATTTATTATCCTTAAGCAATTTTTATTTTATGTATTTTTAAATGTTTCATATTTTCAAAGCATATTTAGAATGGCTATATTAAGGAAGCTAAAATTGTGTAGTTAATAAAGAAAACACTCAAGCTCTCTGGTCGAAAATCACATATCGAATGCTTTATTTGATAGAAAATAGCTGTTTTAATTATTATGTGTTTCTCAACAAAAAATCTTTTTAAAATTATTTCTAAATATATAATAAACATCTCCCTCCTTCCAACTCATTGAGCTAATGACGTTTTGGCGCTTCAATCTTTTAATAATGTATAAAGTCGTTTAGATCTTCTACTGAAGAAGGTTTCTTCTGTCCTCATCGGTTCACCACTTCTACAAGCGATCTATCTGTTCTATACTTTGGATTATGTCCTTTCGGAATCGGAGTTCTAATTTCTTACCAACTGATATCAACGTGTAACTGAGCCAGCGTGACATCGGTAGTACACGACATTAAAAGTTTAATTAATAAATAAATATAACTGGTTTATATGCCGATATAATAATTATACCATTCACCTGGCCATAGTACAGAAACGGTTTACTATAAAAACTAAACACTTTTATGAAATTAATGCTATAACCTTTAAACTTAAAAACTCAGTTTACTCATTTAATTTTTTATTTATTTATTTATTGTCCACACCACTATGTTAAACATATATACTTTTTATCATTTTGTTTTATTTATTTTAATTTTATTTTTTACAATATCTTCTCTGGTCTAGTGAATTAAAAAACATATTGCAGGTCGAATAAAGTTTCTCTTTGAACTTCAGCTGACATTTAAATAAAGGCTACCCTCTCCATAAAAATATAGCGAAGTGGTTCTTACGTCAAGCAAGGAATCACATCTGAAATTTAAGTGTTATTTTATACAAATTAATTAATTGTTTTGAGTGAATAATTGTAAATATATATCCATTAATCAATCAATAAAAAATTAATAAATTGTAATTTGTTTAATTAATAAAATTTTACTATTATGGCAATTGGGTCTTGAGATCTAAATTTTGAGACTACCTACTGCTTCATACAAATCACATGATGAATATGAAGTCTCTACAGCTAGGTCGAAGTCCCACATTCAATGAGGAACTAACGTTGGGTCTAATTAAAAGTGTTTCATAGGATGTTTGGATATTCTTTAATAATAGGATGACCTAATTATGTTTTTTTCGGTTTCGGCTCGTTCATGATATTAGATATAAGGAACAGTTATATTATATTAAATGAAAATATATGAAATAAAATTAATATAAGATACCATCTTCAGTCCAATAAATAAAAAAAAACTAAATATTAATCTTAATTTAAACTCATCGGTGTTCAGATCAGCAAACATAAACCTCATTTATATAGTGTTTGTAAATTATAGAACACCAGTTCCATTCCTTAGATAATATTCCAGTTCTATGAAAACAAATAATTTTTTTAAGAGAAAGAAAATAAAATAAGGGATAAACCTGTAAAATTCTTCTTCGAATGTAGCTTGTTCATTTTTTTTTTCTTAACATTTTTTTTTATTCTTTTTTGTTTTCTTATTTCTTATACATTACAAACACATATATAAAAATGTATGTGATGTATATAAAATAATTGGGTTATTCACCAGCATGTTAAATGATCAGGAACTAAAGTTGGTTGTGATTGTGTTTCATTGGAGGTATTGTTCAATATCAGGATGATCTAATCATGGTTTTCGACTAAAGCTTGTTCACGAGTACAGGAATATATTTAAAAAAATATCATTTATTTACTTTGCATCAATTACAATTCTAAGAAAATATAGCATTAAAAAGGTGTTTTGTTTTTTCTAATCTCCTTTATGTGACATTAGAAAAATTATATAGCAATCACAAAAAATAAATAAAATAATTGTAATAATGCAACAATCAGAGGCCTTGCAAGAACTTACACTACCTTTCGTAGAAAAGAGTCTAATACCCTCCCCTTTTTTTATTTAAATGTATTTTTAATTAATTGATTATATATATATGCATTTATACAATTTGATAAATGTATAAATAAATGCAGTGAATTTGCAGAATATAACGTATATAAATATGAGAATTATCAGTATCTACATCTACTTATCTCTCTAGATGGATCATGAATTAACCATAGCCCGTAAATGCTCCTCCCCTGGAGCTATCTCCGCAGAGCGATCTATTGAGTGGTTACTGCTAGCGAACCCTTCCATCAGTATTTAGCCAAGAGCGAGACTAACCGATCAAAAAATTATGCAAACTCGCAAACTAATCCCAGCTTATCGCTCTCTCGGCCTCCATCGATTTGCATCCGAATCCCCGACCAAGCTTAGGCCTATCTGCTCGGCCCTTATGCAAACTGTCTAACTTTTATGGTAAGGCTAGGTGTTACACTTTTGACGACCCTTTTTGCATGTTAAGGCGGCGATTGTGATCTAAGGGCCTCGCCTTTATCCCTACGGCCGAACTGTCCGAAGGCTTTGAATCCTAATACTCCCTGATCCTCCTATTTGTTGGCATTATCTTGAGGAGGGCTCAGAAGAACAAAATAGGCAACGACATCGGGAACTGGGTTATGCTCTTTAAAAAAATCAGGCTGTTCTAAACGCTATTGTCTTGATGATGTGTTCCAATCAACCCCCATTATCCAGGGTAATTATGCCAGGGAGACCTTTTAATCATAACTAACAGTACTTCAATGGTTATAAATAATAAAAATTAGCATTTGTACTTGATAACAGCTAAATTAGTAGTTATTTTAAAAATCTTCCTGATATATGTAGAAATCTCTTCATAATTAAGTCATAATATGGAAGTCGAAACTAATCTATTTTTTTTTTCCGTTGGCGCGATAGGGTGTGAAGGTCCTATGCCGCGTGGTGTAATCTGCTGAGAGAATAAACTCACGATTCTCGATGATATTTTATAGGGTAGGGTCATCACTCCTTACGCCTGTTTCTGTAATCAGCCACCAGTCGGCTGACGGGTAAAACATACACGGGAAAGAGGCTGTGAGTGAATCCTTATTTACTTATATGCTTGTCCTTCCGGGACGGGATTAGAACTTACATTATTTAGCGTGGTGGATTAACGTCCTAGAAACACGGCCATGGGTTCCCCAAATCGATTGATTAATAATATTCAGCCCTTAAGCCAAATGTCCATGCAGCGCAATGGTGTGTCTTATAGTACCTACGGTGAAGAAGAAGTATGTTTGTGTCGTCTGTAGCCGTGATCTGTTTTTGACTCAAAGGAGGGGAAAATGATAAAAAGATTTATGGATTAAATACTTTATAAAAAAAAAAAATGTTCGTTAAATGCACATTTATTTATGAAACAAAAATATTCTTTTTATTGACTTACTAGCTTAGAAGTAAGTCGCTGTGGAGGTTTAATCTTGCCTTGAAATTTAATATGATTCCTATGTATTTAATTTTTAACAAATTATTATTATAGACAAAAAATATCTTTTAAGATGATCTATTTCTGAACAATACATTGGTCCTTAACTTTGACCAGTATATTAACAAAAATCCTATTCTTTTCTGTTATAGATTATTCATAAGTCACGACTGCAAATAATTTAAGAGTTTGAGGGAATTCGGGATTCAATAGAATTGTTTTTTTCATATCATTATATTGGTAAGTAGTTGATGACTAGTAAGTTTATATTATAGTTTATATGGCACAAATATTTTGGTTACGTTATTGATATTTATGGATTCGGGATATATTAAATATATATCATATTCTTTTATATTCGCCTAATTTTCTGTGTTCTTTCTGTAGATTGTATCCATAATCATTTTATTTATATGCTTTGTTCTCATTGGTTATATCTTCTACTAATTAAATATTTACGCTGATTATCTTGAATTAAGATCTCTTAACAGTCCTGGAAAAATGACTCATCGACTTCAATGGAATTAAAAAATGGAATCAATATGGGAATTAAAAACCCGTATTGACGTGGACTTTTGGTTAGGTTCTGTAACTTTCACTGTGTAATATTTTTTTAACCCTCTGTTTGACATGCTCTAATTTTCTTGCTTTAGTTGTTTGTGTTATTCTGATCATTGAAATCATATAATTCGAAAGTATTTAGTCAGAAATTTAATGCAGAATAATTTTTATTCAATACTATTTGTTGCTAAGATCAACCGTTTATGAGCTATATTGGTCCAATATGAAAAAAAGTCACGTTTTGCTACATCTATTAGGTGCTGGGTATTTATTGACTGGCTTTGTTTACAAAAATAATAAAAGTTGTGTTGATGTCGCTGATATTGAAAATTTTAAGTTATTTCCACACATTACATATGTCGCTAGGATCTAATGTTTAGGAGCTTAATTATTTTTTCTATAACTGTTGTCATTGCTGGAATCAACATTTTGACGACAGTTCCCAAGTCAGAAATTTAGTAAAGAACATATTTTTTTTGAAACATTTGTCGCTGGGACCTACCGTTTATAAGCTGTATTTATTTTAATGAAAAAAATATATATTTTTCTTTCTTTTTTGCACCCTCAAAAATGTAATATGCATTATGTTGCTCGAATTGAATATATTTTGACAGTTTCTTCATCAAAAATTTAATTTAAAGTATTATTTTTTATATGACTTTTTTTCCTTGGGATTTGCAATATATTGTTTTAAATGGAAAAGTTATTTCCTTATCGAAACCCTTATTTTCATACTTTGTTCATTTCAACTAATCATCAATATTTCTGCCATTTCGTTCGCAAACTCAATTTTTTACAACCTGGAAAAACCAGTAGATTATAGATTGACAAATCCATGATCTAATATTTTCCCAGTCAGGGAAAAAGTGCTTATCTCTATTCATAAAATGATACCGCGATTCTTGGTTAAAGTTGTCATAAATATATTTAATAACATCGTTATGAATTATTTCTTGATTAACAGGTCTTGTTCTTACGGTTTTCCTCATTACAGTAACCTTGCAATGGGTGCATTTATTTCTACGCGTACCATCTTGCGATACAACGCGTATTTTTATTACATAATATAAATTATGTTACAGAACATTAAGTTACATAAAAAATAAAATAAGTTAAATAAAACTAATAAATATAAACTGATAAATTAATCATTTGTTATAACGCATTAACAAAATAATACTAACTAATTGACTAAACAAAGAAACCAGTAACAAATAATAAATAATTCATTTGTTATAACTACTTAACGAAATAATACAAACTAACTAACTAATTGACTAGTATTAGTAACAGTGAAATTAAATGAAATACAATTAATAACGAGTTATTGCCTGTTGCTATTTCTCTAATTCTGCATAGTCCACCCGGTCCACAAATTCATCAAATTTTGAAAAATATTTTGTAAGAAGGTCACACTTCGAAGGCGGCCATTGGTCTCCGTTAAGTAGGACTGTTGAGATCAGTTTGTGTCTATGTTTGTCCAGTTTACTGCAATCGAATAAAAGATGGTCGTATGTCTGTTCGCTTTTACCGTCACACTTACAGATTTTGTCGTCAGTTAGTTTGAATCGAAATAAATAGCTTCTGGCTCCTCCATGTCCCGTCAGGAATTGTGTCAGTTTGTAGGGATTTTTTTCAAGTTTAGTTCGATTGTTTTTGTTCAATTGTTTTTATGTAGTCATAGGTGTGTCTACCTTTTGTTGAGATGGCCCATTTCGTATTCCACTTCTGCCTTGTTTTCATTGAGAGAAAGTGTTTGATGGCGCTGATCGGTGCCTTGTCGTATGCTATCGGGAGAGCGGTGTCTCTTGCCGCCGCTTTAGCCGCTTCATCCGCTAGTTCGTTCCCAACAACGCCAACATGGGCTTTAACCCACTTAAAGCTGATGTTCATACCTTCCTTATGACAAACTATTAGTCCATGTCTGATTTCCTCTAAGAGCCCTTCGTGTATGTTCATGTTCCTTAATTTCGATAGTGTTGTTTGACTGTCTGTCTGGATGAGAATTTTTTATGTAGAGCACAGCCTGTAATAGTGCATACATTTCTGCCTGATTGTTTGAGCAATAAGGGCCTAACCTAAATCGCTCTGAATGCACCAGCTGCTCTCCTTCAGGTCTTGTTCTTATTCACTGTAAAATAAATAGGATTCCCATGAAAACTAAATAAAACCTTTAAAATATATTTCAAAGGATAGGAACCTTTTTTTAAACAAATAATAATGCGAGTCAGCGAGCGAAATAATGCGAGGCAGGGGCGAATCCACCAGTTACATATAAAACATTTCGAATGTTTGCACTTTAACTCACAATTTGTTTTTATAATTCATATTCAGGGAGGACGGCTGCCTAAATGAGATTGTGCTACACGTAGTCGTCAACTTTCTTCCCTCTTTTTTCACAAAGAAACGACATAACTCTTGTCCCGCTCTACCACTTCTACCCTGGCAAGAATTTTCATTCAACGGAGAGCCATATACTTGTCTCCAAAGGCACCCTTTTAAAAAGATTTCCAAAGTAAAATGTGTTTAATAAGATGCTGAGAGAGGGACTTTAAGGCTTCACGGGACACAAAGTCTAATAGGCGAGGGACAATATGCCCTCAAGGCAATACCCAAATAGCAGCCGTATATCCCGCGACCATGTTCTCATATCGCCCGTTTTAAATCCTCCCGGCTTGGATTGAGTGGTTGGGGTCGGTTTATGTATGTCGTCCCTCTCACAATTTTTTTTAAACCTTTGCTCTAACCCTCTACTTCCGCGAATTAAAAGGGGAATCGGCAACCTTTTTCCACCCCATATCAGAAATTGAAAAGGATAATATGTTTTATGGTCGTCTACTGGCGGGATTAAGGATCCGCCTTATATAAGAGGATTCCCTCGGCAAATACAATAACTCGGACTAAGTCCTCAGCAAACAGAAAAGTATAATATCTATTTTCCAAGCCGTCTCTACTGACCACAACTGTCTTCGTCTCTTCAAGGATTAAATAGTTAGTACTCTAGGTCCCAAGTTAAAACGTGCAAAGGACAAGCTGCAGTGAAAATATGTTCAATAATAATGTGTTTTTTTATAAAGGTAATCCAAAGAAGTCTGCAATATTCTTGTACCAAATATATTTGTATTCCCTGTAAAACTAGATCTTTCGAATGAACATTCTAATGATAAAATAAATTTATATAGTTTAATAAATATTATACTCAATTTTTTCATTACAATTTGAATAGCTCTCACGTTATGAAATTCACAAAGTTGTGGTCACGGTATTCATAATCGTACTGCCATAATCTTTTTTATTTATTTGTTTTTAGGGAACTACACTTTACAAATGGAGCCTATCACTAACTAATTTATACAAAGTCTTTCTTCAAAATCCTCTAAAAAATGTTCACAGATAATTACTTAACTTATTAATAAATTATTCAATTATTTGGGCTTTTAAACCACAAGGGTCATTTGCGCCCTATTTTACAATTTCCATTCCGAACTAAAAGTTGTTCGTTTATTTATATAACGTCTCTTTAAGCTGCTGAGGCTAATCGGACGATGCTACAATGGGAGTCCTAATTTTTGTTGTAAAAACATTAATAAATTAATACCAGGTCAAAACTAAATAGTTATAGATATTATCTGCTCGCCGCTTTTGGCTATTCAACATTTGCTAGACAAATTTCATAATATTCCACTTAAATAAAAAAAATTCATCTACAAGACTATCTATCCCGAAATGGACTTATGGGGTAGAGTTGTGGGACTCTACTAAACTATCGAACTCTTCCCGTATGCAATCTCTACAATCAAAAATTCTCAATGCTGCTTACTTTTTTATGAATAAACTGATCCATGAAGACCTTAATGTTCCATATGTTGTTAATTTGGCACGAACCAGGTACCGTTTCTTTCATGATTAACCCTATTTCCACTCTAACCCACTAGTATTCTTTCTTCTAACTTCAATAATTTCTTACTCCTCAATTTCTGATAATCCTCGGAAGTTTCTGAAAAAAATAAGATAGTCTCGAGACCTTCTAGTTAAGAATATTTTTAGAGTGCTGCCAATGGAGAGTTTCTGTACAAGCGTACCATTTTTTTTTGTCAATAACTATACTCACATGAACTCGTTGTATACAATAATATAGTTGTAAATTTCAATAAAAATGTTCATGAAAAAATAGATATTTTTATTTGAATATCATACCATACCAGGAAGACCTGGGTGTCGATATAGGAGATATAGCGGTGTTAGCAGAAAATGTGATTTTAGACTCCCTGGAGGTTATCCATCATCACCTGTATGGAAATTAAATGGTGAATGTGATTAAATTTTGACTATGTAATGTGCGCACCAAAGGTCTAAATTTACAATATAGTGGTAGAGAGAAATAAAGTAAAATAATGTAAATAGCTAAAAGAGAAAAAAAATTGTAAATATATAAATTTGTATTAGAATTGGAAAAAAAATTTGAAAATTAATGTAAAATATGTCCAAGTGATTGATAAGTATGCTGTTATATAAGCAATTATATTAGCAACCCGATGTATTTGGGCAGCACTGCCAAATAAATAAAGCATTTCTCTCTCTACTAATAAAAATATTTTTTAGTAACTTTACATAGGCGCCTAAAATAAAATAAATTAGTTTTACAATTAAAGCTGAAATTATAAAAGTTATATTATCAAGTATTCAATTTTGAAGAATATTAACAAACATCAAAGTACACTCACAATTGTACCAGAAACCTAACCGACCAACTCTAAAATTTGCCATACCAGCTATGTAAAATTACATTTTATACAATTAACACTATTAATCTAGATTCAAAATAAACATTATATTATTGTGATTTTGATGATGAATACTTTTTTTTTCATCGAACATCAAGTTCGAATGTTTATGCTGAAAAATTTATTTTTTGAAATATCTGATATTTGCAATCTGTAACAATCATCTTTTAGTTTGGTTTAGTCATTTGATGATTTAACAGTGAAGTACATAATATTTTTGTATATGTAAAATAAAAATCAAATGTATATAGCATTATATGTATATGTAGCATAAGCAAATATATACGTTGATTCCATGAAAGCTATAACAGAGCTACTTACAATAATTAAATATCATAACAACTAGATATATTATCGTAAGTGTATTGATGTCCGGCAAGCAGTGTCGGATCCACGGATGGAAGGAAAAATGGAGGACTTCCCTTCCTCTCGCCAAACATTACCAAGAAGAATAGAGCACCATGGGTGGTAAATAACTTGAAGTACTTTAACGTATATCAATACCTGTTTATGGATCAGCCACTGGAATAACTGAGCCGATATTCGTGTTAAATGGTAGCAAGCCATTGTCCAAAATGATGTACCATATTGACTGTTGAACATTTGTTTTTGCATATCAACCCTTTCCCCTCCTATCCGATTAGGATTAACAGATACGTTCCTTTGTACAAAACTCAATAAACATCCGACACCGCACACATATGCAGCAGTTTACGACCTTCGGCTGGGAACCATTGGGACTGAAAAAGACGTCAGTTCCGCCCGATCTAGCAAATGGAATGCCTCCTAGGATGAATAGCTTCCATGGGGATCGCCGGAGAGTATTAGAGTCGATTCGCGCCGCAGAGATAAGGAGCCGCAGATGCCGGGCATATGCTCATTTGAATACCCCTCTAGATCGTGGTTCGGGGGTGTCGCTACGTCCTAACTGGTTCTCAACGTTTTCGGCGCTACAATTAATATCCTCCTTGACTCCCATTGTCGCTCGCTTGACCGTGTAATGACCGGGGTATCTTCGGCGGTGGACAAATGTCCCTGATCACGAGCGATTAAACAGATTAGCAGCTATGAATGGATGAGCTGGTAGGACAGGATCCGGCAGTCGCGGTTACCTTTCGTTTGTCTGTTTGGTTTTTTTGTCGTCAGAGGAATGGCTCAATGGAGTTCGTGGGATTTTTTGCTAGTGGCAATTGTAACAGCTGTCAGGTGGTTACCGCTTCATGAGATAGTAGGGTTTTATTGTTGCTCTTTGTGGTTTGCCATTGTATCAGTATTTGAATAATATGTCGGGTTTATAAAATGCACTTGATAAAATCATGAAAAAATGTATCTAAAAAACATAACGCTATAATAAAAAAAAGAAAAAACAATATTAGCTTCTCTCATCCCCCGACTCATATAAATTTATAAATGTAATGGAACTGTCGTGTGATGTATTTACATATACTATTATTTAAAAAAAAATTACAAACTTACAAATAACTACTATCAATAGTAATAATTGGACCAAAACCTTTATACAAGGTGTCAAAGCATATTGTGAAAATTAAAAAAATAAATATATATATATATAATTATAATAATAATAAAAACTTTATTCTAGGACTATGTCCCTTAAGAATAACAAAAATGAACAGTAGATATTAATATTTATGTCTGTCCAAGAAAACAATAAAAATGATTTTTATTTACAAATGTGCAAAAAAGAAAAAACACTAACAAAAAAAAAAATTAAACACTACTAAGACCTATATGCATTTATGTACAACAAATATGGATAATAAACACAGAAATAAAAAAAGGAAAAAAGAAAGAAATCTCTCAAAGGCTACTGGGCTTGAGGAAATTATTAAAAAAAAAAAAAAAAAAACAACTTAATTATTTTAATAGGAAAGCCTTTATAAATATGTATGTTGGTACAAATATAAGAAGGAATACCAATCTCTGCAATTGAGTAAATGAAAGCTAGATAGCTCAATTTAGGTTACTGAGAAATATCTTATACCATATTTATACAGTTCTAAACTTGGAGTAGGCAACGAAATTCTCATAGAACAACATAACTATAGCACTATAGCCACATATAGCAAGACATTTATTTGCACTCAATAACTCTGTTCATAATGTAGAATACAACCGATATGGTATGGTACGTTTCAAGTGGATTTCTGTACAAGCACAAGCTCTTAACTTCAAAGGTGTCACAAAAGAGTAATTTTTAATTATCGTAATTAACCCAGTCCTGACGTTGAATATTTAATAGTTGACCGTAAAATGAATATGAAGGAAGAGATGGTTCGCGTGGTAAAATAAACATACTATTTATTATCCAAGGTTTTAATCCACGGTCTTTATCATCACGTCTTCTCACCACAAAGTACTGAAGCTGAAATACCGAACAGAATTTTTCCATTATGACACATACTTCAACCCTGTATTTAAAATATGCTGAAGGAAGATAGTCCGGTTTTTGGTCGAGAAAGAAAACAACGGAATAGTCTAATTATTCGCTACAAGTGGTCCGCGGACTCTTGGGGATCAGTGAGTAATGTCTAGGGGGTCCGCGACTTGTCATTGAGAAATTATTTTAAATTTCCTTTATTTAAAAAAACAATTGCGTAAAATTATTATTAATTTATTTTATTTTTTTTATTGCTATTTACAACTAAACATAAAAATACAACGAGGTGATCAGGACCATAATGGGCTTGATAAAGTCTTGTTAAGAAACTACCCAGTGGTAGCACTTCGTTGTTTATTTAATTTAATCTTGGAGGATCATCAAGAATAGATGGGATGAGAGGGTTACAAACAGAGTGAGTTTGAAATATTTATCAGGCCTATATGGATGATGTTATTTGTGACAAACTAAGTAGTAATTAGGATTTTTCGTAGGATTTGGGATTGCGCAAAAACCGGATGCAAGAGAAGTACGATGGTTTGGTGGACCCCCGTAGCCTAATCCCATATGTCCACAAAGGCCTAATGATGTTGATGTAACTTTGATTTTTGTAGAACTTGGAACTTTTTGAGAGTGTGTCAACTAAATGTTTTAGGGATCCATATCTTGTCGTTTCAGTTTAGTATGAGTATTCCAAATATGACGTTCGTCAAGATGGGGTCTTAGATACCGTATCTGTTCGACAGAGGTAAGTGGAATATTACAAAAAGGTACACTGGAACAAGAAGTCATACATTTAGGATAAAGATAATTTATTGGGATTTATTAGGATTTATATTAAACAATCTGAGACTAAAGAGTTTGGGAAGCAACAGTTCGTTCATTATTTACAGATAACACTGATGTGTCATCAGCATACGTTGTGAGGGCAGTGCTAGGATGTATTGGAATAATAGCTGTATATGCGATATAAAAGATTAGACTTAGGATACCACCTTGTGGTACACCGTAGAACTGCCAAAATGGGTTAAAATTAGAATTTTTCGCGCGGCAGCTGTCTTATAATCGCACTTTGAAATCACAGCTATCTACCGGCCATTTTCTAACATTGCATGCATCATGAGCTTCAGGGCCAGAAACAGCAATCAACAATAGTTGACTTCTTTTTAACTATATGCATTGGCACCTACTTTATTTTGATTTTAAATGTTAGTAGCGCATCGCTTACAATGTTTCCCGGATTAAAGTAAACTTTATGTGATAAATCTTCAGATTAAAATCATCTGAGTGTTTTTGTCCTTACGATTTTAAGGACTTTTAAGAGTCCTTGCCAATTAAGTATTTGCATGAAGGGCTTCTCGAAATATTTACATAGTAAGCCACTGAAATATTCTATTCCTTTGCCAGTGTTTCAATCTAAATTATAGGTCTACATCAGGCCATCATAAAGTACCGCAGTTAGGACAAGACTACTGTGTTAAAGTTACTTCATTCTGATAAAGGTATGTGATTATATACACTGAATCCTTAATATATAATAAAATACAATTCCTGACATGCGGTATTTGTAACGATTCATTTATTTTAATCAAATTTTCTTATATTCTTATTTGATCATTATAAAATGGGTTTTAAATCAAGGCATACCAAACCAATCCTATCACTTTCCTTTCTACTTATGCTGATGACACTTCTGTGTTATCAGTCAATAACGATCCAGCTGTTGCCTCTCAAACCCTTCAATCCCATATCAGAGACCTTGTGGTATGATGTCAGAATTGGAGAGTTAAAAAAAATTCCAACGCACCCTCTGGTCGTAAGCCAATGACAGCCTGCCCTACAGTATCCTTTTATAATATTCTACTTGTCTCGTTTGAACAGATCCACTACTTAGGACTCCTATTAGCAAACGTCTAACATGCAATCCACACAGTAGAGAGAAGCGACAAGAAATCGCTCGCCGCTTTTGTATTACTTCAAACTTACTAGACAGACGCTCTAACTTTCCAATTAACTAAAAAGGCTTATCTACATGACCATCATCTACATAAACCATCTATATGGACTTACTGAGTTGAGCTTTGGGCTCTAATACACCATCGAATTCTTCCTGTTCCAAAATTCTTCATAAATCCTCAACGCATTCTTCTCACAAATAAAATCATCCATAAATGTTCCTGATTTCTCCCGAACCAGATATCAATCCTTCAATGGATCATCACAAACTCCATTTCCAGCCTAACCCATTAGTCTCAACCGTTGCTTCCTCTTCGATTCCTAATAATCCTCGTCTGAAAAGACGATGACCCGGAAACCTTCTGTTTTAAAATCGTTACTGGAGTGCTTCCGATGGGTAGTTCCGCTACAAGTCTTTCCATGTTATTTTTATTTTAGCATATCTACTTTTGTATTATGAAGTACAGTTGTAAATTTAAAAAATAATAAATAACAACAAAAAAAGTCAAAACACTCATACTCCATTGCATGTTTCTCCCAGCCCCACCCTACTGAACAATATATTTTCTTTTCATTATTGACGAATTACATTCCCTAAATGGATAAGACGGAGCCAGACACTCCAAACGACGACCTCCCCGACTCCCCATGGACCCTCACATCCCGGCACGCGCTGCTCCACTCCCACTGCCCCACCCGCAGAGCGCTGTTCAAAGAGCAACAACTGCAATATTGCCGTAGAGAGAAGACGTTCACACAGCTATCATTGCCGACCCGACCGCTACACAGAGTGGCTCCAGTAAATTAGTCCCTACTTACGTAACAGCCCCTGCCTGTCCCGTATCCAGTATCAGAGGATATCCGATTACCTGCTTCGCTGCTCTTTCCATTTGTTTGATTAATCTCTTGCCTCTATCCAATCCCAATTACAGCGGCAGAGCTCAAAATGTTCTTACTTGGAATGTTTGTAAGCATTTAACAAATTAGTTTTCAAATATTAACTACTGGTTAACACCGTTTGTCCGGAATGCTGTAATTCGACTATTTCGTATAACACAAAATGCTGTAATATGTGGAAATAATCGGGAGTCAGTCTTTTGTTGAATATTTTAATTTTGCCGACATTTCGGCTCAACTTGTGAGCCATCAGGGCATTACTGAGCCATGTCAAGCATTAACTGGGGAAAAACGAAAGACTGACTCCCGATTATTTTACCTATAATATTTACTACTGTCGACTATACATCCTCAATATAGTTCAAAAATTCTGGATTAATATGAATGGACGAAATATTACTGTCCAAAAGAGAAATCTACTTCATTCATGAGACAATACGTAACCTTTTGCGTTGTATATTATGCTACCGGTAACAGTTCAACGACAGCATGAAGGTGACATATTTTTTTATTCATTTTACTTGATGACTAAGATTCTATTGCTTATAGAATACAATGATTTTAAAATATTTGCCTTTTATAACAATTACACCAAAGAGAGTGGGAAAATACAAATATACATATTTTATACGGATTGGGCATTAAAAAAAAAAAAAACATTGGATAATGTACGATTTGATTAGAAATCTTGAGTTATATATTCGGTGAGCTGTGTGATCTAGTGGATAGAGCACTAGTCTACTGGTCTTCGGGTCCCCGGTTCGAACCCCGGCTGTGGCAGAATATTATTTATTCTGTTACTTCAGTCGGAGGGCGTCCCTAGGGTATGGAGACCCTCCGGGGCGGACCCAGCCTCTATAAAGTGTACCCAAAAATTGGGGAGAAACTCTGACGGTTGAGCGTAATTATGGTCTAATCACCTCATTGCACGGCCGTTGGCCATGAAACAGTACGAATCTTTATATGTACTGAAACCAAGACCTTCATGGGTTGTAGTGGTACAGGTTTTTTAGGTTAATTATAATTTAAAAATTTATTCAACAAATTCTTTCCTTCAGTATTGTAGTATAAAGTAATATTTATATATAACATGTATCTGAGTTGGACAATGTAAACAGTGATGTGACACTAGACTCACACATTTTAAAAAAATAAAATTATATAAAACAACATTAATAACTTTAACTAGATTAGTCTTAAAAATTAATGGAAACTTGATGAATGGCACATTATTTCATATTCAAATTGTAATCGCAATATGTTGACAAAAGCTTAAAAGATGATTGTTGGCATATAACAAATATGATAAACAATCAGCAGGGATTCATTGGTCCGATGAGAAGGGTATATTAGTGATATAATAATATATGAAACTAAAATTGACAAGTTGTTCTTGTCAGCCCGACAAATTTCTCGCTATAACTTCCTTGTAGATTTGAAGCGTGGAAGCCAGATTAAGATTTTTTTTTTTCCACTTGGTTCTTTGTCCATCAACAGCTAAGAGCGACAGTACCCTCGAGATTCTGTGAGCCGTAGGCCAGCACTCCTCTCGCACCACTGAGCGGCAGATCCTCAGAGCCCGAAGCGCTCTTGTGTTCTGTCAGAGCGACCTCCTGGGCTCATCCCAACACGTGCAGTTTATAATCAAATAGTCAGTGGGAGGCTGGGAGCGGCGAGAGCAATGAATCAATTATATAAATGTATCTATCCGCGTGGCCCGGCCATCGCCTGGGGCCAGTGTAAGCACCGGGCGGTCGCTCTTTAGCAGACACAGAAGGATCGTGTCGGAGACTATTATTATGGTTAGCTTTCTCTGTCAGTTTCATAAGGCAAGCTAACTATTGTGTCTCATTTCAGGGGGCCGGAGGGAAGGGTTCTTTTTCTCTATTAAGACATTATTATGTTTGATTAGTCTGGTATTTATATTATGGTTTATAAGAGCTGGCCCCTCTTAGCATCCAAATTCCTTTGTACCGTAACAGCAGAATATGCTTTTCGGTCGGCACCGTTTCGTACGCCACCTACAAGTAACTCGACAATACAATGTCTTCAAAACGTACACACTGGAACCGTGAAAATATGTTTAAACCTTTAGGAACAAATAATGTATTGTAATGAAATATGTTTTGTATATAATTCCCGGGAACCATGAATCGCTTTATAATTATATATATATATATATATATATATATATATATATATATATATATATATATATATATATATATATATACGTATATATATATTTTTTTTAAATATATTTATTGGTATTTACAACTGTATGATAAAATACATTTAGTAAATGTGATACAAGATATGTTGACATGATTCATATGTAGGGATACTACCCATTGGCAGCTCCCCAAAGACTATGTTAAACTAGAAGGTATAAGGGCCATCTTCTTTTCAGACGCCTCGGAGGATTATCAGGGATTGTAGAGGAAGCAAGGATTGAAACTGGTGGGTTAGAGTGGGAATGGAAGGAGGGCCAAGTCAGCAACAAAGGGAAGGTCTTTATAGATGAGTTTATTGGTGACAAAATAGGGAGCATTGAGGATTTTTCGAAGGATTTTGGACTGAAGACGAGATGAAATTGATGGTTTAGTAGAGCCCAAATCTCTACTCCGTCTATATATATATAAATTATTTTTATATATATATATTTTTTTTCAATTTAGGTTTGATAAATACTACGCATTTATTTATTGTTGTTTTTTTTACCCTCTTCATCTTTTCTCCTTTCTCATCCTTCCTTCGCTCATCCTTTTCTTTTAATCGATCTTTCTAAATTTCTCTTAGTCTTAGTGGTCCTCTTCTCTAACGCATAGTCTATCTATGTGTTCCTTTATCTAATAATGGTATCTTTCGATGTTCTTAAGTTTCATCAATTTTTCAAAGATCGCGTTTTTAATCTTTTTTTAATTCGCGTCATTGATATTTCCAGATCTTTCATTCGTACGATTCCTCATTGTTGTTTGGTAGCACACTTAGAGTGGAAGAAAATATTTATCTGTCACTTAAAACTACTATTTAAAATGATATATAATACAATAATGAAAATTATATTATAACAATATAATACGTAGCTGGAAAAAACGGTCCGGAATTTTGTTTTTTATTTGTGTGTCATCTGTTGGAATTTAATAAAAGGTTTATTTACAAATATTCATTTAGTTGATTAAAGTTTTAGGATATAACAAAGAACCTGATTAGCAGGAATGCAAAACTACATCTTATGCAATTACAGCCTATTTAGTAGTTAAGATGAACGATGGAAGTTCTCAGCAATGCGCAATATTCCTGTATCGTAGACCGCAATACAAGAATATTTTTGTTAACTAATAAGGAGATTAATACAAAAATAAATTAAAGAGGTAAATGAACAAAAAGATTATGCTACCACATTTATAACTTAAAGCGTTTTTTTTTTTTTTTATAAAACATTTTATCCTTTATATTGCCCTCAATTTTCAGAATTATAATGTAGTCCTGTTAAATTTTTTTTTTTTAAATATTTACTTAACATTTTAATGTATATTACCATCGGTTTAAGTATAAACAATAATGATAACGCTATATGATCACATTCTTACAAAACAAATTTATATAATAACGAGAAATAAATAACCTATAAATAAATAAAATAAAGGTTGACAATAAAACAATTAATAATCAAATAATTGAAATCTGCTAAAGGAACCCCAGACTAGGCTTTTTCCTCTATTTATTGAGGAAAAGGAGAATCAAAAAAACCGAGCGCCTACTTTAACGAACATGGCGAACTTACATGGATACAGCTGAAATGTCAATAAAAAGCAGGCTGAAAATGAGCTGTATGGGAAACCTCCATTATTCAATTTAAGGCTAGGAGAGGTGCTCTTTGGGCTTATCCTTCTATAGATCTAATCAAGTTTTCATCAGCACACTCTCTAATGCTTACTTTTCTTTACGACAGGTAAAAAAAAAAAAAAATTATGTATATATATATATATATATTATTCTGATCAATAGGTTCTAAAACTGGTTTATGACTATAGATCACGTGTTTACGGCGTTTTCTGGATGAGTTGCGTTGATTTCACGTTTTCTCATTTTCAAGTGTCACTTTATTGATGCTGTTTATTCCGGTTATTTCCTCAAAATCGCTCTAAGATATTTTAATACTGATTTCGATAAAATGTTTAAATATAGTTATTAATAGAATATCACTTTAAATTTCTGGGTAGTGCAGTGCATTAGTTGAGTGTTAGTTTCGTAGTTGGAGTGTTTGTAAAACATTTCTTAAAAATACCGTTTTAATAGTTTATTTTTAGAAAACACGTAGGCATATTTAATCATTTTTAAAAGCTTATACTATTCAACTTGATGACCGTAGAATTTTTAGCTAAAAATGAATTTACCGATAATTTAGAAAATTAATACTTGTCAATGCCTAATTACCCATATCACATAAATATGCATATACTTATAAGTAAATAAATTTACCAGAATAGCTCGTTTTACTTATAAATCCAGGTGTATAAACATTTTAAAATTTATATATCCTGCAGGATTGGTCTGAAGTTTCAATTATACTTCTTCCAAATAGTTGAGGTCCATTGACCATGCTTTATTTAACTGATTGTTTTAATGTCAACTCAACAGTACTACAAGCCTTTTCTGCCCAAGGTCGCGGGTTCAAACCTAGCTGGTGATCCCAGGATTTTTTAATGGGAGTTAAAAATTCTTAATTATGCTTTAAGGATTCCTGTCCTAATAAGACCTGAATAGACTAAATTTTGGACTCTGTAGCATCGTTCGATTAGCCACATCAGCATAAAGGAAGTGGAGTGTAGCGAAAAACAACAGCAATAGTCAAGGCACACCATTACCAAAACCGTACACAAGCACTATTTTAGCATATTCTCACTAATAGTATAGATGCAAAATGATAAATAAAAGAATTTAGTATTTTGCGAAAACCTAAATTCATAAATAGTAATCCAAGTGGTAATTCCTTATAGTTTTTAAACACTATCAGCGTAATATAGTCATATTAGTATTCCATCATATATGTATATCTAATATTTCTCTCCTAAGCAAAACTATATCGGCAATACTTTAAGAGAACTATTTTTTTTTTGTTTATTTGGGAGTATTATTTCATATTTTAGAGGCAGCCTAATAATTTTTGAGTGGATTTGTATATATTTTTTCTGAAAGATTATTTATAGACAATATATATTTTTAAAATACAATATTGGAAGATAAATAGTTCTTTGGTTATTAAATAAATTTTTACGGGTTTTGTCCCTCATAGAATGATATTGGTGAGGGAAAGAAAACTGATCCCTTATCAGTACATCTGAGCCCATCACACCCTGATCTCAATAGGAAGAGACAAAAACAAGTTAAAGGAGGAGGGAAAAAACGGACCCCTTGGAGTGAGATACTAAACTGATTAGATCTCCTTAATATTCTCCTTGTTTTGTCTCGGATCCATTTAGTTCCAGGCTTCTCCTTCGTAATTTCCAATTTGAGTGGAACCTAATTTTTGGAAAGCCACTCCGGAACATCGGCTGTCTTTGGAGAAACGTCTCTTATAATTATATTCACCGTTGTTTTTCCTCTCTATTTTTTTTTCTCAGCCATCCTTATTATAATTTAATCTCAGAAATGCAAGGGGTTTTGGTGGTGAATTTAATTTTCAACCTCTTTTGTTTTTGATAAAAAAAAGGAGAGAAAAATCGTGGTATGTAAATGTAGTTGCATTTATTTTTTAGTCACCGAGTAATTTCCAAAACAAAGTTCTCTTCAGTTGGGATTTTTCATTTCTTCAAAATACATTCTAAATCCTTTATTTATGTCCACAATTTATTCTATAGTATCCATATTACGTTTAAACTCAGAAGATAGATAAAAAAATAAAAGGTTTTAATAATAATGATAGTCGCCATTCAAATAGGACATGCAGCATTGATCTACAAAAAATTGTAAAATAACGGAAATGAACAAAACAGGTAAATTTATAAATAATTGTATAATATGGAAATTTTAATTGATGACTTTTTAAAATTAATATGAATTAAAAAAAATGTATTTGACTGCATCTTATTTAAAATTAAAAACACAAAACAATGGTTATGTTTTATTTAACCATAAGTAATCATTTCTGTTGGGTCCTTTGGTTAAGTAATGAAACAAGTAAAAATTCTCGAGCATTTAACTAAATCAATAGGTAATAAAAGAAATTACCATCATTTTTTTTTTTTAATTTGAAATACATGTTTCAATGTATTCATTGTTAGCAGTTATTTCGTCAACCCTTTAGATTGAAAAATCAGCACTAAGACCATGTTAGATTACTTTAATGATCATGAAACTCATCTCATGTTTATAAAAAAATTAACTGTGTATTGGTAAAACGAGTTTCAAAAAAATCGAATTTCCATATTTTCTTATGTATATAGCGTTGAAAAACTCAAGATTAAAAAATATAATTAAATGAAACAAGTAAAGTAGTAAAAGTCAATAAAAGGGTTAAAAACCCATAAACTTATTCTTCTAGATTTCCAGATATTTCCACGAAAAATATCTCTATCAACAAAAACTTGAACTATTAGTTGTGCTACTTAATGTAATTTACAATTATTTGATGCGCTTCATTAGTTTATCTTTCAGTTTAGTTTCAAGAAAAAGATGAAGTTTTCATTTTTTGGGAAACATCCAATTAGACAAGAATTTTGATGTATAATAGAATATACGCGTTACAATTATTATTCATGTAAAATGGAGATGTGAATAAGTCTCTAAAACCTACGAAAATATCGGAAAACATTTTTCCTCAGACTTTTGGTAAGATGATATTTTGGTAGATAATTATTGTGTGGGATAATGAATCAATCAAAGTTAGTTGACAGTCACTGTACCGGCCCTTTTTTTTCTTTTAATAGTTTATTTCCTTTTGATAATTATTTTATCTCAATACACCTTATATTAAATAAAAAAAGAAATATTCTTTAAATGTTATAGAATACTTGAGATTGCCTACGTCACTTGTCTCAATATCTGTTAATATTTATTTATTTTATAAAACGCTATTAACATTGAAATCTAAATCGTTTTTTTAATGTAACAAAACGATTAATCGATCACTTTTAATGTAAATAGATCATCCTTAAGTGCAGTGCGTTAATTAACTTATCGAAACTCATTCTATTGTAAAAAGTAGATTATATTGATGTGTAATTTCAAAAAACAAAAAATAGATAGAGATCCGCACTGTTATTAGGCCAACGCCCGTGCAATGAGGTGATTGGCCCAGATCACAATCAGCCGCTAAGGTTTTCCACCATTTGGGTACCCACTTTGTAAAGGCTTGTTCTGCCCCAGCAGGGTCTCCATACCCTGGGTCATCAGGGGAATGGAAACTCTCCCACCTTGTGCCCTGATGATGACCCACAAAGGGGGTCGAAACGTTGGCAAACAATAAATAGTTAAAACTATTTAGTTGTTTCATTTAATGACCGCCCCCCGGTCAACTAATTACATCCACAATGATAAAAAGAACACGAAAAAGATACATCCACCTCAACTCTCCGCCGCAGCGCCAGAATACAAAATCGCAAGCAGGACATACTATCTACATCTCAACAACAGCAGGCATTCTCATCTCAGCAAGCCATCATTTCTACACATCCAGGTGACTCACGCTCTTTTCATCACCACAATGCCAGTTCTAAAAAGGTTACAACTCCTCGATCACCACCACAACGACCAAACTCTCAGTCGACCGCTCTTTTGGGTTCTTCTAGACCATCACACCGCTATAACACTAGGTTAAATAGTAGTTTCCATTCTCCCACCATGCGCCTTGATGATGACCCACAAAGAGGGTCGAAACGTTGGCAAACAATAAATAGTTGAAACTATTTAGTTGTTTCATTTAATGACCACCACCCGGACTAATTCCTTCCAGTAATTCTCAACGTTCAACTAATTACGTCCACAATATTTAAATAAAATAATTTAAATATAATAAATTAGTTATGTGAGATATGCTAATTTATATTTCGTTCACTCTATATGGGAAACAAAGCTCAGGTTGACCATCCCACTCTAATATGTAAATGATGAATATTGTTTATTTATTTATTTGTTAATTTATGTTTTACAAAATATAAGTTTTGTTTTAATAATATGTAAGTAGATCAACTCCCTGGTAGACGGTATATCCATGCCAGTATTATGTGTTCTATAAATATTAAAAAAAAAGAGTGAATTTTGTAATTAAAACACTTGTCTACAGTGTTACTAAAAAATAAAGTATTTGAGTCTAGTGATTCTTGGAAAACATGAGGAAAATATACATACATGTTTAGATTATGCAAGCAGATGGTTGATAGTATTTCACGCAATTATAACGTACACACAGGTTTTAAACTGCGTTTAGTACTAATGACGGTAAATTTCGTTGTAGACAAACCACCGCTTGGAGCAAGTTAATTTACTCGAACCTGTTACAATAAATATCCAAGACCGAGCGGCATGTAGGAAGTCACCGCATTCCTCATGAGCGAGCCTTTTCTGCGTTACTGACCTTTCATGAGGGAATTATTTAAATGCTGAAAATTGTGAAATGTGTGTAGGCGCCAGGACGGGACGTCCAAGAGCACGGAATATCTCAGACCAATTGCATCTCATTATCAGATAGTTTCCTACGACCGGGTCTGGGATAAATCCTTCTCAAAGCTCCGAGAATCCGGCTAATAGCCCATAATGGAGGATATTAGCCTAGCCTGTAGGAGCTGGTCATGCTCTAGGTGAAGCTGACTTCGATGTAGCTACTGATGCCGTGCAACACTCCTAGAACCGCATGAATGATTAAATTATACTGATCCACCTACTTTGGACATATTGAACTGTTAGAATTGACTAACTTGACCATCATTTTCAGACATTCAGGTACACTGGAAGCAAAACTCAGGTGCATGTTTATATGAACTGTACAATACGATTTGTACTCGGGATTATCAGGAACATGAATATAACTCACTTTTACGCCCAGCCAACCGTCTTCCATTCATTCTTCTTCTTGTTAAAGAGAACTCAGCGCTCCAGCTACAAGTTCCAAACTGGTTTCTGGTTAATTTCTAACTTCAACCCTCTTTTACCAGAACCTTTCTGACCTCTATCCTATTTTTCTCCGTACGGCTGTGTTTGACAAAT
Organism: Piezodorus guildinii; assembly: GCA_023052935.1. Lineage (NCBI taxonomy): Eukaryota > Metazoa > Arthropoda > Insecta > Hemiptera > Pentatomidae > Piezodorus > Piezodorus guildinii. The sequence continues at coordinate 53,055,565 of CM041292.1, forward strand.
GTTTGCTGGCCAAATGTGTCTCTCTGTGGTATTTATCCCTGATCAGATCTATCATGTTACCTCTTTTGAATCGCTCTTTTTCAAAATCCATGATCCTGGATTAAATCAATCAATTAACGCGAAAACGATATGAGTACCCGTATAATTAATTAATTTAGGTATGAAGTAATCATATTAATAACGGTATAAAAGAGGCAGAATAATTCTCAACTTTTGTTAATATTAATTGTGATCAGGCAACCTTAAGAGTAACTTCTAAAGATTTTATGAATATCAATATGTAACTTTTGGGAAGTTTATAAGGAAATTAGTTTAAAGAAAGAAAAACATATAAATAGTCTAAACTATTAATTGTATTGCCAACTTTGTACCCACTTCACCCCACGTTTTAGGTCCTATTACGGTCTCTTTACGGAGCCTCATCTTGTTTTGAGACTCTTCCGAGCAGCCTTTCCTTAAGGAGACCTGAAGATGACCGACAATAAGGGTCGACACGTTGGTAAAACAATAAATAGTTAAGGATATTTAATTGTTTTTCTTTCTTCGACCACCACTCTGAATCATTTCTTCCTTATAATTGTAGGAATATTTTATATACAAAAATAGATGCGAGCATTTATTCTGCTAAGAGGAGATTTAAATTATAGCAAGGGGTCTAGGAATCTATTGATTTGGCAGAGGAGCGGTTCATAATGAAGAAGAACTGTAGTAAAATTAAGGAAATAGTAGTCAATAAAGTACAATCATTTTTATGAGCATGAATGAGTGAGTGTACCACCGGAGCCAATAACCTACGCTGTATTTTATTTCTGTTGTAATTGAGATTCAACAGGCAAAAATTTGACAGTAGTTAAGTATTAGTGAGCTATAGAAAATTGATTAGTCAAGTAGATGAGCTATACGCCTTCCTTTTATGCTCTGCTTTATAATATGATAAGTACCGCTTGATTCCCGATATACTTGGCAGTGACAATGCAGTGTATGACAACATGGAGGGATGACTCCATTGTTTATCTATCTATTAGCGACTAGTTGTGACTGTTGCTAACCGCTGAGCCGGTGCTTTCATACCAGGACCCCCTGGTAGAGGCGACGCTGGCGGGGCACGTGGAGCTCTGCCCTTCCGACATTGTGTCAATATTGTACCCTACCCGCCGCCCCGATATTGTCCTGGGAACGTGGGCGTCCGCAGATAATGAAGAGGATTTCCCAGCGTGGATCCTTTTGTGAGGGCAAGGAGAGCACCTGGTGTCCCGTACTGGAACATTGTCTTTCCTAAACCGGACCCTTGGCAGGCATACGTGCTAATTGTCTAATCGAGGATGCTCCAGCCAGGTTGGAGCAAGAACAAAGCAGGTTGAGAAAAAACAATGGCCCGAAAGAGACAAATAGGAAATTGTTTAGCAGATGTGCCGGTGCTGCTTTTTGTTGTTTGTGCAGGTGGAAGTTATATTATTGGTCAATATTCTTCTATTGTCTTAGCCAACACATGGGATGAGGAGTAAGTAAGCTCTTGAATACAAGATGAAATTCTATTTCAATATAGAGATTTTGGTATATTTTTTCAATAATGAACCTTTGTGATTAGGAAAAAAAAAATGATAATAACCCAAATAACGAATTTTAAAAAAATCGTTTTTTTTGTTTGTTGTTTTTTGGCGACCTTTTCATAGCTTTTCTCTGATCGATCATGTTTTTCTCTGATCGATTTTTTCAACATTTAGTAAAAACATCAGGGCATCCGACTACGATACTTTCTCCTCGACGATTATATTAGCCGATTAGTTTAAAAATGGCGGGCTATTAAAAATGTTTTAACTCAATAACTCATTTTATTTTTATTTTTTAGAACTCCTTGATGAATCAAACAAAACAACTAAGTTAATGTTTAAGACAAGAAAATGGGTTTTATAATTAGTACACCGCGATTAATTGTAAAACCGAAAAGAATTTAAATCGCACCTATTACACCACTCTTACCTACACTGCTACTATATTGACTACAAAAAAAATTATTGAAATCGATTAAGAAATTGCGTTTTATAAATTTATACGAAAACGTTACGGCTATACTTCATTTGAAAAAGGCTGGATACTTAATGAAAGTAGGTGGCAGTGGAATTCTCAGAGAGCGTTTATTACTTATTACCCAAAACTGTCTGAACAGATTGAGAAGCCTTTGTCAATAGCCAGGAGTAATCGCGATAAATGCCATCTCATTTTTCAATACGATAGATATTAAGCTATTTCCTCTTATTTATATTTAGAATTATAGTATCATTTATTTAATATCTATTTAATGGGTTCTAACAGAGCATTGATAAGGCTGGGTAACTGGAGGACAGCTGCATAACAGAGGAACCAATGGGTCGAATCTAGAATAACATGTCAGAAAATTGAAAAATTATTTTACATAAAAAAGCTTGAGTGAAAAATCTAGATAAAGATTTTTGGCTGAGTAATAAAAAGTCATTAACAAGATTGCGATCTTACAGGACGTATCCAGCAACAGCTTTGGAAGGAAACCGACCGAAGGAGGACCATAAATATCCATGGATAATGATAGTGCAAGTACACTGTCACCCAGCCGGCCACCGCCCGCACGCCACTCGATAGGAATCGAAGTCCCGGCGATTTATCAGGCTCTCCGGCTCCGGTCATTAGCCAACCTTCCATTTCAGATGTAGAGGATGTTATCGTGGGGCTATTAGTAGTTATCCGATCATGGCTACTTGCGGTATGACAAGGAAAGTCATTCGTAATTTCAGGTGTGACAAATCAGAATGGGTCGTTTAGTTGAATTGATCCGGCATCAATCCTCGTGTGAGTCCGAGCAGTTAAGACAAAATAGTTGGCTTTAAAAGTTATTAGCCTATCTGAGATTGCCCAAATTAGTCTATTATTCTCGAACTAATTCACGCTTAGAAGGGTGTGACACGGCGGCTATATTAAGGATAATAGAGATATGAAGAGGGAGGGTTATGAATTGGAGCAGGGTATAGTACATTAGCTGCATTCAAATGGTCTAGATCTAATTACAAGAGCAATTACTATATTAATATCCAGAAGAACAGTCATATTTAAACTGTAATATATATTATTGATGAAAATAACCTCCAACCTATTTGGAGAACCCTGGGCTTTCTCAATCAGTTTTTGGGTCTAGAAGAGAGAGTAAGCTAGTTAGTTAAACGCCATCAGAACACTACCTAAGCCAAAAAGAACGTGCTATTCTTTAGCTTACCATTATATTTCTCTATAGAGCAAAATTAACGACTCTGGGAACGCCATAAATACAATTCAAACTTGCCCTGACTTTACGTAAGCAGTGCCTGTTGTCAAATTTCATTATATCTAGAAACGGCACCGATTCGAAACTATTAGTATCGCAATTGCTCTATATTTTTTAGATATGTTAAAAAAGAGAGAAAAATTAGGCGAAGTATTAAACAATAAATCGCTTCGAAATACGTCAGTAATGATAACATAGATATTTGAAGAAGCATTGCTAAAAATATGCGTGAGCTCTCCCTGATACTACTTATCATATTATCTTCATCTTTCATTTAAAATTGTTTGTTATATTTTTTTCTGCTATAACCGATACTATTTTCACTTCCTGCATGATAACAAAGCTTTGTCATTATATCAGAAATGAAAAAAATAAAAATTACATACACATGGTCGAAAATTCCAATTAGCGTTTCATTTTTATAATTTTGAGAAATATCATCTTTTGTCTGCAAGGGAATATATACGACTCACTATTGTAGTTAGTTAGCGTATCATGAATATCTTCATAAGATTTGTCTTCGATACCTCGAAGAGGTCTCCGGTGACCCACATATACAGTTGAAGTAGCTCCTACCTTCTATCTAGAAATATTTTCTCGGACCACACCTTTACCAAATCATTAACTCCCAACACCCTCCATACATTCACTTTGATTTAAATCCTCATTTCTTTAAAAAAGATCCCGCCATTCCGACCTTCATATTCCCACCCATGTGACTAAATCTTTTGATCACGTTTTTTATATCAGTTCTGCAACCCTCAAGAATTCCCTAACAACTCATATTCGCCATGCTTCTTCCCTTATCTTATTCAATTCCTAGATTTTCCAACATCTTTTGGTATCCCAAATAGGTGCACAGCAAATGTGAATCTTCAACTGACTTATCTTAATTTCAATATTGTTTATTCTGTTAATTATCCGGAGGGCGACTCTCTTAGAATGTAGACCCTCTTGTGGCGCACTCAACCTCTAGTGGGTAACTAATAGACCCAATCTCGGCCTAATAATCGCATTGTTCGGTCATTGGTCTGGAAGAAGTAAGAAGCTCTATATGTATTAAAAGCCCGGACCTCTTTTTTTCATGATTTGCGATCGTTTTCATGTTTGCAGAGATTTGTATTCAGTGTTTATCCATGTGGAATCACGACCTCCCGTCCTAAAACAAGTGAAGACTAGAAAATTTCTACATCGAAAAAAAAAAAAAAAAATTCAATAAATACGAATACCGTTATTAATGCAGAAAAACTAGAGTGGTAAGATTCAATTTTCATATATTAGTCATGTCATCTAGCCAGTGTCATTAAGTGCGTCTTGTTTTTAGACTGAACCTTCTAGGGCAGATGAGAGTGTTTACCTTAGGGCTGATTCACTTCCTCAGCTTTCGGTAAAGGATGGGAACAAACTGGAGGTAGAAAAAAAATTAAAAAAGGCGGTTCCTGAGAGCTATTGAAGAGGCGATTAGCCTGGACCGTTGAAGTGACTCAGAGCGAAGACTATAGCTTGTGTACTCGCGGGTACAGGTTCAGGTTCACACGTGGACTGACTCACCTCTGACTCACCACTACTCTCTTCCGATACCTGTGCTCTTCTGCCCCTGACCCATTTCTTCCTATTAGTCATCTATTTTACTATATAGCCACTTTCTAAACTACAACCTGTTGAATGGTCAGCAACGCGGCGCTTTGAGGCGCTGTCTACGGGAAGGTGAAAGTGCAGAGTATTAATAGCTCGGAATCATTTTAAAAAGATTTCGTTATTATTTTCAAATTAAAGCCTATTTAACATGTTCGCGCTAGGGCAAATATCTATTTTTTTCGCGTGAGGGACAACACTGTTACAAGTTCGAATGTGTATAATGGGAGATCACAACAATTCCAGGCTCCGAAAGCAATCGGCCCCGCGGGATAGTCGAGTTTAACCCACCTGTATGTCGCGCCAGCATGAACGTGTAAAACTTAGTTGTACAGGTGTAAGTATAAAACGCTGCAGATTATTACAGAATGGTACATTATTTTCAGATAACTATATTAGGATATAACTATTTAGATAGCTGTTAACTGGCAATTAACTAATATGAAAAACAATAAATAATTCAAAGGAAAATGGCCTATCACCACTGCTTATTTCAAAACGCTATATCTCTGCTATCCCTGAATCTATTTCAATGATTCTTTTTTTGTTATGTTGGGAATTTAATTATTTTTTATTTTAATCTATCTTCAATAATATCTTTGGTTTAGCGGAATTATGTCTATTCTAATTTTGTGACTTACATATATAGCTAATTTTTTTTTTTTTTTTTTTTTTGCCGCACTTCACTGATTCTATAACTCTCTACATATTTCTCTCTATATTAAAACGTAACTGAGTTAGGGCGCATACATAGATAAAATTAAATTATTTCCATTACTTTTTTTCTGTTTTATAATTCATTGCGGTGTACTGATTTTAAAACTCTATAGTATAGATAGATATTTTATCTCTATAGTACGAATAGATATTTTTCCCTATCTTCGAAAACGGAGTTACAAGCGTTTATATATAGGCAAGATTTCCATTTGTTTTTTTCGTTTATCACACTTTACTGATCTTAAGACTCTTTATATATTTTTCTTTATCTTCAAAAATAACTGAGTTATGAACGTATTTATGAGTAAAATTTCAATTTGTTTCTTATCTTTTATAATTATTCACAGTTTTTAGCTAGACAAACTCACAAATGTCTTCTCTTTCTTTAAAAATAACTATTAGTTATCCAATTGAGCAGTTTCAATTGGCCGATATTTAAGGAATAATCAGCTTATATCAACGCCTAGGTGTTAGGATCATTGTTGGGTTCCCTAATATTTGGTACAAAATTAAAAAAAAAAAAAAAATAATGGTGCGATCGAAACGTCCGAATCGAAAGAAAATCCGCGAACGTCGTAAACCAGACGGCAGGCATACGATTTTTTTTTTTGTTATTATTCGGGTTCTACTTATTTTAAAACGTGAGGCCTCAATGACAGCGCATTGTATAAATGCGTTTTTCAATGGATATTGTATAAAAATTCCCTCAATTTTATTATGCTTATCTAACCGTCATCTAACAAATTATACTGATGTAAGAGAATACGACGGCGGAATTAAATTAAAGCCGTGATACTAAATATCGCAACAGAATATAGCAAGATCCGCTTGATACTGCATCTGTAATAGATTCAGATAGAGGGAAATAGAACTCGAAATTTACATACAAATAGAACGTCAGTGAATTCGATCCGTACAAATGTCTCTCGGGTTTTAGTGCAGCGGCTTAGTCACAGACCGAGGAAGCGACATACGGCAACCATTTGTTCAGCCAGGTCCAATGTCACAAGGTTCACCGACATATGCCAAGCCCGTCTTACGTGTTAACTGATCATAAAACTGTTTACACTTGACATATAAGTGAGGAATTAGTCTTGTCAATGGCTTCTGTCACGTCAGGCAACAAATCAGGTATAGGTAATTACTGGTTTCAGAGAAGTCGCACCTGCCTCCAGCCACCTCCGGAAGGCATATGGGATGTGAGCGCTATTTGGGTATCGGCGGACTGTCAAGCGTGTAAGGTTTTAGTTTTGTTTATTCAGAAGGATTAATCGGAGGTGTATAACTCTGGCTGATTGGGTATAGAGGACGCTATTACCTCCCACGAGGCAGATAGAGACACTAACATATCGCCGGCAGTATGTACTACACGTGGAGCACTAACGCGTGGGAGATGTCCCCGGTACGAGTCGCAATTAAACACAGTGAAGATATTTGTACCAATCAGGGGCCGCATTAATACCGCTAAAAGCCTCCGCTCTAATTCCGCCTTTTGCTGTCGCTCACTCTTTGTAAGGTGAAAAATGTGAGTTGGATTTATTGGCGCCCTGGATCGCTATTAACAGCCCCGCGGCATCAGTCAGCCTGCCTCTCCTGTCAGCCAGCTACTCTACCGTCATTGGGAAATATTAAAATGGAAAAGGATCGTAACAGATAATTCTCCTTTTTCGGAGTTTTTTTTTTTTTTCAAACTGTCACTTTAATGTCTTTTCACACTGAACAGTATACATCTTATTTCCTAACATGCCAATTAAGAATGATTGAATTGACAATGAATGTATTTTTTCCTTAATTTTGACACATTTAATCTTGCAAAGATGTTATCATTATCTTTATAATATCAGCTTATCATATCAAATAATTATCTCAAGCGAAGGTTTTTTTTTTCTTTAAAAATCATGGTACTTTATATCAGGAGATTACTGTTCTTTATTTCACTCATATATACATACGTGTATTTGTATAAGGAATTTTCTTACTGTAATGTTCATGGCGGTGTTTTTTATTGTATTGTAGGGCCCTTTTGTCTCAATAATTAAACGGAAATACACCTAAACGTTTTTTTTTTTTTAATTACACCATATTACTATACGTGACCATTGTATATATATATATATATATATATATATATATATATATATATATATATATATATATATATGTAGCAGAAGAGTCCCCTGTTCGTTGCAAGACAAATTTACAGAGGCTGAAATAATCGATCTTGAAAATGTTTAATAATAAAAAACATGTGTTAAGGTGGTTAATAAGAATGATGGAGGTTATAACCTGTTCTGTGTTTGTAAATACGTTCTTTTTATTTGTCAACTTATTTGTTCAATAAATATTGTGTGCAAAACTTGTCAGTTTTTACACCGACCTGCCAGAGTGGAAAAAGAACGTATTTACAAACACAGAACAGGTCATAACCTCCATCATACCTTAACACATGTTTTTTATTATTAAACATTTTTCAAGATCGATTATTTCAGCCTCTGTAAATTTGTCTTGCAACGAAGAGGGGGACTCTTCTGCTACATATATATATAATTATAATAAAAATGGTGTGATATAATTGTCTGACGGGATTTAAATGCTGAATATTAAAAATTTCTTTACTTTTATATTTAAAATAAAGTTCGGTCTCTCATTTTTATATGTATTAAATATAAAAAATATAAATGTTAATATAAAAAAATAAGTGAGTTTTATAAGAATGTAATGGAAGTAAAATAAAAAATATATATCTCACGAAATAAGAGAAATAATATTTATTTATAATATTCCTTTGGAAATCTCAAGATTTCAGTGACAATATTAGGTTACAAATTAAGTCATGGAATTGAATGGCAAATAGCCCATTGTCCATTTATTGTTATTATTACAAATTTTACTTCTAGATTTCTTTATAAAATTGGAGATTTCCATTCTATAACTATAAATACAAACTTCTAAATCTTTTTTAAGTTTAAGTTTTAGGATAAGGAGTAAGTTTAAGTTATGTAATGTGTAAATTTATAATAGTACATAAGTACCACCAAATCTTATCTCAAGTACCTTATTGGTTCATAAGTTGCAATTGAAAATTAGGCTATGTTTTCAAGCGAAATTCAAGGATTCCAACACAGCATATTTTGTTTATTTGGCATTTATTGCTTATATACTAATTCAATTGATTATCACTCAGATAATGAAATGGTGTTTATCGATTTGTCTGCATAACCAATGATGCAACATCTATCCCGAATTGCGACTAAATTAAATTTAATACCTTTTTTAAAAATAATTTTTATTGGTTGATATTATTTTTTTTAAAACATAGATATTTTAATCGAATTTTAAGGAAAGTAAAATTACACAAAACTAGAATAAAAGAGAAAACTATATATGTTTAATAAAATATATACACTAAAAATCAATTATATAAATGTACAAAAAATGTGAATTTTCAAAACCGATGAAATTAAATTAAAATATATTTCAGTTGAATTACTCAAAATTAAACTTGTACATACGGATATGAAAGCATTAAAGTATTTAAAAAGATTCTCAGTACTAAACCATAAGTATGATAAAGAAGAAAAGAAAACGCTGAATACTTCTAAAAATAATTTTAACGATTGTACTTCGGTGGCATGTTACAGTTTTATTCACTTACCAAGCCAACAACAACTTGGATTGGAATAAGGTGGAATAATCAGGAGTCAGTATTTTTCTAAATATTTTAATTTTACCGACGTTTCGGTTCAAGCTTGTGATTCATCATCAGGGCATTACCGAACCATTTCCAAGCCTAAACACAATTTATGCTTAAAAAAAAAAAAAAATTAAAATTAAATAAAAAAAAGAGCTAGGTTGGTTGAAATGAGAATAAATCTTTTTGTTTTTTGTTTAACGTTGTACCCTCAATAATGCAACATGTTTGACACGCTTAAGATCTTTACCTTCAATACTTCATCAATCCACCCACCCGTTCGTCCTCAAATTCAATTTCGTCCTGTCTAGGAAAAAACTTTATTATAGAAAGACACATTCGTGATCTATTGATTCACGCAGTCAGGAAGAAATATTCAATGAACTTTTTTTTTTTTTTTAAATCGAAATTTCCCCTTTCTTTTATCTTATTTTTATCTTATTTGGGAGCGGCGTGGTCTAGTGGATAGAGCGCTGGTCTACTGTGCTCCGGGTCCTGGGTTCGAATCCCGGTTATGACAGAATATTATTTATTCTGTTATTTCAACCGGGGGGCGATCCTGGGATATGGAGACCCTCCTGGGGCAGACCCAGCCTCTATAAAGTGGGTACCCATAAATGGGGGAAAAACCTGGCGGCTGAGCGTGATCTCGGCCGAATCACCTCATTGCACGGCCGTTGGCCTAGAAACAGTACGAATCTCTATATGTACTGAGCCCAAGACCTTTCATGGGTTGTAGAGGTACAGGTTTATTTTTATTTTTTTTTTTTTGTTGAAAATATACAATGTCGATCGAAAAGTTCAAGTATTGATATAGATATTAATCATAGTGTATTTAACAAATACATTATTGCCATCTTTACTTAATTTAATCAAAAATAAAGATATATTTATCATGGAAATATTTATCTAGACATTCATCTCATTGTCCCACTTGAATTTTATGAGAGAATTCCTGAATAATAAAAAAAATTTGGTTCTTAAATCGGGTATTGTCTCATGTTCTTAAATAATTCTCTTGAGAGCACCCTCCTCGAACAAAAAGGTATATTAATATGGAGTATCCATAACATCAGAACTAATATTGGAGATCTTTCTTTACAATGGAGATGTTTAATTTTCCAAAGGACACTCTAGTAATTTTCTCATCTATGAAATAAGGTTTGAGTACTACCTTTATTTATTATTAAAAATACATTTGGTGTTAACGGTGTTTATCGACCTGTACATGTAGGGAAATACAATAAAAAATTTGCTTGTATTTCGTACATGGTATGTGGCGGAACAATTGTGATTAGTATTGTTTGTTTATTTATCCACTACGAATCCAAAGTTTTATTAGCATAGGGATCTTTAACGAGTACCTGACATCGCACAGGCTTGGGACCACCTTTCAACGTCCCCTCCGAAGGACGGTATAACTAAGGATTTTCTACTCCCATTACAAAAAACTAAAACCACCTGCGGGTTTGAAACCGTGACCTCGTGATTAGTATTAAAATAAATATAGAATTTAGGCGGTACACATTGTGTTAATAAGGATAAACATTTTGTAAGAAATTTTTCGATTCTAATTGTTTATGACTTTGGTTGTATTTAATTATGAAAGTTTGAAATAATACATTTTTTTTTTATTTATTGATATTTACAACAAATCTAGTTAATAGGCTAAAAAAAAAAATAGTCAGGACATAAAAAGACATATAGAGAAGCTTCCCAATGGAAGGATTCTAATCGAATAATATAAACTTAAAGTTATGATTTACAGTGAAATCAAATTATTTTTCTTTATGTCTTTGTTTCACTGATACCGGATATTTCATGTGACACAGCCCAATATAATTATTAACATGTACAAAACTTAGGTAAGACGAGTGCCTATTCAATAGGGCAAACACAATATATTGGGTTGTGTCACATGAAATGTCCGTTTTTAAGTTAAAGGATTTTTATTAAAAATACGATATCAAAACAAGATATGTATTTATTCGAAGTATTCACCTTCTTTTCCTACACATTTTTCCCAACGTGACACCAACTTTTTTATCCCCGAACTGAAAAAACTCTGAGCTTTGAAGTGAAACAAAATCTGAAAACGCATTTTTCACTTGATCATCATTTTCAAAAAGTATTCCTTTGACGAAGTTGTCTAAATTCCTGAACAGGTGGTAATCTGTTGAAGACAATTCGGGAGAATATGGTGAGTGCGGAAGAACTTCGCAGCCCAGTTCTTTCCATTTTTGCACGGTATGTTTTGAAACATGGGGTCTTGCTGCCGCTCAGTGAAGTCATGAGGTACCCATGTATCGAGCTTTTTTACTTTCCCAATACATTTTAAATGTCTGCAAACGGTAGATGTACTTGCATTTAGTTGTGCTGAGAGTCCTTTTACTGTATGTTTGAGGACATCGTTGTCTATTACGGACGGAGGTCTTCCTCGGGGCAAGTTTTCCAAGTCAGTATCCCCAGCTGAAAACTTAGCAAACCAACGGCGAATGGTCCGTTCATTAACACTCCCTTCCCCAAACGCCTATATTCAAAAATATTCTAGCGGCCTCAGCTGCTGAATGGCCGAGTTTAAACTCGTACAAAAATATTAGTCGAAAATCGCGTGTTTTTTCATGTTCATATTTGAGGGTATACTAAAAAGGATTAGGAAGCTTATGTTTATAGTACAGGTAGAGGGTTATTAACTGTTTACATTAAATATGTATACATTCGGAAGAAAACAACAGAGACCTTTATGTATTTCAGAAACTAAAAAAAACGGACATTTGATGTGAAACAACCCAATATATTACATATACAAAAATATTTAAAAAAAAAAGTGTATTTCAATTAGTTTTAATAACATTAATAAAAATCAGTAAACACAATAAATAAAACTAAATAAGTCTGTGCTGTTTTTTTTTTTTTTTTTTTTATTATTTCCCAAGTTCTAATTTCAGACTAATATTATTTCTTTCGGTGCTACCACCCTAAGTGTGTTGAGGACTAAATATGGTCTATTAATGTAATTATGAACATATACAAAACTTAAGCAAGTATGAAATAGAATATGAAATAAAGACGAATGGCTATTCAATAGGGCACAGACAATATATATTACATATACAAAAATATTTAAAAAAAAAGTGTATTTCAATAAGTTTTAATAACATTCATAAAAATCAGTAAATACAATAAATAAAACTAAAAAAGTCTGTGCTGGTGTTTTTTTTATTATTTCCAAAGTTCTAAATTCAGACTAATATTATTTTTTTCGGTGCTACCACCCCAAGTGTGTAGAGGACTAAGGTAAAGCTAGTAGAAAGGATTTTTTTTTGTTTCAATTTTTTTTTTTTCAGTCATCTCATACTTTTGATTCGTGTCATTTAGTTAAAATGTCTATCAAAAATGATTAATTGATCAAATGAATTAGCATCCAGGTCTGTTAAAAACGAGTATTCGAGGGTTAAGTGTTAATTTAAGCCTGTTAATCACAGGTGTCAGTTTTCGGATTAACCTCTCATTTAGTTGCCATCATTCATTGTGTCAGGAAATAATGTTGAAAAACAATCCAATGCTCTTCAAAGCAAAGTGGTATGAAGTCACTGAATTTATTAAATCAAGTGGTGAATGAAGATTGCTGATTATTATATTTTTCTCATTGAAGTACTTATAAAGTTTAATTATTTTATTGATATTATAAAGAAAAACTGCAGTTTTAGCATGAAATGAACTTTATTGTTTACCTGAAACAAATTATTAAAATTTACAAATATTATTGTTATGCAAAAAAACATCTTCACATGTTACCTTCATTATGAGCTGAAATATCCATTATCTTTTGATGAGACTTTAACAAGGTGAATGAAAAAAGAAACTTAAATCCAAACCAATTGTATATATGGAATGAAATAAAGAAAATTTAATATATTTTATTTTCCTTTTAGAAACTACCGTTATTGTTTTGTTTTCCGTACAAGGTTCTTGTAAAGAAAATAATATTGGATTTTTCAGAGGGCCTCTACTAAACCATCAAATTCTTTCCTATCCAATCCCTACAATACAAAATCCTCAATACTCCTTACTTTGTCACGAATAAAATCTTCCATATAGACATTAATGTTCCGTATGTTGCTGATTTGAACCGATCTAGATATCATTCCTTTCATGACAAACTCCATTCCCATCCTAATCCTCTAGTTTCATTCATTTCTTCCTCTTCAATTCCTGACAATCCTCCGAGGCGTCTGAAAAGGCCCCGAGACCTTCTAATTTAGAATATTTTTAGAGTGCTTCCATTGGGAAGCTTTTATACATGTGTTTCATGCCTTTTTATATTTAACTCAAATTTACTTGTATTCCATTGTACAATTGTAAATTCCAATAAATAAATAAAAAATTAAATAAAAATTTCAGAAAAAAAACGTTTTGAAGAGTGGTATTTCGCGCCTGATAAAACCCCAATCTATACTATGCCGATACCTGTGTGACTCGGGATTGTGGAAAATAAATTCAGTTCCTCTGCCCTGCTGTTACCAAGTTATTCAAATTACAGAGAGCGCGTCCAAGACTTATAGCCTTCATGATCCTATTGTTCTCTAGATTTCTAATCCTCCTGAGATGCAGATTTGGAGATGTTAATTTGGTTAATGCTGCGGAAGAGCTGGGCATCGATTGACGGCTGGAAAGAGACAAGATGTTAAGAGCTCCTGCTCCTCCCTTCGGGTCCAAATCTGATTAGGATATTGTGCACTATCAGTCAGCGCTAAGCCTCTCCTCCTAGGCTTCGTAATTACCACAGCCTTCCTTATCTCCTTCCGGGCTGTCCTTTGTACAATCCATTTGCATTCCCGGTTCCTGTTTGAACATTATTCCAATTTATTTGGAAAATTCATGAGTAGGAGTGCAATTATTGAGTTATATAATAATTTGTAGCTTTTTTTTCAATATTTCAATTTAATCCCTTCTGTGGATTAAAATAAATCCCAACAAATCCCACCAAATCACCTTTACCCTTCGTACCAATTCGATGACTTCCTTCCCTTTAGTATTCTTTAATAACATCACACTTACTCCTGTAGAGCAAATCCGATACCTATGTCTCCATCTTGACAAGCGCCTTACTTGGAATCCTCACACGAGACTGAAACGACAAGAAACTGCTCGAAGACACCGATTACTATAACACTTACTAGACAAACGTTTAAAACTTCCAGTATATTACAAAAGACTCATTCACGTCACTATTATCAGAACTATTTGGACACATGGAATCGAACTTTGGAGCTCTAATAAACCATCTAATTCCTCCCGCGTCCAATCCTTCACAAAATCCAGAATGCCTCATATTTTGTCACAAATCAACTCCTCTATAATGATCTAAACATCCCATTTGTTGCAGACATAGCTCGTGACAGATACACCTCCTTTCATTGCCCACACAAACCCACTTGTCCGTAATCTATCATCCTTAGATATTCATAATAACCCTCCGATGCGATTGAAAAGAAGGTGGCCTCGGGACCTACTGCGTTATAATAGTTAGTGAAGTGCTACCACTGGGTTGTTCTTTCTCAAAGCATTTTCACGACTTTTCTTCACTCTGCATATTTACTTATTGTTTTGTCTAATACAGTTGTAAATTACAATAAATAAAATATAAAAAAATCTCTGTGTTTATAAAATCATGTTTAGTTGGGCAATAATGTTTAAATATTCTAAAAAAGGATTAGTTAAAATGCTTTTAAGCTTTTCATTTTCCTCATTAAATGATTTTGTAATTCCGAAAAAGAGAAAATCCACTTCATAGACGGTTAACGAAATTTGCAGTGGGATAACAATGATTCCTTAGGATAAATCACGATGGTTTGCTCGGTACAGCACCAGAAATTTTGACTTGGAAGCCGCAAAGCGCTCGGGTTGCCCTTCTACTGTTGATGATGACCCAAATCAAACATTGTTCACAGACAACCTTACTGTAAAGCACAGGATATCGCAAGAATAATTTAAGGCAGCGGTTGAGCGAAACCGTCCAGCATTTGCTAATCGCAAAGGCATCGTTTTCCATCACGATAACGACCTTCCTTACGTGAACTTATTGGAGTTTGGTAGGATGAGATCCCAGCCTGTTCACGAGACCACAATAGATTTTCACTCATTTCGGGCCCTTCAAAACTCTCTTAACGGGGAACACTTCAAATCGTTCGTGTACTGCTAAACGCACGTAGAGATTTCATTGTGCAAAACACCTTAGAGATTATGGGAGGACGGAATTAAAAAATTACCTGAATGATGGTAATTTAACATGTAATAGATGAAAATGGGTCATATATATTTGATTAAAAATATAAATTTACAAGGATCTTAAGTTTTTGTTGACATCAAAATAATAGTAAAATAGTGCTACCAACTTATTTTACAATCAAATAGAAATAAAAACGTAAAGAATTAGTTTTGTCAGAGATTTATCCCTGCTCTGCTATTTATACAAAAATGTGTAATAAGCAATGTTGTGGAGCAGTGGGTCCCAAGAAGCATAAGCAAGGAACACGCGAATATTAAATACTTGAGACGTAATGCACGTGGCTGCATAGAAAGCAAGGGTTAATATTCAACAAGGCAATAAAATGTAATTAAATCTTAAGAGCATTTACATCATTATGCTACGATTTAGCGTTGAAGTTATCTGTACTGCATTACGTAACCAGATGTCCCTAATACGCAGTTTAAATGACAATTATTTTGAAAAATCATGAAGTAGTAACTTATAAAATCAATTATAAATTGCAACATTGAACTCATTGAGCCCTTGAGGTGTTTGAACTTTATAACCTACGGAAACCTTAAATAAAACTTAATACCAAATAAAATAAATGAAAATAGGTTTACCGAACCCGAAGGTTTAATGCCGATATCACCAAATACTGTCTACATAAGCTAGTCCAATGGACACCGTTCAAATTCAAGCTCCCGAGATCAGCCTTAACGAAATCCTCCCATCGACACTTCGGACGCCTACCAGTCGGTTCAGCGAATACCTACTTTTTGGGAATCCGTTCTTCTCTGAGTCCAACTTTATAAGCTCATTTGAGTCTCCGCGATATCACTTAATTATATTCACAGGGCCCAAGTTCCGTTGTGCCACCTTCTAAACTCTCCAGGGGCCTCATCTCTCTTTAGACCAAATATTTTACGCAGAACCTTATTTTCGAAAACCTTAAGACGTTGTTCGTCCTTCAGAGTAAGCGACCACGTTTCAAATCCTTAAAGAACCGTCGAAAGAATAACAGTTTTATAGATCTAAAATCTAATCTAAAATTTTTAGACAGGACCCGCGAGTTGAGTAATTTCGCAACTGAATAATAACACGTATTGCCCGCGTTTAACCGGACAAACCAAAATAATATTAAATTGACCAGGATGTTCTACTGATATACAAATAAAAAAATAAAATATATTTAAATATTTAATATTTTTCTTGAGTGTAAAATTTTAAAAGCGAAAGTTGAGAATTGAAAAAAAATTAATACTTTAAAACAACCCTTTATCATGACGACGGAAATGCATAGTTCTGTTAATGTCTAATAATATGTTATAATGATTATGTATATCTGTATAAATATATCTATATAGAAGGCGTAGCTCCTCTTAAAATTCTTGGAACAATTACTATACGAATATATACATAATATTTTTCCTCGTTTTCTCTCTTCTCATGCATACTAAAACTTCTTTTTTTCATTTATAATTTTCATTTAGTAGATACGTCATATTTCCACGCTTATAGTACGTGAGTGCATTTAGTTAACATATAGTCAGGTGCTTAATGAAACTTGGAATGACTGTATTAAACTGACCAGGGAATTCCTGGAACCCACCCTCGCATATTACTTAAATTACTTAACTCTCGAAAACTACACGTATTCGGCATGATGACGTTTCTCTTTTACAACTTATAGATAATTAAAATACCCAGGAATTTAAATTATATTGCTTGAACAAAAGTAAAAATCAATTAAATCGTTAAATTGGACAAATTACAAATATGAATAATGGTCACGTAATATGAAAAGCTATAAATAATCATAGAAAAATCACCTCATTTAATGGGTTTATAGGGTTAATTTCAAACGGATTATTTTTTTCTTTTGGAGGTTATATTTAATTATGGAGTATTGAGTTATGGGTGTATTTATGAGTAAAATAAAATAAAAAACATTGTCTCTATCTTCAAAAATAACTGAGTTATTGAATTAGGTAATTTTTAATCGGCTGTCATTTTAAAAATAATCAGCTGATATGAACTTCAAGTTGTAAGGATCATCGTCGGAAGTCCTGGTATTTTTGCACCAAATTTCTTAAGACATGGTTAGTTTCGGAGAAAAGTTATGAGAGCGTACGGCTGATGGGTGACTTTTTTATTTGTTATTGGGGTTCTACGTATTTTGAAACATAAAACCTCAAATTTTAAGGGCGTGGGTGTTTTTTTTTGTTTGTTTTTTACAATACCACGCCATTATTATTGTAATCTGAAGGGTCTTGGATTCAGTATTGGCTAGAAAAGGGTTTGGTTTGAAAAAAAAAATGTTTTAATTTCATTGTCAAACTATTTCCCCTAAATTGTTCATCACTCATCGAGGTTTTTTAGTTGATTCTTATAAACTGTTTATAAAGATAATCTGTTTTAAAGTAGAATCGCATTGCCATCTCGCCTGAATCAGTCCCAGCAGGGACACTAACCTATAAACTCTGGTAGCATGGATTAGAGATGCTGAGTTGTCGAAAACTGTTCTTGTGCTAATGGAAACGGTCACTCAAAATTACATCTTTATAAATTGCTAAAGTATTTTTGTATCAAAGACCGAAAAAATCTCCTCTAATTTCTGCTACACCTTATTCCTAGGTAGCTGACCAACTTGATTGGTTGTGTCTTTGAATCAATAAGGCATTGATAGGAGATTCCTGCCTCAAGTGTAGAAATAATTTCAAGCTAGAATAGCATAACATACATTGCCGTCCTTATGGCGTATTCTTTTCTACAGTTTTGGTACATTCTTGCATCTCATATACAAGATTGTGATTCGTTCAGTATTCACGCAAGGTTATCACGATCTTCAACTTGGGTCATATACTTGAAAAAGTGGACCCTTCGATCAAAATATAGAATAAATAAATTATGGGTAACCACCTGACAGGAAACCTTAGCCGGAGGGTTCTAAGTTTAATCAATGCCCAACATAGTGTATGATAACTTGGCTTTATCGTATAGATTGTTTCCAATGAAGCACATAAATAATAATTGTTTTGATAACAGCATCCAACAATAAGGATGAGTCCTTGTTTGACAACATACGTTGTCAATGCGTAGGTCAAGTACCATACTTAAGGTTTTTTTCCACCAAGTCGACACCTATGATTAAGCAATATTAATACTGAAGCACTTTAATATTGCCGAAAAGAGTACTTCTCAACTGTTATGAAATCAGAAGCCTGAATGAAATAGGTGTAAGATACGTAACTGTAAGATAAGAAAACATGATTTTAATTACTACATAAAAATTCGAGCTTGCTTTTGTATTTTTACGAAGTAAATAATCTCTATCCAGACGTATAAAATCTAATATAACATACTATGTAATAAGAAAAGTAATAGACCTGTAATTGAAAGTTATAATTTCAAAATATAAGAATCGGATGGTACTGTTAGTATATATATATGTTTACAGTGCCTACATAAATATCTTTTCTTATTGTGAAATCAGGTACTAGACTAGTTTAGGTCAGAAAATAAAATTTTGGGTTTTTTCTATTATCCATCAGTATATCTGTTTGAAACGTTCACACACAGAAAAATAAGTGGTACCAAATAAAAGAAGAGAAAATTTCTGAGACGTTTAAGACTTCAAACTCTCAGCAAAACAAAAAGTAAATTTCGCAAAAGTGATATTCGGAAATTTCAAGGAGCTGTTTCTCTTCTACTGATTTAACTTCTTAATTTAAT
Source organism: Piezodorus guildinii (assembly GCA_023052935.1). NCBI lineage: Eukaryota > Metazoa > Arthropoda > Insecta > Hemiptera > Pentatomidae > Piezodorus > Piezodorus guildinii. The sequence continues at coordinate 53,074,888 of CM041292.1, forward strand.
AAGCTTTTTTTTTTTTTTTTTTTTTTTTTCTAAGTCCTATGGGTTCTCATTCTGATCTCAATCCAACCCATACCGCAATAGTTGAAGAGTTCCTTACGTCACCGATACCAATTTCCTTACCACCTAAAGCAATCAATCCCTCTGAGGTTAAATATCTGCTTCAAAAGCTTCCTCTCCGTAAATCCCCTGGATACGATCTCCTTACTCCTCAAATCCTAAGACAACTTCCACCTAAAGCCATTACATTCCTTACATATATCTATAACTGTATCCTACGCACCACCTATTTCCCTCTGTTGTGGAAACACTCGACTATCATCCTTTTCCTAAAACCAGGCAAACCATCCAACTGTACGTCATCCTACAGACCTATTAGCCTTCTTCCGATCCTCTCCAAAATCTTCGAAAAACTCCTATTAAAACGAATCCTAGCCAAATTTCACAATTTTCCTTCACACCAGTTTGGATTCCGTCCTCAACATTCCACGGTTCAGCAAGGACTCCGAGTTGTAGACCACATTTCCTCCGCCCTTGAGTGCAAGGAGTATTGTTCGGGTGCCTTTCTGGACATAGCTCAAGCTTTTGACCGGGTGTGGCACCCGGGACTGCTCTATAAGCTCAAAACCCATTTACCTCAATCCTTATAGCTAATCCTCCGATCCTATTTATCCAACCGCTCCTTCCGAGTTCGCTGTGGTTCCGAATTTTCCGAACAATATACTGTTGAGGCCGGTGTTCCTCAAGGCAGCGTCTTAGGACCCGTCCTCTACATCCTCTTCACCGCCGATATCCCTACCGATCCCAATACCTTTCTGGCAACATTTGCTGATGACACAGCCATTTTATCATCCAATTCCGATCCTGAAGCAGCATCGCTAAATCTCCAAAAGCACCTTTCCCTTGTCGAAGACTGGTGCAATGCTTGGCGCATTAAGGTGAACGAAAGCAAATGCACTCACGTCACATTCACCCTTCGACGCAAATCCTGTCCAACGGTTAATTTCAATTCCATACCGCTTCCTTCCTCAGACACAGTCCGGTATCTCGGCTTTTTACTAGACAAAAGACTGACGTGGAACCCACATACAAGACTAAAAAGAAAAGAACTCAACCGCAGATTCGGCCAGTTATACAGACTACTAAACAGAAAATCTCATCTTACAGTTGACAACAAATTACTAATATACAAGACAGTACTGAAACCTATATGGACCTACGGACTTGAACTGTGGGGAACAGCTAAACATTCTAACATCAAACGCATCCAATCCTTCCAATCCAAAGTCCTCCGAACAATAGTTAATGCTCCTTATTACGTTACCAACTGTACCCTACACCATGACCTTAATATTCCGTTTGTTTTAGACCTGGTACCATCCAAATTTTCCAAATTTCATCAGAACCTTAGTCATCATCCTAACCCTCTAGCGCAATCCCTATCCAGCACCACCCATCCCTACAATCCTCCTCGAAGATTGAAACGGCAGTGGCCACGAGACCTATTGTAAACATTTAAACTGGAGTTCTGACAATGGTCAGATCCTCCACTCATGTACGGGTATGTTTGTGGCTACAGTGCCCTAACTCAGCCTCCACTGGCTCAGACCAGTGATGCGGCTGAGATAGAGGCGCTGGGATCTCTTGGGTTCCGCTTTTTCCTCCACAAGTGGAGGGAAAAGCGCTTGCTGGGGTCCCTTTAGCAATTTTATACATTGTATATAGTTATGATTGTGTGTAAGATGTTTATTTATTTGCCAACTTTTTATTTATCTCAATAATAGGTTTTTGTTTCGATTTGTTTTGTTTTTTATTTATTATTATTATTTTATTGTATATATATATGAATTTATTTATGTTCTATTTTATGTAATTTGACCATTATTATTATTTTCTGTATATATAGTATGAATGTGGTCTCTTATCAATATTATTATTGTTCATTTTGTAACAAATTGTAATATATCTCAATAAAAAATATTTAAAAAAAAAAAAAAAAAAGTCCTATGGGAGTTGAGGGTAGGAAATAGGAAATAGAGGAAGGAATATGGGATCTCTTTTTGTTCTGCATTACATGCATTCTCTAGCATAGGCTACGAAAAGTTTCGGTATATGTTAGCGAATGGGAGTCACGTCTAGTGATGGGTCTCACTAGTCTTCCTGAGTCAGTTGGTCAAGTTATGGTTTCTCAGTCTAGTCTGAGGGTCTGTACATAGTCTTGCCAGCGCTGTGGCCGTCCTGTCGGAGTCAGTGTGTTAAACAGTGGGTTCGTGCAGTACCGGAGACTATCAAAGAATTTGATATGTCTTCGGGAAAGAATAAGCTTTAAAATGTTGCAAAACAAGCCTTCCTTAGTTGACCTATCAATGATGCGAGGAAGAAAGAATTTTCAAAAAAGAGGACCAAAAAAAAAAGTTTGTGCTTAATAAGTAACGTGTCTAATAAGTAAGTAGTTAAATTGTGGAAGCCGGTGGGAGACTTGAAGAGAAACATAGAGTTTACATAACCCACATTTTTATGGTTAACATGTAGAAAAGAAAATCGAATTTTACTGTTCAATGAAAACCATTGTTATCAGATAAATTTGAGTAGAAGTTTGACGAAAAGATTGTAATAGTCATTAGGGACGACGTAGCGATTGCTTTCCATTAGTGATTCATCAATTTCAAGTATTTCAATTTTACTGTAACTTCAGTAAATCACAACTGTTGTTAAGCGACCTTTGTGATTCCACTTAAATTGGAGTGCGTGAGTGGCATAATTTACGGTTGTTAACTCTTCGAAGAAATATAAAATTTTTGATTTTGAGTAACATAACTTATCGTAGTAACTTTAGAGGAACTTGTTGATTTAACGTAGATTCAAGGCCAACCACCGAATTTCATTCATATATGATACATTTACAATCGAACAACAAGCACAATTCACATTTATTATTTTGATTTGTCTGATTTATTCAAACTATTTTTATACCTGTTGGTTAGCTTATTTCATGATAAATTTAATGATGAAGCTAATAAAATAATAAACTTTGATTATAGTTGTGGATGTAATTAGTTGGCCGTTGAGAATTACTGAAAGGAATTAGTCCGAGTGGCGGTCATTAAATGAAACAACTAAATAGTTTCAACTATTTATTGTTTGTCAACGTTTCGACCCCCTTTGTGGGTCATCATCAGGGCTAAAAAGATACAAAAGAATATAATTTCAATGACATTACATACAATATTATATAACCTATTTAGCTAGAGAACGTCGGTATTAAAATATAACAGAAGAACCGTATATGTAAAAAAAAACTTAATTAAAATACAATGGCAATTGATACAATAATGAAAGTGTTATACAGAAAAAATAAAAATGTTCACTAAACAAAATTTACACAGGTATCAATAATTTACATGAAATATGAAATATAAAAATATGAAGTAGAGTGGAGATACGTACCGCATGGTGGGAGAATGGAAACTAGGTACTGTTTGGTAGATGGGGGCTAGGTAGGATGGAAAATACGTAGGAAAAAAAGGTAGAATGGAAAGTACGTACCGATTTATGGACAGGGTCTGACAACAATGACTAAAATTCTTAATACTAACAGTCGAACTGGGTACATTTTATGAATTGTTTTTTTCTTTTCGCATTATAAATTGCTACTGCTAATAACAGTATGAATAACCAGTAATGCGTATTTGCTCTTTCCGGGATCAGTTTTGAATATTCAGTAAAGGAAAAGATGATAATTTTATACGTTTTTAATTTTCAAGAAAACGTGTTGTAATTTAATCTTTATTTTATTATTTCAAATCGACAACAACACATTAGCAGAAATATGCATATACATAAATACTCAATACGTTTTAGCTTCTAAACTAAATCGTTAGACATCATCACAATTCAGGAATAAAAGATTTGGAACTTTCTCATAATTTATTTATTTTTACAATAATAAATTCTTAATAACGATTCGAGGTATTTTATGTCTCATATTCAGATTAAAAACTTGTCCATATTGAATAAATATAGTTCATTTATATTACAGTAACTTTACTTATATACGTCCCTTATACGTTATAGTAATTTAGTTATTATTTGGTAAAATCTACTTTCTTATTAACTAACTTGAGTTGCATAAATATTTGAATATTATGTACATGCGAGTATGAAGTAGACTAAAAGTGAATTACGATTCATTTTCTATCTAAATGTGAATTAATCCCATTCGTGGGTGAAGATTAAAAAAAAAAAAAAAAAAATTAGTTTAAACCTGTTCCTTACTATTTAGAAATAATTTATCTTAATTTCTAATGCGAAAAGTTTATTTAACAATTCAATCATTTCCACGGAAACCAACACACAAAGCATGAATAAGAAGTCTAATATGCTCTAATATTTGTTTCAAATTAAAATGGGGACTCTACTAAACCATAGAAATCTTCTCGTAGTCAATCCCATGTAAAATACTTTGTTACGAAGTAATGCTGTATTGCTGATTTGCTGTATTGCTGTTTTGGCCTGAACCAGGTATAGATCCTACCATGACAAACTCCATTCACACTCTAACCCACTAGCTTTAATCCTTACTTTCTCCTCGATTCCTAAAAATTTTACGAGGTGTCTGAAAAGAAGATGGCCCCGGGTCCATCTTTTTTAAGTTACCTACAGGAGTGCTGCTGATAGGCAGTTATTTTCATGTATTTCATCTAAAAGCTTATTTAATTGACGTATGATCAAATACACTTGTAAATTTCAGTAAATAATAATAAAAAAATAAAGAATATTTGGTACTATTGGTCTGATTTAGATTGCTTTGTTCTGGTAAAACACTTTACTGTCCAGAAAATGAGTGCTTATAGTTTTTTAGAAGATTTTAAGCCCGTTATGTAGAGCTCGTGGCTGAGGGGCGTCTCTAACGCCAAAGGTTGTAATTTCGAATCCCAGTCCATTTCAAGCATTTAATTAAATTAGGAATCACTCACAGCCTTTTCCTCGGGTATGTGAGACCGGTCACCCAACTGGTCTTACAAAAATGAGCGTTAGGGAGTGAAGACCCTACCCTCTAAAATTTAAAACCAATATTTTGAAGGTATTCGAATTTTTTTTTTCAACCACTTTAAACATATTTTCACTAACCCAGCATTATTATTCACAACCATTATTATTTTGGAGATACTGTGGTGACCGGAAAACAGAGCGAAATGTTACTATCTTTAGTATGTTTTTTTTTTCAACCTTTTTTCCTTTACAGATTTCGAGAAAACGATTAAGAAAAAAAGCAACAAGGATGATGTTGCCATGTACTTAGGTTTCTTGAGTTGATTGAAGAGTCCCGTCAAGTTGAGGAACGACAATGGAATTAAAACGCTTTCCCTAATATCTCCATTACATTCGCAGTATTGCCGAGAGCTAAATGAATTAGCGGATCCTCTAAAAAATGACTCCTGACAAGAATACTAATGGTGGGGGTAGCAGGACCCGTAGCATTTTAATTCCAGCAGAGGAAGATATGTCATAGGTATTGGATCATTTGAGCGGCAGGGCTGTATGGAGATTAGGAGGGCTTTGAGAAATGGTGAGCATTAGCCAGTGCATGTCCGGCCTTCAGCGGCTCTTTGTCTAGTCAGCTTTAATCGAATTCCGGCCACCCTCTCTCCCGTTATCTTTTTACTTCACTCTCTCTCTCTCTCTTTATCACTCTCTCTCCCTCTCATCATCTCAAGTGATAAATCTACCTTCATTTACTCTTCTCATCCTTTTTAAGCCAATTTCAGCATACCCTTTTTTTCACCTATTGCGTAGGCTGGATGAAAGTCGGTCAAATACTCAAAGTACCATTAGAATTACGCGTAATTCACGTGAGATAACGAAAAAGGTGTTAATTATTCATCCATACTTTTCTTCGTCTTATTAGTAGATTTGGAATCGAGTCAAAATTTAATGTTCAGTTTTAACGGATGTATTGAGTTTTCCCTATTCCAAAAAAAAATGATCGGTCTACAATTCTCTCAACCGATTTTAGTACTTCTGTTTGTATATTTTTAATTTAATTTAAATTATATGTTTCATTAGATCATTTGCCTTGTAAGCGTGTTTTGTAAAATGGACGTGATGGTTATGATAATGTGAAAGATATTTAAATTGTCTTCTCCGGCTGTGGCAGAATTAGTTTTCCTGTTATTTCAGTCGTGGTGCAACCATGGGGTATGAAGATCATTTTGGAATATATCCAGCCTTTATAAAGTGGGCACCCAAAAACTAGCGGCTGAGCATGATCCAGGTCCTATTAGGTCTCACGATCGTAAGCCGTGAAAAAGTACGAATTTCTATATACCTTTATATATTAATAGAAATATTATATATCATCTAGGATGTAGGCGGGATTCCCGTTGAGGGGGAAGAGTACCTTGAAAACCATCAGAACAAGGAAAATATAACTTATTTTTACCAAAACACTGTCTATACGCACATCAATTTTAAAATTAATAAAACTAAATACGCTTTTTATCCTAATGTCTTAATATACTTGTTTAAATGTTTTATTATATAATTTTATATTATATTGAACCGTGAACATTGGACGAGTCTGTGTAGGCGGAATTTGGTGGTATCGGCATCGAACCTTCGGGTTCGTTAAGCTTCTTATTATTATTATTATATAATTTTAATTAGTCCCAAAAGCGACCACCTCCCCTCTGCGTATAACAAGTATATGCATGATATATTATAATTTTAATTTTATATCTTGTACATGTGAATTTTTATTCTTTATTGCTTTTTGGTATAGTCAGTTACTGTTTATTACTGTATACTGTTCTACTGTTACTTATAATTGTTTTTTTTTGTATTAATTGGGTATTGTATTGTTTCTTACTGTGTAGTGTGTTTCTGTTTCTTTATAAAAAAATTGTTTTATATTTTATAATATTATTTAAGTATTGTATTGTTTCTTACTGTGCACTGTGTTACTGTACTTTTATTAAATTGCTGCAGGTGAACTCTTTTCCTACACACGGGCTCGACTTTGTGGGATATTGACTTCTACTTGCACTATAAAATGTGTGTAATTCGATTTAAATAAAGAAGTTATTAAAAAAAATAGTAAATGTATATATTTATACATACTTGCAGTTTTGAAAAGGATCCAAAATTTGTGACGGAGGATCGAAACGTCAAATAAAGCAAATTAAGACCTAAATCCCGAAAAATTACAAACATTATATATATATATATATATATATATATATCTTTTCGAAAATACATTCATGTGAGTCTTAAAAATAAATTTTTAAATTCTTTTCACTGCATCACAAATCCTACAGCACCATCTATCAGCCATTGAAGAATGGTGTCAAAACTGGAGAATCAAAATAAATCCTAATAAATCCCATCAAATCACCTTCACTCTACGTCGTAAGCCTATGACTTCCTGCCCCACCGTATCCTTTAACAATATCCTACTTACTCCTGTTGAACAGATTCGGTACTTAGGACTCCACCTCGACAAACGCCTAACATGGAATCCTCATACTAGACTGAAACGACAGGAAACTGCTCGTAGATACAGATTTTTACAACACTTACTTGACAAACGTTCAAAACTTCCTACTTACTACAAAAAACTCATTTATATCACAATTATCAGGCCTATTTGGACCTATGGCATTGAGCTATGGGGGTCTACTAAACCATCGAATTCCTCTCGCATCCAATCCTTGCAGTCCAAAATCCTTCGTAAAATCCTCAATGCTCCTTACTTTGTTACTAATAAAATCATCCATAAAGACCTCAATATCCCATTAGTTGAAGACTTGGCCCGTTACAGATATACCTCTTTTCATTCCAAACTCCCTGCCCACTCAAACCCGCTTATCCGTGACCTCTCCTCCATATCTATTCCCGACAACCCACCGAGGCGCCTTAAAAGAAGATGGCCAAGAGACCTTCTAACATAAGACATTGGAGTGCTACCAAGGGGTAGTTTCTTCTCAGGACTATCATGTGTACTAATCATATATAAAGCCTATTAACTTGTTGTATTTATTTAATACAGTTTTAAATTTCTTTAAATAAATAAATACAAAAAAATTCTTTTCAAAACATGCATTGGCCTTATATATGTCTATTGCGCATGGTCTATAGTCTTATTTAAATTATTGATTTCCGAAAAATACGAAGGAGAAATATAATATGTTTATGAGGTAAACAATAAAACGAAATAACATTCGATTAATTTATTTAGAACTATCAGAACTATGTGAACAGCTTTGTAATATACTTGCTAATTGCGACAAGTGGAAATGTAGATGTATGTAGTATGCTAATTACCCAATAAGGGTGTATGCATTTATAGAAATAAATAAAATGCCAGGTGTTTTTACAATGTGTGTGCTTCAGCTTGTTATTAAATGCAAATTAAAAATTATTTTAATATACTTAATTTATGATTTATTTATCTTATGGATAATGCTAAATTTATTCTTTATTGTTAAGTTACCGTTCTGTTAAAACATATTTCCTATCTGGATATTATTTATTTTAAACTGATAAATGCTCGTGTTTTCAATTTTTCAGTGTCACATTGGCACGTAGACCCGAATATACTTAATTTATGATTTATTTATCTTATGGATAATGCTAAATTTATTCTTTATTGTTAAGTTACCGTTCTGTTAAAACATATTTCCTATCTGGATATTATTTATTTTAAACTGATAAATGCTCGTGTTTTCAATTTTTCAGTGTCACATTGGCACGTAGACCCGAATATACTTAATTTATGATTTATTTATCTTATGGATAATGCTAAATTTATTCTTTATTGTTAAGTTATCGTTCTGTTAAAACATATTTCCTATCTGGATATTATTTATTTTAAACTGATAAATGCTCGTGTTTTCAATTTTTCAGTGTCACGTTGGCACGTAGACCCGAATGAGGATCATTAGAGAAGGGTGAGCGGGCACCTATCGCTAGGGACACAATGGTTATTACTGACCCACAATCCCCCGGTTGCTTCCCCTAAGGAGCGGATCCCCAATCCCGGTGGGACAGATTTATTTTGAATGACAATAGCCCGGAGCCTCCCGCGGTGATCAAACCCGCCACGGCAGCCTTCTTCTTTATTTTTATTTTTTCTCTTTCTCTCGAAAAGGCTCCTTTATCCGCCGCCACCACAAAGGGGGGAGGAGGGGGTATCCTATCCGTCATCCTTTTGTGAAAAGAGATGAAAATGCTTTCCTAAAGTAAATTGCTCGCTACCCATCTTCCTATGAGATATCAGCAATTTCTTATATCGATTCTACTCTTCCGGCTCGTGTTTCCACAAAGGGCCGGAAGGAAAAGATTCTTTTTTATACTTCCATATCTTTAAATGACTATCTTACTCACGCAAGTTTAACTTCGAATTTGATTTAAATAATACACCACTATTTCTTCTTATTTTTTCGTTAGCTAGGATAATAATTTTATCTAATATAATATAACACTGATGTTTGAGCAAAAGCGGTTACGACAACTTTACAGAACGGGTATCCAAAGTTTTGGAAAATCATTTTAAATCCTGTTGAAGTATTTCTCTACTTGTTCAAAAGTATGCCCTGATATATCAATACCACCAAGATTACCACCGTTTCTGCTACTAATCATATTTTACGCCTTATTGGTATTTAATTCTAGTCTTATTTCTCTACCGGTTTTTATAAACACACTTGTATTTAGTTGTATGGTTTCCGTGTCTTCATCTAGCAGTACTAAATCATCGGCATACCCCAAAACCGGAATCTTATCACCTATATTTAAACCTTTCTCGGTTAACGTCACTTTTTCTATGACAAAAATGAAACATAAGTAAATAAACGGACAAAGGGATGTTGGGAAGGTAAAGAAAATATCTACAGATTTGCTCAGAGCTTTGGATGCGGACCAAGTGCGCCTTGAAGCTTGAATAGCCGTATGCAAGCCTTAAGGAAAAGAGGAAGAAAACCTTCCAATGATTCTGGCTCAGGCCAAATCTTCCTTCGAACCTCATCAAAAAAAGACACAGCTCTGAAGAATATGTTGAACTCTCCCCCACCACAAGTATACACAGAACTGTTACCTATTTTAAACTTTCTGTATAGGTGTATATCGATGTAATATCATTTTCATAATCTCCCGAACAGGGAGACTAAAATATGTATATTCATACCAAAAGTCATCTTCCTATATTACTTTTTTGTACTACATTTTGTTAAAGTTATTCTTTTCTTTTCTTTTAACACTGTTTTACTTTCACTCACCTATATATAAAATAAATATCGTAAGAGAAAGTATTGCGATCGTGGAAAAATTCGAATTCCAGTTTTCAACAGTAATACGGTCTCCTAAAATAACCTCCAATAAATCCAAACAACAAATAAGTCCCGCAAAAACGTCCTTGTGTGTGTCTAGCACGAAAACGGAAACTATACGGCCGAGATGTTAGCAATCTTTCTCACCGAAATCGGAGAGCTAGAAGAGCCACTTTATACCATGCATTTTGCACCTTTTTACGAATTTATCGTAACATTAAACTTGCTATATCTATGTAAAATTTAATGAGCTTTAATATTATGTAGGGTTCATTCTGATTGAAATAGTCTGATAGGGCTTAAATGTCTATATTTTAAATTTCCTTACTAAAAAGTACCTTTAATTGTGTTGATAAAAAGAACTAACCATGTATATTTTTTAGGATTAATTAAAAGTGGCTATATAGTTGAAAGAATTTGATACCCAAGTAAAGGAGAAAAGAGATGTTTGTAAAAACATAAGAACTGTAACATAGTTGTGTAATATACCGTTGGAAAGTTAAAGATTTTAGAAAATAAAATGCAAAGTGACAAGAAAGCTTAAACTTATTACTAATTATTATAAATAACAAATTTATTATTGTTAAATTATTTACTCTACATCATATGTCTCTAACGAAACTGAATATAATTCGATAATTTTTTTAACTTAAAGTTTATCTAGATTTCTTACCCCTAATGAAGACTTACTAATGAAGTTAGGCCAAAACTTCAGCTGGATATATATCTATATATATCATATATATATATATATATATATATATATATATATATATATATATATATATATATATATTTTTTTTTTTTTTTTATTGCTCATATCAGCGCATGCTAACCTACTTCTCCTATCTTACCATATTACACTGCTCCAATCTAACTTTCCCATATTATTAAATCGAAATGTAAAAAAAAAAAAAAAAATCAAATATCTGCTCCAAAGAAGAAGGCTATAATTAAAACAAAGATGATGTAATTCTGTAGTTTGATTGATTGACGTTTGATTTTCTATTGTTTGTTTCAGTATTTTTCCCAGAAGAAATAAAGCATCATATAAAAAATTATAAAATAAAACGAGGTATAAAAATAAACCTGAAAATTATTTTTGCTAAGTTAAAAAAAAAATCACTTTCAATACAATATTCGATCTGTTTGGCCCCTCTTTATCGGGAATCCAGTCAATGCCCTTTATTGTACATAGATCCATAAAAGTACTAATGTAATGTATTATTTATTAATTTATTAGTTTATAGGAAAGCAAACATCAAGTTAATCCAAAATTTAAAAATTACTACTCAATATTTTATTTTATAAAATAAAAAACATATTAATTTAAAATAAATTCTTATAGTAGTAACAATTTTGGAATGATTTAAATGACGTAGTTGTAAATTTTTCTTGTTGTGTTTAAACAGATACCTAATCAAGGATATTCATCACCAATAAATAAAATAATTACAAAAGTAAATAATTATTTATCTTAGTAATAAAACGTGACCTGTTATCAAGTACTTCCTCAAACGGTTTATTTCACAAATCTACTTAAAATAACTTTTTCCTTCTTCTTTGTGGTAGTAATCTACCTTCTGGATTACAAAAATATTTAATATTTTTTTCTTTTATTTATACATAATAATACAGTTGACTTGTAATCACGTTAAAATGTTAAAGAGTGAATTGAGAATATATGAGAAATTTTTAGGTAATTTAAGGTACAGAGGTCATGTAAAATGTACGATAACGCTGACAGAGGTCATTCATAGTATCAGGCGTAGAAGAAGAGTTCGTCTTGGATGGAAGGATGGCGTGACGGCGGATGCTTGGAGGATACTACCATTGGAATTGGGAATTGGAGAGCTGTTGCCCAACAACATGCGAAGAGGCTAAGGCCATCACAGGATGCCAAAGGCCAGTAATAGTCTGTTGAGCCACTGTAAAAAGTCAGAGAAAGTTAAATTTTTTTTTAGGAAATGCTTTTTATTATAACTTTCTTTTTTCCTTTTTTGTTTCTCGTTCCAAAATATTTTTGCCACTTCTTTTGTTCGAGCAAGCGTCCCTCTCGAAGACCCCTGGCAGCATTGCCTTCCGCCACATCCTGTAACCATCTCTTCCTGTGTCTTCATCTTTTTCGCCTTGGTTGATACACAAAGGCCAATTTTTCCCACCGCTCCTATGTCATTCTATGTATCCAATTTAACTTTCGAGGCAATAATTTTAGGATTGGGTGAGCTAGATCTTCTTTCCGACGATGAGGTGCAGGCCTATCGATCAATACCAATCTGGAGGACCAGTGTTCTTTATTTTGGAGGTATACCCTTAGTTACTCCCCGTTTCCTTCACTGAAGTCTATGCCCCCGTTGCTCGGTACCGCCTCTGTTTGCGAGGGAGCACCACGACGAGGAAGAGGTCGGATTGTACTCTCTGATAATAATAAATTATTAAATTATAATATATTCGAATATTACTAACAATTTTGTTATGATTTAAATGACGTACTCGTAAAGCGCTAATGATTAAACAAATAACAAATCAAGGATAATCATTAATAACAAATGACATGATTACAAAAATAAATAATTATTTATCTCAGCAATAAAACGTGACTCGTTTTCAAGTACTTCCCCATAATTTTTATTTCACTTCTATCCTAATACTTAATTTAATTCTTTGCATTTAATTATTTTTGTATGTGTTCGCATCCTCCCTCTCTGCCTACTATCTACACTCTAAAGAAGGAAAAACACAATTTAGTGCCCAAAAGATCTAATTAAGATAAATTATTTTTTTTGTCATTTATGTTACGGGTTGTCTTTTATTAGTGACAGTGAAAAAAATACTACTACTACATCTTAAAATGTTTTTAATTATTTTTCAAATTTACTGATTCAATATTTTTTTAAATTTTATTATTTCACCAATTTATCCTTTATAGAAGCGTTTAAATAGAAAGAAATGGCCTATTATCCATTACTATAAACATTTTTGCGTTTATAATTGCCTTACGTAAATTTACGATATATTCAGGTTTTATAAGGAATTGTTTAAAGGCAAAAAATCGGCAAATTTAACTTAATAGAATAATAATTTTTCGATTCTTATCCTGTGAATATATAAAAACAAGGAAAGGCAGCGAGCATACACAAAAAAAAAAAAAATGTAAAGAATGAAATTAGGTATTACGATTGAAGTGAAATTAAAAGTATGGGGAAGACTTGATATTGAGTCACGTTTCATTGCTAAGATAAGTAGATTTTTAATTTTAGAATCATTTTATTTGTTAATAATGAGTATCCTAGATTTGTTATTTGTTTAATCAATAGCTCTTTACATGTACGTCATTTAAATAATTACAATATTGTTACTAATATTCGAATTTATTATAATTTATTATTTCCTCAAAAAACTGTTAACTTTCTATAACTTCTTCTAGTGGCTCAACAAACCATCGCTAGGCTTTAGCCTCATCTAATGACTAAAAGTTATAAAACTTAGGCCACTATATTGTAATTTTATACCTCACTGTGCGCCCTAGATTTTCGCTTAGTTGACTCTCTTGAAATGTGAATTTTTGATACTAAAACTACATTAAGACTTAAAGGATTGAGAAATGCTTACTGTAGCATTATACCGTGAAAGTAATCCGTAAGTTCTGGACATGAATTACGACTACTAGATAATGCAAGAGGAGGCAATAAAGGACTTTGAATAGTCCAAACACCGGGCGGTGTGAAGTGGCTTCTTCTCTTCCTGCTGCCCGATCATAAAGGGATGGGAATATTTTTATCCTTGTCCAGGATCAGGTCGTAAATATTCCCAGGACAGCGGGTGTCCGCAGAGTGGCTCTTAAGAGCTTTAGAATTGGAGGATTAACTGGGCCTTGCGTTAGATAAACTTGAACTTGTGAAACTGGTGCCAACTCGCGGCTTTGTGGCGTGGCATTGAGAGGGCCAATTAGGCAGCATTGAGGGAGCAGCCGATGACGGGGGTACGGGGTCGTAAAACCTGAAGGAGAGGATGATGGCTGGGTAAGCCACCGCCACAATTAGCTGCTCCCGAAAGCGTCTTATCTCGGTCGGCAACTTTTTTAATCACTCTTAAACCCTCATTTAGGATTCCGAGTCGGGTCGTTTAACCCTTTCTTTACGTTCGCGGCTTTGCAACTTCTCCCTTCTATCAATGGGAAGTAATTTAATCTCAGCTGTCCTGGGCTTGTTAACAATGCGGTTTGTGCCAAGTATATATTAAACTATTACAAAAGAGGACCTCTTAATTTCTCTTTTTGATTCCCGACTGAATGTTAAATGAATAAACAAACCAAAGAAGAAGAAGTCTTGTGCAATGGCAGATATGTGGTTTGAGTAAAACCACTATTCCTACCATATTCTATAATTTAAAATGCTAAATTATTTATAATTCTTCTATTGAATTTTCGGGCTTGTAAGAGAGGGTACTGTCTAAAGAAGAAGAAGAAATAGGGAGATCTCTGACTTGTTGAAGGGCTTACTGAATTTGTAATATCTATATATTGACAAAGTAATTAAGTTGGAAACATTCCGATAGGCTGTGCATGTAGATGATGGCATGGGAGAGGATGAGCAGAAGCGAGCTTCCTAGAAAGGTACTTTCAGAAAAGCTACACTGCAAGATACCAAACTTCAGGTGGTTGGACGCTGTAAGCATGGACGCGTGGGTCTCTCTCTAGGTGCTTGAAATTGGATAGTTGCTGTAGCAGACCGGACGAACTGGCGAAGGCTGTTAGAGGAGGCCCATGCTCGGTGACGGGCTGTAGAGCCATCAACTATGATTATGATGATGATGATGATTAAGGCGATTACAAAAAAATACCAATATTCATGCAGTGTTAAAACTGACCGAATTTTTATACCTAAAATAGAAAAATCAGTAATATCACTTTTTTGAAGAAAAGACAAAGATCTTATGCAATGACAAATATAATTAACCAATCTTATTAGATAAACATTTATATAGTAAATCATATCCGATATAAAAATACAATGGTTAATTATCTTCCTTCTTTAAATCAAA
This sequence comes from Piezodorus guildinii, assembly GCA_023052935.1. NCBI lineage: Eukaryota > Metazoa > Arthropoda > Insecta > Hemiptera > Pentatomidae > Piezodorus > Piezodorus guildinii. The sequence continues at coordinate 53,090,253 of CM041292.1, forward strand.
TTTATATTTGAATTAAAAAAAAAAGAATTGGAACACTTTTTGTATCTACAACAATCACTTATGTATGCCCTTTTTGTCACTCTGTATTACCTCCTAAAATTTTGTATGTTAGATGATATTTTTTCTAAAATGTTTCGCTTTCCCAAAGGTATGTAAAACACCTGCATTACTCCCACATCCGGTGAAAAAAAAAAATTAACCTGGAAACAATTTCTCCTTAAGTAGGTTATCAAATTCTTTCCTATTATCTATTCAGTCATTTTAATCAATGCTAACGGGTTCACCTGAAGTATAACAGCCTTCTATACCCAAGGTCATGGGTTCGAACCTGCAGTACAAAAAACCTTGAACTGGAAGTAAAAAATCCTTAGTTATGCCGTCCTTCGTAGGGGGCGTAAAAAGGTGGTCTCGAGTCTGAGCGATGTCAGCCTGACTAAACCTGGATAGGCAAAATTTAGGAATCCCTCTGTAGCATGGTCCGATCAGGTAAAATATCATAGAGGGACGTTAAATAAATAAACAATAATTAATTCTACTAGTAAAAACGGTTTATTATTTCTAATCAACAATGTCAATGGTACATTAGAGGAAGACATTTTGAAAATCTAGTAATGAATGCCTGTTTCATTTTTTCGAACTGAATAAAAACAATACGAATTCAATGAACGTTTAATTTAACAGTCAAGTAGGTAGTTTTAATATAAATCGGGAGAGCTGTATTTAAGGATATCGTAAAAAGGTGCAATATGCATAGTGCTAAGTGGCAGGTCTTGAAAATGAAACTTCAGTTCAGTGCGAGTTTTCATCTTCCATAATACGTGATAGTTTCCTTTGTTATTTATTTTAATTATTTTATTAAGATGAAGGAAAAAAAATGTTGCAAATATTACATAATGGTTTATTATTTACAAATAACTATATTAGGGTATAACATTTTATATAGCTATTTATAGCTGCTAATCTTTTCGATTTTTCTCTATCTTCAATAATAACCGAGTTTTGTTGAAATTACACCTATTACTGTGATATTTATATTCCTGACATCACACTATGAAAGAAGAGTAATATCTGTTCACTGTCTATATTTAAACGCTGTTATCTATTAATTTATTTTTAATTTTGTTCAACACAATATTTTCAAAGAATTTTATTTTTTATTTTATCATTGTATATATTTTTTTTATATGTGTGTGATATACACACATATATTAACCCATAATTGTAATTAGTTATTATGTTCCTTCTGTCTGTTAGCCATACATGTTGTAGGTATATTATAAACTGTACAAACCTGTTATTTTTAGGGGGCCCAGTGGCAGAATAAAAATTATTTTCTATTCTATTATAATTTGTGACTTGAATATATAAAAATACTTTTTTTTATAGCGCTTTATTGATTCAAAATACTATACATTTTTTCTCCATTTTCTTAAATAACTGAGTTATGGGCGTATTTATGGGTGCATTTTCAGTTTATTTCAAATCTTTTATTTTTATCTCTTTTTTATAATTATTCACTGTTTTTTTTGGCGAAAAATAATATTAAGATTTTTCTCCATCTTTGAAAATAACGGAGTTACAAGTGTATATGTAGGCAAGATATATTTTTTTTTTTTTCTTCACTGCTCATTACTGATTCTAAAACTCTATACATGTTTTTCTTTGTCTTCAAAAATAACTGAGTTATTAAATTAAATCAAATTTAATTGGCTGCCATTTTAAAAATAACCAGCTGATATTTACATCTAGGTATTGGTTTGTAGCAGAAGAGTCCCCTTATAAAGGAGAGGAAGATACTAATGGATTTCTAAATAAACACAGAAACCACATGAATACGTTAAGACCGGCGCCACATCGTACTAGTTCGAAGTCGATTTTCGTACACAAGGACCTTCGAAACTGTAACCATGTATTCCTTAGAGACGACAGAATTCGACAGCCTTTTAGCCCGCCGTATACTGGTCCTCACCTCGTCCTTAAGCTTCAGGAAAAAACATTCGACATTGAACTACCCTCAAGTCCCAAGACTGTCTCGATCGATCGGCTCAAGCCAGGGTATCTCCTAGAAACACCTGAACTATCGCCCGTGACTGCCCAACCAACGCCCGGACCTGCAAGGGGATCGGCAATTGACAATGATCCAGCCGCAGAAGAGACTCACTCACCTCACATAAGATCTATCTCTCCTCAAGTTGGATTCCGCGACTGACTCATTGGAGGGAAGTGATGTAGCAGAAGAGCCCCCCTCTTAGTTGCAAGACAAATCTGCAGAGGCTGGAACAATCGGTCTTTAAAAGTGTTTGATAATAAAAACATGTGTTAATGTTGTTGGTATGATAATAGAGGTTATAACCTGTTCTCGGAGTGTAAATACGTCCTTTTATTTGTTAATTTATTTGTTCAATAAATATTGTGTGCAAAACTTGTTAGTTTTTACACCGACCTGCCAAAGGTTCATCGTTGCTAGTCATTTTTGTGGCCAATATTTAAAAAAAAATTGTCCAGTAGTTTCAGAGAAATTGCGCGGACGGTGGACAAACAGATTTTTTTCCGGTTCTACGTATCTTGAAACGTAAGCCATCATTTTTTTTTTTTTTTTTTGTTCAATTAATTACAAAGGTTTATTATTGCGAACAATAAACCACAAATATAAAAGAAAGGAAAAAGTTCATCTGATAAGTCAAGATTGATTTAGCACTGAAATTTGAGTAAAACGACTTGACGTCACTACTTGACAGACTAATAAGCTGCAACGGAAATTGATTAATGTATAATACTTGACCTCTATTCTTCACAATTATTTAATAAACAGTCCATAATAATTAAACATCTTAAGTGATGACAAAATAACATACTTAACTAATCGAATCATTCATTTATATAGAGAGTGATATCAGATATAAAAATAAACGCAAATGATTGGAGAAGCTCTATCAATGACGCGAATAAGTAAACAAATATAGCAACTTAATATGGAAATCTATAGCTACAGAGAAATATTATATAATTCATCTATCATTCTATGTATGTTTGGACCATATTATAATATATAATATATAATATATTAGGTATTCATACAATAGGCATGCATCAATTATTTTTATAAAAACAGTTTGTAAACTGTACTTATAGAACATATTCAACTGCAAATCAGGAAATAATCTAATCTTATATAAACTAGAGTCGAACATTGACTAATGTATATTAATATACATTTTGCAAGAGAAATAGTAAAATAAATTTAAATAAGAAATTTTCTAAGTTTATATAAATTAATTTGTAATTACACACATATTTGTTTTCTTAGTGCTTACATTTTTTATTATTATTAGATATAGTTGTTGCTTACTCTTAAAATATTTTCTTCGGATATAAAAAATCTGGTGCGGCAACACAATATTTTCATTTACCTCGGTTGTTAAAATCAATTTAAGAACTATTCAATAAAGTTAGAGTTGAAAAAAGTTAGAATTTTATCCTGTTTTGTTAGAGACTGTATATTGTTTTAGGATAAACACATATTTTTTATGTATAATAATCAGTTAAGTTATGCCTTATTCTTCACTTTACATTACCTTCAAAAGCTTTATATTTAAGATAACATTTTTCTAAAATCTTTAGGTTTCCAACGGTGAAAAAAGTCATCTAGATGACTATTCTTGTGTTCGGAAAAAAAGGAATGTACCTACAAAATAAAGTTTTTCTTTTCTCCTTTGTTTGGTTATCAAATTCGTTCAACTTGTATATTTACCAGTTTTTTTATCAATGGTAACAAGGTGATATGGTTGATTTTTTTTTTATTTCCAAAATTAAAGTTACTTTAAAAATAGAAAATTAAAATATTCGGCATATAAGCGCTGTAAGAATATTTCAATCTGAATGAAACCTAAACGATATCTTAGCCCATTCATTTTTTTTTTCGATGTAGTGAGTTTAATTAAAATTATTTGCGCTGTTACAGACAAAAGCTGGTTCACCGATTTTGATTAAGAAAAACATCCCAGGAATATACACTTATAGAACTCATACAGAGACCTTTTGGGGACTTGGTCATTTTGTCTCAGAGGACTCCAAAATATGATTTCAAATATAGGTAAGTGAAAGTAAAAATTAACTCAAATTTTCTATTTACAAACAAAGATATTAATTTTATGATATAAATGTAATATGATTGCAACAAGAAATGTCACTGAAAAAAATATTATATTATAAAGGTTTAATAAACATGCGTTATACACTTTTCCGTTTCGAATTAAGAATGACGTGCCGGAGCATAAATTATCTACGGAGAAGTATTAACTTCAATTCTACTTTGGTCCGCAAATGAAGCAAAGCCCCGGTGCGAACCAGGGGCAAATTATGGCTATTCATTACAGCCATGTCAGCCAAAGCCCCAACCCTTCTAATATTCAAAAGTCGTAAACCGGCATTCCGGTGAGCTATTAAAGCGAGTTAATTCGTTTTATTTCAGAACAAACCGCAATTAGGCTGGGACCATAAAGTAGCCCCGGATCTCTTTAATTCCAGTTGGGACGGAGAAGACACTAAAGGTCGATGGCTGGAGAAGAGGAAGAAGCACAATGAGCCCTGATTGGAGGATTGGCTAAAAAAGCTCTTGCTGACTCGGACAGGAAGGGTGCCGTCTTTTGTCCATGAGTAATTCCAGCGGCTGGAGAAGTGTCCACTCCAGGGCGGCCATCTGCCCAATCAGTGTTCCACTCCAGTGGGCTGCCCGATGTCAGTTTCGGAGGGCCCTAGTAGAGAAATAATCCTGGAAATTACAGAATTTCCAGGCTCTCCCTAGAGTGTTGTCTGTAGCTGACTGATCCCCTCCAGGCCAAAGACACGTAATACCTGTTGAAGACTTTTATTAGGGGTATGTTCAATATACTGTTCTTCTAATGTATAACACATGACTATTTCAACATAATATTAAACATTAAATCTGTAGTCTAATTTGTATATTGGATTGAATGTGTGCAAGATAACTTCTTTAATTCTTAATACTTTTAATTTGCGATGTGTTTTTTTTAAATGTATATATAAATTCTTTCGGCTGTAATAATTTTGCTGCTTTTATTATTTCTCAATAAATACATTTCAAAACCGTGATGAAAAATAATATTTTTGAACGAAACATTAGTTAGTACACATCCTGAAGAAATATAAAAAATTTCCTGAATGGGAAAACCATTGAATCATGAATATGTTTGTTTATAATGGAAACAGTGAGCCAATATAGGACAAGTAGCAGTGGCTATGAGATGTAGTGAAGAATGAAAAATGTTGTAGCAAGGAATAAGTCTTGAAAATGGGGAAACAACCCCGAAACATCGAATAGGATGAAAAAATTTTAAAGGACTAATGAAATAAAGTGATTAGATGATGAATGGAAGGTAGTATGTGCTTTTTTAAATGTTCCAGTTAAGAAAACTTCCAAAAAAATTAAAAAAGAAAAGTAACTGAGTTTTTTTATTTTTTGTTCGATTTTGAAGGTTAATTATGTAGGACAATAAGCCAAAAACAAATAAAATATTTTATTAATATATTGAATTTTGTATGATTATATTATTATTAGATCTTTATCGAATCTCTGTTTGAGTCCAATATTTTATTGCATTTATTTCCTATTACCAATATTATAAGCGATCATTGCAATCATATGTTTTATTCAATGGTACCATCCTTATTCGAGTAACTTAATATATATTTTTTTCGCTGTCTGAAATGATTTGTTTATAAGCATAAAGAAACTATAAAAATATGGAGAAACCGTTCAGTGTTAAAACAAGCCATAACGGAAATTATTGGAGAGCGGTGATGGCCTCAGGGTTCAAGTATCCTATGAATATAAAAAGGGCCAATATGGGGCCAGCCTCGCTGGAATCGTAAAAAAGGGTCATTATTATTAAAATAATAATTTAAAATAAAAGGAATTTTATCGGTGCTGTAAAACAGAGGATTCAGGATGCATTTGATGGTGTATTTTATGATGTTATTAACGAATGATTTACATTTATATGGCTATTTAGCAATTAGGAAAAGGAGGGAAAAAAGAAGAAGAAGGTATCAAATGTACTAGTTAATATTTTATGGAAATATTCGGCTTTTTATTTCCTTTGAAAAAACTTAAGATTGAAGATGAGTGCATTGAATGCTGAATGCCCCATACCAGGCAATCATAATTTTTTTCTTATTTACTTTATTATAAATATAATTTATAATGACAAAATATTATTAGCTGATGAAATCAACCTTTTAAAAAAGTAAGCTGTCGTATTAATTAGCTCCTAAATTGCTTGAGACAACATTAAATTTGTATACTCATGTTATATTGTTTTAATTTCAATATGTTTTTTACATTTCACATTGCCAACTCCAAGGCAGCTAATGCTCCAATAAGCACTCTCGATAATTTTAATTGAATAAAAATCAATTAATTGTCATCACAGGATCGTGATGTAATCAGGCAATGATAAGTTGGTAAGTGAACTACGTTCATTGCGCAGAATAATTTTCTTTTTATGTTCATGTTGCAAAATAATGGTACAACGTTTATGATATGAACTACGTATGTTGACGTTTCAGAGCATTGCTCCCAGTCTTGAGAACCAAAATAACATGTTTTAATCTTTATTAATAACTCATTTATACAGGCGTTAAAATAATAATAATTAATAATTTATAAATATTATCTTACACACAAAATTGTAAAATTTCATGGAGAGTGATGAAAAGCCACTAAAACTAACTGATTTTTTTATATACAATATAATTGATTTTTAAATAAAACATGTGTTTTCATAGAAATCCAATTTAATTAATTTTTTATTAGTTTTACTCATTTGTATACCTCACTGTATCTGAAAATTCATTAATCGATTTTAACAACGTAGGTAAGTGAAAGCCATGTTTGTTTTCGTTATACAGATTTCGAAATTCCATAGGATAATAACCTTCCTGGATGTCTGAAAGGTCCGTTGTGGCCTTTGGCCGCCCAATGTCAAATTACAATTTGTTCCCAATAGACTAGGGTTATTAACTAATATCCTAATTAAGGGGACTGCAATTAGCCGGAGGATCATAGGGGACCTTTGATGTGGCCCAGAGATTGGTCCCATCTCCAGGGGCACCTCTAGCTATCTTAATAGTGGTCCGGTAGGGGTTGTGTCTTATCGCTCTATCGCCTTCATTTGGCGCTGTGTCAGGCCTGGCTGAGGTTATCCACAGGTATCTATCTGTCTTGTAGGGGTTTATTTGATGAGATCTGCTGGGGTGAGGGAAGCGGATATGATGTCATTAACGATAATTACAGATTCATTAACTATTACTGCAAAAGTGGTTTCCACGATAAATGGAGATGCCATCATGTCCATATACCATGTCCTATAATAAAAATGGTAAGGTTTATGCTCTCAACATTCATGATCCGAAAAACAGAACAGAATAAGTTAATTATATCACGTACTTTTATCATATTTCATCATTGTAGCCTAATTTCTAACCAAATATCTCTATCGATAAAAATTCAAAAGATACTTTAATCTTATATGTTTTGACAATTTGTCTTTTAAAAAATACAAAATCTTAAAAACATTCGAAATCTTTGAAAATTGTCTTCAGGTTTGATGCGGTATACTGTGTACTCATAATAACTAAGCGAAATTGAGAAGCAGATAAAAATGGGAATTTCTCTTCTCAATATTTGATTGTTTCAAAGTTAAAAGTTTTCATTTAAATGTAACTCTCAAATCACGGGATAATGTGTCGTCTCACAACGATAGAAAAATATATATTATGTCGAATAAGGTGCGGGATGGACCAGGAACTAATTACAGGCTTGTTACGAGTCCGTTAGTGGCAGATAATAGGGGAAACAGCTTAAAAGAGAAAACTTTAAAGTAATCACGACCAAATAGTTACTGACTGGGGTTAACTGTAACAGGGTGGTTTGCATAACAGCTTCCTATGCCAAAGGTCCCGGGTTCAAACCCGCAGGTAGCCCTAGGATTTTTTAATGGGAGTAAAAAATCCTTAGTTATGCCGTCCTTCGGAGGGGACGTTAAAAGGTGGTCCTGAGTCTGTGCGATGTCAGGTACTCGTTAAAGATACCTATCCTAATAAAACCTGGATAGGCAAAATTTAGGACTCCCACTGTAGCATCGTCCGATTAGCCTCAGCAGTATAAAGGGACGTTATATAAATAAACAAACAAACAAACGACCAAATAGTCGATGGCATAGATCAGAGGTTCCAAGCAGTAACCAACTGACCACAGAACCCGCGAGATGTAATTGAAAAATTATTTTAATTTACCCTTAAAGAAAAATATTTGCGAAACCTTGGCTTGTAACAAGAGCAACTTATCTAACAAGATTCATTAAATTTTGCTCGGCAAACGATATTAAACAGATTACTCTATTGTAAATCTTAATTTTAGTATTTCACTGAGAACAATGTTTCGCGGAATGTAGTATGCTTTTAGAGCCTGGGTCTAGTATATGTTCATTTATTTAACGCTACTTTATGCTACTGTGGCTAATTGTACGATGCTACAGCGATTGTCCTGAATGTTACCTATCAAAGTTTAATTGGGATAGGAATCTTTAATGATTACTTGACATCACACAGATTCAGGACCACATTTTTACGTTTCCTGCGAAGAATGCTATAACTAAGGAATATTTACTCCCATTCAAAAATCCTAGGGCCACCTACAGGTTTGAACCACGACCTTAGGCATAAAAAGCTGTTATGCTAGCCACTCCGCCACCGGCGACCCCCCTCCCTCTAGCATATCTTGGTCTAACATATACTATCTTGGATTATTTTTAACATTTTTTTTTTTTTTTTTAAGTCCGGTCACTATATCATTAGCCTATCATTGCAATAATAAAAGGTTACTGTTAGTCGGTTGAACTTAAAACTAATACTATGATTTATAATAGGTACTATATCTATTTCAGGTAATATTCAGTATTTTATTTTTTAACCGATTGATTTAATTATTTTTGCATTGAAATCTAAAATTGTTTTTCTTACGTTATGAAAGGAGAGGTTTAAGTATACTTTGAAATAATTTTTTTTTTTTTATTATTATTTTTTTTTTTATTAATTGATATTTACAACTGTATAGGAAAAAATACAAGTAAATGTGAAAAAAGTAACAATTGGCTTGATAAAGTCTTTTGAAGAAGCTACCCAGCGGTAGCACTTCAATGTTTATGTCATTCTCGAGGCCACGGTCTTCTCAGGTTCCTCCGAGGATTATCAGGAATAGATGAAGATGAGAGGATACGGACAAGCGGGTTTGAGTGGGCTGGTAGTTTGGAATTAAAGGAGGTATATCTAGTTCTGGCTAAGTCTGCAACTAACGGAATATTCAGGTCTTTATAAATAGTTTTATTAGTGACAAAATACGGAGCATTTAGCATTTAGGATCTTTTGGAGGATTTTGGATTGCAAGGATTGGATGCGGGAGGAATTTGAGGGCTTGGTGGATCCCCATAGCTCAATACCATATGTCCAAATAGGTCTAATAATGGCTATATAAATTAGTTTTTTGTAGTAGATTGGAAGCTTTGAACGTTTGTCAAATAAGTGTTGTAGCAATCGGTATCTGCGAGCAGTTTCTTGTCTTTTCAGTCTGGTGTGGAAATAAAATTAAATATAAACTTGGTAACATATCGAAAGAGCTGCATGTATCAAACTTTTAAAAGAAAAAGCTTTAAATTTAGAGGATCCATCCAATTGTACTGATGGGATAAGTCAGTCCGCCAAAAATGTTTTTTGGGAACCATTAGCCTTGATAGATTACAATCCTTTTTCTGTTAATGTCACTCAGTATTGGACCCTAAACTTTCACAAACGTAGAGTTAGTTGTTTTTTCAGGTTATATTGTATTGTAAAATAGACTTTGTAGTTACCGAACTATCTCCTTAAGAACCATTGCAAAAATAAAAATAGAAAAAAGTATTCTTGTCCTAAGTACTAAGCCTTGTTAGTATTTTAGCAATCTATGAGTTAACCAAGATTAAATATCACGTATTAAATAAGATTAAGATGAGTAGCAGACAAATGATTACAGATAAAGACTTTTCATAAATACATTAAAAAAATAAAATTAATTTGAAATTATGAACCCAAAATTATGTAAATTATAAATCCTGTTTTTTGAATGAAAAAATGTTTAATCTTTTTCTAATAGATTATAAAAATATAGCCAGAATATGCATTTTTGTGAAAAGCGTCTGTCAAATCCTGTTCTGTTTTGTAGTTTTTTATTTTAAGTTATTAGAACATTATTTTTTTTTTTTTTTTTTACTGACTCTTCGATTCCATAATGAATAAGAGTATAGTGACTGATGAAAACTGATCAATGCTATCCGAAGTAAGTAGGAGAAGTAATCAGCCCTTGGAATACGAGTGAAATGACGGACATGACTCCGGCAAATCATATTCAAATTAACTGAGTAGTCGTGATTATGTTTCCCAAGTCGAGGAGGGGCAATGGAATTTGGACAAGAACATCCCTGAGCTAATGTATGTAACAATATGCCAAGCCATCAAGGAGTTTCCTAATGCAAATCCTTGCCTAAGTTGAACTGCAAAGCCACCCCCGGAGGTGTACACACTTGTAGCTAACCCTGTTAGTCTAATGGCTTCTGTTACATATCAAAGTCAGCCCCCGCCGCTGCATTAGCTGCCACAATGCTCCGAGATGAAAGGGCTTAATAACTGCAGCCTTCGAATCTGCCGCTGACAACAACATCCCGGTCGATCCGGCGATTGTGGCCTTTACCGGCGGCAGCGTCAAAGGGTGATGGCTTTCACACGTCTGCTCGGGGCATAAACGTTTAATTTCGTGTTTGGTGGAAATTCGATGATGTATAGGTGCCTGATCACTCTATTGCAAATCATCGTTCTGAAACCATATCACTGAATAACTATCGGTTCTATTTATAACGTACCAAAGTAACTTATCATCTAACATTTTTACTTTCACTTACTATATATAGTAAGGGGAAGTATTGCGATCGTGAAAATTTTCGAATTCCAGTTTTCAACGGAAATACACGTTTTAGGGTCCCCTGAGTCCAAATAACCAAGTCCCGCAAAAAGGTCTGTTGTGTGTGTGTTGGTGGTAACTCCCGGGCGGAAACGATAAGTCCTATGAAACTGAAATTTCATATTTAAGACAACTATACGCCCGAGACGTGACAAAACTTTTTTCATCAAAATGAACTTACCAGAAGAGGCACTTTATACCATGCATTTTTCACCTTTTTTCGATTTTCTCGAAAACGGTTCAGACGATTTTGATTAAACTCGCTATATCGATGTATAATTTAATGGGCTTTAATATCATGTAGGTTTTATTTGGATAAAAATGGTCTGACAGGGCTTAAATGCCGATATTTTAAATTTCCTTCCCCTAAAGTACCTTTAATTTTGTAGATTCAATAATAATAACTAGATTATCTTGTTAACGCTGATGAAAAACAGGTAAATATGTTAATTGAATAAATTCGATACCCAACTAAAGGAGAAAACAGAAAAAATATTTTTTTAATGCAAATTTTCGTTTTTGAACATAAGAGCAGTAATATACATGTATGATATAACGTTGGAAAGCTAAAATTTTAGAAAAAATATCATTTCATACACAAGCTTTTAGAAGTTAATAGAGAGTGATGAAAAGAAGATAAATCTAACTGATTATTTTAGATAATAATATAATAGATTTTTTAATAAAACACATGTTTCTATATAAATTCAATTTGATTAATTCCTTAATAGTTTCACGTATTTTTATCTCTAACTGTATTTGAAAATTCTTTCATTGATTTTAAAAATGGAGGTAAGTGAAAGTCGTGTGTTGTCCGCACCAGATTATTATTATTTTTTTTTTTTTTTTGCATCGTTGCTTTCTAACATCTCTGCAATCCGAAAAAAAATCTAAATGAATTGGTGGCGTCATTATTATTTTCCCTTGAATTGCCTATAGACCGAAATCTCATTTGTTGCTTAGCGAAACTTTTTTTTTTTACTATTGTAAAACTTAATTTTTGAAAAATCCGTAATAAAATTTCCTTCATTTCTTAAATCGACTTCACCATATTATTTGGGCTCATCTAGACATATGGAATTTAATTCGAGAAAGTACAAACAGCGAATAATAAAGTTGCAATCAGGCGCAGAAAACTGGAGTTAGATAGGACACACATAAAAGATCAGATAAGGATCATCCAGAGAGCTCTGAAATGGATTTTTCAAAGACAGCACTTTATCGGAAGAATAAAAAGAACTAAATAAATTGTTAATCTTGCAACATTTCTGGAACATTTTTTATTTAAAATACCAAATCAGATCCATAATCTTTATAAATAAATAAAACTTATGTCTAATTGAAACATCATTCAATCTTTGGGTTGCATCGGAGAAGACCTAAAACTATTGTGTCACCATTCATTAAGATCCTAACAATATTATTTATTTATCGGCTCTACAGGCTGCCCTTGGCCCTCTCAACTGCCCTTTCCCAATCACTTCGGTCAGCAGCATGTCTGCTGATCTCCTACCATCCTCAAGTCCTCAGCCACGGAGTCCTTCTACCTTCCCTTCGGTCTTCCACGTGGTCTGACTCCATCCGGGGTCCCATAATATAATTTCTTTGCGGCTCTATCTTCATCCATCCTTATAATATGTCCCAGCCATTTTAAACGCTGAATTCGCACAAAATGAGAAACTCGGAGATCGTCGAAAAGGTCGTAGATCTCTTTGTTCTTCCTTAGGCGGTGTGTGTCATTCCCTCTAACTGGCCCTAAGATACGCCTCAACACTTTCCTTTCAAATCTATCGATCTTTTTCAGCCAGGCTTTTGCGAAGGGTCCAGGTTGCACTGGCATAGGTCTAGTACAGGTCGGATGATTGTTTTGTATATAATATAATCATTTTGGTCCTCCTGCTTAGAAGCTTACTTCGGAGAAAACTCCTTAGAGCGAAATATGCTTTGTTAGCCCTCATTACTCGATTGCGAATTTCTTCTTCTTCGTTTATCTGATCATTAACAATGGAGCCGAGGTAACTAAAACTGGACACGCACTGTAATGGATATTGTCCCACTAAATAATTCTTTGGGGGATTTATGGATGTTTTCTTCCTGAGTACCATAATTTTTGTTTTTTCCTCATTGATGGCTAGTCCCATTCTTCCTGCTTCTCTTTGCAGCCCTTCACAGGCTTCCTTGATCGCCTTGAGGGATAATCCAATTAGTGCCACATCATCAGCATATCCGAGCACTTGTGTTGCCTTATTAAAAATGGTTCCCGACTGGCTAAGCTCTGCTCTATTGATCACCACTTGGAGGGCGATGTTAAAAAGAAGTGGAGAAAGGGGATCACCTTGTCTAACTCCTGACTTCACTGCAAAAGGTTGGCTCAGCTTTCCGTTTATTTTCACTAGACTCGTGCTCTCATTCAGAGTACAAGGAAAACCTAACAATATATAACTGTATTATTATTATCGATACTTATAGTTAAGATGAGTTTATTAAGTTGGTATAGCGACAATTTAGATTTTGTATATCTGATTTGTTATTTAAGACGCAATTTTTCGATGTTAATCATTTCTTTCATGTTTCGTTTGAAGCTGTTTTTCGTAATACATTATATTTGGTGAATCGAATTTGAATTAATGTCATATAACGTATATAAACGTTAGCTGAGTAATAGACCATAAGAACGAACTCATTTGTTTTATCACCATTGCTCACAAACTTTCGGTTTGTTTAGCTCGGCGACTGTGTTAATACAACGTAAGAGTCTAAAGTATGCATGCACTTCATTACTTTCTAGTTAATAAAATATTATAGTGCCTTTAATTCGATGTATATTAGAGTAACTTGAATAAATATCACCTAACTTCCCTACTATATCAATTATATTCCAACGTGAGTTTTGACTAGCATTAAACTTTCGGAACATGGTGCTCATGAAGGTACAAGTTTCAGCTCTGTGCTTGCTCCGAAAGATTTCTTGCAGCCAAATACTCATGTAGGAACAAAGCTGTTATAAATATAAAAACATATGCTTGCAATAAATAATTGACTATATTGAGTGCTGTATAGCTACAACATACACGGCTGTTATGCAGTAGAGGTTGCCGTTCTCCCAGCGGATGGTGCAGCAGCAGTCGGTGCTCTGGTCCCAATAGCACTGGGCCGAACTGTACAGCGCCGAAGACCCTCTCTGCATGATGGCGCAAGTCACCACGAACTTGTAACCCTTCTTGGACTTGGTGAGCTTACTGATACAAGACCCTATTATCGCCTCTGTCCACAGCGGCACCTTGGAGTAGCTGTACTTCCTCGCTCCTATAACTGAATCCACCGTTCCCCTGATTATTTTGGCCACTTCATCAATAGGGAAAGATTCTTCATCCTCTTCGTTAGAGCTGATCATCTGGTCCCAAAACATCATTATTTATTTAAAGGCGTTTTTTTTTCAAACAAATAACACTGGTAACAGTTTGTGTTTTAACTTCACAATCATGCTTGATTGCTATTAATGATTATTAAATAACATTGTTTCTTCAATAATTTTATAACGTCTTGCTACATGATTATTTTATATATTTTTTGTTATTTACAAAATAAAATATTCAGAGTTAAGATAAAATTACAAATCCCTAGACCATCTAATGTCTTTCAAACATTTGTAAAGTATAAGAAATCATCTCGCTAAATGGTTTATCAACATGAAAGATTGGAGGTTCCAAGACATTCTATGACGTACTCACAATTAGTGCAAATTAAATCTTTAAAACGATATTGGCCAGTAACTTTAGACTGTTTAAGTGAGCTGTGATATCTATAGTTTTCTTTCTGATGATACCAGAATTGGCAAAGATTTATACCTATGCCTTTTTTATTGTATTAATGTCTTTATGTTCTTTTATTTTTGGACAAAAATCTCTTAAAGTTTAATTAGTCATTATAAATTAACATTTCAAGTCTTCTGTAGAGCTAAGAAACAGGCTACAAAGATATGTTCTCAGCAGTAAATAGGAATAAATATGTAAAGATTCTCTATATAGATATAGTGTAACATAAATATCTTTAAATTTCTTAGTATATACACCCATTTTTGTGTACTGTCAAACCTGCTTCATAGTTTTAGCTTAAACATTTTTAGAAATATCTCACCATTCAATTACTTTTTAAAAGTTGGCTTATCTTATAAAACTAATTTATTATAAAGTAAAATAAAAAACAAATTAAATAATAATAATTTCCATACTCTACTAAAGAATTAAAGCTTGATAAATAAATGAAAAAGCCAGATTTTTAACAGGAATATTTAATAAAATGAAATCCACAATAACAAGAAATGCAGTTATGACAACAAAGTAATTTCGGCTTGCACCAAAAGATGGCGCACTGTTTGTTTCTTTATTATTTTGTTAATGTTAGAATTTATTTATTTGAAGATTTGGTAGTCAACAATTTTAGGTTGCTATAGATACAAATTGTATGTAATTTTGTTCGTAACTGTTAGTTTGGTTAGTTTTAACTTGGTTTGCGAAAATAAGCATTATCGACCTATTTTATATTTTTATTTTCATAAAGAAAAGGGAAGCGGATGAGGCATACAAAAAGAAATGTCAAGTTTATATTGTTTAATTTTTAAAAGAAAAGAACTCACGTGTCGGAACTATTGGGTTGTTTCACATGAAATGTCCGTTTTTATAGTTTCTGAAATACATAAAGGATTTCGCAGGTCCCTGTTGTTTTTTTCCGAATGTTTACATATTTAAAGTAAACAGTTACTAATCCTCTACCTTTGTACTATAAACATTAGCTTCCCAATCAATTACCCACTTTTTAGTACATCTCCAAATATGAACATGGAAACACGCGATTTTCGAGTAATTTTTTTGTACGAGTTTAAACTCGGCCATTCAGCAGCTGAGGCCGCTAGAAATATTTGCAAGGCGTTTGGGGAAGGGGGTGTTAATGAACTGACCATTCGCCGTTGGATTGCTGTTTTCAGATGGGGATACCGACTTGAAAAACCTGCCCCGAGGAAGACCTCCGTCCGTCATAGACAACGATGTCCTCAAACATACAGTAGAAGAAACTCCTACCAAACAGTTAAATGACTCTCAGCACAACTAAATGCAAGTGCATCTACCGTTTCCAGACATTTAAAGTGTATTGGGAAAGTAAAAAAGCTCGATACATGGGTACCTCATGATCTCAATGAGTGGCATGTTTCAAAACATACCGTGCAAAAATTGAAAGAACTGGGCTACGAAGTTCTTCCGCACCCACCATATTCTCCCGACTTGTCTCTAACAGATTACCACCTGTTCAGGAATTTAGACAACTTCGTCAAAGGAAAACTTTTTGAAAATGATGATCAAGTGAAAAGTGCGTTTACAGATTTTTTTTCACTTCAAAGCTCAGAGTTTTTCAGTTCGGGGATAAAAAAAGTTGGTGTCACGTTCGGAAAAATGTGTAGAAATAGAAGATGAATACTTAAAATAAAATTATCTTGTTTTCATATCGTATTTTTAATAAAAATCCTTTACCTTGAAAACGGACATTTCATGTGACACAACCCAATATCTTAAGAAAAATTTGTTCTGTAGATTTTTTACTTAATGGTGATCAACCTTCTGAAGTTGATGATGACCATATAGCAGCCATAATTGAATCGAATTGCCATATAATTTATATAAATTTCTTTTTCTACCTCTTTTACCTATGTACATAATTATATCTATTTAATGTTATCTAGTCAGATGTGCTACCTATACTAGTAAATTTCATGTTATTCTTAAGGGACAAAGTCCCAGAATACATTTTTTTTTCTATTTCTATTTCTATAATATTGCAAAAATGTTAAGTGTATCAAATACCACAATTGGAAATCATATAAAACGTCTAGGACTTGTTAAGAAGCTCGATATTAGTGTTCCGCGCTTTGAAAGAAATTCACTTTGTATTTGAACACAACGAATCAATATTTGCCAAACGCATATCAAACGTTTTTGATATAGACCTATGATTCTAGTAATACTAACATGTGTTGTAATAATTTATAGCGCTCAATTGAGACGTTGATTTCCAAAAGGTACTATATCCATTCTAGGAAATTTTATAGGAAGCGCGAAAACCTCTCATTACTAAATTATTAAACTAGCTAATTTGGGTCTTTTTGCCTTAAAATTTAGAATTATTTTTTTACTATAATAATAACATCATATTAAAGTTATGAAATGATTTTTTTTAGAATGATTTGGAACGAAAATAAATGCGTAATTAGTACTTTTAGAAAATGACCGCATTTCTAAATCGTGTTTTTTAAGGACTTGAGAATTCATTAGATAACATCAAATAGAATATTTAGATAGAACTAAATGATGAGAATACAAATATGTAAAAAAATCAATTTCGTAAAAAATGTCCTTTAGTACCTTTTGGAAATCAACGTCTCAATTCTTTTGTAGTTGCTTCATTAATCCAACACAGGTGTATATTATTACTAATAATCAATTCAAAATTATTCATTAATTCAATGAACATTAAAAGAATGTGCAGAAACCTAATTATTTTCCTGACGTATTTATTTTTTTCCTTTGTAACGTCATTTTGAAGTAGAATTTTGATCTAAATGTAACCCCAACCTGTAAACTAATGAGGGGTAATTACAAGCCCTTGAGGTACCCCCTCCTGGAATTGGTCCAATTCAGATCTCAACAATAGGCCAATTAGACAATGAGAGATGTAATTGTGTTGTCTACAACCCCACCCCTTCCTCTGCCTTCTGAATTCATCCACTTATGTTTCGAAATTGTATATGTTATGCATGTTTATCTTATTCATGCTGTGTAAGAGATATGAAATAGTATTTATGTTATGAAATATATAGTAAGGGAAAGTATTGCGGTCGTGAAAATGTTCGAATTCCAGTTTTCAACGGAAATACACATTAAAGGGTCCCTCGAGTCCTAATAACCAAGTCCCGCAAAAAGGTCTGTATGTGTGTATGTGTGTGTGTGTGTGTGTGGTAACTCCCGAGCAAAAACGAAAAGTCCTATGAAACTGAAATTTCATATTTAAAACAACTATACGCCCGAGATGTTCCAGAAACTTTTTCATCAAAACCAGCTGACTGAAAGATCTACTTTATCCCATGCATTTTGTACCTTTTTACGATTTTCTCAAAAACGGCTCTGACGATTTTTATAAAACTCCATATATCGATGTAAAATTTGATGGACTTTAATATTATGTAGGTTTCATTCTGATTAAAATATACTGGCACGGCTTCAATGTCGATATTTTAAATTTTCTTTTTCTAAAGTACCTTTAATTCTGTAGATTCTATAAAAATAACTACATTATCTTGACAGCATTGATAATTAACAGATAAATATGCAAGTAGAGCGAATTTGATAAATAAATAAATGAGAAAACTGAAAAAAAAAATGTTTAATGTAATATTTTGTTTTTGAACTTAAGAACAGTAATATAGGAGTATAATAACGTTGGAAAGCTAAAGATTTTATAAAAAATATTACCTTGTACACAAGCTTGTAAAATGTAATAGAGAGTGATGAAAAGCCGATAAAAGTAACTGATAATTTTAGATAATAATATAATAGATTTTTTTAATAAAACACATGTTTCTATAGAAATTCAATTTAATTAATCCTTTAATGGTTTTACTCATTTTTATCTCGAGGTGTATTTGAAATTTTTTTAATATATTTTAAAAACGGAGGTAAGTGAAAGTCGTGTGTTGCCCGCACCAGATTTTTTGTATATAGTGTACTTATGCATTTTGATGAACCCTACAGTTTACAAAGTGTTGATTAGTCTTTTGGTAAGGTTCTATATACCTGAAGGTGTAAATGTGTTCTTATCATCTTGTTACTTCCTATTATCTTTTATATACGCTCTGTTGGTCATTTTAAGCTCTGTCCTATCATAAAATCCCTTAAAATGAAATAAAAAGAGAGGTAATGTGGGTTTATTTTGTTAAAAACTTTAAATAATGGTTAAAAATAGAGATTGATTAATATATTGGCATATAACATTATATATCCAATATATGCCCTTAAGGAGAATGCTTATAAAGAAGTCTAACGATCCAAGAATAAAACCCAGTTTAATGGTAAACTCAAGAATATTCAGTTTGATATCTTTGAACAGCTCGACTTTTCAGGTGATCACATAACTCTTCTTCCAATCTCGATAATTTTCCGATCCATTCGTTTCCGAGCTCCTCGGCAGTATCTGAGAAGATGGCTCCCAACAAACATTCGACAAAAGGTGATAAAAATTTTACTGCGATGTCAATAAAATGAGTCATATCGGGTTAACTGTTGCCAGTTACTACCGGGGCCGTTAACCATAAAATGAGTGGATAACATTTCTGATGGCAACTTACATCTGCCATAGATCCACAGCTGCATTCACCATCGACCAATCACGTCGTCTGTGTCATCTGAGAGTTGTAATCGGCCAATCGAATAGAGTGAATTGCAGTCATTTGAAATATACCTATCGTTAAGCATGAAGAGTCGGTAAAAGGTTTTTTATTATGATTGAATGCAGCAACGCATTAATAGTTGGATTACTCCAGGATTATGACCTGGGAAATCTTCGAGAAGTTTTGAAAAGATAGAGAGGATTTCGCGATTGTATTTAGATACACAAATGTTACGAAACCATGATATTCTGATTATTTTTTTCATTAATCCAATTAATATGAACACAGTTTTGTTGTGAATAAACATTACTACACTGAGGATGACATTGATAGAATGAATTGACTATGGTGATTGTGGGTTGAAGAGTAAAATTTGGTTCAATCATCGTTAAAGCAAGATTGTAATGCTCGAGTCAATGTTTTAAGTATGTTACGATTCGAAATAACCGAAGGTAGCTATGAGGATTTTGTCTTGTGTGTATTGTACTTATGCATTTTGCTGGATCCTGCAGTTTTCCTTAAATAGACGTAAGTATTGATGTGATCTGTTATTTTTTGGTTTATTATTTTCAATAATCAACCTTTGTAATCGACCAAAAAAAAAATTAATTACCCCTGCTCAAAATTTGTGGGTTACGTTTCAAGATGCGTAGAATCCGAATAACGAATAAAAAAAAAAAAAAAACGCCGTCCGCCGTCCGCTGTATATCTCCGAAACTACTGGACCAATTTTTTTGAAATTCGCCACAAAAATGCTAGTCCATTTAACGATGGTCCTAAAACTTAGACGTGGTTATCAGCTGATTAGTTTTAAAATGGCGGCTGATTAAAAGGATTTTATTCAATAACACAGTATATATATATATATATATATATATATATATATATATATATATATATATATATATATATATATAAGTTAACGAACGCCGCTATACAGGTATTAAAGAAAAGGGAATCGATAAACACACTGATCTAGACTCAGAACAGAACTAACTTTATTGTATCTTAATACAAACAAATAGTACGTTGTTTACTAGGAATAGTATTAAGCCTAATACAGTCGTACTCGGGATCTTAACTCCCCCTTGCCAGTTTACGAACATACCTTCGTAAACTCTTAGGAAGGACCTTGAAACGATAGATAACTTACATAAAGAGAAAAAAAAACTCTAGTATACAACGAAAAAGGAAAAGTGCTATTACAAAAACACAGTACAAGTAAAACAAAAAAAAAAAAAAAAAGAAAATTCACTTAAACACTTTTTGCACGGCACTGGTTTTTGAACAAAAATGAAAGAAAAATCTTCTATGGCAACCTCCAGCGCGCTACCGCTGATTCACAGCTCCTATCGGGAGCTTCAGTTGCTCTAGGTGAACATTCCGCCGCTTTTTGGGCTCGCTGAGGCTCTCGATGGTGACAACATTGTGCTCACGAATGCCAATCACCCTGTATGGCCCTTCGTACCTCTCCAGCTCTTTCCCACGATTAGACCCTTTTCGTTTATATACCTTCATCCCAATCTTGACGGCGCCCATTAGGTCCCTGACGTTACGATTTTCTCTGGCCACCCTTCTGTTCTTTTCCCTTTCGATTCTTCCCCGAACTTTTTCCCATCGTTTGGCCAAAGCCAGGCAATTGTTCATCACGTCTTTCGAAAGCCCCTCATCCACTGCGGTACTCGCGCTATCCCTACGCCGTTCACGAAGTCCGAAAAGGATCTCGAACGGAGAGAACCCGGTTACGGTGTGAATAGAGTGGTTATATGCCGCAACTGCTCTTGCCATCGCTGCGTCCGGCTCCAGGCCGCGTTCTACCTGGTAAACTCGTAGATGGTCGCTGAGCGTGCTGTGGAGACGTTCAATCCCTCCTCTGCTCTTCGGGTGTCCGGGGTATTGAGGTGCCAATTGACCCCTATGGACTGCATTTCCGAACGGATCGAAGCGTTATCGAATTCTCTGCCACCATCCGAAGCTATGCGATCGGGTATACCATAAAATTGGAACCAAGTCCGTAACGCCCCTAATACCGCTCCTGAGGAGCGTTCCTGGACCAGGTAAGCCATCGCTGCCTTACTAAATAGGTCCAAAACTGTTACCCACTTATAACCTCTCCAAGTAAAGGTGTCTATTTGGAGATCCGAAAGCGGCGATACTGGAGTGGATGTTTCTTGTTGTAAGGCCTTCGGAGGATGCCTGTCATACTTTGTTTTTAAACAGACAGCACAATTCCCAATAATGTCTGCGATGGTCTGGCGCATACCCCACCAGAAATACTTGCGCTTCAGGGCTTGCAACGTTTCATGTATTCCCCGGTGGTTGGTCTTACCCTGGTGGTACGCTAACGTCACCTCTCGCTGGCTATCTTCGTCCTTCAGCGTCTCCACTTGCAGAGTACAGCGTAAAAATGTCCGATCATTGCCAATTCGTTCATTCCGCCACAGGCGCTTAATCTTGTCCCAGACAACTGCATTTCCCACATAAAGATGGTGGATTTTTCTTGGTTTCGATGCGTTATTGAGCATCCGACAAATCAGGTCTTCCTTAATCCCGGGTTGCGACCAGATTGTAGTAATGGTACATCGACCGTGCCGCTCGCACTCCACCTTTGTCGGTCCTGAAGTCTTGGTTTTCCAAATGATTTGCCGCCGCTTATCGTTGACGATTGCTTCAAGTTCTACCATCTCATCAGGGCGATCATCCATGGAGCTATCCTCTTCTTGGGTTTCCTCATCAGTCGGTATCCCACATTCCACTTCTCTCTCTGATGTCCGTGCAGGTGAGAGTTCAGTAGCATGCCATGATGTTTCCCCTTGTTCTTCCTCAACCGCGTTAACCATTATTGCCCGGGAGAGCCAATCAGCCACAACATTCTCCTTGCCCGGTTTGTAAAGAATTTCAATATTATACTGGCTCAAGAACTCCTTCCATCTAGTGATCCGAGCGGACGATTCTTTTATTTTTCCCACCCATTGGAGAGGTCGGTGGTCCGTAAGGATCCGGAATCGTCTCCCATAGACATACGGCCTAAAATGATCGATGGCCCACACGATCCCAAGGAGCTCCCTCTCTAAAGCGCTGTAATGTGATTCGGAATCGGTAAGGCGCCGACTAGCATATGCCACTGGTCTATCACCTCCTGCCCCATCTTGCGACAATACTGCCCCCAACGCATATTCACTTGCATCCGTCGTGATAGTGAATTGCCTCGAGAAATCAGGGAACGCCAGAACAGGTTCCTCTTGCAGACGCGACATGCACCGTTGAATGTTGGATTCCATTTCAGGCGTCAATATCACTTTCTTACCTTTCTTAAGTAAATCATTTAGGGGTACAAGATATTCCGCCATCTCCGGCACAAATCGCCTGTAGTAATTTAATGAGCCTAACAATCGCCGGATTCCTCTAACGTCTCTTGGAATAGCCATTCTCTGAAGCGCTTCCACCTTACTTTTGTCTGGTTTTACCCCTTTCTGGGAGATGGTGTGCCCCAAAAAATTAATTTCCTTCATACCCAGTATCGATTTCTCCCTTGACAACTTTAACCCAAACTCGCGCACCCGTTCAAATACGCTTCGCAGATGTGCTTGGTGCAACTCTTCGGACTTGCTAAAGACCAGAAGATCGTCCATATACACCTGGCAAAACGATTCGCTGATACCCCTGAGGAACTCATCCATGAGCCTTTGGAACGTGATAGGTGCATTCTTTAACCCAAACGGCATCCTTGTAAATTCGTAATGACCTCTTTCAAAAGTGAAAGCCGTCTTGTGCTGGTCCCTGGGATGCATCCTAATCTGGTGATATCCAGCTTTAAGGTCTAGTGTGCTGAACACTGTTGCTCCACTCAGCCTATCCAAGATGTCGTCGAACCTAGGGATGGGGTAACGCTCATCGACTGTATTTTCGTTGAGCTTTCTGTAGTCGATAACCAATCTATATTTTTCTTCACCAGGCGCACTTTTCTTTTTTACCGCCCACAGAGGACTATTATATGGAGATGTACTATTTACGATAATACCCTGTTTTTTTAGGTGTTCTATCTCCTCCCTAATGTGTCCCCGTAACGCGTGAGGGTATCTTCTCTCTTTCACATACGTTACAATGTCCCGTTTCAGAGGTATTTCATGGACAGTCACTCCCGTAACTCCCAATATATCGCCTTCCCTGAAGAATATATTATCATATTCATCCCTCAAACCCTTCCTCCAATCTACCGTACGATCAATCGCTCCTATTCTTTCGATGTCACCCTCTACGAACTTTTGGCAGTTATACTTCTTCTTCCCGATCCAAACTGACCACCGTCCTTTCTCGATAATAAAACGCGCTCCTACCTTCCCTAAAAGATCGCAACCTATAATACCTTTGTATTCTCGAGGCATCTTTTCCACGATGTGTATAGGTAAACGGCCCCTTTTCATGACCCACCTATCCAATTTCATTAAAGTTTCCCCCACTACTTCGCAAGGGCCACCCAGAGTGATTAGTTTGCAAGCACATACCTGTACCTGAAGTGTCGCCTTGCCGCCACACAGCTGCTCCGCCGCCTCTCGACTCAGGATCGTGCAGGAGCTCCCTGTGTCCACCAGGCACCTCACTCCAGCGACTCCGATGATGGGCAGACCGCCGTACTTACTCCTCACGCTGCAGTTGACCAAGGTGCGGTCGCCCCACTCCTGCCACTCTCCTCAGGCCGCAACGCGTTCTCTTCTTCCTGTCGCCGCTCGCCGTTGTCCGCACCTCCGGGTTTTCCCTCCTCCTTCGCCTCCGCTGGTCCCTGATCTCTCCTCCTCACACTCAGTCTCAGACGACCCCGACGTTCCTGCTGACTCAGATATCGCTCTGCTTCTTGGCCGTACTCTGTGGGCATTTACTTCCATTGGTTCACCTCTTGATGACTCCAGACGTCTAAAAATGTAAGGGCATTGGCGGGCAATATGCCCCTCTA
The DNA here is from genome assembly GCA_023052935.1 of Piezodorus guildinii. Classification (NCBI taxonomy): domain Eukaryota; kingdom Metazoa; phylum Arthropoda; class Insecta; order Hemiptera; family Pentatomidae; genus Piezodorus; species Piezodorus guildinii. The sequence goes on from CM041292.1 coordinate 53,114,706, forward strand.
CACCGCATTCGAAACACTTCGTACGAGGACATTGCGCCACCAGGTGTCCAGGTTTTCCACAGCCGTGGCACCGCCGCTCTTCTCTTCTTTCGCTAAATTTCGGTTTTCGAGAACCAAATCTCCTCCTTTCATTCGTTGATCTCTCCCTACCATCTCTTTTTCTCCAAGCCGAACGAACAAGTCTAGTTTTCCGATACGTTACTCCACTCCAGCCCTGATCTTCTACTTCCATTCGCGCCTCTTCTTCCCGGGCACTAGCGTCGATCATTTCTTGGGCCCACTCGACAAATGTGCGGTCTTTTGGCATTCCATCCTTTTTCCCAGTTTCTCGGGCTAATTGAACCATCAAGATGGTTGACAGAAATCCCATCCTTGCTTCAACACCTGGTGCATCTATCACTTCCCTCATCTTCTCGGTAATTTTATTGAAACGAGCTAGGAGCTCCCCAGCGTACTGCCCATTACTCTGACGTGGCCGCCTCGTCTCCCTGAACATCAGGAATATATCTTCTTCTGTCGTCCATCTTCCGCCGCCGTAAGCTTTCTTCAATCGCTCCTTTATCACCGGCCATGGGGTGTCTTCATCAGCTTGAATGATGTTAAGGACGCTCCTTTTAACTCGGCACACCAGATCAGCTTTAATTGATTCAGCGTCCCCAGCTTCGAGTAAGCGCTCAGCCGTCTTTACCTCTATTCGAGCCATCAGGCGATCCCCTCCTTTCAGGAAATGATTAAGTTCACCAACTTCCCCGTTGAATCTCTCCAGCTCGGAGATGGCTTTTCTTAAATCCTGGGCGGTGGCCGCCCGAACCTTCATCCATGCCAAGGTGTTGGCGTGGGCCTCTGCCAGCGTATCTCGCGGCAATGGAGGAATTTCAGGTTCCGCCGGCAAAGTCAATACCGGTGGTCTTATGAATCCAGCTTCTGCCATCTTGAAGTTACGGAAGCTTCACGAAAATACTATAAATATAATTTCAAATAATTGCGAAAACAATTTAAATTAATCGCAAAAATAATTTAAAATAATAGCGAAAATAATTTACAATAATAGCCAAAATAATTTAAAATAATAGCGAAAATAATTTAAAATAATAGCGAAAATAATTTAAAATAATAGCGAAAATAATTTTAAAAAATAATTAGTAACGAAGTAAATAAAGCTAAAATATAACGGCCACTAATCACGTGATCACGGGTTTCGGCACCAGTTAACGAACGCCGCTATACAGGTATTAAAGAAAAGGGAATCGATAAACACACTGATCTAGACTCAGAACAGAACTAACTTTATTGTATCTTAATACAAACAAATAGTACGTTGTTTACTAGGAATAGTATTAAGCCTAATACAGTCGTACTCGGGATCTTAACTTATATATATATATATATCCCTTGTTGTGAAGTCTCTCTTGACTTTTCTACACCTCACCAGCTCGTCGCGCATCGATTGCCTTACAAATCGGGCTATAACACAAGGTTGCTGGTCATCCTTTTTTGGCCGGCGTCTCTCCACCAAGTCCAGGATACCTGCAGTGACTTTGATTCACAGGCCGGCCGCCACGTTGGTCACAAGGGCCGCGGGCGTTTCCCCCAGTCGTACTAGGATGCCTCTTATTTCAATTGATTTACAGAGTAGACCCTACTCGGCCTTATTAAGGCGGACACCTAGTTCTCTTACTTGTGATTTTAATACTTTGTTCTCACTTGTGACCTCCTCAAGGTGTTTGGCCTGACCATTAAGGTGCTTTTCTATATTTGTGAGGCGGTCATTGAGTTCGAAGCTTAGTTCGCCATATTTTTCGAGCGAGGATTTAAGGCTTTTGATCTCCTCATTAGCTTCCGTTCTGAAGAGATTAACCGCGGCAAGTATGTCAGCTACAGACGGATCGACTATCTTTGGAAGACTAGTCGATTTTTCCCTGCTCACATCCTTTGCACAGCCAGGGTTTTTTTACTACTTTAAGAGTTTCGATTTCCTTATCGTTTAAATTACAACATTTTCCGTATAAGATTACACTGCATTTACCACAACTGATGTTAGCTTTATCGTCCCTGGTGATGGTGTTGTCACAGATTGAGTGTGTGTGTGTAATATGTATATATAAATAACAATACTGTCTTTTTAAAAATGTTTTCTCACAGCCGAAGTGTTTGTAAACGAAAGTGAGAGTCCTTGCTTAATCCTCCGACATCTAGGGATTAACTGCCCCACTACTGCTGGCTGCTCCGTAACTCACAACATCTTTGACGTATTTTAGCTAGTAAATATATCTAAATGTCACTGAGTACACCGATAAACTGTTTAAAAAATAAACAATCAATCGAAAACAAAAATTTTAAAATAACACCAAAAGTTCTATAAATTACGGATGTAACAAACAAAGGAGCTATCAGGTGTTGTCTTGTTGCTGTCTCGAGCCAGACTGACCATATATATATATATATATATATATATATATATATATATATATATATATATATATATATATGGCTAGTTTAATTGTTTAATTTAACTCTTCCTATTTAATATAGTTATTAGTGCCTTTTACCAACTTATTGTGTGTCTCTTATGGAGGTTTACGTGTTGGTAACCTCGGGCGTAGTTTTCTATCTACAGTGAGTGTCAAAAGTATTCGGAATTCGTATTTCTCTACGTTTAATTAATATATTTCATAACTATTAATTTATATAATTCTTTTTCACTCCCAAATCTTTAAAAGAGACTCCGATAAAGGAAAATCACTGACCAGATAACCGAAAAGATTATTGTTTTTAAAAATATCCGATTAATAATGTAAAATTACAAGATGGTTCAGTGTCAAAAGTATTCGGAAATCGTAATTACCGTAATTGTTTAATGGTTTCAAATTTTAATATTTTCACTAATCTTCGACAGAATTTTATAATCTAAACAATTCTCCTCTCTCATGTAATATATACCCAAGCATTAAAAGATTTTTTTTTTTTTTAAATATGGCCCAAAAATAGAAATGCAACGATCGCACAACGCCATCGAATAATTTTTAACACGTTCACACGTTAACACTAAAGAGAAATGGTTTAGATGTTGAAACAAATTGACGAGAATATATGGATGGCTATGTACAGTGTAGATAATATAATAATAAAATATAAAAGCAAAAAGTAAGCGTCCAAAAAATATTAAATGTTAAAACTAAAAGACTGATTATTCATCAAATAAGAAAACAATACCTCAAATGAGTAAACCTTAGCTTATTTATGAATTTTTTGGATACACAATACATTTTTCAACTGTTCGCCGCGTTCTAAAAACATTTTACGAAAAGGAAAACATGGTACAAGAAATACGGAAAACGTCTTTCACGAGGCAAGACAACAAGAGAATAGACCGAATGTATGGAACATTTTTCAAAGAGAAGATTGATGATTTAAAATGTTAACAGATGACTCTTATACTAAAATACATGGTTCTTATGAAAAAATTATGGTTTAGAGAAAACCAAATGAAGAATTCAGTATGCCATAGTAAACCACCTTGAGCGGTCAGTAATACCTAGGTCTTTTTTTCTATGAAAAAGTTTAATAACATTGGATTCATGGACAGAATTATTGATAGGTTTGTGTATTTTTTGAGTATAAAAAGTCAGAATTAAGAGTAAAAGAAAAATAACGAATATATTATTTTTTTAACATACGCGCGACCATGACTCTGGACATATACACGTTATCTATTCAGATTTAGTTGCTGCAAAATTTTCAAAAAGTTCTCGAAATCCCCCTTCTAACATTTCTTTCAAATTTAAGTAACTATTTGTGGCTCCTACTAAAAAGGGAAATCAGGAAATAGTATATTCAAAATAAAAATGGCCTCAAGAAACAACAAGCGCTTGAGTAGGATAAAATTTCGCCCCAAACAATCAATTAATTAGTAAGATCAATTCCTAGTGTGCTAAAATGTATAATTATACAAAAAGTTTCACCAACTGGATGTTTATTTATGATCAATGCATTAATACAATTAGGAAAACACGTAATTCCGAATACTTTTGACACCAATGACATACACTATTTTTAATTTTTTTGTAAATAAACGTTCAAAACGTTAAAAATAAAATTATTGTTGTCGTAATTTTTGGTTTTAGCTATTGTACACATTCCTTCTAACATTTGAAAGTGGTTAACAACTCATCAAAAACATAAAAAATAAGTTAAAAGCGAGTAAATTATGGAATGATAGTGAATTCCGAATACTTTTGACACTCACTGTATATTCTTGTACAATAAATATATTTTATTTTCAATCTTAAACACCTGTCCTTATCAGCAATTAAATGATATGATTTAACTGTCGATGTATTAAGGGTATAATGCAGCTGGAGTTTTCAACAAAGCCTCAGCTCGGGTCCTATGATGAGATCAAACAATGACATGAAAAATGCTTTTGGTAAACCACAAAAACGAAAGGATTCTCGTAAAATTCAGTAAACAGATTTTTTCTTTGAACCTTTTATCATGAAAAAAACTATTTTGATAGAGCAACGTACCAGGGATAACAGAATCCTCCCCTTGAGGGGTGTCGCGCCACACTAACTTATGTAGTTTAGTGATTTTTACGTGTCATCATCGCCATTACAAATTTGGGCGCACCTGGCCTCATAAAGGCTAATACCGGCTAAAGGGCGGGCCGCAGGTGCCCTCATGATGGTGCTCTTTCAATCCTTTCTTTTTCCCTAGTGATTGACACCGATCACCCCTGCGGCGGGATATCACAACCCCTTCCATCTATCGGAATTTTTTTTTTTATATACATCACCAGTCCGCCTGTTTACCTATCCGCAAGTCATTGCTACATCAAGCGGAAGGGCTGTTCCCTGTTTCGGGATCTCCTCTTTATGTGTCCCCGTGACGGATAGTCGTTATTTCACAGTCATAACACATCATTGTGACCCGCCTCGCAGTCTCAATGCGACCTTTTTTCCGTCCCGTGGGTTTTATTAGTAACGGAATTCCAGACCTGCTATCAGGAAGCGGGCTTAGGTAGGCTAAGAGGATAAGGGAAGTGTCGTAAAATTTTACAGTCGGAGCAAAAATGAAATAAAATTCACCGGTGGCCGTAAAATTAACCCCTAAATGAGGGATGATAGAATCGTCAGAGGGCCAATCAGGAGTGATCCCTTCAAGGAACTTAATCTGACACAGCTGAATTTTTTAGGAATAGGATCAGCAAGATAATTTAAAATACTTATCGATTACCGTCTTGTACGACTGGTGGATGTTAAATTTTTTTTTTTTTTTAAATATATATTTTCATTGAAATTTACAACTGTATATTATGATACAACGAGTAAATATGCTGCTAAAAGATATTGTAGATGAAAAATATGAAGAGAAATTGCCCATTGGTAGCACTCTAGTAATCTATCTAAACAAGAAGGTCTCGAGGCCATCTTCTCTTCAGACGCCTCGGTGGATTATCATCCATTGAACAGGAAGGAATGATACCTGGTACGGGCCAAATCAGCAACATGTGGAACATGAAGGTGTTTATGAATGATTTTATTCGTGACAAAGAAATGAGCGTTGAGGATTTTACAAAGGATTTTGGATTGTAAGGATTGGATACGAGGAAAATGGATGGATTAGTAGAGCCTCAAAGCTCAACACCATAGGCCTGATGACTGTCATTTAAATGTCATAAGTCTTTTATAGTTAAGTGGAATGTTAGAGCGTTTGTCCAATAAGTGTAGGAGTAGCAGAAAACGTCGAGCAGTTTCTTGTCTTGTATGCGGATTCCATGTAAGGATCTGTTCAACCGGGACAAGCGGAATATCATTAAAGAACACTGTAGAGCAGGATGTCATAGGTTTTCGAAGAAGGGTAAAGGTAATTTGTTTGGATTTATTAAAAGTTATTTTAATTCTCCAATTCTGACACCATACATGTTAAACTTAAAGTATAATCTACTGTAAAAATATATGATAAAATAATATAAATCATAGAACTCTTCAAAGATATTACCAATCTTCACTTACGGAGCTCTGAACACACGAATGGCAATGCAAGGCTCATAAACCAAGGTAGTAGAGGTAAACTAATTGGATGCAGACTTCAAATGCGGCCGACGACTCCTATGTCTTTTTTTTTTTATTTCGCACATAAATTAAATAGATTAATACATTGAATCTCGGTTCATGAGGAAGGGAAACTGCCTTTTTATTGAGTTTTTAGTAGAGTATTACTATAAAATAATTAAATACAATGATAATGCCTATAATAAAAACTTAGTTGCATAATAAACTAATGTTGATATTATTATATTAATGTCGATAAATATTTATCCCTTACTCCCGAAATATAAAATAAGCTGCATAAATTAATAAATATGGGATCACCAGTAGCAGGATGACTAGCATAACAGCCTTCTCTGCCAAAGGTCGCGGGCTCAAACCCGCAGGTGGTCTTATGATATTTTTATTTTAGAAATAACGTTGTTCGTAGGGGACGTAAAAAGGTGGTCCTGGACCTGTGCGATGTCTGGTACTCGTCAAAGATCCCCTATCCTAATTAAATCTGGATAGGCAAAATTTAGGACTCCCACTAAAACATCGTCCGATTAGCCACAGTAGCATACAGTTACGTTAAATAAATAAACAAACAAATAATAAATATAATCCTTAACAAAGGTAACAAAAAAAAAAAAAAACACAGTAATTTAACGCTTTTCATACAGACGAGTATTTTCTATGACTACGAATTACAGAAATTTAATGTATTGACTTCAGTTCATGAAGGAGAAAATCCCACATGTCTATTTATCTTCTTAGATAAATAGATGTTGAGCTGAACTGACCGTGGAAGAACAATAATTTATAATATTTATTCACATATTTTTTTTTTCTATACAATCGTCTAAATTCTTTTAATCGTCTTCGACCCAAACACAGTGATAATGCATATAACAAAAACTTATTGACATGTATAATCAGCTAATATTTTATTTGATAAATATTGGTTCCCTTACTCCTGAAATAAAAAATAAGGAGGAAAAAATAATAAATATAACCTAAACATAGGTAATAATATAAATAAAATAAAAACAGTAATGAAACGCTCCTTATACATGTATTTTCCCTTACAACGATCATTAAATCCCGTTTCTTACGCATGTCTTTAAAATCTACAGATATCAAATCATACAATGTAATCTTCACGATTCGTATCACTAAATAAAAACATTTTAAGTTTGTTTCGGTTCCGCCCCGAAATATAATTAAACATGATCTGTATTTTTACAGTCATTATGTCACGACTATTTCGGCATGTTATCGGTTTGAATTCTTTAAATTATCTCTGCGTAGGCTGAGTATTCATTTCTTTTACTTCTGCCAATACTCACGATGAGGACTCTTTCAGATAAGATCCAATATCTTGTACAACTTATTTCACTTATTTTCGTAATGGCAGTATTAAAGTCACGTTTCTCCTATCAACCTTGGGCAGATGGTTCCGGGGAAACTCGCCTAAAAATATTATTGGTCTAATTTATTGAAACTGATTAATTAAAATTTGACTTCGAAAACGACAATTCGTGTTTTATCACCGAATTATGGTATATTTTTTGCACCTGATTTTTCAATATCCGAGCGATCCTAGAAGAATGTTTTGGATAATTAAGAGGATAAAAACAAACTTTCAGTAATACAATCAAATTCATTTTATTTTTTTATAAATCTACGAATTATATATTTTATTATTAATTAGTATTATTCAATTTATTCCAGTTGAAAAACTCCGGAAACTAAAAATTTGTAATGCATTTTGCACCTTTTTACCATTTTCATAACAACGGTTCTAAAGATTTTGATAAAACTCCCTATTTCGATGTTAAATCTAATGGGCTTAAATACGATGTAGGTTTCATTCTGATTAAAATAGTATGACAGGGCCTAAATGCTGATAGTTTCAATTTTCTTCCACTGAAGCACCTTTAATTTTGTAGATTTGAATAAGATAACCATATCATATTGTGTGTATTGAAAAAAAAAAAAACATAAATATAAAATTTGAACGAACTCGATAATCAACTATAGGAGAAAAGAGCAAAAATATGTTGTTAATTAATTTTTTTTTTTTTTTTTTTGAAGAACTGACGAATATGGTATAAAATTATTACTGATTTTAATAACAATTTAATATGGAGCTATTACTTAATCTAAATCATATGTTTCTGACGAAACTAAATACACTTTTTATTTAAATTATCTTCATTTTTACTTTCACTTACTATATATAGTAAGGAAAGTATTGCGATCGTGAAAATTTTCGAATTCCAGTTTTTAACGGAAATACACGTTTTAGGGTCCCCTGAGTCCAAATAACCAAGTCCCGCAAAAAGGTCTGTGTGTGTGTGTGTCTGTGTGTGTGTGTGTCTGTGGTAACTCCCGGGCGAAAACGGTAAGTCCTATGAAACTGAAATTTCATATTTAAGACAACTATACGCCCGAGACGTGACAAAACTTTTTTCATCAAAATGAGCTAACCAGAAGAGGCACTTTATACCATGCATTTTGCAACTTTTTTCGATTTTCTCAAAAACGGTTCCGACGATTTTGATTAAACTCGCTATATCGATGTAAAATTAAATGGGCTTTAATATCATGTAGGTTTTATTTGGATAAAAATGGTCTGACAGGGCTTAAATGCCGATATTTTAAATTTTCTTCCTCTAAAGTACCTTTAATTTTTTAGATTCAATAATAATAACTAGATTATCTTGTTAGCGCTGATGAAAAACAGGTAAATATATAAATTGAATAAATTCGATACCCAACTAAAGGAGAAAACAGAAAAAATATATTTTTAATGAAATTTTTCGTTTTTGAACATAAGAGCAGTAATATACATGTATGATATACCGTTGGAAAGCTAAAGATTTTAGAAAAAATATCATCTCATACACAAGCTTTTAGAAGTTAATAGAGAGTGATGAGAAGAAGATAAAACTAACTGATTATTTTAGATAATAATATAATAGATTTTTTAATAAAACACATGTTTATATATAAATTCAATTTGATTAATTCCTTAATAGTTTCACGTATTTTTATCACTAACTGTATTTGAAAATTCTTTCATTGATTTTAAAAATCGAGGTAAGTGAAAGTCGTGTGTTGCCCGCACCAGATTTTTTTTAATAGTTCTTGAATTCATTTTAACAGCCGAGGATGTTGTACGCACCAGAATTTCATCTTTGCATTTGAAATCTTCTCAACTATTTAATCATTTACAAAATCTCAGATTCCACTAAAACATTCTAATTCTTACATTCTTGTATCTTCATTAACTCCGTCTCATAAATCAAATCTACCATACTAATACTACACTAGTAGGGCCCTATGATTTTTTCTTAAACCTATATCTACTGTTCCATTACAAATCAAACTATTTTTAACTACGCTCATCTATGGAATCTGAATAGTATTTGCTCAGGTTTAAATATGTTAATGTAATATATTTTATTTTACTTTGCTTAAGTTAATCAGTTTACCAAGTTTTTATTTACTTATGAAACATCACTTAATGGTAGTGTGGCTAATCGGACGATGCTTGGGAGACCTTAGGTCATCCTATCCAGGTTTAATAAGGATAGAGATCTTTAACGAGAACCTTTAATCGCACAGGCTCTGTAGCACTCCTCATTCGAAGGAAGGAATAAGCAAGGATTTTTTACAACCCTTCCTAATACTAGTCCCATCTGTCTGGTTTGAACTCGCGACTAAGTGTTTTATTTATTTATATAATTATCATTTCATCATGTCTGTTCTTTTTGTATTTATTGGCGAGAATCTGAAATTAAACGCTAATACATTTTGCTCATGATTTGGGAGATTATATTGTATCTTAAAATAAATGAATTAACTTGGAAAGTGAACAAACCTGACTTATTCTTGTAGTTGTCAAAAGACAAATGCTGTGTAATGAAAAAAATGAATAATTGAAAAAAAAAATCAGGGTTACTCGTATAGAAAATACGATATTTCGAATAAACATTTTTTAAAAAATTAATAAATTCAATTTATTTTAAGGTTTTGACTGTGATATAGTATAAATTCTTAGTATTTTGAACACACCTTACTTAATATTTAAACTAAAACACGGAAGATCATTGAATTTCAGTGGCCTTCTTAATATCAAACACGCGTCAAGATTAGCAAGAATAATCAATTTTTGACAATGATGCACTTGAATGTTTATTAAAAAAAAGTTAATAAATCATGTAGGAAGCTTTTTTACAAGTATTAAAAAAAAATTGGGGGAATTTAGAATTATAGCGAGATTACGAAGGTGAGAAAAAAATAAAGCGGTACATACCAGAAAAAACCAAATATCAGGAGTTTATTGTAATCAATTTTCATTAACTTGTGTTATCATAAGTGAAGGCATTGTATCTCCACTTCACTTTATAAACATTTTCTTGATTCCATACTTCAAGGAACTGCCAAACTCTGGTTTCCGCAGGTTTCTGCTACCTGCCTCACATAGATGTTTCTGCCCTCCCATTCTATTTACAACCCAAAAATAATGCAATAATTTACTTCATTTGTTAGTTAATATGTATTTACCGAATTATTTTAAATTAAAGTAGGATAATGATACTTAAGTGTATTCTTAAACTTAAAATGATTAACTGTCAATTTTGACGTCTTAGTTTTAGGTACTCACAAATGGCGATGTATTAAAAAATAAATAATTAATAAAACGATAATCACTGTTTTGTTTTTTGCTATTTTCCGCAAGTTCGGATTACCAAGATTACACTGTACAATATTTTAACACAAAGATAAGAAAAAATGGCAATCAAGAAAGTTATTTTTGTTTTAATAAAGACGTTGATCCTCGGGGGTTGGATGTTCAAATCTAATCGATCAGCTTACTGTTAACGTTCTTTCAGGTTTACTATTCGTAGCTAACTATATTGAACTATATTGACATCTGATGCCGCTATGTAAATTCAATGACTACGCACGGATGCTGCTTCAGGTGCTCTATTTACGATTTGAAATTTCAAACAACTTCTTTCCCCATTGCAGCATCCAAATGCCGAAATTATAATAATCACCTCTGCCGAGGGATCAACAGTTAATAATAACAATGCTCAAATGAAAGCATAGGACAATGTCATCCCAGACCACACATAGAATTTAAATAGGATATTGAATTTAGATGACGTGTTTATGGATCGGTGACTATATCTGTTTTGTTTATCCGTTCGGGGGACACGACTAGTACAATATTCCATTAACTGGAGCGAGGGGGATGGCTCTTCAATTCCAAAGCAGAGCATTTCGAATGTTGACGTCGGAAATTATGATGTTTTCATTGAACAGTTCTCCCGGAATGGGGTCCTGTCTTATTTACGACTGAAGCTAATGGGGCGTTGAAAGGGTATCGCTATACCTGAGCCCAACAGCCAATCGGAAGAGCTCATTAAGTAGCTGATCCTCCGACAGGCTGCCAAAAGTTCCTCCCCTGGGCCAACGTATTATGCAAAATACAATAACAATTTGCCCCCCTCCAGATGAAGCAGATGAGGCATTTATAAACAAATATATCAGAGCAGGCCGGAGCGGTGAATGGGTGCATTATCATAGATATGGGCGAGTAGCTCTTTGTAGGAGACAAAGCTGCCGCTGATACGTATGGTAATGTCCGGTCCTCGCCTAGCCTCCTTCTCGATTTATTTATTGGGATATCTTTGAGGAGGAGGTCACGGGCTGTTGGTAGCTACCATTTCCCACGTAACTCTGTCAATGGGAACAGGGAAAAAAAGTCTGTACCAGTCCCATAAGTTGTCGACCAGATTCGAACCTTGGCAGCTTGGACCTTTCGCGCCATTTAGTTTTTGTACTCGTCCCCTTGCTACTGAGTATTCTAGTATATAAAGATATTCTTGTGAAACAAACATCCTAAATTTGGCATTGTGTTATCAGGTTTCTGGTCAAGCTGGTGTTTATTATGCTTAATTTAGTGTTTGCACTACCACTTAGCCTCCATTGTCTCTTAATGAACAGATACATTCTGAGAGAATCGAATTGATCTGTAGGGTTCTACTTTTCTCTCTAAACGTGGATATTTTGATAACAGCAATAAGTCTTTTTTGTTTTTGTGATAATGCTAAAAATCTTATAGAATATTAAGAAAATAAATATAAATCTTAACTCTCATGACTTTACATTGATACTGACATAGTATTTATACCACATTTGTTTTTTTATTGAAATTCTTAATTTAATTCTTATGTATTTTTTTTACATGCCGTTATAGTTTAATAATCAATAATGTCCATACATTAACATCTATTTCCTTAGAAAACCACCTTCTTTACCAAGAAAAGTAGTTTTACAAATGTAGAATCTCTTTCCTATTCGAGAAACGTGAGCTTATTAAAGAGGCGAGAACTAACACGACAATACAAATACCGTTTGCAAAATCTCGCTTAACTTTCAAAATAAAGACACATGGAGCAGAGATTTAGGGTTCAAGTGATTATTGCTTATTTGTTACTTGATTGTCAAAAAATAAAGGAGAGAAGAACAAAAAAAAAAAAAAGTTTTTAACTCACACTAACATACACATATAATACAAACAATAAAATATATATTCTGCGAAAAATATTCGATGTTTTTACTTATATTCATGATAAATACAACACTTTATTTTTCTAATCAAAACCATACAAATAATCTGTTTAATCTCTTTCTTCTTCCTTGTTATCCATATACGCACGGTTCCGTACCCATTATATTCCTAATACCTTAAATATGAACTGTATAATTTTTTTTACTTGTTCGCCACCAAAGAGATTATGTAATTAAAAAACGTCTGTCATTACGCTAGACAGTGTTGCCTAATAAAGGAATTTATAATAAATGAATATCATTATTTATTTGGAACATTCAATAAAGCACCCACTACCTTCCATTCATCATCCAGTTACTTTATTTCTTAAGTCTTTTAACACCTTTTTTTTTTTATTCCATCTTAGTCGACGTTTCGGGGTTGTTTCCCCATTTTCAAGACTGAAACTGTTTTTTATACTTACATTATTGAATAAAATTACATTGTTTAAATATTTTTCTTTGAAAAATGAAGCTTAGCAATTTGTCAAAAATATTTTAAACTAACTAATTTTAATTACCTTAATCCTTGCTACAACATTTTTCTTTATTCATTACATCTTATAGCACACTGCTACTTGTCTATTGGCTCACTGTTTCCATTATATTTCTATTTTAAACCTTTGTACCTTTTCAGTATTACGGTGTAATCCTTATTACGTTTTATTTATTTTTATTTTTACCTCTATTAATTATTTGTCCTAATTATGGTTCTTGGGCTATTGTTTTATTTATTTTTAAAATTGTATCTTATTTATCATATCTGTATAATGAGTTCCTAAGTTTTTTGTATCTGTTTTATAATTTATTGTCCTGCTATTATTTTTGGTTATATGGATTGCTTCTAGTAGTTTTCTATTTCTATTATTTTGAGATGTATCTAAAATTACTGTGTTTTCGAAGTTAAATTTGTGTTGTTTTATTAAACTATGGGATGATAATGCTGTTGCGTTTGTGTTTTTTATATTTTTACAGTTGGATATATGTTGGTTTATTCTTGTTTTTAATTTTTTAGAAGTTCCACCTATATATATGCTTTCACAATCTTTGCAGTATATTTTGTATATTACATTTTTTATTAAATTTTACATCTTTCATGAACTTTTCATCTGTAAGTTCTATTGCTCTATGTATATAATTTCTAGCTGTGTTTATTATTTGTGTTTTTGGGTGATTTGAAATATAATTTAATATCCTATTGCTACTTGTCTCTTGTACTGATTATATTGTTATTTATTTGAATTTCTAAGACAAGATATTTGATTTTATTGTTTATTGATTTTTCTATTGTAAATTGTATTTTTTTGTTGTAACTATTGAATATTTCTAAAATATCTGTATATTGGTTCTTATCTATTATTATAATGAGGTCATCAATATATTTTTTTATTAATATTGGTTTAATTTTTAACTTTTCTATTTGTGTTGTTAATAGTTTATTTAAATATATCCCGCTAAGATTCACCGATAAAACTCCCCCCATAGGTAATCCATTTAATTGTTTGTAATATTCATTTGTATATTTGAAATAATTATATTTCGTGCATAAATTTATTCCCTCAATGAACATTTTTTGTCTTTTATTGGTGTATGGTTTTTGATGGAATCCCAATTATCTTCTAATATTTTGATACAATCTTCAATGGGAATATTGGTAAAGAGTGAAACTACATCTAAATTTATCACTTCATAGTTTTTACCTTTTAATTCTGTTTTTTTGAGGATTTCTTTTAACTCCATTGCATTTTTTATGTCATAATCATTATTTCTATTCAATTGATTAAGGGAAGGATTTAAAAATTTAGATAAAGCTTCATTTGGTCCGTCTATGTTATTGATTATTGGTCTTAAGTTATTGTTATGTTTATGTAATTTTATAAGTCCATGTATGCGTGGTGTTGTACTGTCTGAAGCCAATAATTTATTTTTTGTAAATTTATCTATATATCCAGATTTATGTATTTTTTGAACAAATATATTAATTTTTTCGGTTAACTCTGCTATTGGGTTATTTCTGATTTTTCTGTATGTGGTTTTTTCATTTAGTAGGTCTGACATTTTATCTTCGTATTCTTTTTTATATAATATAGCAAGTTTTTTAGTTTTATCGGATTTTATGACTATGATATCTTTGTTTGTATTTAAAAATTGTTTAAATTGTTTCAAATCTTTATTAATTTGCATATTTAATGGTGAATTTGGTTTTTTGTTATTAGAGATGTAATTATTAATTATTCTGCATATCTTGTTTCTCGTTGCATTTTTATGATTGTCCGAAGTTTGCATATTGTCATATATGTTTTCCAAGTCTATTATTAGTTTAATTATATCTCTGTCTTTATTTTTAAAGTCAAAACTAAAATTATCTCCTAATGATAAGACGTTAATTATATTATTAGGTATTGTTTTTTCTGTTTTATTCTCTACTCTATTTTTTACCTTATATAAGTTGTTATATTTTTTTAGCATTTCATCTTCATTCCTATTGTATATGTCATTTTTTTTGATTGGGTATTCATTTAATATGTTGTTGGCATTAAGTGATGTCGTTTTGTTGTTAATGTTATTACTTATTATTTTAGGTATGTCCGGTTTATTGGTTTTGGGTTGTTTTATATTCCTAGTGAGTTTTTTATCTAGTTTACCTTTCAATATAGGAAAAATGTTGTCATTGAATTCATTTATGTGCCTAAAAATTATTTTGTTAAGTTCTTCCGGTGTGTGATTATATTCGAATTGTACGGTTTTAATCAATTTATCTATTTTTAATTTGATTTTGTTAATCAACCAGTACGTTTGTTTTAGTTCTAAATTAATATTTTTTTTGCTAAGATTTGTGAATGTGTCTGTTAAGTTGTTGTTTACCAAGAATTGGTTGCAAAATAGGTTATCTAGATTTTGTAATTTATAATATATATGTGGTGGTATTTTGTTGTTTTTCAAATTTTGTTTCAAAAAATAAATTTTAGATTTGTATCTTATTAAACAGTGAGCCAATTTACAAATTATCTTACTTACTATAATGTGTTTATCCAAAAGTCCATCTATTTTATTCTTCAAATTGGAGAAATTGTTGCTCATATGGTTGGTGCTAATATCCATATTTAATTTAGTTTCTTTTCTTTTTTAATTTTTGTGGAAGTTTTCTTAATTGGAACATTCAATAAAGCACCCACTACCTTCCATTCATCATCCAGTTACTTTATTTCCTAAGTCTTTTAACACCTTTTTTTTTATTCCATCTTAGTCGACGTTTCGGGGTTGTTTCCCCATTTTCAAGACTGAAACTGTTTTTTATACTTACATTATTGAATAAAATTACATTGTTTAAATATTTTTCTTTGAAAAATGAAGCTTAGCAATTTGTCAAAAATATTTTAAACTAACTAATTTTAATTACCTTAATCCTTGCTACAACATTTTTCTTTATTCATTACATCTTATAGCACACTGCTACTTGTCTATTGGCTCACTGTTTCCATTATATTTCTATTTTAAACCTTTGTACCTTTTCAGTATTACGGTGTAATCCTTATTACGTTTTATTTATTTTTATTTTTACCTCTATTAATTATTTGTCCTAATTATGGTTCTTGGGCTATTGTTTTATTTATTTTTAAAATTGTATCTTATTTATCATATCTGTATAATGAGTTCCTAAGTTTTTTGTATCTGTTTTATAATTTATTGTCCTGCTATTATTTTTGGTTATATGGATTGCTTCTAGTAGTTTTCTATTTCTATTATTTTGAGATGTATCTAAAATTACTGTGTTTTCGAAGTTAAATTTGTGTTGTTTTATTAAACTATGGGATGATAATGCTGTTGCGTTTGTGTTTTTTATATTTTTACAGTTGGATATATGTTGGTTTATTCTTGTTTTTAATTTTTTAGAAGTTTCACCTATATATATGCTTTCACAATCTTTGCAGTATATTTTGTATATTACATTTTGCTTGTCCATTTTTTCTATTTTGTCTTTCATTTTGCTTAAATATTTTTCTAATTTGTTATTATTGTATAGGCCAAATGATATGTTTGGGTGATCATATTTTTTTTAAAATACTTTTTATGGATTCTGTCAATTTTGGGATATATGTTAGTTTGTGGTATTTCTTGCAATTACTGTTGATATGCTGTTTATCGGTTTTTACTTCTGACCTATCTATCATCTTATCATCTTTGAAAAATTGAGTTATAAATTTTTGTTTTGGTTTTTTATTTTATTGTTTAGATCTGTTTCTATGTTTTTACAATTTTCCTTTTGATTAATAATTTTGTTATTATTTTTTGTTGTTGTTACTTCTTTTTTATAATTGTACCATAATTTATTAATAAGTATTTTTGGATAAAAATTTTCTTTTAATATGTTATAAATTTCCAATTTTACATCTTTCATGAACTTTTCATCTGTAAGTTCTATTGCTCTATGTATATAATTTCTAGCTGTGTTTATTATTTGTGTTTTTGGGTGATTTGAAATATAATTTAATATCCTATTGCTACTTGTCTCTTTTTTAGTCCATTTTGTACTGATTATATTGTTATTTATTTGAATTTCTAAGTCAAGATATTTGATTTTATTGTTTATTGATTTTTCTATTGTAAATTGTATTTTTTTGTTGTAACTATTGAATATTTCTAAAATATCTGTATATTGGTTCTTATCTATTATTATAATGAGGTCATCAATATATTTTTTTATTAATATTGGTTTAATTTTTAACTTTTCTATTTGTATTGTTAATAGTTTATTTAAATATATCCCGCTAAGATTCACCGATAAAACTCCCCCCATAGGTAATCCATTTAATTGTTTGTAATATTCATTTGTATATTTGAAATAATTATATTTCGTGCATAAATTTATTCCCTCAATGAACATTTTTTGTCTTTTATTGGTGTATGGTTTTTGATGGAATCCCAATTATCTTCTAATATTTTGATACAATCTTCAATGGGAATATTGGTAAAATTGTAAAAACATAGAAACAGATCTAAACAATAAAATAAAAAAACCAAAACAAAAATTTATAACTCAATTTTTCAAAGATGATAAGATGATAGATAGGTCAGAAGTAAAAACCGATAAACAGCATATCAACAGTAATTGCAAGAAATACCACAAACTAACATATATCCCAAAATTGACAGAATCCATAAAAAGTATTTTTAAAAAATATGATCACCCAAACATATCATTTGGCCTATACAATAATAACAAATTAGAAAAATATTTAAGCAAAATGAAAGACAAAATAGAAAAAATGGACAAGCAAAATGTAATATACAAAATATACTGCAAAGATTGTGAAAGCATATATATAGGTGAAACTTCTAAAAAATTAAAAACAAGAATAAACCAACATATATCCAACTGTAAAAATATAAAAAACACAAACGCAACAGCATTATCATCCCATAGTTTAATAAAACAACACAAATTTAACTTCGAAAACACAGTAATTTTAGATACATCTCAAAATAATAGAAATAGAAAACTACTAGAAGCATTCCATATAACCAAAAATAATAGCAGGACAATAAATTATAAAACAGATACAAAAAACTTAGGAACTCATTATACAGATATGATAAATAAGATACAATTTTAAAAATAAATAAAACAATAGCCCAAGAACCATAATTAGGACAAATAATTAATAGAGGTAAAAATAAAAATAAATAAAAAGTAATAAGGATTACACCGTAATACTGAAAAGGTACAAAGGTTTAAAATAGAAATATAATGGAAACAGTGAGCCAATAGACAAGTAGCAGTGTGCTATAAGATGTAATGAATAAAGAAAAATGTTGTAGCAAGGATTAAGGTAATTAAAATTAGTTAGTTTAAAATATTTTTGACAAATTGCTAAGCTTCATTTTTCAAAGAAAAATATTTAAACAATGTAATTTTATTCAATAATGTAAGTATAAAAAACAGTTTCAGTCTTGAAAATGGGGAAACAACCCCGAAACGTCGACTAAGATGGAATAAAAAAAAAGGGGTTAAAAGACTTAGGAAATAAAGTAACTGGATGATGAATGGAAGGTAGTGGGTGCTTTATTGAATGTTCCAATTAAGAAAACTTCCACAAAAATTAAAAAAGAAAAGAAATTATTTATTTGCTTTATAAGATCGAATATTAAAAAAAAAAAATGTATATATATGTGTGACGGGCCGGATGTGTGTGATGGAGTGAGGTTACAAACACACAGTTGGTTGGAACAAAGAGAATATTTGAAATGGATTTGTCACTGCCTCAAACATGTTTATATTTTTGTTCCCATTATTGAAGCTAATTTTTATATCCTATTTTATTTTCTGTATTTTATTATTGTACAAAGATTATTTTATTTTACAGTGGCAAATCCATTTTAACCTCTCACCAGCTGTTGTCTTTTATCTCTGTTGATTATTGTTTATGTGCGCTCCTCATTTTGTCTCTCCACTGTAAATTCTTTTAATAATCATTTTATTTGACCATTTCACCTACAAGACAATAAAAGCATATTTTTTATCAGTGCAGTACCAGGCTATTATTTATTTCCCCCCCACCTCCTCTAAATGTGTATATATTTATATTTATTCATATATTGCTTCATATATTCATTATTATTATATTATATATTATTTACGTCATTTTGTATTTTATTACTACATATTGTATTTATAGGTGATAATGTAGTAAACCAATATCTAAAAAAAAAATACTTAGACGGTTAGAAATTACTGATTAATTTAGATTATGTTTTTGACCGTCTGCTTTTCTAAGCTTCAAAAACTAGCTTATTTAATATATTTAATCTATATATAAACTATATTTAAGCATACCATTGGATTTCCTTTCCAAAGGTATCGGCTTTACCAATCCAAGAGGTGGCATGCAGGGTAAGATTTAAGTAAACAAGATTCAATTAATACGTTATTATAATTATTAACTTACACATATAAATTATATTAAAACATTGCCTAGAACTTTAATTAAGAGGGACATTTCCACATTTTTACTATCTACAAAAAACATATTTACAAACACATCTTCTCATATTTGAGAATTTGATTAACAGATTAATTGATCACTTAGATCGACAACTGTTGTAGTATATTTTATCATTTAACTATGAAGTATTTTATAGTTTATAAACATATTCTACTCATTCAGAATAAACTATTTACAGTTACAATATATTTATAATTCCTGAAATATCTTTTATGATAAAATATAAGTTCATCCACTTCTACTTCCCGAGGTCCATATTGCTGAGGGGCCCCATGGAGGTAAACGCCTTTTGATGTTTTGCCGACAAAGGTTTCTCAATCTTTTATTGTTTAATATTAAAATAATTTAATTATGAACTTCCCTCAGTATCCTCATTACATTACAATATTTATAATCATAATTAATATATAACCATATATATATATATATATATATATATATATATATATATATATATATATATATAAATTAACCGTCTAAGTTTTTTCGGTAAGTTTACATACTTTTTAATAGTAATAGTAGTAATAGTATATAATACGAGTGTATGTGAAACTGTCTAAGAATAGCCTGTTTTAGGTTTGTTATCTGTTCAATACCCATGTCAGCAATGTGCCATAAATAATAATAACTTCTCATAAATGTCAAAGAAGTTGATGAGCACTCAGGTCTCGCGGTCGAGGCAATCAATAAAGGCTTGAGAAAGAGCGTCACCCGAAATTCCTTATCCTCCATGGACTTCATCAGGAGCATTGATTGCGCCTGCTCGGTCAAATTTATGCCCACTTAGCTGTCACATCAGGCGACACCGGTTCGTCACGCGCTCATTTTTCATTATTTCTTGGCGCTTATAAAAAGAACAATACCATTAGGCGGCGGCGGGAAAAGCCTTCTTCCAAGGATCACTTTGCTTTATGAATATTCTTTTATAATTATAACCCTTTTATTTCGCTCGTCATGGTACTTACTATATATATATATATATATATATATATATATAATATATATATATATATATATATACATATTATTTTTTTTATTTAAAAGAAATTTAAAACTGTATTACAGTAAAATACATTAAGTAAATGTGCTAATAGATCAAGTGGGCGTGATACAGGCATGTGAAGAAACTACCCAGTGGTAGTACTTAAAGTTTATTCAGCTAAGTAGGTCTCGAGGCCATAGTCTTTTCAGTCGCCTAGGAAGATGATGAGGAATAGGAGATTAAAGTTTGCGGACGAGTGGGTTGGAGTGGACGGGTAATTTGGAATAAAATGAGGAATATCTAGTTCGGGCTAGATCTGCGACTAATGGGATATTTAGGTCTTTATGAATTATTTTATTGGTGACAAAGTAAGGGGCGTTTAGGATCTTTCGGAGGATTTTGGATTGCAAGGATTGAATGCGGGAAGAATTGGATGGTTTGGTGGATCCCCATAACTCAATCCCATATGTCCAAATAGGCCTAATGATGGTTATATAAATTAATTTTTTGTAGTATGTGGAAATTTTTGATCGTTTGTCCAGTAAGTGTTGTAGTAAGCGGTATCTACGAGCTGTTTCTTGTCGTTCGATGGAGTCCTAGGTACCGGATCTGTTCAACTGAGGTGAGTGGAATATTGTTAAAGGAAATAGTGGGACAGGCGGACATAGGTTTTCGACGAAGGGTGAAGGTAATTTGATGGGATTTAGTAGGGTTGATTTTAATTCTCCACTTTTGACACCATTCTTCAATGGAAGAAATGTGAGACTGAAGGGTTTTGGAAGCAACAGATGGGTCATTATTTACGGATAACACACAAGTGTCATCTGCGTAGGATGTGAGGACAGTACCAGGATGGATTGGAATATCAGCTGTATATATGGTATAAAGGATTGGGCCCAGAATACTACCCTGAGGTACACCAGCGGACTGAGGAAATATGGATGAGTAGGAAAGGTTATGACTTACTTTAAAGGTTTTATCAGTGAGGTAGGATCGGATTAATAAGAAGTACGTAGGAGAGAGCAATTGGCAGGAATTTAAAATAATTGAAAGGTAAAGTACAGGTCTCAAACTTAAACATATTATTTTTAAAATGCTATTAAAAATACTAGTGAAGCCATTATTTGTCAGAAGATTCGTATTTCTAAATTACCTTGGAATTTTGTGTTTTTTATCACGAGTGTTTGACATTTTCTACCTGATATTACTGGTCCAACGAAAGGTTCAATTTTATGATAAATAAAATAAAAACCACAACTGTTAAACGATCAGAATTCTTCTTCTTCTTCTAGTGGCGCGACAGGCCGTGTAGGCCCTGGGCCTCGCGGTGTAAACTCCTGCGAGTTTACACTCACGTTTCACGATGCAATTTTTAGTGTAGAGTCATCACTCCTACGACTAATTTTGTGAGTGGCCACCCTTTGGCTGACGGGTCTCACATACCCGGGGGAGAGATTGTGAGTGAATCCACATTTTTTTACATCCTTCATAAAAGCCCCGCCGGGACTGGGATTCGAACTCAGGACCTGTAGCATGAGAGACTAGCGCGCTAGCCACTCAGCCACGGGCTCCCCTAAACGATCAGAATTACCATTACAAATCAGCAAAGTCACGATTTTCTATTTCTTGAAACCAACTAAACTCAAGTTAACGCGGTGTGTCAAAATGACTACCGACTAAACTACATATAATTTTTAATTATTTAGCTTTAATTTAAATTCGTATTCCACAAGAAAACGTCTTGAATAAAAACGTTAATAGATAAAGTTAATACATAATGAAGATAAATACAGCACTATGTGTATATATATATATATATACACTCGTTATAAGGTTTTTAATTGAAATTGTTGCATTAGGGCACAGCGAGTAATCTAGGCACGCATTCTGCATTCATATCTAATTTTGCATAATATTTTTTTTTTACTATTATTACAATGAAAATTAATTTTTAATCTAGGAAGAATCGTCGACCGTAGATAAACTTTAGGAGATGTTGGTTTGAGGACAAGCTTCAAATAAGTTGGCATATTTTAATGGCCGCACTACTCGACGAACTTCTAATAAAAAGTTGCATAATCTACTAAATTACATTTTTGTATTCAGCTGAATTTTAATTAATTTAAGCGAAAAATTTCATTTCCATTTGCTTCAAACTGAATTTATTTTTTTAGGAAGGGGCTCCTAACAGCAGAGAGGAACCATGTCGCAGGGTAGTTTTTGCATTTAACGTCATTTTATGCTGCTGAGGCTAATCGAACGATATTGCAGTTAGAGTCTTAAATTTTGCCTCTCCATATTGTCAGGACACCGATCTTAAAGAAGTTCCTCACATCGCACAGGCTCGGGACCATTTTTTTTTCGCCCTCTCCGAAGAACGTTATAAGAAAGAATTTGATTGTAGTAAAAAAAAAAAATCTAGGACAACGTGCCAGGTTTGAATCTATGACCTTAGGCATAGAAGACTGTTATGCTAGCCACTCCAACACAGGTGACCCCAGGACAAATCAAAGTAGAACTGCTAGCTGTTCAGCTTCTTATGATTTCTCAAAGATCTGCTAATTTTACAGTCAGCGCTAAAATCTCTAATTGATTTATTATTCAAAAAAATTACTTCATTTTTATTGCTAGATATATATATTTTTTTTATATTACTTAATAACTTCATTTTCAAGTTGTGCAACAAAAGTATTGGTGTGAAATTTGGAATGGAATTAATATGTAGAGAGTGCTTTTATGAAAAAAAAAAAAAAAATTTATGACGAAATTCGGGGTGCTGTCAAAGTGTTACTTTAACTGCACCCTCAACCATCTACTTTATTTGTACCTCAAGTCAGCCATCCTTCCAACAAGTTTGTATGATTTTTCAATGAAATCGGGTGACAGATTTTTATAAAGCCAATACAAAAATATCAAATACCAATTTTATATAGAAAATTCTTAAATACCTTTTGGAAATTGTCTATATTGTTAGGAATGTTTTTGACAGATTTCGATGTTAATTTGCATAGAAGGGAATATCAAATTAGACTCTAGTCATCCCTTCATGAACAGTATTGTAATGATTGTGTACAGATCGTTCCCACCCCGTTGGTATCGTTCCAGAACAATCAGAGGCTGAAGTCCTCGAGTTGGCCTCCTCCCCCTTCCTTAACGAGCGATAATCACCCCCAGAAACCGGGCCGGTGTCCACTCCTCAGGACATGTCACCCTAAGAGCGGACATTATCGCCGTCCGCAAATAATCTAATTGCCCTCACGCCAATTAACACGGTGAGTCACCGCAGTGGCACGCGACTGCCAGGCCCAGTGGATGTGATTGCTCGGGGTGTCCCGTTACCCACCAAATACCAGGATTAGCTGCCGCTTGTAATACAAGCTTATTGTTGTAATGTAGCGAGCGGTTAAAGAAAAGCCGCGAGACGCCTGCCTGCCATCGGATACCCTTCTAGTTAGCGGACAATGGAGTTGTTATTAAGTGCCATTGAAGCCGCTTCAACGCCGTCTAAGTATCCTTTCGTTACCGTTTATAAGAAGCTTAGGATTTAATATTCGTCCCCTGCTCCGGGAGTGCGCTCAGTCGAACCCACAGTTATTATTTAACTATACATTGTTATAATCTAGCAAGTTGTTAGTTTATCCAGATATCCAAATTCTGTATTTTACTTTATTTTATATATTATTATTATTATTTGAACGATTATTCCCCTGAAAATTCAATAGACTAGTTATTATTCCTCTTTGCCTCCCGATTCCTATTCAGTCTCAAAAAATGTCCCTTTTACTTTTCATCTGTCTATTTTTACTTTCACTTAGCTATATAAGAAATATATAGTAAGGGAAAGTATTGCGATCATGAAAATTTTCTAATTCCTGTTTTCAACGGAAAGTTCTGTGTATCTGTGTGTTTGCGGTAAGTCCGGAAAAGTTGAATGAAAATAAAATTTCATATTTGAGACACCTATACGCCCGAGATGTTATAGCAAGTTTTTCATCAAAATCGGTTCACGGGAAGAGCCACTTTATACCATGCATATTCCACCTTCTTGCGGTTTTCTCAAAATCGGCTCAAACAATTTTTATTAAACTCGCTATATGGTTGTAAACTTTAGTGAGTTTTAATATGATGTATTTTAATTCATTCTGATTAAAATACCCTGACAGGGCTTAAATGCTGATATTTTAAATTTTCTTTCCCTTGAGTATGTTTAATTTTGTAGATTTTATGAAATTTACCATATTATCTGATTAGCATTGCTAAAAATCAGGGACGAAGATAAACGAATTCGATATCCAACTAAAGGAGGAAACTGCAAAAGTATTTTTTTAATGCAAATTTTATTGTTTGAACTTGAGAAACAGTAATATACATGTATAATATACCGTTGCATTGCTAAACATTTTGGAAAAAATGTCATCTTACACATGCTATTGTAAAAGTTAATGGAAAGTGATGACATGCCCATAAAACAAACTGATTGTCGTAGATAATAATATAATAGATTATTTAATAAACCACATATTTCTATTAAAATCCAATATAAATAATATTTTAACAATTTATTTCATTTCTTAATTTGTTTAAAAATTCTTAAATTGATATAAATAACGGAAGTAAGTGAGAGTTGTGTGTTGCGTCGCACCAGATTTTTTAATAACCATGTCCCAAAAAAAAGTCTGTGTGTGTGGTAAGTCCTAGCGAGAAGGAAAAGTCGTACGAAACTGAAATTTCATATTTAAGGTAACTTTGAGGCCCGATATGCTACAGCAACTTTTTCATCAAAATAGGCTAACCACAAGAGCCTCTTTATACCATGCATTGGTGTACCCTTCTGCGATTTTGGCTCTAACGATTTTGATTAAATTCGCTATATAGATGTAAAATTTAATGGGATTTGATATCTTGTAGGCTTCATTCTGATAGAAATAGTCTGACAGGGCTTAAATGCCGATATTATAAATTTTCTTCCCATAAACTACCTTTGATTTGGTACATTCCAAAAGATTAACCATACCATCTTAATGACATTGATAAAGGACTGCTAAATATACAATTTGGACAAATTTGATGACCAAATAAATGATAAAAAAGTAAAACTATTTTTCAATGTGTAATTTTTGTTTTTTCCTAATAAGAACAGTAATACAGACGTAAAATATACCGTTGGGAAGAGAATGAGTTTAGAAAAAAATATAGGTAAGGTAAGAACAGGTAATATAAACTAACGAATAGGGAATTAGCTTATTACTGATAACAATTTAATACAGATATATGTCTTAATCTAAATCTTAAATAAATTAATAAACATTTTATTAAATTTAATTAAAAATATTTTTCAAATTGAAGTGTAGTGAAAAGTTTTTAAATTGGTTTTAACAGTCGAGGTAAGTGAAAGCGGTGTGTTGCCCTCAGCAGAGTTTGTAAAGTTTTAAATCGCCATTCGGTGCGGTTTTCAAAATTTTCGACATTGAACGGTTTTAAGTCCCTCAAGACCTCTCTCAGCCATTCCGGCCCGCATTTATGTTAGGGTATAACATGGAATAGCTTCTTGGTTATTATTGAATCTTACATTATATAAACGTGGATGTGAATGAAACCTCTTAGCGTTTCTTGATTTCTTCGGTTATTTTATTCCATTTTTAATAAAGTTTGTCTTAAGGTCTCAACCAAATTTTATTTATGTCCCTATAAAACTCTCCAAGAACTTTCATCTCCTACTTCTCTGTTTCCCTAATTCCAGAATGACCATTAAAAACAATTTTTTCGTTTGCTAAGATAGTTTCTGAAAGAATCGCCGTTCTATAATGCCTTAATATATCATTTATCGTTATGCTCTTTTATGTTAGTGAGGAAACGCGATTTTCTAGGCTCTCTGAAGTGTAGTGATTTATGCTTGATTAACAACTCCATGTTATGCAAAGATTAAGACACGTTCTTAACACGCTTGGCCACCTCGGGTTAATTAAATCAACATCATTAACTTAATTAATTTAATTACATTTAACTTGATTACATTCATAATTGCATTGCCATTTGAATATATAAAAATTATAGTCATTCATTTCCATGTAAGTATATGATAATGAATAATGATATTACTTGTTCTTTTTGCCCTTTTTAATTTTTTCATTAAAATGAGGTTGTTACTCAGAGGAGGTGATATTTCCTGTTGTTGTTGGAGCACCTCCCCAACTCAGTTACACAAAATATTTATGAATACACTTTTATTGAATGACGCACTGTTAAAAGAAAAAAATCTCCAACAACTTATTATATTTTTTATTCAACTACATATTTAACAATTTAACAACATATTCCACTTACACATTGAAGTGTACTTACGTGCGTATTACTTTTTCTTTATATCTTTTACGTTGATGGAAATGAAATGACATTTCGAAATATGAAATAAATAAAACACATTCATATGATCCCATTGCCTCTTGTCACAAAAGAAAGTTATGAAATAAAATATTAAAGTATTATTTTATTAACTATAAAATTTGAAAATATATGAATAAATGGCTCGTATCTTTGTCGATTAACAATAGAAAATTATTAGTATATTTTTTTAACACTAATTTATTAAGACCTACTTGTTCTTTAGTTGTTATACTTTTCATCAGCCGAGAGATGTAATAAGGGGTACTCACTACGTTTGCTATAGCATGCTATTTGTGCTATTGCGCTAAACCCATCAATTTTATACAGGAAATAACTGTAGAAACTCGACGGGTTTAGCAAAATAACACAAATAGCATGTTATAGCAAACGTAGTGAGTACCCCTGATATATACAACAAGTAAATGGGCTAATTTACACTTATGGGCGTGATAATGTCTTGTGAAGAAACTACCCAGTGGTAGCACTTCAATGTCATGTAATAATAATAATTCGATAAAAGGGTCGTCCTTTATAAAAAAAAAAAGTGCTAAGAATTATTTCTGTTTCAAGAATGTTCTGGATCAGTTTTGTTAAGTTCATTTATATTTATTGCGATGTTTAAAAAGAAATATAAAAATTTTCATTATAAGGGCCATAATAGACGGAAACTTAATTTATTTACATAGTGTGAAGACGATTCATATTAATGATGTTAGTATCCCACGATCGAAACTTAAGAAATGGTCAAGTTAGAATTCAGATATTATGATATAGAACCAAATAAACAAATTAAGACACCTTCGTATAAATCGAATTTATACTACCAATAACACCTACATTTCCTGCATCAGTTTCGTTAAGTTCATCAATTTTCCTTGCAATCTTTAAAAAAAAAATTGAAAACAGGAACAGTTTTTTTGTCAACGGTCATAATAGAAGTAAACAATTTATTTACTTATTTTATTTATAAATTAATATTTAATATCCGTCTTATTTAGCTAGCGTCAAGATGATTAACATTAATGATTATAGTATTCGATAATCTAAACTTGAGATACGACAATATTAACAAATTTTAATGAAAAACTTTATGGCTTTAATGATAGCAAAGTCACTTCTATGTTTCAAAAATTTTCCTTAAAAAGAGCCTTTAAAAGGGACGAATGGACGAGAACACACAGACAGCTCCATCTTTTGGCGCTCGTTACAACTGAATAGAGGTCGTTTCTCGAGTTGGCACGATATAAGCAATGAACGGACCTAACTTTTTTTTTTTTTATTGTAATAGATATATTTTGTTTTTCGTTGAAGTAATCCGGATTAAAATAACAACTAATATAGTATCTGTGTAAGTAGTATAAAAATAAAGTGAAGCACTTAAAAAAGTTCATGTGTAAAATTTTGTAACTGTGGAGAACTAGATAATGTAAATGTTTCATAATTATAATAAGTTCAATTAAATAAGAATAAATAATTTACGAAGAAAATTAAATAATATTAAGCAAAACTATTAGTTATGTGAAACATGGAAAGATCACCAATAAAAAACGTTTTAAGGATGAAATATCATTTTATTATATTTTACATAAATCAGTAGGAAGAAAATAAGATTATTTTAATTATTATTAAGTATAAATTGAGTTTAGAATTCAAGTAAGCTTCTAAACATGGCGGTTTACGCAAAGAAATATAAGCACAGTAATAATCTATATATATATATAGCATTTCCAAGTCAAATTCAACCTTTTCCAAGTCAAATTCAACCTTTTCCAAGTCAAATTCAACCTTTTCCAAGTCAAATTCAACCTTTTCCAAGTCAAATTCAACCTTTTCCAAGTCAAATTCAACCTTTTCCAAGTCAAATTCAACCTTTTCCAAGTCAAATTCAACCATCATCACTTTTTCGATTTCAATAAAATAATAAAAATCAAATTAACATGATTTTATGTTTTTATGGTTATTTTAATTACACATTATGTTTTTAACCCTTGTGGCTTGTTAAATGTTCCCAGGGGCCTTTTTACATATAATTAGTCACGACTATAATAATAAGTATATCCGATACTTTAATTTATAGACATTTTCGATACAAGGTCTAGTAGTCGGATTAGCGGGGGTCCGTTTTATTTTAGTTTTATAATCGCGGGCGAAAATATTATCAATAGAGGTTTATTTTAACTTTTTCGTGTTTATAGGATAGTAGGCTCAGTAGATGCGTTCACAAAGGTTCGTTACCGATTATACTATTAGTTTTAATCGCGCTCGCTCAAATATGGCTTTATTATAACTTTTTCGTATTTAATGGATACAAGGCTCAGTAGATGCGTTCACAAAGGTTCGTTACCGATTATACTATTAATTTTAATCGCGCTCGCTCAAATATGGCTTTATTATAACTTTTTCGTATTTAATGGATACAAGGCTCAGTAGCTCCGTTCCCAAAGGTTCGTTACCGATTACACTATTAATTTTAATTGCGCTCGCTCAAATATGGGTTTATTATAACTTTTTCGTATTTATTGGATACAAGGCTCAGTTGCTACGTTCCCAAAGGTTCGTTACCGATTACACTATTAATTTTAATTGCGCTCGCTCAAATATGGGTTTATTATAACTTTTTTGTATTTATTGGATACAAGGCTCAGTTGTGCGTTCCCAAAGGTTCGTTACCGATTGCACTATTAATTTTAATTGCGCTCGCTAAAATATGGGTTTATTATAACTTTTTCGTATTTATTGGATACAAGGCTCAGTTGCTGCGTTCCCAAAGGTTCGTTACCGATTGCATTATTAATTTTAATTGCGCTCGCTCAAATATGGGTTTATTATAACTTTTTCGTATTTATTCGCTATTAGGCTCAATTACTGTGTTGCGGGGGGTTCGTTACCTAATACTATTAATTTAAATCACGCTCGCTCAAGAAGAGGTTTATTTTAACTTGTCCCTATTTACTGCATACTAGGCTCAGTCGCTGCGTAACTGGTTACAGATTATAATGTTAATTTTAATTGCGCTAACTCAAGTAGAGGTTTATCAAATAAAAACGGACGTATAAAATCGTTCTGTTTAGCTGATTATTAAACTTCAAAATATTAACCAAAAAGATAACCTGATAAAAAAGGATTAGCGGTAACCGAATAGATGAAAAGCACGAAATAAACATACATTAGACCAACTGACTAATCAAACATTAACACATTCACTAACAAAACACCCCAAAACTCATATACAGAAATTTGAGCGAGCGCGATAAAAATTAACAGTATAATCGGTAACGCGCCTTTGGGAACGCAGCTACTAAGCTTAGTATCCAATAAATACGAAAAAGTTATAAATAAACCCGATAATTTGACGGTGAGGGGCACGAATAAATTAATAAGGGGTAATCGGTAACGAACCTTTGGGGAACGTAGCAAACTGCAGCCTTTGTATACTCCAATAAATAACGAAATAAAGTTATAATAAACCATATTTGAGCGAGCGCAATTAAAATAATAGTGTAAATCGGTAACGAAACCTTTGGGATAGGAGCTACTGACCTTGTATCCATTAAAAACGAAAAATTAAAATAAAGCCATATTTGACAGCGCGATTAAAATTAATAGTTAATCGTAACGAACCTTGTAACGCATCTACTGAGCCTTGTATCCATTAAATACGAAAAAGTTATAAAAAGCATATTTGAGCGACGCGATTAAAACTAATGTATAATCGGTAACGAACCTTGGAACGATCTACTGAGCCTACTATCATAACACGAAAAAGTTAAAATAAACCTCTATTGATAATATTTTCGCCGCGATTATAAACTTAATCAAAACGGACCCCCGCTAATCCGAACTAGACTTGTATCGAATGTCTATAAATTAAGTATCGATAATACTTATATTTAGTCGTGACTAATTATAGTAAAAAGCCCTGGAACATTTAACAACCCAAAGGTTAAAACATAATGTTAATTAAAATAACCATAAAAACATAAAATCATGTTAATTTGATTTTATAAATTTTATTGAAATCGAAAAAGTTAATTTGAAATGGAAAAGGTTGAATTTGACTTGAAAGGTTGAATTTGACTTGGAAAAGGTTGAATTTGACTTGGAAAAGGTTGAATTTGACTTGGAAAAGGTTGAATTTGACTTGGAAATGCTATATATATATAAAATGATAACGCGATTTTGTTTCCACTAACTCCTTTTAAACCAAAAGACGGATACGGTTTTCACGATAATTTAAAGCATTCTTTCCTGCAGATTTATTAGTAAAATACATTGCAATTTATTTTTTTCTTAAAACGGGAAAAATAAACTTTCTGTAACAAGCCTTCAAAAAATTATTCCTGAAATATAAGTAGTAGATAGATAGATAGATAACTGTTTTTTTATTTCTTTAAACATATTACAACAACAAAAGAAATATTATAAATATAAAAAACATTTGTAGAACTATGGTCTTTTAGACCGTCAGTTCGGAGCCGATCTGTGAAGTTTTACAAATTATACAATATTCAAAAACAGGTCACTCACTGATTCTATTCAACTTCTAACTATATTAACTTATAAATAAAACAACAGTAAAAAAATAACAATAATCAATTAATATTACATATTAGAAAGTTTTTTTTTAATTATAATTAAATTCTTTAATAAGCCTATATCTATAAGGCCATGCTATTTTACAAAAATTGTATACAGACAACCAGTTATCACCATTGAGACATTTTATTACATCATCAACTTTTAGAGAATTCTTTCCAAAACAATTTTTCCTAATTTCAGACAGAATCGGACATTAAAGTTTATTTTATTATCATCAAGATAATGTGTTCCATAATTATAATTTAAGTGTTTATACAGATACATATTTTTTTCCGAAACTGATGCCTTTTGTACATATTTTAATTAGTAAATTTCTGTTAACGATTCTCTAAATTCCTTTAGGATTAAGTCCTATTTATTTTTATTGTCGAGTTTAATGTCTATGTCAATATTATGTATTTCAGCTATTACTCTTAAATCCCTTATCCAGTATACCTTCTGTTTAACAACTTCATTACTTAATATATATGGCGTAATATAAGTAGTAACAAAGGCGTATAATATACCGTTGGAAAGCGCAAGAATTTAGCAAAGTTAATATGCAATAAAAGAATTCTTACAATTTAATATAAAGTTTCACACTTAAATAAGCACACCTTAATTATTTAAATATATAATTATAATTAATATAAACTTGTTGTAATCTCATATACTTTACATAAATAAATATAAAATAGTTATAAACCTAATAAGATAGGGAAGTTTGTTATTTTTATAGTTTCTAAATACATACTACATACCAATCAACTTTATTTATTTGGGAAAATTAAATGTTCCGTTATCTCCGCTTCACTTTAAAATAACCAACAAACATAACCAATTGCACTTTTCGTTACAGTAAACTAAAACTTCTAAAGCGATAAACTCTAAATCCGTCAGAAAGAGCTTTTTTAAACATAAATTACACCTCATTGAAATTTCACCCGTGCGAAGAAAAAGTTCGAAAAGAAAAATGAAAATTTATAAATTTGATAATTTAAATGTTTTATAACTAGGAATTGTTTTTTTTACTTCATCAGTGTAAAAAATATTAAATAAAAAATACATAATATTTTTTTTCGTGAAATTAACTGAAACATCCTTTCATTTTTAATGTATTTCTTTGCGTGCATGGGTACGTTCGTGGTCGTCCGGTCAAGAGACTAACCAGATCCTCATAAATACCTAAAAGCGCTAAAGACACGTTTCATAAGGTAACTCTTCAATATTGCAACGGGAGCAAAGCGTCAGCGTCAAAAAAACCCGACAGGTGTACCGAGGTGGCGTGTGCATTCCAGATTTGTTGTGTGAGAATCTCGACAGATGTCCCAACTCTTCATTAAAGTCACCATATATTATAGAGTTAACAACTACACCGTTCTTATGTGGATGTACAGCTGTCAGCAAGTGGTAGATTGCTGTTAATTTTAAATTATCATCACTTTATAACAGGCTTAGAAACATTTAAAATGATCTTTGCAAAATATATTTTATTCTATAATTTCCATGCGTAAATAAAGCTTGAAAGAAGTAATTATTCAAGATTAAATACATAAGTGCTAACTATATAATGTATATTAATTATATTGAATATCGTGTTCAAAGTCATGAAATTAATAGGTACTCTTATTAATTAATTAATTAATTTACCAAATATTTCTGTATTTATAAATTATAAACTCCAATGAATGTGCAACTGTAGTCCCTTATCTCCTTCCTCAAGTTCGCTGAAATATTCGTGAGTATATGTTAAACAGAGGTGCTTTCATTAACCTAAATGTGTTGGCAATAATAATGATTTATTGCCATTTCTATGAACTATCAAAAGTATTATAACTAGAAAGCGGCGTGGTCTAGTGGTTAGAGCACTAGTCTACTGTTCTCCAGGTCCTAGGTTCGAATCCCAGCTGTGGCAAAGTATTATTTATTCTGTTATTTCGGCCGGGGGCGACCCTGGGGCATGGAGATCCTCCTGTGGCATAACCAACCTCTGTAAATTGGTTACTCGAAAAATGGAGGCAAAACCTGGCGGCTGAGCGTGATCACTGCCTCATAATCTTATTGCACGGTCGTTAAACTTGAATCATTCCTAATCTCTATATTTCTGAGCCTAAGACCGTAGATGGGTTGTAGGTGGTAACAGCCTTGCCCATGACAAAATCTTTTATTAGCAATATGCCAAATTGTTGTCTAGGTTAGAGTAGTAATAAAAATAAAGTTGAGATACTTAGGATCTTTACTTTAAAAGATCCTAGGGATCACTTGTAGCTGGGTGGCTAGGATAACAACCTCCTATGCCAAAGGTCACTGGTTCAAACCCGCAGGTGGTCCTAGGATTTTTTAATGGGAGTAAAAAATCCTTAGTTATGCCGTCCTTTGGAGGGGACGTTAAAAGGTGGTCCCGAGCCTGTGCGATGTCAGGTACTCGTTAAAGATCCCTATCCTAATAAAACTGGGATAGGCAAAATTTAGGACTCCCACTATAGCATCATCTGATTGGACACAGTAGCATAAATTGACGTTAAATAAATAAACAAACAACTTAGGATCTTTTCAATTTTTACAAACAAATGATTCCCTGCCATCCAAATCATTGTTCTGTAGTTTTACATTCAAGTTTAACCCTAGGCAACTACCATTTTACACGAGAGAAGGGATTTTAGTGAAGGAAGCTTAGCACTAACCCTTCCGGTCCCATGGACAGCACTCAGAGCTGCGGGACAGACCGCACGGCTGTGTATTGAGACTGACAACGAAATTAAACGTTGCTAACTGACCACCGCCGGTATTTTAATCAGACGGATCAAATAGGCCCGCATGTTCTCACGGTGACCGATGGTCAGCTGCCGGGACAAAGGATTGATATTGGCAGCCAGCGACTGCCGTGACCAATGAGAGTTCAATCAGCCCTGCGGAGGTGGCAGCTGGGGGTGGCCCTTCTAGGTGTCAACTGTCTGTCAAGAGCCTTCTAACGACTTGTAATACCTAAACTTTCATTATTTTGAAATATATCTTTGTTATATATAACTAATACCTTGTCACATCACATATATAACATTGTTTCATATTATACAGTACATACATAACGCTTTACTATACATAATATATATAAAACATTGTACATATAAAATTGTTATATGTTACATATTACATATATAACTTTATTATATGTTAAATATTACATTTATAATTTATATTACATATAAAACTTTGTTATATGTTGAAAATTACATAAAGAACTTTGTTATATGTTACATATTACCATAGGTAGTACTACTATTATAGCTAGTACTCAACTAACTAATAGTTAGAGTTTGAGTGAAATCAAGTAACGATGCTACTAACAATAACTTTGAGATGATATGATTTCGTTGTTTTTCGCTTGATGGAGTTAAAAAGGGTTATTTCATATTGTGTATAGCCTGAGCTTAGATTAAAAGTAACTTTCTGGATCTGTCGATTTTTGCACACCCTCATCTGTTTCCCCATACGAAAAAGAGAGGAATTTTATGCTTCGGCAAACAGAGATGCAGAATCCGATGCCAATAAAGATTGCAGTCAATTTAGGAAGAATTAGGGTATTACATGAAAAAATGCATAGCTCCCTTGCACGGGTTGAGCGTTTTTTTTTTTTTCCTCAGAAGTTTTCACTTCAAAAATCAGGAAATATCACTCTATTAATTTATGCGTGACATGCCTCAGTAATGCCCTGATGATGGCTCACAAGTTTGAGCCGAAACGTCGGCAAAAATTTGAATATTCAAAAAAGACTTACTCCCGATTATTTCTATCTGTAATAATTTATACAGTCGACTATACACCCTCAATATAGTTTCATATTACATAAATAACTTTATTATATGTTACAAAGTCAAAAACAATTTAAAAAAAAAAAAAAATTACAATAAAACTGTGCTATTTCCTGATTTTTGAAGTGAACATTTTGGAAAAAAAAAATCGCTCAACTCGTGCAAAGGAGCTATGTATTTTTTTTCTGTAATACCCTAATTCTTCTTAAATTGACAGCCATCTTTATCTGCATCAGAATCTGCATCTCTATTTGCTGAAGCATAAAATTCCTCTTTTTTTCGTTTGGTGGGAATAGATGAAGGTGTGAAAAAATCACCATAGCCAGAAAGTTACTTGTAATCTAAACTCAGGTAGTTACTTGTTATAAGTTACATGTAATCTAAGCTATACACAATATTAAAATTATATCATCTCAAAGTCATATGTTAGTTACATCGTTACTTTATTTTACTCAACTATTACTTGTCCCTTCTATTCTATTGTCGTCTTGGTAAATAATGTATTATAAAATATAATTACAAATTAATATAATATAAAACTTTAAATATAATAACTAAATTATAGTTCAATGCTTTTGTAGTTTTCGTGGTTAAATAAACTAAATGACGAGAAACCATCAAGTATCTTTTACTTGATGTTAAATTGTATATTTTGCGATTTCGGAATATCACTAGAAGGCATTAATTAGACGCATTGCTGTAACCTGAAGTTTATGGTGTTTTTTTAAGAATATAGTTGTCGAATAAAACATTTAATAATCGATTAATATATCAGTTCAAATAATAATATACAAATATAATTTAAAAGAATTCATTTATCATGTTTATTATAAGGTGAGAAATGAATCATTTCCCAAACTTCTATAAATTATTGTAGCCACGTAGGTCTTAAAATATTTGTAATGTTAATGAATAAATCAAAGAAATATAGAAAATGCAAAATTCAGTTATTTTATTATACATTAATTCCGTTCAACCAATATTGAAAAAGATGCAATAAAAATGACATAAAAATTAAATGTGGCTCTGAAGATCTGTTTTATTCAGCTACTGAGATTTTCAGTAATATAGTACCATATTAAATGAATTATTGTAACTACATTAATTGCAACACTGATATTATTGATTCCTGTATTATCTATATTATGTTATATTATTACGTTCCTTAAGAAAATAACAAGAAATGCTCCCAGCCTCCTATGCAAAGGTCACAGGTTCAAACCGGGTTTTTAATGGGAGTAAAAAATCCTTAGTTATGCTGTCCTTTAGAGGGGACGTTAAAAGGTGGTTCCGAGCCTGTGCGATGTCAGGTACTCGTTAAAGATCCCTATCCTAATAAAACCTGGATAGGCGAAATGTAGGAGTCCCACTGTAGCATCGTCCGGTTAGCCACAGTAGCATAAAGTGACGTTAAATAAATAAACAAACAAAGAAGAAATGCTCTGCTAATTACCATCCCTTGCTTGCTTGTTTGTTCCTACAAGGGTGGGTTTAGGTTTCTGTGTGCACAGGTGATGGCAGGTCTCAATGCGACCCTTGTATCGACAAATCTCAATTCTCTAGGCTTGCTATTTCAATGCTTCTAGGCATGATATATATATATACTATATATATATATATATATATATAATATATATATATATATATATATATATATACTAGATGTAACCGCGGCTTTGCCCGCGAATATTTTATTTTGTCTTTATTTAAATTTGCATAAATGCGTTTATGAGTAGTAACTATAAAACAAATATGATGAAGCAGTTGTTTGGGGATGTGGTCACAAAGAAACTACTAATAAAACAAACTTATTTTATTATTTTCTTACTGGTGTGTTTTGTTGGTGGCTACACCCTCAACCAACTTTACCATGTAGTCAAAACGGTCAACAACTATTCCATTATTATAAGACGTATACATTTTCAAGAAATATAAATATTATATTTTTAGCAATTACATTTATCAAAGTTGTTTTCAATTGAAAATATCCCCATTCGTTGGATCAATGTATATCAATCACATTTATGATGCAAACGTGACTATATACCACGATTACGTTACAGCTAAAATATATTGAGTTATTTTGGGTATGCCTACTTCTACTGGATCGCTATTGTATATTTAACAGAATTAAATGGCAACTTATTAGACTAAAGTTCGAATTACGGTTGATGAGGAAAGTGATTTGTTAACACCTTAAATAAATATCTTGCTTCTAATATCGAGACACACTGAAAAAATAGAGCAAAAACTACACTTCATTATCTTTGTTTGCGGTAGTCGAATTCAATTTGATAAATAAAATAATTTAAATTAAAATTACTACAAATTAAGAAAGATATTGATAGTGACTATGTTGAATGAGGTGATATCAAAGAAATACAGGTGAATTGCAATGAGCTATTCTGTTTATGATAAATAAAAGATTATTATTTCATTCCAGATATCAATTTTATTTACTCTATGTTACAGACTAGACTGAGAAACCATAACTTGACTAACTGACTCAGAAAGACTAGTAAGCCCCATCACTAGACGTGACTCCCATTCGCTCCCATATACCGAAAATTTTCGTATCCTCTGTTCCCTCTTAGAATGCATGTAATGCAAAAAAAAAAGATCCCATATTCCATCCTCTATTTCTGATTTCCAACCC
Source organism: Piezodorus guildinii (assembly GCA_023052935.1). Taxonomy (NCBI): domain Eukaryota; kingdom Metazoa; phylum Arthropoda; class Insecta; order Hemiptera; family Pentatomidae; genus Piezodorus; species Piezodorus guildinii. Next base: position 53,152,778 of record CM041292.1, read on the forward strand.
CATTAGAAAAAAAAAAAAAAATGTGATCACCGAATCAAACCTCGAGATCCAATAGTGGATGTCGAAGCACGTTGCCAGAAGATCCCAGCGCCTCTCATTCAGCCGCGTCACTGGTCTTGAGGGTCAGTGGAGGCTGAGCGAGGGCGCTAGAGCCACATACACTCAGGGCATGAGTGGAGTAGCTGGACATTGCCAGCACTCTAATGACATATTTACAAGAGATCTCTGGGACCACTGCCGCTTCAACCTACGAGGAGAATTATAGGGATGTTTGGAAGTTTGCCAAGGGATTAGGAAGGTTAGTACGCTTCTGATGGAAGATACTGAATTTGGAGGGGATTAGATCAAGGACAAATGGGATATTCAGGTCATGGTGTAAGGTTTTGTTGGTGACATAATATGGCGCATCTACTATTGTTCTAAGGACTGTAGACTGAAAGGATTGGATACGTTTGATATTCGAAACTTTTGTAGTTCCCCACAGTTCAATTCCGTAGGTCCAAATTGGTTTAAGAATAGTCTGGTAAATTAAGAATTTTTTGTCCGTTGAGAGGTGGGGTTTTCTGTTTAGTAGTCTATATAGCTGGCCATATCGTCGATTGAGTTGATGTCGTTTTTTTTTTTTTGTAATTCTTTTTTTTTTTTTTAGTACACTAAAACAAAATTTATGTTTCTTCTTAATGTACTAAAAAAATGCATTGTTCAATCCAATGTGGCATACCCCATTCTTTTCTCTTATTCGTTAATAATAAAAAAGTATTTTTTTAATTTTCAAAAGATAGAAGAAGTTTGTGAAGAAAATGTGATAATGTTTAGAAAAGATTTTTAATAATTTAAGCATTATTGAATCTGGGCCAAACCAAGTATCACTCTTTCTATGACAAACTCGACTCCCACTCGAATCCATTAATTTCAATCCCTGATTGAGGACCCTAGGATCCTGAAAAGAAGATGGCTTCGAGACGTTCTTGTGTAGATTACCTACTGGAGTGTTGCCAAAGAGCAGATTCTCTGATGTTTGCGACAACTAACTTAAACCATATTTCTTAGAATATGCGAATAACTTAAGGATTTGCGACAACTAACTTGATCAGACCACACTGGCCAACTGTCAACAACTAATCGACTCAATAAAACAGAAGTCACTTGCTCATACTGTCTCCAAAATAAAAAAAAAATAAAAAAATTACAAATATTACAATTTCAATTGTTAACAGTGAAAACAATGAATTTAAATGATCTCTGATTATACGCCATATTAAAAACAATATCAAATATAGGGTTTTTAATTTCCGATGTTTTTTTATTCCTCCACCTTTCCATCCTTTCTACATAAGTCAACACTAGCCGTTTCAATATACAAAGCAAATATTGTCTTGATGAAGAGCGATTATTTAAAAATTAAAAAAGTTGCCTTTACTTTTTAATCCGTTGGTATTAAAGGGTTGATGGACAGTGCGGTGGGCGGACATGTGTACTTAAGCCTGTTTGCAGGCCCATATTGCCTCCGGCCTGTGTGCTCTGTATCTCCTTCCCATTCTCTCCAGCAATAATTGGGAGCAGGGTATTGTCCGGGCTCTGCAGATTTGTGGTCCAGCAGAGGAAAAACTCGCCATGTGGTTCATTAAAACAGAATTAGTCCCTCATCCTCGCGTTCGAAAATAAACCTTGACCACATCGCAAAGAAAAATAAAAATTAAATCCATCTCTCGTGTAGGTAAAAAAAAAGATATATAAAAAAAAAAAAAACTGTGTCTGGTATCACACTGTTTTATCTTAGGAACCTCGCATAGTAATCGATATATGTATATTTTGTTTAAAGCCTCCCATCACACTTACTTGAGCCTGCCTAGATTATCTCATTGAGCTTATTTCCCTCTTCAATAATATACAACTAGAAAATATTGCGTATAACAACAATTATTAATAACATAGATTTTCACTATACTAACTGAGGCCACCTATCGTCACCTACAAGGTTTTCAAAACTCTATACTTAGGAAAATAGGGAAAATAGCTTTGAAGGAAAACAAGCCACCTGCGTTGTACGAACCTCTCAAAGATTCCAGATTTCATCCAAAGAAGACACATGTAATACCTAAAATATGGACACAAATTTTTAGAACTAAGGGTTTTTAGTTTTATGTTTTCATTTCCCGGTAATTACCAAACAGAGTGCCCCAGTACTTCAGAAATAACAATAACTGCATACAAATGTTAATCGCAAAACATCCTTAAAATGAAGCTATGCTGCAGCAAAAGTTGGCATATCCAAAAATATTAAGTAATTAAATAAATAAGATATATTTTTTTTTAGCGGCTTTGAAAGGAAACTGTGTATATATATATATATATATATATATATATATATATATATATATATATATATATATATATATATAGAGAGAGAGAGAGAGAGAGAGAGATAAAGTGTAAGAGCTTGAAGTTTGCAACAAAGATCAATATAGTGTAATGTTACGAAGAAGGTGGAGCTATTGTGGAATAATATTTTGTAGTTTGTTTAAATCATTCTGATGTCGGACACACTCAAATTTCTTTGTTTCCTCTTTTCTTCCTTAAAAGTAGTCCTTAATAGTTCTGGTTCTGATAAATAATTTTTTTTTTTTAAATAATAAACAATTAAAATTAAATTGTTTTCCAAAAATACTACCCCCACATACGCATAGATTGACATTTTTATGAGAAATCTTTTGTCGATTTTGAAACGCTTAAAAATACATAATATCGTTACAATACATTTATTTACTACGAACCTATTTCATATACATTTTTTCTTTTATTACAATAATAATATAATATAATAAAAACCTTTTAATTAATTTCCCTTAATTTATTTTATTTTTTACTTTGATTACAAAAAAAAATCTTCTATTGGAAGAAATTCATGTCATTTTGTCTGTAACACCTTTTTGGGTCTATCTTATAAAATATTTTAAAACTATTTACAGAAGATATAGCGTCGTAAACTAATTAATAAAGTCGTAATATATTTTGATTGTTTAGTTTTCGAGCCTATTTTCTTTAATATCTGTTTGATACTAATGCAACAAATAAAGAAGATAAGAAAAAAAATCGTTCGAAAATTGTGTCTCGTGAATACCGTTAGGAATTCAACTACTATACCACAATGTGGCCCTAACGTACTTCAAAATAGGTGCATAAAATGTATTTTTTATTTTTTGGGATTAAAAAAATTGTGTATGGATACTTATGGTCGAACTTATGGTTGAAACTGTGTTAATTTTTTTTTTTTGGGCAGTTACTGAACTTCAATCCCCATTAGCTTCTATATCTGAGTTAACTAGTCGGAACCTTAAAGTCAGTGTTAGTTTATTTATTTGTTATTCCGCATCTACCTTTTTCCTCATGACCAGCTTCCTGAATTTTCAGTTTAAAAGATCTCTTGGCCATCGCCTTTTAAGTCATCTTTGGGTCTACCCTGGTAACAGGGAGGAAGGAAGGAAAGAAACAAGTTGATTTGGATGGAGATGGGTCGAAGAATGAAACGTGGTATATTTGTCGTGAATGTAAGAATTAACTATTGGAATGTTTGTGTCATTGTGAATTGTGTGATTCGAAATATACCATGGTGCGTAAACAATTTTTCGTAAAATTTTGGACTGAGTTTTTTTTATTTGGTTTGTGTGTACGTGTTTTGCAGAACCCCAAACTTCTCCGTACGTTCATATTGGATCTCAGGAGAGTCGTATACATTAGTCGCTTGTTTCGTAAATTTAGTGGTGATCTGTAATCCAATAAATGTGAAAGTTGTTTGTAACTTCTTGTTGATTCATGTCGTTTTAATTTCGTATGTATGTTACATGTTAGTTTTTTATCAAGATATAGTCCGAAGTATAATACTTATGTTTTTGAAGGTACTGCATCGATTTTCACAGCTGGAAAAGTACCTTTCCGCAGAGAAAAACTCACATGGCTAGATTTGGAAGCATTAATTTTTATTTTTCATTTTTGGAACCACATTTCTAGGTCAAATAAATGATTTTGTAAGGAAATAGAAGCTATTGTGTAATCTCTGTGTGAAGGAAGAAAATAAGAAAAGTGTAAAATTAATTAATTATAACTTCATTTATTTACAGGTGTGAATGAAAGCATTTGAAGATAAAAAAAAACATGTATTCTTGGTTTATTATTTTTATTAATGAACCTCAGTAACATTTAACCCCTCCCCTTAGCCTCAAATCATAAGGTTACCCGTTTTAAGACACGTAGAATGTAAATATTGATTTTTTAAAAAGTAATATTTGATGTTAATATCCGAATATACTTTTTTTTTTTTTTTTTAAATATGCCTTCCTCCTCTCCCTTTACTTTCGTGAACTCCACAGTATCTCGTTCTTACAAATTTTCACCTACCTCTCTTCTTAGGTTGTCAGGAATAGATGGGAATGATAATTTGCAGACAAGGGGATTTATGTGGGTTGTGATTTTGGAATTAAAAGAGGTATAATTATTTTGGGATATATGGATGGCGAAAAATGAGATATTAAGATCTTTATGGATGATTTTATTCGTGATGAAATATGGAGTATTTAGCATTTCAGATTTTAAGAATTGAATGCGGGAGGAATCAGACGGTTAAGTAGAGCCGCGAAGCTTGATTCCATGTGCCCAGATGGGTTCGATAATAGTAACACAAATGAGCTTTTTGTACATTAAGTTTTGAACATTATTCGAGTAAGTGTTGTATTAATCTATATCTACGGGCAGTTTCTTGTCATTTAAGTATAGTATGAGGGTTTCAAGTTAGACGTTTGTCATGATGGAGTCCTATTTATCGGATTTGTTCTAGAGGTATTAATGAGATATTATTAAAGGATACAGCGGGGCAGGAAATCTTCGGTTTGCTACGAAGGGTAAAGATAATTTTGTGAGATTTGTTAAGGTCTATTTTAATTACTTTGGATTTCAATTTTGAAATTGCCGCATTTAAGTAAAGGGCTTCTCTATAAGTTAGTCTTGACTAGTTGGAATAGAGTAGAAATAGAACAGGAACTGTAAAGTACAGCGACAGTTACTATTGGCAGTAGCGTTGATCCTGAGCGACTAGACTAACGTTATAGGGACAGTAAATCCTCGGTTTACTACGGCCGAATTACTGGACGACGCCTACTGTAAATTTCGCCTAATCTCTACCCCTCTGCTTTACGCTTATCGCCTGACTATTAACTTTAATTGAACTTTTTCGTTAACTGCACTTCACTTTAACGATGTCCATATACGTACCGCAGGCTACGCACCACTCCAATTCTGAGTGCCAATGGACGTTCGGTTCTGATTGTTACACATAAACATCAACCCTCGCTAATGTTTATCAATTCTGCTGTCCATTCGTCCAGAACGGCCGAGGGATATCGTTATGTCTTGTCTCTGGTATGGAGGGATGTTTATCCAACAGGGGGATCGGAACTGGAGTTAGTAAATACAGACTCCCTGTTATCTATATACCGAAGTACAATGATTGGAAAAAAAAAAAAAGACGTTTGGCGTTTTTTTAATGCACGAAACGATTACCTATAAGAGTTAAAATAACTGTTTCTAGACAAGCCCGCAAAATAAAGATATTAAAAAAATATATCCAACAACAAATACAAAAAAAATTCCTCCAGTGATATCAAAATTCGTCTCAATAAGAACACTAATTTGGTTCTAAAATCCAATATTTACGGAAAAAACAAAGGTAAAAGAAAATTACAATAAAATAATAATTAACACACAATAAATAAATACAACGTTTATAAATAAATAATATCTTAAACATACCTTTATCCAATATTTACCATAAGCAGTAATAAATAGTAATATAAATAACATTAAACCATATATGTTTTGGCGAAATTTGAAAATTTAAAATTGTTACTGCGGATATTTTCTCCTATTTAAAATCAATATGATATTAGTTAATAAATGCATAATTTAATTGTACTTATATTTTTTAGTTAGAATTATATTTCCACTGGACTAACGTACATATAGAAGGAAACAGAAAAATGTACTATAGAAAACGTTTACTTTGTATTAAGTAACCGATTTATAATTGTCTTCAAATAAAAAATAAATAAATAAAATATAAAAAAAATCTCATTGTTAAATTAATTTTACAACTATCCCACTAATAACCATGTAAATAACACATACTTGCTAAATAAGTAAAATGAGATGTGAGATTACGTTAGAAAGATATACAAATTTTGTTTAAATGCTATTATTTTTTATCGAGTTTATTTAGATTATAATTTATTAGTTTATTTATGAAAAATTTTTTTTTTTTTGAGGATTTTCAGTAGCCTTATGATTGATACTCATTGATAGATAAGGGTGAATTAAACAGATATTAAAAATTATCGTTATATCTTAATAACATTTATATTCAGATTCATTTAATATAATAATAATAATTTAAAAAGGTCGTCTTTTATAGAAAAAGTGTTAAGAATTATTTCTGTTTCAAGAATGTTCTGCATCAGTTTTGCTAAGTTCATTTATATTGATTGCAATGTTTAAAAGAAATATGAGAATTTTCTTTCTCTTTTTTTCAAGAGCCATAAAGAAGGAAACTTAATTTATTTACATATTGTGAAGATGATTCCATTAATGATGTTAGTATTCCACGATCTAAACAGAAATATCAAGTTACAATTCAGATATAGAACCAAATAGAAAAATTAAAATACCTTCGTATAAAATCGAATTTAAACTACCAATAACACCTGAATTCCGCATCATTTCGTAAGTTCATCAATTTTCCTTGCAATCTTAAAAAAAAAATTTGAAAATAGGAAGAATTTTTTTGTCCAGGTCATAATAGAATAAACAATTTATTTACTACTTTTATTCATAAATTAATGTTTATATCGTCTTATTAGCTAGCGTCAAGATGATTAACATTAATGATTATAGTATTCGATGATCTAAATTTGAGATACGATCATGTTACAAATTTGATATTCTTGAAAGGACCAAATAAAGAGATAAAAATTCATTTAGCTTTATGTGTATGATAATAATAGCTATTGGTTTAATATTGATTTAATTTTCCATTATTTAACTCAGGTTTAATACAGATGAATAGAAGAGTATTAAGGTATAATTATTCTCTACACTTCTTTTTTCCTTTAAACACAAAAAATGAACTTTGATTGCGAACATATCACAGTGTTTATCTTTAATATTGGCTCACCTACAGAATGCCTCGATAAGGCTATGTTGCTGGTATCTAGACAGGATCTGGCCGTTTTTTTATGCGTTTAATGACGAAAGAACACACTAATATTTCCGTATCATTAGTGCCACAATCTGATCATAGATGAGAGAACTTATGTGTCGGTTAAGCTGCAACCAACAACATGCAACCCTTCGACCCAGGACTTCGGTAATCACAACATCGATAAAAATTGTTTCCGTTTCCTCGTGTGCGAAGTATCGGTTCTCTAAGAAAGTTATTTATGTTTTATACCCTTATCTCGGAGAATAATGACCTTTGTCACATATTATACCCTTGGGAAATTTCCCTGAAGAGTGATATCGTCTATTTTTATTTTTATTGTTTAGACTTTTCAATTTAATGACTTCCTTATAGTTAGTATTTAATGTTTCCTCCTATAGAAGTCATAATGACTTCATTAGCTTATAATTATGTAAATAATTATAGCTTTTCTAAACAAGGATCCATTTTTTTCAGATATTTTTAATTTATACTTTTAGTTTATAGTTATAGATATTTTCTAATTGAGATAGCTAAAATAAATTAATAAATTAAATTTCTCCGTCGGAAAAGATAAAAAAAATTAGAAAAAAATTATTTTTAGGATGTATAGTCGACTGTAGAGACTATGATAGGAGGAATAACTCGGAGTCAGTCTTTTTCTAAGTGTTTTAATTTTGCCTACGTTTCGGCTCAAGCTTGTGAGCCATCATCAGGGCATTACTGAGCCATGTCCAAGCATAAACTGCTTTTCTGCGTCGGCAAAATTAAAATATTTAGAAAAAGACTGACTCCTGATTATTCCACCTATAAAAAAAATATTTCTTAAATTTATAATATATAAAAATTGTTTTTTCATTCTCCAAATTTATTACACAAAAAACAAAGCAGAAATATGTACATAAGCAAAAAATGTCCTTCTATTACACGAAAGTATGTTCAATTTTAAAATTCGGGCTTCCTGGAGTATTTTAACAGTAATATATATCGTGGAGGAACCAAATGATTATATTATATAATGCTTATATAATTTTATCCATTTAATAGTTATAATATATAGAAAAATGTTGATGATCCTTTTTATACGGATAATTCTAGAAGCTATACGGTAAGAGTAGCTAATAATAAATAAAACTAATGAATCCGTCGTTATAATGTAAGACTTTGTACATAGTTATTGATATCTTATTATACATATATTGGATTATTATTTTATATTCAAATAAGATAGTTTAAAAATATAATGGAAAGAGAACTTCGATGGAAACTTGAAATTTACAAAGAATTTTGGTAGAAATAGTTTAGTCAATAATTTATTTTACTTCTTTTTATTTTATTTTTTTCCGACTTATATGTATGTTATTTATATTTTTATTTATTGATTTATTTTACTATTTCGTCTTTATAAATTTATTTTCCTCTGTATATTAATTTAATCTTGGGTGCCCCTGGCACTGATGAGCGAGATTATTTTGTTTCCACAAGATCCCACGCTAATACATAATTTTGGAAGGCTATCAAAGAACTCTTGTAGACCAATTTGAACTTCTGAAACAGTATCAATTTTTCTTACTAGCAGAAAATGAGCCATGGTTCAAAACAATTAGTAATCCGATGGCACATGGTCTGGTATATGAAGGATGAGGCAGGAAATCAAACCAATGAAAACCTTTAAATATTTATTTGGTGTAAGATGATTGCTGTGGAGTAAATTCGTGAGGGACCAGTCTACTGCTTTGTTTACCTTCTTCATGGTGAGTAGGTGGCGACTGCTATATCTTTCGACACACAATACTCTCTGGAAAATTTGCCGGTACATGTACTTGGATTTGGCTCAACAACTTCCTGTTGGACCTCATTAACATCCATTAATAGTTGTCCGGAGCTCTTCTGTTTTCCAAGTCGTATCCCCACTGCTAAATGTTTCAGTTTCCTTCCTCATATTTAATAATTTTTCCAGTAATGCTCTAAAATCAAGAGAATTTCGTAGTACACTATCATAGAAAAAAGTCGAATAGGATGAAAGAAGCTTAGATAATAACCTAAAGGTATTATTAAATATTAAATAGGAGTATATCCAGCTCCGTCATCCATACAACCCACCTAGAAGGTTGAAACGGCAATGGTCCCGCGACCTCTTGTAAATATGTATATATTGGAGTTCTAGCACTGGCTAGAATCTCCACTCAATGTATGTTTGACATGTATATAGGTATGAGTGTTTTCTAGTGTTTGTATATATTTATTCATTATTGTATATATATTTTATTATAATTGTATTGCTATGTAAATATTGTATAAATGAAGTATGAATGTTATTATTCACCACTGTAATTAATGTCCAGATTAGGACAGATTGTAATATTTCTCAATAAAAACTGTTTAAAAAAAAAAGAAAAGAAAAATAGGAATAAAATATTTACATCCTTTTAAATCTTAAATTGATTAAACGTTCGTTTTTTTTTTATGCACCCCATTTTATTATCCTACTCATATTTAGTGTGTTAAAGTTCGTCGCTTATACAAATCTTTTTATCACAATTACTTTGAATTAAAATGGCAAATATAACCCTATGACGGATGAGCTTTTTAACTAAATGCATGACAATTAAAAGACATGCTTATTCCTCCTCAGAGAGTAGAGACATGGCATTTTTCTTCTTTTTCCTTTCAACGAGAAGGCTAATCAGGAGCGGGGCGCATTGTGTGCAGCGGGTGCAGATAATGAGTGGCGAGATGAAAGGTGCATCGTAGCCTCTGATCCCCGGGGACGTTCTCTGCAGTCCGCGCCCTTTTGTCTTATCTTCAACAAAAAAGGGCTAATTTACCGGCAGGAGAATGCCTTACTTTCAAGGAGTTGTATACAAAAAAAAAAAAAAAAAAAAAAATGGTAGCAAAACTTTTTAATTTATACTATCCTATAATTTAGTAGTCTTCGTTTGGATTGCAACGATATAACATGTTTCAGTTCTCCTATTGAATTATAAATAACTAAAAATACATGAAGAAAAAAATGAATATATTTATTTATATACAGATCCCACCAACAGGCGATTTGTCCAATGACAGTTGGTCATACTTTAGACATGGATGGCTTTTACCTTATATTATGAACATATAACATAAAAAACTGTATGTAATGAAGATAGTATTTTTTTTCTCGAAACTCCAAGCCTGACATCATTGGTTTTTAGATTAACATATAATAATATTTAAAAAAATCTTAGTAGTTACATTTTATATGAATATAGCATATAGTGCTATTTAGTAGTTAACCAAGTAAAAAAAATAAATATATAAATATATAATATATATATATATATATATATATATTCTTCATCCAATAGAAAATATTTATAATAATAAGTATAATAAATATAATGTCGGTGCATAGTGTGTTAGTAATATCTAATGACTTAACGATCCTACGCTCTATACCTACTCTTCATACGTGACCAGTTAATACTCGCAGAGGGCTGAATAAATGCTGTTTTTGTTTTTTTTAACTTTTGGGCACATTTGAGATTAACTTGAAAAATATATAATTGTGCAGACTCTCCAATGAATTAAAGCAGCAAAAAATTGTAGGTGTACCAATCCAACATAACTTTAAAATTTTTTAAAAAATTAAAAATAAAATTTTGAATCACGTTTTCGAAGTATAAAAATGTTTTGTTTTTTTTGGAACACTTTCACAAAACCATTAACATATATATTTTTTCTTGAATGTCGTTGATCCGTTCAGGAGAAAAAATTGTTTGTTTTTTTATTTTTCACTATTGGGTCACGCCATAGAATTGAAAAAATATATATTACGGAGGACCCTCCAATAAAATAGAGTTGAGAAAAATTGCAGGTGTACCAAATCATCATAACTTTAAAATATTTACGTTGACAAAAATTTGAAAAAATATTTTTTGAAACTGTTTTGTGAAATCCATAACATATATTTTTTTCGAGGAAATCAGTTGACTGTTCAAGAGAAAACAATTTTTTTTAATTTTTTCTTTCCCCTCCATAACTTCCCTCCCATAAGGATTAAGGAGCTAAAAAATTGCATAAGGTTGTTTCTCATAGGCTGAATCAATGGTATAAATTTGTTCTGATATACGCGGGGACAGATTTCACAGGCTTATTTCGCTAGGTCCTTTACATTATTGCAGTTTTTGTTGTTACCGCATAAAAAAATAAAATAAAAAAATAAGAAACTTATTATAACGTATATAAATAAATATAAAATATATGTGAACTATGATGTTCTATAATTTTACAAAGAATCCCCATAAGGACAACAAACTAACATTGTTGTAAGGGTCAAAGCCATGATGAACTCATCGCTTGAGGATCAAAGACGCCCGCCGAAGAGATAAGGCGCCGAGTGAAGGTTTAGGGACCCTAAAAACGTCAACATGGATCCAGCCAAGTGTTTTTAGGCTCGTTTAGGGGCACCTTACACCAACAATGTTGCTCCCTTAACTGCGGCTAGAGGCCCTTAAACCCTTTCCATAAAACTGGCCCTTTTGGATATTTAATTCCTTTCGAGAATCGTTAGCCAGCGACTTTATTATTTATGACCATGGATGGCTGTCATAGGTTTAATTGCCTATTTATTGCTCTTCTCTCCGGCTAATAACGACATCCTCTAGGCTGTTAACCATTTCAGGTCTAAAAGGTGAACGTTATTTTTCTTTTCGGGAGAATAAGGTAAAAAAAATTATTTATTTAAAAAAAAAATAATCATTAAAAAAAAAAAAAGTTTTCAATATTTCTTCCTGACTTGGAAACAAAATATATCATGGATATGTCTATATATAATATACTAATTTTCCCAATCAGTGAGAAATTTCAGACGGCTAATCAAGTGCAGAAGGCTAACTAAGAAATAAATAATCTACATATGAAATTTATTTTTATCAATTATGTATATTTAGCATTGGTTATGGTAACTTTTTCATTCAAATCAATATAACTTAAAAGTGTATGTTCTAGGGCCAAATGTTAAAAAGGGAAAATATTCTCCATCAACTTTCTAATGTGGTGACTATCGTCAATATTTTAATTGAGCAACACTAACAGAGGTAGAGCGTGTCAAAAAAAGAAAAATATACCCAAAACCCGATTTTTTTTTCTTTTTAAAACAATTTATCTCCTGAACATTTAGTTCTTGTGACAGATTTTATAGACGGAAATAACTTCAAATTTTTTGTTGTACTTTTTGGGGCAAAGAAAATATTTTTCCTGAAAGAATTTATCCATCTTATTAGATTCTCGTTCGTCCTTAACACATTATTGTCCTATGGTTATGATTACCAGCATTAAATCGACTGCAACAATATAGAATATATTTTATTCGTGAAAGACAAAGTGTTGTACAAATTTACTACGTTAATTACAATAATAAAACAAACATAACCTGAGTCTAGTGCTCTATTACAAAAACAATAAACAAAAGATAAAACAAGTACTCCTTACAAATAATAAACACAAATAAACCAACCTGAATAATACATAATTATAATATTAATTACTTAATTAATTCAACTTAAAATGATGAGAATTATTAAAATAAACTGAAGCGTGTATAAGTAGAGATATTAGATGGTTTCGGAAACTATTTACATAATATTATTTATATGGCACTTACAGAGTCATACTTATTACTTGTTTTTACAATATACATATAAATAAAAACTGTTCAATTAGGCTTCACTATTAATGTTCAATATTTTTCCAATGTTGTTTAGGTGGCAAGAAACGGATTCGGATGGTATTAAGATATATTGTCGATTTTCTCTAAAGCTTGGACAATGTAGGAGGTAATAATAGTACAAACTATTATTGAAATAACTATTGCAGAATGGATAACTATTGGACACAAGGTTAACACATGGGCATTTAATATGTAAAGAGTTGCCCCAAGATGTCAGCATTGTAGGGGAATCCTAACAATTACCCATGTGTTCCAGGAATGTCCCTTCTACACTAGACAACTGGACCAAAAGGGAATACCTCACAATGTCGCGGTTGCATTAGGAAACGATGGGAATAGAATTGACCATTAATGTGCCTCCTTTCTGAAATGGACTTTTATAAGAGGATTTGAGGACTTACTTTATGTTTATTTATTTCTATTTACCTTTATTTATTTTTATTATTATTTTTTTTTTTATCCTTGAATATCGTCTACTAATATAACTTGATATATGTTTATTTTTTACTAACGCTGTCATATTTATTTTTATTATAGATTATTCTTATTCTTATTATCTGTTTTAAGTAATATTATTATTTAATATTGAACAAAGAAATATTTGTATAAAAGTAAATTAATAAATGTATTATTGTTTGTTCATAATGTATTCGTTCATTGTGTATTATTATTTGTTTTAGTGTATTATTATTTGTTTTAGTGTATTATTATTTAGTGTATTATTACCATTTGTTATATTGGTTCATTATTTATTTTAATTAATATTATTATTTAATATTTCAACTATAACCATAACTGTTTGTTTTAAAAAACGTGTATCTTATAGTGAGTTAGGTATTATATATCTAAGTGTATCTTATAGTGAGTGTATCTGGCACTGATGACTAAGATGTTTTGTGCCAATAAATAAATCAAAAACCAAAAACCAAACCAGAATGGATAAAGTTCGTCTGCCTTGAAAATAATGATTTTGTTTCCATGGTGGAGTTTGATGCACTCCGGATTTCCTACTTTTAGTTGGATGATCAACATTATTATTTTTTTATTCAACCCATATGTTAGGTATGCTTTCGGTTTAAGTAGGTTGTAACTGCTGAGTAATCGGTACACGAGGTTACTGTTTGAGTTCAATGTACTATTGGTATCAGTTAAGAAATTGTGGTTTAAGATCTTTTCAATAATATCGCCTTTGTCCTTCAATCTTTCGTTTTCCTGTGCAGAATTAAATTCATCTCTACATCCATATTAGACTACTGCAATATTCACTTTCTAGAAAAGATTGATGTTTAAACCAATCACACGCTGTGTCTCTTTCACACTGCCAGTTCTCTTTATTGTAAAATAATTAACTAAAAACAAAATACATAAAACATATCACTCACTACACATCTGTAGATAATCCACCACAACCCACAGGATTTAAACTCCACTTGTTTCCGACCAGTACAAGGTACCTTTTTTATACCGAACAAAGGGCGCTAGCGACCCAGTTTCGGACAGCCCTCACAAAAACCCTAAAAGCTAGCGGTACTCGCTCACAATACAACCATCTAGTTCCCATGTAAGTACTGCAGGTGCAGCGGCTACACGCGTAGCTACATCGAGTCAACGACCCTCCGGGACTCCTTTCGAATGCTAATCCTTGGGCTTCCTGCTGAGGAGCATCCTCGCCCGTGGAATTAGGTCATCGCAAGAGCGATCGGCGGTCGGTGGGTGGCGTCTATTCAGGGAGCTATGGGAACCGTCTTAGGGAAGAGTTGGGCAATGCCCCACAGGTGGCTCCAGTCTCAGCTCGCACTATCTCATTGAAACAACAGTTTTCTCCAGCGCTGGATTATCTGGGTCAATTCAGATTAAGTCTTATTGAAAAAAAAAAAGAAAAGTAAAATATGCCACTCTTATATAACCAAAAAGTATTAAAAACAGAAAGCTTCTAAGAAAATTTCTCCTTCCCATCCTCATCAAGGTATGAAGGCACTGCAAACTTGATAATATTTCAATAATTTGGCAGATATAAAATCTAAACTTGACAATTTTCATTTCATGGGCAGTTCTGATATTTTCATATTATTTGAGGCTCTTACAATTAATCAATCTGTATCTTCCATAAAAATATTTTTGTAGGTTTTTCTGTAGTTTAGCTAATAGAGATTTGGCTATGTTGGACGAAAATATCATACTGGACTCTTCTCACCATATCTTTCAATTAATTTAATTAAATTTTATTTAATTACAGACATCAATTAGGCTTTGAATGGATTGTATTGATGCCTTAAATGAAGATTGCTATTGCATAATCGACTTAATATTATCATCAAATTATTTTCAGTGGCCAGACAAATTGGTAATAATAGGTTATGCGAGCAGTTGGTATAGTTCTCACGCATTTAGAAACGCATAACAATCTTGCTATTTGCTGAATCTATGATGCATCCGGGTGCATACAACCACTCATCACGATCACCAGCACCCTGCTATCAGGAAGGCAGGGGATGAATTAGTAGGGTGGGTGTGCAGGTGGTCAGCTTGCTCGACGCCTATATTCCTGGAATCTGCATAGTGTCCTCACCAGGAGGAGTCCTGAATAGATTATAAGGATCATGAGGATAATAGGGGCTCCAGATATCTACAGTGCTCTGTAGTTAGCCTGAGAGGTGTGCCGGTGCTCAATGAAATTCTTTGTGTTAAAATGGATCCTATGTTTGTGACGGATAAAGAAAATTAAAGAGTAATTAGTATAATCACCTAAAAACCGAAAAATTTCAAATCGAATATATATAAGAGAGGCGTCGTACTATCGCCGAAATTATTGTTTGTTAAAAATTGAAAACATTTTGTTAATGCAAGTTTCTTCAGCCTCACTGAATTTTAATTATTTTTAAATTTTTATATTTATTTAAAAAATTCATATATCTCCTTTCTAAAAAAAATTGAGTCCTGATTACACGTAAGATAAACTTCTTAAAAAATGCCATAGCCTTCACAATGCTTCCGCTGGCTCTTACCAGTGATGCAGCTGTGAGGCGCTGGGATCCTTCGGTTCTGCTTCTTACTCCACAAGTGGGGAACAGGTTCCTCGGAAAATTGTAAATACTGAGTGAATGTGTTTATTTATTTATTAACTTTATGTTTATATTTTTTTTACTATACGGTGTAGAAGAATCCCTGAGGAATTTCACAGACATTTTAATTTTATTTTATTTTCATATGATTCCATAGCAGACTAATCGATTCAAACAGTGTTTAGTGATGAAATACTTTTAATTGTAGATTATGAGAAAATAGGATTATAAAACAACTATTGAGTTAAAAATTATAAAAATAAAACTCCTTCAAATTGCAGAATTAATTTCTTTATAAGTAGTAAAATAATTCTAAATTGTATTTATAAATTTCAGTTATTCACTGAGTACTATGTTTCGCGTATTGTTGTCGTTTTTCAAAACCTAGGTCAAGCAAATTCTATAGAAGAAAAGAAATTCTATAGAAGAACGCTGAATGAGGGCAAGAATTGAGACGTTGATTTCCAAAAGGTACTATATCCATTCTAGGAAATTTTACAGGAAGCGCGAAAATCTCTCATTACTATATTATTAAACTACCTAATTTGGGTCTTTTTGCCTTAAAATTTAGAATTATTTTTTTACTATAATAACAACATCATATTAAAGGTATGGAATGAATTTTTTTAGAATGATTTGGAACGAAAATAAATGCGTAATTAGTACTTTTAGAAAATGGCCGCATTTCTAAATCGCGTTTTTTAAGGACATGAGAATTCATTAGATAACATCAAATAGAATATTTAGATAAAACTAAATGATGAGAATATAAATATGTAAAAATATCAATTTCGTAAAAAATGTCCTTTAGTACCTTTTGGAAATGAACGCCTCAATTCTGGATAAGGAATTACATATAAGAACATAAGGTATTCTGGATCCTTAGGATTGGAATAAAAAACACCAAGGAATTCCTTTGTAAACTAGGTTAAATCCATCCGTTATGTGAGATGTAAAAGCTTTTCTGAAGACCATAAATAAATCTTATGAATCAATTCATTAACAATAAATTGTTATTTAGATTTAAAGTCAATGTGGAATCCGCCAATCTACAGTATTTTAAATTTCTTGCTCGTTACAGTTGAAGTACGTTCTAGATATTTGACGTTAATATTTTAAAAATGTTTGAATTATTTTTCAACAAGGACAGTGTAACGGATTTGGTAACAAGTCAAGATAAGTGACAACTAAATTTCTTCAAAGTTCACGACGTTGTAACGGTCTTATTTCAGTGACTGTAACGGAAGTGTTCCGTGACTGAGAGTTCACATGGTATTTAATGCCCATAAGGACCATTGTGTTCCTCTATTTAATGCTACCCGTTCCGGTTCTATTCACAGCCATTGGTGAAATAAAAATGTCTCAGATTTTACGACTGTTTGAGCGACTGCTGGCAAGAGACCCCGCTGAGAGAGTCCGGTCTTCGAGCCATTACCTGATAGTTTACTGGTTTCGGATCAGCGAGAGTGCACGGTGACCTCACCCTTCTGTACTGAAGAGGTCACCTTTCCACCCTTCCACTGGCTTAACAACGTTGCTGAAGTACTTTTATATCCTAGGTCGACCGGCATTGTGGTCAACTACCAGTTAAATAAACGAAATTCAAAGCACATCTGAGTCGTAAAAGAGCTTTGTTACATTAGAAAGGGTTGATCTTGGTTTGAAATTAATTACCTGTGATGCCCAACTTTTATTAACTCTATATTTGTCTGACGTTCTTGTGTACTCACACAAGCTGAATATGGTAGTGAAGTGATATATATACATCGTCAAATTTTAAATAATATTTTAGTCTGAAACTAGCCTTGTCTGCTTGTTATTCATTGACAAAGCTAGTTTCAGCCTAAAATATATTTTATAATGTGACTATATATATTTAAATACATATGGAATATATAGATGACAGATTAAAGAATCCCCGAGAATGGCCTAGGGCTGAAACGTTAGAGATATAAAAAATAGAAACGTTGTCAAGTGAAAAAAGTGGATGACCTTTGTTTTTTAATGAACCTATAATTAAAGTTATTCCCTAACAAAACAAAAAAACATATGTAATAAAATGTTTAATCCATTATTTTAAATAAATATATAAAAAACATTTGGGGGTCCTCCCGCCGGCCGTCTCGACGCGAAGAGGTTGTGCTCGACTTCGTATAGGACACTCTCGGTTGACCCACGGTTATCTCATGGCCCGTGGACATCCGCCTCTCTGTCGATCATGTCAGGTTCCTCTCTCAATACTCCACATCCTCACAGAATGCCGACAATATACCGCTTCACGTATTCTTTTCAACCTCCCCACCGATCTGTCGCTTCTTCTCTCCGATTCCTCTCCTCATATAACTAACATCATTCGCTTCCTAAAGTCACACCATCTTTACTCTCAGATCTAAACTATACTCTCACTCTACTCCTATAATCATGTAACCTGTGTCTAACGGTGTAAAGGCGAACATGACCCTGGTGGTTGTCGCCTCGAAAAAAAAAATAAAAAATAATTTGTATACATTTCTATTAGCAAAAAAAAACAAATTATAATAACTCCTTTTTAAGTCCGAGTAGACAGCGAATATTGCACAAAAACCGAAAACATTATTGTCGATTCTGGAAGTCAAATTCAACATAAAACATCTGAACCATAACTCGATAAGAGTTAATAAAATAAATCAGGAAGAATGTATCATCACTGAAAAAAACATAAACAAATTAGCTTCTTACTTTTATGCCACTTAAAATACTTAGTTTTTGAAACTGATTGAATAATAATAAAGAGCACTTCATTGACAAGAAACAATTTAATGATCAGCTTTAACTTCTCATTGTTTAATCCTAGCGTCTTCAATTAGTTTTGCCAAATTTTACTTTTATTTTGCCGAGACTACACCGTCCATCTAGCGCAATCTAGACCTTCCAACTCTTGCTTTCCTCTCCGTGGCCTTTTCAGCTGTGTCAGCATAATTTAGCTGTTCGAGCTACTCCCGCCCAATTATGATCTGTTAATTTTAAACGTTGTAGACAACAACATATCATTACATATGGCGGCCAGTTTTGGGTTACTCCACGTACTCCATTCGCTACTGAGTATAGGTAGATTAATGCGACTTCTGTTTTAAAGAACAGAAGCTTACTTTCATCTATTTCGGAAAAGCTTCAGGATTAGGCCCCATATGTGAGAAATGGACAAATCAATGTCTTTTACCATCACTTATGTTTCCAGCTTAAACATTTAGCTTACAGTTTTTAGATTAAATTTTATCTTAAGATATTACTCATAAATGAACACCTATTATTTAAATTTATCTATCTATAGGGAGTATATTGAATCACCAAAATCGAAGTGATGTAGATCCCAAACTTGTGAGTGATAATAACTTCTGAAGAGTAGATTATTAAGTTCAACTGAATAAAATTCGATAATGTTCTCGTAATACGTCGTTGGAGTTTTTATTTTTAATGATCATTTGAAGAAATTTTATGTTGGCTTTTCAATAGCACCTATAATCAATCAACATACGCATATTTATAACCCTCTGGTCCTAGGTTACAAACTATTATTTTCACCCATTTCCTTTTCGTCGTGTTCATTTTGTTCTTCGTTTTCTTCGCGATCATAATGACTACTTTATTAATTTTTTCAACCACCTTCCAGTACGGAACCCCCTATTAGGCCGGCTCCAAACGGCTGGTCTTCGGCCATTATCTTAAATATCGGGTTATCCTTTTTTTTTCATCGAGGCAAGACGTGAGTTGGGTTGTTTAGTGAGAGGAAGTGCGCCGTAGACTTGAGACCGGTCTGTGATTCAGACTCGTGACTCACTTAGGATCCAACATCGCCGTGAATCATATGCCCGCCTCCCAGGACCAAGAAGTGAATGGGTACCAGTTCTTCGGGGCCTGTTATCTCGACGAATTGAGGAAGTTCTCCAGGGAACTTCCAATTATTTGTGGCGGCTTAGGACCTCGATGTAGATAGGACCACTCTAGTGTGACAGTGACTCAAGAAGAGACTGGCGATAAGAGGGATCAGTTTGGTCTCATTAATTAAATTGCTCATTTAATTTGTCCTATAAATAAATATAACTCCTCTCTCATATTATTTGAATTATTTGTAAATTAAATCGTCAGTCAACCGATAATATAATCGTACTATATATTTAAGCTTATGCATTTATCATATTGGTACATTTACTACTTCTTAACCACCCGGCTGCTCTAATCGTAAATTTAATGGGTTTAGGAGTGATTAGAAAGATATTACAGTTATTAAAAACCAATAACAATTCTTGTCCTTATAGCGAGACCAGCAGGCACGTGGTATAGTGGTATAGTGGAAAGAGTATTAATCTAATCGTCTCCAGTTCAGGGTTCGAATCGCAGTTGTTTTAGAATATTGTTTATTTTCTATAAGGTGTAGATTATTTTAGGTGAAGGTCAAATTTCTATGAATATAATTGTAGGCTGATTTCTACTTCACCACTCTTTTATTAAAAAATCGCACTACGTTTCAGCTACAATGCCATCTTCAGGTGCAGTGGAACTAATTAGATCTACCCTCCTGGGACACTTCCATCCCATAATGTGGGTGCCCAAAAAAAACCTGTCGGCTGAGTGTAATCTCCTCATTGCACGGCCGTTGGCCTAGAAAGAGTACGAATCTATCTATATTTACTGAGTCCAGACCCTTCTGGGTTTGAAGAGGTTCAGTTTTTTTTATTAATATCTTTAGCTCAACAAGCCGTGATAGTAAAAGGATAAGCACTTCGCTCCTTCCCCTTATATTAGAGAGTTGCCACCAGTTGTCTGACAGGACCCAGATGCCCATGGGTGATTGAGAGTGTATTCCTTTTTAATTATATGCTAGGATTGGGATCCGAACGCACAAACTTTGGCTTGTTGGATTAGTTAGCTATACAGTCACAGGAAAATTGTGGAAAATGTCACAGGGCTTAAATGCTTTTCTTTCACAATTTGCGTGTTACACACAGCAGTTCTTTTTGTTTCTTTTTTTTTTTTTTTTTTTTAGAGAGTTATCCTGATCCTTAATTATCGAATCCTAATACAAAAAAAGGGAGCACCCAGCGCCCCCGCCTAAGACGGCGAAGAAGAGGAGCGGAACGGCTAGGACTCCTTGGAAGACACCCTCACCGGAGGACCTGACAGCTAATTTGCCTGGCGGCTAACGAAGTCCTCCCCACCCCCACCTTTGACAGGCTGCCGAGGATTAGCCTTAATGATGAGCTGCCTCTGCCTTTCCCATTAGTAGCGAGTGTCTTCAAAGTCCTCCGGGAATCGAATCAGGACCTGGCAGCCACTTCGCCTCCCCGTCTACCAGATCATTATTCCCGTTCTCTGGTTTATTTGTCTACCTCAGGGCCAGGCTAAATGGAGAAACAAGGGGGAAGGAGGAATTTAAATAGGTCTGTCAGTCTTAAGTAGGCCTCCTATTAACAAGCTATGATAATTCACAATTAAGTCAATATCATGCTTCCTTTTCCTAATACCGTATATTCTTATTTTATTGTGAAAATATCTAAGTTAATTCCAGTGTCATTTCAAAGAAGATTCAATATATATTACAATATAACACAATTTTTTACAAAATTGATGTGTTCTTATCCTTTAGTATTCCGCTATCTGATTTCGTAGGATCACTCAATTTTTTTTAAAACGTGATTCATAAAAACAATTTTTATCTATAGTTACTAATTAGACTTTTAAATTCGTTTAAATTAAAAAAAAACTGTTTCTTTAATAATGTAAAAATAACTTAATTAATAAAATTTAAAAAATCTAGATTTAAATACAAAATAATAAAACAAATTGGTTTAATAATAATTCAACAAGAGATGTTTGCATTTTTTGTAATTTTTCCTTAAATAAATACAATGTCGTATAGGAAATCAACGTCTCAATTTACTGTTTATTTTTTTTAGGCTTGCCATGATTCCACGCCGAAATCAGCGATCTGCGTTTACAATGCTCTAGAAAAACCACCGTCGAACTCAAAATCGAAAATCGAAATCTATCAATATAAATGTTTTTTAAAGCAAATCACCCAGAGGTATATTTCTTCCCATGGTTTGTTGTTTCAGTTTATTTTGGTTGTGATTAAACTATAATTAAGTGGCAAAATTATATAAGTAGATCACAATCTCTTAGAATGATTTTTTGATGTTTTCGGACAGGTTAAGGCTTAGAGTTTTTTAGTGTAAAGATGTTGGCCCACAACAAATTCAAAACGTTGAAATGTCAAATTTGTATATGTTTTGTATTGAGGATGTATAGTCGACTGTAGAAACTATATAGGTACTGTAGAAACTAGGTGGAATAATCAGGAATCAGTCATTTTTTAAATTTTTGCCAACGTTTCGGCTCAAGCTTGGGAGCCATCATCAGGGCATTACTGAGCTATGTCCAAGCATAAACTCTTTTATGCTTTAAAAGTTTATGCTTGGACATGGCTCAGTAATGTCCTGGTGATGGCTCACAAGCTTGAGCCGAAACGTTGGTAAAATTAAAAATTTTCAAAAAATTACTGATTCCTGATTATTTCACCAATAATATATGTTTTGTAATATTTTATTTATTAATCTAGAATTCATTTAATTTTAGAAAAATATTAATAAAAATGAAAAGTTTTTTTTTTCCTGTCTTAGAGAAAACAAAAAAAAGAAAACGATTACTAATAAATCCAGATTTAATCTTTAATATTAATAAGTTAAAAAGATAAAAAATATATTAAAACACAATGACAAAATAAATGTGCATTTATGTTTCTTTATAAACCAAGTTCGATCGAAAATCAGAGCTTCGATTTAGAATTCTAAGGCAATCTTAAGGACAGTTAAAAATTGGATAGGCGGGATTTTACGTTTGGAAGGTTATTTGAGGTACGGAGCTAAGTAAGAATTCCATACGGATAATGAGCTACTTAAAGTTAAAATAAAATATTATTTTAAGGGCCTGTGCGATATCAATAACTCGCTAAAAATCTTTATAATAATAAAACCTTGATAGTTAAAAATTTAGGACTCCTTCTGTAGCACCGTCCGATTAGGCCTCAGTAGCATAAAAGTAACGTTAAATGAATAAAAAAAAAAAAATAAAGTTAAAATATATATGTGTATATATATCGGTCAACACATATAACTACACTTATTATTGAAGTGGAAGAGGGGATTAATAAAAAAATAATAAAGTAGAGATCTGACTATTATGAGTAGCAGACACCTGTAGATGCCTCCGCTTACTCAAACATAACTTGGCTAAACCTCATGGGCTATTCAAGAGCCTCTTGGTGAGATGAACAATGCAGGTTCCATGAAAGTGGACTGCACATCCTCGCTATTAATTCATGTCGGCAGGAGGGTGACGACAAGATGATAGTAGGTTGCGTATATCATTATCTATTATCTAAGATTCAGAGGAAGGGGTATTCCTCATAATTCATCTCTACCAATGCACCTAGAAAGTAAAATTTTGTATATCTGAGGTGCTCAAATTCATTTCCACATAAAGGCTTATACAACTCATGAGAAATTTTGGCTGTATTGGTGATTTGGGCTTTGGATGAATTCGTTTTAGATCAAGGAAATATTCTTATTCGAATTTTCACCGAAAATACGCGTTTTAGGTCCCGTCAAGTCCAAAAGACCGTTTCCAGCGAAATAGTCTGTGTATGTATGTCAGTAATAGTCTGTATGCCACGTATATGTCTGAGATGTAAAAGCAAATTTTTCAAAAAAATTGAGGATCCATATTTCAACATTTTTAAGATTTTTTAAAAAACGGCCTTAACGATATTCTAAATAACTAGCTATATCGTGTAAAATTTAATGGGATTTAATATCGTATTTGTTTAATTCTGATTGATACAGTAGGACAGGACTTAAATGCCGATATTTTAAATTTTCTGCTTTCAAAGTATCTCAAATTATGTATTTCGAAAAAATTAACCCTTTCCACTCAAAACAGATAAATATAAAAGTTAGAACCAAAGGAAGAAAGAGCAAAAATATTTTTTTAGGTAAATATTGTTTTCATGTACATAAGTAATTTTATATATATAAAATAAACCATTGGAAAGCTAATGATTTAAGAAAAATGTTATGTTATTTAAAATGTTGTACTAGGTAATATATAGTGATGAATTAATGAAATACGGACATAGTTGCAGATATGAGTTTATATTGTCTGATTATTTAATCTGAAACACGTTTTTCCATCGAAACTCGTAATTCTTTAAACTTTTATTTAACTCTAAGTATATTTTAAAGTTAATGGATTGTAACAACAGAGATAAGTGAAAGTCGTGTGTTTCACCAGATTATTTGTGATTATTTTACAGTTTCATCTATTTATTTATTTTTGTAGGTTGACCTATCTGCGAACAAAGGAACTCCTTGTGAGATTCATAATTGCGAAGCAACTACCTTTTCCTTATGGTTTCCCCCTCCCAGAGGAGTAACTTCTCCCCCTATTTTCGTTCAGCCACACCCCCTTTTAATTATAGCAACCAATATCTATGCTAATTTGATTTTTGGTGTTTCCAAGTTAAGAGAGGGTTAGAGACGTTGGCTTTCTTGGTTAGGTTGTTAGAAGTTTTACTTTGAAGCAGGTACAAGTTTTCAAGCCATCTATTAGTATTATTCAACTCCACGAGATCAGATTTTTCGTTTGTTTAGCACTTGCCAACTTGTATAATACTATTTAGTTATGGTGCCAGTTTAATTTAATAATTCAATCACAATATTCATTGAGTATGCCTCTAATTATAGAGTTAGATGGGGTTTAGCTGTTAAAAGTTATTAATGTTATTAAGTAACATAATTATAGACGAGAATTTTTTTTCCATTAATCATAGTGTAATAATATATAATTGAGAAATTTTCTTGATTTTTCCTTTTAATGTAACCAGATATATTTTAAGCTGTCCGTTTATTTGCTACTTTATTTACCAATATCCAGATTTGTTGTTGTTCATTCATTTAACGCCCCTTTATGCTACTATGGCTAATCGGACGATGCTACAGTGGGAGTCCTAAATTTGGCTATCCAGGTTTTATTAGGATAGGGATCTTTAACGAGTACCTGACATCGCACAGGCTCGGGACCATCTTTTAACGTCCCCTCCGAAGGACGGCGTAACTAAGGATTTTTTACTCCCATTAAAAAATCCTAGGACCACCTGCGAATTTGAACCCGTGACCTTTTGCATGGGAGGCTGTTACGCTAGCCACCCAGCTACAAGTGATCCCTATCCAGATTTGTTATCCCTAATTAGGATATGGAGATGACGTCTACTGAAGAATTTCCATTACCCAGACTTAGTTGTGTCTTATACGCTTAAGAGGATTTCAATATTTTACTTTAATTAATATTATTTTAAAGATAAAATGTCAAAGTTCATAGTGGTTTGATGAGACTATCAATATTGGTTTAAATTGAATAGAGTAACAGCTGCACTTCATATCTTCTCGTTTAATTTGAAATTATTTAATATTAAATTATACGTTAATTATATGTGTATCATCATTGAATTTGAAGATATTGCTTTGGTTCCGTTTTATTGTTGTTTTTTTTGCAAACCTAAATTATTATTTACTATCAGTATTTTTCATTGATATTATTCTCCATTTTAATTTATTTTCTTTTACTTACCTATATATGAGATATATAGTAAGAGAAAATATTGCGAGCGTGAAAATTTTCGAATTCCAGTTTTCAACGTTTTAGGGTCTCCTGAGTCCAAATGACCAAGTCCCTCAAAAAGGTCTGTGTGTTTGTATGTCTGTCTGTGTGTGTGTGTGTGTTTGGTGACTCCCGGGCGAAAACTAAAAGTGCTATGAAACTGAAATTTCATATTTAAGACAACTATACGCCCGAGATGTTACAGAATCTTTCATCAAAATTAGCTAACCAGACGAACCACTTTATACCATGTATTTTGCACTTTTTTACGATTTACTCGAAAATGGCTCTAACGATTTTGATTAAACTATATATATCGATTTAAATTTTGGTGGGCTTTAAATTGATCTAGTTTTCATTCTGATTGAAATAGTCTGACAGGGCTTAAATGCCGATATTTTAAATTTTCTTTCTCTAAAGTACGTTTAATTTTATAGATTTCAAATAATTTGGGACATCAACTTATTAGCATTGATAAATAACTGGTAAATATGCAAGTTAATAAATAACGGGTAAATGTGGATGATTAACAACTAAAGGAGAAAAGTGCAAACATATTTTTTAATGCAATTTTTGTGTTTTTGAACACTAGAATATGTTTGCACTAGTTCAATATGTTAGATGTATAATATTCCGTTGGATAGGTAAAGATTTTAGAAAAATATTATCTAATGTACAGAATTTTAAAGTTTAATGGAGAGTGATGTAAAGCTGATTAAACTAACTGATCGTTGTTGATAAAAAAAATGTTTTTGTATCTATTATTCATTTATTTACAACCGTATTGATTAATACATCTAGTGAATTAGCTGTTACTTGTAAATAAAACACATGAAAAAGACATGAAGAGAAACTACCCATTGGCAGCGCTCTTAATAATCAGCAATAGGTAATCAAAAGGTTTCGAGGCCATCCTCTTTTGAGACGCTTCGGAAGATAATCAGGAATGGAAGAGGAAACTAGAATTGAAACTAGTGGGCTAGAGTGGGAGTGGAGTTTGTCATGAAAGGATTGATACCTGGTTCGGGCCAAATCGGCTACATATGGAATATTAAGGTCTTTCTTTATAGATGAAGTTATTCGTGACGAAGTAAGGTGCGTTGAGGATTTTTCGAAGGATTTTGGATTGTAAGGATTGAAGACGGGAAGAATTTGATGGTTTAGTGGAGCCCCAAAGCTCAACCCCGTAAGTCCAGATAGGTCTTATGATGGTCGTGTAGATGAGTATGTTATAGTTAAGTGGAAGGTTAGAGCGTCTGTCTAGCAAGGGTTGAAGTAACCGAAAGCGGCGAGCAGTTTCTTGTCGTTTCAGTCATTTCATGTGGGGGATAAAAATATAATAGATTGTTTAATAAAACACATGTTTCTATTTAAATAATTAATTCGTTTATTTGCATCTTTAAATGTATTTAAAAATTCTTAAATTGATTTTAACAACGGTGATGAGTGAAAGTCGTATGTTGCACACACCAGATTTTTTTTTTATTTATTCCTTTCACTAATCTTTTTAAACTTCTTTTTAAACTTTAAACTAATCTTTTTAAACGGGTGGAGGTACAATGTGCCCATGAGTCATGAACTACTGAATCTGGAGTCTCAAAAAAATTCTTTTTAAACTGAAATGACTTTTATTTTAATTCCTCTATTCTTATCTTGGACCCATCACATTGTCTTACGTCGTCAATTCCTATTGTTATTAAGTTACAATTATTTCCTTCATACGAAAAACGAATACAAATTAAATTGAAAAATATTTATATTCATTATCAATGTGTATCAATTTATATATTATCTTTCATTGTGTCAAAACTGTTAGCCATTTAACGAAGGTTAGTTATTCAAGGATTACAAAACTTATAATATAAATATTGCCATCAGTGCCAAATGTGGCCCTAGAAGAATTTTTTGTTGATCTTGTCTCGTTTCCTTGAAGTACTGAGATTAGATCGTTGTGGTTCAATGGTACCCTTTCGTGTGTACTGGAACGGTTGGAGAACGGGTAATTCTCTACTGTTAAAGATGGATATATTCATTACCAGAGACGACAAAAATTAAAACGTAGACCTCTTCTTCGGGGCGTGTACCTAAGTGGCTCAAACGTAGAGCAGGTGGTTACAACGTGCTCGATAGTTTCCGGAACGCCACACCTGGGACACCAGGGATCGACGTCCTCGACAAAGCAGTTTGTTCCAAAAGCTCCATTGAGTACTGCCGTATTTTGTCTGATCCATTCTTCAATCCCCATTCTGATTTATATTTTGCTATTTTTAGGATTCCTACACTCCAGCATGTGTGAGGATATATTCGAAAAATATTCTGCAACATCTTCATCTTGTGAGAAGTAACCTATTTAGGCATCCACAAAACCATCACTAAACTACCTGTTTTATGAGTTTAGTTGCAGACCCATAATTCAGTCGTACACTGCTGAACATAGATTTCTGAGAAAGTATCCTTAATTTAAATGTGACCTCGATCAGCTGATGCGCTCGATGATAACAGTCATACGTTACATCGTCTCTCAGATTTTTGCTTTTTTCAGTAGGAATTCGCTAGAATTCAGTCTGGAGAACATCACTAGACCTCAGGAATATTACGGCAGTGAATATTGGAGAAGTTTCGGTAAGCAATGTTATAATTTACTTTGTACAATCACGAAAAAGTGAAAGAAGGGTCACTGATCAGCTGATTGCCGCTAGCTCGGCAAGCTCGGGCTTGCTTTTCTTTTAATTATCTTTCTTTTATCTTTAATTCTTATCTCATTATTTATTTATTATTATTATTATTTTCTTAATCAATGAGATATTTTCATCAAGTCATGTCCTCAAAGTCCGCAAGTAAAAGATCTAGATCTGCAGGTTCTAACTCGTCTCCCACAAAACAGAGACCCCGCCGTGAAGAAAATAAAAAAATGATTCCACCAGCGACCGCGTCAGCTACCTCATTAGGATCTGAACCACAGCCCAGCACATCATCACAAGGAATAACTGATGAATCTCCGTTTTTTTACACCGAATCCATTTCAGATCCTCCAAAATGAAAAAGAAACCATGGAATCTTCTCCTATACCCAGAGAACCACTACCTCCACCAATATTTGTTAAAAATATTAAAAATTTTAAACTGATGTGTGCGCAATTAAACAAAGTAACAGATCCTAATAGTTATTATTGTATAAGTAATGATACTAAAATATCTCCGACTACTGCTGAAACCTACAGAAAGATTGTAAAATATCTTACTGAGACCAAAGCTGACTTTCATACTTATCAGTTGCGCCAAGAGAGAGCATTAAGGGTCGTAATCAGAAACCTACATTCCTCAACACCCGTTGAAGCAATCAAAGAAGAACTGACAGAATTAGGATTCCAAGTGAGGCAAGTCACCAACGTTCTAAAAGATAAAAGTCCACTGCCTCTATTCTTCGTGGACTTGGAACCATCAGCAGGAGTCTATAAAAATCTATGACCTCAGCAGACTGTACTATAAAACTGTAAAATTTGAAAAACCTTACACAAAGAAAGAAATAGTCCAGTGCCATAACTGTCAGGCATATGGTCATACCAAAAGTTATTGCCATCACATACCACGCTGTGTGAAATGCGGTGAACAGCATAAAACAGAAGAATGTACAAGATCAAGATCAGCACCCGCTCTGTGCCTCAAGGACCACCCGGCTAACTACAAGGGATGTGAAATCTACAAGAAACTCAGAACCAGATACCAAAAACCTCAGGATCCGAATGAAACAGCTGTACCAACCAGAAGCAGAAGAGAACCATCTAAACTTGTAAATTCTAACGTGTCATTTGCCCACTTGCTTGGAGGTGGTAACCAGAATCATGAAGTCGAGGCACTGCCGGAACAACATTTTCCTCAACATTCTCAATCAATTGTACAAGAATCTATCCCTCAAAGTTTACCTAATCTTCAAAAAACTCCTCAACATCAAATTTCTCATATCCCTCCACCATCAAACGTCACAGATCTTACCAGTCTAATGACATCGTTCATCTCCGAAATCAAATCTCTTGTTATGCCGCTTATATCACTCCTTACAAATCTAGTATCGAATCTAATCCCTGCCTTGAAAAATCCTTAAATGACTTCACCTAACTCCTTATCCATTCTCCTTTGGAATGCGAATGGTGTTAGAAATCATACTGACGAACTGACAGCGTTGTTGCAAGACAAAACAATCGATGTTGCACTTATAACTGAAACAAGACTAACGACTAAACAGTACTTCAAAATACCGCAATACATGACATACCGTACTGACCACCCAGACGGTAAAGCCCATGCCGGTTCTGCTATCATTGTCCACCAATCCCTCTCTCATCATTTACTCCCACTTCCCACCTATGATTTCCTACAAGCCACAGCCATAGTAATCAAGACTTTTTCCTTTCCGGTAACCCTCACATCTGCATATTGCCCTCCTAAACATTCCATTTCCAATTCTGAATTTGTATCCTTCCTGGATTCCTTAGGAAATCGTTTCATTCTGGGTGCAGACTTAAACGCCAAGCATCAGCAGTGGGGTTCCAGAACCACGAATTCTCGGGGACGAAATTTGCTGTCTGCACTCAACTCCCGAAATTTTAATATCCTGCCTCCTGACTCCCCTACCTACTGGCCAACCGATCCTAACCGCAATCCTGACATCCTCGACTTCTTTATCCACAGCGGATTAGGCTCTCTCAACTTGTCTTTAACTCGCCTTGATGAACTATCCTCAGACCATAGTCCACTGATCCTAAAAGTATCTCTCACTCCAATTCCAAAACCCATTCCACCATCATTCATCCGAGGTCCTGTCAACTGGAACCTTTTCCGCCAAATCCTGACCGATAATATTGACCTCAGAGTAACCCTCAAAACCCAAGATGACCTAGATAATTCCGTATATTCCTTTACCACCGCCATCCAACAAGCTGTCTGGACTGCTTCCTCTCCTAAACATTCCAATATAAATCCAGACCAAAATCATTTTCCACAACCTATTATAGACCTTATCCACACCAAACGCCGAGCAAGATCATTATGGCAGCGCACCCGACACCCAACAGATCG
The DNA here is from genome assembly GCA_023052935.1 of Piezodorus guildinii. NCBI lineage: Eukaryota > Metazoa > Arthropoda > Insecta > Hemiptera > Pentatomidae > Piezodorus > Piezodorus guildinii. Next base: position 53,183,558 of record CM041292.1, read on the forward strand.
CCGCTCCTATAACTTCTATTGTAGACAATTGAAGAGGGAGTTGGCGAACTTCCGTTCCCAGTCCTTTAATTCCTACCTCTCCTCTCTATCAGCTCGTGATAATTCCCTGTGGAATGTCACGAAAAAGATCCTAAAATACCATCATGCTTCCCATCCTCTCCGACGTGGTGATGACTCCTGGGCTGCGTCTGATGAAAATAAAGCCGAGGAATTCGCCACACACCTCTCCAAAGTATTCACTCCTCACCCGGAATCCCACATCAATCACACCGCAAAAGTGCAAGACTTTCTTATGTCACCGATTCCACTTTCCCTACCTCCTAAAGCTATTAATCCCTCTGAGGTCAAATATCTTCTCCAAAAACTGACTCTCCGTAAATCTCCTGGACACGATCTCCTTACTCCCCAGATCCTCCGACAACTTCCGCAGAAAGCTATTATATTCCTTACTTATATTTACAACTGCATCCTCCGCACCACCTATTTTCCACTGTTATGGAAACATTCCACCATCATCCTTTTTTTAAAACCAGGTAAACCTTCCAACAACACTTCATCCTACAGGCCTATTAGTCTACTCCCCATCCTCTCAAAAATCTTCGAAAGGCTTCTTCTAAAACGTATCCTACCCATATTAGAATCTCAAAATCTTCCTTCCCATCAGTTTGGATTCCGTCCTCAGCATTCCACAGTTCAACAGGGGCTCCGAGTTGTAGACCATATTTCCTCAGCTCTTGAATGCAAAGAGTATTGTTCTGGTGCGTTTCTGGACATTGCGCAAGCTTTTGACCGGGTATGGCACACTGGATTACTCTTCAAGCTGAAAACCCATTTACCCCAGTCCCTATACCTCATTCTCCGATCCTATCTCTCGAACCGTTCCTTCCGAGTTCGCTGTGGTGAAGAATTTTCTAACCTTTATCCCGTTGAGGCCGGTGTTCCTCAAGGCAGCGTCTTGGGACCCATCCTCTACATCCTTTACACTGCTGATATTCCTACACATCCTGATACCTTTCTGGCAACTTTTGCAGACGACACCGCCATCCTATCATCCAGTTCCAATCCTGAAACAGCATCCTTAAACCTTCAGAGACACCTTTTCCTTATCGAACACTGGTGTAATAACTGGCGTGTAAAGGTGAACGAAGCCAAATGTAAACACATAACCTTTACTCTTAGACGAAAATCCTGTCCGCCAGTTTATTTCAACTCATTACCGATTCCTCTCTCAGATACAGTCCGGTATCTTGGCTTACTGTTAGACAAAAGATTGACTTGGAACCCACATACAAGACTTAAAAGACAAGAACTCAACCGACGATTCGGACAGTTATACCGACTACTCAACAGAAAATCTGAACTTACAGTTGAAAACAAATTATTAATCTACAAGATAATACTGAAGCCCATCTGGACCTACGGACTTGAACTGTGGGGGACAGCTAAACGTTCTAACATCAAACGCATGCAATCCTTTCAATCCAAAGTCCTCCGTACAATAGTAAATGCTCCTTATTATGTCTCCAATTATACCTTGCACCACGAGCTTAATGTTCCATTTATTTCAGACCTAATTCCATCCAAATTTTCCAAATTCCACCAGAACCTCATTCATCATCCTAATCCTTTAGCTCAATCCCTATCCAGCTCCACTCATCCATACAGCCCACCTAGAAGGTTGAAACGGCAGTGGCCCCGCGACCTTTTGTAAATATATTGGAGTTCTAGCACTGGCTAGATTCTCCACTCAATGTGATGTATGTATGAGTGTGTGTATGTGTATATAGGTATAAGTGAATTATTGACTTTTGTATTGATTCATTATTTTGTATATATTTTATTGTAATTTTATGTTGTGTAAATATTGTATGAATGTAGTATGTTTGATATCATTCAGCAATACTATTAATGTCCAAATTGGGACAGATTGTAAAATTTTCTCAATAAAAATTGTTATTACTAAAAAAAAAAAAAAAAAAAAAAAAAAAAAAAAATAAATGTGACCTCATAGTACGGTATCATCTTGAGTATCAAACATTACAAATGGGGCGTTTTATTCACGTGCTACACATTTGCTTGTTTCTTTCAATCCTCACTGCAAGCTTTGCTATCACCTTTGATGAACCAGTTTCCTGGAACATGAACTCATAAAACGATGTTCTATTGCCTTTCATTTTTTCAACCTATAAGGCTGTATCATAAAAAACAAACAGATTATTTATGCTGAAACCACTCTTTTTGAGGTCAAGTCTCGAATCAAAGAACAAATAGAAAGTTTTCTTTTCTGATTTTTTTTTTATTATTATTTTTTTTTTATATCATTTTGGTAAATCGTTTTTCTTTTTCTTTTGTTTTTGTAAAGATGTGAGGGCGAAAATAACCATCAGTCGTTTTTTGCCCTTGAAATTAAAACAACAACAACAAATAGAAAGTAACAATTCATAAAACTTTCTTTGGGAGTATTTTATCATTTATTTAATGGAGAAATTATTTCCTTAAGGGGGGTAGCCCCCCAAATCATTAACTTTAATAATTTATGCAATGCTTTAGTGGTTTATAATAAGCAAGATAAAAAAATTGCTCCACACAATTAAATTAACGTTTGAAAGTGATTTTAAAAATTGACATGGCTCGCTCAATCAGTTTGACACGCTCCAGCTTTGTTGAGTTTGCTCAGATTGAAAATTTGTCTCGAGTTCGCATGTCAGAAATTCAGTGGTGAGTATTTTTGTTACATAAAATTTATCGCTAGGACCTACTGCTTAGGAGCTATATTGGTTTGAATAAAAAAAAATATTAATGTACCATTGTTTAAATGTAGATAATGATTAAAAGTAAATTTTGTTATTATTTCTTATACCTTTTATATTATATCAAACAACCCCACCGTCCGCTAACTCAATTTCTCCCTGACTGAGAAAAGCAGTAAAATATAATTAGATGTATTTATGATCTATTGTTTTTCAGGGAGAAGGACTATATCTACATTTTACTTAACGTATGTTTGTTCATCCAATTTGGAGTTACATCTAACAATTTTCAATTAATTAAAAACTATGTTTCTATTAGCATCTATTTATTAATCTAAGTAGTGACAAGAACAGATATCAATAGTGACAAGGTTATTAGAATATTGTGTTAATAATTACAGTTTAATTAATACCCACTTGCATATTTACAATTTAAAGTAAATTTTCGAAATGGTCAGTCAATTGTACGTTAGACTGAAAATTCGTTAAATCCCGACTTAATAAAACATTGGAGAAGAGCCATTTCTCATCTCCTTGATCCTACAACCCTTCGACGCAAGGGAGACAATATTAATGAAACGCTTCGCTGAAAGGGCATTAATAATACAAAGGGCGGATAAAGACTGGGCTTTTGCATATCGTCCCATAGTCCTATCCATTAAGGGCGATAAGAGAAAAAGCTAATGGTGAAAGTTGCGCTCATTTATCAGGATGCTCTTAATTGGGCCGTGATAGGAAGCTCCGAGAGCCAGGGTCCAGCGACACAGAACAAACATCGCCTCATCAATCTCCCGCTTCATCAGCGCCCTGCAAAAACTCGATTGTTGGTCCTCTGGTCGATTGATAGATCCCCAGCTGATGGCGATTAGTACGGACAAAGAAAGATGGCGCCTGTCTTCTTTTTCTGTAAACTCTCTGATTTATTGATAAGGCGACGGCGTCTTTCACTTAACTCGTTGCCATCCAGCAAGTTTAACGGCCGTCCCTTTCTTAGAACTGTTTTTGCAATAGTTATCTAACAACGGCCATCCTTGTTGCGCGCGTGCTTCCTCTGTAACTAAGTCCGTATCGTTAATTTTAATGTTCTTTTTTATACACATTATAAAAAAAATCTGATGCAAGCAACGCTTGACTTTCACTTACCTCGGTTGTTAGAATCAATTTGAGAACTATAAACCAAACCTAAACTTGAAAAAGTTTAATTTTTTAGAATAAATAATTGAACAATATAAAATGTACAATATATAATAATACAATCGACACTTTACATTACCATCCACAATTCTGTATATAACATTTTCTTTAAAATCTTTTCCATTCCAAAGGTATGTTATGTATCTATTATCCATCTATATTACTACCCTTACATTCATAAAAATATAACTAAATAAATGTGTTACCTCTTTTCTCCTTTTGTTGATTATCAAATTCATTCAACTTGGATATTCAGTCGTTTTTGTTTTTTTAAACATAAATAGGATGATGTGATTATTTTTTTTTGGAATCTACAAAATTAAAGGTACCTTAGAGAAAGAAAATTCAAACCTCGGCATTCAATGCTTGCCAGAATGAAACCAATATGATATTAAATTTAAATTATTTTTGCATCAATATAGCAAGTTTAATGAAAATCGTTAGAGCCTTTTTTGGGAAAATCGTAAAAAGGTGATATATATATTATAAACTGGCTTCCTGGTTAGTTCTATTTTGACGATAAATATTGAAACCAAGGTATGATTTCATTGAGGTATGATTTTAGAATATAAACGGTAAAATTTCTAAGATGCTACCTTAACACTGATCATGCCATATTCACGGGCCTGAGCTTAATTCCAAGCACTATATTTGTATACAGACTCCACAAAACATTCGACTTAGCAATAAACTAAAAAATAAATATCCATTTGTTTTTTAATTAATACAAATGTCTTCAAGTCCATGACGAAATAATAAATTCTTTATAAACAAAAAAAACTATTTAATAAAACAAGTTTAAAGATAAATTTTTAATAAAAAAAATCTGGTGCGGGCAACACACGACTTTCATTTATCTCCATTTTTAAAATTAATTAAAGAATTTTCAAATACAGTTAGAGATAAAAATACGTGAATCTACAAAATTAAAGGTACTTTAGGGGAAGACAATTTAAAATATCGGCATTTAAGTCCTGCCAGACCATTTTTATCCAAATAAAACCTACATGATATTAAAGTCCATTAAATTTTACATCGATATAGCGAGTTTAATCAAAATCGTCGGAACCGTTTTCGAGAAAATCGAAAAAAGGTGCAAAATGTATGGTATAAAGTGCCTCTTCTGGTAAGCTCATTTTGATGAAAAAGGTTTTGTAACGTCTCGGGCGTATATTTGTCTTAAATATGAAATTTAAGTTTCATAGGACTTACCGTTTCCGCCCGGGAGTTACCACACACACACACACACACACACACCACCTTTTTGCGGGACTTGGTTATTTGGACCCAGGGGACCCTAAAATGTGTATTTCCGTTGAAAACTGGAATTCGAAAATTTTCACGATCGCAATACTTTCCCTTACTATATATAGTAAGTGAAAGTAAAAAAAGATAGAATTTTATATTTTCAAATTAGCATCTTTTCTGTTTTTCTGTTTCAACATTCCTTTTTATTTTCCACATATTTTTTTCTTCAGGAGTACTTGAAAATAAATAATAGATAGGTAGGAATTAGTTTAATTGAGGAAATAGCTCGAAAAAAATAGTATAAAAATAGAAACCAACGACAAAAGCGCAATTTAATAAAATTTGCACATTAGCCCTATCGCAAAACAAATAGAATTGATATTACTAAAGATCTAAAAGTGGCAGTTCGTAGAACTATTGACAATACCGCTCGCCATGAGGTGGCCCTAGTGACAAAATAAAATGGCCCCGGAACCCAATGAATGGAAGTGGGAATTATTCCGGGTCGTTAAGTTGTTTACGATTGTGGATGTGTGAACGCGGTCAGGCTTTTGATAATTTCCATTTGATTACTAACTATAAAGTGCACTCTGCAGGGACGCTTTATGCCCTCAGGGCAATAAAAGTATATTATTCATAATATAATAGGGACGCCTCTATAATAATTTAGGGCCTATTAATAATTTATTGGGTTTATTCACAGGTCTTCTCCATTGTCTGTCCGGTTTATTTTGATTGTGGGGACTTCCTCGGCCATTTAGGGATTATTGGTTTATCTTCCATGGCTCTTCCATAAACCACCGAGGCTCAAATTGCAGTAAATTGGGATATTTTTATTTGTTTACATTCAAGATATAAAATATTCATATGCAATATTTTTTTTTTCCAAACGCAGTTTGATATTTATATATGAATGGATATTTTAAGAACATAATAAATTTGGCAATGAAAATACTTGGTCTGAGTTTATATTTAGGCACTTATAAATAGTTCTTTCAATATAAATAAAACAATATTTGTGATTTTTTATTGGACAGTATTTTTTTTTTTTCTTCCAAAGACATGAAGAAGTATTTGATGTTATCGTTTGTAGGTTATTTAAGTTTTGTCTATACTAAGGTTACATTTTCATGTAATTTTGATCAGCAACAAATCATTTTCAATATTAATTTAGGGTAACCTGTGGTTTAGTAGCTAGCATTACATCCTCATATGCCCAAAGTCGCGGGTTCAAACCTGGCAGAGTCCATAGGGTTATGGGTCCAAATCCATCGTTATGCCGTATTCGGATGGGACGTAAAAAGGTATTAATTTAATCCAATAAATAATCTCAGTAGAAAATTAGAAATTAAAGGTCCTTATATAGATATAACATAATGTATTTTTAGATAAATTTTTTTTCAACTTTTATATTTAATACTTTTTTATCAATCCTAACAGGGTGGTATCCTTAATTGTTTTAAATCTAAAAAGAAGAAACATAACCACGAATTTAATTAAATAATTTTCACGATCGTAGTACTTAAGTAAATTTATCCATCATTGAACATAATTAGTCATTAGGAACATTAAAAAAAAAAAAAAAAATACTTAACTCTCCAAAAATACTTGTTGATCCCCGTAATATATGCATTGGACGAAGGATCCTGTCTATCTTAGAAGTGTCTAATCGGGGATGCTTGATTTAGTACTTAAATTGCTCGTATTTCGAAGAATGAACTAGGTAGACAGAATGGGAATGTAAGGAACACAATGAAAAGCATATTGGAAAATATATTATAATCTTGGAAAATTAATAAATTTAGAATGGGATAAAAGTAGTGTAGAAGATTAACTACACATGCTATTGTCTAGAATATTTTTCTAGTCAGAAGACACATTTAGCCGACGTTCTAGTTAAGTGTTGATGCAGTGGGCCGAAGATCCCCAGCCTGGTGATAAGATTCGATAAGTTGGCTACCGTCTCACTGTTGACATTGACAAGGCGACGTTCAGTTGGGAACGAGAGTAAATAGATTTTTTATTTTTCTTACAAGGTAGAGGATTGTTTTGGTTTTTTGTATTTGTTACAGGTACTAAGTGCGGTCTTTATCTCCTTCTCTCAAAATTTAAGTTATTAACCACTTGTCTCTTCTTTAACCTAGGATTCAGAGTCTTTCTCCATCTTCAATGCTTTTTATTCTAAAATTGATCTGTTTTAGATCTGGGTTTTGCTTCCCCACAAAATCCTTGATATTATTTTTTCATATAACTGAACATCAGTACAAAGTTCGGTTCCAATTATTTTACATCGATATCAGGCTCTTTTTAAATAGTTTCTTGTTAGTAATCTTGCAGCAAAGTGTTAAAAAAAAAAATCTGTACTTCTACAATCCATGTCTTGGGCTTAGTACCTTTAGAGAATCGTACTGTTTCTAGGCCAACGGTCGAGCAATGAGGTGATCAGGCCGAGATCACACTCAGCCGCCAGGTTTTTTCCCCATTTTGGGTAACCACATTAAAGAGGCTGGGTGTGCTTCAGGAGGGTCTCTATACCACAGGGTCATTCCATGTCTGAAATAAAAGATTAAATAACATTCTGACAATAGCCGATTCGAACACGGGACTTGTACAACAGTAGACTCGTAAGCTAGCTACTAACATTTTTCTTTATTTTTTATTACCTATTTACCCAACGGCTGAAATAACTGTGTTCAAAACTAAACTAAAATAGTATAATAAATGAGCAATAAAATAAATGAATGAAAAACAATAGTATTCCCCCCAACCAAAAAAAAAAAGAGTAATTTTTTTTAGTGACATTATATATATATATACACACACTATGACATACTATTGATATTAGCTGACTCAAACATTTTTCTGCTATACGAATCATTTCTAGTGAATCATTTTTTCTTACCTTCTGGTTTTATTATTTTACACAATATATGATATATTAATATATCACATGATTTTTGACCTTCTATTACCCGAAGGTATTGTAAGGAATATTTCTAGGTGCGCTGCATGCACTTTTAACATTTCAAAGGTCTTTTATGCCTTTATGTATACAATTACAAAATGGGGAGGACCATTCTTCAGGTATTTTCTAGTGAATATTTTGTCGTTAAATAAAAAATAGCAAATGTATTGTAAGTGTGTGGTAATGGGATCTATTAGAGAAAGAGAAATGGAATGCAACAGAAGATGACCGCCGATTAAAAGAAAACACTTTTATTTTCTCAATTCAATGTATTTCATTTAAATAACGGACTTATTAATTTTATAATCTCTTAAAAGTTTAAAATTTTTACTTTATTTCATTTTTTTTTGTTTTTATTACTGTTTCAATTCTTATAAATTTCAATAGAAAAGGTATATTTCTGGATCCGTGCCGATGAGCAAGCAGTTCAATGGTTCTGGTAATGTCTGAATTTCTCTTAGTTGCACTTTTTCTGATGCAACTAAGAAGGAAATATCAAAATGGCTTCTCATGAATGATTTGCGTATATGTGGACATAGCGTCATCTATCATTCAACAACATAAATAATGTTGTTCATTTTGAATACAATCGATGATTAAATTATGTGAATATTGTTCATTCAAAAATATTAAAACCGCGATTAAAAAATGTGAGGGTGAGGGAAAAAAGGGTGAACATTTGGGATTATAGGTTTTTTTTATAGCAAATAAAAAAAAAATCTGGATAGGGACACCTATATCACCTAGCGGCATGGAACATACTTTACGACCTATTGTTATACCTACCAAATATACATAAAGAAATTTATAAAAATTGGTATAGCAGTTTAGGTGAGAGTAATATAATAAAGGAAATTAATCATGCTCTTTACTTATATGTGTAATCGTACTTTGATGCTTTTATATTTGGATTATTAATTGCAATTGGTAATTGTGTTTTAATATAACGCTTCGGAAATCAAAAGCAGAAGGCATGAATATCAGCAATTATTGATTAGAGCTAAATAGCTATAATTACTCTAGATTTATTGCTCGAACGTTAATTATTTTAAACGCAAAACTTAGTACTTAATATCGGTACAGATAACTTCGCTTTCTTCAGTGTCGAGTTACGTTAATAACAAATATAACGGTTTGTCTAAATTAAATTCTACAATAGAATTAATGACATTTACAACTGACTACCCATAACAATTTCTATTAGAGTTCATCGACCGCCGTGATCCCCCTAGGAGAGGAAGACAAATCACTCATAGCAGGAATGCCCCGCTATTATAATGCTAATGAATTTTTCTATCGGGTAATTCGATACTGGTACACCTTCGCCGGGATTCGAACCCCCGCATCTGCATATGAATGCCTACAGGAGGGCTCCTCAATATTCTTCATTAGCTCCTTATCTGCCGTAGGATCTGGCTCCGCTGAGAACTGGAATCCTCGCCGCATTTACATCAGAATAAGTTGTACCACTACAAAGGCTGCACTGGTATGCCTGATCCGTCTTCGGGCCCAGCTCGAGTAGCCCACACACAATTGCCTATACAATGTCCCATGAATGCATACAATTTAGAAAAAAATAAAATATAATAAGGCTTATCAATCATGAAATCGAAAATAAAGAAAAATATAAAAGTTACATTTGATAGAAGTTGAACTTGGACGACCCAGGGGTATGGAGACCTTCCTGGAGCACACCCAACCCCTAAGCGGCTGAGAGTGATTTCGGCCTCATCTCATTGAAAGGCCGTTAGCCTAGAAACAGTACGAATCTCTCTCTCTCTTCTCTCTCTCTCTATATATATATATATATATATATATATATATATATATATATATATATATATATATATATATATATATATATATACTGAACACATAATGCCTTTCAGGAGTAGTAGAGGAACAGATTTTTTTTTTTAATTATTATTATTTTCTTTTTACCTAGTAAGTGATCATTAATCTGCTAGTTATTAATTAAAATTTAAAAACCATCATTCAAAGAGGCTGTTATGCCTGACCACCTTGCTACGGCTGAGCCCAATGTTTTTTTTTTTTTTTAGAAATTGACTTCTTGTTTGTAGTTTTATTTCTTACGCTTAGAGCCTGGGATGACATAATTCGAAGGTTAAGATTTTTGTATCTTTATTTTTCTAACCCAAAGATATTTTGTAAGATATGTTTTTTCAAAAGCAGTATTGAATTATATTAGTGGTAAAAATTAATTTTTGTACAACCAATTAAAAGTCTAACGAATATAGTTTATATACATATGCATAAAGATTTATAATAAAGTAAAAACATTAAATATTATAATTAATGAATTGTTAAATCAGTACTTTTATATCTATGTTATCCCTTAAAAAAATATTCTAAAAATATGCTCAAGATGTGTTTGTAAAACAAATAACAATGAATGAAAATAAAGAAAGTAATTAGCCTCAAACAGTTTTTGTAAATTTGTTATACTTTTTATTTTTTTAAAACAATTGGGCAACCTAACTTAATACGTTTATTTGACACATGTTTATATTGATAGTAAATACATTAATGTACTAGAGCCATAAGGCGATAGAGCGGACGTGCAAAGTGACTCAGAGAGCACACTGACTCAGAACCATGCCTACCTGTTACTACCTTCTCTATAATTACGAACAATTATTTTCCACCAGCTGACATATCTGTTATGTCTAATGTTCGCTTTATGTGTGTCTCCAGTCACGTAGTCCTCCTCTTCCTATCAATTGGCGGTTTATATTTAAACAATTACCATCACTACCGCTAAGAATAATTCTGATGAAATTATTCTCCCAACCAGATCTCCAATCTCAACCAATTCAGGCCAGCTCCTTCTCGTTAAGCACCGGAAGCAGCTCCCACTCAAGACAAATCTACAATTAGCGTCACAACGAGATGCCACAATCGATCAAGGGTCTCCATTATCGAAAGGACCCGGAGTCGATTAGAAGTCAACCATTGCCTCCTCAATAGCAAACAGCATAATGGACCAATCTCTACAAGAGATCACGTGCCCTCGTTTGTAGCTCTCTTGGGATAATTGATGTCAAACGAGAAGGAGCAGATAACGTTTGGATCTGGAGTCCACAATGGGAACACATGATTGATCTGCGGCGCTGTGGGAACGCTTGCTTAGTGGGAACTGTCTGCAAGCCGTCACGGGGGGGGGGGGGGAAGGGTGACACTAAATCATCCCAAATACAACTATTCTATGCTAAAATGATGATTTTATGGCTGGCAGAACCCATAGTGTGGTGAGAACAAATATTGATGCACTGTATGCTAAGGCAACAAACAAACTAGGACAAACTGAATTATTAATTTCACTTAACCATATACAGAATACTTAGTAAGGGAAAGTATTGCGATCGTGAAAATTTTCGAATTCCATTTTTCAACGGAAATACACGTTTTAGGCTCCCCTGAGTCCAAATAACCAAGTCCCGCAAAAAGGTCTGTGTGAGTTTGGTAACTCCCGGGCGAAGACGAAAATTCCTACGAAACTTAAATTTCATATTTAAGATAACTATACGCCTGAGATGTTACAGAATCTTTTTCATCAGAATCAACTGACCGGAAGATCTACTTTATACCATGCATTTTGCACCTTTTTACGATTATCTCAAAAACGGCTCGAACGATTTTGATTAAATTCCCTATATCGATGTAAAATGTAATGGGCTTTAATACGACGTAGGTTTCATTCTGATTAAAATAGTCTGACAGTGCTTAAATGCCGATATTTTAAATTTTCTTCCTCTAAAGTACCTTTTATTTTGAAGATACTAAAAAAATACCTAAACAATCTTTTTATCGCCGATAAAAAAACAAGTAAAAATATAAGTTGAACGAATTCTATCTCTAACTAAAACTTTGTTTTTGAACATAAGAACAGTAATATAGAAATATAATATACTGTTGGGGAGCTAAAGATTTTAGAAAATTATCTTATACATAAGCTTATAAAACTAACTGATTATTTTAGATAATAATATAATAGATTTTGTAATAAAACACATGTTCCTATAGAAATTCAATCTAATTAATTCTTTAATGGTTTTATTCATTTTTATCTCTAACTTTATTTCAAAATTCTTTAATTGATTTTAAAAGCGGTGGTAAGTGAAAGTCGTGTGTTGCCCGCACCAGATTTGTTTTAATTGTGTTATGGTGGCATATTATTGTTTAATTTATCGATAAAAATCATATATTACTTACTTTACTTTAATAGTGAACGAACTGATCGAAAATTATCTAATACCAGATCATTAGGGTATCAATCTTCGGTGGCATGTACCTCTGTGTTGCTTTGAAAGGAAAATTATAGACTCATAATAATGCCGACTTAAAAGAATCGGTTGAAATTTATATTTCAATTATTTAATTTATGATAATTATGGATTAAAAACAATAATTACGTATACTGATAGTCGACTGATAATCGAACAAAAATATCATCCGCGTGGCACTCATGAAAGAAAATTAAATATGAGTATCAATTAATATATACTCTAATCTCAGATACCTGATGAAGATTCAAAATAACGTTGGAATTAACAATGATATTTTTTTTTTTAAGTTGGAAGGATTTTGTTGATTTTGGAAGGTTTTGAATGGTGTTTTCTAATTATTTCATAATTTATTTATATGCATTAAATCGATGTATTCGGATTCCTTCCCCATATTCAAGATTTTACGTTTAAAGATTAAACAATTTCTCCTATGACGAGTGAATATTGATATGATCTAGCATAACTATTTACAATAACATGTCAGTGAACGTGTTGTGTAAGACGAACAATGAAAATTCTCATCGTGTATATTATATATCGAAGAAATCAATAGAATAAAAAACAATATTAAAAAAAAGAAAAAAAAAAAGAAAAAGAAATTGTCGTGCAGTTATTGCGTTCAAACCACGTAGATTGGAGTATAGGAGTATTCAGGAAAAAATCTGGTGCGGGCAACACACGACTTTCACTTACCTCGACTGTTAAAATCAATTTAAAAACTATTAAATTTACTTCAATTTCAAAAATATTCTAAGTTGATTTTAATAAAACGTGTTTTCATTTTCGTTAGAAACATATGATTTAGATTAAATAATATAACTATATCAAATCGTTAATCAGTAATAAGTTTATAGAAATCCATAAACTTATTACTGATTAACAATTTGATATAGTTATATTATTTAATGTAAATCATAAAAAAAAATTTAATCCTGAAGAATGGTCCCTCCCATTTTGTAATTGATACATAAAGGCTTAGAAGCTCTTGAAATGTTAATAGTGCAAGCAGCGCATATAGCAATCCTCCTAAGAATACCTTCGGGTAATAGGAGGACAAATATCTGTGACATGTTTACATATCATATTTGTAATTTATTTTGTGTAATAATAAAACCAGAGGGTATGAAAAAAAAAAAAAAAAATCAGTAATAAGTTTATTTCCCATTCGCCACTTTATATTATCTTTTACAACTTTTTGCATCAGATAATATTTTTCTAAAATATTTCTCTTCCCAACGGTATATTATCTGAAAAACACAAAAATTGCATAAAAAATATGTTTGCACTTTTCTCCTTTAGTTGTAAATCACATTCGCTTATATTCAATATTTACCTGTTTTTTAGGAATGCTAATCACATGATATGATCAATTTTATAAAATCTAAAAAATTAAAGGTACTTTAGAGGAAGAAATTCTAAAATATCGGCATTTAAGCCCTGTTAGACTATTTCAATCAGAAGGAAGCCTACATGATATTAAAGCTCGTCTAATTTTATATCGATATAGAGAGTTTAATCAAAATTGTTAAGAGCCGAATGAATCATGGAATCAAATATGGCCATTCTTGCTTCCCAGGATACGCTTTTATCCCGGCTTAGTATTTCACTCAATTTCACACCTGCAAAGAGAGATCTTTGGGTGAGATGATTGAAAGCTTTGAAAAACTTTTCAGAGGATGAGAAAGGTATTCCTAGTTAAGCTATGCAGTGTACGAAGAGCATTATTATTTTTTTTTTTTTTCAATTTAAAAGATTTCTCTCTGCCTATCCTAACCATCAATTATGAACAGTAACAGATTTTATAAGTACTATTATTATGACCATAATTTCAAAGCTTTTAAATATTATTATTCTGTCGTTAATAAGCATTCTCTAAAGGCCTAACGCCACACCACAATACCAAAAGCATCCCCCATATTCCCACAGTCGCTGCATTTCCTCTTCCCAGCGGCTTGGAGATATTTGCTTATTCCATTAATAAAACTCGGAGAACCTGCCTCGCAGTCTGGTGTAATAAGGCACATCAATCAGGAGCCTTTCATCGCTTGATAAATATTTAGCAGGTAGTTAGAAACACTTTCACACGAGGGAGCCACCGGCGATAGAAATTAACTGCTCCAACGATTACCATACGAAAAGCTCCGTAATAAGAGGATGAAGAACATCACCATTGGGACGATCATTCTAAGCTCAATGGGTAATCATTATAGCTCGGCTATTAATAAATATTACAACTAACTGATGGTGAGTAATGCCTTGTTTTACACTCAATTCGTCCTTAAACGTCTGTTTAGATCATTCACACTAACACAGCAGAAAACATTGAAGATTCTGTTACTATGTTACTATGACTATCTACTATAGGGGTACTCACTACGTTTGCTATAGCATGCTATTTGTGTTATTTTGCTAAACCCGTCGAGTTTCTACAGTTATTTTCTACATAAAATTGATGGGTTTAGCACAATAGCACAAATAGTCTGCTATAGCAAACGTAGTGAGTACCCCTTATGTACGATAAATTAAATTATCGAGGCTGTAAGGTATTCTTCTATATACAGCAATTGAGGCGCTGATTTCCAAAGGTTAGTAAAGGATATTTTTTTCGAAATTGATATGTTGACATATTTGTGTACTAGTGGTTTCGTTTAATCTAAACCCGTCCTCAGATTTTATCTAAAACATATAAGTCCTTTAAAGCGTATTTGAAAATTGAATTGCATTTCAAAAGGTATTAAATCCACCTTTTATTTCATTCCAAAAGGTACTAAAAACATTTCCTTCCAAAACGTTCTATATTCTCTGAAAACAGATAACCTTTCGTTTCACTTCCATCTAAATATTTTCTATTATTCAGCAGCGTAATATATCAACATTATTGTTTTCTTCATTTTATGCATTTTGATTTGTTCATTTAGTTCATTTTAAAGCATCTGTATTATTTTGATCAATGGTTTTAGACCGATAATCACTTATTAGTTGTTTTTACTTTCACTTACTATATATAGTAAGGGAAAGTATTGCGATCGTGAAAATTATCGAATTCCAGTTTTCAACGGAAATACACATTTTAGGGTCCCCTGAGTCCAAATAACCAAGTCCCGCAAAAAGGTCTGTGTGTGTGGTAACTCCCGGGCGGAAACGGTAAGTTCTATGAAACTGAAATTTCATATTTAAGACAAGTATACGCCCGAGACGTTACAAAACCTTTTTCATAGAAATGCGTTTACCAGAAGAGCCACTTTATACAATGCATTTTGCACCTTTTTTCGATTTTCTCAAAAACTGTTCCGACAATTTTGATTTAACTCGCTATATCGATGTAAAATTCAATGGGCTTTAATATAATTTAGGTTTCATTCGGATTAAAATGGTCTGACAGGGCTTAAATGCCGATATTTTAAATATTCTTTCTCTAAAGTACCTTTAATTTTGTTGATTCTATAAAAATAACTAAATTATCTTGTTACCACTCATGAAAAACGGGTAAATATATAAATTTAATGAAATCGATTCCCAACTAAAGGAGAAAACAGAAAACATATTTTTTTAATGCAATTTTTTGTTTTTGAACATGAGAGCAGTAATATACATGTATGATATACCATTGGAAAGCTAAAGCTTTTAGAATAAATATTATCTCATACACAAGCTTTTATAAAATTTAATATAGAGTGATGAAATGCCGATAAAACTAAGTGATTTTTTTATATAATAATATAATAGATTTTTTAATAAAACATATGTTTCTTTAGTGAATCAATTAAATTAATTCATTAATAGTTCCACGTATTTTTATCTCTAACTGTATTTGAAAATTCTTTCATTGATTTTAAAAATGGAGGTAAGTGAAAGTCGTGTGTTGCCCGCACCAGATTTTTTTTAAACAACTTAATTGCTTCGCTTCTGTTCTCGTAGGTTCTCAATTAAATTAAGTGTTTTCATAGTATATCTTCTTGCAGCCCAAATTTATGAACAATTTACAAATTTTCAGAATCTCGTATTTTAATAGAATAATGTTATTTTATCCAGCAAATAGTTGATATTAGAATTCGCTGACCTTGCTAAATATGAGAAGAAAAACCCTACTTGATCTGACCTAATATAATTTTTTTTGTTGAAAAGGGTAAGATAAAAATAAATAAAAGTTTTTTTTTAATATTTCCTTACTTTATTAAAAATAGGAAATAAAATCTAGTTAACCAACTAGGAATGATGAGTGAGAATAGGGAAATATAAATAACTTAGTATTAAACTTATTATAAGTAATGTTATGTGAGGAAGGTTATGATGACTGTTACTATTCTAAAAAGTACTCCTTTTAATTCTTTTTAAAATAATAATATAATTTGGAGAAACTATGCAGTTAATGCAGTAAAAATTAAATTTAGATTTTAATAACAAAATAATCTAGTAAATTGGTCCAGTAATAGATAAATGAAAGATTTTTGCGTTGCCTATAAAATTGTCTAAAGTGGATAAAGTATCTTTTGGAACTCAACGTCTCAATTGTTTCCAACAAAAATTTATCTAAATTGAAAAAATAAATCTTGCAAATATATGATGTAAATATAAAAACAAGCAACAATATCGGCTCTAAAGACAGAGATTTGAAGTGCTACCATCAGGTAGTTTATTCACACGCCAGTATCAAGCCAACAATCATTGTTGTGTACTTGAACTATTTTTACTTTCACTTACTATATATAGTAAGGGGAAGTATTGCGATCGTGAAAATTTTCGAATCTCAGTTTTCTACGGAAATACACGTTTTAGGGTCCCCTGAGTCCAAATAACCAAGTCCCGCAAAAAGGTCTGTGTGTGTGTGTGTGTGTGGTAACTCCCGGGCGAAAACGGTAAGTCCTAAGTAACTGAAATTTCATATTTAAGACAAATTCGCGCCCGAGACGTTACAAAACCTTTTTCATCAAAATCAGCTAACCAGAAGATCCACTTTATACTATGCATTTTGCACCTTTTTTCGATTTTCTCGAAAACGGTTCCAAAAATGTTGATTAAACTCGCTATATCGATGTATAATTCAATGGGCTTTAATATCATGTAGTTTTTATTCTGATTAAATTGGTCAGACAGAGCTTAAATGCCGATATTTTACATTTTTTTTCTTGTAAAGTACCTTTAATTTTGTAGATTTTGTAAAAATAAATATATTATCTTTTTACCACCGATGAAAAACACATAAATATATAAGTTGAACGAATTCAATATCTAACTAAAGGAGAAAACTGAAAAAAATATTTTGAACTTAGCAACAGTAATATACACGTATAATATACCGTTGGAAAGCTAAAGCTTTTAGAATAAATATTATCTAATGAACAACCTTGTAAAAGTTAATGAAGAGTAATGAAAAACCGATAAATCTGATTATTTTAGAATATATAATAGATTTTTTAATAAAACACATGTTTCTATAGAAATTCAGTTTAATTATTTCTTTAATGGTTTTACGTATTTTAATCCCTAACTGTATTAGAAAATCATTTTCATTGATTTTAAAAATGGAGGTAAGTGAAAGTCGTGTGTTGCCCGCACCAGATTTTTTGTATTATAAATATCATTAAAATAAAAAATATTCTACAGGTCCGATAATATAGAATACACTACCCAAGCTGTAAGAACCGACTACAATCCGCGGAACATTTTACTCTGTACTAATATTACTAATATTTTTAAATACAATACATTATAGCAAAATGGAAAAATAAATACCTATTAATTATCATAACAATGGGGAGCCCGTGGCTGAGTGGCTAACGCGCTAGTCTCCTTTGTCGAAAGCTGTGAGTTCGAATCCCAGTCCTTTTTTAACATTTTCAAAAAATTTAATTAAATGGAAATTCACTCACAGCCTTCCCCCCGGGTATGTGAGACTCGTAAGTCAACTGGTGGCCACTTACAAAAATAGACGTATAGAGGCATCACCCTACCCTATAAAATATCATCTATAAACAAGAGTGTATTCACCAAGCAGATTACACCGCGCGGCCAAGTGCCTACACGGCCTGTGGTGCCACTAGGAAAAAAAATCAACGATAAGTAATAAAACAGGTTATAGGGAATACGAATATAATATGGATGAAAATGAATAATCAGATATATGTAGTATAAAGAAATACTATTTTCCTAAGTATTTTTTAAGTGTCGTTTGAATATTAAATATCTATGTGTGTTTTGAAAACGACAGGAAGGTCTGTAAAAAACATATAATAAGTAAAAAATAAAAATAAAATGGAATAAAAATAAATAAATAAGAATAAAAATAAATTTAAAATTTTGTTTATTTATTTATAGTAATTTACAACTGTATTAAAGAACACGATAAGTAAATAAGAGGAATGAAAAAAAAAGTCATGAAAATGTCTTGAGAAAGAACTATCCAGTGGTAGCACTTCAAAATATGAAATTAAAATTGAAAATCAGTCATTTTCTTTAGTAGGTGTATGTTCATCCTTTTCGAATATCGGCAGACGATTATATAAAATTTATATCATCCGACTCGTTTGATAAAATAAAAATAATCATGTGTTATTTATTTGTTCTAAAAATTAAAATTTGTATTTTTAGTTTATTTATTAATATTAATATTATCCGAAAATGCTTTTACGATAATTACGATGTTATTGCTTACTACATTATATAATTTTGTTTGTTAAAAATATTTTAATTGCTGTTCTCATCAAATAATTCTTAATGGATTTTTTTTTTACGTAAGCATTTAAATAATTTTAAAAACCGCACGTGATAATTTATTGATTGCAGTATGGTTCTTAAAAATAATTTGTAGAACCTTATCAAGGTCAAATCATATTAAAAACAAAATATTCCGAGTTTACTTGTTTATGCATATTTGTTTATAGGGTTACGAATTGCATTGACAAAAATAGCAAACAGCAAACATAACACACTTTTTTTCTAGATTTTTTTGGATTGGTATTTGTATTGGGTAGAGGTCTATATATAAAAAAAGTTACTTTTTATAGTGTAACGTTTTGAATTCCTTCAGAATTTAATGCTGAATATTTTTGGTCATTAACATTTGTTGCTAGGACCTACCTTTTAGAACTTGTATGGGTTTGTGCGATAAAATTGCCAATTTCTTTTTTTTTTTTTTTTTTTTTTTTTGGTATCAGTTCGTACAATTAGGTTTCCATTACTTACTATATTTATTTCAGGAAATTTTAAGTAAAACACAGAAATCTCTTATTTATTTTTTTGGAGTAAACGCTAGAATTGTTTGTTTACAATATTAATAACTTTATTAATTGTTATTCGGGTTCTTCGTATCTTTAAACGTAAGCCAACAAATTGCTTTTTTTTTTTTGGTCGATTGCAAAGGTACGTCATTGAAACGCTGCAAATTATTACACAATAGTTTATTTTTTCCAAATAACTATATTAGGGCATAATTTTGGTATTTATTTATTAATTCGTATTAATTTATTTATTAATACTCTACCATCAATAATAACTGAGATATCTGGCAATCACATCTGTTATAAGGAGTGGCTTGACCTTATAAGGTTAACTTTTTTAATTTAAAATAATTTTTCGCGCTTTCTTGGTCGAAAAACTATAATCATTTTTTTTTTCTACCTTAAACATACTTTTAGTAATAACTACCTGAGTTGTTGAATTAAATCACGTTTTAAAACTAATCGGCTAATGTCAAGTCTAGGTGTTAGGATCACCGCTGGATGCACTGGTATTTTTGTGCCAAATTTCAAAAATATTGGCCCTGTAGTTTAGAAGAAAAGCCGCGGACGGCTTACGGTGTACTTTTTTAAAAATCGTTTTTCAGGTTCTTCTACGTATCTTGAAACGTAATTCCTCAAATTTTGAGAGATAGTATTTTTTTTTCTTGTTTTACAAATGTTCATTATTGAAAATAATAAACCATAAGCTATTATTTTCATTATTAAACCAAAAGAGAAATTGGAATTATGATGAGAATATTATTAAAATATTATTTACAAACTTTTTTGTAACGTAGTTGATTGTTTTGGTTTATTATTTTCAATAATCAACCTTTGTAATCGACTAAAAAATAAAAATTACCCCTGCTCAAAATTTGAGGGTTTACGTTTCAAGATGCGTAGAATCCGATTAATGAATAAAAAAAAATCCGTTTGTCCACCATCCACGGCATTTCTCTGAAACTACTGGACCAATTTTTTTTTTAAATTAGCCCCAAAAATACTAGTCCATTCAACGATGATCCTAACACTCAGACGTTGATATCAGCTGGTTAGTTTTAAAATGGAGGTCGATTAAAAGGATTTTATTCAATAACTCAGTTATTTTTAAAGATAGAAAAAAAAAATTATGTTTTTTTAACCAACAAATCGCGAATAATTATATAATAGAGAAAACAAGAAAAAAAAAAAATGATATTTTTTACATAAATACGCTCATAACTCAGTTATTTTTGACGATAGAGAAAAGTATGTATAGAGTTTTAGAATAAGTAAACCGCGATAAAGAAAAAAAAAAAAAAAAAAAAAGGAAGAATGAAAAAAAATTGAAATCTCGCTTATATATACGCTTGTAACTATGTATTTTCGAAGAAAGAAAAAAAAATTATTATTTTTTTTTAACCAAAAAACCACAAATAATTATATAAAAGAGGAAAAAGAAAAGAAAAAAATTGGAAAATTGAAATCTCGCTAATATCTACACTTGTAACTACGTTATTTTAAGTGTTACATGTCAACAATACAATGAAAATGAATAGAAACTTTATTAGCATCAAAACAATTATCTTGAACTAATGATTTGCGTTATACTCGTAACGACAAACTAAACTTTGTTATTCACAAGTAGATAGCAAATCAGGGTCCCAGGAGATCCCAGTGCTATTCTCCGAAATTTTTTTGGACCAAATGAAAAAAGAATCATTGAATTTGGTTCACAACTAGCTTAGATATTGCGTTTTGAAATCAGTGGTAGTGTTACGATATGATGCTTTGAATTAGTGCTTTGCATATTACTTAATTGCCTATCAACAGCCTTATAAACATTTATACCCCAATATTGTTATTTGGAAAAAATAAACCATTGTGTAATAATTTTAGATGAGAGCGGAGGAGGAATTTAGGTAGAACTAAACAACCAAAATATCAACTAGAAATGCTTTCTCTTACCTTTTGGATATCACTGTATTTATACAGTCTCGGTTGCATATAATATACATCAGGCACTTGACACTAAATTAAATAACCACTAATTGATTAACTAGCATCAATTATTTGCCCTAGAGACAGCTGCTGATTTGACTTCCCCTCCCGAAAAGAATTTATTATGATAATTATAAGCTCATACTAATTTGCCTTCCCCATGACCCTCCCCTCTCTTCTGCTAAATATTTATCTTTCATAGTGAAGAGACTACAATGGGAAGACTGCTGATTGATTAGGTGACGGTAGTGCCTGTTATTGTAGCCCAGCCACCGCTATTAAGGTTAGCGGCGAGCTCTTCAACTGACACCAAATCAAACGGAAAATCCTTGAGCTCATGAATGTATTAACGGTTCTGGTCCTTAGAAGAACATAGTAATCATAATATCGACAACCGAATATAATATCATGTAATCATAATATATTGTACATGTTCCTAAGCGAATCGGTTATTAGTAAGTTAAACAGACATTTTATGCGAATGGTGTTAGAAATCATACTGACGAACTGACAGCGTTGTTGCAAGACAAAACAATCGATGTTGCACTTATAACTGAAACAAGACTAACGACTAAACAGTACTTCAAAATACCGCAATACATGACATACCGTACTGACCACCCAGACGGTAAAGCCCATGCCGGTTCTGCTATCATTGTCCACCAATCCCTCTCTCATCATTTACTCCCACTTCCCACCTATGATTTCCTACAAGCCACATCCATAGTAATCAAGACTTTTTCCTTTCCGGTAACCCTCACATCTGCATATTGCCCTCCTAAACATTCCATTTCCAATTCTGAATTTGTATCCTTCCTGGATTCCTTAGGAAATCGTTTCATTCTGGGTGCAGACTTAAACGCCAAGCATCAGCAGTGGGGTTCCAGAACCACGAATTCTCGGGGACGAAATTTGCAGTCTGCACTCAACTCCCGAAATTTTAATATCCTGCCTCCTGACTCCCCTACCTACTGGCCAACCGATCCTAACCGCAATCCTGACATCCTCGACTTCTTTATCCACAGCGGATTAGGCTCTCTCAACTTGTCTTTAACTCGCCTTGATGAACTATCCTCAGACCATAGTCCACTGATCCTAAAAGTATCTCTCACTCCAATTCCAAAACCCATTCCACCATCATTCATCCGAGGCCCTGTCAACTGGAACCTTTTCCGCCAAATCCTGACCGATAATATTGACCTCAGAGTAACCCTCAAAACCCAAGATGACCTAGATAATTCCGTCTATTCCTTTACCACCGCCATCCAACAAGCTGTCTGGACTGCTTCCTCTCCTAAACACTCCAATATAAATCCAGACCAAAATCATTTTCCACAACCTATTATAGACCTTATCCACACCAAACGCCGAGCAAGATCATTATGGCAGCGCACCCGACACCCAACAGATCGCCGCTCCTATAACTTCTATTGTAGACAATTGAAGAGGGAGTTGGCGAACTTCCGTTCCCAGTCCTTTAATTCCTACCTCTCCTCTCTATCAGCTCGTGATAATTCCCTGTGGAATGTCACGAAAAAGATCCTAAAATACCATCATGTTTCCCATCCTCTCCGACGTGGTGATGACTCCTGGGCTGCGTCTGATGAAGATAAAGCCGAGGAATTCGCCACACACCTCTCCAAAGTATTCACTCCTCACCCGGAATCCCACATCAATCTCACCGCAAAAGTGCAAGACTTTCTTATGTCACCGATTCCACTTTCCCTACCTCCTAAAGCTATTAATCCATCTGAGGTCAAATATCTTCTCCAAAAACTGACTCTCCGTAAATCTCCTGGACACGATCTCCTTACTCCCCAGATCCTCCGACAACTTCCGCAGAAAGCTATTATATTCCTTACTTATATTTATAACTGCATCCTCCGCACCACCTATTTTCCTCTGTTATGGAAACATTCCACCATCATCCTTTTTTTAAAACCAGGTAAACCTTCCAACAACACTTCATCCTACAGGCCTATTAGTCTACTCCCCATCCTCTCAAAAATCTTCGAAAGGCTTCTTCTTAAACGTATCCTACCCATATTAGAATCTCAAAATCTTCCTTCCCATCAGTTTGGATTCCGTCCTCAGCATTCCACAGTTCAACAGGGGCTCCGAGTTGTAGACCATATTTCCTCAGCTCTTGAATGCAAAGAGTATTGTTCTGGTGCGTTTCTGGACATTGCGCAAGCTTTTGACCGGGTATGGCACACTGGATTACTCTTCAAGCTGAAAACCCATTTACCCCAGTCCCTATACCTCATTCTCCGATCCTATCTCTCGAACCGTTCCTTCCGAGTTCGCTGTGGTGAAGAATTTTCTAACCTTTATCCCGTTGAGGCCGGTGTTCCTCAAGGCAGCGTCTTGGGACCCATCCTCTACATCCTTTACACTGCTGATATTCCTACACATCCTGATACCTTTCTGGCAACTTTTGCAGACGACACCGCCATCCTATCATCCAGTTCCAATCCTGAAACAGCATCCTTAAACCTTCAGAGACACCTTTTCCTTATCGAACACTGGTGTAATAACTGGCGTGTAAAGGTGAACGAAGCCAAATGTAAACACATAACCTTTACTCTTAGACGAAAATCCTGTCCGCCAGTTTATTTCAACTCATTACCGATTCCTCTCTCAGATACAGTCCGGTATCTTGGCTTACTGTTAGACAAAAGATTGACTTGGAACCCACATACAAGACTTAAAAGACAAGAACTCAACCGACGATTCGGACAGTTATACCGACTACTCAACAGAAAATCTGAACTTACAGTTGAAAACAAATTATTAATCTACAAGACAATACTGAAGCCCATCTGGACCTACGGACTTGAACTGTGGGGGACAGCTAAACGTTCTAACATCAAACGCATTCAATCCTTTCAATCCAAAGTCCTCCGTACAATAGTAAATGCTCCTTATTATGTCTCCAATTATACCTTGCACCACGACCTTAATGTTCCATTTATTTCAGACCTAATTCCATCCAAATTTTCCAAATTCCACCAGAACCTCATTCATCATCCTAATCCTTTAGCTCAATCCCTATCCAGCTCCACTCATCCATACAACCCACCTAGAAGGTTGAAACGGCAGTGGCCCCGCGACCTTTTGTAAATATATTGGAGTTCTAGCACTGGCTAGATTCTCCACTCAATGTGATGTATGTATGAGTGTGTGTATGTGTATATAGGTATAAGTGAATTATTGCCTTTTGTATTGATTCATTATTGTGTATATATTTTATTGTAATTTTATGTTGTGTAAATATTGTATGAATGTAGTATGTTTGATATCATTCAGCAATACTATTAATGTCCAAATTGGGACAGATTGTAAAATTTTCTCAATAAAAATTGTTATTACTAAAAAAACAAAAAAAAAACAGACATTTTGGTGGACATTACAGTGATTAGGCTAATGCGTGTGAACTGTACCACACATTGTTCAGCCAACCTGATAAGCAGGATAAAATAATAACGAGCTCGCTTCTCGTTGCCGAGAAGCATTTGACTCTGGCGTCAATCCCCTTCCTCCCGACTGGAAATCCCTCCGTATAGCCTAAAAAGGCGAGGTAGGGTGGGATGAGGGAAATACATATATATTTATGTATGATTTAATGGTCATTCATAATAACCTCTCTCTTTTTTCTAGAATCTTAGAAGAATGATAATTGGATTGTTCTGTTGGTCATGGTGTTCAGGACAAAATAGATTTTTAGTAGTAAAAGTGTGGTATTGGAACATCTCTCCTCTTTAAATTTTTTGCTAAAATATTAAAAAATACCTCTATACGAAATATACCAAAACTTTCAGTATTTCGAAAGTTATGCTCCTAGGCCGACAGCTGTGAAAACAGATTTGACCGCGTTTAAATTCAGTCGTAAGGTTTCTTCTCTAATCAACGCATATTTTGAAATAAATATGGCCATGAGTCGTATGTTTTTGATGGAAAAAAAAGTATTACTAAGAAAAAATTGGCTCTTTGTAGCTCACGCAGATAATATCAAAAACATTGTTAAATACGAAGACTTGCAATACTTTATAAAAAAAATATATAAAAGGATATATAGCATTTCCAAGTCAATTGTAACCTTTTCCAAGTCAAATGTAACTTTTTCCAAGTCAAATGTAACCTTTTCCAAGTCAAATGTAACCCTTTCCATTTCAAATGTCACCTTTTCCAAGTCAAATGTCACCTTTTCCATTTCAAATGTTACCTTTTCCAAGTCAAATGTCACCTTTTTCTTCACTTCTAGCCTTAAATATTCCGTTTTATTTATTTATTTATTGAAAAATAATTAGTTTAATTAACATTATGACTTTTTTAATAATTTTGGCATATAATAATTGATATTTTTTTTGGGTCTCTTAGATATTTGATATCAAGTTCTGTTTTTTACTAGCTAATATTTAAAAAAAATAATTATCGTCTATTTAGTTTTAAGATAGTTGTTGATTTTGATTTTTTTGAGAGGAGGGGTAGTTTTTTGGAATAATTAATGTGTTTTCGAGTATTATAATTAAATTTTTCGAGCTGTATTTTTTATCGCTCGCGTGCATTTTAACTCGCATTAAATTTTAATGTTTTTTATTGATATAGGGATTAATCAATGTGCTTTCGGGTGGTTATGATTACGTTTTTTGAGCTGTATCTTTTATCGGTCATGCGTATTTCAACTCATATTTACTTTTAATGTTTTTTATTGATATAGGGATTAATTATTTTGCTTTCGGGTGGTTATGATAAGGTTTTTCGAGCTGTATTTTTTTCGCTCGCGCTTATTTTATCTAAAATTTACTTTTTATGTGTTTTATTGATATAGGGATTAATTAATGTGCTTTCGGATGGTTATGATTATGTTTTTCGAGCTGTATTTTTTTCGTTCGCGCTTATTTTAACTAAAATTTACTTTTTATGTGTTTTATTGATATAGGGATTAATTAATGTGCTTTCGGGTGGTTATGATTACGTTTTTCGATCTGTATTTTTTATCGCTCATGCGTATTTCAACTCGCATTTACTTTTAATGTTTTTTATTGATATAGGGATTACTTAATGTTCTTTCGGGTGGTCATGATTACGTTTTTCGAGCTGTATTTTTTTCGCCCGCGCTTATTTTATCTAAAATTTACTTTTAATGTTTTTTATTGATATAGGGATTACTTAATGTTCTTTCGGGTGGTTATGATAAGGTTTTTCGAGCTGTATTTTTTTCGCCCGCGCTTATTTTATCTAAAATTTACTTTTAATGTTTTTTATTGATATAGGGATTACTTAATGTTCTTTCGGGTGGTTATGATAAGGTTTTTCGAGCTGTATTTTTTTTCGCCCGCGCTTATTTTATCTAAAATTTACTTTTTATGTGTTTTATTGATATAGGGATTAATTAATGTGCTTTCGGGTGGTTATGATTACGTTTTTCGATCTGTATTTTTTATCGCTCATGCGTATTTCAACTCGCATTTACTTTTAATGTTTTTTATTGATATAGGGATTACTTAATGTTCTTTCGGGTGGTCATGATTACGTTTTTCGAGCTGTATTTTTTTCGCCCGCGCTTATTTTATCTAAAATTTACTTTTTATGTGTTTTATTGATATAGGGATTAATTAATGTGCTTTCGGGTGGTTATGATTACGTTTTTCGATCTGTATTTTTTACGCTCATGCGCTATTTCAACTCGCATTTACTTTTAATGTTTTTTATTGATATAGGGATTACTTAATGTTCTTTCGGGTGGTCATGATTACGTTTTTCGAGCTGTATTTTTTTCGCCCGCGCTTATTTTATCTAAAATTTACTTTTAATGTTTTTTATTGATATAGGGATTACTTAATGTTCTTTCGGTGGTCATGATTACGTTTTTCGAGCTGTATTTTTTTCGCCCGCGCTTATTTTATCTAAAATTTACTTTTATGTGTTTTATTGATATAGGATTAATTAATGTGCTTTCGGGTGGTTATGATTACGTTTTTCGATCTGTATTTTTTATCGCTCATGCGTATTTCAACTCGCATTTACTTTTAATGTTTTTTATTGATATAGGGATTACTTAATGTTCTTTCGGGTGGTCATGATTACGTTTTTCGAGCTGTATTTTTTTCGCCCGCGCTTATTTTATCTAAAATTTACTTTTAATGTTTTTTATTGATATAGGGATTACTTAATGTTCTTTCGGGTGGTTATGATAAGGTTTTTCGAGCTGTATTTTTTTCGCCCGCGCTTATTTTATCTAAAATTTACTTTTTATGTGTTTTATTGATATAGGGATTAATTAATGTGCTTTCGGGTGGTTATGATTACGTTTTTCGATCTGTATTTTTTATCGCTCATGCGTATTTCAACTCGCATTTACTTTTAATGTTTTTTATTGATATAGGGATTACTTAATGTTCTTTCGGGTGGTCATGATTACGTTTTTCGAGCTGTATTTTTTCGCCCGCGCTTATTTTATCTAAAATTTACTTTTAATGTTTTTTATTGATATAGGGATTACTTAATGTTCTTTCGGGTGGTCATGATTACGTTTTTCGAGCTGTATTTTTTTCGCCCG
The DNA here is from genome assembly GCA_023052935.1 of Piezodorus guildinii. Classification (NCBI taxonomy): domain Eukaryota; kingdom Metazoa; phylum Arthropoda; class Insecta; order Hemiptera; family Pentatomidae; genus Piezodorus; species Piezodorus guildinii. The sequence continues at coordinate 53,211,781 of CM041292.1, forward strand.
CGCTTATTTTATCTAAAATTTACTTTTTATGTGTTTTATTGATATAGGGATTAATTAATGTGCTTTCGGGTGGTTATGATTACGTTTTTCGATCTGTATTTTTTATCGCTCATGCGTATTTCAACTCGCATTTACTTTTAATGTTTTTTATTGATATAGGGATTACTTAATGTTCTTTCGGGTGGTCATGATTACGTTTTTCGAGCTGTATTTTTTTCGCCCGCGCTTATTTTATCTAAAATTTACTTTTAATGTTTTTTATTGATATAGGGATTACTTAATGTTCTTTCGGGTGGTTATGATAAGGTTTTTCGAGCTGTATTTTTTTCGCCCGCGCTTATTTTATCTAAAATTTACTTTTTATGTGTTTTATTGATATAGGGATTAATTAATGTGCTTTCGGGTGGTTATGATTACGTTTTTCGATCTGTATTTTTTATCGCTCATGCGTATTTCAACTCGCATTTACTTTTAATGTTTTTTATTGATATAGGGATTACTTAATGTTCTTTCGGGTGGTCATGATTACGTTTTTCGAGCTGTATTTTTTTCGCCCGCGCTTATTTTATCTAAAATTTACTTTTAATGTTTTTTATTGATATAGGGATTACTTAATGTTCTTTCGGGTGGTTATGATAAGGTTTTTCGAGCTGTATTTTTTTCGCCCGCGCTTATTTTATCTAAAATTTACTTTTTATGTGTTTTATTGATATAGGGATTAATTAATGTGCTTTCGGGTGGTTATGATTACGTTTTTCGAGCTGTATTTTTTATCGCTCATGCGTACTTCAACTCGCATTTACTTTTAATGTTTTTTATTGATATAGGGATTAATTATTTTGCTTTCGGGTGGTTATGATTACGTTTTTCGAGCAGTATTTTTTATCGCTCTCGCTTATTTTAACTAAAATTTACTTTTTATGTTTCATATTGCTATAGGTGTTGAAAATTGTGTTTTTCGGGTCCTATAATTATGTTTTTTTTAGTTTTATTTATTTATCGCTCCCTCGCATTTTAACTCGAATTTACTTTTAATGTTTCTTATATATAGAGACATAATTAATGTGCTTATGGGTGGTTATGATTACGTTTTTGAGCTGTATCTTTTATCGCTTATGCGTATTTCAATTCGGATTTACTTTTGATATTTTTTATTGTTATAGACGTTTGTAATTATCTTTTCGGGTCTTGTGATTACGTTTTTTAAGCTGTTTTTATTGTCGCTTGCTCTCATTTCAACTTGCATTTGCAGTAGTCTTTCTTTGTTTTTGTTTTAGGGGATTCTCATAACGTGTTTTGAACTTTATTCTATTATGCGCTTGGGAATTTCTACAAACCGTAGGTATTATGTTATAATATGATGTAAAAATTATTTATTGTTTTTTTGCAGGATGTGATTACATTTTTGATTTGGACGTTACATCGAGATTGCGCATTCTTCTAGATCACTTTTCATTTAAATTAAAATGTGCACTAGCTATAAATAAATGTCATAAACTCTATTAGTATTCCCGAAAACACTATAAACGATCCCTCTATCGAATATTTATGAAATAGAAAGGGTAACTTAAAATGAGTAACAATTTTCAACACCTATATCAATATGAAACATAAAAAGTAAATTTTAGTAAAAAAAGCGAGAGCGATAAAAAATACAGATCGAAAAACGTAATCATAACCACCCGAAAGAACATTAAGTAATCCCTATATCAATAAAAAACATTAAAAGTGAATGCGAGTTGAAATACGCATGAGCGATAAAAAATACAGATCGAAAAACGTAATCATAACCACCCGAAAGCAAAATAATTAATCCCTATATCAATAAAAAACATTAAAAGTAAATGCGAGTTGAAGTACGCATGAGCGATAAAAAATACAGCTCGAAAAACGTAATCATAACCACCCGAAAGCACATTAATTAATCCCTATATCAATAAAACACATAAAAAGTAAATTTTAGATAAAATAAGCGCGGGCGAAAAAAATACAGCTCGAAAAACCTTATCATAACCACCCGAAAGCACATTAATTAATCCCTATATCAATAAAAAACATTAAAATTTAATGCGAGTTGAAATACGCATGAGCGATAAAAAATACAGCTCGAAAAACGTAATAATAACCACCCGAAAGCACATTAATTAATCCCTATATCAATAAAAAACATTAAAATTTAATGCGAGTTAACATGCACGCGAGCGATCAAAAATACAGCTCGAAAAATTTAATTATAATACCCGAAAACACATTAATTATTCCAAAAAACTACCCCTCCTCTCTAAAAAATCAAAATCAACAACTATCTTAAAACTAAATAGACGATAATTAATTTTTTTAAATATTAGCTAGTAAAAAACAGAACTTGATATCAAATATCTAAGAGACCCAAAAAAAATATCAATTATTATATGCCAAAATTATTAAAAAAGTCATAATGTTAATTAAACTAATTATTTTTCAATAAATAAATAAATAAAACGGAATATTTAAGGCTAGAAGTGAAGAAAAAGGTGACATTTGACTTGGAAAAGGTAACATTTGAAATGGAAAAGGTGACATTTGACTTGGAAAAGGTGACATTTGAAATGGAAAGGGTTACATTTGACTTGGAAAAGGTTACATTTGACTTGGAAAAAGTTACATTTGACTTGGAAAAGGTTACAATTGACTTGGAAATGCTATAACAGTTTATATAGTTGTTTACAGGCAGGCAACTAAGTAATATGAAAAGCGATAAATTAATCTAAGGAATATGGCCAATTACCATTGCTAAATTTCTTGACCAATTTCATTGATTTATTTATTTATTTATTTATTTTTTTTTTTTTTATTTTTTTTTTTTTCCTCAAGGAATCTAAGTTCTCATAGATTTGTAAGGAAGATAGACGGAGTTTTTAAATTTCGTTTTCTACTTATCTTGATATGTAAAACCTCAAATTTTAGGGGGGGGGAGAGGGTAAATGTTTTGTTGGTCGATTACAAATGTTCATTATCAAAAACAATAAACAAAAAAAGAAGAAAAGAAAAAAAAAAGTTTTGTTTATCTTTATTCATAAACAGAAAATTTTTCAATCGACTTGAAATAATGTTGAACAAAAACAAAAACCTTAACATTTTATCATTAAGAGACATAGGGATCTTCCGATTCAGTCTGTATTAAATTAACCTGTAAAGTTTTTTTCTTCTATACAATAAATTGCAGCTCATTGCTGTCCCTAAAACTATTTTAGTACCTAGTTTTTATTTTTATTTTACCAGTGCCGCGACAGGCCGTGTAGGTCCTAGGCCTCGCGGTGTAATCTCCTGGGAGATTACACTCACGTTTCTCGATGCATTTTGTAGTGTAGGGTCATCACTCCCTACGCCTAATTTATTGGCCACCATTTGGCTGACGGGTCTCACATACCCGGGAGAGAAGCTGTGAGTGAATCCCCATTTATTACATCCTTATAAAAGCCCCGTCGGGACGAGGATTCGAACTCACAACCTTTAGCATGAGAGACCAGCGCGTTAGCCACTCATCCACGGGCTCACCATTTTAGTAGCTAGTAGTATGTAAAAAAAAAGATACGTATTCATATATATATATATATATATATATATATATCAATTTTTATTGTTTTGTGGTTTTTTTTGTTGCAAACCTTCTGTTTCAAACCATCTTGTTAATTTAAACAACTTAATCACAATCCTAACAAACCTTGACGATCCTAATTGCCTTCATCAGACGACAATATCCTCATCAGCAGGCCAATCAGAGGAAGGATTGACCCTCAGGTAGAGGACCAATCAGCGCGCACCAGCAGTACAGCGGTGTGACATCATACTCTCCTCTCCACCGGACAAGAGATAACTGTCCCGATAAATATTCACTTAGGGACAGGAAGCGGAGCAGGTGAAGCAGCCTACGGTTATTGACATCCTTGTTGCGTTAGTGTCACACATGTCCACAGTTTACGGCCGCTATTCTTGTCCACTTCCCGTGACCAATTGTCTTTTCCTTAACAGCATAATTATTGTGTTAAACAATTATACGACTTGTTACAATAAAGTTTTTCAAATTGAATGAACTACAACTATTAGCGTCATGCCAAAAATATCATTAAAAATAAAGGGAAATAACAATTTGATTTGTACTTTAAAAAAACTAGTAAGTCATTTTCTTTGAGAAAACTATCAGCCTTGTATGATGACAAAATTCTGAGCATTATTCATAAGTGTGTACTACGTAATCATTCCTTTTACAATATTTTGCAGCAAATCTCCTCCCATCTTCAGTTGGCGAAGAGAACGCTAAGTCGTCAATCCTCAAATATCTAATGAAGTTGTAGTTTTTCCTGACTGAATCAAGAAGGTAGCGATTCAAGAAAGCCTGTGCTCAGGATGAGGACCCAGAGGCGGGAAATACCGACCAGGACGGGGTAAGCTTCTTCAGAGCAGAGAGCAGCATCAATTCCTAAACTTGGTGAGACACGATGGTCATATCTTACTGTTTTGGCCACGATACATCCTGCAATATTCTTCTTCTTTATGTACACAAAGACCTGAGTATCTGGATGATGAGAGGACTGGTGAGGAGGAAAGCCGAGCTCTCTGTCGACGATTTCCACTTTATTTCACTAATGAGTTGGATCACCTCCTTTAACGCAGATCATCTTATCCAAGCCACTGATTCCATTGAGTCTTTGATTTTTCCATCCCTGGATGCACTTCGTCGACGGCATCTCCCTTGACGTAGAGCAGACCACACTGTGAGCAGACCACCTCTCGCAGGTTCTTCTGCCCAACGTCGAGGATCAGCTGATTGTGTCAGTTTAATATCCCTTGTTCGCTTGATTATATGTCCAATATTTTGTTTGTTTGTTTCTTCATTAATCATAACTTTATGCTACTGTGGCTAATCGGAGTCCTTCAGGTCGAATTAGGATAAAGATCTTTTTATTTACTCCATTAAAAAAAAAATATGGCCATCTGCCAGGTTTGAATCCACGGACTCGGACATAAAAGGCTGTTATACTAGGTGACTCGTATGCCCAATATACTAAGTAGGAGAAAATATTGGGATTACGAATGTTTTTACGAAATAGTGTTCCCTATTTCCAAATAATGTTTTATTCTTAAAAAACGATTCATCTATGTGACATACGTCTAGCAAAAAAAAAAAAAAAAAAGAAACTGAAATTGCATATTAATAGGGATATATGCCCAGACACTATCCTTACAAAAATTTGCAATTTATTATACCTGATTTTACATATTTTCAGCATTCTCACTACAGCTATTTATGTATATTTAAATAAAACAGTCACCTTTGTGTGACTTATTGGATTTTGTAACAGTGTATACTTATAAATTACCTGTAACACTCAAGCAAAAAAAGTACATATGAAGTCAAATGAGACATTAATATGTTTGTGTTATTTCTAAATGATGATAATTACGAGTGACATGTTTAGTGATTAGCGTAATGGCCTGCTGATTATGTAAAGGTACATAATGTGAATACTACATAAGAGGAGTGGTGGTGTGATGGTTTGACATGACATGTGTTAACATGTTTTATACACACAAACACACACACACACACACACACACATAATATATATATATATATATATATATATATATATATATATATATATAATATATTAAAATATAAGTGATATTTTCATAGCATGTATACGGGCGCGTTTCCTGCACGCGTTTAGGCTGGAGGAGTAGCAGGTTCTTAACACTATATAGAACCCGAATCGCGTACAGTATAAACTTGCTCTTAGTAATGAGAGTAAGTAATTTAGTCTTTTTTTTAATATAAATGATTTCCAAGACAGTCGTCCCACCACTGTGAGTCCCAAGTATTTTTATTAAACCCCAGCATATTTATTTGGAAATAATAAACCATTTAGTAATAATTCACAGTGTTTTTATATATTTTTAAATTGTCTGAATTTTTAATAAAATATTCATTTCGATTTAAAATATGTTACTATGAATTCACTAAACCATCAAATTCCTCTTACAATCTAAATTATACGGAAAATCTTCAATGCTCCTTACATTGTTACTTATAAAATCATTCATAGAGACTTGATTATCCCACTAGTTGCGGACAGCCGACAATGATCCACCTCCTTTAATTCCTTATTACCAGCCCACATACGCTGAAGTAATATCGCTGGGTAGCTTCTTCACAAGACTTTTTCAGGCCCATAATTATTCTATTACATATTTACTTATTGTATTTTTATGCAAAGTTGTAAATATCAATAAAAATATTTTTTTTAAATAACACATGTTAAAGTTTTTAATAAAGACTTTCTTCTTTCATTGTAATACCCCTCATACCCCTACTGCTACGAATACAAATCGACGTATATTCCAAAGAATAAATAATGTTTTTATAGTTAAAATTTTAAAAAACTACATAAGAAAACATCTTGCTGACTGGAACCTTGAACCTCCTCAGGCTGCCAAAGGACCCTCTCCCAGACCCTCCCTAAAGATAACACGTGACACCAGATTTTTTTCCTTCCCTCAGCGATGCCATCCATAGCGACGAATTAAGAACACGACCCCACTATTTATAACAATGAGACAAATGCTCTCATTTTGACCCAGGAACCCCCGATTCATCTTTAACAGTATCTTTATTAATAACCGCTGTCTCAATTAGCATCTGCCCGACCTAGAAGGGATATGTCCTCCGTGATTAGTTGTGTTCCCTGCCGCCTGTCTGAGCGAAGAATGGATTTAATGATCTTGTACGTGTCTCTTCACAAGAGTCCGTCACCTTCGAAAATAAATCTTTTGTTCAAATTATATAGTAACTAATATGCGTTGCAGTTTCCTACATCGTTGGATTATAAAGCCACATCTAAGGTACCAATGTAACGTCGTCTCTTATTATTTTTAATAAAATTAGTTAATTATAGATGAGTAGATTCCACCACAGCTTTTTGAGTCCTTCTATTATCGTATTAGATTGGTATTCTCCATATATTGATTCATTTACAGGAAGCTACAGACTAATCTTATTAATTTCCAATAGGTGTCTTATTTACTTCTTATAAATATATTCTTTTTTAATAGTATTGTGATGCAGAGTGAAGCCTCTGAATCCTAGGATGATGTTAATTCCGAAACTAACTTATTTATTTTTTATTCAAAAGATTCTTATATAGAATGATCCAGTATGTTGTGTACTCGCAGCAACTCACAGGCGTTGTGCAGTCTCATGAAATCGGGATTTTTCTCTCCATTTTTTGGAACAATTTCAAGTGAAATTGTTTGTAATAAAATAAAATCTGGTGCTACTCTTATGACCAAATTTTGATGTACAAAAATCACTTAAGTTTATGCCATATTCCTCACTTTATATTGCCTTTTTACATTATATTTTTGGTCTATTCTCCTTTAGTTGGTTACAAATTCTTTCAACTTGTATATTCAGCCGTTCTTCGTCAATGCTAATAAGAGACAAAAAATGATTTTTTTTTTTTTTTTAAATCTACAAATATTCATCCATTTTTAGTCAGTTCGCTGGTGTTCCTCAAGGCAGTATCCTAGGACCCATTCTTTTCACAGTTTATACAGCTGACATCCCGCCCCACCCTAACACTTTCCTTTCTACCTATGCTGATGACATTTGTGTGTTATCAGTCAATACTGATCCAACTATTGCCTCTCAAACTCTCCAATCCCACCTCTGAGACTTTGGGGTATGGTGTCAGAACTTTAAAATAAATGCCAACAATTCCAACCAAATTACCTTTACCCTTCGTCGTAAACCTATGACATCCTGTCCTCCTGTCTCCTTCAATAATACTCCTCTTGTCTTGGTTGAACAGATCCGATATCTTGGACTGCACCTTGACAAACGCCTTACTTGGAACCCTCATACAAGACTGAAACAACAAGAAACTGCTCGACGTTTTCGACTACTTCAACAAATCCTAGCCAACGTTCTAATCTTCCACGTAACTACAAAAGACTCATCTACATGACTATCATAAGGTCTATTTGGACTTATAGTAGAGCTTTGGGGCTCTACTTAAAACTATCGAATTCTTCCTGTATTCAATCTCTACAATCCAAAATCCTTCGTTAAGTCCTAATTGCTCCTTACTTTGTCACAAAAAAACTTATCCATAAAGATCTTAATGTTCCGTTTGTTGCTGATTTGGCTCGATCTAGATACCATTCCTTTCATAACAAACTCCATCCTCACCCTGATTCTCTAGTTTCAATCCTTTCTCCCTCCCCCCCTCCCTTTTATTCCTGACAATCCTCCGAGGCGTCTGAAAAGAAGATGGCCCGAGACCTTATAGTTTAGCCTATTTTTAGAGTGCTTCCATTAGGAATTCGATAAAAATCGCCGTTTTTCAGAAAATCTTGAAAAGGTGCAATTGCATTCATTATATGCACATTATACCATACATTGTACACCTTTTCAAATATCACATCGTACGTAATGTAATGTGCCTCTTCTGGTTTCCCGATTATGTTAAATAATATGCTGTAACATCTCAAGTATTTAGGCTTATAAAATATGAAATTTCACCTCTATATAAATAATTTTGTTGGAGCTTATTATCGAACCGGTTTGCTGATTTTGATGAAAAAAGTTGCTGTAACATCTCGGGCATATATTGGTGTTAAATATGAAATTTAATTTTCGTAGGACTTTTAATTTTTGTGGTATACTTACCACACACACACACTTAGACCTTTTTGCGGGACTTGGTCATTTGGTCTCTGGGGACCCTGAAATATTGATATAGTTCAGTTAAAGTAATATAAAATTCAATTAGGTTTGATAATCATGTGAAAAATCCTTCCACACTCATTCGCATAATATTTCTCTAACAGATTTTCATCGATCAGTAATGTAGACAAATTTCTTTTCAATTTTTCAAAATGATTCTCAGGTCTAAAACGCTTATTCTGCCTTTATTTCTTCATTAAACCCTCCATTTTCCAGTTTTAGCATTGACAATTTTTAAACGGTTAGGAAAAATGTATAGGAAAATGATTAAAGTGCATATTTTGAATAAAATACATCCCGATACATTAAGAAAATATTCCTCCAACATATTAAATTATAGAGAATTATATATAAGGATATGTATTTTATATGTAACCTATAATAGTTAAAGATATTGCTTTGTATTTTTTATCTGTATTTATCAGTATTTATAATTATTATTAGTATATTTAACTTTTATGGCCATATTCGACCACTTTAATTAGAATAAAATAAAATATTGCCCTCATGATGAAAGAATTTTCTAAATGTCTATTCCTGCTTCGCTTGATATTAAAGGTTTTAACGTTTAAGAATCTTAAAGGTTAAATTCATAAATACTTGACACGTTGTTACTTTACTGAATGCGGAAATACCTTAGAGATAATTACAAAACTCTACTTGACAGTAATGTGATTCAATAACTTTTATTTAAACTTGGTCAAATGTAAATTAAAAATAAATAAACGTATCCCGGGCATATCCAGTTAAGAACAGAGCAAACTTGGTGGCCGTTGTGGAGAGAACACGTCGCCGAAGCAAATTAAAAGCAAACAGGAATAGAATACACTTGAGAAGGTAGCTCTACTTCTTAATCAATTAAATCCTCCAGCACATGTAAAGCAAATATCCAATTAGCGCTTTGTCCAGCCTCTGCAGCAAACATGTCTTACCCTGGGACAAAGGCTATTCCCAAAGCAAACCTTTTGGAACAACACATTTTGAAGGAAACTTCAGGAATAATTTTCTCTTATAATCTCATAGTAAAAGATTTTCTTAATCGAAATAAAAAAATCTGACAAGCGCATAACACGACTTTCACTTATCTAGATTGTTAAAATCAATTTGAGAACTTTTCAATTAAGTTTGACTTCTAAAATTTACTTTCAATTATATTGGCAAAATATGTTTTAGATTTAATAGTTTAACAGTATAATATTATTATGTACAACAACACCTAAGTTTATGGCCTATTCGAAACTTTACAATACCTTCCATAACATTATATATAAGATAACATTTTTTTCTAATATCTTTAGCTTTTTAACTTTTTTTTTATGTTCAAATTACCTAAAAAGATATTTTTGCTTCTTCTTTATTTGGTTACACAATTTATCAAATTCTACATTTAGCTGTTTTTTTGTCAATACCAATAAGATGATATGGTTATTTCTTAATATAGTACCCACCTTTATACGATATTTTTTCGGAAATTTAATATATCGGCAAACCTGTAAGACTATTTCAATCAGAATCTACATGATATTAAATCCCATTGAACTTTACATCGATTAGCGAATTAAATCAAAATCTTTGGAGCCATTTTTGAGAAAGCCTTAAAAAGCTGCAAAATTTAAAGTATCTCCACATTCAAATATTGCCTTTTTCAAAACCTATTATCCCAAACCGACGCTTGTTGATCTTTAATTTTAAATTAGATTTTTCATTAAAATTGAATCATTATAATAACTGAATGTGTTATATATACCTTTTTTATTTTATTTTTTAATCTTATATATATATATGTATATATATATTTTTTTCTTTTTTGTGTTCAAAATTAGTCGTTTTTTACTTTTCATTTACTGTATTATTTACTTTACTTTATGCTTTTTCTTTTCTTTTGTACATAGATGTGTTTTTGTATATACATTTATATAAATTTCTTTTTCTACCTCTTTTACCTATGTAAATAATTTTATCTATCTAATATTTTCTGGCTAGCTGTGCTATCTTTATTTGTAAATTATATGTTATTCTTAAGGGACTAAGTCCCTGAATAAAAGCTTTTTTCTATTTTGTTTTATTATATAAAATTGCTCTTCTAATTGGCCGATTTTTATAAAAAAGCTTCTGTACCATCTCGGATGTATTTTTTTTTTTTTTTTTTTCTCTGGCGCGACAAGCCGTGTAGGCCCTTGGCCGCGTGGTATAGACTCCTGTGAGAATATACTCACGTTTCTCGATGAAATGTTTAGGGCAGGGTCATCACTCCTTGCGCCTATTTTTGTGAGTTGCCACCAGTAGGCTGACGAGTCTCACTACCCGAGGGAGAGGCTGTGAGTGAGTCCCCATTTAATTATATTCTTATAAAAGTCCCACTGGGACTGGGACTCGAACTCACAACTCTGGTGTGGGACACTAGCGCGAAGCCACTCAGCCACCGGCTCCCCTCGGATGTGTATTTGTCTTAAATATAAAATTTAAGTTTCGTTCGGCTTTTCGTTTTCTTGGTTGATTTACCACACCCACACACACAAGCATTTTTTCGTGACTTGATGACATTTTTGGGAACCCAAAGCTTGTATTTCAATTCCGTTGAAACTGGAATTCGTAAATTTTCTCGACCGCAATACTTTCCCTTACTGTGTATTTTATATATAAAGGTAAGTGAAAGTAAAAAGTCTCAGGAGACTGAAATTTTGAACAGCTTAATTCAATAAGCCAAATTTTCATCTTCGCAGCAGTCATTAGTTAAAATTAATGATCTTGTACGTATATTTATCATTTCTAGAGTGTATATAGACTCCGTAGATTCCCAAGTACAAAACTGAATATCATTAAACGATATGAATAACGTACTCAAATAGTTTATAGCTATTGCTTCTTTGCATTCAACATTACGTTGAAATCCAAAGAATATTATAATATGATATTCCATCCCAACGGCCTCATCTTATTCATAGACACCATTAGCATACCGCCTGGAGGACTCTCAGATTCGAACCGCCGGATAAACAAAAATAATCATCCCGAAGAACGAGGAGAGATGGCTTTATGATGATTGCCATTGTCGGCAGTGTTCACCTCATTAAAGCCTCAACCACCGCAGACTTCCTTACCATATCAATGCTCCCCCGATCTGGGAACTGGGGTCTCCAGCAGGTCATAACACCACCATCCGGGAGGGAGCGGATTAATTGATATCGCTTTTACGACAGGTACTAATGTACACCGAAAGGAGAGGTGTAGGGGAAGAATGTCAAGATGGGAAGAATGCTAATAAGACATTTTAGTACTGGAATTAACATCAGTTGAAGAAGACATTTTTCAATAATTTTGTTGAACATATGTCACTAGCAAAAAAATACTCCAATCCCTCCGAAGTTAAAATACCCTCGTTTTAAAACTTTAACATCATTGTTTAATAATTATTTTATTTTCGACTTTACCATTTTAGATTGTAGTGAGCCCTAGAATAGAGGGAATAATGTTATCTGATCAAAATTGATATTAATGTGATCAAAATACATTGGAGTGCTCAGGTAGATAGAGCATTAGGCTACTGTTTTCGGGTCCAGGTTTGAAACCCCGACTAAGGCAGAATTATTTTGTCTGTAATTTCTCTGCCGTGGAGCGACCCTGGAGTAAGGAGAACATCCTGGGGCACACCCAGCCTCTATAAAGTTGGTACCCAAAAATTTATTAAAACCCGGTGGCCGTGGGTGATTTAAGCCTAACCAGCAACAGGACAACATTTAGTCATATGCAATCCAGCAACAATTCGTTTTTTTATTTTTAGAGAGAAAAATAGCAATTTATAATTTAGTTAACCAAAAATGGATAAGGAATACTCGAAGAATATTCGAAGAATAGAAATAATTTTGTTGCAGTATAAAAACTCCCAGCTGCATAAAACGAGACAAACGAAGGAATTGAGTAGAAGCCTCCTTCTAGTATTCTTTTTCTTTTACTCTTTGGTAGAAACGCAAAAAGTAGATCAGCAAGAAATAGAACTAGTTTTTGGATGGTAATTACCAATGGAATAATATAACTGTATTTCGAAAGCTTGGAATTTGGTTAATTGATTGACGGATTCAACTTAAGAACGAATATTTAAAGTATGAATGGTGTAGTTAATTGCTGAAGTTGACTTAGTAATTTCTTACTGGATGCCATTACAAAAAACAACAAATGAATAAGGAACAAATAAGAAAAACACTGTTTAACTAAATGTGAAGGTTTACTAATGGCACAATAAGAGTTCCCTCCCAGCTGAAGAATACACCCTCGAACCTGATACTTCACCACTCCTGAACGGTCCGGCGAGGACTTCAGGCTTTGGACAGCGGCGCGTGCTGTAATCAGCGATGATTGCGTCATTGTCCAGCCACGTGACCTCATCTATCATGACGTCATTGCTGTCCACCACGGAGGTGTCTTCTCCCTGTCAGATATCAGACAGATCGACACTAGAAAATAAAAACACAATAGATCTGGGGGGTCCAGATTGGATTTGTCCTCATGCGGGGTGGTCGCTATCTTGATCTGCTATGGTCCTTCAATCATTGGGAATCATCAAATATTATGGGTGCTAATTGGTACAAAGAACGATTAATATTTACGAATGTGTAGTATAAAATTAATAACTAATTATGTTCACGCTAAATGAAGAAGATTTTTCTAAAAGCTGTAATGCATAAAAATATATGAAAACCAAAATGGTTGGGATGGAAATTCTTGGTTGACCTCCTCCATCGTAGATATTCGAATGGACTTTCTTAAATTTCCTCGATTCGTGGTAAATCCAGAAGCATGGCGCCATTTTTCAGACGGCATATATATATATATATATATATATATATATATATATATATTTTTTTTTTTTTTTTTTTTTAATTTTGTTTCCCCTTCTCGCCTTTGAAGGGTATACGGGGATTCCTCGGGCCAGGGGGTGAGGGCGGGGGATAAATACCAATATAAAAGCCCCCTCAAACCGAGACTCGAACTCGTAATTATTTTTTTCACAGGTTGTTTGGTCAGCTGCAGTGAGTGAAGGGGCGGGGTGGCCGCGCGTGTTAGTGCGCGTTGGTTTGAGCACGCGTTGCCTAGCAACAGAGAACTGAAAAGTTGAAACAAATAATTTACGAGTTCGAGTCTCGATGCTGGGTGAAGTTCATCTCGGCATTTATCCCCCGCCCACACCCCCTGGTGAGAAAACCCCGTATAGCCTTCAAAGGCGAGAAAGGGTTGAACAAAAAAAAAAAAATATATATATATGCATTCCTTACTAGTATATTCTTCCCCCCTCACTTTCCCCCCAACTGCAATAAAGGCCACGATGTGCAAAAAAAATTGCAATCAATAGGTCAATCAATAAGCATAATTGTCATTTATAGTGTATTTAATTAATATACACATCTGGCTGGAAATAGCTCTCGTTCCCCGAAACGAGAGTTCAAAAATTACTGAATTAAAAAAAAAGAAGGTAGAATCTTTAATCTGATATAGAACATAATGTCACTTAACCAAACATTTACCATAATTGACTTTAAAAAATGATATTTTGTTAAAAAAAACCGCACTAACATTGCGAAAAACCAACAATTATGTATTTAGCTAAGATCCTGTGTATAAAGAAATAAATTAATTGCTGCCGGAGATATTCCCATTTAGGAATTTTTAATAATCTTTTTTTCTTTGAATATGTATGTAACTGTGTTTCTCACTCCAAAAAAAGAATCTTAATATGAGCACAGTTTTTGAGAAACCTTATTAAAAGTACTATTTAGCTGAGATTATGTATATTTTTTAGGTTATTACCAAGCATAAAACTTAAAAAAATTAATGACTTATTTTTTAAAAATTATGGTTTTGATACAAAACTTAATTTTCTACCTTTTCTAGAACAGAGATATTAAATAAAATGTGTTTACGCGCATAAACTTTCCGATTATTTTTATGCGACTCCTGGGGAGCGTGGCGCATAAAATGCTACAGAGTCTAATGATTTAATGTCTTGTTTTACCTGAAAAATTTCATCAAAATCAGTCAGACTCATTTGGGATTCTCTACTTGTTAGTTTAAAGAGTTTGATTTTTCATATTTATATAATTATTACCTATGACTTCCAGTCCCGTTGTTTAGTTTAATCATACCCCTCTCATCACTGTAGAACAAATACGATACCTTGGATTTCATCTCGACAAAGGTCTTACATGGAATCCTCATACAAGACTTCATACAAGCGACAAGAAACTGCTCGTAGGTATCGACAATTATAACACTTACTTGACAAACGATCAAACCTCCCTATTTACTACAAAAAACTCATTTACACAACCATTATCAGACCTATTTGGACTTGTGGCATTGAGCTAGGGGGATCCACTAGACCATCGAATTCCTCCCGCATCCAATCCAAAATCCTTTGTCAAATCCTCGACGCTCCTTACGCTGTTACCAATCAATTCATCTATAGTGACCTGAATATCCAACTAGTTGCACAAATTGCCCCAAAAAGATACACCTCCTTTCATTCCAAATTACCCTCACACACAAACCCGCTTGTCCGTATCCTCTCATCGACATATATTCACGATAATCCTCCGAGGCGCCTGAAAAGATGCCCTGCCTCGAGACCTCCTGATCAAATAAACATTGAAGTGCTACCGCTGGATAGCTTCTTCTCTTCTCTCTTCTTTTCAAGCCAATTCTCTGTAAATAGCTCGTTTACTTATAGTACTATGTACAGTTGTAAATATCAAGAAAAGAATGTAAAAAAATGCAATTATTAAAGATTTAGCAAACCCCTTCCCGTAGAGTGCCTACAGCTTTCACTCCTCATACCAAGCCCCACCCTGCAGGCCACACACTGGAGCAGAGGACCCTCCCCCTGTTGACAGTTCCAAAGGCTGGTGTAAATGATTCAGCCCTGTCCACCTCCGGCCTTACATTCAATTAAACCAAAGCCGATCCAGATGGTTCCGCTAGAATAATTCATGCAGATCCGAGTCTTTTAATCAAGTTGGCTTTTGAGACTCTGCTAATAGTCTATTAACAATTCAGGGGCCCATTAAATTCTCTTGGTCAATCTGCCCGCGGGCGGTGTCCCTTTGTTTTATAATCCTGGGGGACCCTCGTCAGGAGATTGGATTCCGCGCTGACCAGGGGTCATTTATAAGCCGTCAACGCCTAGATTAAACTCGATGGAGCGGCGCTAACATCCCCGTTAAAGATAAAGACTAACATTTCGGCCGTTAGGTGACCTTAATAGGGAGGGTACGTGAGCACGTGTGGCGGCCGATAGTGTCTCGGATCCTGTGCCTCGAGTGCGGACCGACGTATCCTGAATTAATGAACTAACTCTTGTTCCGACACTACGGTATAGAATGTCAGCACGAGCTCTACTTTTCCCTCTCATGATTGCCACTCGATAGAAAAGAAACTTAGACATGTTGGAGGCGGGAGGGAAAAAATCACAATGGAATATTCTAAATAGATACCAAAAGAATAAAATAATTCTAGTCCAAGTATTAGGTTGTAAAACAAGTTCATAGCATTTTTTTATATTTCTATTCAATCCTCTCTGTTTATTAAACTTTTTTTTTTTTAATAAATCTTTATGTTTTCTTTCTTAATCTTAACTTCACCTCTAAATCATCCCAAAAGAATACTGTATTATAAAAATTTTCATGTAATGCTCTATAATTTCACAGGAAAAAAAAAATTATTTTTCAAAGTGCGCCACTTTTTTATGGAGCAGTGTATATTGAAATATAGCTTTTCTTTGGGAGGGAAAAATAGATTTTCTGTAACCAAGTCATCAAAAAATTATTTCTAAATATGAGTATAATATTTATAATTTATAATATAGACGTATCATATACCATGACAATGCATGCTCTAACACTGCAAACAGTGCTCAGCAATATCTTAATGATACAGAATTTAAACTTTAAGATGGCCAACTCGTAGCCCTGATTTAAATTCTATTGAACATCTCTGGAATGAAGTTAGCAGACGTGTGATAACAAGAATTAACCCTCCTGAAAACTTACAGGATCTAAGAACTTCTTTAGTGGAAGCTTGGGAGGAAATCCCGCATGATGTTGCAGCAAACCTTATTAGAAGTATGCCTACAAGGCTCCAGGCAGTAATTGAAGCAAGGGAAAGCAAAACCCGTTTTTTTTGTTTATTGTTTATTTATTTAACGTCACTTTATGCTACTATGGCTAATCGGCCGATGCTACAGTGGGAGTCCTAAATTTTGCCTATCCAGGTTTTATTAGGATAGGGATCTTTAACGAGTACCTGACATGGCACAGGCTCGGGACCACCTTTTAACGTCCCCTCCGAAGGACGGCGTAACTAAGGATTTTTTACTCCCATTAAAAAATCCTAGGACCACCTGCGGGTTTGAACCCGTGACCTTTAGCATGGGAGGCTGTTACGCTAGCCACCCAGCTACAAGTGATCCCAGCAAAACCCGTTATTAGAAAATTGAATACAACAGAGAAAAACATTTTTTTTTTTCATATAAATCTTTATTTTTGTTTCTTAATCTTACTTTTACCTCTAAATCATCCCAAAAGAATACTGTTTTATAAAAATGTTGATGTATTGCACATTAATTTTACAGGGAAAAATAATGACTTTTCAAAGTGCGCCACTTTGTTTGTGGAGCAGTGTAATTTACTTATAAACCTTCAGGAAAGAAAACCCTAAACTATAGTGAGAACCATATCAAAATCCTTCTTGTGGTTTAGAAGGAGTTCGCGGAAACCAAGAATCGCGGTATCATTCCACATATATATATACATATATATATATATATATAGAGAGAGAGAGAGACTTTTCTTTTTCCTAAAATAAGCTTAAAAATGGTAAGTTGAAACAGTAAAATAATAAATATCATTAAAAAATAAAATGTTTTGATGAAAATATAATTATTTTCTTGGATTATTAGTTATTACAATATACAAACCTGTTTGATCAAATTTAAATAATTGTAAGCAATATCTGGGAACGTAGATACACTAACGGCCGATGGACGGGGGCTAATGAAGACAAATATTGAATAATACATGGGAGACGCCCGGGGGCTGGCCTGGGCAAACACTCGCTCCAGTGGGCCCCAAAGCCCGCCGGCCTCCCTGTCCTGGCCACTCCTGTCTTCGGCGCACTTCTTCCTCATGTTGTCCAGGAGCAGTGAGTGGGGTGTTGGTCTTTATTGATAGTAGTAGCGGACCCACAGGGGTCTAAAGTTCCCATTCCCCTTACAAAATCACTGCTGAGAAAAAAATACATTATTTAAAATCATGAGATTAGCCTGAGGAGAAGTGGGCAGCGAACTCCCTCATAATAATTTTGGGACTAATACAAATTATAGAAATAAAATTAGATAATGGTATTAAATAAAAGTATGGCTAGAGCCTGTTTTTGTTTCCTTAATTTTAAAATTTGTTTGTTGGTAGGGTGTATCATAAATGGCTCGTTATATTGTGAGAGTAGGTACTAGACCTTGAGTGGAACAAAGAAGTTCAATATGACCCATAGTCCGATTCTCTACGGTTCGGGAGGAAAATAAAATTTTGAGTTTTTGTTGTTTTGTTATCCATAGTTTTCATCAGAAAACTCAAATATATCTAAGTGCACGCAGAGAAAAAAAAGTGGAACCAAATGAAAAAAGAGGAAATTTCCCAATCAAGGTTAGGAAGTCAAATCATCAAAACAAAGTATGTATCGCAAAACGTCATGCAGAAATTTTTTTTTTTTTTTTTTTTTTTTTTTTAACTTTAAATCTTTATTCACACCTGTAAATAATACAATGAACAATCAGTGAATGTGCGGTCAATTTTAAGAAACATGGCGTGATAGGCATGAGGGAGAGCAGCACCCAGCGGTGTCTACTCCTGGCATGAAATTAGTGTATATTACTAAAGGAGAAGGTCTCTCATCCAACTCCTCTTCAGCCTTCTGTAGGCATTTCCTGGCATGAGTGTTGTGGCCATGTCATTGATTAGTGTGTTAGGGTGACCTTGTAGTTTGTCGTGGAAACGTTTGTAGTGTGTCCGTATGTGCTCATTGACGGTTGGCATCTTAAGGTCAGTATGTAAAGTTATGTTGCTAACGTACCACGGTGCTTTTGTAATTGTTCTAAACGTTTTAGCCTGAAAGATTTGAAGTTTGTTAATGTGAGTCTTTTTAGCTGTCCCATATAGCTGTGATGCGTAAGTCCAAATAGGTTTCAGTAGGTAAGTATAGGTGTTTAATTTCTGTCGAAGTTTTAGTTTCGAGTGTTTTGAAAAGAGTGAGTAAAGAAGTCTCAGTCTTTGGTTAAGGGTTTTCTTTTTTTGGTTAATATGCGGGCCCCAAGTCATTCTTCTGTCAAACGTCAAACCAAGATAATGTACAGTGTCCGTCTGTGGAATTTGTGTGTTGTCTAAGAAAACGGGAGGACTCGTGTCATGTCGAAGAGTAAAGGTGATATGGTGTGATTTGTCATTATTCAATCGGATTTTCCAGAGTTTGAACCAGTCATGTAATTTTATTAGATGTTGTTGTAGGATCTCTGAGGCGTGGGTTGCAATTTTATGTTTTGTTAAGATCGCTGTGTCGTCGGCATAAGTCGCTGTTAGAATATTGGGGCTGTAAGGTATGTCATGAGTGTAAAGAATGTAGAGTAACGGAGCGAGCACTGCACCTTGGGGTACTCCTGCTGCGATAGATCTCATGGCAGATAGCTCTGATCCCTGTCGAACGGAGAAAAATCTGTGAGAAAGGAAAGAATGAATAATGAGGTAGTAAGTAGGCGGAAGGATAGTCTTGAGTTTGAAGAGAAGCCCCTGGTGCCAAACTCTGTCGAAGGCTTGAGCAACGTCGAGAAATACGCCAGTAGTGTATAACTTCTGCTCTAGTGCGGTGGATATGTAGTCCGTCACTCTGTGTAGTTGGTGCAATGTCGAGTGATGTTTTCTAAATCCAAATTGATGATCTGGTACGATGTCGTTGTTAGTTAGTACATCAAGAAGTCTTTTATGTAGTAGATGTTCGAAAATTTTGGAGCATAGCGGAAGTAAGCTTATTGGTCGGTATGATGAGGGAGTATTTTTGTCCTTGTTGGTCTTGTGAATCATTGTAATATGTGAGTATTTCCATTGAAGCGGGAATTTGGTTGTCCTCAGTATCGCGTTATAGATTGAAGTCAGAAACACTAGAGCTTTCCTGGGCATTTGCTGGAGTACCTCAGCGTTAATTAAGTCGTGTCCAGGGGCTTTCTTTTTAGGCAACTTTCTGATTTGTTCAGCGACTTGAGCAGGTGTAAAGGAAGGAGGAGGTAATGTCAGTTGTAAAGGTTCATCCAGAGTTTTAAGTACAATTTTATCATGTTCGATGTTGTTGAATTCTGTGTGTGGTGTAAAGATAGAAGATAGATATTCGGCGAACAGTTCGGATTTTTCTCCGTCAGCCATGGCCCAGGAACCATCTTCTTTTTGGAGGGGTGCAGGCACTTCCCGATGCTTAGTAAGGTTTTTAGTATGCCTCCACAAGCTGCCATCATCAGTCGAAAGGTTACTAATGTAGTTATCATAAGTTGTTCTTTTAAATTTTGCAATTTGTCGTTTGAGTTCGTTGTTGAGTCGGTTGTAAATTTGTTTGTCTGATGGAAGTCGGTCTGTCTGCCATATTTTCCGGGCTCTTCTTTTTGCTCTGATCAAATCCCTTATGTACTGTGGATAAATTGGTAGCTTTTCATGTTTTCTTCGTCTAGGAATTGATGAGGACCATGCAGCGTCTTGTAGCTTCTGTGTGAAGCATTCTACAGCATCCTCAAGCTCTTCTTCATTTTTAATAGCCAAAGGAATGGAGAGAGCAGTATTTAGACAGTTTCTGAACGCATCCCAATCCATTATGCCATTTGTGAGAGATGTGTGTTTCTTAGCTACAAGTGGTTCTTCAAATAGTTCTAAATGCAAAAGAGAATGATCAGAGCAAAGATCTGTGCTCGTACTTATTGTGTGAGGTGTAGTGCGGAGTCCTTTAGTTATGAAAAAATCAAGTAAATCTGGTGTCTTACGTCTAGATGTTGGCCAGTAAGTAGGTGAGTGTGGTGATATCGTGTCTAATGAAAGTTCGTGAAGGACATACCTGAGATTTCTTCCTCTTGGGGTTGATAATCTAGATCCCCAAGTCGGGTCTTTAGCATTATAATCGCCACCTGCGACAAAGCATCTGCCGAGACGTTTGAAGAAGTTACTAAACATCGTGGAAGTCAGGACATATCTCGGAGGGCAATAAACAGCAGCAAGAGTAATGTTGTGATGTTCAGAGAATAGTGAAATGGCTGTAGCTTGTATGTCAGGTGATATGGGTAATTGCAAAGGATGGTGTTTTAGTGTTGATCTGATGAGAATAGCAGTGCCTCCGTGTGAAGTATTGTCTGGATGGTCAGTTCTATAGATTTTGTAATCATGAATGTAAAATTTGGATTTTGGTGTAAAATGTGTTTCAGTGATTAGTGCTATGTCAATTCGTTTCTCGTGTAAATATATGTCTAGTTCTGTCCTATGTTGATTAAGTCCGTTTGCGTTCCATAGTATGATAGACATGGAGCCTACAGTCATCTGATTAATGAGCATATAATTGTCTAAGGGCAAGGGTAGTTTGAGAGAGTTTTTGAAGAAGACCGAAGAGGGGCTGAATGAGATTGTTCAAGTTATTGATAATATTGTATAACTGGCCAGAGGAGTTATCTACCGGCGGGACCGGTAGGGTAGTGCCCCCACTCATACCTGTATATCTGTGTCGTTGGTGTGGCGCTTGAGCTGGTAGCTGTTGGTGTGGGGCTTGCGATGGTTGTTGCGGCTGTCTCTGGTGCTTTTGGTACAGGGCTTGAGCTGGTTGTTGTGGCTGTCTCTGATCTTGATGGTCTGGTGCTAGAGCTGGTTGATTCAACTGCCTCTGATGCTCCCGGTCAGTTCTTGGATGAGGTGGCTGAGGTGGATTTAGTTGTGGAAGAGGTGGAAACTCATTGAGGGCAGGCGGTGCATGTCTTACTGTTGGAGGTCGCTGAGGAGCGTACTGCTTCGAGCGATGTTTTCGAAGTTCTTTCAAAGTTTGGCAGCCCCTATAGTTGGCGGGATGAGCGCCATTACAGTTGGCGCAGGTTGCAGCTGTTTCTCTTGGTTTTGTGCAAGCACTGCTTTCGTGGCACAGTCCACATCTTACACATTTTGGTGGGTAGTTGCAGTACGTTTTTGTGTGTCCGTACTGCTGGCATCGAATACATTGAGGAATCATTTTTCTTTTGCGCGGTTCCTCTATTTTTATATGGGTATAGTACAAAAATTCAATGTCAAAGATTTTGTCATTGAATGTTGCTTTTGAGATGTCCACGAAAAACATGGGAAGGGGTGTTTTAAATCGTGAAATGACGTTGACAATACTTGTTGCCTCATATCCATATTTGGCCAGTTCTTCTTTTATGGTGGTTAGTGGTGTGCCGTAGTGTAGGTTTTTGATAACAACTCGTGGACTTTTTTCCTCTGGTAGTTGATATGTGTGGAAGGACGCACCTCCCTTTCTTAAACTAGACACTAACTTTCGGTAAACATCTGAGTTTTCAGGGTATACGGTTACTCCCCTGACAGATGTCTTGAGCCTGAAACTGTTTGCCCCTCCCTCATTATGAAGGAATGTTATGAGTGCAGGGTAATCTTTAACGTCAGATAAATGTATGGGTGGCGGTTTGGTGTTGGTAGGTTGATTAGTTGATGGCTCAGGTTCATCTATTGAGGGTGATAACGGTTCGAACCTGTTCTGAGTATTTGTAGGTGGACTAACCTTCATAATTTTCCTGGGGTCTCTTTCTGCAGTTAATTGTCTTTTTCTTCCTGACACAAGCTCCCAGGAGATATTTTCGTGCTCGATAGCATTATTGGAAATGTCTAAGCCACTGGTTGGAGCACTTGAAGTTGAGGCTTCCGTCATTTTTTCAGTGGGAGAACCCACTTCACTAAATAAATTTTACTTCTCTTCTTGTTTGCTTGTTCAGCACACAGTTAGGAAGCAAGTTTGTTTGTAAACACTAAATTTTTTCACTTAAAACATAACAAAAATCGGAAAAAACTAGAGAGCAAACTTATCACAGTTATAACCTTCCGCGTCCAAAATGGCGACCATGCAGAAATTTAAACTGTAATATTTCTAAATCATTTATTTTTTAACTTAGTATTTATTTAATTTTTTTTTTTTTTTTTTTTTTTTTTTTTTTTTTTTTTTTCTTACCCTCTGGTTTTATTTTCGAACAAAATACAAATACAAATATAATATGTATAGCTGTCAGATTTGTCCTTCTGTTACCCGGAGGTATATTCAGGCACTGTTGGCAATACTAATTCCTGATGAAGGATATGGTTTCTGGCCCTCTGTAAGTTGGTACCTCTGACAATCCGCCGAAGGATGGAGTTCTGGAACGTCTGTAATTGTTTGAGAGTGGACTTAAACAGATGCCGCATCAAGGGCGCACCATAGAGCATAGTCGGACGTATTATAGCCTTGTAGATCTGTAGTTTCAGCCTCAGTGAGAGCTGAGGTGACGTGAGTAGATGATTAAGTCTATAGCTCTTTCTCCTGGCCAGTTTGAGTCGTTCCCGTACGTGACTAGATAAGGTGAGGTGCCTATCTAGAGTGACGCCCAGGTAGAGGATTGAATTAGAGACTGGCAGTGTTTCTCCGTTCACTTTAAAATCAGTGGGCAAAGCGCTCTTCCCCTTCTGGAACGACATGACAATAGCATCTGTCTTCTTCGGGTTCACCCTAATGCCAATCTCCTTCAGCTCATCTACAATAGTGGTCGATGCTCCTTGTGCCAGGGTGAGAGCCCTTTTCGGTCTCATACTAGAAGCATAGATGCCAATGTCATCGGCGTAGGCTGCTACCAGTGCCATCGGGTGCTTCATTGAGATCACTTTTGCTGTAAAGATCACAAACAATAGTGGTCCCAATACAGAACCTTGAGGAACCCCACAAATGGTGTCCTTTGAAGTTGACAATTTATCGCCTACCCTTACGACGAAGGATCTCCCGCTTAAGTAGCTTCTGATCAATCGGCATAATGAAGCTGGAAAACGATAGTCTTCCAACTGGCGAAGCAGTAACTCGTGGGATACACAATCAAACGCCTGTGTGCAGTCCAGCGAGATGAACGCCGTGGCTTCATTGTTCTTCGTCATACGCTCTATGGTGTGCCTTTGAAGTTTCACTAAATGATGATCGCAGGCTACGCCTCGTGAGAACCCGGTCTGTTCTGGTGGAATGATGGACTCCTCACTGCAGTGCTCTAGCAGATGGTGATGGATCAGCCTCTCGAACACCTTGCTCATATGCGAAAGGAGACTGATAGGCCGATAATGCTCTGGTGAGTCTCCATTCTTCCCAGGCTTAAGTAGCGGCACTATGATCGCTTGCTTCCAGTCATCGGGGAAGTATGAGATCCGCATACAGGAGTTAAAAATGTTTAATAAGAAGGCTTTACCCCTCCGAGGTAGCATCTTCAATAGTACATACGGAATATCATCCAGTCCCGAAGCCTTGTTACCCTTGGTGCGTCGTAGTACCGACTCAAGCTGTATTTATTTAATGTATAAATTTTGTTATTATATACCTTTATTTGTGGTATTTTGTGAACTAAAATATGTGAGTAGGGCGTTCGAACCTACGTCACGAAAACGGTGGCGAACTTGGTTATGTTGTAATATCAGGGCATACTTTTGAACTAAATGCAAGTGTGTTAATAAAAACCGGTAAACAAATAGGTCTCGAATTAAATACCGATAAGACGAAATATATGTTTAATAATATACGAAATAATTAGTAGCAGAAATGGTGGCGATCTTGATGATATTAATATTTCAGGGCATACTTTTGAACACGTAGAGAAATTCAAGTATTTAGGTTCAATGATAACGAGAAAAAATGAAATCCAGGAAGAAATAAAATTCCGATTTAAGGCGGGAAATGCGTGTTACTATTCAGTTGCTAAATTAATTAGCTTGCGGCATCTGTCTAAAAACTTAAAGGTTAGAATTAATTAACTATTATTCTTCTGACGGTCCTTTGCGGGTGTGATACGTGGCCGCTTACTTTGAAGGATGAACAACGGCTTAAGGTTTTCGAAAATAAGGTACAACCTAAAATATTTCGTCCGAAGAGAGATGAGGCCGCTGGGGAGTTTAGGAGGTTGCACAACGCGGAATTGCGGAGCTTATGCCCTGTGAATATAGTTGAGTTGATAGCATTGCGGAGGCTCAAATGGGCGAGTAAAGTTGTTGGGCTCGGTGAGGAACAATTTCCGAGAAAGTTGGTACTCGCTGAACCGGCTGGTAGGCGTCCGTAAGGTAGGCCGAAGCGAAAGAGGATTGCGATAAGGCTGATCTCGGTAGCTTGGGCTTGAACGGTGATTATTGGACAAGTCTGTGTAGACAGTATTTGGTAATATCGGTAGACCTGTTATTATTTATACCTTTATTTATTTTATTTTATTTAATTTAATTTGACTTTCCTTTTGTTTATATTGTAATTGTTGTATGAATGTGATCTTGTAACAATATTTTTATTATTTGTTAGTATTATTATATTTCACTTTGTTATTTTAATTATATATGCTAGAGATTCGATATTAAAGCGGAGTGCAGTATGGCTGATGATAATTGATGAATCTTATTAATATATTCGATTTTTTTTTTTTTTATATACATATACATATTTAAATTGTTATGAGAAATAAGCGAGAAAAGGGAAGCCAAAAAGAAAAAAAAGGAATAAAAGGAGTTAAATAATTTTTAAAAAATGTTAAAAAAAAAAAGAAAAAGTTATAGGAAAAAAAATTGTTTGATCTATTTCGTTTTTTGTTCATTGTATGTTAAGATTTATATTATATTATTACTAAAAATTGTCCAATATGGAAAAAAAAGTAGGCTGTGTGAATAGCAACCAAATCAAGTTGGGCAGCATCGCTTGTTTGTTTAATAAAGTGTATCTCTCTCTCTCTCTCATTGAGACAAATTGTAGTATATCCGAATAAATCAATAAATAAAATCTTAGATTATTCGGATTATTATACCTCCGGGTAACAGAAGGACAAATCTGACAGCTATACATATTATATTTGTATTTGTATTTTGTTCGAAAATAAAACCAGAGGGTAAGAAAAAAAAAAAAAAAAAAAAAAAAAAAAAAAAAAAAAAAAAAAAAAAAAAAAATTAGATTATTCGGTTTTAAATTTCCCGGATGCTAGAAAAACTTTTTTATTTAATAGCTTTAAAATGATGCAAAACGAAAAAAAAAAAAATACCTGCCTTCATTGGCCGATTAAATATGCCAGAAGACAAGAATAAAAAAAAAGGACCAAAAACAAAATTTGTGTTTAATATATGTTTCATAAATGCCTCGCCATAGCGCTAAAGCAGATACTAAATCTCAAAGTTTTTGTGACGCACAGCCTGATTGTCAACGGTTAGAGGAAACATCAAATTTTGAAATTTTTGCTGTTGTCCATAGTTTTTATTGAACAGCAAACATCACAAAATTTTATTTTCCCTCTAACCGGTGACAATCAGACCATGGGTCATACGAACTTTTTTGTTCAACTTAAGGTCTACGATCTGCTCTCGCGATATGACAAGGCATTTATGGGATACCCTATACAGACGAGGCCATAGAAGAGTTTTCGTTAGGAGTGACCTAAGTACGAATATATTAAAAGATGAGAGTTAGGTTATATTTTTCCAAATATAGCCTATACGCATATTTTATTTACAAAATTAAGTACGTGTTTGGGAGTGAAACATCCTCTAACCAGACCTTTTATCTAAATACATACCTTATTATAGTTATATTTTTTATAATTTATATTTGTCCCTCCAACTTTTGGAGGGAAACCCTTCCTCTCTTCCTCTACCCCTTCTGTCTGGGCCCATGATCATGAGCAAGTAGGGAATTAATCTTGACCCATGTTTGCGAAAAAGCAGTGTCCAATCTTCTTATTTATCAAGAATAATTCTTTCTAAAATACCATATCTGGATGCATTCTCGATTGAGGACTGCATACTGTCACGTACTTTATACACTGTTTCACTATATCTCTTGTTTTTATAACGTTTAAAATACTTTTCATGAAAATGTTAATTAGGGTTAGGGCATTGGAGTGTGTGCTCAACCTCTTGGTTATTAGCACCGAATATATTTATATTAACAGATCTCTTTTTATTTTTATTTATTTTTTTGTCTCTATTCCAAAGATTCATTGGCATGTTTTGAAAATTAAACTCTATTATAATATTTCATTTCTTTAAGGAATTTGAACTGTTTCACTGCTAATTCTTCTTTATCTTCTAAAATGTTCGCAATAGTCTCCGGTAAATTTACTTTTAGTCGAGTTGGTTCAAATAGGAGACACTCTAGTAGGACATGTTTAACTGATTGGAACGTGTTGTTGCAATTTTCGCATGTTAAAAATAAATTAATTTAATTTTTTTATTTTTTATTCCCTCATAGTTCCCGGAGCAGATGGCATTCGTTAATGAACCTCAATAGTGAACTAATTGTTTCCTTGTTCAGCAATAAGCTGTCACTCAGCGATCCTAGTAAATTGAATTTATCCATTCGTACATGAAATTTGGGACAGTTCTCAATTATATTTTTTATTGAGAGAGGCACTCTACACAAGTCACACATTGGTTCGGGCTGCCTGAGGATGAGATGGACTTGTGTGAGCCTGCTATGTCCGATGCGAAGTCTCGCCAAAGCAGTTTAATTGCGGCGGTCAATTCGCAATGATGTCTTCCTGGGAAAAAGTGATGGCTTGATTTTCCTTAATACGAGGCATGTTTTTTAAGTAAGTACCGTTTTGGAATTAAAAAAAGACGTGCCAAGATATCGCAATAATTTTATTTTTACATAAAAACCTGTACCTTAATTTACTTTTCAACATAATTTCCATGAAATTTGAGGCACTTGTCATAACGCGGCACCAGTTTTTGAATACCCTCCTCAAAATATTCTGCCGCCTGACTTGTTAACCACTGCATCTCAAATGTTTTGACTTCGTTATCGTCTTGCGTGCAATCAAGAACAAAAGATATGACAGTTGAGTAAGGGTATCGTTTTGCTGCATGACCATACCCGTCCACATGTGGCTAATTGGACCAAAGATTTCATCAAATCATTTAAACGGGAAACTCATCATCCTCCATACAGCCCTTATCTGTCTCCCAGCGACTACCAGTTGTTTCTGCACTTGAAGAAACACCTGGGCGGTCGGCGTCTTCAAGACGATAACGAAGTCAAAACATTTGTGATGCAGTGGTTAACAAGTCAGGCGGCAGAATTTTTTGAGGAGGGTATTCACAAACTGGTGCCGCGTTATGACAAGTGCCTCAAAATTCATGGAAATTATGTAAAAAAGTAGATTAAGGTACAGGCTTTCATGTAAAAATAAAATTATTGCGATATCTGTGCATGTCTTTTTATATTTCCAAAACGGTACTTACTTAAAAAACATGCCTCGTATATTTGTGTTGTCAACTTCTGAGTAGT
Organism: Piezodorus guildinii; assembly: GCA_023052935.1. NCBI lineage: Eukaryota > Metazoa > Arthropoda > Insecta > Hemiptera > Pentatomidae > Piezodorus > Piezodorus guildinii. Next base: position 53,240,126 of record CM041292.1, read on the forward strand.
CAGTTCCCAAGCCTGAGAGATTTTCACCTTTAGGTAATTTTTGACATCTTGCTTGATGTAAGTTGGATGGATTTGCACATTAGATAATACAGCTTCTTTCGCAGCCTTCTTCGCTTCTTCGTTGCCATCAATGCTACATGACAAATGTTAATTATAAAACTGTTGTAGTCTAATACTAAGATAATTTTGTATCTACTTTTGGTGTAATATATTGGCAATGTAATAGGAAATGTGGTCGTTCTTGAAAGTTATTACGTTTAACTGCCAGGTTTTCCCCTAATTACGTACATTAATGTGTTTATATTTCGTCATGTAGCTGGTTTAAGCAATGATTTATTGCTTTTATGTTTACAGTGTATACTTCATTATCAACCCCCGTCTCATGTCTGTTCTAGCACCTAACACTCTTCTCGTATAACCACCAATACTCTAACCTCCTTCTCCGACTCCTTAAAGAAACAGAAAGCCTCCTGCCATATCGAGTACTGGAGGAGTGGCATTGAGCTTTGTGCTGGAATAAAGGAGCTTTGACTGGGATTTCCGCCTTGCGTAAGAGAGCTACCGGTCGGTTTTGTATTTACAATCGTGGCAGGTGTCGGGTTCACTGACCTCCTTCAACGTTCCCTTTGTGGACCTAGGTCATGGTTTTTTGTTCGGCTTCCCCTTTATATATCTGACCTAGATATTCTAATTACATTTTTATTTGACTTGAAGAAGTATTGTGCCGTTGAGATCTATAGAGCTGTAGAATTCAAGTGGGTTTTTTGTTATCTCATTGCAGCTATAAATCAGACCAGTAATAGAAAAAATAATAATAATACATACAGGATATCCACACTTTAAGATTATTTTTAACAGACAGTCTACTATGCTTAAATTAAGGCCTCCTATCAGACAAAGAGTCTTAGGGTAGAGAGAGGGAATGTTTTTTTTTGTTTTGTTTTTTAATAACTTCTTTATTTAAGTAAAATGCATACATTTTACAGTGCAAGTAGAAGTCACTATCCCATTAAAGCAAGCTCGTGTGTGGGAAAGGAGTTCACCTGCGGCAATTCGATAAAGTACAATAACAAACAGTAACACAGTACACAGTAAGAAACAATACAATACATAAATAATATTACGAAATTTAACACAATTTTTTATAAACGAACAGTAACACAGTACACAGTAAGAAACAATATGATACTTAAAGAATGTAAAAATACAATTATAAAGAAATAATAACACAGTACAAAGTAAGAAGCAGTAATTGACTAAGCCAAAAAGCTATAAGGAATACATATACATATATAGAAGATATAAAATTAAGGCATGTAAATACAAACTTGAATTTTATTATACCCAACAATACTAAGAAACAGTAAACAGTAAATGACTAAACCAAAAAGCAATAAAAAAAAAAAAATTCGTAGATACAAGTTATAAAATTAAGGCATTTAAATACAAAATTGAATTTAATAATAAACAATTATGACGAAACATATAACAGTACACGTTAAGAAACAGCAGTTGACAAAACCAAAAAACCAATAAGGAATACAGGATATATAACAGAACAAGTGACGCAGGCTGGCATTGAGGAGATGTCTATAGCGACAAGTATTTTTTTTTTTTTTTTTTATAACATATTTATTGATATCTACAACTGTATTACAAAAATACATCAAGTAAATGTGATGATAAAATAGAAAAATGTCATGAATTGCATGTAGAGGTACTACCCAGCACTCTAAAAATATTTTAAACTAGAAGGTCTCGTAGCCATCTTCTTTTCAGACGCCTCGGAGGATCGTCAGGGATCGATTGAAACTAATGGATTGGAGTGGGAATGGAGTTTGTCATGGAAGGAACGGTACCTGGTTCGGGCTAAGTCAGCAACATATGGAATATTAAGGTCTTTATGAATGAGTTTGTTGGTGACAAAATAAGGAGAATTGAGGATTTTCCGAAGGATTTTGGATTGTAAGGATTGGATACGAGAAGGATTCGATGGTTTAGTAGAGCCCCATAGCTCTACTCCGTAGATCCATATCGGTCTTATGATGGTAATATAGATGAGCCTTTTGTAGTAAAGTGGAAGGTTTGAGCGTTTGTCCAGTAAGTGTTGAAGTAGTCGGAAACGACGGGAGTTTCTTGTCGTTTTAGTCTTGTATGAGGATTCCAAGTAAGACGTTTGTCGAGATGGAGTCCTAGGTATTGGATCTGTTCAACAGGGATTAGAGGAGAGTTATTAAAGGATACTGAAGGGCAGGAAGTCATAGGTTTACGACGAAGGGTAAAAGTAATTTGGTGGGATTTGTTGGAATTAATTTTTATCCTCCAATTCTGACACCATACTTCTAACAAGTAATTTGAATTCAATAATTCAGCAATTTCTTCTTCACTGAGGGATTTCGTCCATATTTTAACATTGTAGTAAATTCTATAGTATAGTAATAAATACATTGGTTAAATTATTTTACCCTACTCCCTAAAATGGCCACCAAGGATGTCTTATTAAGTACTGGAAAATAATACTAAATATAATAATTCATTGGGTTTCTATAATATAATAGGCCTATTTTAGTATATTATTCAATTTTTTGAAAAATTCCATGTCAACCCTGAGTATTTATAAATTTAGTTTAAGTTTTAGAATTTAAAAAAGACAGGTACATCTAACAAAAAACTTTTGCTTACCTCTATTGTTAAAATCAATTAAAGACAATATATATATATATATATATATATTTTTTTTTTTTTTAATTGAGGTATATTTAAAATATATTTCATAATATATATATAGAATATTTCTGTTATTTTCTCCTTTAGTTGGCTATCGCATTTTTTTTATGTTCACCACTATTTTATTAACTTTACTATTATGAATCAATAGCAATAGTGATATGAGACCGCATTCAACAAACAATGATAAAGTCGAATTACATAAAAAAAGAAAAATTAAATCATATATATATATATATATATATATATATATATATATATATATATATATATATATATATATATATATATATATATATATATATATATATATATATATACAAAAGAAAACAACAATAAAAAAAACAATATGTGATTAAAAATAAATACAAAGATCATACACAGAATCATAGCAATATACAATATTAAATAAAATTAAGGTTGAAAAATGCTAAAACAATTAGATTGAATTTTGATGGAGACAATTCAGATTAAACAATCTAACAGTATAAATTATTATCTACAACTATTACATAACTTCATCCGCTTTGTATCTCTCTCCATTACCTTATACAATTTTTGTATGTTATTAAACTTTTTATTCTAAAATCTTTAGATTTCCAACGGTTATTATACATAATAGTATTATTATATATGTTATTATTATTATATACATATAATATTTCTGTTTTTTTCTTTTTTAGTTGGTTGTCGCATTTTTTTTTTTTTTTTTTATGTTCACCACTATTTTAATAACTTTAAAACCTAGAAATGGTTAGTTATTATGAATCAACAAGATTATAGAAACTTTGGAAGAAGGCATTTTAAACATTTGACACTCAAGCCTTGTCATAGTATTTCAAACTTACTTGAAATTTATGATCACTTAATTTGTATCAATATAATGAGTTTGATCAGGTTCTGGGAAAATCGTCAAACGCTGAAAAGTGCCTGGCATAAATTGGCATTTCTGGACGGTGAATTTTGGTTAAATATTTACTATAACATTCTAGATATATATTTCTCTTATATCTGAAATTTTAGTTTCTTATGACACATTCACACAGATCTTCTTGCATGAATGGCCATTTGGAATCAATAGACCTTAAAACTTGAATTTCTGTTAAAAACTCAAATTTGAAAATTTTGACAATTGAAATATTTACCGTAACTATTTCATTTCATATAGAGGTAAGTAAATGTAAAAAATCTTTTCGCAGCAAATCTGATCTTGATAAAGAAAACTAGCTTTTTTTTTTTATCTATTTTTTTTTTGTGATGATCATCACACACACACAAAGGATCGCAAAGAGCAATTAAAGAGAACTAAATTAAGAAAGTGTTGGAAATTGTGAAAACAAATTTTTATTTGATTTTTTTTCTTTCTTCCAATGATTTTCTTTTTTTTTTTTTTTTTTTTTTTTTTTTTGTTCTATTCTTGAATTGCTTTTAAATGGTTTTTTTTAAACCAAATTTAGTGCATTTCATATTTGCCAAAATAAACGAGGACATTAAAAGAAAATCTGGTGTGGGCACCACACGACTTTTACTTACCTCGACTGTTAAAATCAATTTAAGAACAATTAAATAAACTTAAATTTGAAAAAATGTTTCGCTTATTTAGTTTCGCTGGAAAAGTATGATCTAGATTAAATACAATAATATAACAATATTAAATTGTTACGTATAATAATCAGTAATAAAAGTGTGTGCCCTATTCGTAACTTTACATTACCATTAAAACTTTGTATCGGCTTGTTTCACATGAAATGTCCGTTTTTATAGTTTCTGAAATACATAAAGGATTTTGCAGGTCTCTGTTGTTTTCTTCCGAATGTTTACATATTTAAAGTAAGCAGTTACTAATACTCTACCTTTGTATTATAAACATTAGTTTCCCCAATCAATTACCCACTTTTTAGTACACCTCAGTGTTTGAACATCGACGAAACCCCGGGGCAAATGCCAAAACCGAATTTGCATCCCAAAAAATTGATGGTTACAGTATGGTTCATGGCAGGGATAATTCATTATTCCTTTTTACCTAGAGGTGAAACCATTACCTCTACAACGTACTGCAATGAAATTGACCAAATGCACACAAAATTATTAAAAAAACAACTTGGATTTGTAAATCGGAAGGGTCCTATACTCTTACGCGATAACGCTAGACCCCATGTTTCAAAACATACCGTGCAAAAATTGAAAAAACTGGGCTACGAAGTTCTTCCGCATCCACCATATTCTTCGACTTGTACCCAACAGATTACCTGTTCAGGAATTTAGACAACTTCGTCAAAGGAAAACTTTTTGAAAAGGATGATCAAGTGAAAAGTGCGTTTTCAGATTTTTTATCACTTCAAAGCTCAGAGTTTTTTAGTTCGGGGATAAAAAAGTTGGTGTCACGTTGGAAAAAATGTGTAGAAAAAGAAGGTAAATACTTCGAATAAAATTATCTTGTTTTCATATCGTATTTTTAATAAAAATCCTTTACCTTGAAATGGGACATTTCATGTGACACAACCCAATATATAAGATATTTTCCAAAACATTTTAGCTCCAACGGTATATTATGCATCCATGTTATTGTTCTTATATTTAAAAAACCAATACTAACATAAAAATCTGGTGCGAGCAACACACGACTTTCACTTACCTGCATTTTTAGAATAAATTAAAGAATTTTCAAATACAGTTAGATATAAAAATGAGTGAAATCATTAAACAATTAATTAAATAGAATTTCTATAAAAACATAAGTTTTATTAAAAAATTGATTACCTTATTATCTAAAATAATCACTTGTATCAATTGATTGTGTATGAGATGATAATTTTTATAAAATCTTTAGCTTTCCAACAGTATATCATACATGTATATTACTGCTCTTATGTTCAAAAATGAAAAATTGCATTAAAAAAATATTTTTTCTGTTTTCTCCTTTAGTTGGGTATCGAATGTATTCAATTTATATATTTACCAGTTTTTCATCAGCGTTAACAAGATAATCTAGAAATTATTATTGAATCTACAAAATTAAAGGTACTTTAGGGGAAGAAAATTTAAAATATCGGCATTTAAGCCCTGTCAGACCATTTTTATCTTAATAAAACCTACATGATATTAAAGCCCATTAAATTTTACATCGATATAGCGAGTTTAATCAAAATCGTCGGAACCGTTTTTGAGAAAATCGAAAAAAGGTGAAAAATGCATGATATAAAGTGCCTCTTCTGGTAGGCTCATTTTGATGAAAAAAGTTTTGTCACGTCTCGGGCGTATAGTTGTCTTAAATATGAAATTTCAGTTTCATAGGACTTACCGTTTCCGCCCGGGAGTTACCACACACACACACACAGACACACACACACACACACACACACACACACACAGACCTTTTTGCGGGACTTGGTTATTTGGACTCAGGGGACCCTAAAACGTGTATTTCCGTTGAAAACTGGAATTCGAAAATTTTCACGATCGCAATACTTCCCCTTACTATATATAGTAAGTGAAAGTAAAAAATTTGCATTTTTACTCTTTTTTTCCTTTAGTTAGTTATCAAACTCGTTCAATTTATATATGTATCCGCTTTTTATAAACCCTAATAAGATGATGTAGTTAATTTTATGAAATCTACAAAATTAAAGGCACTTTAGAAAAAGAAAATTTAAAACAACGTCATTTAAGCCCTGTCAGACTATTTCAATCAGAATGAAACTTACATGATAATAAACCCCATTAAATTATGTATTGATATAAGAAATTTAATCAAAATCCAGTCTGTTTTTGATAAAATCGTAAAAAGGTGCAAATTGCACAGTATGAAGTGGCTTTTCTGGTTGGCCGATTTTGATGAAAAAGTTTTAGGTGTATAAACTTTAGTCTTTAATGAGAAATTTCAGTTTTGTACGACTTTTCGTTTTCGTGCTAGACACCACCACACACACAGAACTTTTTGAGGAAGGTTATTTGGACTCAGGGAACCCCAAAACGTGTATTACTTTACACTAATACTTTTCCTTACTCTATATTTCATATATAGGTTTGTGAAAAAAATAAAAACCAAAAAATAAAACTGATCGTATGACAGGACTTCGCCTCTTTTTTTTTTTTTTTTTTTTTTTTTTTACTTTCACTTAGATCTATATAAAATGTATAATAAAGGAGAGTACTGTAAAATTTGAATTAGAACTGACTGAATTAGAAAGAAATGACAATAAGACTAAAATATATTTTCTAAACCGAATGAAAATTCTAAGAATAAAGAGTGCAATTTAAGTAAAGTAAAATAATCCTGCATTCCGATCCATTTAACAAAATCACTTAGAAAAAAACACATCAACCACGATTACAGATTGAAGACATTTAAGATATGCGTGCTTACCAGAATAGGCCAATAATGTTGCTGCCAATAACGTTAGTTAACTAAGTTCATAATGCTACGAGGTTTTCATTGATGTGTATCCAAAAAAAAATTAACATGAAATGCAAACGATTTTATTCAGAACTTAATCATTTATAATACTGGTCGCGAAAAAATCAACTCTATAAAGATTTTTAAACCACACGATTTGTCGCATTTTATTTTTTGGGGAAGATTGGAGCTATACTAAAACAAAAATGTAAGAAAAAACATAATAATATTAAAAACGCATATATCTGACGAACCCGTTTCACCTACTTAATATTTTGTACAGTAACGTTATTCACAGACTGAGGAAGGCAAAAGATTATTTTAACACTCATGATATTATCTTGATTAGATCAAAACTTTTTTCGTCAACACAACGTATCAATCAATTTTATTTTATTTTTTTATCGCAACGATTAAAATTAATTGACAAGGACGTCTAACTTGAAGTGCCGTCGGAGAGGTATAAAACGCTACCGTCGACAGGTCTAAGTTACTAGTGTTTCTGTCTTCTCTCAGTAACATCAGGTAAGAGAACATTTACAAAAATGTATATATATATATATATATATATATATATATATATATATATATATATATATATATATATTATTTATGACTTAAAAAAATATTATGTTCTAAGCATGGTATATTTTAATTTAAAAAAGAAGGATTATTGCAATATTATAATTTAAAAAAACAAACATAATAAATAGGTAATTTACAAAGTAATGATTTCTAATTCTTTTATTTAAATTTTAATTTATGTAAATCTGTAATTGTAGGAAAATATATAATAAGAAACTTTATTACAGGATGAAAGTAATATTACTCATAACAATGGTGGCGTTTGCGGCTGCAACGCCAGCCATCAAAGAACAATGGTCGTCTTTCAAGGTCAGTATAAAGCAAAGATTATCAAAATTAAGAGCTGCTATTAAATAAACCTACGAATACTAAACCATAATATTTTATCCATATAGAGGCAACATGGAAAATCATATAATAGCGCTGAAGAGGAACATCTTAGGATGACTATTTTTTCAGAGACACTGAAAATGATTGAAGAACAAAATGCTAAATACGAAGCCGGTTTATCAACTTACTATTTGAAGATGAACCAATATGCTGATATGGTAATGGAGACTAATATATTTAAAAATGTAACATTATAAACACTGACCAGTCTTAATACAGGCAAACTGTTCAATTACAGATCCCAGAAGAAGTGACTCAGTTAGGTTTCAACAGAACGAGAGATATGAGAAAAGTACCAAGCCTCCAATTCCTTTCTCCAGCAAACGTAGAAATCCCAGAATCATCTGACTGGAGAAAGTCGGGTGCAGTTACTCCTGTAAAGAATCAAGGCAGCTGTGGAGGGTGTTGGGCCTTCAGCAGTGTGAGTTTAATTATTTTTTTCTCTTTAATTAGAACGAATCGAAATTATGTTAACTAAATTCTATTTAACATCAATTTTCAGACTGGAGCGATAGAAGGACAGCTTTTCAGGAAGACTGGAAAACTCGTCTCCCTCAGCGAACAGCAGCTCATAGATTGTTCGACCCGTTACAATAACAATGGTTGTAATGGTGGATTAATGGAAAACTCCTTCGAATACCTCAAGGATGTCGAAGGGTTAGAAAGCGAAAATTCATACCCATATGAGGCAAAAGTAAGATATTGTTTTTATTAGTTTACTATAAAGTTCTTATTCCGTATTTTAGAACTTGCATACATATTCTTAGCATAAACTTCAAAATTGGTCCTAAACCGCTAATTGTCCATTCAGGATCGCAGATGCAGGTACAGCAAAAGCAAGGTCGTGTCAGGAACCCAGGTCAAAGCTTACACTGACATCAAGTCCAGGGATGACGAAGCTCTGAGGGCAGCAGTCGCCACTGTCGGACCAATCTCAATCGCAGTCAGCGCTGGCAACAGACACTTCCTGCACTACGGTGGAGGTTAGTACTGATCTACAGCAACTGGCTTTAGGCGACTATTATATTACTTGTATATTATATTACATTTACTACAACTCAACTTGTGATCCCATAGGTGTCTTCAACGGCGATACCTGCGTCCCTAGCCAACTGGACCACGGAATCCTCCTGGTCGGCTACGGCTCTGAAGATGGAGAAGACTACTGGATCGTCAAGAACTCCTGGGGTCCAGCTTGGGGAGAGAAGGGGTACATGAGGCTGACGAGGTCCAAGAGAAACGCCTGCGGTATTTCTTCTAGTGCCAGCTATCCAATTCTGCAATAAGGGATTACCAGTCTTGATTCTCCAGGCTTATCAATTTTCAGCTACCGCACTCTGTACTTTGCTGAGTACAACCATGACATAAATTATACTACCATTTTTTTACTTGTTAAATAAAAGTCTTAAAAACCATTTTTAGAAATACTTATTTCTCTTAATCTAATGGTGTTTATTATTAATGTATTTTGAAATCAATAATGTAACCAAACATAATTGATCCTTAAAAGTGACATAGAAAAGGTTTATTCTGTTTAAACTTGGTACATTAATAATCAACATATAACACCCGAAAGGCTGCATTGAATACATGACTAAATTTTAGTGTTATTGGACAGAGTTTAAAAAAAAATAAGTTTGCATTATTTGTCATACAAAAACTAGTATCAAATCATACTTTACTTTAATACAACAAAGAAATATAATCATAGCAAAAGCCCGGGTTCTATTTATATTAATCCAAGTAATGTTTAGACAAAAATAAGTCATATTATATACACACACCCTTGAAGGATCCGTAATTTATTGTATAGGTTATAGGATTTTCACGTGTTAGAATCTGCACAAATTCATTCAGGTTTCTCTGTTCTAATGGGACGGAAGTCAAATGTAATTTTTTTAATCATAAATAAATGGTTCTTATTTCATTCTCAAAAGTTGATTTTACACCAGTAACGAGTGATTTTCCCCATCTTCGAGACTCAATGAAAGCAATGAATAAGTTAAGTTGATATCCATTTTTTTTAATTTTTTCAATGTTAAGTCCTGAATATGGGGAAAGTCCCCGAACATTGACTCCTAATTGTTACTGGTGTAAAATAAAATTTTGAGGAAGAACTAAGAACCATTTATATATCAATAATATATCGTTTTTTCCGAATAATTAATTTTATTAGTAATTATTTTAAGAAATATGATTTACATATGTTTTTTTTTTTTTTTTAAGGACATTTTATGAAATATGTGTTTAAGTTACTCCAAAACCATTTTGTATCACTACTATATGTATAAGTAAGATACAGACATCACATATCACCCTGAAAAAGTTTCTTACAACTTTATTTAATTTTTTTTACATTTATTGGTTTTTTCTTAAATGAACTCTCAATATTTTTACTTATCTAATAAAAAATAATTGATTTAATATCATTTGTTTTTCTTCTTCATCTTTATCTCCCTACCTTGTGTCAACACTAGCCTGGAGAGATCTTAATATTTTTTTTTTTCAATACTCTAAATACATCCTTTATAAAAAATCATATATATGAGCGTGGTCTCTATCCAGTGGGTCGAGCTTACATCACCTTTCTAGGTTCCCGGTGCTCGCTCAATGGCTGACTTGGCTTAACTATTTTAGCTGTCGCTTCGAGGGTGGTTTTCGGTTATGTTAAGTTTCGGTTTTGGTTAGAGGTGGTGATTATGTGAGCAACAGAAGAGTAAGCAATAATCGATTTAATATCAGCTTGGAATATACGCAAAAATCTAACAATTGAAGCCGCTTATTAACTACATTAAGGATGTTTAGTCAACTGTTGAATAATCGGGAGTCAGTCGTTTTTTGAATATTTTAATTTTTCCGACGTTTCAGCTCAAACTTGTGAGCCATCATCAGGGCTACAAACATCAGAACAACAAAAGAGACATATATCAATATGATAATGAAAAATTATAAATGCAGTGACAATATTAAATTATAAAATAAAAAAAACATAGAAATTATGAAATATTATAGATACAATAATATGATGATGAACAATATGATGATGATAAGTATAAAATCAAAAATTTAGACTTACTATTTTTTTTTATTTTAAGCATACTATCGCTCAACCATCGTTTTGATTTTGACAACCCTGAAATCCTAGCCACTGTACCTTATTATTAAAAAACGACTCCTCTCCGAAGCTATATATATGTGTATATGTATAACATATATATATATATATATATATATATATATATATATATATATGTTCATATTGAAAAAAATTCGGGACCCGTCAACCATAAAACAGACAAAGAAATAGTCTTTCTCTCATATGCCAACATCTTTCGCCTCCTCATGTTGTAGCTTTCTAATTTAATTGTATTATTTTTTTTAAACGTCATTGCATAATTTATATTTTATTTTCTGTATAGTTTTCTTTTTATTTATATAAATTCTTACTTTTTTTCTATATACCTCATGGTTCTTTTATATACCTGAGATTCTAATTTTTATAATTTTCTGTTAGAAATGTAGAACCAATATTGTACATGTTTAGTTTTGTTTTTCCATTGTATATTAAAAAAAAAAAAAAAAAATTAAACGTGCTGCAGTTAAAGGGCGAAACCGGGTTTTTAAATCAACCCCCTCCATACCACCTATTTTTTCGGTTTTCCTCAGTTTATGCTTGGCATGGCTCACTAATTAGTATTATAATTTTTTTTTTTCTAAACTCTATATTTAAGTCTAAAGTTTTGATTTCATACTTATCATCATTATATTGTTTATCATATTATTATTATTTTTATCTATGATATTTTATCATTATCACTACATTCGTAATTTTTATTATAATACTGATACGTATTTCTTTTGTTGTTTTTTGCCCTGATGGCTCAATTTTCAGCCAAAACGTCGGCAAAATTAAAATATTCAAAAAACGACTCACTCCCGATTATTTCTACCCCTTATTAACCGAATCTAATCCAAAAATAACTATAACAAACCACTTCTTAAAAAATTATAATCCATAACCCCCTAACTTAAGAAGAATAGCTTCCAAAATTATAGGTCTGTACCGATATAGAGCGCACCCTCGACTGAAGATTTACTAAATCTGATTTCTGAGAGAATAGTTCTTTTATACGTTGAAAATATCTTTAATTAGTGCGAACTAAATAGTCTTGAAGGTGATATCATCCAATACACACATAACACCTAATTTGAAATAAATTAACAAATAAGCTAAGTGTAATTTACATGAAAAAAAACGTTAAAAGGTTAATTTCTTATTAAATTAGAAATATTTACTCTATTCATCAAGCCACTTCTTTACTTTCTACTTTTATTATCAGTTTTTAAAAGTTTTATCAAACAAATAAAGAGTTATATATATGGAGAGATACAAGGCCCGGGTTGGAGTTGGATAATTATTTTCTCTATTCTAGAGCTAACACAATCTGTATAAAGTGAGAATCGTTAATTAGGTGAAAACTGACCATTGATCATGTTTCTCACACAATCCCTATCTTAAAAATTATGTCGTCCTTACTATGTAGTAAACACCAGATCCTTCAAGTGTTGTGGTGGTACATAATTATTTTGTATCATACTAATATATCAATATATCCTTTTACAGAGTTTTTATTTTTACCCGAGAAAATATTTTTTTTTAATAATATCATTTTAGAAATCTTCTATAGGTCATACATATTGATTTTTATCACTGTTGGCAATGAAAGAAAGTTAATTATTTAGATAAGGAAAACTCAAGAAATATTAACCATTCTGGAAATGCGGTAACTAAAAATATTCATACTGTAATATTGCCATTTGGCGAATATTTTGTCTGAGCTGTGAAATATGTTGAAGGAAATTTTATTGAAAGATAAATGAAACTTTTGAAATAAATATTTGTATATGATAACAAAGAAAATATTATCTTTTTACAGGAAAATGCTCTAAGTCATGGTTTAAGGAAACGTTGAAAATGACTTGAAATAAATTACATTAATGTACTCGACTAACCTCTTCAGTACCCAGACCATTAATCACTTATGGCAAAATTAAAAATTTGACTTAGTAATTACAACAATACATAGAACCTCAACTTGATAGCACTGTAAAATTAAGAGCAGGGAATAACAGAAAAATACTACTGCTCAAAACTTGTGAAATACATGAAGCGAAATTATGAAAGAGGAAAATTTGTGGAAAAAGCGAACATGCGTTTAGTTTTACTTATTACATTTTTTTTTTTTTTTTTTTTTTAATATATTTCAATTTGTTACAGAATGAACAATAGTAATAGTGATATGAGACACATTCATACAATATATACAGAAAATAATAATAAATAAAAAACAAAACAACAAACTATAATTGAGATAAATAAAAAGTTGGCAAATAAATAAATACCATACAAACAATCATAACTATATACAATATATATAACTGCTAAAGGAACCCCAGACTGGGCTTTTCCCTTCACTTGTGGTGGAAAAAGCGGAATCCGAGAGATCCTAGCGCCTCTATCTCAGCCGGTGTGAGCCAGTGGAGGCTGAGTTAGGGTGCTGTAGCCACTAACATACTTATTACTAGCGAGCTGCACTTGCTTCGCACTGGTGAAATTTTAATGTCTCTTTAATTTTTATAATAATATCAGTTTGACCATTTGAGAGTTTATTGTCTTGGAATAAAGGATTTCTTAGAAATGAAAAGTGCACTAAGAAAGAAAATGTTGTTTATTTTTACATTTATTTTGTTATCTTCATATTTGTTATGAAGATAACAAAATAATTGAGTGTCAAAAGAAATAAGTGATAATAAGCAAATGTGCTAAAGAAATATAAGCAGCGGTAAAGGTAGGAATTTTAAAATGTTGACTGCCACGTCACCCATGTTCGGGTGACAGTAAAGTTTTTGATTGGACCGCGTCATCTGTTTTGGGTTGACGCTTAATTGACTACTTGCGAAGGATGAAAGTGTCCACAGTGAGTATAACACAGTGAGTATACCACAGTGAGTATACCACAGTGAGTATACCACAGTGAGTATACCACAGTGAGTGTACCACAGTGAGTATACCACAGTGAGTATACCACAGTGAGTATACGCTTCGTACAGCGTAGGCGTGGCCTAAAGGATATTTTACTGTAAACGCGCGTGGTAGTAGCGTTCCTTCATCCTTATATTTAATATTCGACAGAAATTAGAAACATAAATTGATGAATAAATCATAATTGGTTTAGTTTATTAGCTTGTTATGTTTAACTGTTTCTATTTTATTCGATTTTTATATTTCAAAAGAACTTTTTATTAATACATTATAATAGTTTAATTTGGTTTCCGTAGGAATCCCATTTATTGTAGTTTACAATGGTTTATTTTCATGAAATGATCTAAAAGTAGAAATAATTATTAACAATGTCAGTTTATAAATTTATAACAATTTTTCGTTAATTTTAACAAAGTACGTACGGTTTGGTTCGTAATATTTTTTCTAAAATCTTGAGTTTTGAATGGGAGAATCTAGCCTTACGTTACTTTACAGTGGTAACACTAAATCAATATAACCTCTGTTGTGATAAGACAACATTACAAATAGCCTATGTTCATTAGGATATGCACTTATAACGATTTTCTATTAACTTGTATGTCTTATTTCATTGAAGATTTACTTTTATATAGTCTTTCCATTTTCGACAGTTTATTCATTTTTATTTTTTTTCTTCTTCTTCATTTAAATCAAATTACAAACATTTTACAGTGCAATTAGAAGTCACTATCCTACTAAGGCGAGCCTGTGTGTGGGGAAGGAGTTCACCTGCGGCAATTCAATAAAAGTACAATAACAAACATTTTTTTTATAAAGAAACATTAACACACTACACAGTAAGAAACAATATAATACTTAAGGAATATAAAAATCTATTACTATTATATTACTACTCATAATTCAGAAATAATATTTTGATAATTAGATTATAGAAAGTTTATATTCTCTTCCAAAGAAAACTTATGTGCAATGTCTTTTACTTATAATGCTTTAGGAAAGGATTCCCTAAGTAAGAGGGAAAACCGTATCAATATCCGCAGGTGGTTTAGAAGGAGTTCGCGGAAACAAAAAATCGCAATATCATTTTATTACATAGAGATTTTTTGTGCATTTGCCAGTGAGAACACTATGTTAACTATAAGCCTGAATAAGCTATATACGCCCGCCAGTAACGGGAGCTAAACTCCTTATTGAAGCCATAAGCACATCCCACACAACAGTGGTCGTAAACCGTGATGAACCCAGATGTGCTTCGAATTCATGACGAGCTCCTGCGTGGTGAATGAAGGCAACCGCCGCCATAAAATAGAAACTTAAATTAAATTAAACCAGATCCGTGGTCTCAGCCAGGGGGATATTGAAGACCGTTCCAGGGAAATACCCATTTGGGTTTGAAAGTATGATAAATTATACAATATTTAGCATTATCATAACTTTGGTTGTATAGACATTATTTAATGCTTTATCAATTTACCATGTCGAATAAAGTCAAATATCTTAATCATAATAATATATTCTCGAATTATTATATAAAAGAGTTTAATTAACAGACATTTTCGAAATTGCGCATAAAATATATTGAGATCGCGACACCCGTTTCTAAAATATAAATGTTAGGAATTCCTTAAAAATAAACAAAACTTTATATTTAATTTTATAAAACGTCCATATGATTTGAAACTTAATTTGGTATGAGATATGTTCAATGTATCATTTAATGGATTTGTAAAAAATATTTAGTACATACTTAGTATCCAATATTTTTTTCTTTCTTTTTATATATGCATAGTCAAATTCTTACTAACATTACTTCTGGCGTTAGAGGGATCTACCCGTAATTTCTCCATTTTATTATTATTACATTAATTATTTCGTAGAGCACTAGTCTAATGTTCTCTGGGTACCGGGTTCGTACCCAGGCTGTGACAGAATTATTTATAAGTGCTATTCCAGTAATTGGGCGAACAAGGGGTGTGGAGAATCTCTCGGGGCTTTGAGGTAATACCAAGTTGCTGATCGGGATGAACGCCTCATACCCTCCTTGCACGATCGTTGATTAGAACTTATAGATAAGTACTGAACCTTACACCCTAAATAAAAGGTTTAAAAGTTCAGGGGATGTTTTTTTTTTCACCTGATATACGAATCCTATTAGGTTTCATCGTCACAACTTGAACTAGATATCTCTATGATATCGAAAAACAATAAATTGCTAATTAGTTTCAAGTGATCGATTTAAAATGAATCACCGGCATCTTGAATGAATCAAAATTGAAATATCTATATTATGGACATAAATAAATATTTGCTTCCTCCAAAGCTGCTCTACCTTTTTTTGCTGGAATACCAAAAATTATTATTCAGTAAGTTGACTTATGAGGTGTTTAAAATTGTATTATTTATTTAACAAATAGCGAATTATCAATTAAATTATTAAATTGACTAAGCTAAAATAATAATGTTATAGCGAATTTGAAAAAAACATACATATGAGACAAACTTATTTTGTATTCATTTTCTATCTCTTTTATCTTATTATTTTACTTAACTTATTATTATTTTTCATTCTTATCGAATTTACGTCTTCTTGTTTTTCTTAAATCTAATGAAGGCCCACTACTTTGGCCGAAACATCGGCACACAAATAAATATGTTTGTCTTGTTATTGTAATGAGTTGATGATCGTAGCCCCGAGCAAGTTCTCCTTCATATATTCTCATCAACATTCAACAATAACAATAATAATAATAATAAACAACATAAATGTAATCTTCCATCATGTCATTGGATTCCATTAAATTACACTTTTATAGAAAATATTAATTCTTAAATTTTAGCTGTATATCAAACTATAAGACTTTTATAAAGAATGATATAATTTATGTGAATCCGGAAACTGTCGTCAATATTTTCAAAATATCAAAACTGTTCAAAACCAAATACTTCAAGCATGAATAAAGAAATGTAAGAGGCTATACTAAGAAATTACGTGATATCTAGGCTAAAGGTTAGTTCTACGTCAGGATAAGACATTAATTGGCATATCTCGCTAAAGTGGATCGGAGACGTTATTAAAATAGCGCGATGTACAAATCTGAGGTACTTTGTTAGTTTCTGCTGGTAAACTACATCAGGTAAGAATCATATAAACTTTACTAACATTATAATGTTTATTTTATATTTTTAACGTTGCCTTTTTCGTTGATTTAATGCCACTTACATTTGCTAGGTTTGTTTTCTTGGTAAATTTTGGGTTGTTATACAGACGATAGAAGAGATCATTTCTACCGTACAGTGTACTGTTTCAAAAATGATGAGAAAGTGGAATAGGGCATATTTTCCATTTGATAAGGCAAAATTTACGTTTTTTAATAAATTATATAATTTAACGTTTATATGGCTAGGTGGGGACCAGAGGGGAAACTAGGCTGAATATAAATCAATATCTGTGTATACGATTTCAGTTTCTGTTGTGTTGTTTTGTTTTTTCGTAATATTTTTTTTTACATTAATATATTAAAAAAGACAGGACTTTTCATTGAATTCCGATGGGTGCCGAGTCACCCAGGTCTGTTTAGAAAAGAATAGGCTAACGGTTTGCCCAAGCAAGGTTCTGTAATGCCACAGCCAACGAACAGACTATGATTCTGCTAAACGAGTAGCAAGAACTACTGAGGAAGCACTACTGAAAATTAGCCCGAAGAATGCAATGGGAGTACCTTTTAACTGAAGGTTGCAAATGTCGTTACCTCGGAAGCGGTTTTATACTTCAGAATGCTCACTGAACATCACGTCTTTAGAAGTAGATAGCCCAATTTGTCAACTGTGTCATTGAGATCACCTTCATATATGGAAGGGCATAGAGTACATACGAAAGTCCAGTACATCTGAAAATAATTTCTTGAGAATAAAAACTATCTATTGGGCTGCAAAGAGACGTATGACGGCCTTGTCAACGTAAAACTGTGGCGTAATAAAAAAAAAAGAAGTTTACTAAGAACTACTTCTTGTAGAATTAAATCAGAAAAACATATTTATCCTTTCTTCTAAGTAATAAATACATTTATAATCACATCTGCTGACATAAAAGTTATTAAATTAAATTTTGGAGAATTGAGACGTTGATTTGTAAACATCAAGAAAATTTTACAGGAAGCAAAAATAACTCTCAATGGTTCATTATTAAATCAGTTTATCTTATTATTTTCGCTTTTTTTTCTTTTCTTTTTTTTCATATCCTCAATTTAGTTACATGTTTTGCTAAAATAGTTTCTGAATATTTTCCTTTTACTGTATATAAATTCATTTTAAGGATTTTTCTGTTAATAGATTATGTTATTAAAGTGCTATCACCGATTTGCTATTCCTCTTGGTGGTGGGGATCACTTCAATCTTGACACTTCAATGAATTTTTAATGTTTTTTAAGGACGAGTGTTATTTAGATGTTAACAGAATGCGGATTTTGATAAATGTAAGCGATTAGAATACAAATATTTCGTAAAAAAGGCTCTTTAGTATCATTTGGAAATCAACGTCTCGGTTTTCTAACCAATATATTGTATTATGTTTGTATATGTAATGATGAAAAATTTTTCAGCATGAAAATTGTATTTCTGGTTATCCTGGTGGCTTTTGCTGCAGCAACAGCTGATGTTCAGAAACAATGGACTTCATTCAAAGTCAGTATTGACAAAATTATCTTTTATCTTAATCTTTGAAGAGTAATAAAAAATACATAACATCTTATTATTTTAGAGACATCATGGAAAATCATACCATAGCATCCAAGAGGAACATCTTAGGATGAACATTTTTTCTCACCATCTGAAGATGATCGAAGATCATAACGCTAAATTCGAAGCCGGGCTGGTAACTTATAATCTGGCGATGAACCGTTTTGGAGATATGGTAATATGCGAAGAGAGTGTTTTAATTGATATATCATCAGTTTTGATCTGTTATTGTACTTGTAATTCCTTAATTCTAGCTTCCTGAGGAAGTGGCACAGTTTGGATTCAACAGAACGGGACTGATAAAGAAACAACCTAGCTTCAGGTACCTGGCTCCCGCAAACGTGGAAATCCCTGAAACGATTGATTGGAGGCAGTTAGGTGCAGTGACTCCTGTGAAAGACCAAGGTGTATGCGAATCTTGTTGGGCGTTCAGCACCGTAAGTAGGCCAATTTCGTTCTTCTCTTTAATAATTAAATGACATAAAAACTGAAGGTATGTTACTTTTCAGACTGGCGTGATCGAAGGCCAACTTTTCAGGAAGACTGGAGAACTCGTCTCTCTCAGCGAACAGCAGCTAGTTGATTGCAGTACTGGTTACAAAAACCGAGGATGTCATGGTGGATTAATGGACTACTCATTTAATTATCTAAAGGATGTCGAAGGTTTGGAAGCGGAAGATTCATATCCATACGAAGGACAAGTAAGGTTTCTTGCCACTTCTATTGATTACAATGTTATCACTCAAGTACCTCTTATAATCGTGTTTGTACAAAGGCAGAAGAAATCAGTAAATACCAGTTATCGTAAATGAGTTTTAAATTGATGATTCGTGTTTAAGACGGAACACACATTTGTTAACACAATGTAAAACTTTTTTTTTTCTCTGACTTGTTATCAAATTTGTATAACACTGTCAAAATATTCCTTGAGTATATTTCATCAATGATCGGTTAGTCGCAATTTTTTTCTCTAAGGAATTTTCCACTAATGCGGTTTTCTCAGACCTTAAGTTCATATAGAATTATTATACACTCTCGCCTACTTAAGGCTTGCTTTTCATTTCCCTTCCTGACTATCTTCTAACTCTAGGTCACCTATTCTACTCCTGGTATGTCTCTCTATCTTCTTCTCTCCAATTTTAGCGAAAAAGTTGATTTTTCAGCCAAAGTTCTTTTGAAATGCCTAAATCATCTTTGGTCATTTTCTTTGAAAACTGAAAGTATCTTACTTTGGTAGATTTCCACCCTGGCCTTCTCCAAAATTCCATTTCTGTAGCCTACAGCCGTTCGCGGTTTATTCTTGATGACCTTTGTTTCTGAGTCATGTCATTATACTATGCATTCAAATATAAATTTAGTTTGGGATATATATTATATATATATATATATATATATATATATATATATATAATATATATATATATATATATACATATATACATCCAATCGCAAATCACCATGTTAAAAAATATTCACTGTACTCCCTCCGTGAAATGCCTGGAAGAGACGAATTTTTTTATTGTGCTGATAAGGATATCCTGATATGAATAAAGTTTTTTTGATTAATTTTTCTAATGAAGTGCTATTTTGTTCACTATTACAACAGATTCATTCATGTTCGCAGTTAGAAAGGGGATATTCTAGCCTAGGCATATGTAAAAATCATATCAATTTACACCTTGAGATGATTCTTTGTTTGAAAGGTAATTTGCATATTACCTTCACTTACCTACCATATATATATAAAATATATAGTAAGGGAAAGTATTGCGATCGTGTAAATTTTCGAATCTAGTTTTCGACGGAAATACAGGTTAAAGAGTCTTATGAGTCATAATAACCAAATCCCGAAAAAAGGTCCGTGTGTGTGTGTGGTAAGTCCAGCGCAAAAATGATACGTCGTACGAAACTGGAATTTCATATTACAGAGATGTTACAGCAGCTTTGTCATCAAAATCGGCTAACCAAAAGAGTCACTTTATACCTTGCATTTTGCACCTTTTTACAATTTTCTCAAAAACGGCTCCAACGATTTTGATTTAACTTCCTATATTGATGTAAAATTAATTGGGATTTAATATCATGTAGGCTCCATTCTGATTGAAATAGTCTGACATGACTTAAGTTCCGATATTTTAAATTTTCACCCTCTAAACTACCTTTAATTTTGTATATTCCAAAAGATTAACCATTTCTTCTTAATGACATTGATAAAGGACGGCCAAATATACAAGTTGGACGAACTTGATGACCAACTAAAGGATAAAAGAGCAAAACTAATAGCAAAGTAATTTTGGTTTTGGTTTTTTATAATAATAATAGTAATAGAGACGTATAATACACGGTTGGAAAGAGAAAGATTTTACAAAAGAATGTTAACACATTTTAATAATACACGTTTTATTAAAATCAACTTAAAATATTTTTCAAATTGAAGTAAATTTAATGGTTTTTAAACTGATTTTAAAAGTGGAGGTAAGTGAAAGTCGTACGTTGTCCGCACCAGATTATTGTTTATTCAATATTATTGATTTTAATTTCCTTTTACTTCTTTATTTTAAATTTGCACTTCCAATAAACAAAAGATCCAATAAATTAAAACATTTTCTAGATCCATTACTAATTTAAATTCCATTACTACTAGAAATTTATTTAGCTCTGTTAGTTTCACATTTTTCTACTTCTAAAAGTATGTTCAGAACATCGAAAATGATAATAAATTTACCAGTCAACTAAAGAATAATATCTCTTTCAGGACAGCAGCTGTAGGTACGGCAGACATAACGTTGTGGAAGGAACCAAAGTAAAGGCGTACGTTGACATTACGCGAGAAGATGACGAAGCTCTTAAAGCTGCCATTGCCACTGTTGGACCAGTCTCAGTAGCAGTTCATTCGTCCAACCCACACTTCATGTTCTACCGAGGAGGTGAGTATAAGCGTACTGCGTTGATACTTTTATTAATATTGGCGAAATATCAAACTTGACCTATGATCGTAGGTGTCTTCGATGGTAACAGCTGCCAGCCTAGCCTTGTAGACCACGGAGTCCTCCTGGTAGGATACGGCTCTGAAGACGGTGAGGATTACTGGCTAATCAAGAACTCTTGGAGTTCAGAATGGGGTGAGAACGGATACATCAGGTTGACTAGGTCCATCACTAACGTCTGTGGTATATCTTCCATGGCCAGCTATCCAATTCTGGACTGATGATCTTAATTGTTTTTTCTTATTTCAGCTTTACTGTTCAATTTACAGTCATAATTAATTCAAATCAATTAATAGGAATCATAAATAATGATTCTCTATGATCTCATTTTTACTGTATCATACAAATGTTTAATAAATTTGTTTTTTCTTCATTATTATTTTTTATTTTACATGTTCTCAAACATATGCATAATTGTGATATTGAATTCCGAATAATTTCATGAAATGTCATAGAATTTACTAAGAAAAATCTACTATAGTCACAGATCTGACGGCAATATCTATCTAAGAATAAATAAATAGAAAAATAAAGGACTAATTAAGTAATTGGGTGATTAGGAGACTAATTATAAATTGGACCAATAAATAAAATAAATAATTAGTGAAAAGTCCAAAATTATAATGACATATAAACAATAATATCATAGTTAAAAGGAATATGGTACGAACATCACACAGCATTCAATCATCTCTATACTTCATATAAATTTTGAAAGCTTACATTTATTTTACATGCTAACATTCATCTTGGAATAAGTAGTAAATAATAGGAGTCATTAGGGTATCTAGAATAATGTGGGGTTATGAGCTTTCTTCACAATGCCCTATATAATAAACTGCTAAATTTTTCTAGATTATTCATTGGTATGAATCTCAACACTTATTAATCCTCTCCTTAATGATAATTTTTGCTAACTTATGTAGCATTTCGCTTCTTAGAAATAATTCAATATTCACTAAGATATCAACCCGTGATATTTAAGCGAGTTTAAATTGGGCTCAGACGGCCAGAAACATCAATTAGCTCTGGATCTAGGGCAACGTTAATAACTGCACTGTTCAACGTTATAAAAAAAAATTCGAAAGGGAGACTTCAGCCTTGGAAACAAAGAAAGTCTTAGAAGGACTCCCTCTCTTGATGTGCTTTGGTGAAAAGAGGGAAGAAAACGCAAAACAACTATGGGTTACTTTAGCCCCAATGAATGGAAAGGTTTAATTGGTTTTCACGCACATCAAATGCCCGAAGAAATAAATTTTTACCCCGTTTAAATACTCAAGCTTAACATTAATATATAATACAGTACCTAAAAGAACAGGATCTTCCATTTCGATCAAATCAAACCAAATTAATAGAAGGAATTAGTCCGGGTGGTAGTCGATGAATGAACCAATTAGGTAGTTTCAACCATTTATTTTCTTCCAATGTTTCGACCCTCATTGTGGGTCATCATCCGGGCTAAAAAGATACAAAAGAGATACATTTACAAGATTAAATATACTATTTTAAAAAATATTGAGCTAAAGGATGTTAATATTAAAATAAAAAAAGTAACTAGATGAATAAAGAAATCGATTAATTAAATTACAATGACTAAGGTATAATAATGAGAGGGCTATACAGAGCAGAGAATGGCTAAAGGTAATGTATAAAGGTATACACAATTACATGAAATAAAAAACATTAAAATATGGAGTAGAGAGGAGATACGTACCATATTGTAGGCGAATAGAAACTAGGTACACTTTGGTGGAATGGGATGTAGGTACGTAGATAGGAAAGTACGTACGAAAGGTTAGTAGGATGGTAAAATTTCCATTTCTATAGTTAATTGTTTATGTTACAATTGAAACGAACAACTTTTGAAATTGCTTAGAATTTCTAATTTAAAATAATACTGCCTACATTCTTCTCGTCCTCTTATCTTACAATCTCCTTATATTTGACATACGATAGTTTTTTTTTCCGAACTCCATTAAAACTCAGCTCATAAAACGAGTCTAGTGAATTAAAATGACAGTTGGTTGAAAGCAATGGATATAATCTCGTTAATTACTTTAGGAGATTAGTCATTACACAGGCCATTAATTGTAAAAAATATATATTGTGTTTTATTTCTCACGACTGCATAATTTTCGACCTGATCTTGTAGAACTGAAGGCTATCATTTTCAAAACCAATTACAAATCATTCCCAAGATGAATAAAAATTAATAGTAAAACTCACTAAAAATGAAAAACGTCGAATAGTTAGAAGCAGGAATGAATCTGAAGTTGAATCTGGCATGCGTCTTCAGCTCCCGTGGATTTTATTTTATTTCAATACATCGATCGACCACTTAGTGAAGATTGAGGTTAGTACTAAATGAATATACTAAATACGTTGAACGCCACGTTAGCCATCGGTGGCTGACACTAGACTTTTTTTTTGGAGGGTATCAGCAACCACTATCTCATGAGATAAAACTATAACATTTAAAATTTTTTAAGGAATTATAAAATATTTATTTAAAATTTACTTGATTTTGCCTTTTATTACATCCCATGTATTAGAAACCTTGTATAAAATATTGAACATTTATAGAAATCTATAAAATATTGAACACAAATTAGCTGATAATGATTAAAAAAAAATATAAAAATATATATATATATATATTAGGTTATCTTTATGTTTTTATAGGTACTAAAATACTACGATACAATTTGATCGATTAAATGTGATCTTCAAAATTAAAAATTAGACAGAAACTGAATACATACACATACCTTCTTAAGCCAATGGACTTACACTTCACAGATTTTTGGTTCAGCAAAAAAGACTCACATACAAAAACTGCAAACATTTCAATCCAAAATTTTAAGACTGATAGATAACGACAGCTCCTTGGTACGTAAACAACAGAACCTTACATACGGACTTACAGAAACCAACAGTTGACCAACATATACGAACACTCTATACTCGTTTTCACAGTAAACTTAACGGACACGACAATAGACTGATTAACGACATGTCAATAGCTGAAATGCCAGTCAGAAGAAGGCTAAAGAAAGGCTGGATAAGGGACCTCCTCTGATAAAATAAAGCCATGGAAGGGGTGCTGCTGGGCATTTTCCTTCTTCATGCCTACCATGCCTGATCTCAATTTGTGCAGTACATTTGCTGATTGTTAGATACATTCTGACAGGCGTGAATATAGATATAAAGAGAAAAAAATGCGATCGATCAGTGTTATATTGTTTTAAAGATGTGACGCCATAGTTTTTAACGTTAACTTAAACAAAGTCCTAAAATATGTCTCATATTTTATAATTTGTCTTTTGTTCCATTGCAATAGGAAAACAGTTTTTTATACACAGGAAAGTATCGAAAATATATTATTTTATTTATTGTAATTAACAACTGTAATTAACAACACTATGAGTAAATATACAGTATGAAGAAAAGTCATGAAAATGTCTTGAGAAAGAACTATTCAGTGGTAGCACTTCACTAACTATTTTAAGTCAGTAGATCCCGAGGCCACCTTCTTTTCAATCGCCTCGGAGGGGTATCAGGGATACTTAGGAAGATAAATCAAGGATAAGTGGGTTTGTGTGAGCAGTTTAGA
Organism: Piezodorus guildinii; assembly: GCA_023052935.1. Taxonomy (NCBI): domain Eukaryota; kingdom Metazoa; phylum Arthropoda; class Insecta; order Hemiptera; family Pentatomidae; genus Piezodorus; species Piezodorus guildinii. The sequence goes on from CM041292.1 coordinate 53,265,601, forward strand.
ATTAAAAGAGGTATGTTTTAATTTTTAAGTATCTATCACGGGCTATGTTTGCAATAGGATGTTTAGGTCATTATGGAGGAGTTGATTTGTGACAAAAGAAGGTGAATTTAGGATTTTGCGAAGGATTTTGGATTGTAAGGGTTGGATGTGGAAGGAATTAGATGGTTTAGTTGAGTCCCAAAGCTCGATTAAAATGTCCAAATGGGTCTGGTAGTAGTGATGTAAATTTTTCTTTTGTAATATACTGGAAGTTTTGAACGTTTATCTAGTAAGTGTTGTAGTAATCGGTATCTTCGAGCAGTTGAGCAGTCTTGTGTGAGGGTTATTATTTTATTAAGTTAAATTTTTCGATTTTTCGTCCTTAAACAATAACTAATTATAAATTCGGTATACCTCGTAAATTCCTGAGTAATGCATTTAAAAACGCAGAAACCTTAATAGAAGCGAATATTAGGTCATTTCTTTCGATTTGAATGCTCCTATATAGAATACAATTGGTCCAAAACAAAAATATGTATTAGATCGACAACTTAGAAAAATATTTTAAGATGCAATGGGAGTAATTTTTTCACTCTTACTCATAAGAGACGTCCCATGCTAATAAATTAAAAAATAATTTTTAATTTACCTTAAGTGTATCAAGAGTTATACAATTTTGTCCACTAAATCGTGAATTTTTTCACACTGAGCGGCGCTTTTAAGTAGCGCGCGTGGTCTCGAAAATCGACATGGCACTCAACGTGTTAAAAAACTACTTTTTTGCACTCTTGATATAAAAATTAAGTCTATTTACTCTGTCGTCTCATTGTGTCAGTGTTGGGAAATATCAAGTAGAGCTGACCCTAGTATTTTGTATAATATTGTATTGACTCGTTATTTTAATTATTATTGTAAAGCATATTCATGGTACGGATGTCTATGAAATATTTTTAACGTTTGCCATTTTTAAAGGGTTAGTTGTTTGCTGCATCGAGCTAGTTCAGAGTAGTACGTTAACACGATAAACTGTAAACTAGTTATCTATACCACAGCTATGGCCTAAATTATCACTTATAAGTTCTTGTGGATACTTGTTTGTTGTTTTAATTTTAAGAGCAAAACACTGCTGATGGTCATTATCGCCCTCGCATCTTTACAAAAAACAAAATAAAAGGAAAAACGATTTACCAAAATGGTGATAACAGAAAAAATAAAATAAAAAATTTAAGAAAAGAAAACAACGAACAAAATACTAAAACAAACAAGCAATACAGTAGCATTCACAAATAATAAAAATAAAGGCAAATAAAAATAAAATAAACGAAATTAACGATAATAATAAAAAATAAAGAAATAACTGATAATAACAAATAAAACACGAATATAATAAAAAATATAAATAAATAAAAATATAAAAAAGTAAAAATAAAATAAAGAATAATAATAATTTAAGTATAATTAAATAAAATTGAATTTTAGTTTAAACTGAATGATGAAGAAGAAAAAATAAATAAATAAAATTATACATATATATATATATATATATATATATATATATATATATAATACAAAAAAAATGCATGTTATATTTGCTGAAATAGACGTATATTCTTTATAAACTTGATGGCACTGCTGATAGTTGCTTCATTATCGCTCAAAGCCTCAGAGATATGGATACTTATTGACAGAGACATGGACTTGTGGATACTTATTTAACAGCACTGCAGGAGATCGTCTTACCTTTAAAAAACGCTGTCTGCTATTGGATCGACGGTTCGTTAATTTGGAATATAGGTTATTATCTGTTCTTGAAGGTTAGTCTGGTTTACTAGAATTTTGTTGACTCTTGAAGTCTTTACTTTATTGTATTGATTCATTATTGTGTATACATTTTATTGTAATTTTATGCCGTGTAAATATTGTATGAATGTAGTATGTATGATATCTTTCAGCACTACTATTGATATCCAAATTGGGACAGATTGTAATTTTACTCAATATAAAATTGTTGTTAAACAAAGAATTTTGTTTAGAATACTATCAAAAGTCAACACAGAATTCATAAGTAGTTGTGAATTTATGGTTTTAGAATAGAAAAAAAATTTGAACCTAAGGTGGTAATAATAATTGGTGATGATGTGTGATTAGTATACAATCATGCCCGTGCTTTTTATCATTACTTGAGACATTCTTAATATCCAAATAATATTGAAACGACAAAACATACTGAGTTAATGTTTTTTCATATTGAAACTATTCAATGCTAAAAATAAAGGTGATTGTACTCGAAGAGGGATTATAAAGAGGTTGTTGAGAATGATATACTGTTTCGAGTGAGAGTAGATCACAAAATTGATTAGCGTTTCTCTTATAATTAGTTAGTAATAATACCTGTTGAAGTTTGTTCTTGCCATATTGTAATATTTAATTTTAATCGTTTTCTGAATGGCCAATTGCCATGTAAATGTCATAAATTATTTTTTTTAAATATGCAAAACAATATTTATGTATCAACAATAATTAGGTTTGATGAAAGATAAGGAATTACTTACCAATAATATGATTTTCCGGCAAATTTGATCCGTCATTACCGCTCTCCTCTGATCAAAATGGTTCTATTTCTTTAATTACAATTGAATTGATTAAACTGGGACATGGCGCAGTGAACAATTACGTTCTTGTTTATTATTATGTAGAGCAACCAGTCTCGTGGAGAGTTGCAGCCGGCTTAACGATGAGCGGTTGTTTCTCAGCATTCACGTTCAATGTATTTAGGTCTAAGTATCTTTGTGGAATCATGCCGTTAAAAATGTAAAACTGGAAAACTGGAGCCTATGGAAATGTAAAATTTTGTTGGTATGCATGTCGTGTTTAATACAGAGAGATGGGAACTCGCAAACAAAATAGGAATTAAAACAATCCTTAAACGATACCTTCTCTTGATTGGTAGAGGAATTGAACAAACTAAATACCCTTGCCTTTATAAAGAACGATCATTATCTTACAATGTAATTGGTACTGGTAAGTGAAAATTCCTAAACATCAAATTGAGATCTGAGTGTTGCTATCTAGTAGCAGCCAGCAGAACTTCGTCCAGACTGACAAGTGTCCGGTGTAGACACGGAAAAAAAAGAAGCAAAAAAAGAAAGATAAGTGTCCCTACAATGTTAAATTGCTATCATCGATGCATAGTGTTTATTTACTGCACAATATATTAGATCATTTTAAATGTACATTTCTGTATTAGCCCCAGAAAGCTGAACAGAAACAGGCTCTGAACATGCTGACTGACTAATAATTCACATCATTATTTGGCAAATAGCTCCATTGATTCCTACTGATGGGCTGAAGTGACGACGCAATGGAGTAGACTAATGACTATTGTAAGAGATAGTGAATGGAAGAGGAAGTGCTAATAGCTTGAAGTGGGCGCTGATTCGCCAGCCTGCTAGACTGCTTGCCGGCCACTAATTTCTACCAATCTAGATCAACACTTGCGCAACGCCTCGTAGTATCAATGTAGTTCATTATCAATCTCGTACGTTCACAGCCTGCCTGTCATTCTGTATCAATTTGTTAAACTAGCCTTTGGATCAATCAACACGCTCCTTTAAAGAATCATTCACATGCGGCCTTGCATGGAAGGTCAAAGGTTAACTTGATTAACGTTTCTCCAAACTCATTCCCATTGAGCTTTGGGAAACGTTCCATATCCGTTGGATGCTATTATTTTTGTTAACTCCAATATTTTACAAAAACAGACAGGTTGAGGACTGTTAAAAAGGAAAATATCCCACAATGCTAAGCGATAAAAGAGGACTCCATGGAAAAAAAAAGTTTGTTTTTAGGCAATCTGAGGAATTTTATTACGATATTATAAAGTATTGATAGCTGTTTCAATTCTAATAAATGGTTCTTTGAGATTAACTACAGATTGAAAACCAATGTAGATTACCTACCCCATTTGAGTTCATACTAAATTCAAACCAGGACATTTCTAACAGCATTCTGAACTGTTCCTTTAAATGTAGCGGTTTTATTGTTTTACTTACATATCAACTTTCTACCATAGTATCCACCATTCCTAATTCTAGGGGATATTATTAATAAAAATAATATCCGCTTTAGCAAAATAAAAGAGGTCCGTTAACGTTTCTACATTTCTGAGCAAAGTAGAATATTACGTGTAATTTGTTCACGCTCCACCCTTGTTTGTGGACTTTCACTCTAAATCATTTTGGATTATTAATATTCACATGAATCTCACTAATTCTCGGAGCAAAAGTTTTTTGACACTTAATTTTGTGTCCATTAGTTTGACTATTTAATTGCTTCTTTAGATTTCAGTGAAGCCATCCTAACGTTCTTTCTACTCAAACGTCGCTGAAAAATGTAACTGCTCATCTTTGAAGATCGATCTTAAATTGTATCACTCCTATTTATAGAACTATCTCTTAATTTTTACAGCTGGTCATTTTTGATATTATGCAATATTTAAATAAGAGGTTATGTGAAAATCCAAATAAATAAAATATTATCATTAAATTTACAGTGAAAATAATTGTTCAGTTGATAGATTTTTCAACAGATTTCTAATTTTATTGTTCTGAAGAATTTATATAAAGTGTTGTTTGTATTGAAAATACATAATTCGATTGCATTCCTAGCCTTTTAACATTTTTTTATTTTATTTTTACCCTCTCTCTCCCTCCGAAAAATATTGGGTTGTTTCACATGAAATGTCCCTTTTTATAGTTTATGAAATACATAAAGGATTTTGCAGGTCTCAGTTGCTTTCTTCCGAATGTTTACATATTTAAAGTAAACAGTTACTAATCCTCTACCTTTGTATTATAAACATTAGCTTCCCAATCAATTACCCACTTCTTAGTATCCCTCCAAATATGAACAAGGAAACACGCAATTTTCGAGTAATATTTTTGTACGAGTTTAACACACTATACTACACACCGGGTGTAACACCCGGCCATTCAGCAGCTGAGGCCGCTAAAAATATTTGCAAGGCGTTTGGAGAAGGGAGTGTTAAGGAACGGACCATTCGCCGTTGGTTTGCTAAGTTTTCAGCTGGAGATACCGACCTGAAAAACTTGCCCCGAGGAACACCTCCGTCAGTAATAGACAACGATGTCCTCAAACATACAGTAGAAGGAAACCCCTACCAAACAGTTAAAGGACTCTCAGCACAACTAAATGCAAGTGCATCTACCGTTTCCAGACATTTAAAGTGTATTGGGAAAGTAAAAAATCTCGATACATGGGCACCTCATGATCTCACTGAGCGGCAGAAAGACCCCGTGTTTCAAAACATACCGTGCAAAAATTGAAAGAACTAGGCTACGAAGACAGGCACACACACTTGTCTCCAACAGATTACCACCTGTTCAGGAATTTAGACAACTTCGTCAAAGGAAAACTTTTTGAAAATGATGATCAAGTGAAAAGTGCGTTTTCATATTTTGTTTCATTTCAAAGCTCAGAGTTTTTCAGTTCGGGGATAAAAAAGTTGGTGTCACGTTGGGGAAAATGTAGAAATATAAAAATAAGGTAAATACTTCGAATAAAATTATCTGTTTTCATATCGTATTTTTAATAAAAATCTTTTACCTTGAAAAAGGACATTTCATGTGACATAATCCAATAAAATAAAAAGTTTAATTGAAGCTCGCCTTCTTCGGCAATTCATTTTTATTATTAATTTTTTTTATTATGATCTGTTTTTAGTATTTCTGAAACATTCAAAACTTCTCTGCCTTCAATATTTAACACTTAGTTCGAATTTATCAATTTCAAATTTGTCTTCTAGCTCAAGATTATTTCATAATGTGCCTGAATATTGAAATAAATGAGATAGCATGCTATTTTATAGTTAAATGTGACGTAAATGGAATATACGCAGCAGTAGGATACTTATGTTGAGAACTGTAATATACAAAATTGAATTCTAATCTTTCAATCTCCGAAGTACTCAATTGTTTGATTTTCCTTATTCCAATTGCTTGCAGATATTACATATGAGTATTCGATGATAAGAGTAACATAAACCTGATTAAGAAGGTCGTATTTTCGGTTCTTCATTCATTAGCACGTGATTGTCATTGAAAAAACTAATATAAAGGAAGAACGCAATTATCGAAATTAATGATGATTTATCAAAATAAAACATACATAATATTAACTCATATCTAAATGTATTCCATTTATAAAATTAGGTCTTATAAAATTAAACCATTATAATATTTACTAAAGTTATGTTTTTATTTATAATAAATTGGGCTTCTAGTATTTTCCAGTCTTAATGTGAAATTTCGTTCATATTAGGCTTTTTTTTTTTCTTTTTTTAAATAATCACATTATTTATTAATTTTTTAAAGATACATTACAAGGGATTTGGAAAAATGATTTTTGTCTATCTATCGCGTCACATTAATTATTATAAAATTTACTCTTTTTAAATAAAAAACTTATTTTTAATTTTCCTCCTCAAGGGCCAGTAGATATTCAAAAGATAAAATAAAAAATGACTTCATGTTTGAAATAAGTAAATACATAACAAATCTATTTCGGGGAATGGATAACAATACTTTAAAAAAAAAAAAAAAATGTTTGTCTCTCTATCATGTAACTTTAAACAATATTGTATGTACTTTTTGAAATTAACAATTTTTTTTTCTTTTAAGGCACAGTAGATAACAAAAGGTAGAACCATTTTTTTTTAAAACAGCATTAAAATAGAATAGTATTTTTTAAATTATAATTTGACTTTAATTTATGTAGAAAGATACAGAATACCTCAGCAGAACACTAATTGAAAGTTAAGCCAAAAACTAAGAAAACATATTTTAAAAAACCCTATTTATTTAATAAATATTGGCAAAATCTCACTTTCTTTGAAATGAAAATGAAAAATCACAAAAAAATAAAATAAACAAAAATAACAAATAAAAAAAAAATCTTTTGTATTCGAGTTGGGAAATAAAATCAATTATTATTGGTCAGAAAAATGATTTCCCAGATACAGAGGTGATTTTAATTTAGCCTGATGGCAAAGTCGAAACTTTGGATAATAAATACGTTTGTGCTATTTTATTTTATTTATTTTTTTTTTTTTCATGGCCACTAAACCAATCAGTTTCAGACGAGGAAATACATAAAAAGGTGTCTCTAAAAATATAAAAAATCTAATCTTATTACTTCCTTATGGTTAGAGGAATTAATTTGAAGAAATTATTATATTTAAAAGGTGGAATCTTAATATTTGAGAAATAAAATTTGAAAAAAAAAAAATTATTCAATTAGAGTATTAAAAATAAAAGCTATTACTAAATTTTGTAATATATTATTAAATGAAAAAATATTATAAAAAATGTAACATCTATTTAAAACATGAAACCATTATCTAAACAATATTTTTTTTTTATTTATTCGGATATACTACAATTAGTCTCAGTGGACAATAATAATAATGCTACAAGATCACATTTACACAATAAACAATAAATTAAATTCATAGACTGAATATAAGAGGCTGAAAAATTAATCAAGTAAAAATATTTCAGTGGAAAAGTTACATTAGTAAAATAAAATGTATTTAAAATTTACATATACTGTAGTTAATAGATAAATTGCATGAAATATCCTGAAAACAAGAAGTTTAGAGTTAAAAATGTATTTAAATATTTAACATTATCATTATTTAAAATATTAAACTACAAAAAATCTGGTGCGCGCAACACACGACTTTCACTTACGTACGTTCTCAAAAGCAATGTAAGAAGTTTGAAATAAAGTTGACTGATACAGAGACAAAAAGGTTCAAGAATTAATTACGTTGACTTTCGGCAAAAACTTGTCTTTTTTTTGTTTTTGTCCCCTCCGAAGGACAGCATAACCAAGAATTTTTTACTCCTATTAAAAAAATCTAGGGCCACCTGCGGGTTTGAACCAAGGTCCTTTGGCTTAGGAGGCAGTTATGCTGACTACCATGCTACAGGTAACCCCAACATGTCTTTTAATAAATAATCTATCATATTATTATTTACTACAATCGGTTAGTTTTAACGGCTTTTCATCCACTCTTCATTAGCTTTTACAATTTTTTTTATAAGATAATATTGTTTCTAAAATATTTAGCTTTCCAAAGCTATGTTATACATCTATGTTTTTTATAATTAAAAAAATTATTAACATTAAATTCCACACAAAACATAATATGGTCAATGATCAGTTTTGGAAGGGTTCAGTTTTGCCAAAAATTATTGTAATCGTCTCGACTACCAAATATTTTGTTTACTGCTGTCTGCGGAAACGCATTAGACCCTTTGATAAAGAAAAAATAACAGATTATGTTATTAAACAAGCACTTGTGATGTCATCAAGTGCCGATATCTGCCGATTTCTTTATCATTACGAATAAACACTCATTAACGGGACCTCTTGAAGTTGAAGCGAGCGAGTATAAATTGATCGAGTCGAAAGATCCGAGTTACAAACCTTCCCGTTTCTTGCAACCAACACCAAGTAAGCATTTCTCAAAGTATCCCCTAGCTATAAGCGAGTATGATGTTTAGAATATTATTATGGGATATGTAGTAAGAGTATAATAGTATAATATGGAATACTTAGTAAGATTATAATAGTATAATATGAATATGTAGTAAGACTGTTTGTTACTTTATTACAGGATGAAAGTTATATTACTTACCGCTATGGTGGCCTTTGCAGCCGCAACGCCCACACTCAAGGACCAGTGGACATCTTTCAAGGTCAGTACTCGATAAAAGATACCATCATACCGAAATTAATTATAATTATTGGCCTCTAGTTTAATATAAATTATCTGTATTAATGAAAGAAATAATAAAATTTTAACAAACTATTTTTGTAGAGGCTTCATGGAAAATCATATCACAGTATTGCAGAAGAGCATCTTAGAATGATGATTTTTTCGGAAAATCAGAAAATGATCGATGACCACAATGACAAATATGAAGCTGGCCTTTCAACTTACTACTTGGAAATGAATCACTTAGGGGATATGGTAATGTATACTAACTATTTGAGGGATTAACTTATTGTGTACAGATCACTGGTCATATCTAACACATGCAAATTTTCAACTTACAGCTCCCTGCAGAACTCACTCAGTTAGGATTCAACACGACAAGAAATATGAGAAAAGTGCCAAGCTTCACATTCCTTCCTCCAGCAAACGTGCAAATCCCTGAATCCGCTGATTGGAGGAAGTCAGGTGCAGTTACTCCTGTAAAGAACCAAGGGTCGTGTGGATCCTGTTGGTCTTTCAGCAGTGTAAGTATAACTATTTGTATCTTTATTAATAACAAAATGTAAGTACAAGACATATTAAAATTCACGTAAAATATTTAATTTTAGACTGGAGCTATTGAAGGCCAGCTGTTCAGAAAGTCTGGAAAACTCGTCTCGCTCAGCGAACAGCAGCTTGTGGATTGCTCGAGGAGTTACTCCAATAACGGGTGCCATGGTGGATTAATGGACAACTCCTTTAAGTATCTCAAGGACGTAGAAGGGCTACAGACCGAGGATTCGTATCCCTATGAAGGAAAAGTAGGTCTTTTGTTTAGACATGTATAAATCCACTGAAATTACTACTTGAGCTTACGATTTACTTATAATCTTAATTGGGGAGATCATTTACCACAATGTAGATGTTTCCACTAATCTGATGATTCTTCTTTCAGGACAGCAACTGTAGGTACAACAAAGACAAGGTAGTCCCAGGAACCAAAGTCAAAGCCTACGTTGACGTGGAGTCCTTGAACGATGATGCTTTGAAGGCTGCCGTTGCCACTGTAGGACCAATCTCGATCGCGGTCAGCGCTGGAAATCAGCACTTCATGTTTTACAAAGGAGGTTAGTTGCTTTATAATCATTAGCTTATGTTTTAATTTGATATTTTGTAATAAACAAATATTTACTCCATTCTCTTCATGTATTATGATACAGTTTAAAATTGACCCAGTCTTTAATAACTGTTGCATAGAAAATTTACCAAACATCTATATCTGTGTGTAGGTGTTTTCAATGGGGACACTTGCATTTCCTTTATGTTGGACCACGGAATCCTCCTGGTCGGCTACGGCTCTGAAGATGGAGAAGACTACTGGATCGTCAAGAACTCCTGGGGCCCAGCTTGGGGAGAACAAGGATACATGAAGTTGACAAAGGCCAAGAAAAACACCTGCGGTATTTCTTCTAGTGCCAGCTATCCAATTCTGGAATAATGATCAGAGGGACTTTCGCTATTTATTTTTATATTTAATTTATTAACTAGTTTATATCACTTAATTTATTTTTGTACTTAACTGAATGTATTTATATCCAAATATATTTATATTTTAAACATAAGTATGCTATGTAGCTTCTTTCTCACCTTACTCCTTTCAAAGTAAAACTGACAAAAATATCCTTTGGTTTTTTTTTTTTGGTTTTTGTTATAACCTTTTTAGCTCCAAAGAAAAATCAAACAGACGCAAGTACATTAAATGTGAAATTATAAAAAAAAAAATGTTGTTTATTAATAAAGAACTAAAGAAATAGGTCCTATTTTGGTATCTATAGCAACGTTAAACATCATGGTCATTTAGCTAGGCCCCAAGATACTTTGTAAGCTTCAACGATCGAGCCCATCCCAAGGTTAGAAAGTTTTAAAAAAAATGAGGTATGAAGTGATATTTGTGCATAGCCTTTGGAAATTGCGAAAGATTGTTTCAGATGAAAATCATTCTGTAGAACATTAAGTGATCACTTAATATGCAATAAATATCGTTACTTTCTTCATAAAGCACAAGACCTGGATTTTCTGTGACAAATAGAACTACAGTCATATGAACAATTTATTTTATTTATTTATTTTAAGGTAATGAATAATTACGTGAAGTTCTTATGTCCGTAAATTTTTCTATACTGTCCTATTTAGGCCTATTTTTTTACCGAACCTGTTGCTAACCAAAACTGGTTGTAACTGTTAAAATAGCAAACCTGTTGTACCTACTTTATACGATCATATAATAATATATTTAGCACAATTATAAAGCACATTTGCGGAAATGTGGAAACTAACAGGGGAAGATTTCCGGAAAAACAATCACGGAAATTTTGATGGATGTCTGGAGTGAAGAGAGAATTCTGAAGGAATGGAGAACCGCCCTGATACACCCACTTCACAAGAAAGGGAATAAGTCTGATGTGAACAACTACAGAGGGATATCCCTACTGCCAGTAACATACAAAATTCTCTCCAAAGCACTCCTCAACAGGTTGTACCCACAAGTGGACCCGAGGATCGGGGAAAATCAGGCGGGATTCAGAAAAAACAGATCATGCCAGGAACAGATCCTTAGCCTTAAGCTCCTGATTTGATATTACAGAATCCAGAGCAGAAAAAACCTGTTCATCTCGTTCGTCGACTTCAAGAAGGCGTACGACTCGGTAGACAGGGAGACCCTGCTTGAAGTACTCAAGGAATATGGGGTCGACCAGAACACCAGGACGCTGATAGGACTGACCCCGTCAGAGACCGAGTCAAAAGTCAAGTACCAAGGACACGTCAGCAAACCGTTCCAGATCAAAACGGGACTCAGACAGGGAGATGGGCTATCCCCAGTACTATTCAATGTTGTACTGGATAAGATAATGAGAGAACTGTGGAAAGAAAACGACTCCGGAGCGGTCCTAGGTACGAAGAAGGACCATGTAAAAGTAAAGTGTCTTGCCTATGCAGACGACCTCGCCCTCTTCGCGGAAACGGAGGAAGAGGCGATCGCTCAGATAAATGCCCTCTCAAGGATAGCCATGAAAACGGGCTTACAAATTTCCTCTAAAAAGACAGTACTAATGACCACAGATTCAAAATACAAGAAAAAGGCGTCGACACCGTATGTGGAAAGATAAAGGTGACCCCGAAATTCAGATACCTGGGAGAAGTCATCTGCAATAACGAATCAGACCGAAAGCTTTAAGGGAAAAGTCGCGAAAATGGAGAGCTTGTATTTCGACCTCAAGAACTTCTACAACAAAAAGAACCTATCCATCAAAGCCAAAGTCCGACATTATAACACCGCTATCAAACCCGTGATACTCTATGGGACAGACACCTCCTGCCTCCCTAGCTTAGAAAAACTTCTGAAAGTAGAAAGAAAAATACTTAGGAAGGTCTATGGGCCCAACAAGACACCCGAAGGATACTGTCTAAAGTCCAACAAAGAAATATACGCTGACAACAAAAGTCTGGAGATCGACATCAGGGTAAGAAGGCTCAAATTCTATGGGCACATGATGAGGATGAGCCCTGAAAGGTTAGACCGGGAAATCTTCCGACGATTCCACCAGCGCAAGAACACGACTGGTTTTTTCAAGCAGATCAGGGTCGACATGGATTCAGCGGGACTGAAGGATTCAGACTGTGGGGATAGAGAGACCTACAGAAGTTCACTGAAGAATATAAAGGTCTTCGTGGTCAAAGAACGCCAAAGGGATTATGCGTGGGCGGAGGAAAGAAAGCGCAAACATACGAAGCTCATGAGGGAGGTATGGAGGAGAAGGAAGTCGAGGAAGCAAACCTGAACATGATATTCGCGTGGTCTTTAAGGCCTTTTCGCGCCCAAAAAAAAAAAAAAAAAATCATTTATGTTTCGTTTTCTAATTTATTTTTATTTTTTTCAATTACTTTTCGTCTTATCTTATTTTCTTTCACATTGATAACAATAATGTAAAAAAAAATATAACGAAAATCTTAAATAAACTTATGTTCTTTACGAGTACCTCGGTAGTATTGAGTATAGTATAATTTGTTTTAATATTAAGCTTAATTCAAGTAGCGGATATTTTGTAGGGTTTTCTTTTACTTAAATATAAAATATATATTAGAGTACGGGAAAGAGTACTACATTCTTATCAAAAACCAATCTTTTTGTTGATAAGCAGAATAAACGAACAAAATAAAACACAAGTGATGGTATTATGTGATTGATAAGCAATTAATTACTACCTAATGACCCTGATAAACGTGTTATATCGATCCAGATTCAATTAGGATACAGATATTTAAAGAGTACCTAACATGTTACGCCCCCTCCGAAGGACGGCCAACTAAGGATTTTCACTCCCTTTAAAAAACCTAGAACCCTTTGTCATGCTAGCCACTACTCCACAGGCTACTCCTACCTCCTCCTTCCCCGCATCTTATGGTCTCATCATTCTCTAGAGCTCTGAAAGAAAGCTCCTTTTTATTCCTATCTTATTCATTAATAAATCACAAAACCACTTATTGATATGGATATATCTTTTGGATGGGGATCTGTAGCTTTGATTCTCTGTAGCCGAGACCTGCTTCTTTAGCAGAGATCTTCCAAGCCAGGAGTGCCTACACTTGAGAAATTTTAACACTCACGAATTCAGAAGAATCCTAGGTTTTAACTAATGATGATCAATATTACAATATATCTCCTATATAAAGGCATATATTACTTTAAATTGGTCAGACAGAGAGTATTTAATCATAAATTGTTTAAATACTCATACAAATTGTACCAGTGCGAAGAAGGGGCGGTCCACTACTTTAAGCTATATTATTTTGAAAATCGCGTTGCTTGTTTTATATGTCAATTTAAATATCAGTCTTAAAAATCAATTCAATCCAATTGAAATGAAATTTTGTTCTGATTCTAATACTTATCATAACGTTTTTCTTTCCTTATAAGAATAATGATAAAACAAGATCTAAAAATAACGAACGCATGCCCATATAGGAAGAAGTGTAAATACAAACAACATTTATGTAACCCATTTTCATAAAATTAACTTTTCGCATAAAACAGATTCTCTCGTTTTTCTAAAATTGTCTGTTATTGTGACAACAAAACTGTCTCGCTATGAGGGATGCGACGACGGACCGCTGAGGACAAGTGGTCTAATTGACCGTGGATGACTGATATGGAGGCCACGAGCGTCGCTTACTAAGGAATGAATCACGTAATGACCTGATTGAACGTAAGAAGATGGCTATGATAGATGATGTTTAATATGTCTTAGGGTCGCCTTCGTCGTTCACAATCCAGTTATAGTTATATCGGCGATTTCAACAAGTTAGCCGTTTTATCGATGATAAATAACCGTATACCAATCACCCCAAATGATGTACTAATTTATTATAAGAAGTTTTAATTCGTTTCTCATTATATATTCAGGTATTCATTAATTAATATATTCATGAGACTCAAAATAATTATGAATTGTTTCATTAGATTCTCATGTGGAATCTACAGACGCTCCTATGTTTCTAGTAGGTATACCTTAAGTTGAATTGGCTTTATCTCTCATTCAGTCGGCAGTACCTCCTAAATGTCTGTCTCTTCCGATTTTTCAAAATACAAAACCTCCTTATATTCTCGATATGCTTACCACTTGTTCTTTGTCCATTCAGTAAACACTTGATCCCAACCCATAAACTTGTATATACCTTCTCACAGATCGGCCTCCTTAAAAAAATCCTTTGTCATTCGCACTGTCCTATTTTGAATTCCTTGCTTATATCCATTCTTAAAGCCTTATCATTATCCACTTTCAAACACCAACTATTTCTTCATCTCCTAAAGTATCAATCTTCCCAACATATGTAATATTTAAAATCTATAGATGATAACTATTCATTGTCACAAAATCTGTCTGGTATTGGTAAACTGAAGTCTTAAACGACCAGACAATTATCATTAATATTGTTCTTTTCTTTGTGTTCTTAGGGGACTACTCGTACCAGAATAAAATTACTATTCCTTTCATTCCATATTATCTGTCAATAGTAAGATACAATCGGTGAATTGCGAAAAACTATAGATAACACATAGATTAATCATAAACGCCGAGACCTTGGGTAAATGAATGGGCAAACCATTAAGAAACTGGCTGTACAATATTAGAACTATTCAGCATCTCGGGACATCAAAAATATTTATAAACCTAATGAATCGATTTCCCTACATTTAACTTTTCTGTTTTACTAGATATGAATTTTCTAGATAACAGAAAGCAATCATATAAAAAATATTCTAGACAATTAAGTTCCAATAGGGTCAGTAGAGTAGAGAAAATTACCTTTTAGAAGAAGGAACCCCAACCGGCTTGACTACATCCAATAAACTTGGGCTTTTGAAGAAAAAATAGAGCCAAGTTTTAAATTATAATATCTTTCTCATAATATTTGTCGAAAGGATGCAAATTTTATATTTACAGAAAAAAAAAAATATTTTTTCTATTAATTTGTATCCTGAAGGATTTCTCAGCGGTATAGATAGATACTGTGATAGAAATATCTACTGTTGAAACATAATAATCTTGAGTGTTTTTTAAGAGGTCATTTCCTGTAAGAGAAATACTTATTGCCAGTAGGTGTCACAATATTTTTTAAATTAATATTGCTTTAAAAAACAAAACAAATATGCCACCAAGTGATAAGGAAGTGCAAAACTACATTAGATACTATAAAATAGATTGGTAAAAACAAAACAAATGACTACCAGTATATGGTCTCTTGGCGCCTCGATAGTATTCTGGGTTTTTAAAGGATTTTTAGCAGTGGGTAGGTTTTGAGTCAGCGGGTTTGAATTTAGGGTCAGTCTATCATGAAATTTGTTGTAGCGATCAGTGGCAGTTGGAATGACTAATAGAATGTCAAGGTTAGTATGTAGTGTCTCGTTAGATTACATTTTTTAATTAGATCGAAAAGGAGCAATTACAATTTTTCTAAGTAATTTTGATTGAAATTATTGCATAATTTTGATTTTTGACTTTTTTGCAATTCCACATAACACGATGCCATAAGTCCAAATCTTATCAGTACTTAATAAATAGTTAATTTGTTTGTCAATGATGATTTTAAATGTTTTTATAGTAATCTCGAAAGAAGTCCATATCGTTAATTCAGTTCTTTTCTTTTTCTTTTGAGGTGGTATGCCCATGTCAGTCGTTCGCCAAGGTAAAGGCCTAAATAACGTTCTGTTTCGGACAATGGTATTGGAAAATTATTGAAAAAGACCTGAGGGCTAATAGATTCATATTTAGTGAAAATGTGATAAACAGGCTCTTCGATTCATTTATTTTCCATATTTTTGCCCAGCAAGCTGTCATCCAGACGTTCTTGGAGTGCCTGAGAAGCCTGAGAGGCATCTTTGTTGTATATGTCAGACTAGCTGAATCGACGGCAAAGATGGCTATAAGTGTTTCTGGTTGCTGTGGGATGTCAGAGCAATATATATTAAACAGTGTTGGACCTAATAGGCTGCATTGAGGTACACCTGCTTTTATTACTAGAGAACTATGAACCTACTCTCACACGGAGAAACATTACTTTCAAGTACGATCGTAAAATCAGATTATATATATACGACTACGAAAAGTTTTTAACTTAGCGAGATAACCAAAAGGCCTGACTGATACCTAAAAACACTCCTGGAGAGTAATGTTTTGATTCTAATGAAAAAGAGATATAATCAACCGTTAATATAATTTTACCAATTAACATTGTTTTATTTTTAGAATGGTTTTGTTTAAAACCATTCTGGAAATTAGGAATAATATCAAAAGAATGAATTAAATTTAGACGTCGAAACAAAAGTTTTTCGAATATTTTAGATAAAGATGGAAAAGGGCTAATTGGTCGGTAGGAATTTGGATCGTCAGTAGGTTTATTTGGTTTTGGGTAACATAATTACTATTGAGTACTTACATAAAACTGAAAAATGAGTAGTTTTTAAGATAGAATTAAAAATTTTAGTTAAAAAGATGATGGCTTTCATTGACACAGTTGTTAAGCCGTAGTTTGTAATGTATGCCATAACCGGGAGATTTATGATTGGGTGAACTTTGTATAGTAGTATTTATTTCGTTTGGATGAAAAGGTTTAAGAGAAAAGTCATCTCGAAAGGAATGTCTAATTGATGCTCAGCTAACATTGCACTGAGCGTTTCATGCAAGTCACTGTGAGGTGCAAATGTTTTTTCCAAGTGAAATGAAAACATTCCCGCTTTCTCGGCATCAGATTTAGCCCACGAATTATTAGGGTACTGGACGGGGTTTGCCTCGTTTTTTGTTTTAGAAAAAAAAAGTTTAAAAATAGATATATTTTAAAAATACAATATAGATATATTTATAAATATGATAATTTCAAATATTACCCATAGTTAAACTAACTAAAAACAATTCTGAGGTTACTATATTGAGAGTATATTATATACTTTTGTGATGATCATAGAATAAAATAATTAGGCGTCAGTGTAGTTAATTTTTTAAAATTGCCGATATTTCGGTTCATACATATTAGCTACCATCACAGGGCTGGAAAAAATCTGTATCTATTTTGTGTTTCTAGCCCTATAATGATAAATGTCACCACATGTTTGGGCCAAAACGTCGGCATGATTAAAAAATAGTTTACCAGACTGACTCCTGATCATTTCTTCACATAATTCTGAGGATATATTTTACTAACTACCTGTAAAAAATAAAATCATCATTGTTCTTCTTATTAATTATTTTATATTTACTAGCAACCAATCTTTTAAATATAATATAAATAATTCATTAAAATTTTCAGCTTCAGTTTTGAAGCCTATGAAGTGAACTCCTTTGCTTATCAGTATTTCATGAATTATTATAAATATGCTCTCAACGGCATAATGAAATGAATCATGCTTGGACCACTCTCGTTGCGGTTCTCTGTCGTTTTTCACCCTTCAAGCGAACTTATCCTTCATGCTTCCATCCCAACAACCTCATTCGTCAAGCCGCAGTAAATACCAGACAGGAGAATGTGGAATGCAGAAATTTCAACGCTTGCAGTGAAGGTTATCGTCAAGGTATCCTTTTATTTTGTATTATCTGGGATCGGCGTGTCCAATCTAGCTGCGGCTAATTGGCAATCCTGGTATCCAGGGACTATTACTGCGATTTGTGGCACGGGCCCCATTGCCAACAACTGTCCATCCACTTTTTAATTACAGCTGGAGGATTGCATTCCTGGAGATATTGCGTTGTCCAGGTGTCCGACTGGAACGAATGAGGCTCGTTAGCTGTGCTCGGCGCAACCTAAGTTAACCAGTGATGCAGTTCTGTTGCGCTGGTCTGCGTTCTGCCCCTGACTTGCATTTAGGAATCTATCTTGTATCAAGTGCATATTGAAGAGTTAGGTTGAAAAGTTGTTTTCTTGGATCCAAACTTTTCGCACAATACTCCTTAAAACTTGACTTTCTGCAACTACCTGCAAGTCACACATGTTAATCTATGCCCAACCAACCATGTGAATCTTTCTTTTATTTATTTTTTTTAAATTCCCCTCTCCTTTGAGTAAAAAACAAATCACAAATGCTACGGGCGACACAAACTCACCTTTCTTTATTAAAATAAATTGGATGTTTAAAAAATAGAAAAAAGTGAAGTAAGGCTTAACGCGCGTACAGCACATATTGTCTGATCTTATACGCTGTACTTTCATTTAATTATTTTTCAAAAAACCCCAAATGATTATACAAAACATACAATATTATGAATATGTAACCAAGCATAAATGATCTTCTATTACCCGAAAGTAAAGTAACTTTCTTTTATCAATTAGTTTCTTATGGTATATGATAGACACATACACGCTGGCTCAGATTTTTTTTTTCTCTTACTACAAAACAATACAACAAGAAAACAAAATATAATACACAAGACCGAGACCTTATATATATAATTATATAATTATAATTTTATATATATATATATATATATATATATATATATATATATATATATAAGCAGTATCAAAAACGATATGGCTTGTGCTGAGTTGTTAATGAGGTGATGGCTGAACAGGAGCTGGATGATCCTTCTTTGAATTAGAAGTCTAAATGAAGACTATGAAAGGGTACTACTACTACTGAATACTTCCTTCCCTACGCCGTAGCTGTCTTATTCCATCATCATATTTGCTTATTGTCATCCTCATCTGAGACGGATTCAAATAACTGAAGTGGAAAAAAAAAATACTCTTAAGCTGAATATGTTCACAACTAATAAAGACATGGATGAGTGGCATCCCAAAGCTCTATATCAACACGTATGCGAACTTTACGATCCCCCATTGTGTGCGATTTTATTGGACAGATTAGTCTCGCCGAAATCATAGCGTAAATTTAACAGCTCCCGGACAACAATTAGAACAGGCGATGCAATAAAAACTGCTACAGGAATAAACAGGCATCGGAGGGCAATAAAAAGCTGCAATTACGCCCTGGATTCGGGCAGAAAAAGCCCACGACCACCGCCGTCGTAAAATCAAAACCGGTCAGATTTAAATGTGAGGCTGATGACGTCACTTTATTGGCCCTGCAATTCCGGTAAGTGGCGCCCCCCTCCGTAGTAAAACTCCTCCAGCGCTGCCTTAATCAATTAATCCATCCCTTTGGCCATTTATAGGGGCACGACAATACGGCTCCCGGCATAAAGGAAGTCGTAAAAACTGGAAGCAGTAAACTGGACGCGGTCAGTTAGTACCGGGCAGCTGGGATCCCTCTGCGGATTCAAGCCTCTCTCTTCCTCATCTTTTAATTATAAACGATTATTTAAATTTATTTTCAGGAGCTTAGAAAAGAATACGTGTTTCTCACCAAATCAGAAAATTGTAATGTTTATTTTTTTTACTCTATTTCTTAATATATCGTATTAAATATTGTACGATATACAAAATGTATCGTCAAATAACCAACTTCCAATTCGGAGAAGAATATTTAAAATTTAAATGCATAAACAAAACAAGGTTAATCGCTCAACTAAGACTGGCAGGCAAGAAATCACTGAGAATAATCGCGAATATCGATCCAATCAGAAGATTCTATTTATTTAAGTATGTTATGGAAAATTTTAATTTAGAAGACATATTAACGATTTCCAAACTATAAGAAGTTGAAAGATTTATTTTTGTTTTCATAAGAAGCTTTAAAGTTAAAAAGTTTTGTTACAAACGATAAGTACAAAATTTATTGGCATTTTTATGTCATTACTTTTTGTTTATATAAAACTGTTATCAA
Organism: Piezodorus guildinii; assembly: GCA_023052935.1. Classification (NCBI taxonomy): domain Eukaryota; kingdom Metazoa; phylum Arthropoda; class Insecta; order Hemiptera; family Pentatomidae; genus Piezodorus; species Piezodorus guildinii. Next base: position 53,285,697 of record CM041292.1, read on the forward strand.
GATATGTATTATTTAAAACGGTTTTTTTTTTTTGTTCTGTTTTCTTGAGTTAATATTTATTTTTTTATATTTTTAGTGTCTTTGTTTATTATTTAATCAAGATTTCTATTCTTAGTTATTTTGTTAATTGTTATTTATTTGTTCTTATAATTTTGTTTCTAAAGTAGTTCAATTCTTGTTTGAATATTTATAACATTTCCTTATCAAATGTAAAAAATTATTTTGTCTAAATGATATATAGGCCAAACCTCATGGTAAAAGATGTAAATCCTAAAAGCAACAAAACATTTCTTTATTCATACGTGTTAGAGGAGTCGAACCAGATGAGCCAAAGCAGAAGAGGAGCAATTCGAGTGGCTACTTAACTTCACCAAGTTGCTGCAAACACAACTCATACCGGAACAATCTAGGAAACAATCTTCTTTTTTTTATTATGTATTGATTGAAATTTACAACTGTATGCATTTGATAATACAAATAGTAAATATGCCATATGATAAAATACATGAAAAAAATATGTAGAGAAACTGGCCATTGGCTGCACTCTAGTAGGTAATTTAAACAGAAGGTATCGAGACCATCTTATATTCAGAAACCTTGGAGGATTGTCAGGAACGGAAGAGGAAGCTAGGATTGAAACCAGTGGGTTAGAGTTGGGATGAAGTTTTTCATGGAAGGAGTGATAACAGGTTTCGGAACATATCAGCAACGTATGGAACATTAAGATGATATGTTTATTCGTGGCATAGTAAAGAGCGATGAGGATTTCACAACGGACTATAAGAATTCGATTCGAGAGGAATTCGATTGTTTAGAAGAGCCCTAAAGTTCGATTCCGTATTCCAGATTGGCCTTATATTAGTCACGTAGATGAGCCTTTTGTAGTAAAGTAGAAGGTTTGAGCGTTTGTCTAGTAAGTGTTCAAGTTTCACAAAACCGCGAAGAAGACCATCTTAAGAGCCAAAAAAGAGAGTGATATTGCTAGATAAAACGTACAAAATCCTCTTGCAAGTATCAATATTGTTCTTGGAATTGACATTCCAGTCCAGGCTCATATAATAAATTGGTGTAAGATTCCTAGCTAGTTCAGAGGAACGATTTCTGCGTTGCTCTAGAATTGATCATTTTTAACATAATTTTTTTTCAAAAATTGTGCTGTTGCTAATATTATGGTCTCCCTGCTTTCGAACCAAGCCTCTAAAACATAAATTATCTCATCCGACTTAAAGTCTGTAGGATCATAAGAAAACAAAGACTTGACTAATCAATATCTCTTTTTGATAATGGAATAAATTTTACGGGAAAGTAGTGCGTTCGTGCGAAATTTCGAATCCTCTGGATTCAAATAACAAAGTTTTGCAAAACGCTTTATGAAAAGTTTCTAGTGTATAAAATTGCCTACTTGTGCCTCGTGATATTACAGTAATTTTTTTTACTAAAATTGACCTAACTTATTTTACACTTATAATATTTCAATGAGAACGGCTCTAAAATTTTAACTCATTACGCCTATACCAAAAACAGCTAGAGCTATTTAAAAATCTCAGAGAGCTAAAAGGCCAAAAATTTCAAATTAGCTTCTTCATTTTATAAGTGCCTATAAGAAATACTGGAACTATAATGTTTGCCTGTACCACTGCAATTCGCGAAGAGTCAAAATGCAGTACATAGCAGGGATCCGAACTGTTTCTAGGAAAACGGAAGTGCATGAAGGTGATTGGACTGATATTATAACTAGGTTCATTTCATTTTATTTTAATGTAATTTATTTCTTTAATTTCATATAAAACATGATTTTTGACATTCATATCACACTTATGTATTTTCTGTTCATTGATATTTCTACATGCCTTATGTGTCAAATAAATAAATGCAGCATGTATAAAATTACTTTTTCTGAAATATAATAAAGGAAAAATGTTGTAATAATTTTGAAAACTTCTGATAATTTAAAAGTCTTATCTGAGGTGAAGTTAAAATAAATTTAACGATTTATTCTCTGTTCCAAATGAACATTAACAACATCACAACGGATTTCATCAAAAAATCATTCTTAAAATCAGAACAACACCTTAATTCCCGAATAATTTAATTTTTCAAACACGTATTTTCAAAGAAGTAAATATAACTTTTCAAAGAAATAGAAAAAGACTGATTTTTTTTTTTTGACGGAAATTTCCATATTAATTGTTTCTCATGAATTTCGTTTTTTTTGGTTTATTATTTTCAATAATGAACCTTCGGAATTGGCCAAAAAACAAATTTAAAAAAAATACTCCCCCTTCGATCAAAATTTGAGAGCTTACATCAATCCGAATATCGAATACAAAAACCGTTTGTTCGCCGTGCGCTGTCCGCCGTCCGCCGTGGCATTTCTCCGAAGCTATGGGACCAATTTTTATAATGTAAAAAAATTGAGATCCCGCTTATATATTTTTTCCTTTTAGTGCTATTTGATAGAGAATTAAAATTTTCGACGAAATGAAAAAAGAATCATTGAAATTAGTTAACAACTAGCTGAGATATTGCGTTATGAATTCATCAGTAGTGAAAATATATTATCCTTTAAATTGTTGCTTCTCATATTACTTAATTGCCAATCAATTAGCTATATCCTAATATTGTTATTGTGGAAATAATAAACCATTGAGTAATTATTTGTAGCGTTTTTCATTTAACATCACTTCATGTACTGTGGTGATCGGGCTATGCTACAGAGGGAGTCCTAAATTTTGTCTATCCATGTTTAATTAGGATAGGGATCTTTAATGAGTACCTGACATCGTATAGGAATGGAACCACTATTTTACTTCCTTCAAAAAATCTAAGGGCCATCTGCGGATATGAATGTTGGGCATAAAGGATATTATACAAATCATTTATTGCTTATTAGTTTTAAATGTTAACTTAATGATATCTATGATAACTATCACTACTTAAAATAAAGGGAATAATACATTTCTAATTAGGATAGTGGTCTTTAACGAGTACCTGAAATCGCTTTCATGCAGTTTATGAAAAATATATTTTTTGATGATAAAAAATTTTCCTTAGAAAAAACTTATTTACTTAATGATCGAGCTGTGTGGTCTAGTGGATGAAGCACTAGTTTACTGTTTTCCAGATCCTGGGTTCGAATCCCGGCTGTGACAGAATATTATTCATTCTGTTATTTCACCCACGATGCAATCCTGGGGTATGGATACCCTCCTTAGGCACACCTAGCCCATAAACGTAGGTAGAAAAATGGAGAAAAACTTGGCTGCTGAGTGTAATCTCGGCCTAATCTTTTTTGCCTAGATACAGTATAGATCTGTTTATGTACTGAGCTTAAGATTCTTCAAGATTGAAGATACTGGGTTGTAGAGGTACAGGTTTTTATTTGTATTTATTTTTTACTTCAAGTTATTTAACCTCTCTAAACACTGTGAGTATCTGTAGGAGGATGGGTCAACGAGTACCAAAGGGAAAGTAATTAATGAGATCTTCAACTTCTTTTGTAGCAAGAGCGAGTCAATACCAACGGACAAATAAAGTCCGGTTTAATCAGTCTTACAAGAGAGCAACAACACAAAGGAACAAATTAAAAAGAAAAAAGTTCTTGAAAATATAATAATAATTCGGAACAAAAAAATTTAAAGTCTTTGAAAAATGATGGTATAATGGGAGCAGACAGGAGGTTTACATATTTAAAGAAGGCCGGACAAAGCGGCCCTATTTGCATTACAACGTCGAGATTAAGGGCCAGCCCTTGGACTAATTAAAATAAGAGGGTTCTGGAGGGAGAGTTCTTCAACGGACATTGTTTTATCTCCAGCGAGCACCGACTGATTGAGCATTGACTTACCAACGACATTGTTCCAGCTTGGGGGCGGAAAAGTTTTAATAACCGAGCTGGAGAATTTTAAAGCGTTCCGGGGATTGCGGACTTTTAAAAGGAATCAGAGAAGTATTATTTCCGTCCCATTCACTGGCTGGATTTGGAATTCTTTCAATCGACGATAAAGTTGCCTTTGAATTCAGGGGAATAATTTTCAACATAGCATCATCCTCATAAAATTAAGAGCTTAAGAAAGGTAGATAATGATCTTATTGGAATAAATACAATAGTGAAAGGCATCAGGTTTCATATATATATATATATATATTATATATATATATATATATATATATATATATATATATAGAGAGAGAGAGAGAGAGAGAGAGAGAGAGACGTTTAAAATTTTATGGACACTTGCTTCGACTCCCTGGACACCGACTTACAAACCAGATACTTTCAGCTTCAGAATACCTCAAAGGCATGAAATGGGCTTCTTATCTAGATATCTTGCATGTGCTGAAATAAATTTGAGTATGGTATGAAAAAAACAAAAACCTGTACTACTACAACCTATGAAGGGTCTTGGGCTTAGTATATATTGAGATTCGTTCTGTTTCTAGGCCAACGGTTGTGCAATGAGGTGATTAGACCTTGATCACGCTCAGCCGCAAGGTTTTCCCCGATTTTGTACCACCTAGAGTCTGGGTATTCCACAGGAAGGTCTCCATACCCTAGGGTTGCTCCCGGATGAATTAACAGAATAAATAATATTATATCATAGCCGGGATTTGAACCTAGGACCCGGAGAACAGTAGACTGGTGCTCTATCCACTTAACCACGCCGCTACCTGAGTTATGGTTTAAAATAAACGAATTATATACAAACCCGTAACAAAACATCTCTTGGTGATGTCCCACGCTCTGTTTACATTGGTCCCCAGTACTTTTTTATTTTTTTTATAAAGAAATTCCAAGTGACAGATGACAAGTCTTTAATCGCCAGTTTTCAATACGAGCTTGAAAAAGAAGGCTTAAAAAAACGGATTAAACCCTCATACTTCCCCGACCACTAATTTATTATCAGGCTATGGGGTTCATAATACATCTATTAGCATAACGAAGGGAGAATAATAGTTATTGGTCTGTTTGTCATTTCGGACCTGTCAGGAGATCTGACGCGAAGGAAAATAAAGAAATAAATATTTCTAAAGGAGAAGAGGAGAATATAAAAGAGAATTGAATGTTGTTTTAGGCCGCATAAGGAAGAGCGCGTATGTCACCCGTTCCGGACAAAGCATAACCCCTGAGCCTTCAAAAAAAGGCCCCTGCAGGTAATACCCATCAGGGATATGAGATCGTATGAGCGGATTCCAGGCTGTCTTCGCCTCCTCTTTGATGCTCTACGGGGTTTATTTCTCGATGCCAGGTTTAGGGAGCTCCTTTGTCGGCTTTATTAGTTCTGCTTTTACACATTCCTTTGAGGCCTACGTCTTGAACAATCGGATCGGGCCAATGGCGTAGGAAGTATTTCATTAGGAAGTGAGGCGTAAGAGTAAGGAATGCTCGGCTATTGATGTGAGCACAATGGTGCCTCCCCGAGCGGAGCTCATTTTATTAGGACCTATCTCAGGAAACATCTTATCATCTTTTTATAAATTATCGACATTCCCAAAAAGATATGTTATACATTACACTCCAATGGCATCATTGACAAATATCGATGAAACATTTCTTTAGATTTAGTTGATCCTTATTATTATTGAACATTTTGATCTGACTATTATTGGAATTTTTGGAAACTAAACAAAATTTAATAAATTAAATTATTCGACAAATCAGCAACGGCAATTTCACAAAAAACCTAACAGAAGCAATATATTACTAAAGCGAAATATAACTAAAAATATTGAACGGTCTGTAACTTCCTACAACATTAAGCAATAGTTATTCAAACATAATTTAACGTAAATTTAAATAAATTTCAACACAACTTAAAAATATATAATACATTTCAAATATATTCTGTAAAGTCCTAATAAAATATCGTTTTAATTATCCATTCTAATTCAATATAAATTCATAATATTAACAGCATAATATCCAAAATTATTCTCCAACATAGCTTTGAACATCCTCATTCATTGTATTCTTTTAAGCATGTGGTTTCATACTTATTGATCTACACACCACAAAGGTGATATATATATATATATATATATATATATATATATATATTGTTTGATCAGCTCTCGAATCTTGATAATTTAAGTTTTCTACAGTTCTTAGGTTTCAGTCAATAAATAGACATTTTTTTTTGCAACATTTCGAGAATTGTTCTCATAATCATAAGTTAACAGCGGAAAAACAAAACATTAATATGTAACCTTCCTGTGTAACCTTCCTTTATAAAAAAACATATGGTATTTGGTAAATAAAATACATACTCAAGCGGTTGTTTATCGATTACTAACAGTCACAGCCTTACTTCCTTTTCTTCTCTTTCGTTCTTCTCGAAATCTGTTTCAGTTCGCTGTGTTTTTTCTTCTTTCCCTCTGTCTACCTCTTTGCTGTTGTTTCTTTTCTCAATTCCTGCACCATTTTCTTTCCTCGAATTTTATTTCTTGATTGTTCCCGATTATTAATTTCTTCTTCCGAGATCCTCAATTGTTCCAGGTATTCTTGCACTTCTTTTATCCAATTCGTCTTTAATTTGCTCCCAGTAATGGTGTTAAAAATTATCTTACTGAGCCTGTTTTCATCCTTCCTGCATAAGTGTCCGTAGAATCTTAGGCGTCTTTTCCTAAACTTATCAGTGATGCTGTCCATGTTTTCGTAGAGATACAAGGTAGATCTTGCGAAATTTCCATTTCGGAAAACAGTACCGTGGTTTTTTTTTTTAAACTTCTTTTCTTGTTTCTGGATATCTTTATTTTTCGTCATTCCTCTTATAATTGTTATTTTTATTTATTTTTAACGTTAATCTAATTTTATTTTCTCATTTATGTGTTTTTTTTTAAATTATATATTTACTTATTGAGATATATTAGAATTTGTTTCATAATGAACAGTATTAATAGTGATGTGAAACACATTCATACAATATATACTGAAAATAATGATAAAGTCAAATTACATAAAATCGGAAATAAATAAATTCAAATATATAAATAACAATTATTGACAACAAAAACAACAAACAAATCAAAACAACAACCTGTAGTAGAGATAAATACAAAGTTGGGAAATAAATAAACATTATACAAAGAAACTATATACAGCGAAATATTTTTAACGTTAAGATGCTATTAATAATTTAACTAATCTAAATTTTAACTAGTTTTTTCAATTTAAAATTTCATTAAATTAAAATTTAACTCATTCAATCAATTTAAAAAAAATGTTTATACAAATAAGAATGTTTATTTAAAAATTTAGGGGAGCCCGTGGCTGAGTGGCTAGCGCGCTAGTCTCTCATGCTACAGGTTCTGAGTTCGTATCCCAGTCTCGGCGGTGCTTTTATGAGGATGTAAAAAAATGGGGATTCACTCACAGCCTCTCCCCCGGGTATGTGAGACCCGTCAGCCAAAGGGTGGCAACTCACAAAATTAGTCGTAGGGAGTGATGACTCTGCACTAAAAATTGCATCGTGAAGCGTGAGTGTAAACTCGCAGAATCGCAGGAGTTTACACGACGAGGCCCAGAGCCTACACGGCCTGCCGCGCCATTGGAAGATTTAAAAATTATTTGTTTGTATACTTTTAGTTCTAAGGTACCCAAATATCGAATAATGAAAAATAATTACTTTTCTCTAAAAATAAAAGGACTTTTCTCTAAAACAACAGGGATTTTTTTTTTTTTGAATTTATAACTAATGAGACAAGATACCCGATGATGATCATCGGAACTCGATGATATTATCGCGCATCATGAATATGGATGAAAAATGTAAATTATTTTCGAATCAGACCCCCAAAAATGTCTCTACAAATTTGATGATAAAGATGATAATAACTAATAGATCTATTTTTTAAGTTAACTATTGTGTTAGACCAAGAATAATTTTAACTCTCTATCAAAAAATAAAGTTTCACATTTCAGAACATGATAAAATGTAATATGATAATAATTTTGAAACATGTTTTAAAAAAATAGATTGATTCCCTTTGTCAAAAAAAATTTAAACATGACCCTTGACTTCTCATTCCCCTGCCTGGAAACTAAATTATATTACTAATGAGATAGATCTGTTAGAAGACATCATTACAATATCTCGTTATCATGCCGCCCATTAGGAATCGTTGGTTATTATAGAGGCTCCAGAAAGGACTCGATCAGTTAGTGACTCCGGCCATAAATGACAAACATTAACCATCCTATGACAAATAGGCCACCCTCAGAGCTCTGTAATTAAGGCTATACCCTCCCTCGCGGATATTAATAGAAGAGCTTCGGGATGAGACAAACGTTGCGGAAAATTGCCAGGCTATGAAGGGTCCAGGGCGCAAGGATTAATAAGGTCCTGGGTCCGAGGGTTGTGTAAGCTGGCGGGAGGGTCCTTCTGGAAGATATCCTGGAATTGATGCCGACCGGTGTCGGTTCCAGGGCTCTTACCGAACCTTCTTGTCTGTAATTGGTAGCCTTGGACTGGCAGGGCCGAATATGATATTGATTTCTTAACTACATAACATTAACTAACAGGGTTAATATCCTCACTTCACACATCTAAGCTGATTGAGCCTTTTGAAAATGCAAGCTTACGAGGGAAGTGCCTTTTTCCGATTTTTATATATATATTTTTTTTCATTTTATTTGTTTGCTTCTCACCTAAAAGGTCATAGGCAACTGAGACTGATTACATTTGGTTGTAGACGTTAATTTCTTTATAATAGTTTAACACTTTTATTACATTATCATATTTTTTTGATACAATATCTTTTAGGGTTCTTCTTCTCTCATCGCCTAATTGGTTTAAATAGGGAGCACTCGTACAGTATATGCTTGACCGTTTTAGAAATGTTGTTACTATATTCAAAGTTGGATGCACACATATTTTCGAGAAGTTAAGCATGGGTGAATCGCTAGTCCAATATGAAAACGGCATAATATGACATCCTCTTTTTTAGAAATCCCCGTGCTGGGAGCCATTTTTTTGGAATCGTTTTATTTAGATTGGCTTGTTCTCCAACCTGGTTCCCAGTTCTTGAACAGATTTTTCTTGAATTGTCTGATCAAATCTTCTGTTTTGACTTTCCTTAATACCGTTTTTTTCATATATGTCAACTTCTCTTGCTAATTTGGCGGCTCTGTGGGCTGCTTCGTTGCCTAAAATTCCACAATAGGCTGGACTAATACCTTCTTCTTCGCTTCCATTCACTACAGTATTTCCTCTGGAATTAGTAGACCATTAATGATCCAATTGTTTGTTTTAGATCTATTAAATGTTTATAATGGTTTTATTATTTAAAAAAACCTTTCCAAGGTGCACCTTTTATTCCATGGTGCTTCATTAGAAATAAAATAAAAAATTAAAAATCGGAAAACTGTTTTATATAAAATGTTAGGTCTGAAAAAAGATATTTATAAGGTTTATAAAGATTTTTTTTAATGTTTAAAAAAAGCCAAACATTTTAGATGACCATCATTAGGACAATCCAGACATACGGATTTAAGCATTGAGCGTCTAATAAACAATCGGACTGTACACGCATCCAATCCAAAATTATTCATAACATTCTCAACACACCCTACTTTCTCATGAATCAACTTATCCATACTGACCTTAATGTTCCTAATATGCTTATTTAGTCCGAACCGTGTACTATTCCTTTCATGACAAAATTAATTACAACTCTGACCGACTAGTTCTATGTTAGCTTCCTCTTTAATTTCTAATTATGCTCCAAGGCATTATGATATTATATATATATATATATATATATATATATATATATATATATATATATATATATATATATATAGCTTGTGAGAGCGAATTCGTCTTGCCTCTAAGAATCATTGTGAATAGCGAAGATAGAAAAATATTCTTAGTGTTATTATAGTGAAATAGTATTTTTTTTTAAAGTTGATAGAATATGCAGTGGAGTCTGACTTCAATTAAAAATGAATATTTGGCTCATCAAGAAGTAGCAAAAGATAATATCTATCGATGAAAATCGTACAAATAATCGGGAGTCAATCTTTTAATTTTGCCGTCGTTTCGGCTCAAACTTCTGCTGCTGACAAACATCAGAAATGCAAAAGGGACACATATCAATATGGTGATGAAAAATTATGACTGGAGTTACAATGATAAAATATAAAATTAAATTAAAAATATCCATAAATATTATACATACAAATAATAATAATATGATGATGATAACTGTGAAAATAAAACAAAATCGAAGTTACCAAATTACGTGCGTAGAAATTAATAATGAACGGAACTGAAATTATAATAGTATAAAGCCTATCTGCATTTTAGCGAAACTTTTTAAAAGCATATAAAACAGTGACATTTAGTCGCTTATTTTTAAATTATTAAAAGAACGTTTTCCCTATTTTCCTTAGTCCTTCCCTGCTTGGAAAGTATTCCATAGGCTAACTTATAGGAGTCATTTCCTTTATCAGAAACACTGGTCAGATTCTCCTCTTAAGAACGGTGTGATTGTGGCTATGGCGCCCTCACTTAGCTTCCGCTGTCTCTCACCAGTGATGCGGCTGAGAGGGAGGCGCTGGGATCCTCCAGAGACTCGGCATGTCCTTCCACAAGTGGGGGGACAAGTCCCGTCCAGGATTCCCCAGCTAATTGTAAATATTGTACATACGTATGAGTGTGATATGTTTTGTTTATTTATTTGTTAACTTCATTTATTTCTATTTATTTTATCTACAAATTTTGTTATTGTATACGTTTATTTAGTTCGGTTTTATTTTATGTAATTTGACTTTCCTTTTGCTTATATTGTAAATATTGTATGAATGTGATCCTTTAGCAATATTATTATTTTCCATTGTGACAAATTGTAATGGATACGAATACATTAATATTAGTTTAAAAAAAAAAAAAATAACTCTACAAGCTCTATAATTATGTGGACACCCGAAGATCGCACCGTCCAGCCTCAGGCTGTTTATAACAATAAACTCGTTATTTCACGGGGAAAATGGTTTAATTAGCCTTTTATAAAATAAATATTCATTAAAAATATTTCAACTGATTGGACAGAGAAATCATCGGGAATGATTTCAAAACGAAGGATATCCTATTCGGTAAAGAAGATCTCCATTCAATACATTATTCAACGAGATTATTAGGAGAAATTGAGGGAAACCATATCCTTGAATAAAAGTCTCATATCTTGGAATTTCTCGGTGATTAGAACGAAGCAAAGGAATAACTAATTCAGAAGAGAGGCTACAGGAAAATTAGGAATGTACACTTGCATTATGATGGTGAGGAGGTAGGAAGGAGGAAGATGGTCCCCTGCTAAGGAGCTTAAGGAGGAGAGTGCTTCGTATCAGGTGGATCATTGTTCGTCTTCTTTCAACCGCTCTTCTCTTTTCAAAATAATTACTTCGCTTAATATTTTTTTCAAAGCCACTCCGAGCACAATGCCACATCGTTAGACATGTCTCCCAACAATGTAAGGATAAGAAATCCCTCCTCCTAATATCTTAATAAAAATTGTTTGCTTTTTTATAGTGCCTTTTGTAAATCACCAGATGGAGTATAACGAGCTTGAAAAAGTTTTATTCGTCCATTCCTTAATGGACAGCCTTTAGGAGAACTAACAACCAATATCTTCGTTTTATATTATATTAGTTTGTAAAATAAGTCTGTGTTATTTAGAGTAGAATAGAAAAAAACTTTTATTCTGGGACTTGGTCTCTTAAGAATAACACAAACGTTAAAAATAAAGATAGCACATCTAGTCAGAATAAATTAGATAAATAAAATTATTTACATAGGTAAAAGAGGCAGAGAAAGAAATTTATATATAAGTATATACATACACACATCTATGTACAAAAGAAAAGAAAAATCATAAATTAAAGTAAATAAATAAAATTATTGACTATTATTAATAAATGAGATTGGCGTCGCCTAGTGGATAGTAAACTAGTCTACTGTTCACCGGGTCCTGGGTTCGAATCCTGGCAGAGGAACAATATTGTTTATTCTGTTAATTCAGCTGGAGTGCGACCCTAGGGTATTGATATCTTTCTGGGGCAGGCCCAGCCTCTTTTAAATGGGTGCCCAAAATTGGGGAAAACCTGACATTGCACGGACCAGAAACAGGACGAATCACTGACTCTTCATGGGTTGTAGAGGAAGTTTTTTTTTTTTCTTTTTGTATTTTTCAATAAATAAATGAAATAAATTAGAATTAGAAAAGCGACTAATTTTGAACAAAAAAAAATTTAAATGGAAGATATGCAGTCATTATAATGATTGAATTTCAATTAAAAATCTTTTTTTTTTTAAATGTTTATTGATATTTACAACTGTATTTTATAGCATATTTAGTAAATAGGCAAAAAAATAAAATAAAATAAGCACAAATAGAACATGCAGAGAAGCTACCCAGCGGCAGCACTCTAAAAATATTCTAAACTGGAAGGTCTTGAGGCCATCTTCTTTTCAGACGCCTCGAAGGATTATCAGGAATTGAAGTGAAAGAAAGGATTGAAACTAGAGGATTAGAGTGGGATTGGAGTTGGTCATGAAAGGAATTATATCTGATTCGGGCCAAATCAGCAACATATGGGGTATTAAGGTCTTTATGGATCAGTTTATTTCAATCATCAAAAATCTAATTTTAAATTTATGATCAACAAGCATCAGTTTGGAATACTAGGTTTTGGTAAAGGAGATGTTTGAATGTGGATAAGGAAGAAGCATAACGTATATTGGAAGGAATGGAATTCCAGAATAAAATGCACCGGGAAAGAAAGGATCGATCTGGTTTAAAGCAAGTGGACTGAGGATTAAATTTAAAAGGAGACTGTGAATATAGCAAGAATGTTTGTTTTTTTTACAAGTGATTTCAATAAAAACTTCAGATTCTTGTAAATATTTTAGTCAATTATAATATTTTGATCTATTGCATGTTGCTATCTTTCATCATTTTAGATTAATTTGGTCATCATCAAAAGCCATAACAGATCATAACCCGAACGCTTCGCGTCTTCCGAGTCAAAAATGCCCTGTTCTGAACAGACCAAAACATTTACGGACGGTGCTTTATCCTAAGTCAACATCGCCATACACACCGCAGATTTTCTATTTTAGAAATAAAAAATCATTAAATGACGAAAATTATTTTATTTTTTTTCTCTTCCCTTTTGAGCAAGCAAAACACCACTTAAAGATAAGGAATCTTAGTTGAAACTGATGCATAAAAGCACCTTAATTAATCCTTTTTTAGATTATTTAAACATTATTGGCTAAGTCAACATGGTTATATTAAGACAGAGAGGGTTAAATTGAAATATTAAAAAACAATACGAACGTTTTTTTAGTGACAGATTTTAATTTTATTCTTTCTAATTTACAATAACATTCCAATAGAAGTAGGTGTACCCCAAATTACAGTTTTTGTAAATTTGGTCGTTATATATCGTCACTATTTATTTGCAACATATGATTTTCGTAGGAAAAACATTTTAACTCAAGGAAAACTTTTGAAGTGATTTTTCTAAGTTTCAGAAATAGGTTCTATTATGTTCCTTTTTTGCCAAAATCGTTTTAAAATAATAATGGAACATATTTTCGTAGGAACCTGCTCACATTTAGTCAATTGCTGATTAAGACAATGATTATGCTGTTTGCATGCATGCATGCATGATTTTGTAGTTAAAAATTTTATTATCTTTCAAATGAGTACTTATAATTTTTCAGACAATGTTTAGTCTCGGAGTTATTCGAAAACCAACTTTCTTAAATTATTTTAGAAATATGTTTTTCGTCTACTTAAAAGATGCATTTTTCCTATTCCAGCCTTATTGCACATATAGATGACAGGAAAATATCCAGGAAATATTTTAGCTTCACAATCATTGCCTTTTTTGCGATCCTTTGATTTATAAATATAGATTAACTCTCAATGATTTATTTGGGGAGAATTTGTATTTAAAAAAAAAAAAATAAATAATATCCTTTATACCCATATGTTTAAAAATTCAAGCTTGAAAGATGTTTTGGAAATAAACTGGGCATGGTACAAATAGATCGATTAACATGATTTTTTTAGAGATCTTCCGATGAGAAGATTTTGATGTTTAATAAATTAAAGTTTTTTAATTAATCTATATTACTTTTACTTATCTATATATGAAATATATAGTAAGGGAAAGTATTGCGACCGTTAAAATTTTCGAATACAACTATTCCACAAAAATCGGCTGAACGGAAGTGCTACTTTATACCATGCATTTTGTACTTTTTTACGATTTTCTCATAAACAGCTCTTACGATTTTGTTTAAACTTGCTATATATATGTAAAATTGGACGAGCTTTAATATCCTGTAGGTTTCATTCTGATTGAAATAGTCTGACAGGGCTTAAACGCAATGGTTTTAAGAAATTGACCATATCATCTGATTTTTTTTTCCGTGGCGCGACAGGCCGTGTAGGCCCTCGGCCTCGCGGTGTCATCTCCTGGGAGGTTACACTCACGTTTCGTGATGCATTTTCTAGTGTAGGGTCATCACTCCCTACGCCTAATTTTGTGAGTGGCCACCATTTGGCTGACGGGTCTCACATACCCGGGGAGAGTCTGTGAGTGAATCCCCATTTAATTACATTCTTATAAAAGCCCCGTTGGGACTGGGATTTGAACTCACAACTTTAGCACGAGAAACTAGCGCGCTAGCCACTCAGCCACAGGCTCCCCTATATCATCTGATTAGCATTGCTAAAAAACAGGTAAATATATAAGTTGAACGCATTCGATATCCAACTGAAGGAGAAAACTGCAAAAATCTGTTTTTAATACATTTATTATTTTTTTAACATAAGAACAATAATATACATGCATAATATACTGTTTGAAAGCTAAAGATTTTAGAAAAAAAACACAAGCTTGTAAAAGTTAATAAAGACTGATGAAAAGGCGACAAAAGTAACTAATTGTTTTAGATAATAATATATTTTTAAATATAACACGTGTTTCTATAGAAATTCAATTTAATTAATTCTTTATTAGTTTCACTCATTTTTATCTATAACTATATTTGAAAACTCTTCCATCGATTTTAACAATGAAGGTAAGCGAAAGTCGTGTGTTGGCCGAACCAGATTTTTTTTAGAGATACTGTTACTTATATTATACATACTGTACCCCTGTGAGATCTTACTTGGTGAGTCGATAAATGATTAATTCATAGAATTTAATCTATAAATTAAATAAGGCTATGATGAGAGAACAACATTAAACTGATAAGACAAAGAATTCTTACTCATGTGATTTTCGATATGGCAAATTCATTTCGATGTGATATATATGTTATATTTCTTAACAGTAGAAAAGTATCCTCAATCTGCGGATCTTCATCGTATTTCAGGTTTGTTGTTTTCATTTCGGTTGAATGTGTTTTTCTGAACTGACTAGTCAATACTATAGTGTTGCTTGCTGACTCCGCCTTTCAAGTTGCGCCTAAGAACCTCATACTGATGGTGACTCTGCTTCATGGCCCAGCAGATTAAGAGGAACAATGGAAGTGTCAGGAGAGATGTGCGACTAGAGAGTGGTGAGTGGCGCCAACCCCTGCCACCATTCCAGCGGGAATAGACCTCTCGATTGCTGAGGATAATTCCGGCCTGAGTGAAAACCGCCATCAGGGCCAGCATTGTGCCCCCATCAGTCTCCAACCGCCTCCTTTATTGTGGCAGATTTATTTACCCAACGCAACCTTCTTGTCTTACAGAAGTGCTTCATGTGCTTCTCAGCCACTCAAGGAGAAGATGACGAGGGATGTCAATGGTAGATTATTTTTCTCAACGAAATAATAATTTATTATATACAAATTAAAATTATATGTCAAGAATAGTAGCTACACATGTGCAAAGGTAAATGATTCTAGATCATATTTCATTAAAAATAAATATAAAAACCGACTTCAAAGCTTATCTCATCATAAATTATAAAATATTAGGATAATTTAGAAAACATGAAATCAATGAACAGATTGATCTTGTCATAAAAAGATAATATTTAATATTGTTGGTTTCCCTATGTAGCTGGTATAGTTCTACATTTGACTTTCTTCGCCAGTAGTCACCAGCTCTGGACTGGTCCAAATATTCTTCGGAGGGTCTTTCTTTCGAAGATGAGGATTTCTTCCTCTCTGGCTTTTGTAAGGGACTACGTTACAGAAGCGTTCATGAGGTCTGGGCGGATTAGCCTTTTGTAAAGCAGGGTCTTTGTTCTCCTATTGATAAATAGTTCCTGCTGGCATTAAAAATTCTCTTATTGACCTCTAGTGCAATATTATTATCACAGGTAATAATTGACCTTAGATTAACAGCAAACCTGTCTACCTTCCGAAATTTTAAGGAACCGAATTTAACGAACCGTTCAACTGGAAGCGCTTCTTTGGTGCCATGGGTATGCATGCATATATTTTGTTTCATCCTCATTAATCGTGAGACCCATCTCTTGAGCAGCATGCGAAAGGTCGAGGAAAGCTTTCTCTAATGCACTGGGAGACCTAGCAACAATATCTATGTCATATGCTAACTGCACTAGTTTGGTAAATATCGTTGAGCTGGTTTGGATGCCAGAAGCTCTAACAACCTTTACTAGGGCTAAGTTAAATAAAAGGCAGTCTCCTTGTCTCGACCCTTTATTAGAGGGGAATTCATGTGAAATCTCTGTTTGAATTTTGACAGAGCATATAATGTCATCCATTGTCATCTTGACCAACCTTATAGAAGGTTGAACCTTATGAAAGGGATCCAATCCAAAATCAGGAACAAATGAGGTGTCGTCATTTTAAACTCACAGCTTTTTTTAAAATCATTCTGAGGCTGAAGATCTGAGTGAGTGATCTCATTTCACCAATTTTACTTCAAGTTGAAGTTATATTATTTTAAGCACATTTTTATTTGGAGAGAAAAACGTTTAGTGTTTTCATCCAAAAAATAATTTTATGAAATGTTCTTGCATGCACATTTGCTACTGTATGTTTTTACTTTCACTTACTATATATAGGGAAAGCAATACTTTTACAAGATCGTGACAATTTTCGAATTCACATTTCAACGGAAATACACGTTTTAGGGGTCCCCTGAGTCCAAATAACCAAGTCCCGCAAAAAGGTCTGTGTGTGTTGTGGTAACTCCCGGGCTGAAACGAAAAGTCCTATGAAACTGAAATTTCATATTTAAGACAAATATACACTCGAGACGTTACAAAACTGTTTTCATCAAAATGAGCTTACCAGAAGAGCCACTTTATATCATGCATTTTGCACCTTTTTTCGATTTTCTCAAAAACGGTTCGAACGATTTGGATTAAACTCGTTATATCAATGTAAAATTTAATAAGCTTTACATCATGTAGGTTTCATTCTGATTAAAATGGTCAAACAGGGCTTAAATGCCGATATTTTTAAATTTTCTTCTTCTAAAGTACCTTTTATTTTGTAGATTCTATAAAAATAACCATATTATCTTGTTAGCATTGATAAATGACAGCTAAATATGTAATTTGTTAGAATTTTAAAAACAACTAAAGGAGAAAACTGAAAACATATTTTTTAATGTAATTTTTGTTTTTGAGCATAAGAACAGTAATATACATGTATGATATACCCTTTGAAACCTAAAGATTTTAGAAAAAATATTATCTTATACGCGAGCTTTTAAAAATAATAGAGAGTGATGAAAAGCCGATAAAACTAACTGATTATTTTAGATAATAATATAATAGATTTTTTAATAAAACACATGTTCCCATATAAATTCCATTTTATTAATTCTTAAATGGTTTCACTCATTTTTATCTCAAACTGTACTTGAAAATTCTTTAATCGATTTTTATATTTTAGTTTAGAGCTATTTATAAAACCATTTCTTTTATACTCCAAAGATTATGAATGTCCTGTCGTAATTGAGATTGGCAGAGCAGTTGCAATGATTTGTATTCAGGATTACTCACTCCTCTAGACAACACATTTTTTTCCCTACTATTCTTGAAGTCTTTAGATAATACAATAATAATTCACAAATTGTAATTAATTCATTATTTTTTAACACACCCGCATCAACTTACTATACAACAATACGTAAGTAATACTTCTTCATTGGTCCAAATAACAATAATATCATTCTTTAATAGCTTAATAGAAATTTCTGCTTCTCTTTCGCTATACAATTTCATGAATGGAGTCATTCCATAAGAAGACGGATAAATACAAAAGATTACCGAAGCAAAACCGCTTAATCCTTATTATTATTTATGAAGAGCAAACAGGGCGCCAATTGTTACCTTTTGACATACAGTGCATTCTTACCGACCAAGCCATCTGGGACGGTATTAACTATTTACATAAAGAATTCACAAACTCTCCTTAGCACGCGACAATAATTATATATACATACTGGAAATGAAATTACTGAATGAGTGTAATATTATTAAGAAGGCATGTGCCGAAGTTTAAGCTGGTATAGCGTCTTAGTAACAGGCGAGTTGTTTCATACCCGGCGCGTGCCTATGTACCTAGTCTCTGTGACGGGAATTTGAATTATTAACAATAAGACATAATTATTCCATTATGAAAAACATATTGATATAACTAACTCTTGAACTAAACTAGGTTTAGTGTAAACAACAATTTAGACCACGATCAGTTGTTTCACGTTTTGTCTTGTCACTTTTTTCAGTCAGTTTCAATTTCTTCTGCCTCAAGATCGAACACCCCTTGCAACAAGTCCTCAGATATCTTAACTTACGTTTTAGTTAAAAAACGCCAATTTACAATAATTCAAGCTTAAAAAAATACTACATCAACTATTTCTAATTATATATAATTATATATATATATATATATATAATTCATGTTACATACAATGTAGAATTCTTTACTTCTAGAACAGTAAGCGATTCCTGATAGAACCTGAAAATTATGCTTTCATAAATTTAAATTTAATTCTGAATTTTACAATTAATTTTAATACTTTACGGTCAACAATTACTCTATGATTATTAATTTAACCCATTTTTAATATTGAAGATAGGAATTTCGACCTTAATATATTCGGATATACTTATAAGATACACTTTTATACGACCATTGATAATTACATTTAGTTATTAGCGAATTAAATTCACGGCATGAGATAAAGATACATTTTTACCTTATTAATCAATTTCCTCTGACCGATGGGGACAAATCACACACTCATATATATTCAATTAAAATCTTCAGGAACAGTCGCTTCTTTTTAATATTTTTTATTTATTCATCAATACAACAATTTACGTTTCGAGGTTATAAGCCTTATCTTCAGAATTTAGTCTACTCTTTGCCTGATGTTGAAAATTTTAAACAGAGTATGGATACATTAAAAAAATGTGATAATTAATAGTTAATAGAAAATTAAGATTAAAAAATGACCATTATTTAACAAAAATAAGGATATTTTAAGAATTTGACCAATATTGAAAGATATGATTTGTTTGCTGACCAGAAATTCTTAACAAAGGCTTATAAGCCTCGAAATGTAAATTGTTGTATTGATGAATCAATAAACAATATTAAAAAAAAAGGGACTGTTCCCGAAGATTTTATTTAAATTTATGTGAAGGAAAGTGAATCAAATATATATATATATATATATATATATATATATATATATATATATATATATATATATATATATATATATATATAAAACCTTTGTAGTGCGTAGAACTATCACAATCAAACATGTCTGAAAGAATACCAGATAGGAGTGGATGTTCAAACATATGATCCAGAATAATTGAGGTTATTGTGGTTTTTATATTATGAATTTATATTAAATTAGAAATCATAATTAAAATAACATGTTATTAAACCTGTATGTCAAATATTTAAAATTCTCATGTCAGATTTTAAACTTTGAAATCCAATTTAAATAACTTTTGCTTTATATATGAGCATCATGTAGGAAGTTTTCTATTATGGAATTGTTGACTAATTATAATTTTAGAATTGTGATTAGTTTCAAATAATTTCAATATTATTTATTTATTCGATATAAATATATGTAGTTACTTTTCACGGACAAAGAAATAAGAAAATAATTTGTTTCACAAAGAAAATTTTTAATTAATTTAATTTCATGATTTTGTACTATATTTTCTATAATATTTTTTTCTAATTTTCTAGATAGTTAATTTAAAATATGTACCGAAAATTATAACATAGTAATAAATCCTACGGTTATTTACCTCAGCTGAAATCTATATCAAGTAAATATTTGCATTTCAACCTCATCCTATGGAACCTCTTCCTACTAAGCTAAGTAATACGACGAATACTTTTCTGAATCATTTTATTAATTTTGTATAGTATAATTAGATACTTTATTAACCATAAAATTATTCCAACGACTTCATCTGCAGTCCCTGACTCAACTATGTCGTTGCCAATGCAAATTAGCGAGGAGTCGATCCAGGTGTACGGCAACCAACTTATTGTCGAAGAGATCAACGAACTTCTTTTAAGCCGCTCGGTGGAATCGACAAAGCCATATGGAAAGCTAATTTTACCTATTTACATAAAAAATTCACCGGCCATGTTCACCCATGCAACTAATTATAATTTTTATTTATTAGTTTTAATGTAAAATAGCAGCGGGCATATAGATCATGCTGAGTAGAAAGAATCCGGAACACTAAATTATTACAAAACCAAGAGGGTTTTTTTTTTTTGTTTAGAGGAAAAATTTTCTTGAAACATATCTCTGATTTAGGAATTTGGGACAGCTATGAATGTATCTACAACTCATAGATTATTTCCGCATATTTCCTAAAATCCATGGTATGTACTTTAAAAACAGAATTTCTCATTAACACCATTTTAATTAATTAAAGTATAAGAATTTTTCTATTTCATTCTGGTAATAAATTTTTCACTGATTGTTTCTGAAAGTGGGTATTAGTTGTGAAAAAATTCTCTTTGGTTCACTGAAAAAAAATTAAAAAGAATCAAGTGTTTTAAAAATAATTTCATTCGAACTCCAATATGTTTAAGTTAAGTTAGATTTGAATTTTGCACCGATTTACAAAATAAACTATTACATTCCTTCAATAGCTGTAGTTATTTAGGTACAGTTTAATATCTGCAAGTTACTTTTTTACTTTCACTTACTATATATAGTAAGGGAAAGTATTGCGATCGTGAAAATTTTCGAATTGCTGTTTTCAACGGAAATACACGTTTTAGGGTCCTCTGAGTCCAAATATCCAAGTCCCGCAAAAAGGTCTGTGTGTGAAATTTCATATTTAAGACAAATATACGCTCGAGACGTTACAAAACTGTTTTCATCAAAATGAGCTTACCAGAAGAGCCACTTTATACCCATGCATTTAGCACCTTTTTTCGATTTTCTCGAAAACCGTTCCGACGATTTTGATTAAACTCGCTATATCAATGTAAAATTTAATTAGTCTGTGTGTGTGTGTGTGTGTGTGTGTGTGGTACCTCCACGGCGGAAACGGTAAGTCCTATGAAACTGTAATTTCATATTTAAGACAAATATACGCCCGAGACGTTACAAAACCTTTTTCATCAAAATTTTCTTCCTCTAAAGTACCTTAAATCTTATAGATTCTATAAAAATAACCATAATATGTTGTTATCATTGATAAATAATAGCTAAATATGTAAGTCGTACGAATTTGAAAAACAATTATAGGAGAAAACTAAAAAAAACATTTTCTTAATGCTTTTTTTTTTTTTTTGAACATAAGAATAGTAACATACATGTATGATATACCGTTTGAAAGCTAAAGATTTTAGAAAAAATATTATCTGATACAAAAGCTTTTAAAAGTTAAATTAAAAAGACAGTGACGAAAAGCTGATAAAACTAACTGATTATTTTAGATAATAATATAATAATTTTTTTAATAAAACATATGTTTTTATAGAAATTCCATTTAATGTATTCTTTAATGGTTTCACTCATTTTCATCTCTTACTGTACTTGAAATTTTTTCAATAGATTTCAAAAAAGGAAGTAAGTGAAAGTCGTGTGTTGCCCGCACCAGATTTTTTAGTTTACTTCACTTATAATTATTTTTTTAATTTTTGTATACAGACGAACTCATGCATAAAACACTGATAACGAGCTAATTATGTTTTTTAACACTATTTATATATTTATATATATATAAAGAAATACTTCTTAAAAATTTTATATCTGAAATATTTCGTGTTTACACCTATTAATCTTGCTAGCAGTTAAATTATCTTTACGATTCCTCTATGTAATTTATCTAACTTTTTAGCCATTCTCCTGCGCGTAAGTGGTGGTTCATCTTAAAAAATAAAAATAAATTAAATAAGACTTAAAAAAAAAAATAAACGATTGGGCATCGGCTTCGAATATTTTTTATAGGAAAATGGGTCAAGCCTTTAAAAAAATTGGTGAAGATGCGTATTTACTGTGTCCAGAGTCAAGGATATAATAATATAATAAAGATGGGAAAAATTAGCCGTACAAAAAGTTTTAAATGCTAATTCTGAACATAATACACTTATCGATCAAATTCCTGCTCCACGAACTATGAGGAAAAAATAAAATAGGGAACAATTTAAATATAAATAAAATTGGAATAAGTTAATTTTTTTTTAAATAGATGAATAGAAATTTGTATGTGCTATTTCATTTTAAGCGTTTTAAAAAAAAAAAAAAGAACTGTCAATATAAATACATTCGGTGCTAATAACCAAGAGGTTGAGCACCTATTCCAATATCCTAACCCTTATCGATCAAATGAGAGAAAAATCACCAAATGAATTCTGGATGAAAAATAAGTGTTGTAACTATTCATCTCGCTTAAAGAAGATGATTAAAAAAAAGTATTATTAAAGATATAAAAAATAATGATTAGAAAAACACATGGTGAAAAAGTCCGGAATAACCCTTCAGCAGACAAGTCAGTAACATAGGCTTAATATTTGAAGGTTGATAATGCTGGATTCATAAATAGAATTATTGATGGATTTATACATTTTAGGTACAATTAAACAACAGAATCAAACGTATGAAAAATATTAATATATTGAATAAAATGTTAAACTCAAGAAAGACAATAACTCTGAATATACAAACTCGGTTGCTGTAAAATGTTCTAAACGTTCTTGAAACTCCTACTCATTTATGCCTTTTGAATTAAATTATTATAAAAAATTAATGCTTAATTTGCATTCAGAAAAAAAAAATAAAAAGGCAATACAAGATTTTTTTTTTTTAAGTGATTAGATTTAAATCTGTACTATTAATGTAAAATGTCTTTTAACAGTTCATCGAATGAGTACATTGATCCCCGCTAATCCATGTAAAAACGCTTCTCTCTAACAGCTGCTTTTCCTTCCTTCCTGAATTTCAAAATGGTCATTTATAGATTTCTCCCTAATGAATTTTTAATTTGAATGCCTATTGCCCGTGGAGATAATTAATCTACATAAACAAACAACTTAAGCAGTTTGGAAAGGCACATATGGGAATTGTTGCGTCACATGAAATATCAATTTACAGATGGAAAAGGAAGGAGGTTCAGTTCTTGCGTGTAAAGCAGGATTAAGTTAATTTTTATGTAAATCGCATAAAAATGGTTCCCATATGGCTTTCTTCCTCAAGGAAGCGTGCGCATAGGTTTATCTCATTCCTACATAAATTTCGTTGAATACAGTTTACTGGAATGTATGCTTTTTCAAAACACTAATGCATTTAAATCAATTTATTAATTTTTTTTTAAAAAACTTCAAAATTCAAAATTGGTTTATTATTTCCAAATAACTATATTAGGATATAACTGTTTATATAGAGGTTAAATAGGTATAACTATATAGAATATAATAAGAATATATGTAATAACTATATAGGGTATAACTGTTGTTTAGAGGTTAAATTAATTAATATGAACATATAACATTACTAATATAAAAAGCAATAAATAATTCAATGCAAAATGAAATATCTCTGCTGGTTCTGAACCAATTTCAATAATTGAGACGTTGATTTCCAAAAGGTACTAAAGGACATTTTTTACGAAACTGATTTTTTACATATTTGTATTCTCATCACTTTGTGTAATCTAAATCTTCTATTTGATTTTATATAATGGGCTTTCAAGTCCTTAAAAAAATCGATTTAGAAATTCGGCCATTTTCTTAAAGTACTAATAACGGATTTAATTTTGTTACAAAGCATACTAAAAAATTTCATTTCATAACTTTAATATGATGTAATTAATATAGTAAAAATACAATTTTAGATTTTAATGCGAAAATACGGCAATTAGGTAGTTTAATTATATAGTAATGAGAGATTTTCGCGCTTCCTGTAAAATTTCCTAGAATGAATATAGTACCTTTTGGAAATCAACGTCTCAATTCTTCTTTCATTTTTTAGGAATATATAGATCAACTTTTTCTTTTCTTTTTATCGTGCTTTAGTTATTCTAAAACTTTATGCACATTTTTCTCCTTCTTCAAAAATAATTGATTTATTTGCTTATTTATGGGTGAAATTTCAATTTCTCTTCGTTTTTCTAATTATTCGCGATTATTTTGTGAAAAAACACTATTAAAATTTTTATCTATCTTCAAAAATAACTGATTCATGGACGTATACATGGGTAAAATGTCAATTGTTTTCTTTTCTTTTTTATGATTATTGGCGGTTTGTTAGTTAAAAAACACAAACATTTTTTCTTCAAAAATACATGAGTTATTGAATTAAATAATTTTTAAACGGCCGCCGTTTTAAAAATAACTAACTGATATCAACGTCTAGGAGTTACAATCATCGTAGGAATATCCAAATAATTGCTCAAGTAGTTTCCCAAAAATACCGCGGACGAACGGATTTTTTTTCGCACATCAAATTTCAAGGTGGGTAATTATTTTTTGGTGGATTACAAAGGTTCATTATTGAAAATAATAAACCAATATTCTTATATTTAAACGCCTCCAGTAATAGGGTAGTAAAATAACCAAAACAATTAATGACTGGATGAAGGCTAAATACACTCTTTATCATCTCCACTCATAGAGGGTCTAGTGAATAGAGTACTATTCTACTGTAATAATTATTTATTCTGTTGTTTCAGCTGATCGACGAACCTGAGGTATGGAAATGGACACCCAGTCGCCATAAAACGGGTACACTTCTGGCTGCTGAATGTGATCTCTGGGCCTGACACCTCATTGCAAGACCATTGGCTTAAAAAAAAGTAGTAAGAATCCTCTATTGAACTTAAACTTACATAGATTGTAGAGGTTAAGGTTTTATTTTATATTGTTATTTTTCCGCAAAATCGTTACACCAAAACCATAACATACCGATCTTAAGGGATGTCATTAAAATATACTATAAACGATTTCACTCACTCTCCGGACATTCAAACCCGGTAAAACGCTACTGACAGACAAACTACCACAAAAGGAATCACCTGTAGCATGGTGGCTAGCATGACAGCCTTCTATGCCAAAGTTCACGGTTAAAAACCCACAGGTAGTCCTAGGATTTCTTAATGACAGTAAACAATTATTAGTTTATTCCGTTCTTCGGAAGGGACGTAAAAATGTGGTCCAGATCCTCCTAATTAAACCTGGATAGCCAAAATTTAAGACTCCCACTGTAGCAGGTCCGATTAGCCACACTAGCATAAAGGGACTTTAAATAAATAAACAAAACACTACCTTAAAATTCACCAAGGAGACTGATACACCTCTCGAGCATGACTTAAAGAGTGGTCACTACTCCTTAGCAGAAATTTTCCACGCCAGGAGTGCCTTCAATGGGAGGTTTGTTAACCCACGCATTCACAAGAATTCTAAAGAGGAGTTTAAGTAATGATGATAAGCCCAAATAACCATATATGTTCGAAAGCATTCCTATAATACTTAATAGTTTAAATTAATTTACGTAATAATTCAATAAAAATTCCTCTTGCGGTGTGAGGATACAATGTGCTACGTTGTACCTCTTCATTACCAGTTATTTTCTCCTATTTCAGACCAACCAATGATCTCTCCCCAATTTACTTCGCGAGATCTTTCTCTAAGGTCGCGTATATACTGCACGCGTTCTGGTTGTTGGAGCGATAAGCGGATTCCTAGAAGGGAATTGCATTGTAGGAACCCAGATATCGCTTCAGTCTTCGAAACGCATGAAGTATAAATGTACTAAATACCTGAATGTTGTTCATTTTAATATGTTTCTCAATTCATTTAATGACACAAAAAATGTCAGATTTTTTATATAAGTGTTGATTATTTTTTTATTAATTTTCTTTATCAGTCGTCTTTTCTAATTCTAAAATAATTTTCTCGGAAAATAAGGAAAGGGTAAATGACAGAGTTGAACGAACGACTATACGAGCCCAGAGGACCTTGAGGAGGAAGCAGCTGCAACTAGGATATCCTACCACGGAAGAAACCGATGGAAGCGGTAATCCTTTAATTATACCTCTAAGTCCAGTGAACTCTAGCAGGCGACCATTCAAGTCTGAAGCTAGCCAAAATTATTCTTCGTCAGTACACGGGCAACTTGGGCCTGTTGCTCGCGTCTCTTTCCGGTCGTCAATGCGCTGCGGCGTTAATCCCCGGAAACACCGTCTGCTACTCATGTCGTTGAAATTGGAATTCCCTTATTTTTTATTCCCGTTTACGAAGAATGTCAGAGAGTTGAGGGTTATTAACCTTATTGCGTTCGCTTAAGATTAATAGATGACCGACCAAACAAGGAAGAATTAAACATTCATGAGGTTCACAACCACCTGGAACTTAACGAATTTCATATTTATCATGGCTGAAGTCCATTCACTGCAAGGAAAATTATAATGAACGCACTTCCTAGTATATACTCATTACGTAAGGGATACTTACGAAAAAGAGGTAGGGATTAAGGGCAGAGGTAGGAAAAACATTTGATAGGGGCTTACTTCAAAATTGAAATTTGTCTAGCTCATAATATCTCTAGATTCTGCTATGTGCAGTTCTCATTGCTGCAGGAAATTTGAATCTATTACTACATATTAAAGACTGCCAATAAAGACAAATTTTCCAGATTCTCCTGATACCATGCCTCATCTCTAACATATTCAATGATCTGTTCCAATATCTTCTGTCTTCTCAAACAGACGCTCAACAATTCTGATATTTCATATCAAATATCATTCTTTGCGTAAAATAAAATTTATTATTTATTGTTCAAATAAACTTAGCTAACCAATTAACTTATTTTAAGTGTTGTCCAACGCATTTACCTAATAGAATTTATTTTATTATTTTGTTTTATTGTATATTTGGCCAGACACATAGTATATCTCAATTGTACATATACGTTATTCTCAAGGGATCTTGGCTCAAAACAAAAGTTATTTTCTGTTCTATAAATGATTTTATCCCATTTCCTTTTTTTTCTTTTTTTTAACCCTAACTCGCCTTTGCAGGCTTTAAGATAGTTTCTCGGACCAGAGGGAGAGGGCGGGGGATGAATTACGAGTTAAAAGACCCCGGCCTGAGACGCGAACTCTAAATGATTTTAACTTAAATTCGTTAATCAGGTTGTTAGGCAACACACGCACTAATCCACTCACCCACCGCGCTCCTCGATTTTTTATGATTTTATCCTAATACCATATTTTAGTTTTATATCCGTTATTATTAATACTTGTATTAGTCCAAACTATTTTTAGGTGAAGGTCGTGGCTTCCCCGTGCCTCAATGTCCAAGAGTATAAAAAAAAAAAAAAGCTTAACAATTCAAATTTATTAAGGCTTATCCATAATTGCAATAAAGTACTATTTTAAACTACTGCACACTCCCCTTTAAAACTATATACCTATAGCTTACCGATAGATACTTATCACCCGATATACATGGATATTCTAAAAATCCTAAAAGTAGACAGAATCGAGAAAAAATAGACAAATATTTATTAAGGGGACGAAATCCTTGGGTCAATTGCAATTTCATACTTCTTTGTCAACAAACTCTTTGTTTTCATCGTTATTCTACATAAATAGGCACAGAGTTGACAAATCTGAAATAGGTAGAACTAGTTTACCCCTCGAAGATAGCTCCACAAGTGATGCGCATTCCTCTTTAGGGCCATCTTTCATTAGCACCCTTAAGGATAATTGCTTGCAAAAATATAGCAATATCCCTTACAGATGAGGAAATGATCTTGCGACTGAAGAAGTAAAATAAAAAAGGCACATACGGACTGACTACGATAGGGAAAGAGGCTCGTGACCGGGACTATCTGAGTAATCGCCTTGTCAAATATGAAAGGCGAGAGGAATTGATGCAGCCATTAACTCCTAGAACGCTCTCCTATCGCGTACTGAGAGCCAAGTGCACTCTTAGATTAGTTTGCTCACGATCCTGTCATCTGGGTTCCAGTGTCCTGTGGGAATTGGATTTATAAGTGGCCGGTTATCGGAATGGCAATGCTCATTGCTCGATTTGTCTCCTTTCCAGTCAAACGGGATTTATAAATATAGATATTTATATATACATATAAGTTCAAGGAGGAAAACAAATTGCTATCACGAAATAGACTTAAGACAGGTGAGGATCAACAGATAAATAATAAGAGACAGAGAAGTATTCATAAACGAGTATACAAAATGATCAGAAGAAGACAAAAAAAAATGTAAGCGAGACAAAGGAAACAGGAGCAAGTCGAAGGATGGAGAGATTGTCGGAAAAGAAGTGGAAGAAGGGAAAGTTATGTCACCATGATATAGTCCAGTTCGAACACTGTTACAAGGACAAAAATGAAAATTATATATATTTCCCCCAGATGACCCAACAGGCCATCGAAGGCCATGGCCACGCTTTATGGTTTCCCTCAGAGTCCACACCTTGATCCTCGATTAAATATTATAGGGTAGGGAAATCACTCCTATTTTTGTGAAATAATCCCCATTTAATTATATACTTGAAAAAGACCTCTCGGGAATGGGATTCGAACACACAATCTTTGGCGTGGTTGCACACAGCCGCGGGCTCCCATATGTGTATATAAAACACACAGTGAGAGAGAAGTGGGATCTTTAATGTCTTAGGCCCTTTCTTAGAGACAAAATAATAAAAACAATCATTTCAGCTCAAAGAATTTTTAATAAACTAGCTATATGGATGTAAAATGTAATGGTCTTTAACATCATGTAGGTTTCGTTCTTATTCAAAAAGTCTGATAGGGTTTGAATGCTGATATTTTAAATTTTCTTCCTCTAAATCACCTTTAATTTTGTAGATTCAATGAAAATAACTATATTATCTTGTTAGTATTTACAAATAACAGCTAAACATGCAAGTTGAGCGAATTTGATAAACAACTGAAGAGAAAACTGAAAAAAAATTTTTAATCCAATTCTTGGTTTTTTGACAAAAGAATAGTAATACACATGTATATTATACTGTTAGAAATCTACAGATTTTACAAAAATTATTATCTTGTACACAAGCTTATAATAGTTAATAAAATAATGAAAAGCCGAGAAAACTAACTAAATTATTTTAGATAATAATTTAATATATTTTTAGGACCCTTCTTGAAAACCAGGGAGGCAATCCATAATAACACGGTTGAGGATTGGACACACTACACAGGCACTGCTTGAGGAAACCTCGCCTCCCACTTGATATGTGAAAGTATCCAGGCAGGCAGAACATTGGCCTCTTCTACAAAGTTATAAGGAAACAATGGACCAAAAGAATCAAGAAAAGTTTGTTCATTTTTCTGAAAAAAAAAATAAATTTTACACATCTCTGTAAATAAGTTTATGACCAGGTGCCTCTAACCTTTGTAGTTGTAAAACTTGTAACCAAATAAATAAATAAATTAGAGACAAAATAATTATAAAAACTATTACAGCTCTAAGAATTTTTGTTAAACTAGCTATACTGATGTAAAATTGAATGGACTTAAATATCACGTAGGTTTCATTCTGATTAAAAAAGTCCGACATTAAATGACGATATTTTAAATTCCCTTCTTCTATAGAACTTTTAATTTTAAATATTCCAAAAAAATAACCATTGTTTGATTTTTAGTACTGATATGAAATACTTTAATATACAAGACGAAAGAATTTGATAACCAAACTAGAGGAGAAATCATAAGAAAGATTATTCCGGATTATTTTTTCAATCTGGAAATAAGAATATAATATAAATGTATTTGGAAAGCTAGAGATTTTAGAAAGAAATTTTATCTAACATATAAATTCCTAGAAGTAATGCTGAGTGATAAAAAAGTTAAAATTGTGTGTTAAGCTTACAAGATTTTTTTTTTTCTTTTATTCATATGTATTTTTTCTCCTTCCCAACACGGTTACCGCATTAACAAGTAGGGTTTATTATCAGTCCTCCACCCGCTTATTAGGCAGGATCCACCATATTCTGAGGAACCATTCCAATGGTATAACTAACGGCTTACATCGTTTTTATTAATAATACCATTAGGTCCCAAAAAATAAAAAGTGAAAAAAATGTTTTATTTATGGTACATAAATTAAAGATGAATAGTTGTGAAATTTTAATAAGATTCTTTAAGGAATTAATATTGTCAGGAATATGAAATTTTGGAAATTATATTTTAATTAGACTTTATTAGCAAAGATACTCTGTCAAGTGTGCTCGGAGTTGGAGTATCAACAAATAAAGACAACAAAAGGCTGAATGAAGATATATCCCCTGGACCCCAGGAGGCACGGTTCGTTGGAGATCCCTGCTCGACAGGAGCTGAATCCGATTTTAGGGAAATTGACGGAGGAGAGGGTTGGATTATGGAGGGACCTTGTTTTATTGGAGGAGCGGAGGTCGTAAAGATGGAGCGGCGGACAGTTAGCCAAGCGCCATTGGACAGGATGGATCGGGGTCCTCTCGCCTAACGGCCACTCCATGGAAATGGCAAGCTAACCGGGGTCCGAGGGTCCGTCATCCATAAGCGTCCCACCTCTCCATCTAAATATAGGGATGCTTTATACTCTCCATAAATAACAGCTTTATTTATTCATGGTCATTTCATTCATCTTGATACCAATTGAATACTGATCTCTATGATAATCATTCATACTGACCCTTCATGAATCTCAAACAAACTAATGAAAGTAATAATAAATAAATATAAGAATAAATAAAAATAATAAATTTATAATAATAAAGAATTTATTAATTTTTATATAGAATAAATAAATATCAGCAAATAATTTTAAAACCCGTTATCTAATACTTTAATGATAGAAAAGTTTTAAACTTAAATTTAGATGTTTTAGTCCTAAACTTTGCATTTCAAAACGAAAATTTTTGGACACAACAACAGTTTTAAATTTTTATTATAATTAATGTGTTTCAATGACTGCACACCCAACCAACTTCTACTCAATTAAGTTACACATAGGTTTAGCAAATATTTTTGAGATAGATTTGTCTTTTCGCTGGGGTCTGTAACTTTCATTGTGTAACGTTTTTTTTCTCACCCAGTTTGACACCCTTTCGCTCACATATCTTATTTCCCAGACAGAAATTTAGTGGAGAGTGTTGTTTTTTGTCTTATAACATTTGTCGCTATGACCCACCGTTTCGGATCTATACTTTTTTTTATAAGTGTTGGGTCTAAATGACTTGCTCTATTTAAAAAAACTGTGTTGGTGTTGCTTGCATTGAAATTTATTTCCGTATACAACATAGGACCTATTGTTAAACCAAAACTTATCTACAGTTGAGGCTGAAGATACCTCGACTAATGAAACATGCAAAAAAAAAAAAAAAAAAAAAAAAAAAAAATATATAATATAATATATTATATATTATTCATAATAAAACTTTATCTCAATCTCAATTTTGATCTTCAGCACCACAATGTTATGCTGTTTTGAGCATTTTTTTTTTTTTGTATCACCAATTATTCATCAAATATCTCGTAACCACTTATCTGACCGAAAACATGTATAAAGTCATATTTATAGATACATATTTGATTTTCGTTTATTACAAGGTTGTGATAAAAATTATATTCACTAAAAAAAAAAATCAGTTTCCTTTTCATCCTACCTCCTCCTCTTAAAAATCAACGCGGGAAATCACGGATATTTTTGCTACTTATTATATAATCAACATAAATAATTGACAATTTATATTAAAATACAACTTTCATTTTTTAAAAGGCATGGTTACTTTTCTTAAAATGTAACATATTTGTGTGGAAAGTAAGAGGATGCACAGTAATAAACGCAGCGGCGCCAGCTGGTATTGTAAACAAAATTCAATTTGTAAAAAAAAAAACATTTTATAACAAACAAAAACCGTCAATTTGAAATGAATATCCGAAAACATGCTAACTCTTTTAATATGTGATTTGTATATTTGTTTATTCATTTATTTTAATTTTCACCTATCCAGGTTTTATTAGCATAGTTATCGTTAACGAGTGCCTGACATCGCAAAGAATCTGGACCACCACTTTACATTAACTCCGAAGGACAGCTTAACCAAACATTTTTACTTCCTTTAAAAATTGCTAGTGCAATCTGCCTTATTTAACCTACGGCATAGATGAATTTTATCCTAGCCACTACATAACGGGTGACCCTTACAATTTAATTTTATTTTCTAAAAATAAAACTTTCTTTTATTTTGTTAGTAGTATGGGACATGTTTTGCAGTCGTCGAAAACGCTGCAATCGTGTCTGTTTTCCCCTATTAGGTAGACTAGCTTCCTGAAAGCCCGCTAACAATAGAGGATAACAAGTGCCCTCCCCCGATATGAAGTATAGCCACCCCTCCCTCCCCCGCACTCCGGTCATCGAAGGCCTCAGCGCGTGGATAATCCAATATTTATTGAAATGGAAGGGTCAGCCGTGGAACTAATGTTGGGGAAAGGAAGAGTGAGTGCCTCCAGCCCGGTCCTGATCGCCAGCTCTCAGCTCCTCCTCCTCCATCTGCATAATGTCTTCATCCGCTCTGTCTTCCAGCTGCTCTTATCGTCCTCATTCATTCCTCCTAGGACAATATACGTCACATCGTGTTATCTGCTCTAGAAATCAACTCCGTCTTTGATGTAAACATCTATATATCTATTTGTCATAATATTAATAATTTAGAGGATCTTATTCAGATTATTGTTTGCTTGTTTATTCATTTAAAGTCCCTTTACGTTTCTATGGCTGATAAGACGATGCACCTGACATCGCTCATGCAGGAGATCACCTTTTCACGCCCCCTTCGAAGGACGGCATTTTACTCCCATTAAAAAAATCCTAAGACCACCTGCTTAGTTTGTACCTTAGAACTTGGGCATACAAGGGTATTCAGATTATTATATTAAGGTATGTTAGGACAAAACATAAAAATCTGATGCCCGCAACTCACACCTTTCACATACTTCCGTTGTTAAAATCAATGAAAGAATTTTTGTAAAAAGTTATATTTTAAAAAGGTTACATAATTACAATGAGTTACTAAGGAAACATTTTTTTTTATTAAATAATCTATCATCTTTATATCTAATACAATCAGTTAGTTTTGTCTGTTTTTCATCACTCTCCATTATCTTCAAGATCTGTTTAGAGGTCGGAACAGAAACACTCTGGTGCGGGAAACACACGGCATTCACTTACCTCAATTGTTAAGTTCAATTTAATAAGTATTAAATAAAGTTAGAGTTTGAAAGCTTTTAACTTTATAGTTAAAATAATTAATTATATTCTGTTTTGCTGGAAATACATGTTTTAGACAAAAATATATTTAATTTTTTTTATGCACAATATTGAATTAAGTTTATGTCCTGTTAGTTATTTCACATTACCTTCTATAACTATTTATATAAGATAAAATTTCTTTCTAAAACCTTTAGCTTTCCAGCGGTATAAGGGGTGCTCACTACGTTTGCTATAGCATGCTATTTGTGTTATTTTGCTAAACCCGTCAAGTTTCTACAGTTATTTCCTGTATAAAATTGCTGGGTTTAGCACAATAGCACAAATAGCATGATATAGCAAACGTAGTGAGTACCCCTATAATATGCATCTGTGAAACTGTTCTTATGTTCAGAAAAAAAAAAAAATTGCCACTTTCTCCTTTATTTCGTCATCCAATTCGTTCAACTTTTATATTTATCCTTTTTTATGTTTATATGATGATATAGTTAGGTCTTTTTTATTCTAGCTCTAACGTTTTTAAGAAATTCATGAAAAGGTGCAAAATGCAAGGTACATGGTTCCCTAATTTAGATTAAAAAAAAGTGGTAACATATCGGGCGTATATTTGTATTTTTTTTTAATTAACGAAATATTACAGAAAAACTTGCTTTTTATAAGTGAGCTTGGTACCACCCGTGACGTAGTGGCTAGCATAACGGCCATCTATGCAGAAGAATCTAGGATTTTTTATTGGGAGCAAAAAGTCCTTAGATATGCCGAGTTTACAACTGTAAAATGGAATACAATAGTTGTATTAAATATGAAATTTTAGGTTCTTTTTGTTTTGGTGTTAGACTTTCGGCAAAAACTTTAGGCAGCTTGTCATGCGTCATTGACTTAAAGCTTCAAGGATTGCTTCAAGAATCCATTTGGTATTGAGTTTTAGATCAATGTTCAAGAGACTGAGAAACTTACTTTTTTTCATGCTCTTCAAGTGTCACCAACATTACATGAAATAATGCAAATACCTTTTGGTTTATTTAATTTGGTTTTATTAATTACTTAAGCAAGTTATTAATTTTATTAATTTACTTTTATAACATGCAAGAGGAATCTTTTTTTTTTTATCTGTAATAAAACAAACAAAATATCAGAGATATTCAATATCCAATAGTTGGTGTCAGAATTTGCCACTGAATTCATTTATTTGCAAAAATGCATCTACCCTTATAGGGTCATTAGGATAATACATAGTTTGCCAATGAATTATAAAATAACTCAATAATGAAATATAAAAAAAAAATTACCGAAAAAAATGAGAGATAAAAAACAGCTTCAAAGAAATATAAAAAGAACAAAAATTAATATGTTTGAAGAAGTGACAAGTTTATTTCACATCGTCCAATTTTAATTAATTTTGCCGCTCAAGGTTTTTTATAATCATGATTTTTTTACCATTTATTCTCTACCCCTTTCTGATTAAAAGACTGTAGATAAAATATTTTTCTGGCCAATAATTTTAGTGTAGCAGCCATTTCAAGTCAGCTTCGTGGCTGAAAATATGTGTTGGGAAAAGCATTCTAATTCTTGTAATTTTTTAGACATCAAATCATAACAAAAGTTGACAATAAGATAAGGGTATGCAATATGTTTTTTGTCCTCACAACTCAATACCTAAAAAGTGAAGAAAGTGGTTTGAAAAATCTTGAAAATGAATAAAAACGTGTTAAAAGTATATAAAGTGAAAGAAACTCACTTTTGATTATTTTTTCTTACATTGCTTAGTCGAAGTACATTGAGGGAGAAGAACAAGTTACTTCTTTAACCACTTATTAAATACGTGGTTTAATGGAGTTCCATCCATTTCGGACTAGTAGATTAAATTAAGGATCCATCTAAAGAGAAGTCGATTCGTAGCCTTCTTCGAAATCAATCTTCTAATTATGACCCAGCAACAGATTTATTTGATCAAGGAACTGTTAATCTGACAGGCGGTGGTTCAGGTGTTTTATTCCTCCTTCATCAGGGAAAGGAATCTCTTTTCCTTCTGCAGGAGTTGCTGAGGCCGAGGGGTCGGGCTTGATCCAATTACAGAAGAGGAGGGCCGTAATTTGAGGAAATGGAGCCTCAAATCGGGTTTACAAAGCCTTCATTCATTACTTTATCTCAAGGTACTCAATAAATCTTATACTCTTCTTTAGTAGAAAAAATCAAAGCCTTCTGTTAAACTCTAACTGAAGCCATATAGTTTTCTTCTGTGATTTTACCCTTTCGTTCTGCCATTCCTATCTACAGTATTTTGTGGAAGAATAGCCCCAAGACAGCAAACGTGACGTGTTGGAATGCAGAGTCGTCACCAATCTATCTTCATACATTATTGCTACTGTAGTGTAATCATCTAATCATCTTTATTGTACTTAACAGGTGAAAATCTTTAAAGAGGTGGTATAACTCTTGATTTCCTCTACCTTGCCATACCTTGGTTTCATGTAAACCTTTAAAAATTCCTGAGAGCACTCTTCTTTTGAACCTCCTAGGTTTGTTCCACGTGGAATTGACTTGGACTCATGGTCCAGGTGCCACCTCCATATGTTACAGTTGGGCGGATTAATGTATTATAAACCCGAACATTGTTTTTTCCTTGATAGTAAAATACTTTTTGTTGAGTGCATCAGAGCGAAGTATGCATGAAACTGTACTGTTCACAAGCAGGTGCCTAGTGACGTTTGAAAAACGAAAAGACCGTACTTATTTAAACAGTTTTCCCGATGATGAAACCGAGAGATTTATTAAGGGTCACTTGTAATCTTCTGTATTGTTACGGGCTACGGGGTGTGAGAAATGAACTACTCCAGTTTACAAATTACAAATATTTATTCAATACAGAATGTACAAATACAAAGGGATTACTAACCACTATAGTTATAATAATAATTGAATTACTAGCTTAACAACTGAACAGTATACATATAAGATGAGGTGTTCCTAACAAATAAATTACTTGCGTAAATTTATACAATCTACTAGACTTATTCTAAAACTTACAACTATAAATTATATATAAACTACAGTCTCCTAATTTCCCACCGACCGGTTATCACAGTACTGACACACAGTTTCACTATACTGTCACACTGTCACGAACTGTTCACTGATACATCACTGATACTTGTTGAGCCGGATTAAGACTGACTGACCCAGGCGTAGTGGACCGGTATTTGTACCACCACCGAATATTCCAGACATAGCAGGTAGAGGCCGGGCCGTTCGTTCTAGACACTTCGAGGACCGTCCAGGTCCAGAAGTCTCTAGCCCCATCTGGGCCATTCTAGGCATGGTATACCTGTCATTGTCTTGACCGTAGCAGTATAATAAATTAGTGGTGCTTAATGAAGAACGAGATGGTTACGATTGTGGTAAAAATCATTAAAAAAATAAACTATTTATTTAACCTACGTTTCTTACCATCTTGCGGATCTTCATCATGGTTA
Organism: Piezodorus guildinii; assembly: GCA_023052935.1. Lineage (NCBI taxonomy): Eukaryota > Metazoa > Arthropoda > Insecta > Hemiptera > Pentatomidae > Piezodorus > Piezodorus guildinii. Next base: position 53,322,894 of record CM041292.1, read on the forward strand.
CCGTAAGTCGCTTCCTAGCTTTACCGTTCAAGTCCTGATAATGACCATCAACGTGAGTCCAAACGATTGTTAAATTAATAGTTTTTTCCACCATTTCGTCATGATTTTGGCAGCCATGTCATCCTTCGTGATAATGATACGGTCTTCTATCTAATATTGAATAGTGGAGCATATAGTTTATGTATATGTTATAATATATGTAGTTTTAATGACATCGGGTTCTGCAATAAATTAAAGTAATGCTGACTCTCTAGTGCAGGGATATGGTCAGTAGCAATAAAATATGGAAATTGTTCACAGAACTGAATGTGATCATTCAAAAATAACCAATTGGTGCCAGATAATCTTTTGCTTCATTGTCTTTTAGGAAAGCTTAGATTCCCTCTAAAGTGAATTTGTTTGTTTTTAATTTAAGAAGAGTACCATTTATTTTCTAGTAATATAATTACTACAAGGGTACTCAATTGACTTGAGAATCCCTTGACAGTTAGATAGTGGTACCTTGTTTAAGTTGGTGACTGACGTTCTGAGGGCGCAAGAGGCGACTATTTTGAGACGGTGATCAGTCAGGTCTTTTTTAGAGTACGTCAGGGCTCAGGGCTACCGAAATAAACCGTGACAACATTAATACACAACATTTTTTCATAACGCTACGATTAGTAACTAAATTAGTAACGTGGTAGCTTGTTCTCTCACGCTTAAGTGACGTCCCTTGTTGTGTATTTAAAGGTCAGTTCATTAGCGTGTATCGTAAAGCTGCTTGCACTCATTGAAAAGTAGGGTTATTTTGATTTTATATACATTATTGGGTTACATTTATTAATTCAATTATTCTGTTTTCTCAAATATACCAAGCTTTTCACTTTTCTCCTTCCAAAAGTTTTTTTTTTTTTATTTTCCTTTCTCAGAATCTGAGTAAAATAATTGGGTTTTTTTAAATCGTTTATGAGGGTCACCTGTACCTGTGTTCTATCTCAAGGAAACAATTGTATGCAGTAATATTACAATTAGTTCTATTTAGGATATCAATAATTGTGATAGATAACAACATTCATCGCTTTCTATGTCCGAGATCACGGTTTCACAACCGGCAGAAGTTTCTAGTATTTTTTCAGCTATCTGCATTTTTTGCAACCAGCTATCTGTGGCCTGATAAGAAAATAAATAAAATCACTTTATCAGACCTTATTGCTCCGAAACAAATGATCGGATAATACAAATAAAACGAAAACCTTGGTTTTCAATTTTATTACAAATGAATCCTTAGTGAAGTAATGTATTTTTTTATTGCTGTAAAAGCTTGCTTTCTATAAGTGAGCTTGGGATCACCTGTGGTGTAGTGGTTAATATGACAGCCTTTTAATTAGCCACAGTAAAATAAAAGTGACGTGAAACAATACACAATTAAACAAATATTTTATGTCCTTGTTTCAAGCTCCATTACAAGTTAACAACTCCACCAAATGAAAAGTAAAACGAATAATTGAAAGTCTCAAGAATAGGTAATGATTAGGTAGTAGAATCATTATGAATGCTATTGTAAGTATATATTTATTTTTAATCAAGGCATTTGAAAACACAATGTAGATAGGTATATATATGCATCTTAAATAAGAATTTAGTTGTAAATAATAAAAAAATAGATTTAAACCATCTCATGATGAAGGTGAAATCTCATGGTTTCGAAAAATAAGAACAATAAATTATTCAACAAAATTTGCCTAAAATTAAATAAAAATAATCACAAACTATTCGACTAATTATATAGAAAAGAACTGATAAAGCTTTTTAAAATGTCCGATGTTTCCTGAAAAAGAGGTATTAAATTATAGTGCAATGTAAAAACCTTAAATCTGATTTCCAAAGAATTTTTTTACATGTCATTTTTTTTTTTTAAGTAAAACAAAAAATTACATTTTAGAAACGGTTATTTACTCAAGGATTCGCTGCTGGGTTCAATGTTTTTTATTCATTTGAATAATACATTACTTAAAAATACAAAGAAGATTTTTCAATCTCATAGACTATATACTTTTTTTCTTCCTTTTTTCTATACTTTGGATTAAAACAAATGTGTCACTTATGTTGTATATAGTCATCCATTTTCGTTCTGTGGTAAAATGCATAGCATGCCTATATCGAATTCAAGTTTCGTTGAACACTAAAATAATCCTCTTAAACAAAAATCTGGAACAATCATGTCAGGGTCTAAACTAATTGATTTGATGGGATCTTAACTGTAGTAATGGGATATTATACTAGTGCTCGTAGCTATTATCTTCATTAAAAGCTATAAAACTATTATTGTGTTGGTGATTTTCCGAAAGGCAGTGAAGATAATCCGTTTAAAGGCAACAAGAGCACCACTACACATAGACCGCATAACCAGAAGAAAAACAATCTGCCTCTATGATAGATGGAAGTGGAGGACTATTTGTCTCCGTGATGAATGGTCTAAGCCCAGCCACTGCCTCCTTTATTCCTCCTAGATCTAATTGACCGTGAGCTTCCGTCAACCCATCGGTGCCTCCCTCTGGAATATTTTGGCATAAACAAGAAAACAGCGGGTAAGAGAGATCGTTTTAGGTCGCCTGGCATGACTCGTACAGTTGGGTTAACGTTCCATGGACGGCATAAATAACATAATAATATTTTAATATGAACCAACCAACCATGACAATAACCACAAGAAGCATAAAACATATATTATCGAGATATCTCAGATGTGAGTGCTTGCTAATATTTATTCTAAACATAATACATTAAGTAAATATCAAATGTGTTTTTCTTTTCTTTTTGGACCAATGAAGACTTTTAACTTCATAATAAATGGCTAGCACTATTTTTACAATTAATTCCTTGACTGCTACCTGAATCATTTCATCCTTTATTATATCAAGTAACCCCTTTCCATCGATATAGAATGTATTTTAATTTAAGAAAGGATGAATCTTGTACGATGCATTAATATTAATGATATAGATTTGTTTTTTGTTTATTTATTTAATGTCCATTTATGCTGCTGTGGCTAATCGGACGATACTACAGTGGGAGACCTAAATTTTGCCTATCCAGGTTTAATTAGGATAGGGATCTTTAACGACTACTGACATCGCACAGGCTCTGGACCACCTTTTAACGTCCCCTCAAGGAAGCATTAAACATTTTTATCCATTAAATCTCAGATTGTGAGTGCCTTGCTAAATAGTTTATTGCTAAACCATTAAGTACTTAAAATTATCAAACGTTATCTGTTCTTTTGATCAATGAGCTGGTAATAATAAAAATGGCTGAATTTTGAAATTTAAGGTCTTGACGCACCTGAATCATTTCATCTTTTTTTATTAACACCTGTCATCGATATAGAATATTTTAAATAAAAAGATAATTTTTAATATGGCATTAATATTAATATGATATAAGAAGTGTATCATTTTGTTATTTATTAATGTCCAATTATGGATAGAACATATTCAGCAATTCACTAATGACACATCAGATTAAATTTTCACTCACTAAATGGTTTACATGAGTTTTGTTGAGTGGAACAAATTTGAATCCTCTTATTCGCAACTTTCTAAAAGAAAACAGTACTAAAAATTTCTTTATATTTTATAAACCAAGAGGCTTCTACAGTGACACATTATTTACATTCTTATTAGCTCTCAACTTCGAAAAATATGATCAAACTATGCATTATTAATCATCAAAAATGATGATCGCAATTTTAACATTAAAGAAAAAGGCATGCTAAGTTCAATATTGTTATATTTTGCTAGAAAAGTTAATTGTAATAGAAAATCTTGTCACCTAGGTAACGATGGTGCATATTGACTAATGTTCATAAAAAAACTACAACAATTTTTTAACTAATTTAAAATTATTGTATTTTGAAGAATTTTAGACACAACTACAGACGCTAAAGGAAAAGTCTTTACAAAAGGTTTTTGTGTCTGAAATAGAATATTTCCAACAGAATACGTATCTTTGATGTTTGTTTCATTTATTATGTACTTAAAGGGACATAGGTGTATTTCCATGATATACTGAACATGTGCATTATTCATTTTACTTAAGCGTCGTAGGACTTAATAACTGGTGGCCACAAGATTTTGGGGCTATGGCTATTAATATATATTGAATGGATTTACGAAACTTTAGTATTTAGTAAGAATATAATTTATAAATTATAAATTTATGTATAATAAAATATAGTTGCATTTATTGCAGGTTGGTGCTTCTAAAATGCGTGAAATATTAACTTGTAAATATTCATTGTACTGAAGCGTCATGGATCTTAGAATTGGTACCAACTCGCTTTTATGACTTCGGCTATAAATATAAATTGAATACATCCATTTTGGTAAGTAAATATATTAATTTTACATATATTACATATGTATTTTTCTCCATCTTCAAATAACTAAGTTATAAGCGGATTTATGGGTAAAATTTTAATTTTTTATCTCTTTTTTATAACTATTCGGGGTATTTTGGTTAAAATACACTAAATAAATGGTTTCTCTATCTTCGAAAATAACGTAGTTACAAGCGTAAATATAGGCGATTTTTTTTTTTATTATTTTAACTCTCGCTACTGATTTTAAAACTGTATACCTGCTTTTATCAACCGTCAAAAACAACTGAGTTATGAGCGTATTAATTTGTAAAATTTCATTTTTTTTTAATCGACTACAAGGTTCATTATTGAAAATAATAAGCATTTCAATACATCGAAACACAAAGCATCTTATTTTTTGGCTAAAGGTACAGGGACTTTATGACTAACTTCATCTAGGGCAGTTATTAGTCACCTCCTGAAATATACAAAGGATCTAATAATATTCATCGCAGGGCACAATGACTGTAGAGACCGCCGACACAGAGGACCAGCTCCTTCACAGGTCAAATTGCCGTGATGGTATCTGTTTGCCGATGCAGGGGAGGGACAATGCTCTTTTGCACACTTGATAAAGCCCTAAAGTGCACCCAGTTGCATCAAAGTCCTGTTTACCTGGATGAAAGTTGCAGGGACGACAAAAACTTTTGTACGGGCTCTAATAGATGCAATAATGCACCGAGGGGATTCCTTTTGCCGGTGCATCTGGGGGGAGGGAAGGTGCAATTAGCTGCCCTTTGAGAGGATGCAGATATTGAGGGGTGGTTAGGGGGAGGGAAGGGGAGCCCTTGGTCCGCGCGAGATATCATTCCAGTCCTCATCGGCCCCTATTAGTGCATCTAGCCTCGTCCGTCAAAGAGATAGCTATCGGATCGGTCTTTGTTGGGGCATTGCTTACTGTTTCAGCATTCATTTTTTTATACTCTAACTGGACAGCTGTTTGAGAGTTTTTAACTATATGATCAGATTTCAGGCTTATGCAAAGATTATAAAGTAAATATATGCTGGTCAATATCCCTTATCAACTTATATTTATCTAAAAAAATACAACATAATGAAGAGTGAAGGAAATTAAATACCACTTATACTACTTCACAACTCTTATTAAAAATGCACAACATTCCAGCTAATAAACTATCTATCTTCAGGTGCAAAAATTATTTTGTCATAAAGGTTAATGATATTTTTAATGTCTCTAATAGGTATATTCATAAATCCAGATATTTCATCATTTTTTCAAGTCAGCCTGTTACTGTTCATTTCTAAAGAGTGTTGATAATTTAAGATAAAGTTAAAAATTCAATAGTAAATTGGAAGCGTTATACTATTTCACCACATTTATTAAAAAAATACACAACGTTTTGGCTTATAAGACATTAATCAATCAGAGATAAAAGTTTATTTATTAAATAATTTGTTGACCTGAAGATGGCTTATTAGCAGAAACTTAGTACATTTTTTAGTGAAAGTGGTGATGGATTACAGCCTCCTATTTCCTATACAGTATGAGTTTTTTTTTTATTTTTTTTTTTTTTTTTTTTTTATATGAGACAAAAGTGCCCTTAATGTTCCATATTTTTCCGGTTTCTTTCCCATCTTCATACTCACATCTGATCTGTACGGTTCGCTCAGTGCATATTAACTTTTAGCATTCATTCTTTACTAAGCCTAACAACTTTATACGCCTATTTGAGTCACCGGAATGCTATCACTTGAATTATACTCTAAATGTTGCAGTAGTCTCATCTTCTTTGGACCAAATCTTTTACGTATAACCTTATTCTTAACAGGATGGGTATTCCTACAGGTTATCTACCAAACCAGAGTAGTAGGGTCGGGTCAGGAGAGTAATCACTCCGCTAGCACAACCTAGAAATAAATCTAAACCTACAAAGACCAGATTCGAACCGGCTCCGTTTTGACTTGAAGCTGCAAAAGTGCATCCCATTATATCCTTGGCCTATTACACCTTGGTGTCTATAGATTAATACCGTATCATGGATATAGGAGGGGATGCTCTAATACTTTATTATGCCAAAGGTCCAACGGTTCAACCGCAGGTGTTCTAGGATTTCTTTTAAATTTGGGGACTAAAAAATCCTTAGTTACGCCGTCCTTCGGAGGGGACGTTAAAAGGTGGTCCCGAGCCTGTACGATGTCAGGTACTCGTTAAAGATCCCTATCCTAATAAAACCTGGATAGGCAAAATTTAGGACTCCCACTGTAGCATCGTCCGATTAGCCATAGTAGCATAAAGTGACGTTAAATAAATAAATAATACCGTATCAATTTATAGGAGATTATTCCTTCATAATTTACTTCATTATGAATAAATTATAACAGAAAAAAAAAAAATGTGTCCCCAACGGTATCATCGTTCTATGTTTTTAGTCATTTTCTTATCTTAAATATTGCACTATTCTAAAAAAAAACACTTGAACTATGTAGTAAGCACTTCAGAATGGGAAATATAGTTATTATCGAACTTCAAAAGTAGTGCGATAATATGGGTATAATTGTATTTCTTTTCTTTATGGAACATATTATTTGTTTTACCAACAGTTGCCATAAATCTTTGCAACCAATAATATTTTAAAATATATATATTTATTTATTATTGAGTACTATTACACTCTGCCTCAGTAACAGCGATTATAAAATATAAATTCTAACCATTAGCTACTTATGTATTTAATTTCTTTTTAATTCGTTCATCCGTCTCAATCTCAGAGGGTCATTTGCATGTACAAAGTAATTTGTATTGTGTAGTAGTATCCTGAAATTTTTATTTTTGAGTTCATCAGTGTGTATACTTTTTTTTTTTTTTTCATTACAACTTCGTTCTAACTTATGCGTTTATTAAGATTTTTCCTTTCAAAATCTTCGAATTGGTGCACTCTATTCGGAAATATCATTCTATTTGAAATGTATTATTACATTTTTCATAAGTTGGGATTCCCATGGTTCTTTTGAGGTTTCCAGAGGTAAATTAACAGTGCCATATTCAAGATTTCAAAGCGATTCCTTAAAGTTTTGAAGCTGTTTTTTTACTACGGATTGTCAGATATACTGTATTTTATGTATTTTTTATGTTTTCCAGTCTATTATTTTTTTATCTTAGATTAAAACGCCCATTCTTCTGCGGTAACTCCCCGCAATTTAGTCATTTTGTCTCTCTTTTTCTGGCCACATTGGCTAGTTGGCCAGCTTTTTCGTTTCCTGAGGTTGTGCATTAGACTGGTATACATCACAACATTACAGTTTACACACTAAATTTAATTAATTTGGGGAACTTTAAATTCTGCACAATATGGCTATGATAGTTTAATAGGAAGGCTATTTAATCCAATAATAGAGGAGCTAATTGAACCATAAAAACCCCTAGAAAACGTATAGTGAGTAAGCTCCGACGCCTCCCGTGAATGGCTAGAGGTGCTAGGTGTACTAATTGCCCCCTGATCCTGATCCCAGGGCGGCTGATGAGGGCCCCAATTTGGGTATTCAGGGGTAACTATTATATCAATGAGTCATGTCTCAAAGTTTTAAAAAATCTGGTGCGTAGCTCACGACTTCCACTTACCTCTCTGGTTAAAATAAATTTAAGAACTTTTAACTAAAGTTAGAAATCAAAGTTAAAGAATTGCATTGAGTTTCAATATAAATATGTTATTCATCAAGCCATTAAATAATCTCTTTTATTATTATCTACAATTATCACTTAACATTATGCCTTTTTCTTCTTTATACATTACGTATGACAGCCCTGTATACATTATTTTCTAAAATCTTTAGCTTTTCAACTATATGTATATATATATATATATATATTACTCATCTAATGTAAATCATATAACAGACCATTAAATTTTACAACGATATATGGAGTTAAATCAAAATCGTTAGAGCTTTGAGAAAATTGTAAAAAGGTGCAAAATGAAAAATAATGGTTTGTTTGTTTGTTTTAAGGCGTAAAGCCCTAAGGTCATCAACACCTAGACACTATATGCATATTCAACCTTTATAAGAAAGAACTATTAGGTAATGGGTGATTGAGAGAAAGAAAGAAAGAAAAAATAAATAAATAAATTTAAAAAAAATAAAGAATGAAAAAAAATATTTTTATGTAAACAATAGTTTAAAAAGCTAATACTAGTAATGCTGACTAGGAATGGTCTTTATAATTTCGATAATAATGACTGCTCCTTAAGAAAATCAAAAACTAATTCAATGGTTTTCTCTCTATCACCCAGCACCGCTGAATTATTCGGGCTTAGTCCAATTTTATTCAGGTGTGATGAATAATAAGGGCATTCTTGAAAAATATGCCAAATGGTAAGGGTTCCATCACAGTGTTCATCGGGGCACCGGCTGCCTAGCAAAAAGATAAGAGTGCGTCAGCCGCGAGTGTCCTATCCTTAGTCGGGTCAACGCTTATTGAACACTTATGAAAAACACTTATGAACAATAATGGTCAACACTTATGAAAAATAATGGTTGGCCGATGTTCTTGAAAAAGTTGCTGTAACATCTCGAGCATATGTGCTTGCAATACTGTATATTTAGTATAGTAATATTTTTTGGCTGTCAATAATAATGTTCCAAATATTTTAATCGATATATTTGCTATCGATTTACTTAATAAACGACATATATAAAGAATTATATTTTCAGGCATTGAGAAAATCGTAGAGCTAAAACCGTCATTATAAGCTTTCAGCCCACGTCTTCTGACATTGTTTCTTCCTAATTTCCTCTCGATGTTTGACTGTATTTACATTTTTTTTATGATTCTCAAAGGGAATTTAATCCTCTACAATACTTCAACACTTACTAGACAAACGTTCTAATCTTCCACTTAACTACAAAAGACTCATCTACATGACTGTCATAAGATCGATATGGACTTACGGAGTTGAGCCCTGGGGCTCTACTAAACCATCGAATTCTTCTCGTATCCAATCCCTACAGTCCAAAATCCTTCGTAAGATCCTCAATGACCAACAAACTCATCCATAAAGACTTTAATGTCCCATATGTTGCTGATTTGGCCCGTACGAGGCATCAATCCTTCCATGACAAACTCCATTCCCACCCTAATCCTTTCGTTTCAATACTTTCTTCCTCTTCAATTCCTAACAATCCTCCGAGGCGTCTGAAAAGGAGATGGCCCCGGGACCTTCTAGAATATTTTTAGATTGCTTCCATTGGGAAGCTTCTCTACATGTGTTTCATGCCTTTTTATATTTCATTCAAATTTACTTGTTGTATTACTTGTTATACAGTTGTAAATTCCAATAAATAAATATATAAAAAACAATAAATCCTCTACAAGATTATTTATAATGCATTTCGCTGCAAAGTGCAAAAGTTAATGGCTGTATGTGCATTCAGTGAGAAAATGATGGAAACCACTAGGTAGTTACTTCACATATGTATCAAGTCCATAAGATCAATGATCATATTTGCTTAAAGTATTTTTCTTGTATAATACAGTTGTAAATATCGTACAAAAAAAAATCAATGGATATCCATTAGAAGTAATAAAGAGTATCTTATAACTCGAGTGTTTTCGCTAAATGCTAACTTTTAATAACCCTACCCAAGATAGTCTCGAATAGGAAGAGGGAGCTAATGGAATCTTGTACAATAACAGTGTCCCGACGAGATCATAAAGGCACATTCCACCTCCCGGCATTGTCCTTGTTCGGAAGGGTCAACCCTGGCGGATAATGGCCTGGGAGATATCCGGCATAAACCTCAATGGTGGCTGAGAGGTTTTCAAGAGTCGGTCCGTCTGCGGGACAATGGAGCTTTTTACAGTCTGTTCCGAGGAGCTTTTAATTAAAAAGAGATCCATAGAGGTCAGGGCTGGCCATTACCTAGAGAACAATGCTCAAAGCCGCTCCATTGTCGCTACTTATTGCTCGGCAAAAACTGCTACTTCACATTCCGCTCGAAAAAGCCACCTGCTGGGGTCGGGGTGAAGAGGTTGCGGTCGGGTGGAAACTGTGCCGTAGCTGGGGTCACGTGCCCTAGGGTCTGATATTGGAAATATGATGATAAGCTCGACAATGAAGCAGCTTATAACCTGATTGAAAAGAACCATATGAGTAGAAAATCCAGGGAATCATTAACAGTCCTTGCGGTATGCCTTTAAGAACAAACTATTCTAAATAGCATTAGCTTTAGAGCTACGTTTAAAAGTAGTTACTATCTATTCCAGGAGTTACCTTTAATCAAAACTTAACGTGGAATAACCATATTTTCCAGTTTACCAAAAAATCCATCTCTATCCTCAAACAGCTCCTACTTTTCCGTGACTCATTCCGTAGAAGTACCCGTCATATCTTTGTTTCCTCTCTTATACTTCCCCTATTTGACAATGGATGCCTAGGATATGGAGGAATCTCTGGGAAAAACGAGATGAGGCTGAAGAGATTGATGAAAAGCTTTATAAGATTTATAAACGGTCTTCCCAGGCGATCACATATTTCTCACTAGTATTCTGGTCAAGTTTGTATTACATACTTTATCCTGATTTTTAAGGTATATTCTTATTGCAATCCTTGTGAGCCAGAAAACCTTCCTATTTATTTGACCTTTTCATTTTTATTTATTTATTTAATTTAAAAAATAATTTATATTACTTACGGTCAATGATAATAATTTTTCATAGAAAAGTTCTCTCATAAGTTATATTCTCCAAGACTCCGAAAAAGACTTGGAAGGCCATTAGGAAATCCAATATCTGGAAAAAGAACCCAAATTTTATAACAGAATTTGAAACCAAAATAATTGCCAATGACCCTTGCGGGTAGTGGCATTCGATAAAAATAAAAAATCAGAAGGAAGCGAATTTTAAGTGTCCATCAAAAAGATATATTATGAAATTATGTCACTATAAATTAAAATATGTTCTTGAAGTTTTTTAGGAATATCTTTTCCACTGAATGCTCTAACCATTTTTGGAGTTTTATTTTATCTTTTTACTTTCACTTACCTATATATGAAAGTATTGCGATTGTAAAAATTTTCTAATTCCAGTTTTGAACTTAAATACACATTTTAGGTCCCCTGAGTCCAAATAACCAAGTCCTGAAAAAGACATACGAAACTGAAAGTTTATATTTAAGACAACTATACGCCCAAGATATTACAGCAACTTTTTCACAAAAATCAGCTGATCAAAAGTGCTACTTTATACCCTGCATTTTACGATTTCCTCAGAAACGGCCCTAACGATTTAAATTAAGCTCGCCATATCGATGAAAAATTTAAAGGGCTTTTATATCATGTAGGTTTTATTTATATTGAAATAGTCTTACAAAGCTTAAATGCCATTATTTAAAATATTCTTATTCTAAAGTACCTTTAATTTTATAGATTTATTAGAACTACCCATATTATTTTATTAAGATTCATAAAAAACGGCTCAATGTAAAAGTTGAACAAATCATGGGCATTAGGAATTCAAAAATGAAAAAAAGTAATAGGTATTTTAAATAAAAAAGCCAGAATTAATGACAAATACAAATAATAATAATAGGCTTATCGAACCCGAAGTTTCGATGCCGATATCACAATATTCCGTCAACACAGACTCGTCCAATGTTCTCCGTTCAAGCCCAAGCTCCCAAGATCAGCCTTAACGCAATCCTCCCATCGACGCTTCGGTCTACCTTTCGGACGCCTACCAGTCGGATCAGCAAATACCAACCTTCTCGGAATCCGTTTCTCACCGAGCCCAACAATTTTACTCGCCCAATTGAGGCTCAGCGACGCTATCAACTCAATTATATTCACAGGATAAAAGTTCCGCAATTCCGCGTTGTGCAACCTTCTAAACTCTCCAGTGCCCTCGTCTCTCTTCGGACCAAATATTTTACGCAGTACCTTATTTTCGAAAACCTTAACCCGTTGTTCATCCTTCAAAAGAAGCGGCCACGTTTCACATCCGCAAAGAACCGTTGGAAGAAGTTTTATAAATTCTAACCTTTTAGTTTTTAGATAAAAGCCGTGAGCTAAGTAACTTAGCAACTAAATAATAACACGCATTTCCCACCTTTAACCGGGACTTTATTTCTTCCTGAATTTCATTTTTTCTTGTTATCATTGAACCTAAATACTTAAATTTCTCTACGTGTTCAAACGTATGCCCTACAAACTTAAATACAAATAAAATTTAATATTTTCTAAATTCATTTTATAAATTAATAATGATAACCGAATAAAGGAGAAAAGAGAGAAGAGAGAGAAAAGGAGAAAAGAAACTATTTATTTAAGGCAGTTTTTGGTGTTTTGAACATAAGAACAGCAACATACATGTACAGTATACCTTTGGAAAGCTAAAGATTTTAGAAGAAATGTTATGTTATATACGAAGTTGTAAAAGGCAATGTAAATTGAAAATTAGGACATAAAGTTATTACTGATAATTATACGTGACAATTTGATATTGCTATATTATTTAATAAAAATCATAGGTTTCCAGCGAAACTAAAAAAAATCTTTTTAGTTAAATTAACTTAAAAAATTTGTAAATTTAAGTTTAGTAAATAGTAATTAAATTGATTTTAACAGCGGATGGAAGTGCAAGTCGTGTATTGCACGCACTAGATTTTTTAATATGTTTTGCTTGTGATCCGAATCTTATAAAATTAATAAAACAATCAAATTGACTTCATTTATTAAGTTGTCTTAATTAAATTACTTTATATCTGTATTAATTAAGCATTTCGATATAAAACAGTTTTTTTTTTCACAATACGTTGAATTTAGTTGTGTCTGTTGTGATCTATCTAAACCTACAAACTATATTTAAGAAATGGAAATTTGAACTGGCAAATAAATAAAATATTTATTTTAATAGTTCATTTATTTAAATAGTTATTCACATAAATAACAGGTGAATAAAACCAAAATTTCCGTTTAATGGATACTGATGAGCTCTGCTGAAAACTGTTGAGTCAAATCCGTCCACAAGTATCCATCCACCATATAGCCCAGACCTAGCACACTGGACTTACTACTTGTTTCAATGCGTGGCTCATTTTCTTGAATAGAGAAAATTTGATTATTTTGCGGTCCAAAAGTTTTTTGACAGTCATCCCAAACAAAATTTTATCAAGAATAGATATTTTTAAAAAGTCAAAATTAATAATTTTGAACTATATTTGGTCCAATAAAACTCAAAACAAATCTTATTGAATTTGTTAATTTGCATTTTGTTGCAGCGAGCTATCATGTCTGAGGCCTATTATTTGACAAAATAAAATAAATAAATTCACAGACTAAAAAATTATTGCAGAATACAAATAAATCAAAAATGTTAGTTTTCAATTTTATATCCTTAGTGAAGAAAGTATTTGTTTCTTATAAAATTAACAAAACATTAAAGAAAAGTTTGCTTTCTATAAGTGTTTTTTGGGTAACCTGTGGTCTAATGACATAACAGCCCTCCATACTCAAGATCGCGGGTTCAAACCTGACAGGTGCGTCTAGGATTTTTTAACGGGAATAAAAAATCTTTAGTCATGCCATCTTTTAGAGAGAACGTAAACTGGTGGTCCCTACCCTTCGCGATGAGAGGTACTCGCTATAGTTTCCTATTGTAATTAAACCTAAATAGGTAAAACTAAGGAAACCCACTGTATCGTCCGATTAGCCACAACAGCATAAAGTGACATTAAAAGAACAAACATACATTTGTGTTTGATTGTGGGTGATTCTTAGTACTCTATCAGTGTATTAAAGAAAGATGAAGCAATAACTAATATTCCCACGGAGCACTTGTTATGACACGACAGAGATCGGAAGGAGACAGATGGGACCTGTAGAAGTGACGAGGGGTTGTTTGCTCTGGAAGAGGCACAGGTAGTGGAAGGAGATATCCAGCAGTGGATGACTAGGGGCAGAGATAGGGATCCAGATAGTCTCCTAGATAGCGGGGAGCAGCCTGAGTAAACATCATCGCAGCTTACTGGTCCGGATCGGGGGAATGTGCTTAGTAAGTGAGTCCAAAAGGGAAATTATGGGTTGTCCGCAAGTACCGGGTCTTCTGTCTCAAGTCGGAACTAGCACAGGATGGGAAAATGTCACTTTCTCGCAAAATCCGTGTTTTTTTAAACGATAACATCATAGCTGCTCGTTCCTTACTTTTTTTTTAAATTAAAGGCAAAGGTACTGGTAATAGGTTAGACCTTAGCAACGTCATGACTCTTAATGATTTTGGTTTATTATTTTAAATACTGGACCTTTTTAATCGACCAAAAAAAAAAAAAAATGCCCTTCTTCAAAATATGAAGACTTACGTTTCAAGATACGTAGAAACCAAATAACGAATACAAAATAATCGCCTGTCCATCGCCGTACAGTGGGAAAAATCATGATTTAGTGGCCGAAATTCTATAACTCTTGATATAATTAAGACAAATTAATTTTTTTCATTTATGAGTATGAGATGTCCTTTATTAGTGAGTGTGTTTAATTACTCTCGTTACAATTTTTATTACTTTTTAAAGTTACTGATTGAATACATTCTTTTGTATTTGATGAATTTATTCTATATAGGAGCATTCAAATAAAAAGGAATGATATATTAGCTGTTTCTATAGAGATTTCTGCGTTTATAATTGCCTTACTGTGCAATTTATGACGTATAGTGAGCGTAGTTCTGGAATAAAGAAAATACAAATTATAAAATATACGGCATGTTTTGCCTAAAGTACTGTTAAAATAATAGGGCGTCAACTGTTTAAATCGATATGTCACTGAAACAAAAGTATCGTTGTCCGGAAAAAAAAAAAAAAAAAGTGTGTGTGTGTGTATTTATATCGGAGGTGTAGAAATGTGAATATAATAATTTTGTACGAATAGGAATTTTCAAGATATCGTTTTTAACACCTCCACTTGCGGATTTTAAAGTAATAATAATAAGAGACAAAAATTCAATCAAGCTTTATTTTGCCTTTTATTACACTCCATGTAGTTTAGAAACCTTGAAATGCCTGTAAAAATATTGAACACAAATTCTTGATATAAAAGCATTAATAAAATAATAATAAATAAAAATAATAATAATAAAAATTCATAAACAATTTTATTAGAAACATTTGGTTTTAGTTTTTCTTTAATGTTGTAGAGGGTTAATGGTACTAAAATACCATGAAACAATTTGATCAGCCAAATGCAATCAGTGTTATATCCATTTAAAGTTTTGACGCCAAGTTTTATTGTTCAATAGGATTTTTTTTAAAATGTTATATATAGGATAAGTATCGAAAATATATTATTTTTTAAAGTTAAATTTGTCTATTTTTGTCTTCGATGAACAAAAAAAAAAAAATACAATGTGGTCAATCCATATCTTATAGATGTGATTCCCCGACAACTAGGTTATTATTGAAGATAGAGAACAAATGTATTGTCTGGGATAAAGATTTTTTGTTTGAATTATTTCAATGATAATTAAAATAATAGTAAATATGTATAGTTTAAATGCTTTTGGTTAAAAAAAAAGATACGTAGAACCCGAATATGGAATTTATAAAATCCCTCTATCTGACGAACGGCATTATGAATGATTATACGATAGAGAGTAGCATTTCCTACAGAACTAAAAAAATAATCATTGAAATCGGTTAAAGAATAGCAGAGATCGTTTTGAATTTAGCAGTGGTGATAGACCATTTTTTTAAATATTTATTGTTGGTAAATATGTTTTAATAATGTGTAAATATTTGGAAATAATAAACCATGTACAATATTTGCAGCTTTTTCTTTTCACATTTATTTAACTATTATTGTCTATTGTCTACCAGTATTTTGGGCGCATACTTCACCTATTAAAACCTTCAGATATTTTGGTGAAATATTTTTCCACATTGTAATACCTTGAATTTTCTATCTCATCCATAATTTTATATTAATTATTTAACACGTCATACGCCAATTAAGAACTATGCTTATACCATTTCTCCTTTTCCATTGTTTGGTTCGTAATTTTATCATTATAGTTATTTTATTTTATTATTATTAGCTGTTTGAAGCTTGCTACAGATTGCGCCAATGACCCACGGGTGTAGAGGCTAAATAAATAAACATATTATCAAATCGATATTTGTTTCACATTTTAGTTGGATTGAATCTGAATGTTCTTGGTTTAAAATTCCTAAATTTATTTACAGTTTATAGTAAATTAACAGATTATAATCATGAACAATGAATCGATGAACATCATTACAAAAACAAATCATTAAAAACAGTGTATTGTAATCCAAAATTCGTTTGTTTTGTTTTTACGAGTTAATTTTCCTGTTGAAAATAATTTAAGTTTATTCCTTTGTTAAAATAGATCAATAAACCATTTAGATCCATTACAGTACATGTAAGTACACAGATTCTAAGTGATAGGTTTTTAGAGACAAATGTTTAAATAATGCTTTTAAAATTTTTAAATTAAAATTTTTAAATTAAAATCTGTTAATTATAAAATTTAACATTTTATAATTTATAGGAACTATAATATTTTGAATCAGTAATATTTTTTATGTCCGATACAGGAAAAGCATATCAACAATTTATTTACTTCTGATTATTTATGAAATTAAATAAAACAGGAATGAATAAATATATAAATATGACTTTTTAAATTATACTATATACTAAAAGCTGAAAAGGTGATGTTTAATAATAATAATATCTGTAATATTTTGCATTTTTTTTTAAATGCATATAATATAATAACTTGGAAATAATAAACTATATCATTAAATCAATTATATTTTTATTAAAACAAAATATGAATAAATTTGTTACCAAACTGAGAAGAATGAAACACAAGAAGATTTTTCTCAGATAATGTAAGTTCTTAACGAAGAGGCCTGAAGTTCTTGATCACTTTTAATTATTTATTGTTAATTTCTCTTTATTTATTTACATTTTTTAAATTAACAATCTCAAATCGAATATGGAGATCTTACTAGAGAAATATTTGATGTGTGTAAAAGCAATCTCACTTAAACTTAAATTGATGAGCAGTAGAAACGACAAATGCAATAAGCCTGTGTTTCTTGGAAGTGCCGCTAGAGCTCAGCACTAACCAAGCTGTTCTTCGTGTGCCTGCTCACGACTTATAAGTGAGAAAGATGACTAAATACGTAATTGATTTCTTAAATATTTTGATCTAATAATATAGAGTTTAGCCCACTTTACAATGTCGAGCTCATTAAAATAATTAAAAACAATAACTTTCTCTTTTAAATCTCCTAATTAGGACATTTTATCTCTCAATAAAAATTATTGGTTTTCAAAAAATAAGCAGCAATAATTAGTTTTCAATAATTTAATACAAACATTTTTGAATTACAATAATTTTTTTTACTATACTGAAAGATTTAATAATTTAATAAACAGTATAAACGACAGCTTAGTATAAAAATAAAAAAAATAATTGTTTGATTAAATGCTTTAAATATTAAAGTACAAAATTATATTTTAAGATAAATTTTTCATTTGTGTATCTTAATTTTTATTTTATGATTATTTTTGTATAGTTTTATAAAATTTCATTTTTATTTTGTATAAGTTTTGTGTATTTTTATTTTATTCACTTTTTCTTTGAGTTTAAAGTACAGGTTCGATCAATAGTTGGTCATTCATTATTTGATAGTTTATAGGAATGACATATTGTTAGGAATATTATAATATTTTTCTTATTATTGTATTTTCTCATGATCATCTTTCATTCGACACTATGCTATTGGGTGGTGAATAAAAAAATAACCATATAATCTTGTTAGCATTGATAACAAATAAGTAAATATACAAACGAATTTGATAGCTAACAAAAGGAGAAAAGAGCAAAACTATTGTTTAGTGTTTTATTTTTTATTATTATTTTTTTAACTTAGGAATTGTAAGATAGGTGTATTTTATTTTTTTAGTTTTTTAAATAGATAATAACTTCTTTTGTTAGATTATTTCTATGCTCAGGTTATAGCAAAATGGTATAAGTCACTATTTCTAGAAATATGTGTCTTCATATTTCGGAGTGTCCATTCGGTTATGTTTAGAAGGTGGTTCATTTAGTATTACAAAGTAAAGTTGTTTACTCATAAACCGAAAGAGAAACACTTATGATTTTGCCACCTCCTAAATATAAATGAATGAATGACACTCTAGAATACCATTTTGCCATCTGAGAACACATTTAATCTGAAACGCACGTTTTTCCTTCGGAACTAAATGTAATTTAGTCTAAGGAAAACGTGTCCTTCGGAAATAAATGTAATTCTTAAACCTTTTTTCAACTCTCACTTCATTTAAAAGTTCTTAATCTGATTTTAACAATGGAGGTAAGTGAAAGCCTTGTGTCGTGCGCCACATATTTTTTTATGTATACTATACATATTTATTTATTAAACAAAAACTAATATTAAGATAAAAAGATACAGAGAAAATTATGATGGATGAAAAATGATCATGCTTTCAATATAAATACATATAAAACGTGAAGTATCTTATTGATTCCTTATAGACGACTGTTTTCCTTTCTCTGACAAATTAATAAAAATCGACTCTAAGAAAGACAGCAGATCTTGGGAGCGCTACGTTAATTCCATTTTGTCCATGGCAGACCATTAGGCTTGCCGGAGAGCACTATCAATCCCCTGCCAAATGAATCCTGCCCCATCCGCGACAGCCACCATTCGAAGGAGGGAGAAAAAATATAGGAGAAAAGACAAACAAGGGAAGAAAAATAGGGAAATGTTCGGAAGAAAAAAGAAAAAAAACAGATATCGGAGGGTGGTTCCGTGACGGAGGATCGTTATGGGGACACCGCATTCATCAAGAGTTCGGCAAGGGAAGTGGCATGAATGCTGGAGTGGCATTCCACCTGAGTGCAGGTTCTACCATCAGGGCGGTGGGTTATCGTGTTTACTCTTCGTCATTATCTCTCCTCGTATCGCCATTAACAGTGGTCGTTTTGTCTTGTAATCAAAATGGTTACGGTTGCACATGCTGGATAATTGTACGTTAATTCTGTCAACTGCTAGCATTAAGTTGGACCGAGCTTGGTAATCAGATCCTAGGGTCGATAAATGTAACGAAGTTCGTACACCTGTTAGTTATCTCAACAACAATTTGTATATAGGTATCTATTATATATATATATATATATATATATATATATATATATATATATATATATATATATATATATATATATTTACTAAATGATGTTGCGATTCTAGGCTTCTGCGAACTCCTTCTAAACCTTTGGATACGGTTTTCTCATTTAGGCCTATCTTTCTTGAAGGTTTGTAAGTTACGAGTTTTTCTTTAGAAAGAATAATTAAATTTTCTGTAATCAAATAATCAAAAAATTATTCCTGAATCATGAGTAGCAATAAACCGATAAGAAGTGCTACATTTTAGAAAAGTTGTTTTGGTTGTACCGGCAAAAAACTGCGAATGGTTATTATTGCCCAAACACATTCACAAGACGATTAACTTAGCTACGATTAAACGGAAACATTAAAATGTTAATAACCATAATACAAATGTTTTTGCAGTTTTCTTAAAGGAAAATACGAAGTCAATAAAATAAAATAATACGAAAAAAATAACAACCATGTTTAACAATGATAATATGAAACTAACATCAGAACTACCTAAAATAATTGCAATAAAAGAAGTATTAAAAGTAAATAGAAACTTTTTATAAGCTTGTAAGCAATAAATTCATACTTTTATTTATTTATCTTTTTTTTATGGGTAAATAAATAAATAACATTAATGCTTATGAACTATCATTATTTACATAAAATGATAAACTATAAAATAGGTAATATTTAGTAGTAATCAGAAAATTGTACATTTCAGATGATACCACAATTTAAATATTAGAATTCGTTGGTTATGCTATCTTACTGGAGGAATTTGTGAATAAATTAATAAAACTTAAATAAAGTACTTATTCATTTCGATTTAATTAATAATAATAAACTTTGTAAAGCCTAAGATAATTGATTATCAACTACGTGACAGTTTTCATAATGCATCATATTTATTTATAATTCACTAGACAAAATGTTGTATTTAATCAACGTTTTAAAAATCAATCAGGGATAATTTAGTTGATAATGTACTGATAATTAATTATCTTTCTCAGTCTTAAACAGCTTTTCTAATCACCTACCCGTTCACAATCCAAGATAATTTTATCATTTTATTATTTTTTTTTTTTTTTGCATCTACCCTTTCAGGTCATTAATCGCTAATTTGGAATTTTTAATAATAATGATTGCTATTCTTTTAGTAATGGGAAGGAAAGAAAAACAGAAGAATATATAACTAACTATAATTTATTAGTTGTATTAATGACCTTTCATTTTATTTATTGTATCAATTAGTTAATAAGTCAGAAAACAAATAAAAATGTATTTTATTTTGCTAATGTCGACTACATGCACACCATGATTTTCATTAATTTATATTCATTAAATTATTGTTTGTTTTGTTTTTTTTTCTGACTTATAAGCAAATTATTAAAGTAACTAAAATTATTATAATAGTAATAATGGAAAAAAAGATAAATAATTTTTTGATAACACATAAAGTAATGATCTCTTAGAAATTCCAACCGTCTTACGTCTATGTATATCTATGTATATATAGTTTGTTAAGCCTCATTTCACAGGTTATATTATAAACTTTTTTTTTTTTATCATGCATTAATGTTGTAAACTACGTAGAAGTTACTGCATATTTATCGTGATAGACGACACTTTGTATTGTATACCTACATGCGTCAATCCTGGTATAAGGTTTTTAGCATTAGTCATTGTTTGTTAAATTATTTTAATTTTATATTGGGATGAACAGAAGAAAAAGGTTCCTTCTATTTTCTTTTTTAAATTGAGGGTGAAGTATGGTCGGTCGACAGTAGAAATTATCATTGCTATAAATAATAGGGAGTCAGTCGTGTTAAAAATATTTTAATTTTACTGACGTTTCGGCTCAAACACGTGAGTCATCATCAGGGCATCAGTCATAACAAGCATAAACTGATTTTAAAATTAAAATATTTTTTACACGACTGACTCCCCATTATTTCTACCTATGATTTTTTTTTTTTTTTTTTTTTTTTTTTTTGTTAAAGAAATAAAACAAGGTGGGAAACAAAAAAATAAACTTTCGTACATTTTTAATGTCTTTATTATAACATTAACTACACAATACAAAATCAAAATTAAGAAAACACATAAGTATAAAAAAGAACACATCGTTTACAATGAAAGACATTTGGTATCATACTTCTACTTAACTATACTTTCCTTTAATAAAGCCTCTTTAGGCTTATTAGAAACATACAAACGTCAATAAACTACAATTTTCAATATCAAAAACTACTGTTTATAAAAAAAAAATTACAAAAATTCGCAAGGAATAGTTTCATTAGATATTTTTTTAAATATTTTTTAATAATTCGTGTGGCACATTTTGGTTTCGATTTCTGACAAAAAGCTTGGCTTTCCTTCCACATCTTAACTAGTTAGACTTTTCTCATTCTTTCAGAACTATCATCACAATATAGCTTTGATGATGAAGTCATTATAAAACTAACATTGTATCAAAAATAACAACTACCTCGACAAATCTGTTACTTAATGACTAGTGAGATCATTTTGTGAAACTGAATTCATTCAATAAACTAAACTAATATCAACTATCCACACTAAAAAAATAAATAAATAATACTAATAATAAAATGAAAAAAATAAAGCCGTGGCACATATAAGCTAAAAATTAAAATAAATATTAATTACATTCTATAATAATAGGAAGCTACAATAGACATTGAAAGAACACGTGGTAATTTTGGTTTCTTCAGTCGTGAGTGATTATCTTATCGGCGGCCGGTCCTGCCCCTCAGGAACAACTTCTTTAAATAAATAAAATAAATTTATTAAAAATTTATTTTTTTATAATAAAAAATATTCAAAATAACGTAATTAATAAATAAATCTCACTTGATTCTTCTTCACCAAGCTGCGCCAGAAGATCCGGAACCGAGTTGTTGACATTTTCACGCTCTTCTCTTCCTAAAATAATTATATATTCAAAATTAAACTATCTAAAATATAATTTACAAATATACACTATAACAGAGGAGATTTATAAGAAGTCTAGATGAAGGTGGCAAATTATAATCTTATCAAAGAATAATTTTATTAGGTAAACTTTCAGCAAAAGTAGTCATAAGATGGGACATTCAATAATTAAAATATTTTTGGGCGAAATAAATAGGTTTATATTTTTTTTCGTTTCCATAGAAATTTTCCAATAATAAAAATTAAGCTCTTGTCACTTTTGAGACTTCAGTATATTTTTCTATTTTTTTAGCAATTTAAAAAAAAATATATATATAGATTGAAAAAACATTAAAACACCCACCTGAAGGTAGACTCGGAGGCTGCGGTGGCCCAAGAAATACTGCCCTGAGGACATGAAAGAGATCGGCGATCAACTGGTCGATCCGGCGAACGAGCTCGCTGGCCTCCTCGTCCGTGACTACCCTCCACGGCAGCGGCATCTCGACTGACTAGCATCCCCTCGCCCCCTCCCTTAATGTACTGGTGGAGGGGAAGGGCTTGTCGCAGGGTGGGGGAATATCAATCAAATCCCCACCGGCTAAAATTTAGGGTGAGCAAATCGAGAATCAAAAGGGGTTGAGTTTTATTTTTATCAACGATATACCAGATATTTGTTTTTTTTTTTGGTTTTAAGGACAAAAAAAAAATCCGAGTGCTTATTATTTCCCAAAACATCTTCAGAAGACGATTAACTTACCCATGAAAAAAAAAATTACTTTAAAATTAAAAAAAAAAAAAAGGCTTGCCGAACCCGAAGGTTCAATGCCGATACCACCAAACTTCGCCTGCACAGACTCGTCCAATGTTCGCCAGTCAAGCCCAAGCCCTTAATGCAATCCTCCCATCGACGCTTTGGCCTACCATTAATTAACTAATTAAAAAATCTGGTGCGGGAAACACACGACTTTCACTTACCTCCATTTTTAAAATCAATGAAAAAATTTTCAAAAACAGTTAGAGATAAAAATACGTGAAACTATTAAGGAATTAATTAAATTGAATTTATATGGAAAAATTTGTTTTCTTAAAAAATCTATTATATTATTATCTAAAATAATCAGTTACTTTTATGTTCATTTTATCATTCTCTATTAACTTTTAAAAGTTTGTGTATGAGATAATATTTTTTCTAAAATCTTTAGCTTTCCAACGGTATATCATACATGTATATTACTGCCCTTATGTTAAAAACGAAAATTTGCATTAAAAAAATATTTTTTCTGTTTTCTCCTTTAGTTGGGTATCGAATTTGTTCAATTTATATATTTACCTGTTTTTCATCAGCGTTAACAAGATAATATAGTTATTTTTATTGAATCTACAAAATCAAAGATACTTTAGGGGAAGAAATTTAAAATATCGGCATTTAAGCCCTGTCAGACCATTTTAATCAGAATAAAACCTACCTGATATTAAAGCCCCTTAAATTTTACATCGATATAGCGAGTTTAATCAAAATCGTCGGAACCGTTTTCGAGAAAATCGAAAAAAAAGTGCAAAATGCATAATGTAAAGTACCTCTTCTGGTAAGCTCATTTTGATGAAAAATGTGTTATCACGTCTCGGGCGTATAGTTGTCTTAAATATGAAATTTCAGTTTCATAGGACTTGCCGTTTCCATCCGGGAGTTACCACACACACACAGACCTTTTTGCGTGACTTGGTGGTTATTTGGACTCAGGGGACCCTAAAACGTGTATTTCCGTTGAAAACTGGAATTCGAAAAGTTTCACGATCGCAATACTTCCCTTACTATACATAGTAAGTGAAAGTAAAAAAATACAAAAATGTTTCCGGCCCATTCATATAATCATTTAAATGGCAAGGGGGTGCTTAAAATATTAAAATCCTAAATATTAAAAACTAGAGGATCAACCCCAGCTTTTAAACGTATCATTTATGTTTAAAAAATCTCTGTCTGACCGATTTAGAGTTGCGATCGCTTGGGGAGTTTTAGTTTATCGTAACGATGGTAGTGCAAATGGCAAGACAAATATGTTTATTTTATATCGCCTATTCATCATTACATTTAATCATCGGCAGAAATGAAGAACGTGAATCAAAATTATTTTAGTTCATTAGTTTATTTAAATATATCCAAAGAAAACTTTATATATATATATATATATATATATATATATATATATATATATATATATATATATATATATAATCTTTCAAAAACTACAGAAATAACTACGGTTCCTGTTTTATTTTTTACTTTCACTTACTATGTATAGTAAGGGGAAGTATTCCGATCGTGAAAATTTTCGAATTCCAGTTTTCAACGGAAATACACGTTTTAGGGTCCCCTGAGTCCAAATAACCAAGTCCCGCAAAAAGGTCTGTGTGTGTGTGTGTGTGTGGTAATTCCCGGGCGGAAACGGTAAACCCTATGAAACTGAAATTTCATATTTAAGACAACTATACGCCCGAGACGTGACAAAACTTTTTTCATCATAATGAGCTTACCAGAAGAGGCACTTTACACTATGCATTTTGCACCTTTTTTCGATTTTCTCAAAAACGGTTCCAACGATTTTGATTAAACTCGCTATATCGATGTAAAATTCAATAGGCTTTAATATCATGTAGGTTTTATTTGGATAAAAATGGTATGACAGGGCTTAAATGCCGATATTTTAATATATGCCCATAAAGTACCTTTAATTTTGTAGATTCAATAAAATTAACTATATGATCTTGTTAACGCTGAATATTATCTCATACACAAGCTTCTAAAGGTTAATAGGGAGTGATGAAATGAACATAAAACTAACTGATTATTTTAGATAATAATATAATAGATTTGTTAATGAAACACATGTTTCTAAATAAATTCAATTTAATTAATTCCTAAATAGTTTCACGCATTTCTATCTCTAACTGTTTTTGAAAATTCTTTCATTGATTTTTAAAATGGAGGTAAGTGAAAGTCGTGTGTTGCCCGCACCAGATTTTTTTATTACTATTTTATATTTCAAATTAACTATTTAAATTACATTTGAAAAGATAAATTAAGTTTCCTTATGAATCCTATTTAGTTTACTGTGAAACATCTGTTTTCGTGAAATACTATTAAATTTGAAATAATTAATAACAAAGTTAATTTATAATAACTTAGTTACGATTCGGTAGGTAATATTGTTTCTAAGATCTTGCTTAGTAAACAGAAGAATATAACTTGCACGATCCTATACTGCAACATTGCAACATTTAACTATTATAACCTCCCGCTTGCTTTACCAATAACATATATTCATAAGTTTATAAGCTTTCAACAACTTAATATTGACTTGGACGATTTATTTTGTTGCATATTAACATTTCTAAAATCTGGGTCTTTCCAACGGTATGTTATCCGTCTATGTTACTACTTATATTTCAGGAATAATTTTTTTATGACTTGGTTACAGGAAGTTTATTTTCCCCGTTTTAAGAAAAGCTAAATTGCAATATATTTTACTATATTTTCTGCGATACATCATACATATTATGTTTTTAAAGCTCATTTATTTAATACAATAGAAATTAATATAAACAATATCCACATAATTGTATGCCCTTATCATCTTTCTGCATTACGTTTTACAGCTTTGAATATAAATAAATTTTTAGCATTCCAACGGTTTATTATACATCTCTATATTACTATTCTTGTGTTCGGAAAAAAATTACCTTTAAAAAAAGTTTGTTCTTTTATCCTTTATTTCGTTATCAAAGATTTGTGCGCTTCCTGTAAAACTGCCAAGAGTAAGTAGTACTTTTGCAAATTAAATTCCTATATGTCAAACTTTGTATAAAACATAATATAAAAATGTAGTAACATTATTTTCATAACCCCAATCATGATTTTTACTGTCATATAATACTGATTTGATTTTAGCTTGTACAACATCAAGATACTTTTTAAGCTTTTCGAAAGACAATAGCCTTGGGATCTCAACTAAGTAATTTCTTCACGAGACTTTTTCTTGCCCACAATTCTAGTGTTGTTCATTTACTAGTTGCATTTTTTTATATAATTTTTAGCCTCTGAATTGGATCGGATAGAAAATTATATGTATCTATTTTAAAATGAGTATATCTATAATATTACATTTCGATTTAAATACAATATTATCTATTGAATTAATATTATGTGTTATATAAGATAAACTAATGCACTTCTTCCAATATGGATAAATGTACATTAAAACCAAATAAGCTACTCAGGTATTGGAAACAAGATTTATTCAAGTGCGCCAAGCTACATTTTGTGACTTCTTCTACGACAATCCTTATCCCTAATAAAAATCAACAGTTTTACAAAATCACAAGTAATATAATATTGCAATTAAAAAGAGGAACATCTGGACAGTTACGACAAATTAAGTTGTGTTGATCGCAAGAAAGTTCCCTAAAATTCACCTTAATCCATTGTTGATATGTTTGATGTACCTGAAGATGTATATTCGTAATATTTCTTGATAAAGTAAAGAAAAATAAATTTTAAAAGTGAACATGAGAGGGATTTGGTCAGACTGTAACTGACAACTTACTCCCACTGTATGAACCTATCATTGAACATTTCTAATCCAGTCATTTAACAATAAATTTCCACCAATTGATTATTCATTATAATATTTTACAATGTTACATAATTATATTATAAAGATTAAATAAATACTTTAATAACTATTTTTAAATGAAGGATATTGTTAAGTATAGAATTTTTTTTCTCAGATAATTTTAACATTTTACAGTTGAAAATGATAACATTGTCTGCACATCTTTTTTAAAAAAAATGATAAGGTAAGAGACTTACTTTATTTCCAAGAAGGTTTAACGTATAAGCAAAATTTTACTAAGCCAGCAGGATTTTACAGAAACTCACGAGCAACATTTAATTAATCAATTTTAGCGAAGACATGTCGCTAATTTAAAAAAATCTTTTAATTTGCAATAGGTTCACATCAATTATATTGGGTTGTTTCACACGAAATGTCCGTTTTTATAGTTTCTGAAATACATAAAGGATTTTGCAGGTCTCTGTTGTTTTCTTCGAATGTTTACATATTTAAAGTAAACAGTAACTAATCCTCTACCTTTGTATTATAAACATTAGTTTCCCAATCAATTACCTATTTTTTAGATACCTCTAAATATGGACATGGAAACAAGCGATTTTCGAGTAATATTTTTGTACGAGTTTAAACTCGGCCATTCAGCAGCTGAGGCCGCTAGAAATATTTGCAAGGCGTTTGGGGAAGGGAGCGTTAATGAACGGACCATTCGCCGTTGGTTTGCTAAGTTTCAGCTGGAGATACCGACTTGGAAAACTTGCCCGAGGAAGACCTCCGTCCGTAATAGACAACGATGTCCTCAAACATGCAGTAGAAGGAAACCCCTACCAAACAGTTAACTCTGGGCACAACTAAATGCAAGTGCATCTAACGTTTCCAGACATTTAAAGTGTATTGGGAAAGTAAAAAAGCTCAATACATGGGTACCTCATGATCTCACTAAGCGCAGCAATTGAAACGCCTTGAGACCAGCGTTTCTTTGCTTGCGAGGCAAAAAACCGAGCCTTTCCTTGAAAGAATAATTACCTGCGATGAAAAATGGATCGCATATGACAGTCAGCGTCGGTCAGGGCAGTGGTTGAACATCGACGAAACCCCGGGGCAAATGCCAAAACCGAATTTGCATCCCAAAAAATTGATGGTTACAGTATGGTGGTCCATGGCTGGGATAATTCATTATTCCTTTTTATCTAGAGGTGAAACCAATACCTCTAAAACGTACTGCAATGAAATTGAACCAAATGCACACAAAATTATTTAAAAAACAACCTGGACTGGTAAATCGGAAGGGTCCTATACTCTTACACGACAACGCTAGACCCCACGTTTCAAAACATACCGTGCAAAAATTGAAAGAACTGGACTACGAAGTTCTTCCGCACCCACATATTCTCCCGACTTGTCTCCAACAGATTACCACCTGTTCTGGAATTTAGACAACTTCGTCAAAGGAAAACTTGTTGAAAATTATGATCAAGTGAAAAGTGCGTTTTCAGATTTTGTTTCGCTACAAATCTCAGAGTTTTTCAGTTCGGGGATAAAAAAATTGATGTCACGTTGGGAACAATGTGTAGAAAAAGAAGGTAAATACTTCGAATAAAATTATCTTGTTTTCATATCGTATTTTTCATAAAAATCCTTTACCTTGAAAACGGACATTTCATGTGACACAACCCAATACTAAACTAGTGATAATTTGCGATCTTACCCAGAAAAAATAAAATAGTTTTAATATTTTCTAAGGATTATTAATAAATGTATAACGAAAATCTTAATATCGTAAATAAAAGCAGTATTGAAGTTATGAAGAGCAAACCGACATTTGGGTGGCATCTATGGGAGAACTAAGCAACTAATGTGTAATTCACCGAACAGAAGGGGAAGGGGGATTGTGGTTAGAGTTGAAAACATTTAATATTTTGTAGAACTACAAATCAGAAGTCAACAACAAATTAATGAACTCAAAACAATTATAAGATAAAATTCTTTATTAATTACATACAAAATAATTCATAATGTAATACAAGAATATCGAAAATAACATTTAAATGTTTAAATTAGAATTACAATAAAATATGAAATAGGTAATATGGAGTAGTAATTAGATAATTGTACACAACATAATTTAAGTATTATTAAATATGTGTTAAATTAGTTTAAGTGTTAACACAATAAAAATTGATATATTCTTTTGTTATTAAATGCTTATTTAATTTTTTGCTGTAACATACATTTTAATTACATGTTTTTTTAATTGTATTTACACCCACACCAAACATTATTTTGCCACTATCTTTTCCACACAAAATTTGGAATATGACTTTTTTTTTTTTTTAATAAAATGTTATTTTTAAACATTACGATTGCATTACATATTTTTAATGTACTCATTTAAAAAATAAATACCTATGTGGTGCATACCGGATGTATTAAGAGATACGCACCTCAGACTATATAATAAATATAAGTATCTTTAGTTATTTGTAGTATATTAAACACATCCAAGATATAATTTTATAAACATAAAAATTTTCATTATTAATATCAAGTTTTTAATTTCAATTTCACATACAGAGGCGATGATACAATTCTATATATGAAACAATTCATTATTGAGTAATATTACAATCAGTCCAATTTAGGAAATTTTTAATAAATTATGAACAAAAAAAAATCATTGAGAGTTTTAAGAAGATTAGATATTCCAAAGTTTAAGAAATAATTCACAATAAACACCAAAATAACTTTTGAAATAAAATCCTTTTGAATTTTATTAAAATGGTTAAAACACAACATTGATTAAAAACAAATCGAATAAAAATGAAAGATCAGTGGTTGGAAAGTAATTGAAGAGGTGTATCAGAGATGGTTGACTAAAGGACATTTTAGCGCGATCTATCGGAGGGTTAATTAAGTAGAGCAGTGCACGTCGTGCTCTCTGTAGGATAGCAAACGAACTTCTAGTCCATAAGTAAAGAATCTCTACCTTTATAAAATAATATATAATATAAACATTTATTTGTAAATATTTCATTTGATCTTATTTATAATTAACTGCCTATAGCCTTCAGTACCATTAGAAAAACAACTAGTTAAACTCTGTTAATTTGGTTACTTTTGAAAATTGAAATATTGTTTTTACTAATTTTTCGTTTTCACATGAATTCTCCTTCAGTGTTGATGCACTATATAATTAAGTCCTAATATAAGCTAGATTATAGCAGTATATTTACATGCTTCACTGTTCTTTGAACATGCTAATTCAAATGATTGAAGGTCAAGTCATCTTAATAGATGAAATAGGCATGTGAAAATTCACAATACCCAATCCTTAAAGGACATAAAACAGTTTCCTCTTCCTTAGGGTTCTAATAGATGTTTTTCATTTGGCTTAATGCTTTTTAATTTCTTTCATTTTTGACTCATTTTGTTCCCAGTTCCTTTGCCATATTTTATCAACGTTAACTCTTACTTTTGCAATGCTAGTCTCTATGGGAACCTTACTGATTATTATTATTATTGATGCAGTTCCTGGGTTTCTTGCTATATTAGCCACCTTCCCTGCTATTTCATTACTAATACTCTGAATCAAAATAATGATTATTTCTTTTCTGCCTCTTTCAATGCCACTAGATGTTTATTACTGTAAAGATAAAGTATTTCTAGGACAGGTTTTCTCAATGGCATATAGACAATCATATAATCAGTGACCACAGCCCATTGTCACTTTGTTCATATATATATGATGAGGCCATCACTTCTCAAAAAAAACAAGTGTGCCTCAGGCAGTTAATAGTGGTTAAAGCTTACAATAAAGTATCCTACTTCATTTTTAATTTTCAATGCAGTTGTATATACAAGATAATATTTGTATTTCTCTAGCACTTCCAAAAATAGTCTTTGTGCTTCATCAGGGAGCAGCAAATATGTTTTGCAACATTCTATTATTTTTTTCTTGAGTAAAGAATGAATTCAAAGTGGAATCATGGTAATTAGGTTACAATTTGTAACTTAATCCATTTCCAACAAGAACTGTGATAGGGACAATACAAACAATAACAAAATCATTCGTGATAGCCTTTCTAATATTTTTTAATAATTTTCTTAGTATTAGAGTTTCAGTATTAGATGATGATTAGGTCCATTCCAGTAAATGGTCAGAACTCTTGCTAACAACAGGAATGTCTGCTGATTCACTATAAAGTTTATAAAATATAGAGGGCAATTGGAAATCGATTATAATCCCGTGAATTTTAATTCCTGAATCAGAAATTTTTTTTTCAGAGATAATAGTTTGGGTTTTTCCTACAACCTGAAACGACTACTACCTTAAGAGTGGCGATATCTGTGAATATTATATTTTAGATTAAAATAAATATATATGATATCAAAACCAATCCAATTAAGCATACATAAACATAAAATTATCTCAATTTATTAATTATTTCTCATAAATAAATATTTGTTCTTGTGATAGAGGGAACAACATCAAGGTGGTTATTAGGATTTTCCTTTTGGGGTAAGCAGAGTAGGTTGAAAAGTTAAAAATCGTTAGGAAATGAGACCAAGTTGGTCTAAAATATGTTGTTGTTTTTCAAATATTGACTATTTGTACATTAATCTTGGAAGTTATAGATGTTTAGACTTTGTAATCATTTTATTGATTCCATAATGTATATATATATTTTATAATTTTATTGCTGTGTAAATATTGTATAAATGTAGTATTTCATCACTATTATAAATGTCCTAATTGGGACAGATTGTAATATTATTCAATAAAAATTGTTAAAATAACAAATTTTTAAAAAAATCTTGGAATTAAAAACAATCTCTACCTAGACCTGTTATCCTAATATCCTATTCTTATTTGTTTAAATTTGATTTATCCCACCTACCTTTAGGGGTGGAGTCCCCCTCCCACCCTCTCCCTACCAACGTTTATGTGCAGTCATATTTTTAAAAAAATCCATCCATGGTTTGTATTTAATAATGCGTTATATAAATAATCAAATCAATCCTCCCTGTATCTTTTTTTTTTTTTTTTTTCCAACCCCTCAAACAGAAAAGAAAGAATCATTAGTAAAATAAAATATAATGATAAATTTGTTAATACCATACCTTTTTCTACCATCCTGGTAATTGAAGGATGATTGATTCTAATATATTAAAGATTAATTCCTATACTACCTGTATTTTGCTTATTCTTATTTGGAGGTGAGTGGCCTCTGCTTGTTGTTTGTATCTTGTCATTCTGCCTAGTATTATTAATAACCTTATAGGATACAACAGTTTCTGAGGATAACCGTATGATTGGTTGTTTTCGTTCTCTATATTATGGTTCTTCGATGAATTAAGGGCAGACACCCACTTTATCAGCTTCAGATGAAGGGAGGCGTTAAACGCGATAAAACCCGGAGAAAAAGAGGATGAGGACAGGGAAAAAAGACGACGAGGTTAGAAGCAGAAGACCGCGAACGGAGGAAATTTATCAAGTGACGGTGTATGTTTACCGGAGCGTCCATCAGCCTTATCTCCTCCAGAACTCAGAGTCACCCCGCAAATGACCTTCCGGAAAAACAAGACCCACATGGGGGGATGGTGATGTATGGTAAAAAATTGAGGGTATTTGTCAAGGGGCGATTTGTACCCCTGCGCCCTAGGTCCTCTAATCGCCCGTACAAGCCTTCGCTGACCCTCCGTGATACAATAACCTACCAGGCCCAGGAAGGACATCTTCCCTTCTTTATAATGGCAGCGTGTCCAATCTTATTCCTCATGATGAATATTGAATACGATAGATGGTAAATAACTTCAGGTTCAAGCTTTTTAAAATAATTTCAT
Organism: Piezodorus guildinii; assembly: GCA_023052935.1. Classification (NCBI taxonomy): domain Eukaryota; kingdom Metazoa; phylum Arthropoda; class Insecta; order Hemiptera; family Pentatomidae; genus Piezodorus; species Piezodorus guildinii. The sequence goes on from CM041292.1 coordinate 53,355,860, forward strand.
TCTTTTTTTACTTTCACTTATCTATTTTATTGGGTTGTCCGAAAAGTTCGTAGAGATTTTAAAAATAAAATTTATCTTTTATTTTTCTACTAAAAATGAATCACAAAGCTAATGTTTATTTATATGCCTTTAATCCTCATGGAATTAACTATGTTTAGATACTGAATTCGTCTTTATTGAGGGTCAGTAGGGTAGTTTATTGCAAACCAACATGAGTGACCATTGAGTTCATTATTTCTGATGATGAAAAATGGACTATCTACATCAACACCAGCCGATAAAAATCTTGAGGGTTGCATGAAACGGCGCCGCTTGCAACACAAAGGTCGGCTTGCATCCAAGAAAGGTGATATGGTGATATCAGTATTTGGTGGGATGGAAGGGACCCATACATTTTGTGCTCCTTCCACAAAACCAAACTATAAATACGGACTTTTAATGTGCCAGTTAGATTGATTGAAGGCAGCAATCGAAGAGAAACGGCCAGAGTTGGCAAATCGGAAAGGAATGCTATTTCACCAAGACAAAGCTAGGCCCAATGTGTATTTAAGGACTTAGCAAAAGTTATTAAGCTTCAGATGAAAGATTTTACCTCACCCGCTGTACTCTCCTGACATGGCTCCTTCGGATTTTCCTCTTTTCCACTCCCTTGAAAATTTTCTACAAAGGGAATCCTACTCTTCAGAAGATGACGTCAAAACGGACCTTTATTGTTCTTCAGGAGTAAGGACAGTGATTTTTGGAAAAAAAAGGAATAATGGACCTTCCAAGCCGTTGGGAAAGGGTAATCGCCAACGGTGGTAACTATTTAGTAGATTAAATAAATAAATTGTAAGCTGTTTCATTGACCGCTATCTCAAAAAAATAATCATTTATAAAAACAGTCTACTATTTAATATTCAAACTATTAAAAGTTTGCTTTAACTTATTATGTTTAGATGACTTGATTAAGTATTATATAACATAACTTGAAGGACCTTGTGGACAGAACTCGGATCAAGAGGTTATGCTTAATACTTAAATTTATTATTATCAAAGCATCTATAGCAATTAATTATTGTTTAGTTTCTAAATTATTATTATCAATTTTCTATCTCCATAAGTGAATCCTTTTAAAACAAAATTAATTTATTCAAAAATTGTACTAAACAAATTACTTGTGTTACGTCAATTTTCAGTACCCTTTTCGCTAAAAATATGATTTATAATTTTATACTTTAATAAAGATATTCATATATTTTCAAATTATAATTGAAAAGTTTAGACTCAATCACAAAATAAAAACATAATTCTCACAACATATTAAAAAAAAAAAAAAAAAATATATATATATATATATATATATATATATATATATATATATATATATATATATATATATATATATATATATAGTCTTAGTTAAATTAGTACTCTTTCTGAGATCATACCCAGCCGCCCGGTTTTTCCATATTCAGGTACCCACTTTTTATAGGCTGGGTGAGCCTCAGAAGGGTTCAATAACACAATTATTTGGTATATTTTTGCCAAATTTCGAAAAAAAAATTGGTCTAGTAGTTACGGAGAAAATCGCCGAACAGCGGCTGGCGGACAGATGGATTTCTTTTATTCCTTATTCGGGTTCTACGCAAGTCCTCAAACTTTTAGGGTGGTATTTTTTTTCTTTAGTCGATTACAAAGGTTCATTATCGGAAATAATAAACCAAATATAAAATAATGTGAAAATCTTACACTTGTATTATTAAAGTTTCGATTGCAGAAGGAACAAAACTATCTCCTATATGGATACAAAATCCCTACTTGAATTGAGTGCGTGAAGAAGGAATGGCTACCCTCGTCTCTATCGGATTAGCGTCCATCCGGAACTGTGACAGAGAACAAGAACCCTCCTAACCAAATCAGTCCGCTTACTGAAGGATAGGAGAGGCGGTGACTATTGGATTAGCTGGAGCTCAGATGTTCCACAACCACTCTTCTCCAGCTCCTCGAGGGAAAAGTCTCGCTTATTCTTCATTAAATAGAAACCAAGAATTAACTGCAATCTGTCCCACCCAAAGCGTTGTAATTATTTATTTATTTACGGGAATCATTGAATAGCATCCTGTAGAAATACTATGGTAGATACTATTTTTTGTTTATTATTTTCAATAATGAACCTTTGTAATCAACCAAAACAAGAACAAACATTTTTTTTACCTCTCCTCTTCCCCCAAAATCGTTGAGGGCTTTCTTTTCAAGATACTTAGAATCCGAATAACGAATAAATAAAAAAATGTTTATTTTTTATGTCGCCGCCTAGGCTACAATACTAGACACTGCAACGATGATCTTAACATCTAGACGTTGTTATAAGAAGATTAGTTTTAAAATGGCGACCGATTAAAATGATTTAATTCAATGACTCATATATTTTAAAGATTATTTTATTAAAGTTTTCTAACCATGAATAATCGTAGAAAAAAGAAAAGCTAAAAATTGAAATTTTACCCATAAATACGGCTATAACTCAGTTATTTTTAAGATAGAGACAAAATTGTATTGAGATTTAGAATAAGGACATCACGACGAATAAAAAAAAAAAAGAAGTAAAGAAAAGGAAAAAAAAATGAAATCTTTCCTTTATATACGCTTGTAACTCTTTACATCTCTAAATTTACAATAGAAAATATTTAGCCAACTTTTGATGAAAATAATTTTTTTTCGTAATTCCAGTTTAAGAAAACATTAAATTTTAAAACATAGCTTTCTGATTTGAAATAATTTAAAGAAAATATCCTAATTAAAATTTATTATAATACGCGTTTTAATCTCGTTTCAACAAAGTGTTTGGCCATTAAATTAACTGTATGGAATTTGTTCGGAAATTGTGAGTGGTAGTAAATTTATCTGCTGACAAATTATTTTCATAATATTTAATCAAGGGACTTAATGTGACAAAATCAGTTAAAATATATTTTTTTACACGAGCTATATAAATATTCTCTGTAATATGACATGTAAATAACTGTCAAGTTTGAACACGAGGAAACAGCGTCTTTTTTTTACTTTCACTTACTATATATAGCAAGGGAAAGTATTGCGATCGTGAAATCAGAATTCCAGTTTTCAACGGAAATACACATTTTAGGGTCCCAGAGTCCAAATAACCAAGTCCCACAAAAGGTCTGTGTGTGAGTGTACTCCGGCGAAACGGTAAGTCTTATGAAACTGATATTTCAAATTTTAAGACAAATATACGCCCGAACGTTACAAAACTTTTTCATCAAAATGAGCTTACCAGAAGAGCCACTTTTACCATGCATTTTGCACCTTTTTACGATTTTCTCGAAAACGGTCCCGACGATTATGATTAAACTCGCTATATCGATGTAAAATTTAATGGGCTTTAATATAATTTAGGTTTCATTAGGATTTAAATGGTCTCACAGGGCTTAAATGCTGATATTTTAAATTTTCTTCCTCTAAGTACCTTCAATTTTGTGATTCTATAGAAATAAGTATATTATCTTGTTACCACTGATGAAAAACAGGTAAATATATAAATAGAATGAGTTCGATACCCAACTAAGGAGAAAACAGAAAAATATTTTTTTAATGCAACTTTTGTTTTTTGAACTTAAGAGCAGTAATTTTACATGTATGATATAACGTTGGAAAGCTAAAGATTTTAGATAAAATATTATCTTATACTCAAGCTTTTAAAGTTAATAGAGAGTGATGAAAAGAGATAAACTAACTGATTATTTTAGATAATAATATAAATAGATTTTTTAATAAAACACTGTTTCTATAGAAATTCCATTTCATTAATTCTTTAATGTTTACTCATTTTTATCTCTTACTGTACTTGAAAATTCTTTAATCGATTTTAAAAACGGATTCAAGTGAAAGTCGTGTGTTGCCCGCACAGATTTTTTTAATTAAACACATGTTTCTATATAAATTTAATTAATTAATTTTTTAGTTTCACGAATTTTATCTCTGACATTATTTGAAAATTCTTTCATTGATTTTAAAAATGGAGGTAAGTGAAAGTCGTGTGTTGGCCACACCAGATTTTATAAACATGTGTATGAAATAAGAAGATTCTTAAAAGAGCTCTACAGCTATCAAACATTGATTCCTAAATTTGCTTATCCAGTTCAATTAGGATAGGATCTTTAACGAGTAACTGATATCGCACAGGCTAGGGACCACCTTTTTACGTCCCCTTCGACGGCATACCTGAGGATACCTTTACTCCATTAAAAAATCTAGAACCGTGACTTGGGCAATGAAGGCTGTTATGCTAGCCACTATGCTACAGATGACCGCAATCAAACATTTAAATTACTTTCCTGAAAGCTACAATCGAGTAATTAACATATCATATTTTATATATACATATTCTTGATGAGTTTAAAATCCACTTACATCGCCTTGTCCAACCGATCACTTTTATTCTTTATGGTGCTATTTTTATTTCGGAGTTGTATCCCCTGCCGGACGATAAATCACCAGAGGAACACTACCACCACCCTCCCTCAGAAGAATTGCATTATCGGGATAATAAAATGTCGGCTACATTTTTCTTAGCATAGCCATCCTGACCCATCCATCTCCTTCAAAGATGTTCCCCGAGTCATCGCCGGACCGGGGCCCTCCGCATCCATCTACATGCGATGCTGATGGGAGGCGGTAGGAAGTCCGTCGTTTGTCAAAAAGTACTCTTGGGCCTCTGGAACCCACCGGCATCTGAATAATAGAATAGTGACGCTATCTACCCCGTATATCTATCGCATTTGAATAATGACCACAATTTTTTTCCAATGATAATGTCGTATGATAAATCTGCCAAAACTTTTGGTCATCCAAACTATAAGAAGATATCCAGTCATACATTATTAAAGATTCGTCATGACTTATGTTGAAAAAAAAAAACTAGAAATTAAATCTATGAATAAGAGAAAATATTTTAATTTTTTTTTTTTTTTTTACCTTGAAACGACCTCATTGGGAACATTTCAGAACAGAGTTGATTATTTACCATTGTACGGGTATTTCTATTTGCACGCCCAAATCCTTAATAGTCCTCACTAGGAATATCATGTATTATAAGAAACTTTACATTAAAATACAGACAAATTTCTAGTATAATACATCGATACACACATAATCTTTCCTTCCATAATGATATAAATAGTTATAATTTTCAAAGAGGCAAGGAATAAAATAACTTCAAATTTCGATGGATGATTCACCCTGATATGTCTATTAGAAGGAGCAAAAGCAACTAATTACTTCCCAACCTCTAAACAAACTATAAATCCTCCATAAATTCTGATTCCAATGTATTATGGAAACAAAAAACAACCCTAGGACCAATTCAATTACTAGGATTGATAAAATCTTTGTTTATTTGACTAAGTTGTATCATGTTGCTATGCTGTCCCTCTTGCTATTTTTTTTTCTATTTTTCCTTTTTGTTTGGACAATAGGTATTTTTCGAGTAGGAATAATTTTTTCGGACTCAATAATAGATAGCCGGTTTTCTACAAGCGATTAATAAATTGGGTAAGAGACAAACGCCCTCCTGTGACGATTCGGACGACGCTAAAGCGGGAGTCCTAAACTTCATTCATCGCATGATGATGACATCGCATTATGTTAGCCATTGGGTGGCCCTGTGATGTTGTCGCATAACAGCCTTCTATGCCTTAGTTCGCGAGTTTAAGCGCGACTTGTGGCTCAAGGATTTTTTAATAGTAGTAGAAAACCTTAGTTATCCCGTCCTTCAGAGGGGGTGTAAAATGATGGTCCCAAGTCTGTGCAATGTCAAGTACTCTATAGATGTTATCTATCCTATTAATTGAATTGATCCCAGAGGTTTGGTTTATTATATTCAATAATGAACCTTTGTAATCGATTAAAAAAATTACACCCCCTCAAAATTTGAGGGCTTACGTTTCGAGATACATAGAACCCGAATAGTTTCGCTGTTCGATAGAGAATTAAATTTCCTACAAAACGAAAAAAGAATCATTGAAATCGGTTCAGAACTATCAGATATATACGTTTTGAAATTAGCAGAGGTAAAATATCATTTTCCTTTGAATTAGTTATAGCTTTTCATATTAGTAAAGTGCATATTAACAGCTATATAAACAGTCATACCCTAATATAGTTATTCGGATGTAATAAACCAGTGTGTAATAACTTGCATTTTTTTTTCTCATCATACACTGGAATCAGAACCTATGGAAGATTTAGAGTTTATTTAAAAGGTTGGGAAGTAATTAGTCTCTCTTGCTGCTTTTGCTCCTTCTAATAGACTTATTCAGCGTGAATCATCCATCGCAATATGTTTTGTTTTTTTCCCTTGCCTCATTGAAAATTATACACCCCTACCTGTACTGATTACATTAATAAATTATCATTTATATGACATCACAGTAATAATGTCGAGTCAAACCTAGCGGATAGGTATTTGTTTGTTGGCGATCCGACTAAATAAATTTCAACCTTCACTTAGCTAGAGTAAATTAGTAACCTTTCAGACGGTTCACCCAGTTTGGCTTAATTGCAGTTCATAACGAGATTCAATCCTCTCAAAAACGAGATCTGGAACACTAGGGGATTAATTAATATACTACTGCTACATGATTATTGCTTCTTCGTTGGCTATCCAAGGAGCATATGGACGTAGGCAGGGTGGGAGCGCGCAACCCTCTTCCTTAGGGCTGGTGGGACAAATAAAAATTAATAAAATAAAAGATAAAAACTAAAATAAGGTATTAGAATAAAATATGTAGTTAAAGACTGTTTTTAATTCCTATTTTAATATGCGTATGTCTACAACACTGTCAATTTAGTAAAAGCTCCCCCTCCTTCCAAATGAGTGTCAACCTAATTGCCTTTCCCTCACACCCTTGTACCGAAAAACTGCGTACGCCATTGGATGCGGAGCAGTAAGAGCATTGATGGGTCATAAAATGAGAACTAAATAAAAAGTAGAAATATTGATGTTCGTTTTTTACTTTCACTTACTATATATAGTAAGGGAAAGTATTGCGATCGTGAAAATTTTCGAATTCCAGTTTTCAACGGAAATACACGTTTTAGGATCCCTGAGTCCAAATAACCAAGTTCCGCAAAATGGTCTGTGTGTGTGTGTGTGTATGTGTGTGTGTGTGTGTGTGTCTGTGTGTGTGTGTGTGTGTGTGTGGTAACTCCCGGGCGGAAACGGTAAGTCCTATGAAACTGAAATTTCATATTTAAGACCACTATACGTCCGAGACGTGACAAAACTTTTTTCATCAAAATGAGCTTACCAGAAGAGGCACTTTATACCATGCATTTTGCACCTTTTTTCGATTTTCTCGAAAACGGTTCCGACGATTTTGATTAAACTCGCTATATCGATGTAAAATTTAATGGGCTTTAATATCATGTAGGTTTTATTTAGATAAAAATGGTCTGACAGGGCTTAAATGTCGATATTTTAAATGTTCTTCCCCTAAAGTACCTTTAATTTTGTAGATTCAATAATAATAACTAGATTATCTTGTTAACGCTGATGAAAAACAGGTAAATATATAAATTGAATAAATTCGATACCCAACTAAAGGAGAAAACAGAAAAAATATTTTTTTAATGCAATTTTTCGTTTTTGAACATAAGAGCAGTAATATACATGTATGATATACCGTTGGAAAGCTAAAGATTTTAGAAAAAATATCATCTCATACACAAGCTTTTAAAAGTTAATAGAGAGTGATGAAATGAACATAAAACTAACTGATTAAGTATTTTAGATAATAATATAATAGATTTTTTAATAAAACACATGTTTCTGTATAAATTAAATTTGATTAATTCCATAATAGTTTCACGTATTTTTATCTCTAACCGTATTTGAAAATTCTTTCATTGATTTTAAAAATGGAGGTAAGTGAAAGTCGTGTGTTGCCCGCACCAGATTTTTTTTTCCTGGCATTTATAATACTACTTTCTTAGTGAGATCACTTGTTGCTGGGTGGTTAGCATAACAGCTTCCTATGCCAAAGGTCACGGGTTCAAACTCGCAGGTGGTCCTAGGATTTTTTAATGAAAGTAAAAAATCCTTAGTTATGCCGTCCTTCGGAGGGGACGTTAAAATGTGTTCCCGAGCCTGTGCGATGTCAGGTACTCGTTAAAGATCCCTATCCTAATAAAACCTGGATAGGCAAAATTTAGGACTCCCACTGTAGCATCGTCCGATTAGCCATAGGAGCATAAAGTGACGTTAAGTGAATAAACAAAACTCCTGTCTTAGTTTTCAACTTAGTGAGTCACCGAGAGATGAATTTTATGAGTAATATCACTGTTTTAGAATGAAAAAACTTACAGGAGTACTATTACAATTACCTAACTAATAATAACTACTGTTCTGCTAGTTCTTACATTGTTGTTGGTAAAGAAATGTACATAAAATATTTCTTAAATGAAATTCAATACATTTAAGCAATAACCAAATAAAGGAACAAAGCTGTTTGTATATAATTTATGTTCACTTGAACATTAACATTCAAATTATTATCTCTAAAAAATATACTAATGTTAATCATATGTTGTTAAATGTTATAAGTTACAAAAAATGCTCGGAATAGTTCAACAATAGATTTTGAACTGAGCAAATTGGATATGGTTTCCATGGCATCTTGCCGAAAGGTAACAATCTAGTAGGTTATAATTCATAGTTCGTAAGAATGGCAACTACGGATTCGAAGAAAACTACTGCGGCTAAACCTGTTAAAGGTAAAACATTATCACCTGAAGAAATTTATAGTGGATTTCAACAATTAAGGAATGAGCAACGAAACCTGGTCAACAAACTCACTGAAGTTGAAATGGATCTCAATGAACACAAGTAATTTCAGTATTATTTATGAGTGGTTACCTACCTAATACAGTTAAAAATATAATTTTTTTTTTCTATTTAGAATACTTTGCTGTAGATTAGTTTTTTTATACTTGATCAGAAACATCATAGTGAAGCTTCAAAAAAACATGTGATTACTACCTCCTACACATTAACTGTCTCCTCCATGTTTTTCTTAATGTTTGATGACCAACAGTTCTGTGATGAATCTAGATTTTTCATTTTTCTTTTTCTCAAGTTTCATTATATAAATAGAATAAGTAGTGAAAACCCACTTTTATGCAACTTCTTTGTGTAGCTAACCTACTAACTTTTGCTAGTACATTCAATTCGTGGTTGATTTTAGGATGGTGCTTGAAACTCTTAAAGATTTAGACGGTGACAGGAAATGTTATCGACTCATTGGAGGTGTTCTCTGTGAAAAAACAGTGAAAGATGTCATACCTACATTGACAACTAACAGAGATCAGGTAAGTATCCTAACTTAAATGCATTTGAAATGGATCATTCTGCTAGTTTTGTACAGTATGATAAGTATCAATTTCTTTGTTACTTTGACGATAATATCAGTCCCAGCTTAATTTAATTGTAAATTTGAGGGGCATTAACTATTTTTGTGTGACCGAATTTAATTTAGCTATAAATCATAGGGTTAGGATAATGTGCGGCAGCGTCAATCATGTTTTTTTTTTTTTTAAATTAAAACTATTTTCTCTAAGAAATAATGCTTTCCTTGAGGAGTAATGCTTCGGCACACAAGTACAATAAGTAATGCTTATTTTACTTGTGTGCCGAAGTTTTGGCTTACATTGTGGGCCTTCATAGGGGCTAAGAGAAACAAGATAACTACCAATGCAATTAAAAAATTAAGTACAATAATTTGATGAAAGTAATACAAACAAAACATAAAATTATAATAAGATGACAGTGATAAAATATGGAAGCAAACATAAAATTAAGATGATAATATTGCAATTTGAATATTTAAAGGCTATAAAGAGAAACTAAGCAAATAATTAAAAGTTAAAAGAAGAACAATATGTGAACAATTAAACTTTTAAATATGAACAATTTTGAAGTGATATTTGACGGCAGTATATAAAAAGAACATTATCAACTATTAACAATTATTATTAATTCATTATTAACCAGAAACAACAAAAATCAACAATTTTTAAGTAATATAATATTAAACTAACAATTATATGTGAGGATATGTAACGGAAAAAGATGTGAATAGGAAAAGAGGGAGAAAGAAAATTATTTACTTTTCACCACTTCTTTCTTTCTCTATCTTTCTTTATTCATATATTTTTTCCGTTATGTATCCTCACATATGATTGTTAGTTTAATATTATATTATTTAATCCTAGTTGTTTTTCATTTCAAATGATTATATTCTTTTTATATACTGTCAAATATCATTTCTTAATTGCTCATATTTAAAAGTTTAATTGTTCTTCTTTTAACTTCTAATTATTTGCTTAGTATCTCTTAATAGTCTTCAAATACTCTCTTTGGGATATTTATTATCTTAATTTTGTTTGTTTCTATATTTTATTTCTGTCATATAATCATACCTAACTTATTATTAGTTTTCTAATTGAATTGGTTATCTTGTTTCTCTTAGCTCTGATGAAGGCCCGCAATGTAGGCCTTAAAGTCGGCACACAAGTACAATAAACATTACTTATTAGTGTCTATTTTTTTTTTTTATGATCGCACCCCCAACCATTTTCTTCATTTATAGAAAAAGTTGTGTTTATATCTATGGAATGTATATATCTTATTTTGATTTTTTTTTCTTTTTAGTTAATGGCAGTAGCAGAAAGTTTGAATGAACAAGTAACCAAAAAAGGAGTTGAAATTAATGAATACAAAGAAAAACACAATATAGGTATCCGAGGAGTTGATGATCCACCCCAGAGCAGTACCTCAGAAGGTGAGAAGGCTGCCGAGTCAACTCCCATGAGGATCATGGTCAACCCAATATAGTGTTCTCCACTAGAGAGCAATTTTCAACTAACCTAAGCTTCCCCCAATCAATGGCTTTGAAAGATTTTTCTTTCTTAGTCAATACATGGACGATCTACAACCAATTCGAACTGTTAATAGTGGATTTCTATATCGAACAAATCGTGGCACCGTTCTTTGTTTCCATTAATCATTGTGTTCATGTGTGATTTTGTTTCGTTGATTTTCTGTTGTAACATATTTTGTATGCAATTAAATATATTTTATTTCACAATTATTAGGTAGTTTTAGTAACTCTTCCTTATTCTTTATTATTTTGTATTTTGTCTAGGTTTTTTCAGTGCTCCATTAATCAGTAGGGCTACATACCATATTTTTTTCATTTTTATTTTTCTACTGAATATTTTGTAAGGCATTCTCGTTGGAAAGGACTTGTACCATGTTTGTTAATTCTCAAAAGGATTAAGATACACATTGGGAAAGTTTAATCAGTGCCATGACTTCATCATAAGAATTTAATAATGCTTTTATCATTATTGAAAAACTTGGCTGGGGATGTGATAATTGAAGAAATACTTAAAATTAGAAATGTAAGCATACTACAATAACATAACATTTCTAATTTAAAGTGCTTCTTTAATTCTGTGTTCAAATGGCAAAATGGTACAAGTTACTTTCTCTAGAAATGAGAGTTTTTCACATTCTGAAGTGTCATTTGTTCACATTTACAAGAAGACAAACTATCATAAGTATTTCTTTCTCTTTCAGTTCATGAGTAATCAACTCTGCCTTGTACAAATAAATGACCTACCTTTTAATCATAAACAATTGGACACTCCAGAATATAAAAACTCATTTCTAGAAAAAGTGATCTATAACATTTTGCCATCTCAGCACAGAATTAATGTTCATACCCCCAACCTATATCTCTTATAAATGATGGACGAATGGTTGACTGTATGAGAAGTTTATTGTGGGTACAGACATCGAAACACTTTAGTTAAGTAAAACTTAATTTATTGTGCCAATGTTTTGGCCTAAATTTTAGGCCAGGCCAGCTTAAAGGGATTGTTAGGTGGGAGATCACAACAGGCACATTTATTTATACATATATATTTACCTACACAAAATAAAACTTTATCTCACATTTCCGCTTTTTTTTTTTTTTTTTCTCTCCTACCTCGCCTTTGAAGGCTATATAGGGTTTCTCCAGCCAGGGGGTGAGGGCGGGGGATAAAAGCTCCCCACAGCACCGAGTCTCAAACTCCTAATTGTTTGGGGTTCAAATTATTTGGTCCTCTGTGGTGCTAGGCAACGTGTGCTTTAGTTTAAAGTAATGCAGGCTAACCCCTCAGCTACCCCACCCTCATAATAACCTCTACCAGGATTCCCTCCAAAACTTAAATCTATCCCAAAATTGGGTGCCTAATATTTCTTCCAATTTAAATATCTCCATTGTTGTGATCTCCCTCTTTCAATCACACTGAAGATGGACTAAAATTTAGGCCAAAATGTTGGCACTATAAATCAAGATCTACTTAATTAAAGTGTTTTAATGACTGCACCCCTAATCAACTTCATCTCAAAATATCTCTTATAAATCATTCATTCTATGGTCAACTATTGCTCCAATTTTATTATTATATATATATATATTTTTTTTTTTTTTTATTATTTTTTTTTTTTTTGTTCAGACCTGTAAATTATCCTATTGACAACCAGTTAATAGGATGAAATATCTCTGTAAAATGGCACACACCCAGGATTCCTGAATTTGAACAGGATAAAAATGTACATTGTATTCAATACTGATAAATTCCTACAACTAACATCCTTTCTTCACTTGCTATTATGCTGAAAAAAATCAGAAAGTTAGATCAAAGAAAAGCATCTGTACATGACTTGATCCCTGGAAAAGTTTGTGCTTCTTTACCTTCCCCTCTTCCTATTACATAAATACGAGGCATGTTTTATAAGTAAGTACCGTTTTGGAATTGAAAAAAAGACGTACAAAAGATATCGCAATAATTTGATTATTACATGAAAGCCTGTACCTTAATCTACTTTTCTACATAATTTCCATGAATTTTCTTCATTGGATACGTTGTTTACTGAGTGGTATTTAAGGATTTTTTTAGTTGCTTTCCAGAGGGAATGGTCACAAGTGGATAATGAGGAAAGATAGGAATTATAGGATTGGGATCTGTAGGTTGTCAATCTATTTTTAACTAATTTACAATAATGATTGTATGATTTCCTGTCATCAGGATGCCTCCGACAATCTTGAGTCCCGCTGATTGTGAAGTACGGGCGGGCTGTTATACGATTTCTTAATGCTAAAGGCGTAAAACCGATCGGTATTCATCGTGAGATCGTTGAAGTTTACAGACAAATCATTATGAGTGATGGAATAGTAAGGAAATGAGTGAGAGCATTTAAAGATGGCCGCACAAATGTGCATGATGAAGAACGGAGAGGGCGTCCGTATTGCTAGTGGAGTTTCTGCCTCGTTATGAGACAATCAATGCAGCGTCTTATTGTGATACATTGAAAAATCTGCGTCGTACAATCCAGAAAAAAAGACGGCAAGATGAGTAAGGGTATCGTTTTGCTGCATGACAATGCCCGCCCACATGTGGCTAATCGAACCAAAGATCTCATCAAATCACTTAAATGGGAAACTCTAGATCATCCTCCATACAGCCCTCATCTGGCGCCCAGCGACTACCATTTGTTCCTGCACATGAAGAAACACCTGGGCGGTCAGCGTCTTTAAGACGATAACGAAGTCAAAACATTTGTGTTGAAGTGGTTAACAAGTCAGGCGGCAGATTTTTTTGAGGAGGGTATTCAAAAACTGGCACCGCGTTATAAGTGCCTCAAAATTCATGGAAATTATGTAGAAAAGTAGATTAAGGTACAGGTTTTCATATAAAAATAAAATTATTGCGATATGTTTGCACGTCTTTTTTTAATTCCAAAACGGTACTTACTTAAAAAACATGCCTCCTATAAGCCAAACAAGGACAAAAACAGAATATCATCATACCAAATATCAATTTACTTTTGCTCTGGTCTAATATTTTTGAAAGCTTTATGTATAATAAATTTTGATGTACTGACCAACATGAACATCATAATAGTTATATTCAATTTGTATTCTGGAAACTTTTAACTGTACATGACAAAATAAATATATCAACTTGATGTAGATGATGCTGAAGCAAAAAAAATGTATTTGTTTTTGTTTTATCATTTTCTGGTAATTTTTTTTTTTTTTTTTTTTTGTATAAGATAATATTTTTTCTAAAATATTCAGATTTCCAATGGTATATAATGGATAATAATACATCTATATTACTGCTCTTATGTTAAAAAAAAACTAAAATTGTATAAACATTTTTTTTTTCTATTTTTCAACTTATATATTTATCCATCTTTTATTAATTCTAAAAAGATAATATGGTTATTCTTATATAATTTACAAAATTAAAGGTACTTTGGAGGAAGAAAATTTTAAAAATCAGTATTTAAGCCATGTCACACTATTTCAGAATGAAACCTACATGATACTAAAGCTCATTAAATGTTACATCAATATAGCAAGACTAATCAAAATCATTGAGAGCCGAGTAGAAAGTGGCTTTTCTGGTTAGCTGAATTTGATGAAAAAGTTGCTATAACATCTCAGGCATATAGTTGTCTCAAATATGAAATTTCAGTTTCATATGACTTTTATTTTTTTTTCACTCCAGACCTAACACACAGAGACCTTTTGTTTGGACCTTTGGTTGTTTGGACTCGGAGATCTTAAAACATTCATGTCCAGTGAACACTCTAAGTCAAAAATTTTGCACGATCATGATAATTGCGCTTATTATATATTTCATATATATGTGAAAGTAATTAAAAGCTATTGGCTTATTTATGGGCTTTTTACTGGGTTATTTATGGAATTATGGTTATTTTTCAAGCTTTTGACAGGGATTGGCCTCAGGAACTCCTTTTCCATTTTTCCTACTTTTTTCCATTTGATATGGTATAAGGTCTATTGCTCTACCACCCTATATTACATAAATAGATGGCTATATCAGCTAGGTAAATTCAAAGAACAGAGTAATTTTTTAACTTGTATATCCTTGTTCTATTATTTTTCAAAATTTATTACACCCCTAGTGTGAGAAAATATTTTGATTATGAGTCAACGAAAAGTAGCTAAGTACATCCACATACCAAGACAAGACTAAAGGAGTCAACTGTGTTACTTAATGATTATAGTTCAACATTATTATTAAAATCCATGAAGTACTACAAAGATATTTAACAAAATCCTTAAAAAACATGCATACTTCTATTCCTAATTGTAGTTTTTAAATTAATCGCATTATGTTTTAAAGCAATTCATTGAAAAAAAAAAATATTCAATAAAAATCATATGATGTATTTAAGAACTATTTCCTTAGAAGAAAGCTACCTAAATAATCAGTCTAAAAATTATCTTATTGGTATAATGATAAGTAACCTTATGTAATAATGTAACAAACAATATCTGATGAAGATATGATAGTGATCAATAAATTATAATTAAAACTGGAAATTGATAAACTGTTTATTGTGAGACCAACATTTTAACCCACCTTGCTAGGATTTCTTTTTTTTAGGCTAGTTGCTGAAGACATGCAGTGTGGGTTGAAATATTTATTTAGAATATTTTGAAAATAATTTATTGACCTATGCCCTACTTATCTCATACTTTATATAATTTGCATACAGCCAACTAATTAATATTGAATATATCTGATAGTTTCCTTTTGCTTTTTGGAACAATTTGGATGTTTCTTTGTAATGTATTAACCAACCAAGTTAGAGGTCACCTGTGGTTTAGTGGCTAGCATAACTGCCTTCTCTGGCTAAGGTCTGGGGTTCAAACAGATGACCCTCTGATGTTTTAAAGGGATTAAAAATTTCTTGTTTATGTTATCCTTCAGGAGGAAAAGTAATGTGGTAATCCTGTGCTTATATGTCAGGTACTCATTAAAGATCCCTATCCTAATTAAACCTGGACAGGCTAAATTAGGGACTCCCACTGTAGTACTGTCCAATTAGCCACAGTAGCATAAAGTGACATGAAATGAACAAACAAACAAAAATTTCTTTGAGGAATGTATATGCTTATCTATGTTATCCATTTCTTTCTATAACAATAATGTTCAATCTATTTTTTTAATATCAAGATTTTAAATCTTAAGTACAATAACCCTTTACATCAAAGGGTTATTAATTATCTTTGTCTTTTATAGTTACTGATGATCAAAACAGAAGAAAATCAAAAGGAAAATCGAAATCGAAGGATAAAAGTAGTACAGATAAAAGAAATAGAGATGATACCTTATAAGGTTGGCAATGAAAATAAAATATAAGTAAAATTAATTTTTATTTGTTTCATAGCTATCTAATTGAAAATCTATTCAAATTATGATATGATAATTTACTTTCATTAATTCTTTCTAAGAATATTTATGATTTTATTTATTTCTCGATACTGCAACTCTTTTAGAGTCAGTGCCTCCTGCAATCTGGTCTAGTGGTCATCTCTATTAGCTGCAACTGCCCTCAAATTGTGAACACACAGAATGGATCTTATATCAGCTGATACCCTACCATTGATTCCAACCAGGTCTTCCCTCTTCTAGAGGTATACATTTTTTGATGAAGGATACTTCGATTGTGACAAGTGTTGTCCGAATCCCTCCTGAGACAGAATTGGAAGTAGCACTTTGAGAGTCAAAGAGTTCATTTTGCAGCTAATAAATGGTACTTTGGTCTACGTAAGCTTTTAAAAATTAAAATGATATCTGTGTCATAAGACCATGCTAACATATGATTCAGACTATAACATGAGCCCAGGAATCTCTTGTCCTTCAGTTCTAGTCATGCATATTGAGGAGAATAATTGGTCCCATAAATTATAATAGTGTAAGGAGGATATTGACCTAAGCTAATTTAGTAGAACTAAACAAAATCAAGACATTGTTTCATGGATGACACCTAACCAGATCGTTGAATTAATGTATTAAGGCTATCTTCAATTCCGTTGGGATTCCGCTTCTGGTTCAAGAGGATGAATTTGTTATTCTAAATTTATTTGTGCCAACATTTCAGCCTTAATTTTAGGCCATCTTCAGGAGGAAGTTCACAATTGTTCTACTGATTGACACAATCTATTTTTGTGAGCTCCCTCTTTCAATCGCCCTCAAGATGGCCTAAAATTTTGGCCAAACATTGGCACAAATAAATTAAGTTTTTTGATGACTGTACCTCCAATTAACTTCTCAATATCTACACACACTCAACCATTCTCACATCTACAGTTTTTGCGTTTATTTTTAATGTTTTATTCGAAAACCTTTTACATGTTCCCTGCATCTTTTGAACTGTTTTTATTTTCTGAATACTTGAGTATATCTGCTCACTTAATGGTTCCTGAAATAGCCTTGAAGTTTTTTAGAATTCTGTTATTGATTATTAAGTGTAATGTCGTTTTCATGACCATAAAATCTACAATTAGCTGCATGAGCAATAACAATTTTCAAGCTCTCGGTAATGATAGCATAAGAGATTTAAAGAAATAGATGACATAATGCAGTATTTTACACGATAACTAATTTATATTTCTGGAAGGAATTAGTCCGGGTGGCGGTCATTAAATGAAACAACTGAATAGTTTCAACTATTTTATTGTTTGCCAACGTTTCGACCCCCATTGTGGGTCATCATCAGGGCTAAAAAGATACAAAAAGGATACATTTAAAATAAGATTAAAAATACTATTTTAAAAAAATAACTATTACGCTAGAGAATGTCAATATTATAACATAAAAGGAACTAGATGTGTAAAGAAATCAATTAATTAAATAACAATGATAAAGGTATACTAATGAGAGCTATACAGACCAGATAATGACCAAAGATAATGTACAAATATATAAGAAAAAAATTACATGAAATAAAAAACATTAAAAAATGGAGTAAAGTGGAGATACGTACCGTCTGGTAGGCGAGTGAAAACTAGGTACAATTTGGTAATATGGAATATAGGCAGGTAGATAGGAAAGTACGTACAAAAGGTTGGGTAAAATGGAAAATACGTACCACATTTCTAGACGGGATCTGACAACAATGAGTAAAATTGTAATATTAACATAAAAGGAAGTATTCAGATTAAACCTACAATAGTAATAACACCATAACGGCATTAAAAGATGTTTTAACAAGATTGTTGAAGTAAAAACAATATAATACAATAGTAAGAATAATAATGTATAAACTATATGTAGTAAAACTGACTACCTCCCAACCAACGTTTTAATAATTGTAAATATTAATAGGAATAAATTGAATTGTAAAACCATCAAGAATTTTTTAAGTGCATAAAAAATGAAATAGATACATATATAATATATATATATATATATATATATATATATATATATATATATATATATATATATATATATATATATATATATACTTATGCACTTAAAAAATTCTTAATGGTTTTACAATTCAATTTTTTCCTATTTGTAATTATTTTACTATTTTGTATCAACTATAGAATCTGTCAATAATTGTTACTTATTATTTTTTCTCATAATATTTTCACTTGGTTAATGAATGAATGAATGAATGAATAAATGCTTTATTTACATAATATACAAAATAGTAATAACATATATATATATATATATATACATTTTTTGAGATCAAAGCCCACAAGACAATGGCGTTAAGCCGTCTGTCGAGTTGCCCCTTTTTCTTTTCTGTTTTTCAGTTTTGATAATAATTTATATTTTTAGTAATGTTATGATTTATTTTTATTTATTGTAAAAATTTAATAATTAAAATGCTGTACCAAAAAATTTCTGTATTTTAATGATTTATTTAAATATGCTGCAAATTTAACCCAATCTAGCCCATTTAGTCTATCTATTACCTCTTCTGGAGTTAACTTATATTTTCCCAAGTATTTCATCCTGAACTCCTTTAAGACAGGACATATTGCTAAAAATTGGTAGGTATCCTCTGGCACATTTAGGTTGCACATAGCACAGGTAGGTATCCTATCCCTCCTCCATGGCTGACAATTAAGTCCCATCAGTTCTCCTCTTGCTTTAAATATCAGAGATTTATTATAAAGACTAAGGTTGTTGTGGTGGATGTAGGAAATAGCTATTTCAGGATCAAGTTTTGCATATAACATATGAAATTGGCTATTGCTGGCTGGGGATATCATTTCTGTTCGGATTTCTGTTTCCATTTTATTAATGAGGTAGTCCGGATTCATTTTTTTAATGGTTTCTTTATTAATTTCTATTTGTAGCTGGTCACCTATTTTCATTATTTGCATATACCATGATATCTTTTTTTCTATTACAACTTGTGTTAAGAAATTTGTTAATCTACTTGCAGGGTGGCTTTCTAATACTTTACGGATATATTTTAGATGTAATTTTAAGGTATAACTGTAGAGGGGAGAGGTGGCAGTTTCTAAATATAATATGTAATCAGGCGTGTTCTGTGGGAGATAAAAGAGCCTTTTTATGAAGTATTTTTGTACCCTTTCTATTTCCGGTAAATTCAAATATCCCCATACCTGAGCCCCATAGCAAACCACCGCTCGTAGGGCGCTGTTAAAAACTTGCATTTTTTTATTTACTGGAATATTTTTATTATCTATAATTTTTTTCCATACACTATTTATTGCAAATTTAGCTTTTATTACTTTTTCTCTATTGTTCATTTTAAAGTTGAATGTTGGATTGATGTTTATTCCTAAATATTTATAATTATCAACGCAGCTCACTTTTTGTCCTTCGAAATACCATTTCTCATTTTTCTTTAATCTTCCCCCTCTTTTTCTGCACACCATAATTTGGGATTTATTGAGGTTAACTTTAAGATTCCATTTCTGGCAATATATTTCCAAATCTCTTATCATTAATTGTAGGGAAGTAGGTGAAGAGGCTAAAAGCACAATGTCGTCGGCGAACATCAATGTTTTAATTTTCCATTTATTTATAATAATTCCACCACATAAATCATCTTCCAGATCGTTAATGAATATTGTGAATAGTGTGGGACTTAGCAGGCATCCTTGTTTCACCCCCATTTCGCAAGGGAAGGCAGTTGAGAGTCCATTCTTACTCCAAATCTTTGTATCCGAATTATTATAATTTTTTAAGATATTAATAATTTTGGTTGAAATGCCTAGCAGGGATAACTTGTAAAATAATGCTTTTCTGTCTATACTGTCGAATGCCGCTTGGAAGTCCACAAAAAATAAATAAACTTTTTCATTTTGACTGAATTTAATATTTATAATGTTGTATAAATTAAAGATATTGTCTATGGTGCTGTAACCTTCTCTAAACCCCGCTTGCGTTTCTTTTATAATATTTTTTTGCGTTAGCCACCTTTTTATTCTCTCCATAACCACACCCGTGAACAATTTAGCAACTGTATTAAGTAAGAATGTGCCTCTGTAATTCTTCACTTCATTTGGGTCTCCCTTCTTGTATATTGGAAAAATAAGGCTCTGTTTAAACATTTTTGGCACTTCTTCTTTGTCCCATATTTTATTAAATAGACCTTCAAGCAGAGAGACGAATTCCTCAGGTAGATGTTTCAAAAATTCAAAAGGGATACCATCTTGTCCTGGGGCTTTATTATTTTTACTTTTTTTTATTATATTAATTATTTCCCCTGGGCCGATTCTACTATCCAATGACTCTTCATAAATATAAGATTCTGCATAATGTATGGGTCCAGATAAAAGAGGTGGATTTAGAAGTTGTTTGAAGTGGTACACCCACCGGTCAATTGGTATGTTGGGGTTACAAATGTAAGTTTTCTTCCTCAAAGCATTGATACTCTCCCAGAAATCTTTGTTGTCCTTTGCACCTTCTATTTTTGCTACTAATGATTCATAAAAAGATATTTTCTTTCTTTTACATAATGTTTTATAGTTTTTGTTTTCAAGTAAATACCAGTTTTTCATAAGAACTGAGTTTGTTTTTCTGAATAAATTTAAAAACTTAAAAGAGGTTTTTCTACTTCTATAGCATTCATTATCGAACCATTTCTCTCCTGTTTTTGGTTTATGAAAAAATTTATTTTTGCCTGCAGCTTGCTTAATGAGACCTATAAATCTTTCTAGTAACAAATCTACATCATTTACTTTAAATTCATCCCATTTTATACAAGTTTTCAAATTATGTATGAAATTTATTTCTTGTTCTTTGTTCCACAATAGTTTCGGTAAAAGTGGTATTAGCCTGTTATTATTATCTACATTTAAACCTGCCAGAATTAATTTTATCGGTAGGTGATCCGAAAATGTTTCCGGAATAATTTCGAAATGCCTAATATTTTTTTGATAGCTAATAGATGCCATGCCCAAATCAATGGTGGAAGATCCTCTGGCGGATATAAACGATAGCTCTCCTTCCTCATCTCCAAGCGTTCTTCCATTTAAAATAATAAAACCATGATCTTCACAAAATTCCGCAACTTTAATTCCTCTTTCATCTATTTTACCGTCTTTTGAATATCTGATTTCAGTTGTTAAGTTAGTTCCCTCTAAAATTTCATTAGGACATATTTGCAAGTTTCCAGTGTGAGCATTCCAGTCACCGATAAGAACAACATCATAATTTCTAGTTAATTCAATTAATTCTATTATTTCATCAAATTCACTATTCCAATTACTGGTATTTAAATAGATCGGAACCAGATATATTATTTTTTCATTAATTTTTAACTTAATACAAATTTTATTTTGAATAATTGGTTAATTTTACTGTCTTAATATATTTACAATTATTAAAACGTTGGTTGGGAAGTAGTCAGTTTTACTACATATAGTTTATACATTATTATTCTTACTATTGTATTATATTGTTTTTACTTCAACAATCTTGTTAAAACATCTTATAATACCGTTATGGTGTTATTACTATTGTAGGTTTAATCCGAATACTTCCTTTTATGTTAATATTACAATTTTACTCATTGTTGTCAGATCCCGTCTAGAAATGTGGTACGGAAAATACGTTTTACCCAACCTTCTGTATGTACTTTCCTATCTACCTGCCTATATTCCATATTACCAAATTGTACCTAGTTTCCACTCGCCTACCAGACGGTACGTATCTCCACTTTACTCCATTTTTTAATGTTTTTTATTTCATGTAATTTTTTTCTTATATATTTGTACATTATCTTTGGTCATTATCTGGTCTGTATAGCTCTCATTATTAAAGTTATGGAGTATTAGGCAGTGGAATAAATGAACCTTCTACTAGACAGCTTGTTTATTACTGCTATATACACAAACAACATGGCGCAGGGGACGCTACCAACTGGACTGTACTGTTTGTTGTTGGGCAGCTGTACACCTAGGTGGAAGTTCAGTGCCACAACTATCTTTACATATACAATCGATATTTAACACTCATTAGTATACCTTTATCATTGTTATTTAATTAATTGATTTCTTTACACATCTAGTTCCTTTTATGTTATAATATTGACATTCTTTAGCGCAATAGTTATTTTTTTAAAATAGTATTTTTAATCTTATTTTAAATGTATCCTTTTTGTATCTTTTTAGCCCTGATGATGACCCACAATGGGGGTCGAAACGTTGGCAAACAATAAAATAGTTGAAACTATTCAGTTGTTTCATTTAATGACCGCCACCCGGACTAATTCCTTCCAGTAATTCTCAACGGTCAACTAATTATATCCACAATAATTTATATTTCATTTCCAAATTATTTCAGAACCTTTGGAACACATATCAACCATGCCATTTATAAAATTTGAACGTCTACAATAATATAACATTTTTATGTATAAATATAAATTCAGTGTTCTGAATTATATTTTGGAATTATATCATTAATGATTTTATTTGTTTTACTACTCACTAGGACTATTATGTTTATTCTGTTAAATATCGATTGTATATGTAAAGATAGTTGTGGCACTGAACTTCCACCTAGGTGTACAGCAGCCCAACAACAAACAGTCCAGTTGGTAGCGTCCCCTGCGCCATGTTGCTTGTATATATAGCAGTAATAAACAAGCTGTCTAGTAGAAGGTTCATTTATTCCACTGCCTAATAACTCTATAACTTTAATAGGTTATGGGCCCAGAGTATTTTTGTGCAGAGCATAGTATTTGTGTATAGTGTCAACGCGTAGTCGCGAAGTGATATTATTTTATTAGTGTATTAGTGATTTTTTTTTACCGGTACTATGGCGTCAGTTACTACTTCAGGAGTTCCAGTACTGGTCAGAACAAGTTTTAACAGCTGGTTTTGCAGAATGTCATCTATTTTGGAAAGAGAACAGGTAAAAGATGTGTTGGAAGCAGATCCTCCTACCTCTAGCGCTGAGAAAAGGGAATTTCTCATTAAAGACTCGAAGGCAAAGTCCATCATTATCCAAGGCATTTCAGATAAACATCTGGAAATAATCATGGATTGCCAAACTTCCAAGGAAATGATAAATGCTTTAAAAAAGGTTTTTGTCAGATCTACCTCTTTTTCAAAATTGACTTGGTACAGGAAGTTGATGGGCCTGAAATATTCTCTTCATGGAAATATGGAAGAACATTTTTTGGCATTTGATACCATTATCCGAAACCTTCAAGAACAAGGCACAGTTCTAGGGGAGTCAGACAAGGTATGTCACCTTTTGATGTCTTTACCAGATGAGTTCAACACAGTTGTGACAGCTCTAGAAACTAATTTAGAAGTCCAAATGGATTTTGTGCGAGCCAGACTTCTTGATACAGATACCAAGTTAAAGTCAAAGTCATCAGCTTGTGCATCATCATCAGAAGTATCATTTAAAGCACAGAGTGGTTGCTTTATATGTGGGGATAAAAGACATTTCAAGGCACAATGTCCCAAAAATAAGCAGAACCGTGGAAGTAAATCTTATAATAGAAGCTTTCGTGGGAAAAGAAGAGGAACAATCCAGGGAAATACGGCAGATGTAGAAGAAGAAGTTGTAATGGTGGCCCTAAATTGTGGTAATATTAAACTATCATCTAACAATGTGTTTTTAGTCGATTCAGGTGCGAGTAACCATCTTTTTAAGGCAGAATTGGAACCCCTTTTGTCAAATGTTTGGAATCTTGATCATGATGTTGCCATACATATAGCTAATGGTGATAAGATGTTTACTAGAAAAGAAGGTACCCTAAGAGTAACCTCTCAAGGTAGGATTGTTAACATTAAAGGTTTAATAGTTCCAGGGTTAAAACATAATTTATTATCAGTGAGTGCAGTTACCTCAAAAGGCTTAAAAGTGATTACAGATTCTAAGGAGATGAAAATCTGCGGAAGAAATTTTAAGCTGAGTTGTCCACGAGTGAATGGATTGTACATATTTACGTTTGATGAACCCAGTGATAATCAAGTCAAGTGCAACATTTCAAGTGCTACGGATGGAGATCTATGGCATAAGCGGCTAGGACATTTGAATCGGCATGGACTCAAAAGTTTAGGATTACCCTATAGTGACAAGAAGTGTTCGGCATGCATTGAAGGTAAGGCTACTAGACAGCCCTTTTCAAATAATAGGAAACGCACATCAAAGGTGGGTGAATTAATTCACTCTGATATATGTGGTCCTTTCAATCCTGAATCAGTTGAAGGACATAGGTATATGCAGGTGATTTTGGATGACTTCACTCATTTTGTGCATGTCAAACTTCTCCATATGAAGAGCGAAGCTGAAACAAACCTGATGGATTATATAGCGGAACTAGAAAGGCAGCAGGGTGTCCCAGTGAAAAGGCTACGTTTAGATAATGGAGGAGAATTTACGTCTAAATTTTTTCAAAAATATTGTTCAGATAAAGGTATAAAATTAGAATATTCTTTGCCATATAGCCCTCAAATGAACGGAAAGAGTGAAAGAATGAATAGGACGCTATTAGATATGATGCGTACTAAGGTATCAGATTCTGGCATCCCCAAGTTCTTGTGGGGGGAAGCAGCTCGATGTTCTGCTTATGAACTGAATAGGTCACCTACTTCAGCCTTAAATAAAGGTGAAACTCCCTCATTAATATAGAATGGCAGAAATGATCTGTCTAAACTTCGTATATTTGGTTGCCGAGCATGGCCTACCATTCTTCCTAAAGGTTCCAAATTGGATCCCAGAAGCAAGGAGGGGTGATGGTTGGTTATTGTGGTGGTGGGTATAGGATTTGGTTGCCAGACGAGCAGAAAGTTATTAGATCTAGAGATGTGATATTCGAGGAGAGCCAAATGCCCTATAAAGAAGTTAAAAATGTACCTATTGTCTATCATAATAGTGGTGGAAGCTATGAAGAGGGAAGGAAAAATGGTGAAGAGAATAACTAAATAGACTTCAGAATGAAGAATCCAATCCAGAGCATTCAGAAGAAACTTCTAGACCTCAGAGAAACCGGTCAAAACCTCATTTCCTAAATGATTATGAGTTATATAATGCATACTGTATGGTAAGCCGATCAGATGGAGTTCCATCATCTTATGAGGATGCTAATAAAAAGGAGGAATGGTAGGAAGCCATTATTATAGAACTAAAAGCTCATGAGAAGATGAACACTTGGTCTGAAGAGGAAGCACCGAATGGAAGTGTCCCAATCACAACTAAATGGGTTTTCACAGTGAAGGAAGATGGAATCAAAAAGGCCAGATTGGTAGCAAGAGGGTTTGAAGAACAAACTCAAGGTGATTGTGTATTCAATTACTCACCAGTTTGCCGAATGGATACTGTAAGAACTCTCTTGTCATTTGCGTGCCAAAACAATTGGAGTATTAGACAAGTTGATGTGCCAACAGCCTTTCTCAATGGCTCACTGGACTATCCTGTGTTTTATAAAACCACCTAAAAGTGTAAGTTGTTCTACAAAAACTCTGAGACTAAATAGGCCACTTTATGGACTCAAGAAAGCACCGAAGTATTGGAATGAAAGATTTAATTCTTTTATGTTAAAATTGGGATTTAAAAGATCCCAATATGATTTATGCCTTTACTACAAGAGTAGGGTGTTCTTTGTTCTTTTTGTGGATGATGGCCTAATTACAGGGGATGAAAAGGCTATTGAAGAATTAGTGAACAATTTAAAAGGAGAGTTCAGCATTAAAGAAATGAAGGCTTCTCAATTTTTAGGGATGAAAATTGAAAGGCAAGAAAAGAAAATAACGGTTACACAAACCCGCTTTATTGATAAACTCCTTGAAGATTATAATATGGTAGAGTGCAGGAAGGTATCAACCCCCATGGAGGTTGGATTTAAACTTAACGCTGACAGTCCACCTTTAGATGAAAATATACCATACAGGAGCTTGGTATGTGGACTTATGTATCTGAGCACAACAACTCGCCCGGATTTATCATTCCCAATTAGCTATTTATCTAGATGTTTAGATAAAGCTACTCAGCAGTCTTGGAAAGCTGCAAAACGAATACTCAGATATCTCAAAGAAACTCGAGATATGGGTCTTACTTTCAAACCAAGTGAGAACCTAGGACTTATTGGTTATTCAGATGCTGACTGGGCAGGTGACATAGAAACACGAAAGAGTGTAAGTGGCTTTGCAGCATTCTGCGGAAGCAATCCCATAGCTTGGCATTCAAGAAAGCAAGCATGTGTGGCTCTGTCAACGATGGAAGCGGAGTACATTGCAGCAGGAATGGCATCACAGGAAATTGTGAGTTTAAGTGGAATAATTAGTGAGTTCAGTGGTGAAACAGTAAGTGGAAAACTGTTGGTGGATAACACTAGTGCTATAGCTTTTATAAAGAATTGTGAAAACTCTAAACGAGCAAAACACATTGATATAAAATTCCATTTTGTTAAAGATCTTATTTCCAAAGAAATAATATCTGTGGAACACATCAATTCTGACCGCAATGTGGCAGATTTGTTCACAAAACCACTTGCCTTTGATAAGTTTCAAATGTTTCGGAAGGCTTTAATTAATTAATATATTAATGTCATGTATATATATTGTGCTAAAATTGTTGTATAGAATTTTGTAATAGTATAATATTTTACTTGCTTTGTTGTATAGAATTTTTTAATAGAATAATATTTTTACTTGTTTTGTGGTGTAGAATTTTGTAGTAGAATAATATTTTTACTTGTTTTGTATGTGAGATACAATTGAATATTTACTTGTGTATGTATATATTTGAAAACATTCAATTGAGGGGGTGTGTTAAATATCGATTGTATATGTAAAGATAGTTGTGGCACTGAACTTCCACCTAGGTGTACAGCAGCCCAACAACAAACAGTCCAGTTGGTAGCGTCCCCTGCGCCATGTTGCTTGTATATATAGCAGTAATAAACAAGCTGTCTAGTAGAAGGTTCATTTATTCCACTGCCTAATAACTCTATAACTTTAATATATTCATCACTGTGGATAATAAATTATTTATTATATTACTTTATCTCTAAACAATCTCGATAACAGTTTAATATAAATAACTTTCCTAATTGAAATTTGCTAATGATGACATCATAATGTGTAAAGATTTTGAATGATATTAATAATAAAAAAAATAAAAAATGTAAATATGTGTAATATCTTAATTTTTATCTTATGAATAATGTGAAATATGTACTAAATAAATATATATTACATAGTTTTACAGGCCTGGCTGTAATAATGCTACAGCTTGGGGCAATTGCTAAGAAGCATGAGTCATAAATTCCTAATTAACATGTGTATTGTCACTAGAGTAACAGGTGACATAGGTCACAGTTTTCTTAGTCTTGATTTTCCAGCAATATTTCTTTCCTAGTATAACTCCTGTTAAGAAGTGTGCTTAGTTTGTACTATAACTATAGCTCATTATGTCACATTAAAGTATGATTTTTGTGATGTGAATTATTTTCTGTTTAACTATAATAAAAACTGAAAGGCAGTATAAAAGAATCAAGTAAGCCATTTTTCTTTCTTTGAATAAGCAAGAATAAAAAGTTACAATACTCATTTGTTAGAATGCAGGGAAAAAATGTTTAGTTTTACTGAATCGATTAAACCATACAGTCATATTAAAAATGGATATTTTATTTTCAAGACTTTTACCCAATTCAACTGTTTTTTTTTATAATGCTTTTTATTGTATGATAACAAAACAAGATTTAAAAGTTTTTATATTGTTTTATTGTTAGAAAAAGATGTCATGTTCTTAAGTAAATAGCATAGTTAATTTTTTTTTTCTAACTTAAAAACTTTCAAGTGAATTAAAATGATAATAAGTGACTACAACAGATTTCATAAGTATGAAGTGAGATTTATTATTTTCGGTTAATTCTTCATAGAGACACTTCGAAAATCTTAGCTCAAATAATTTTTAAAATCAGATTTAATCTTTAAATCTAAATTATGGTACTATTTACATTTGTTATACATTCTAATTTGGTAAATAATACAAATATATAAATTAAATTAATATATTAAAAAATATCTTCAAACAACAAATACTATTTTGAAGATTTCATCACAAAGATTAGTTGATAAACATTGTACTTGAAATGAGAAAATTAAATCCTTTGAAAATTTATGTTATTATAGTAGGCGGCTGTATCAAATACCTTATTGTATTTTAACATCTATAATGATGCATAAGATCTGCCATTTCATCCTTAACTATGTACATAAAATCAACTATTTTATAAAAAATAAATTTATTATTTTTAATGTCACAAAAAATTGCTATTTATACATTATTAAAATTTACATTGTTATTGAACATTTGTAGCAGATTTGATAGATATATTAGGAGAAAAAAATCAAGCTATAAATAAAAGAAATTTGTTTTTAATGCAACAAAACATCTCTATCAACAACAACAAACCTTAAAATTCCTCAATTTACTGTCCTAGTTAATATAAAAATAACGTAATATTTTTTTATATATATATTTAGGTACGTCTGATTGTTTTATTGATAATTTAGATAGTAGATAAAATCAAACTCTATTTATCAAAAGTCATGGGTCATTGTTTTGTATAATATGGTGTTAAAAAGATAAAATTTGTGAAAAACTCTACCTGCTATCACTTTTCCAATGGGATGAAGAGAAAACAGAGCACATTTTGTGTGCTCCCGGAACTCTTACCTTCTATAGATTGCATTATCTAAATAATAAAAATTGTTTGTTTATTTATTTAACGTCACTTTATGCTATTATGGCTAATCGGACGATGCTACAGTGGGAGTCCTAAATTTTGCCTATCCAGGTTTTATTAGGATAGGGATCTTTAACGAGTACCTGACATCGCACAGGCTCGGGACCACCTTTTAACTTCCCCTCCGAAGGACGGCATAACTAAGGATTTTTTACTTTGAACCCGTGACCTTTGGCATTGGAAGCTGTTATGCTAACCACCCAGCAACAAGTAATCACACTAAGACAGTAGTATTATAAATGTCAGGAAAAAAAAAAAAAAAACGAACATCAATATTTCTACTTTTTATGACCCATCAATCCTCTCACTGCTTCGCATCCAATGGCGTACGCAGGATTTTCGTTACAAGGGTGTGAGGGAAAGGCAATTAGGTTGACACTCATTTGGAAGGAGGGGGAGCTTTTACTAAACTGACAGTGTTGTAGACATACGCATATTAAAATAGGAATTAAAAATAGTCTTTAACTACATCTTTTATCCTAATTACTTTACTTTAATTATTTTACTTTACCCATTAAAAAATCCTAGGACCACCTGCGGGTTTGAACCCGTGACCTTTGGCATAGTAGGCTGTTATGCTAACCACCCAGCCACAAGTGATCCCAATAATAATAAAAATTTATGATATTACTAAATCCAACCCTAGGGAACTAATGTGCTTTCTAAGAAATTCCTTAAAGATATAACAACTTTTAAGAAAAAGTTAAGAGATGGTGGATAAATTTGGTGGATTGGAAGTAAAGCGCACAGTTCTTACTAATATCTCTGAAGAATATATCTTGTAATTTTCCCCTTTTTATTTTATAAGTGTTATTTTACTACACAATTGCAAAAAAATTATCTCAATCCAAAATAAAACACTAAATAGATAAAATTCTTTGGCTCATAAGGCCTCCCAAGAAAATCCCAGGCTAGTTTATCTAAATAACGAATAAACTAGTCATAAAAAGCATGACAAAGGCATTGGACATGGTGATAGGAATAAGGAGAGATAAAAAAATATTGTTACCTTTGTAGAATATAAAGACAAATACATTTTACTTTTGTTTATTTAAGGTATTTTTTTTTTCTTTTCAACTTTTTCTAAAATAATTGTTTTATTTTATTTATTTATTTTTTAAAATGATACATACTTGTATTATGAAAATAAAAATGTTCTTAAGTATTTTATTTAAAATGTAACCAATTTATATAACTTCCTCACATAATAGAAAAAAATCATTAATAAATTCTACTTCCTTGCTAAGTCAGTGACACAAGATATATTTAACATTGATTATGGGAATTAATTCAGCATTCATATAAATGATTGGTTTCAGAAGTATATTTATAATCTGATGGAATTATGTAGTTTATTCAAATCAGCTTGTGTAATTTTGTGAAACATGAACATTTATCAATATGAAGAAAATAAAATACATAGTAATTAATGAAAATGAAAACTGTGGACTAACATCCTTACTCAATTATATCGAGAGGAAATATATGATAAATATTAATTAATGTCTGAAATAGTTAACCTAAAGCAAAACATTTTCAAGGGAAAAGAATTAAAAAAGCATAATTGTACGTTGGAATTAATATAACAATAGAATTTTCTCATTAAAAACAAAACAACCTGAATCAAATTAACATTAAATTTGTTTTGTTTTTTAAATTTAACATTGCACAACTCCATGAGCAATGTCTTTTTTTTCTTTTCTTTTTTTTGTAAATATCAATGTACATACACAATGATCATATTACTGATTTGTAAAAAAATAATATTTTTAAGTAAAGGAGATATGCCATATAATCCATATATTAATAACTGTCATTTAACTAAATTATTACATTAAACAAAAAATGTCTTATTCTTAAAGTTTTAAAATTTAATTTGAAAATACAGTAAACTAGTTTAATATTTACCCTGTAGCTGAGTATAATAAAAATAAAGAAATAAAAATATATATATATAACAAAATAACTTAATTATTTATTCAGTTGTCTCACCTTACAGTAAACATGATTAATATTCAAAGTGGGTTTGTCCCTGACTATAAGCTATAAAAGACAGTTCATGAATAACTGTCAGTTTTAAAGCTTCCTTGAGGTGCAATGAGCTTTCTGTTCTGTTTGAAAATGTACCTTATCTTATCAACATAGTGATTGTCACACTGAGTAATACGTTCATATTTAGTTAGCAACTCTTATCTTGTTCTTTATCTAGTGATTCAAGTTACCCATAACTTTTTCATTATGGATTTTTCGATATTAACATTTCTATTAATTATTATCACCGTTACAAATGTAACCGCATTCAAGTGCAATGTGACATATCCACCAACAACTATGGACTGTTCAGGCTTAGGCCTAAATAATCTTCCAGAACATTTGAAAGATCACATAGTAACTGTATTGATCTTCCCACATAATAAACTTGACTCGAATTCAAAATTTAACAATTGGGCAAATTTGAGATCAATGGATGTGAGTTACAATTCGATTAAAAATATTACATCACAATCTTTCACAGCACTGATCAATTTGAAGGTTTTGAATATATCCTACAATGGAGTTGAAGAAATATCAGAAGATGCTTTTGACAGTATGAAACTTCTTGAAGTACTTGATTTGTCAGGAAATCCTCAGATTGGTTTTAATTATGAGAAACTACAAAATCTGTTAAACGGAACATTTTACAGGAGCTTGAAAAAACTTGTTATTAGAGATTCCGAATTAACAGAACTGCCAGACACTTTCTTCAGCCATGCTCTTGAACTACAATATTTAGACCTCAGTCATAACAAGCTAACATATATACCACCTCTTCCAAGCAAATTAATACACTTGGATTTAAGCCACAATTATATAACAAATATTGGCATTGTACCATTTCATAAGAAAAAGAGTTTAAGAAATATATTTCTAGAATATAACTTAAAACTAGACATTATAGACACTGATGCATTTGAAACAAACATAAATTTGAAAAATATATCATTCAAAGGATGCACAAATCTGTCGAAATTACCCCCTAATTTGTTTTTCTTTAACAAAAATTTGAAGTATCTCTCCATAGCAAATTGCAGTTTAAAAACACTACCAAGGCAGTACAAAAACACTTTCTTGAATTTGCCCTCCCTCGATTTACAAGGTAACCCGTGGGTTTGTGATACATCAATAAAGTGGTTTCTATTGTTAGATCCGGCAACCATAAAAGATGTAAGGTAAGATCATAATTTTTAAAATTATTTCTAATGGCATTAGTCTCGTATTTTAAGCTAGCCATCAGGATTATAAGTCATGGGATAAGTGAAATTAGTGAACATTTAGTCAAGCAGTGATACATAACAAAAATGTAGATTTGTTTGAGTCGAATGGTAAACAAATTCAAACTAATTAATAGAGAGAAATGCTTTATTTTAACAAAAGTATAATAAAAACAGTGCTGCCAAACTGTATTGGGTTGCTCCAACACTAAACGTACTGTTCAATCAACTGACATATTGTTTTATTTTTCTTGAAATTTTATGGTTTTTCTTTTTTTAAATTTCTTTTAATAAATGAAGAAGTTGGTTTGGGTTGCTGTCATATAAACACTTCAATTAAATGAACTTAATTTACTGTGACGTTTCGGCCTAAATTTCAGGGGTGATTGTAAGGTGGGAGCTCACAACAATCGTATTATGGCAATCATAAACGCCTAACAATTGCCCTGAAGATTGGCTAAAATTAAGGCCAAAACGTTGTTACAATAAATTAGGTTCACTTAATGGAAGTGTTTCTATGACTGCATCCCCACCCAACTTCTTCATTTGTACCCAAATTCAACCAAATTCTTTCCAACCAAATTCTTTCATCAATAAAAAATAAAGTTCAAATTTGATAAGCCCAAAATAATCTTTGTTTTTTTAACTAATTAAACATCACTTTTATGATATGGTGTGGGTTTCCTAAATTTTGTCTATCCAGGTTTAATTAGGATAGGGATCTTTACATGCACTTGACATTGCTCAGGCTTGTAACCAACATTTTAAGCCCCCTCCAAATGACAGCATATCCAAGGATTTTTCACTCCCTTTTTCTCTGAAATATTTGCTGCTATCACAGGAAAATAAAGAAAATCTAACCTTTAGTTAAAAATAATAAAAAAACAAAAATTATATGATTCTAAAATATGGAAATGAAGTTATTGGTCTATATATAATTACAACAGGCAACAAAAAACTTATGCACTTGTATTTAATTTACCTTAAAATTAATTTACTTCTTTAAATAAACTCACATTGACAGACATATGTCTGACCACTAATTGAAAACGATCAATGTGGAACATTTTTTTCAAACTCTATTTCAAAAATATTGGTTTTGTATCACAGAATGGTTTGTGCAATATTTATTTTTAACAAAATAACATAGACATTCAAAGGTAAATTTATGTTATTTCTCACTGAAATTGAATTTTATTCATTCAATAGTCTGTAATAATGAATGCCAATAGCGGTTAAAAGACTAACCATGATTTCCAGATAATTCACTTTGGAAGTATAACTTTTAAACTAACCAACAGATTTTAAAGTTGAAACACATTTAAAAAAGTAAATTGTAACAGGATCACCTGTACCATATCAGGCTTCTATGCCAAAGGTCACGGGTTCAAGCCCACAGGTAGTCCTAGGATTTTTTGATGGGAGTAAAAAATCCTTGGTTATGGCATCCTTCAGAGGGGACGTAATAAGGTAGTCCCAAGCCTGTACTCATTAAAGATCCCTATCCTAATTAAACATGGATAGGCAAAATTTAGGACTCCCACTGTAGCATCGTCCGATGAGCCATAGTAGCATAAAGTGGCATTAAATAAATAAACAAACAAAGTAAATTGTAACAAATAAAATTGATTTATGGACCAAAATTCTATACAGAAAAACCTTTTTAAAACTAAGATTATGTTTTCTTTTACTTTAAAATATTAAAACATGGTTTAAATTTGTAATAAATTTTAGGCTTCTCTGTAGTACAAATGAAGTAAGAGAAAAAAGTAAAACTATTTTGAAAAATCTAAAAGGGAGAGTTATTCAATTTTTTTTTCTCTCTCATCAAATCTCAAAATTTTATTTTCCTCCCTAACTTTTTTTATGTATATTTTAGTTCCATTTGAGGTCTAATATTGGTCCCACAATATGACATTTATGAAATACCCTTCCTCAATATAAGCAATGTCTTAAAAAAAAAAAAAAAAAGAGTTTTAAATGTTCAGAAAATATTAGCTCTCCACGTTAGGAGGAATATTTTGATTACAAATTCATTAACATTCATCTTCTTAGTGAAATGAAACTAATTTAATCTAAGCTATTTTCATTTATATAATACATTACCTTCATGAATATTTCATTATATTCTGGGATATGAAAATAATTTTAGGTAAGAGATCATTCTCTGTAGAATGTTATATAAGAATAATTTCTCATAACTTGGAAGTCAAATATTGAAAAATTCTCTTTTATTAACAATGATAAAAAGTTGTTCTTCTCTTTTCTTTTTCAAACAATAAGCTTATAATTTAATGTAATAACAACAGATATTGTAATGATTTTTTTCTTAATCATGCTTTTAAAAAATGTATGAAATGGCTGAGATGTGATGGAATGAAAGATCAGTATATTCTCATCCAAAACCAAGAAAGATTAGGTGGGAAAATTATAAAACTAGGATTACATCATTTTTTTTTTTACAATCAGAAAAAAATATATATATAACTAAACTGTTGTTGTATAAACTAATGAATCTAAATTGAATAAATTCACTCGGAATATTAATATTGTTTTGATATCAAGCAAAAAATATAGAGGACTGAGTAAAAAAAAAAAAATTCTCTTTCTCCAAGAACATTATAGTGACAGAATTGTTATTTATTGAGAGATTGACCAACTAGCATAGTTACACAGGAGACCCAACACTTCATTGGAGACAAACTAATTTCTTGAATGACTTGACATTTTTGAATTATAAAAGCATTTTAGTACATTCTCTAGACACTACAGCCAATTCATAAGACAATGCAATCATAAAAGTGAAAGAATTTAATTGTCTAGATAATTTATAGAAAACCTATCTTTCTGGTGAAAAGTTAATGGTGAGACAAGCATAATAATGAATCGATTAGGAATAATTTTGTTTTCAAGTATACATTTAGGTAATATAGACATATTTTGTGAATTACAAGTATTAAAATCAATTTTTACATACAATGTTTATAACTGTGTATAAGTTATTTATACTTTAAAACTCATTAGAATAACCTCTCAAATAATAAGAAAGGGAAGTAAAATGTGTTCATATCCACCAGATTTTGAAAATAACAATCAAAGGCTGAGATAGAGATTGACAAAGTCTCATATTATCATACCACCGGAGTAATGAGACAGTATAATCTGTACTCCTACTGGTGACAGTCAAATAATAAAAGTAATCAGCTTTCCTCCACAGTACTTTGTATTTTAACTATGTAATCAGAATTATTTGTCTTTGAGTATTTGAATAATTAAATTATTTATTCTACTAGAGTAGTTTTCATTACCTACAAATATTACCTAAATATATTTCATATTTTATCCACTGGACTTAAGGAGTTGAGCTTTGGGGCTCCACTAAACCATCAAATTCTTCCCGCCTTCAATCCTTACAATCCAAAATCCTCAATACTCCTTACTTTGTAATATTCCTTATGTAACTGATTTGGCCTGAACCAGGTATCAATTCTTCCATGACAAACTCCACTCCCACTCTGACCCACTAGTTGCAATCCTAGCTTCCTCATACATTCCTGACCATCCTCCGAATCGTCTGAAAAGAAGATGGCCTAGAGACCTCCTAGTTTCTCTTCATGATTTTTTCATGTGTTTTAATTAACAGCTAATTTACGAGATGTATAAATCAATACAGTTGTAAATATAAATAAATAAATAAAATAAAAAACACATAAATATTTTGTTCATTTTGAGGCTATTTGGTAAGTCATTTAGGACATATTTTTTTTATGTCAATTTCAATTTTGAAATAAATAATTTATAAAGTTTTTGGATTTATAAAACCATTACTCCAGGGTGCAATCTTAAAACCTTTATTTGTTTGTTTATTCGTTTAACGTCACTTTTATGCTGCTATGGCTAATCGGACGATGCTACAGTGGGAGTCCTAAATTTTGCCTATCCAGGTTTTATTAGGATAGGGATCTTTAACGAGTACCTGACATCGCACAGGCTCAGGACCGCCTTTTAACGTCCCCTCCGAAGGACGGCGTAACCAAGGATTTTTTACTCCCATTAAAAAATCCTAGGACCACCTGCGGGTTTGAACCCGAGACCTTTAGCATGGGAGGCTGTTACGCTAGCCACCCAGCTATAAGTGATCCCTTAAAACCTTTAGTGTCATATCATAAGTTAAAAAAAAACTTAATAAAAAATCTCAGCTTCAAATCATTTCAAAGAGTTAATAAATAATCAGTAATATGTCCATAATTCATGGGCTTCAAAATGGACTAAATCCGAGATATGTAATATATGTAGGTAATGAACTCTACCCTGATATCTTATAAAATAAACTACTCAAATACTTAAAATAAAATAATGTTGTGTACATGAGAAAGTTATGGAGTGTATTATAAACCATGATTATATTTCAACCAAATATCTGTTGTATTTTTTTTTATATAAAATAAATTAATACTCAAAGTATAGTTAAATACCACCATTTACCATCTTCTAGCCAATTTCTTGAGCCCATGATGATACTATTCTTTGGGATAACTGGCAAAGAAATCTTGGACCACAATTTCAATTTCCATAAAATTATCAAATGTTTTCCCTTAAAGAGGCCATGGACCATGGGCCATGGAAGTTTGTGGTTTGGACTATATGGGGGATGAGGCAGAAATTGGAACCCATGAAGTTCACCCATCAGGGACAAATTCATGATAAATAACAACTTCCTAATTAAAAAAAATGCAAAGCATGGATTTTTAAAAATTGTTCCCTTGCAGGAACCAAAAAGCAATTTGACCATGACCCTTCTTCCTTTTTAACACTGTTTAATTTTTCAAACCAACATCACATAGTGCGCTTGTCAAGGACACCTTCCCCTTCATATTTAATAATTTCATGAATTGCTTCAGCAGCTGTGAAATTTTATTCCACTAATGCCTTAAAATTAAGAGAATATTAAAAGTTACTCATTTCTTTGAAACTAGTAACTAAACTGAAGCTTTTTTTAAGAAGTCAAATAGGATTAAACAAGCTTAGAGAATGGGGATTATTAAGTATTGGCAAGTATTAAATAGGATTAAAATCTTTGCAGTCCTTTGAAATCTTGAATTAGATAAAATGATCATTGTTTTTCATACACACCATTGCTCATAAGAAAAAAAAGCTAAGTGTTTCTGGAACTTCATAGCCACCAGCTGGAAGTTTGAAGAATCTCTTCAAGCAGTTTGATAATTTGAGTAAAATACTGCGTACTTTTAATTCCACTATTTGTCAATCTATGGGTTGAGGTGTTCATTAGGTTTTTCTCACTGTTATTCATCAATATTTTTATAATTACTTAAAAGATAGGTGAATAATTTGAGATAATTCCTAAATGATCTATTTTCAACATTCAAACTGTAACAAGTAAAATAATCGATCTTCAGTAAAGCCCTCTATTTTTCAAAATTGGAAAACAAAATTTCTGATTGGTTTATTAGAGCTTTGTTTATATTTAATCTTTATACGCCATCCTAAAAATTTATATTAGGAACTAGAATGGCCACTCTATAAACGTTGCTTACAATTTTTTTTCCCCAGAATCAGAAAAGAATGGCAATAGGTATTCTTTAATTGAGAAGTTGATTTCCAAAAGGTACTATATCCATTCTAGGAAATTTTACAGGAGACACAAAATCACTAATTATTATATTATGGTCATATCAATTGGAACAATCTCTTCTTGTTTTTGTTCATATGCATTTATTTATTCATACATGTCAACAACCAATCTTTACAACGTTTCGAGGCTTCACATGCCTCATCTTCAGATATTCAATGTTATATCCATTTCCATATTTTTACTCAATATAAGTCATTAAACAATATATTTCATTCACAATATCAAATCTTAATATTTCATCATCACATATATCAATTTATCCTGTGTATCTGAAACTATCATGTGTACTCCAGATACACAGGATAAATTGATATATGTGATGATGAAATATTAAGATTTGATATTGTGAATGAAATATATTGTTTAATGACCTATATTGAGTAAAAATATGGAAATGGATATAACATTGAATATCTGAAGATGAGGCATGTGAAGCCTCAAAACGTTGTAAAGATTGGTTGTTGACATGTATGAATAAATAAATGCATATGAACAAAAACAAGAAGAGATTGTTCCAATTGATATGATCATATTCTAATATACTCTTCTATAATAGTGATTGATATAAAAAACTAATTATTATATTATTAAACCAGCTAATTTGATTATTTTAGCATTAAAACACAGAATTACTTTTTTTAGAATATTAATAACATCATATTAAAGATATAATTTGGAACGAAATTAAATGTGTCTGTAGTTCCTTTAAAAAATAATTATATTTCTAAATTGCGTTTATTAAGGACTTGTGTGTACATTAGATAAAATCAAATAGGAGATTTAGATACATTTAAGTGATGAGAATACAAATATGTAAAAAAATCAATTTTTTTTTAAATGTCCTTTAGTACCTTTTGGAAATCAATGTCTCAATTAATGGCTTATCTTTTAATGTAAAAAAAAAAATTCTAGCTTAAATATTTTTTCTCTATTGAATGAATGAAACAGAGATGATATTGCACTATGAATACATAACTTTTTCAGGTGCCAAGAACCTACTAACTCAACAATATTGGAATTTTATGGAACAACAACACATGGAGCTGTCTTGCATCAATTGTTATTAGTGCTTGTAGTACTAATTCTTATTCTCTTTGGACTGGCTTTGTACTTATCATTTCTGAAAGAGAAGAAAAAAAGGCTTCACAATCCTTATTTACCACTTCAGGGGAAACACCCACTTCACAATCCTGTATATATTACAACCGTTGTATAAAGTTCTAGCATTCATCCTGAATTCGGAGAAATATTTTAAACGATTGTTATTAAATCCTTTAGTTAGTTAAGGATTACATCTAAAAGATATGGAGAGGTCTGATTGGGAAAGTACGAGAGTTTGTTTTCATGCCAAAGATATAATTTTGAAAATGATTTTTAATAAATAAAAACCATGCATGTAGGATGTTATCTTAACAATAAAACTGTAATACATTTTCATAATAGATTTAAGTGTATAAATAATTTTAGAGTGTTAGGATCAAAGCATAAGGGATTATTTTATCTTAAGCATTTTCCGTCAAGTCATACTGACACTTTTAATAATCATTTCAAAAAGATATGCCTGTCAGTTATGGCTGATATGAAAAATTGAGATAAAACTAGTGATATCTAGTCATTGAAACTGTTTAAAATTTGCAATCCAAAGTATTTTAATTAGTTAAGTTATAATATATATTGATACCTCATGTAATTGTTATATATATTTTTACTTGGTTTGAAAATAATGGAATATTTTAATTGTGATTTAAAAAAAAAAATTAACATATTTTATGCTTGCTTAACCAGTCTATGACATATCAAGGAATATACAAATTATCACTTTCAGAACAAGAATATGTATATAAATTAATTTTATTTGAGGAGAATTCAAATTTTTTAAAAAGAGTTTAGAACAAGTTTATCTAGTGTGTAGAAATTTATAATAAACCATTATATTTTCTTGAAAGAAAATGAATCAGTGTTAAATTACAACAAAAGGAGTAAAATTTTAATAAACATAGTTTTTTATGAAAATATTGTTTTTTTACATGATACTCATCAAATGCAATGATATCAGAAACAGGGAAGAAGTAATCAGTAGCTGTTTAGACTTCTGTAGAGAAGATTGCAGGGAGCAGACTATTCAGAGTTTAACTGATAAGTTTTCTCATTATTTATAACTTTTATTTATTCTCTTTGTATAACTCTAAAAATAATGCCTCTATTTTATAATACAATTTTTCTTTAATAATATAGATTTTTTCTTTTACTTTACTGAGATTCAACTAAAAGAAGAACGAGCCTCTGACCCTCCCAAACTGTCTAGGATCTTAGCTAAAAAAAGATGGACACAGGGTCAAAATCAAATTTTCTCTACTAAAATTATATGAAAAATAGTAAGTTAAATAAATATTTAATTGTAAAATATTAGGATCATAATGTTTTTTTTAAAACTAGACATCCCCACTTTTCATCCAAAAGGTTAAACATATATGGAGGAAAATATTAAAGAATTAAGTCAGTTATTTTATTATTCTACAAGAACTTCTGAAGTCATTATCATGAGCAGAAAACACATAAATAATGGTAAATTAGATGCTAAAATTTTCTGTAAACGGAAATAAAATATAATTAACCTAGAATAGTTGAATGTTACAAAAGAACTGTATCCAATTATTTGGATTATAAGAATTATCTATGTCACAAGCTTTCATTTGAGACTGTGGTTCCCAACAAAATATTTTACGGACCCCTTTATTCTATCACGTAAATGGCAAGGCCCCCTAAATCCTAAAAATTATAAATACATATACGTTAGGTGTTAAGAGTGAATAAAGGTGGGATTCCACATGTAGTGTCACATTAAAGGACAAATCAAAGCCAGATGTTGAGCCTTAGAAATGAATTCGGTGGAATCCATATGGTGTATCAGCACCATCAAGTTTACTTTATATACAGCAAAACACTGAATTACTAAAATTCAAAACTAATACAAGATAGATATTCATTCAGATTTGAGGTATAAATGTATAAGATCCATCATTGGATGCCTTCCATACCAATCAATACCCAAGGCTCTTCTGAAAATATAGACTAGTAAAATAAGGACATTTTGGACATTAATAAGCGACCAAAGTCAGCTGAAACCATAGTACTTTTAACCTTTTGATAGTCCTAAATAAAAGTAATCAGAGATAGTGCCGTCACACATAGTGAGCTTAACTAATGGCAGCCGAAATTGTTCACAGTTTTTTCTGTTTTTCGCTTACAGCTAGAAAGCGGTGCTTGCTTCAGAAAATAAAATATACATTCTGTCTTTACAAAATAAAAGGGCATACAATTTCATCTCCAAAAGCCACCGTAGTCATGGATTTTGGCTCAGCCGCAAACTTTCGTCAGAAATAGACAAAATTTACCAACTTTGATGAAAAACCTAATTTGGTCACTAATAGACTGTTGTAACTTTGAAACAACTATCTAAATAAAAAAACATAGAATAAAAGTTGTAAAACACCACATTACAAGTTAAAAAGACTCTCTAAATTTCAAATTTGGTAGCTACAACTCTTTTAAAAAAATTTCCTATGCACACATTGTAGCCCTGAGAATAACGATATTTACGTCTGAAATCCTATCATACCTAGCCAAATAGAACCTTGTCTCCAACAGGTTATTTATATCACTTTTAATAGTCTGTCTCAAAATTCAACAGAATATTCAACTGAGGCCAGAAAGTACTATATTCTGTAATATTCTTTACATTTATCTACAATATTATTTCTAAAATGCACAACATAGTTTAAAAAATAAAATAAAAAATGAGAAAGTATAATAATAATAATAGGCTTAGCGAACCCGAAGGTTCGATGCCGATACCACCAAATTCCACCTACACAGACTCGTCCAATGCTCACCATTCAAGCCCAAGCTCCCAAGATCAGCCTTAACGCAATCCTCCCATCTCCGCTTCGGCCTACCTTTCGGACGCCTACCATCGGATC
Organism: Piezodorus guildinii; assembly: GCA_023052935.1. Classification (NCBI taxonomy): domain Eukaryota; kingdom Metazoa; phylum Arthropoda; class Insecta; order Hemiptera; family Pentatomidae; genus Piezodorus; species Piezodorus guildinii. The sequence continues at coordinate 53,397,887 of CM041292.1, forward strand.
AGCAAATACCAACTTTCTCGGAATCCGCTCGTCATCGAGCCCAACAACTTTACTCGCCCATTTGAGTCTCCGCGATGCAATCAGCTCAATTATATTCACAGGATCAAGTTCCGCAATTCCGCGTTATGCAACCTTCTAAACTCCCAGTGGCCTCATCTCTCTTTGGACCAAATCTCTAATTTTCATCTTGCGCCATGATTCCCCTGAACAGTCCACCGGAGACCCGAACGGGGTTTAGCTCAGAGGAATCCATGACTTTTGGTGATATTTGTGAACTAAAATATGTGAGTAGGGCGTTCGAACCTATGTAACACCCTCCAGCAAGCCTGGGGGGCCGCTCTCATTGTTGGTCAGCGAGTCCATCGGACTTAGCCGGGAGGAGCTTCCGAGGAAATTCCACCGACCATCCCTACATCCGCCACCCGTGGGACGCTCCCCATGCGCGGTAATGAGATCCACGCGAGGTGAGAAAGTATAGGTTGTAAAAATAAAAGTAAGCTTTTACAATATAATATATAAATAATATGTTTATACCAAGAATAATTAAACTACCATAAAATGTTAAATTTAGTATATGTACATTAAAGAAGAGATTTAGTATGTATTCATCAGGTGAACACTTTTTCATCTCTCGGAAGTTTCATTGAAGAAATAGGGATTTTCCTAGGATTGTTCAGGTTCTTCAAAGGATGAAGGGTATTCCAGTATGGTGGCAAGCGTGGCACCTTATTCTCTACTTCGGCTTCTTCCACATATTCATCATAGAAGGTTGTTATCTAATACTACATTTTTGTCTCAAAAAAGCCAGACAATATCTTGCAAGTGTAACTAGAGCTGTTCCAAACATGGGCTTAAATGTTCGAAGATATACTATGGCAGCGAGAAACTTGAGTCTTACACACACAGAAATATCTCAAACCCCAGCCTCCTATGATGAAGATGTGGAAGAGGATGAGATAACACTGCTTGACACTGTACTGTAAGATACTTCATCCTCTGAACAACTTGGACTGTCCCAGGAAATCTCCCCATCCATTCAATCAAACCTACCAAAGAAAAAGTTTTAACGGATGAATATATAATAAAACAGCTTCTCAGATGTAATTATACTTAAATGTGTTAAATGGGACATAACAAGCAAGTATTTGCCTCTAACACTACGGCCCATATAGAGAAAAATTAATTAATATTTTTATAAGCATCCTAGCAACTTTGCTTAAGTAGAAGATTTAGGGGATAATATCTCTTAAGAGGGATTACTAATCTCAAACCAAACATGTAATAAGACAACAATGAATTAATAAAATAATAAATAATTAAAACAACATAATAATCAAAATAATTTAATATAATAAAAACTCTGATTAATTAAAAGAAAATTAGGAACAGTTTTATAATTTAGGTATTGTAAAAACTACAAGCAAAGAGTTATTAATATTAATATAATTTAATAGAAAAAATAAATAAAATTAATGTCAGCTTCATCACCTCTTAAAGAGATTCTTAAATATAACCCTCATTAGACAGAATCTGTCATATATTCTTTCAAAACATCTAGATGAGGTGTATCATCTCCCCAATCCTGAAAGAAAATGGAAATTGTTTTATGTTAATAAAATATAATAAATAAGAGACAGGTAGGTATGAATAGGAGTAAATTCATGAAAAACATATTTATAAAAATAATCTCATAATACATTAAAACAGAAACTGTGGCTATGAGGCTAGCACGTTACTCTACCACAATAGAGATTGAATCCCAGTCTTTTTTAACCATATAAGGGATAATTTACAGTCTCTTCCCTAGGTATGCGAGGCACGTTAGCTAACTGGTGGCAACAAAAATAGGCAAGATGGCATCAGAGTGATGGCTTCTACTCCAACCTATAACGTATCATTGAATATCCAAATATAGATTCCTAAGAAACTACATCACATCACCAAGGACCTACAAGGCTTGTTTTGCAATCAACAGAAAAAGAGTCCTATTTGTGCATATCATTTAGTTTACGGTCAAAAGTTCATTCCAATAGAAGCAAGTTCATCAAACAACATTTTTATCATGTATTTAACCATTATTCTATATTTTTATTATATAATTATGCTCTAACTGCGAGTATAATATTAGTCATTGCACTTCTTTAAAATGTAAATAATATACTGCAATGATAATAATGAAACGTTAAAAGGAAACTATTAATTATACTAAAAATGGTAGAGAAGAAGAAAGTGGGAAAATGTGAAAATCACCAAGAACCTTTTTTGCAATTTATACAAAAATGCTGTAGTTTTGAACCAGTTTCTTTAACATTTCTGTAAGAAATTTGACTGAACAAATTGTAAATTATTAGTTCATAACGTATTATTACAAGCTCATAGTCTGATAGCAAAATCATTTGTCATATGTAAAATATAATTAATTAGGTTTTCCTTATACTAAATGAAATCTAAAGTTTATTTTGTTAATACTCACTTTAATAACGACACATGAACAACCAACTATTTTTCTTGGATTTCCTATTTTATCAATTTTACAAAGACCAGACCACTCTCCCAATTTCTTATTTGAATCAACTTTAACAAGAGGAATTTGGTGTTCAGAACATAGGGCTTGAACAAGTTTTTTGTACATAGGTTCATCACAATTGTCTGCTAACACACAAAGTAAAGCCTGCCTTCTAAGAACAAAAAATGAATGATACAAGGAATAATTAAAACTTCAAATTAAAATTTTAAAACAAGAGAAACATAACTATATGCACCTCCAAAAGACCAATAATATAATAATAATAAAACAAATGTAATCATTAAATTATTTAATTAGTCACTTAATTAATCAAATTAAGTACATTATTCTCCCCTTCAAATTAGTGAAAACATACAAATGTTAGTGAGATGTAGCATTTTAAGAAACCAATTTTAATGTTTCAAGAAATATAATACGTTGCTGGGCACTATCATTTATAATATTTTGCTTATTTGTCTTAAAACAGAGAAAATCAGAAAGAGCCTTCATTAACGAAATAATAGTGTCTTTTCTAAATTATCCTGATTGATGTTTTTCTTGATACCAACAATTATAAACAGTCTTCATTAAAATATAATATTGTAAATTAATGTCCATATGAAAAATTTAGTCTTTCCAGGAGAAAACCATGTTTAATTTTTTTAAATATCATTATTTTGTTTTCTTACAATGTTTTGATGATTTATTTATTTATTGATACAAGTCATTAATCATTTGAACTATAATATTGAGAGGTTAGGAGATGAAACATTTAATATATGTTGTGAAATCACTATACTACATATGTTTCTGACTTGACAAAATAAGTAATCGATAACCTAATGATGCACCAAACATTTTCATATAAGCCGAGTTATGCTACTATCTACTGGAGTCTAATTTAATAAAAATTGTTGCTTATCATGTATTGGTACATTGGACAAAATAATTAAAAATTAAACATGTAAGAAATAAAAAAATCTAAGTAACCCAAAAAGAAAAAAATTGTGGTATAGCTATATTTCCTAATTACTTGGTATAGAGATGTACAAAATAGATCTTTATTATGTTCAGTTTAAAGAGTTGGATTAAAAATTAAAAATTTTCATATTTATGTAATTATAAGACTAGATCAGCATTCTAGTTGTGTGTAGTTTTTAGTGTAAAGAGTAAACAAATGCATATACATTCCACTTCGTAGCAACTATGTTTATAATGTTCTTTCGAACAAATGATGGCTTTGAAATTAATAACATACTTAGTTACGGAATCTGCATAAGTTGCAAAAATACAAAATTAGTTTTTTCATCAATTATCTATAATATAAATAAATATATTTTAAGGAAACACAGTTGGTAAAGTTTCGACACTTTAATTTTCCAACAATTTTTTAAAATAATTAAAAGTCTTTGAAAGATATAAATATCAATAGAAGTTTAAAATAAATGTAATGCCAAAGATTAATAATGATGGGTGACATAGACAGGAAAAATTCAAATTAATTCAAGTCTCCAAAATATTAAAATTACTTACTTGTCTAATGCTTTTGCAGATTCTCTTATTCCATGGACAACCACACCACTCCTCACAGCACCTTTCATGACTTCTTTCAGAGCAGTATTAATGTCCACACAATCGGTAGGAGTCCTAAAATATTAATATCATTATCAATTATAAACGGATCGAATGAACAATATAAATCGAAACAAGATAGATTCTTACACTTCGTCATCCATTTTATTCGTAGAAACGGTATAGTAATAGTAATTAATAAATGAAGAGAACTTCAAACTAGCCTAACTATGGCTACTAATCAGCTTATATCTCCAAGTAATTTGCAAACAATGCTAGAACAAAAGGAAACCATGGAATCCTAAATCAGTACAGCATTACAAAGCCAGAGAAAATTAATAAATTGAAAAATTATTTTAGATTGAATTCATATATTAACACAATGTTTTTAATTTAAAATAATAAACAGGATACAATATTTTTCAATGAATAGGTTAGTTTCATTTTTCAGCTACAACGGAAGCAATCAAGGATCCAGTGAAACCTAAGCTTCCAACACGTGTTGAATGAATCTACTTCCATTACTTTTGATTTTTTATCATCAATGATACATTTTTATGAACGATGATTTATTAAACTGAATTAAAACATATCAATAAATTTAATTAGAATACACTTCGAAAACTGTCCCACAGCATCCCAAATTCATGGCGCATCCAGGAAGAGCAAAATAGAGCTAGTCCTCTCCGTCTTCAATAACCTACCACATTGAAAATTTTTAAAACTTTTCATTAAAAATAAATTATATTCTGTTTAATGCAACTTTAAATTTATGCTAATAATTATAGATGCCTTCTTATCAACTAGGAAAATAATTAAATTCAGAAAATTACCCTTTCCATTTTCAGTTGGATACATCCTTGCCAACATTCAGCGACGAATAAAGGACAGTTTTTGGAGATTATTATTTTTGTTTAACTATCTAGATTATTCTTTTTTTTAAATTAATATTCATTAATTTTGAAAGTCATTTTAGGGATAAGTGAAAAGAGTTTTTGTGTTTCACATTGGAAAACTTTAAAATTAAAGATTAAAAAAGTTATGTATAGTAATTTTTTTACATATCGATGTACAACAGGTCTGCTCTCTCTTCCCTTATATTTTTTAGAAATAAGGCAGAACACGGACAGTACAATTTTTCCATTACAACAGGCCCTGATGGACCTGTATTTTATAATTATTTTACTTAATTTTAGGGATCACCTATAGCAGGGGGGCAAGCATAGCAGACTTCTATGCCAAAGGTTACGGGTTCAAACCCGCAAGTGGTCCAAGGATTTTTGGGACCGGCTTGGTCTACTGGATAGAGCACTAGTCTACAGTTTTTCGGGCCCTGGGTTCGAATCTCGGCTGTGGCAGATATTATTTATTCTGTCAATTCAGTCGGGAGACGACCCTAGGGTATGGAGACACTCCTGGGGCAGATCCAACCAAACCCCAACTATTGGGGAAAAACCTGGCGGCTGAGCGTGATCAAGGCGTAATTACCTCATTGTACTGCCGTTGGCCTAGAAACAGTACGAATCTCTCTGTATGTACTGAGCCCAAGACCCTTCATGGGTTGTTGTGATATAGGTTTTTTATTTTTTTTTTTTTACTTAATGTTAGTACGTAACACAGAGCCTCACAATGTACAATATGACTGGAGTCATTTATTTATGTTTTCTGAAGTCCGAGTTCATCCCCTCAAGAATTACATTTATTATTATTATTTTTTTATTATTTTTTTTTATTTAAAACCATTATTCTTCCGACGGTTCTTTACGGATGTGAAACGTGGCCGCTTACTTTGCAGGATGAACCACGGCTTAAGGTTTTCGAAAATAAGGTATTGCGTAAAATATTTGGTCCGAAGAGAGATAAGGCCACTGGGGAGTTTAGAAGGTTGCACAACGCGGAATTACGGAACTTGTATCCTGTGAATATAATTGAGCTGATTGCATCGCGGAGATTCAAATGGGCGCGTAAAGTTGTTCAGCTCGATGACGAGCGGATTCCGAGAAAGTTGATATTTGCTGATCCGACTGGTAGGCGTCCGAAAGGTAGGCCGAAGCGTAGATGGGAAGATTGCGTTAAGGCTGATCTCGGGGGCTTGGGCTTGAATGGTGAACATTGGCCGAGTCTGTGTAGACGGAATTTGGTGGTATCGGCATCGAACCTTCGGGTTCGGTAAGCTTATTATTATTATTATTATTATATTATTATTATTATTTGTTTATTTATTTTTTACTCAGCCATATCAATAGTATTTTTATACTATTAATGATGGTTAAAACAGATATATCCATAATAATTTGAAATCAATAGTCTAAGGTACTAAACTATGGAACCTCGAGTAATATAAATATCAGGGGTAATTTCTTTACTTTTTTTTTTTTCATCGACCTTCATCTACATCAAGGTTGAGAGGTGGTGCCCACACTAAAAAAAACTGATGATAAGAGGAGGAGAAATAAAAGAAAATAACAAGGGATGTGAGGAGACGCCCCTGAGGGGATCCAACTCCCAGGAGAAATGTGGAGCAACTTAGAGGGCCGAGCAATGAAATCAAGTGACCACCCTTGTCAACAGCACAATCTAATTGTTACCTGGCCTCCATCCAATCCTTATCCCTTCCCTCTCTTCCTCTCTCACACTTTATCTCTCCCTTTTCTTTATCGCTATGATGCTCGTCCTACATTCTTGGCGTAAGTCTCATCTGAGAACCCGATATCTGCTGAAATCTTTCTTCCGCAGTATCATTTATAGAATTGAACAGTGTTTTAACGTTAGTGACAAATTAAACTACAATATTGAATAAGCTTCCTTCATTGCTAAAAAATCATGAAGTCTCTTGGATTCATTTCTTTGTAAGGACCGTCAAAGGCGTACGCACGCAGGGAGATATAAAATATATGACATTTTTTTTTCAAAACACGGTCTGTTAACATATAAATTTGAAAATTAAGTGCGTGATTGAAAGTAAAAACCATACCGCTGATTCTAAAACCTTACTGTTTATTATCTTATACTTTCAATATTCTTGTATGTCCCAATAACTTTTGGGAGGGTAAAGAGGCTACGGCCATACTGCTTTTTGGCCCACGGTTATGGAAGAAGAAAATTTGAACCATACCTTACTTATTATTATTTCTTCTCCCAATTTAGGATATCCTCTTTATAGAGTCTGGAAGAGCTCCAGGAAGATCTTTTTGAACCCATGGTCGATCTCCAAGAGATACAGTTGAATATATAATTATCCTGCCACAGCCTTTATTAACATCAAGTAGAGAAATATTTACACTTAGGCCTGGTTGCACCAACCGTGTTTAACTTTAACTTTACTAATCTGGATAAGTAAATCACGGGTTAGCAGAAATTCCATTGCACCAATCATAATTAGCCCTAACTCTATGTTAAGTGATGGTGTTAAGTTAATTCACCTTCCTACCTCGATTATCCGATGTCAATGTTACCTTTCTACTGTTACTTTAGCTTTCAGTTTGTTTTTTTCTGAATATTTATCCTAATACACCGAAGAAAAATGAACACAATCTCATCAGATGAATACTCAACATCAGATAAAGATATAATACAATTGGTAAATATACTTTCAAGGAACAAGCTTTACAAAGTAAGGAGGAATCCATTTGAAATTTACGATGATGTGGAATTCATAAGAAGGTACAGATTTCGAAAAGAAACAGTGCTAAATATGATTGACAATTTTAATATTAATGATTTTGAATCATATCCTACAAACAGGAACATCCATAACACCTTCAAACCAGTTACTCTTTGAAACAATGTTTGTGTCAGTTTTAGTTTTTTTTTTCTGAATATTTTCGTAACATTTATCCCAATACACCGAGGAAAAATGAACACAATCTCATCAGATGAATACTCAACATCAGATAAAGATATAATACAATTGGTAAATATACTTTCAAGGAACAAGCTTTACAAAGTAAGGAGGAATCCATTTGAAATTTACGATGATGTGGAATTCATAAGAAGGTACAGATTTCGAAAAGAAACAGTGCTAAATATGATTGACAATTTTAATATTAATGATTTTGAATCATATCCTACAAACAGGAACATCCATAACACCTTCAAACCAGTTACTCTTTGAAACAATGTTTGTGTCAGTTTTAGTTTTTTTTTTCTGAATATTTTCGTAACATTTATCCCAATACACCGAGGAAAAATGAACACAATCTCATCAGATGAATACTCAACATCAGATAAAGATATAATACAATTGGTAAATATACTTTCAAGGAACAAGCTTTACAAAGTAAGGAGGAATCCATTTGAAATTTACGATGATGTGGAATTCATAAGAAGGTACAGATTTCGAAAAGAAACAGTGCTAAATATGATTGACAATTTTAATATTAATGATTTTGAATCATATCCTACAAACAGGAACATCCATAACACCTTCAAACCAGTTACTCTTTGAAACAATGTTTGTGTCAGTTTTAGTTTGTTTTTTTCTGAATATTTTCGTAACATTTATCCCAATACACCGAGGAAAAATGAACACAATCTCATCAGATGAATACTCAACATCAGATAAAGATATAATACAATTGGTAAATATACTTTCAAGGAACAAGCTTTACAAAGTAAGGAGGAATCCATTTGAAATTTACGATGATGTGGAATTCATAAGAAGGTACAGATTTCGAAAAGAAACAGTGCTAAATATGATTGACAATTTTAATATTAATGATTTTGAATCATATCCTACAAACAGGAACATCCATAACACCTTCAAACCAGTTACTCTTTGAAACAATGTTTGTGTCAGTTTTAGTTTGTTTTTTTCTGAATATTTTCGTAACATTTATCCCAATACACCGAGGAAAAATGAACACAATCTCATCAGATGAATACTCAACATCAGATAATGATATAATACAATTGGTAAATATACTTTCAAGGAACAAGCTTTACAAAGTAAGGAGGAATCCATTTGAAATTTACGATGATGTGGAATTCATAAGAAGGTACAGATTTCGAAAAGAAACAGTGCTAAATATGATTGACAATTTTAATATTAATGATTTTGAATCATATCCTACAAACAGGAACATCCATAACACCTTCAAACCAGTTACTCTTTGAAACAATGTTTGTGTCAGTTTTAGTTTGTTTTTTTCTGAATATTTTCGTAACATTTATCCCAATACACCGAGGAAAAATGAACACAATCTCTTCAGATAAATATTCAACATCAGATGAAGATAAAATGCTACTGATATATATATACTTCCTAGGAACAAGCTTTACAAAGTAAGGAGGAATCACTTTGAAATTTAGGATGATGTGGAATTCATAAGAAGGTATAGATTTCAAAAAGAAACAGTGCTAAATATGATTGACATTTTTAATATTAATGATATTGCATCATATTCTACTTAACCTCAAGAGGTATTATGCTACTAGTAGTTACCAGCAGGTTCTTAGCGACATCATTAATATTGATAAATCTACAGTTTATAGAATTATTCCACGCATAACAGCATTAATAGCCAGGAAGTCAAGTGATTTAATTAAAATGTCCGTAACAGAAGTTGATAAAAACAAAACAGTGTCAGATTTCTACAGGATAAAATGTTTTCTTTGAGTAATTGGTGTGATTGACTGCACTCATATTAAAATCCAGTCTCTAAGTGGAGCTAATACAAAACTATTTTGAAATAGAAAAGGGTGGTTTTCATTAAATATACAAGTAGTGTGCGATGGGAACTTGAAAATCCTGACTCTGTGCATGACAGTTGGATTTTCAATTAAAGTGCATTACGAGTGAGATTTGAGTCAAGAGAATTTGGAGATTTTTGGCTTCTAGGAGATAGTAGTTATGGCTGCAAAACATATTTACTGACACCAATTATAAACCCAACAAATGCTGCTGAAGAAAAATCAATTGTCACACAAAAATCAAACAATCATTGAGAGAGCGTTCAGTTTTATGGAAAGAAGATTTCCTTGCCTTGCCAATGGAATTCGAATGGATCCAAAAAAAGCCCCAAATATTATTGTAGCTGTAGCTGTCCTCCACAACATTGCAATAGAAACCCAGGACATCTACAACGTACCAGAACCAGAAGATTACTTTCCTGATGTTGTTTCACCATCAGAAATTATATGTGAAAGTGATATAGCTTTTCACAGAGCACTTGTCGACACAAATTTTTCAAGAAGAAAGGAAATGACATAATTTTGTATAAATTGCAATCTGTGTTATTAAATCAATTAACCTTTCCCTCTTTTGTTGTCAAGTGGTAAATTTGTTTATATTTATCAATAAAGTCTGATTTTTGTATTTTATTTACATATTTTTTCCCCTCTAATTCAGTAAATTGATTAATAATAAAAATAGGTTAATTGGAAGAATGAAAAATGATAATAAATAATTTGTAGGTTTCTAAATCTTCCAAAAACAGTTTATTACAATTAACTTTAAAACGAGCCAACATTTCGAGGGCCTTCCCCATCATCAGGACTTACTAAAATACATCAAAAATTATCAATTAACATTATAAAATAACTTTTTAAATATTAACTAAAAACATCACCAAAAATATGCATAACAATGTTACAAAAAAATTATATTTACCCGAAATTCATTTAAAATTAAAAAAATTATCCATTTTTGATTAAAATTTTGTCAAAAATTTATGTCATAAAATTGGTTTGTTTTTTAAATTAACACTAAGGAAAAAATACCCCTTTAACTGACATATTCTTTGGCCCCTGATGAATTAGGGTCATACTATTTACTGTAGTAAGTATACACTGATTTATTATTAAATATAGGTCCTTATTCCTTATCCTATTACCTTAGTAAGGTTTACAAATTTTAATTTCCCAATTGTAGCAAGAACTGCTTGTGAGAGGTGTTTTCAATCTGTTTTATAATTTATGGTATCTTTTATATTTTTGTTTATATATAGATTCGATTGTTTTTCTATATCCAATATTGTAGGTTTTTCAAAATCAAAATTGTGATTAAGCTGAAGACTGTGTTGTGCAAATGCTGTAGTGTTTATATTTTTACAATTATTGCTGTGTTGTTTGACTCTAGTTGTGATCTTTTTAGATGTTTCTCCTATGTATATCTTATCACAATCTATACAATTTATTTTATAAATAACATTCAGTTTTTCGAGTGGTAAAATCTTTAATGTTTGATAAATGATTACTTAGTTTATTGTGGTTATATAGTCATAATTTTGTCTGTGGTGAATTAAATTCAACAAGTGTTCTCTTAATTTCTTTGGATAGATGAGGTATGAATTGCATTTTTTGATAATGGTATATATTTCTATTTCTTCCACTTATCATCTCTATATTTATCGCATTATTGATATTACCTATAATTGTTTTTTTATTATTTTCATTCTGGTAAAGATCTGTTATAGTTTTTTGTTTAGGTTTTACTATTTATTGTTCATATTGTCATCAATTTTTGGTTTATTATTGATCAATTTATTGTTATTAACGTTAAGGTTTTTTGTCCTGGGTTCATTTTTAATTTCATTGTACTTAATTTATTATTTTTTTCGAATACATCTAATAACATTTTATATACTATAGTTTTTTATTCCATTTAGATACTCATTGTCTATCTGGTTTCACAATACAATCCAGCTTCCTTGATATTCAATAGATCTTATTATCAATAGATTATTAATTCTCAACGGTCAACTAATTATATCCATTATTGTATTAATATATATTAATCGGCAGAGTAAAACAATCATTTCAATATAACCTAATTGTCTCTGTCTAGAGGGTTTGGAGTTGTTAAATACGTCACGAATATGATGACGTCCCGCGCTAACCCATGTTAACTAACTCGAATTAAAAATTTGTTGGTGCAAATGGACAAAAACTTTAATCATGATTAGCTTTTAACCCGGGTTAGTTAACAGCAAAAGTTAACTTTAACACAGGCTGTTGGTGCAACCGGGCCTTAACTTCCAATAATTATTAATAAGTAAAATTAAAAACGTGGTCATATATTTATTGAAATTATTGTCTTTTCAAAAGGTTTGATGATGGTATTATTACCATAATACCAATATCAATGCGATGGTATAAAGATATAGCAGAGCTGGTTTGAATTCAGCCTAGACAGTTAAAATTTATTCCTTCGTACCGCGTGAACCAGGAATCCTAGCCTTTGTTCTCTGGTTAGAATATTGGCCTCCTGTTGGATAAATAGTTCTATTTGTCATGAAGGAATAAAGGGCATAAAACTTTTAACAAAATATTTTCCCAAATTCGGTAGGATTCCTTACTTATAAAAATACTTAGCGACTATTTTAAATAATAATTAAATTGAACATTTTAAATTTAAAATATTTCATCGGGAAACGCCAAGAGTGTGTTTTTTTTAGTTAGACGAAATAGTATAAAAATAGTTTGCTTGTTATTTAACCCTCTCCTTACTATGATAAATATCGGTTTTGAAATGACTGATGACTTGTATTCTTACATTGAAATGGAGATAGGTCTTGAATGAAAACTAAATAGTTTTATTGAATTATTCAATGAATACTCACATTCAGCAGACAATGGAGGCCTCCTTTAGAGCAAATTAGTAAAGTTTTTTAATAGGGGCAAGGGAGCAAAAAATTGTGTAACACGATATTAAAGTTGGGATGAGGGAAGGGCTCAGACCGCCGTACACAAAGGAATAGCCCATACATCACTTTTCATCGTGTCACCAATACTATATTGAGCGAATCGTCGAAAAAAGCCGTGTTACTTACAAAGTTAAAGTTAATCTAATGATAGATAGATTTTGAAGTTAAAAAAAATAAATGTAAGGTGTTAAGGATGACGATTAATAAGAGTTCTAATATTAATATTTTGGGTTTTTTATTGAAAATAATGAAGCATTGTAATTTTAACAAAAACCCAATCCTCAAAATTTCAGGTTTTTAATACAAAGAATCCGAACGTCGTAAAAAAAAATCATCCTGCCTGCAGTTAAGTTTCTTTGAAACATCTAGGCAATTTTTTAGAAATTCATCAAAGGGTTACCTAGGATGAAAATCGACGTTAATATCATCCGTTTGGTTGCAAAATAGTGGCCGCTGTTTTCCGTATATCGCTCAGGTATTTTTAAATATGTAAAATTTTCTTGTTTCATGACACCAAAAAATCGAAAATATATATGCATATACCGTAAGTGATAACAAATGCTTAACTTAGCCCGCGGGTACTATCAAGAAACTTAAAGGTAAGAATTTATAAAACTATTATCCTCCCGACGGTTATCCGCATGTGAAATGTGATCGCTTTCATCTCGCTTGCCCCAACTCAAAAATATTACCATTATACCTAAGACTTGGTCTTCCCCTAGGTCTAGTGCTTATTGGTCCCGTCTCCATGACTTTGCGTGGCTCACAATCAGATCTCATCGTACACATATGGCCTTACCATCCTAACCGTCACTTCTCTAGGGTCTCCTTCATTGCAGGAATGTTTAGTTCTTCACCTATAATTTCGTTCCTTATCCTACCCCTGCGGGGTTTGTACCCTGTCAGTATAATTGATTATATAGCACCGTGGCCCGAATGGGAGTGTAAAGTTGTTGGGCTAGGTGAAGGACGAATTCCGAAAAAAGTTGGCATTCGCTAAACCGACTGGTTGGCGTCCGAAAGGGAGGCCGAGGCGTCGATGGGAGGATTGTGTTGAGTCTGATCTTAGGAGCTAAGTCTATTATCGTTGTTAAAAATATTCTCAGTGAAAATAGAAAGCACGCAAGATGAAAGTTGATTATTTTCACGTACTTCACCCTCACCAGTTGGAGTACTGGTTATAATGTATCAGTCCTTTAGAGGTTTAGTTATTATACTAAAATACTCCGTAATTATAATTTGAATATTTCCCCGTCCCTATTTGGAAATAAAAAACCCTTGTGTATTTTGCAGCTGTTATGAAATAGTTTTAAGCTAATGGTTTATGGAGTTTTGAGGAGCTAGATGCACTGTTGTCACGTTTCATAACATTGAGGGGGAGTGGAGAGAGAGGCCGAAACTGCATTAAAAAATCTGACGTTTAGAATAACTAGAGTGTAAAAAATACAGAGAAGATATCTATATTGAAATGGGTCCGACTGGAGTCTATAGAGGGAGATATGAAGGGTGGTTAATGGTGCGGCTAGCTGCGGTCGTGATTTCGGCTCGTTAGGCTAATGCTACCAGCCTAACCCTACCCCGTCTCTCTTCTCTTGTTATAACTATACGGTTTGCGGATTGCTATTGATATTGAATGGAATTTGGAGAAAATGGCAACTTCGTATCTTTTGAATGTACGGATATTCCAAAAAAAGCAACTAAAATAAGCACGAACATATCAAAGCAGAAACAATAAAAACAATTAGCCATTTGACAGTGTTGTATAAAACATATTTTAGTAGCGCATCGAAAATCACACCATTTTGTGAAGAGATGTGCAGCATTGTCCCTTTATTTGTTTGTTTGCTTATTCATCTAACGTCACTTTGTGCTGATCTGGCTAATCGGACTGGATACTACAGTAGGAGTCCTAAATTTTGCCTATTAAGGATAACATAGCACAGGCTCGGGACTACTTTCTTACGTCCTCTCCGAAGTCTGGTATAACTAAGAATTTTTTACTCTACTTTAAACTACCAAAGTATTATTAATACAATTCTATTATCTTAACCTGATGATTATAAGCAAAGATAATAAATGTATTGTACTATACTTGATTAGACTTCGTTGTAAACCAGTATTTTTTTTTTTTTTTTCAGGTTACTCTGAAACACATAATTTGATGAGAGATAATGGATGATGCAGGAACACAAATAACAAGAATTATTTCGTTAAGTTTATAAATTACGGCTTCCCTTATCCTGTACCATGGCTGCTTTTTGATGTTGCATTTTTTCATGCCATCGGTAAGAGGACTATAAAGATGAAGCGCCCAAATTTATACCTACTTTTTGGAATGCTCAATTATAAATATTACTGCGGATAAGACTTGGTGGTCAGATTGTACTGAAGCAGGAAGCGAAAATCTTCAGAAAAATTAAGATGAACCTGGAGGAAGGAGTAATCAGCAGAAGACTAGTAAAATAAATATTTATATATTGTTTACTTATCCACGCGATCTACTGATATTTTACTTATTTTGTCTCCTGTGTATTGGCAAAGGAGATGCCAAAGGAAAAGTTCAGTTTGCCTCGAGGAATTTTAAATTTTCTGACAAATTAAAATTTTTAAAGTATAATTCCCTATGCTGATGACACTTGTGTGTTATCAGTCAATAACGATCCTACTATTGCCTCTCAAACTCTTCAATCCCATATCAGAGAGCTTGAGATATGGTGTCAGAATTGGAGAATCAAAATCAATTCCAACAAATCCCACCAAATTACCTTTACCCTTCGTCGTAAACCTATGACATCCTGCCCTACAGTTTCCTTTAATAATATTCCGCTTGTTCCAGTTGAACAGATCCGCTACCTAGGACTACTACTTGACAAATGTCTAACATGGAATCCCCATACACGACTGAAACGACAAGAAACTGCCCGTCGCTTTCGCTTACTACAACACTTACTGGACAGACGCTCCAACCTTCCACTTATCTACAAAAGGCTCATCTATATCACCATCATAAGGCCTATCTGGACTTACGGAGTTGAGCTTTGGGGCTCTACGAAACCATCAAATTCTTCCCGTATTCAATCCTTACAATCCAAAATCCTTCGAAAAATCCTCCATGCTCCTTACTTTGTCACAAATAAACTCATCCATAAAGACCTTAACATCCCATATGTTGCTGATTTGGCCCGAACCAAGTATCAATCCTTCCATGACAAACTCCACTCCCAATCTAATCCTCTAGTTTCAATTCTTGCTTCCTCTTCAATTCCTGACAATCCTACGAGGCGCCTGAAAAGAAGATGGCCTCGAGACCTTCTAGTTTAGTTACTTAGTGGAGTGATGCCAATGGGCGTTTTCTCTTCGCGTTTTTTTCATGTATTTTATCATTATTAACATATTTACTTGTTGTATTACAAAATACAGTTGTAAATTTCAATAAAAATATTAAAAAAAAAAAAAAAAAAAAAAAAAAAAGTATAATTCTTATCATTTAATCCACATTATACAAATTATTTATTCCATTTTCCCATATCTCTTCAATAATTAATACCACAACAATGTGATGCTTTAAGAATTAGTCTGCACTATTTAATTGAAATAGGTTCTATTTTATAACATCAACAATATCAAAATATCAAAAATATCATCCCATTAAAATATTTTTATTACACAGTAACTAAAAATAAGTGATTAAATATAATTTTATAAAAAAATAAAATATGTATATTCCCTTAATGTAATTTTACTGGATTTTTTTAAATAAATACCTATGTTAATTTCTTGACTCATCATTTGCTGAATAAAATTTAGTAGGTATCAATTTAATACAACAATTAATCACATCAAGGAACTATCAAATCAGACACCTATGAAAACCCACTAGCCGTTTCGCAGTGTAATGTTGAAAAAGTTGCGGGTGGAAAATCACATTTTGAGATATGTACAGGATAGTCCCTTTATTGTGTTTAACAGCTACCGACATTTAAGTAACACTGAAAACTATTATATCATCTAAATGTGATCATTATAAGTAAATATATTAAAGTTTTTTAAATTCGTTGTGAACCAGTTTTATTTTTATTTTGTTAGGTTACTCTGGAAATACAGCAATTTTAATTAGCGTTTTACAATGGATTTAGGCTACTATAAAACATTTCAAATTTGTTTTAATTTACCAATTAATATGTTTTGGCTATATAAAAGCCCGTATAACGTTTTTCCTATTACTTTATGAAGTTTAGAAATGTTAATGCAATATTATCAAGAACAATTGAGACGTTGAGTTCCAAGAGATACTGTATTAACTTTAGGAAATTTTACAGGAAACGCAAAAATCTTTATTTATTACTGGACCAATTTACTTGATTCTTTTTTTAATTAAAATCTAAAGTTGATTTTTTACTGTATTAACAACTTATTTTTCCAAATGATTGCACTTTTAACATTACTTTTTAACAATATAATATGGTTATAGTACTTTTTGGAATGGATCGTGGATATAGTACTTTTTGGAAAGAATTAAAAGGGAAATTGTACTTTTTGGAAGTATATAATGCGCGATAACAATTATCATAACCTTCCTCATACAACATTATTTATAACTAACTTCTTTATTATGTTAATTACTAAGTTATATGTATTTCCCTATTTTCACTCTGAGAAATATCTTTCTTTGCTGTCTAACTAGATTTTAATGGTTATTCTTCATAAAGAAAGCGAATATTTAAAGGACCTTTTATTTATTTTTGGCACTATAATAAGAAAGTATGTAATTATGAAATTTATTTTGAGCTTTTACTTATTCTTTCTGTGAATTTAACAAATGTTTTTATTTTATTAACTACGTGTAAACAACATTTAACTATAAAAACTGATATATAAATAACTTTTATATATCAAAAAAAAAAAAAATTCTTTTACGTAAAAAAAAAAAAAGTCTTTTACGTATTTAAAAAAAAAAAAAAAAAAAAAAAATCTATTAGAATAGATCGGATAACCTTTATTTTTCTCATATTTAGTAAGGTCAGGGAATTCTAATTCCAACCATTTTCTGGATAAAATACTTTTTATAGTGCATTATTCTATTAAAATGTGAATTTCTGAACATCTTTTATATTAAATTTATGTAGCTGCAAGAAGAAATATTACAAAAAAACTTAATTTAATTGAGAACCTGCGAGAACCGAAGCTACGCAATTAAGTTGTTTACAACAACCTAAAAACAGATTATTAGGTTAAACCCATTGATCAAAATAATAGCGGTGGTTCAAGGCATACTGAATGAATCAATAAAAATGCATAAAATGAAGAGAACAATAAATTAATGGTGATATTTCACGGTTTTGGGTGCTTCTGCTGTATAATAGGAAATTAAAGGAAATATATGTTTCCAGGGGATATGGTACCTTTTGGAAGGAAATGTTTTTAGTTCCTTCTGGAATGAAATGAAATCTGGATATAGTACTTTGAGGAATGAAATGCAATTTTCAAATACGTTTTACAAGGATTTTTATGTTTCTTAGATAAATCTGATGATGGATTTAGATAAAACTAAACCATTAGTATACAAATATGTCAAAAAATCGATTTTGAAAAAAACGTCCTTTAGAACCTTTTGGAAATCAACGTCTCAATTTTCTAATCACCCGTTACTGTAATGTGTTATGTTTCCCTTGATAGCTCACACCCCAAACAGGACAATCACCGTTTTAATGCAAAAGAAATTTCCTTTTCAATTCAGTACTCCCCCACATTTCCCTCCTCTCCGAGCATTCTATCATGACAGCCCCCTACTTTTGACTCCCACCCACCCTCCACTGAGTAAATCTAAACATTTTCAAGACAGTAGGTAACATTTTAAAGTTCTATCAGTCTCATTTAATTATCGAAACTCAACAACTGGTTACAATAATCGTAGCGCGATTTAGATAAATATGAAGAATAAGTTATGTCAGCAGAAAAGTTTTGTTGTTATTTGGAGAGTCTTGTAAATTTACTACTGATCTAAATAAAGACAATTTTATTGTGGTGGATATTATTACATAGAAGCTAATTCAGATTCGAGTATGCTGGAATTCGAATGCTTTGGTTCTAGAATTATCAGACATTCTTTGTGGATTATCAGTTTCTTTTTTGCTTGGATTCTTTTGGCCTATGAACAGTCCTCTGACTATTTTTCATTCCATTTAGTTTCTATTATTAATTTTACTATTCTTTATTATTAAATTTGTTCTACTATCATTTAACACCGTATTAACCATTGGTGAGGGTCTTGCTGTTGCTACAATAGCGATCTCTATATTCATTTATGCCTAACTACGTGCACCTATTTTTACTCTTCTTTTTTTTTTGTTCTTTTTTTTATTGATCGATTCACAACTATCGATAATTACAGACAACCAGTTAATATATAATTCCAAAAAATAAATACAATAATTAAGGGACGTGCCAAGCATGAGGATGACAATAACCACTGACTATTCTTCAGTGTTGTTTAATGTTATACAAAAAAGGTCTCCCATCCATCTCCTTCTCAGACTTCTACATGTTGTCAGGGATGCTTTCCATGGCTATGTCTTGTATGAGTTAATTTGGATGTTCTTGAAGCTAACTGCGAAATGTTTTACAGTGTAACTGTATGTATTCTTTAACATCCGTCATGTGTGAGTCTTTATGTAGTGTTATGTTAATTAAATACTCGTATTGGTCAGGTCGTCCAAAAAGTTTATTTTTAAAATACTTGTAATTTTTGTTGTACTTATTATCTGGAAGAATTATTAAAGTATTTTAGGAGTAGAAAAGAAATGGGCTTGAATTCTTCCAAAAAATCTTTATCAAAACGAAAATGAGCTATCGACGTTTCGGGGTATACTACCCAACTCCAGGTTCCTTTAAATATTTTCAACGCATCATTAAAGATTTCTTAAAAACAGTTAATTCTAATATACATAATTAAAAATTTTTGTTGTTAAATACAAAATTTATTAAAGTTAAGTTTCTGAAATCTTAACTATAACCAGTAAATATATAAAAATTCTAAAATTAATCCCTGGTATTGAAAAAATCACTTATGTGCTTTGCCAGACCATTTTAGAATTTAGCACTTTGGGAGTTTTAGTACATCATAACGAAAAGTGCAATTAGCAAGAAAATATGTTTATTTTATAACGACTATTCATTTTTATATTAGATCATCGGCAGAAATGAAAAACACAAATCAAAATTGGTTCAGTTTATTTTTTTGTTATTTTAAAGTGAAGCATAGATAACAGAAAATTTAATTTTCCCATATAAAGAAAACTTTATTGCGATGTATGTTTTAAAATCTATAGAAATAACAAAGTTTCTTATCGTATTAGGTTTATTACTATTTCATATTTCAAATAAACTATTTAAAATACATTTGAAAGGTTTAATTTAGTTTCCATGGGAATCCCGTTTATTTTGCAGTGAAAGAATTTTCAATTTGTTATGTTTTCATTACATTGAAAATGCTGTTTTCATTAAATAATTTAAAAGTTGAAATAATCAATAAAAATATTAGTTTATAGATTTATAACACGTTACCATTTATTTTAATATCTTAGTTACGATATGGTACATAATATTGTTTCTAAAATTTTGTGTACTGAGTGAAAGAATATAATTTGTAAGGTACTTATAACGGTGGCTACATTGAACTATCATAACCTCTCTTCTTACCAATAACATATATTCAAAAGTGTATATTAACTTATACGATTTCTTTTGTTGCATATTAACATTTTTTTAAATCTTCCTCTTTCCCTACGTTTATATTACTACTCATACATCAGAAATAATATTTTAATGAAGAGAGAGAGGGGAGATATGTATATGTTTATTTGACCTAATAACACGATAATTATGTCCTGTGTAAAGTAGTATATATATATATATATATATATATATATATATATATATATATATATATAAGAGTAAAATACGCAGACACGTATGTGTGTTGAAAATGCTATTTATTGAAAACTTTTAAAATATCCTAGTAAAATATCGATATCAAAATGACTTATATGATCGTTAATGTATATTTAAATTCATACCGAGATTTGCATGTATATTAAAGGCTCAATCGAACAGGGACAATGTGATGAGCGTGGCTCACGTAATGATGACAGTGTAAAGTTATGGATGAGGGGACGAGAGGTCATGGCTATAGCGAGGGTTGGAAATTGAAAAAGGAAATTCCCTTTGTCGAGGAGAGAGAAAACCGAATCGTTCTGGTCCGGTGGCCAAGAGGCGGCCTAACTAAGGAGAAAATTACTAAGGGTGGATTTGCATCCCTTCCCTCTGTTATGTTTATCAAATGAACCCTTCGATCCGTCTTAAATTGCTCTGACCAGCATCTCCACGAGTTATCCTCCATATTAATTTCTGACCCTCTCTGGTTCCTATTGTCATCTGCCTAACAACTTTACCGTAGCACCGAGGTCCGGTAGGAAATCACTTTCAACAACGATTCCAACTGAAATGTCTGTCTTTGGAGTATCCTGTGTCTTTTATTAAAATTTTAGTATATTAAACGATGGATATCCACTGTGAATTCTTGATATTAATGAAATATTTAACTATAATATATTACAGCAAATGTTAATAGCTCACCCTTGTAATAATCTTTCATGTTGTTTCTCAAATAAACAGATTGACCTGGAGTCTTCCAGCATTCACATTAATCATTGTTTGCCAAATTAGCTGCCTATCTTATTTCACTAATTAATGTTTAATCTCTAATAAATTAATTAATCCTAGGTATAAATATGATTCACTCTTTTGTTAATTAGTTCAGTATTTCAGCTGAAAAAGGAATCATTTCCAGCAGAGAAATATATTTTGTGATTTTTATGTCGACTTTACTTTTTCTTTATACAAATTTAAAAACAAAACGTGCGATTATCGTGGTATTATTATACGTGGTAACTATCATTTAAATCCTCAATCCAGCGAATTCCATTAATTGCATTTGAGTATGGTAAGACCGTAGGCATCCGGTTTTCAGACTTTTTGTATTAATATATAATTATTTGTAATTTTTTCGTGTTTTGTAAAATTTTATTTTGTTTGCTTTATCACTTTATATGCTACTATGGCTAATCGGACAAACATTTTTATATAAGAGTAATCCTTAGCTAGATCGCTAATTGCCCAGATTTTGGTCAAATTTAAAAAGTGGTGACAAAAACTGAAAACAATTTCATTAGTATTCCCAACATAAAGTGTATCGATTTTAAATCTTAATTTGCGTATGTTTCTACCATGTGAAGCTATTTTTGGAATTCATTATAAAAGAATAAATTAACTTCATAAATTCAGAATAAATTATAAACCAAAAAAAAAATGTTTAGAGATTCCAACCGATTTAACCTAAATGACAATCAAATTTTTTGTTTAATATCATTCAATATTATATATATATTTTTTATTATTACTTTTTTTATGGTGGAGAGAAGAACTGCGACCCACCTCCAGGCCTACCCGCATAAATTATTATCTTTTTTTTTCTTCTGCAGTCATTAGGAGGGTGAATTCTCCCATTTCTCTCCCCATCCACTTTCCTGTAAAGTGTGTCAATCTGATACAGCATCACCTAGTATGATTTCTGACTGTTAGGCTATCATGTGACGATCTGAAAGTGTGTGTTTTTTCAATGCCATCCATGATCTGTTTCCAAACCACCGAATCCCAGTTACCTCGTTGCTCGCTAGTACTGTTGTCACAGCCGTATAAGCATTGGTTGATCACATGGTTGTTTCTTTCTTTCCAGAATCAGACATCTACGTGGTTTACTGCCTTACCCCAGCTATCACATTTTCATTATCATGGGCGATTCCTTAAGTATTTACATAAAGTTTTCCTATGTTTCTCTTATTATTAAAATATTTAGCATTCTGCTGTATATATATCTTTGTTTTTTAAAATTCATTTATTAATTTCTTTTGAAAGCCATATTTTATTTTTAAGATATATTAGTATACATTATTTAAAAATCAATAGGGCTTAAGATTGACAACTGTACTTAATGATAACTTACTTTTTGGGAATTTTTTTTTTAAGTCACTTCAAAATCAACGTGACAGTTGATTTTGGCCGAGGTGCTCGCATATCCAGAGGAGCTATACTATTAATGAAGGGACCATTACCCCGCGATTACTCCAGTAGGATCTGTAATCATGGCTCGCAATGACAAGGTGCTCCTACACTAATCGCCCTAACTGCCGGTGTTGGCTTACTACAGGGGAGGCTCCCGCCTATCTGCCCTCCCGCTGTACTGTGGAAGGTACATCCACCCTTCATTTACTCATCCTAAAATAAGAATTTAACATAATAATAGATTTTTGGAATCCAGTTGCATTACTGTACCATCCTCGCTCGAAAAGTGGGGAGTTTTATGATCCTTCCACACAGCCCAGTTTTTCTGACAAAAAAAAAATATTGTTCTAAAAAGGAGAATTTGGAACTGACATGATTGCATGTAAAGCTGTCTCAATTAATAACTACCCATAGAGCAAGCAGCAGTCGAAACAAGAACTATTATCTATCTCCTAAATTATTTTTTTCTAATTCCAACTACGGACAGGAGGAAAATAAAATATTAGGACAAAAATTATGGCCATAAAAAAGAAATAGATTATCCTTCTATAACCCATGAATGCTGGAAGGCTCCAGGTCAACCAGTTTGTTTGAGAAACATCATTAATGATTTTTGCAAGGGTAAGCTATTAACATATGCTATAATATATTGGGGCTCAATACTTATAGAGATTCGTACTATTTTACTGCTAACGATACCAAGGAGATGATTAGGCCTAAATCACGCTCACACGCCAGGTTTCCCCATAATTTTGGATACTCATTTTATAGAGGCTACGCGTGCCACAGGAGGGTCTCTATACTCGAGGGTCCCTCCATGCTTGAAATAAAAGAATAAATAATTCTAACTCAGCCGGGGTTCGAACCTCTGACCTGGAGAACAGTAGCCTAATGCTTTATCCACTATAACACGCCACTCCCTAAAAAAAAGTCACGAATAAAAATTATAAATTTAAAAGTTGAAAAAACTAAAATAAGATATTTGGATAAAGAGTGTGTTTCAAATACGTACTTCCACTTTAAATATATTTATATTTATATATATAGGCAATTAAACTATGGAAAAAAAAATGTCAGCCTACTTGGCTTCTCATCACCCCTCTCAACGAAAATCCTGCGTACGTCTTTGCTTCCATCCTAGTTCTTAAGATTTCATTTCTAACTCTTTCCATTCTGGGTATTCCCCTGATCGTCCTTATTAGTAAATTTTCGCTATCATAAATTTATTTTTTAGATCACGTTTTATAGTACATGTTTCAGCTCCGAAGGCTCTGTACTATATACTCCATAATGTACTATATACTACGTATAACCTGTACCACTACAACCCTTGAAAGGCTCAGTACATATAAAGATTCGTACTGTTTCTTGGTCAACGGCAGTGCAATGAGGTGATAAGGCCTTAATCACACTCAGCCGTCAGGTTTTTCCCTAAATATTTTGGGTACCCACTTTATAGAGTTGGGTCTGCCCCAGGAGGGTCTCTATACCCTAGGGTCGCCCCCCCCCGACTGAATTATCAGAATAAATAATATTCTGCCATAGTCGTGATTCGAACCTAGGACCCGGAGCACAGTAGACTTGGGCTCTATCCACTAGACCACGCCGCTCCCTTACATATCCCTTACACTACATATACCGTGTGTAAAAAAAAATATAATTTTCACTTTAACTTACCTTTCTATGAAATATATAATAAGGGAAAGTATTGAGCTTGTGAAAATATATTCTGATGTAATTTTTTTCCTATAAAGTAAGTAAGTTAATTTTGTAGATTTAAAAAAAAAAAAACCATATCATCTTGTTACCATTAATGAAAAATAGGGAAATATACACATTGAAGGAATTTTATAACTAACTAAAGGAGGAAAGAGCATATATTTTTTTTTCTGAACATGCGTGTACAGAAGGAAATCAGTCCGGGTTGCGATGAGTGAAAGAAAATATATACAAAGATGTAAAATGTAATGTGGAAAGATGAGAAGGGCATTAGTTGTAGTTATCGTTATAGCATCTGTACATCCGAATGAAATTTCCAATAATAATTTGTTTAATAACGCCTTACGCTGTTCCTATAGGGATCTCCTGACGTTGAACGAATTATTTTTAAGCTTCCTCCACCTCCGCAGACACTCAGCCATCAGTAAATACAAATGTTATCTTACGAAAGGGCTTTAAATTAGGCAGCATGTTAAAGAGACGAAGCCAGATGGTCGTGGAGTAGTTAATAACGTTAGGGCTAAATATAAACGGGCATAGAGATATCCAGAGGCGGGCGGGAGCAGGTGGCCTTCCTCACTTTCCAACGGATATTATTTCGCTATTGCCTCGTTAACTGCCCCATCCCTGCCAAAATAGCTGGGCAACAATTTTTTTCTATTTTATTTTTATTTTTTTATTAAAAGCGTTCCTTAATTAGCTACGCCCACACTATGGTATTAGTGGAGACCTCTGACCTGGAAGAGGATAGCCTCTGTATTAATAATCTGTGGGGGCCCGCGAGGATGTGGTTGGGTGTCCCTTTGTCATGCCTATCCGATGGAGAGGTCGCGAGTCAAGTGGTCCTTAATTGCAGCTTTGTAGGTCGCAAAAGTGATAGTCATGGACAGGTCCCGCTAGTGTATGCAAATCGTATGCTTCTTTATCCGATTGCTTAAAACGTTATTAAATGTAGTTATGAATCAGCAAATAAAATAATGTTTCCGTCAAATTTATATGTATATATAAGATTTATCCACATATCAAGGTTGAGCATTCGTGAATGAAATAATTCAAAACTTTTACCAAATATGTAAATACTAAATGGAGTAAGGTAAAGCTTCGCGAAGAGAGTACTGGAATTGGCCAAAAGAGCAGAATTAGTTAAGATTCGAAGAGTTTGGTCCAGTCTCTAAAAAAAAAAAAAAAAAAAAAATACTGCAAGAGGTGGTAGGAAAGGATGAATTATGATGATGATATGAATACTTATGAAAATGATAAGGACCCCAGCTTTTTTATCTTTGATATAAGCAAACTATCTAAATTATCAATTATCATTTACAACTTAATTATTGTCGAACTTGTTTTCAGAAATGGTTATTACAATGTTTTATTTTTAATAGAATGACAAGTTAAATATAAAAACGTTAAACAAGTCAGTATAGAATATAAATAGAAATACATAATAATAATAATAATTTATATATTTGTCTTCAGAGCAATCCCTGTACAAATGGAAGCTAGTTGGCACAGCACAAATAATAAATCTTTCTCAGCATATGTACATTAATAATTACGAAGTAAATAAATCTTCAAATAACAAAACAATAAAATAAATCATCAATAAGCATAACAGCGTTGCTATTTTATGTTCAATGTTATCCAAGATTAACATATAAAATGGAAAATAAAAAACAAAAATTAATAGTTTTTTCTGCTAATTATTAAGCAATACATACATATATATACATAAATACTATGGAGGCAATTAAATTATCTATTACATGACCACCTGTTATGTTAAAAAAGTTTTTCCAACCAGTTATCATAGAAATATATGGGGAATAATAATTTAAGAATCAAGAATATGTAAAAACCCCTTGCTTACGCCGTCCTTCAGAGGAGACGTAAAATGGTGATCCCGAACCTATGCCATGTCAGTTACTTGTTAAAATCCCTATCCAAATTAAACCTCTTCTTCTTCCAGTGGCGCGACAGGCCGTGTAGGCCCTGGGCCTCGTGGTGTAAACTCCTGCGAGTTTACACTCACGTTTCACGATGCAATTTTTAGTGTAGGGTCATCACTCCCTACGACTAATTTTGTGAGTGGCCACCCTTTGGCTGACGGGTCTCACATACCCGGGGGAGAGGCTGTGAGTGAATCCCCACTTTTTTTACATCCTTATAAAAGCCCCGCCGGGACTGGGATTCGAACTCAAAACCTGTAGCATGAGAGACTAGCGCGCTAACCACTCAGCCACGGGCTCCCCCAAATTAAACCTGGATAGACCAAATTTAGGACTCCCACTGTTGCATCGTCCGATTAGCCAAAGTGACCTTGAATGAAAAATAAACAAGAATCATTACTTCTATCATCAAATATATCACTTTCTTTTTTTTATTCTTATACTGTTGTAATAAATTATTTTTTATTTATTTATTTTTTTTTTATCCATTTTCGCTTATTCTTATAAATGACCGAATTATGAGCCTAGACGATCTATAATCGGCCACCTTTTTGCAAACAAATGGCTAATGGCGAGGAAGAGTTCGGGAATTATTTTGACGCTGGTGCCAAATTTCACATCGCTGTGAAACATGGTTTATGTTTATACATGTGTAAAGCCGAAGGGAGTTAGTTTAGTTTCCTTATTATAAGAATCCCAATTATACCTGTAACTGATCTGATTTTCATATTTTCAAACCAGCGCTCTGAAGTCCAAAACTGTTCACACTTCCAGAGTTAATGATATCGAATATTTTCTTTTAAACACATGTACTTTTCGATATCCTTTTGCTTCAAAATAATTGTATTGCATTATTAGTTTATTCCTCGATGCGTAGTTGTCTATTAGTAATCAACTACACAAGCTTTTCTGAGAAGGATCTGAAAAAGTCTTCCATCCGGGTGTTCTTCGTCGGGCACAAGGATATGACAGAGAGAGCGGGGATCGCAGTGACAGGAGATCTATCTATAAGGCGTAAGGTGGGAGCTGCTAGGGTCTGTACAAACAGAGGAACACTGTTTGCTTTGGCTCTTCCAAACAGACCACTCCTATAAATATTTAACTGAAGCTGCTCACTATATTGGTTCCACTCCCTCCTCTCGCATACATTATTCTCCACTTCTTACTGATGTAGTCACACTGTTTGCCCGTAAACAACTCCTTAGTGGAGTCTTGAACACTGTCTCCCCTGGAACTCTTGTATTCACAGCTCGAGCTTCTTCTGTTCTATAACTTTGTCGGCAATTAGCACACAATTGTTGTTAAAGCTCCCACGAAATGGTTTAACAATGTTGTTAGATATATCCTGATTCTAAAACTATTTTACTAACATTCTGGGCATCAGTTTTAATAATGAGTTGAAGTAAATTTATGAAATGAAAAATATGTTTTATACTGGAACTTTGCTTCCCCTAAGAATAATTTACAGTGAACAGAGAAGTACAATTTTTCTAGCTTCGTTTGATACATAATTATTTAGATAAGTTAATAAGTTGATAAGTTAATATAAATGAAAGATACAAATGAAAACAGATAATATCAAATGAGTTTAGTTATTTTTTAACAAAGTCTAGATGTATCACATATTTGCGGAAGATTGATTTTTGAGGAGATGTATAAATAAACGGTGTTTGAATGTGGTTATGGATGACACTATTCGGAGGAAGATAGCTAATGAGTTCCAGAGTATGGTAAGCACAGATGATAAAGGACTTTTCTAAGGTTGTTGTTCTATGAGAGGGTAGTAGGTATAGATTAGTAGGTTGTGATCTTGTATTTAGGGTCTAGAGCGCAGAGTATGGAGGTCAAAGATATATAAAGTTTTCTGTCTCGCAAGGATTGGAATAGGAAGATGCCAAGTAGGTATTTTCGTCGAGTTTCAGGATAGAGCCACTGTTTCGGGTTCCCGAAAGAAAGTTCTCGTCGACCGTACTGCCACCTAGCGGCCTGTTAAATTAACCAGAGCGCCCCTAGTGGCCAAAGGAAGAAACAGAGCGCCCCTAGCGGCTGGAAAAAGAAACTGAAGTTGCAGGTCCTGGCTGGTTGTGCCAGACAGTTGGCTCTAGTTTTTTCCTCCTCTAGCACTCACCACCTTTTCTAACATGGAGTAGAAGAATTTAGAAGACCCCCTGGCCAAAGGGGAGGAGGAAAGGAGGAGAGAAGAACAGTTTCACCACTCACATTTTATCATATTCACCATCTCAGATATCACCACTTAAGTTAGTCACATGTTTCAAATTTGCAATAGTACAAACTAACCCAATTAACACCTGGCAATCAAATTCAAATGTACCATTTTTCTTTGTAATATAATTAATTTTATCCCCATAATGTGTTTCTTTTATCTAGGTCCAGCCTTCTTTCATTCAGTTTCAATTTTCATAGAGTCCACTTATATACTACTAAAAGGAGTGATCATCTTAACATTTAGCTGGAAGTGATTACTCTAAGCAGCCACCTTTGACTAGAATACCAATAAGAGACGTGGTAAAAAATTGGTAATATATAATACATATGGGTTTACAAAAGGAGTAATATCGCTAGTACAATAATGCTTGATGCAGAAAATCTTTAAAATTCCACTGAAAGCAAAACACATCTGGAATAACCCTTTCACCTTTTTCACAACCGCATGCACCGTACAGTTTTGAGACAAAAAAGCTGTACTGATCATGCGCGAGCAGATAGGCAGCAGGAAAAATCATTCGGAGAATATAGATTTATCAGTTTTTGATGTAACAATAACATACACCTCTATAACCCATTAAGGGACTAGTATTCAGTGGATATAGAGATTTTTTTGTTTTTTTAGGGCTGATTTTAGGCTAAGCGGTTGTGCAATGGTGTCATTAGGTCCTAATAACGATCAGCCTGCAGTAAAAGATAAAAAAAATGATTTTATAAATTAAATCGGATCTTGACTAGTGAAATACAGTTGTGCTGTGAAAAAAAATGCTTGATGTAGACCTGCGAGTGACGTATCAATTATGAAAGACACTTCAAAGGTATAGAAACACTGTCCATAGTCTTATAGAAGAGGAAATGACTCTTCGAGGTTAGTGCCGATAAATACTGGAACTTATTGTTTAGGGACAATCTCAATATGTGAACAGCAAGGTGAAACTTTCCCGAACTATTATGTTGTGTCGACCAAGACACAAAAAAACGTTTGGGTCATTGACGAAGAAGACAGCCCTATAACTATCAGAAAAGCTCGATTGTAAGAAGAAGAAAATGATCGCTGTATTTTTCAGATGGAGGGGAGTTGTAGATCGAAAAACCTACAACCAAAATCAAGAATGGACACCTGGCACCTATATCTTCAGCTCATCGTGCCAGAATCTGCACAATTATTTGGTCACTAATTGATTGAAACTTCTTGAGCACCCTTCTTGCAGTTCAGATCTTGCTCGCTGTCATTACACTGTTCTCACGTTTGGAAATGAAGCTTCAAAGAAAACGTTTCTCCAATGACGATGACCTTCCGAGCGCTTAGGATAACAAATGTGCCTCACTCCCGGATTAAACTTAAGGACTCGTTTCGAAGAAGTTTATTGAATGTGATAAAAAAGAGAAAATTAAATAGATACACCTTTATTGCAAAACTTTTGTACTTAACGCCAATTCCTATGAGTTCCTTTAATACATTTTATGATTATTATAAGGCTTTACCTAGGCAACAACGAATGAAACCGCCAATTCTAATTCCGCTTGGGTAGAATAAAATTTATTTTGCTGTTATCGCACGGATTATATTGCTACCTTCTTACTTTAGCTTGAACGGTTAGGTCTTTGGTTTATACTTTTAATTCTAGTATATTCGAATCTAATGTTTATTGGGTTATGTCACATGAAATGTCCGTTTTCAAGGTAAAGGATTTTTATTAAAAATACGATATGAAAACAAGATAATTTTATTCGAAGTATTTACCTTCATTTTCTGCACATTTCCCAACGTGATACCAAATGTTTTATCCCCGAACTGAAAACTGTGAGCTTTGAAGTGAAACAAAATCTGAAAACGCACTTTTCACTTGATCATCATTTTCAAAAAGTTTTCCTTTGACGAAGTTGTCTAAATTCCTGAACAGGTGGTAATCTGTTGGAGATAAGTCGGGAGAATATGGTGGGTGCGGAAGAACTTCGTAGCCTAGTTCTTTCAATTTGTGCACGGTATGTTTTGAAACATGGGGTCTTGCTGCTGCTCGGTGAGATCATGAGGTACCCATGTATCGAGCTTTTTTATTTCCCCAATACACTTTAAATGTCTGGAAACGGTAGATGCACTTGCATTTAGTTGTGCTGAGAGTCCTTTAACTGTTTGGTAGGGGTTTCCTCCTACTGTATGTTTGAGGACATCATTGACTATTACGGACGGAGGTCTTCCTCGGGGCAAGTTTTCCAAGTCGGTATCCCAGCTGAAAACTTAGCAAACCAACGGCGAATAGTCCATTCATTAACACTCCCTTCCCTAAACGCCTTTCAAATATTTCTAGCGGCCTCAGCTGCTGAATGGCCGGGTTTAAGCCCGTACAAAAATATTACTCGAAAATCGCGTGTTTCCATGTTCATATTTGGAGGTATACTAAAAAGTGGATAATTGATTGGGAAGCTAATGTTTATAATACAAAGGTAGAGGATTAGTAACTGTTTACTTTAAATACGTAAACATTCGGAAGAAAACAACAGAGACTGCAAAATCCTTTATGTATTTTAGAAACTATAAAAACGGACATTTCATGTGAAACAACCCAATATTAATCTTGTTTGAGAATATTTTTACTTTTTTTTTTTCTTCATCGATTATTTGTTTCTAACACATTCATTTATTTTTCTCGAAAATTTTCACTCACGTTAAAAAAACAAAACATAATCGGTTAATAGGAGATGGTTTAATCTGTGTTCACTTATCCTTAATAGAACAATCTAGATTAAAGAAGGGAAATATCAAACTGTAAGTAACCTGATAGGACAGAAGATTAGTTAACTCGGTAAAGACAGGCAGGGCAGCCACCCTAAGTAGAATATAAAGGGCCAATTATACCCTCTCATTAGGCCGGCTAAGGTTACCCAACCTGCCCTCGGGTAAGGCACTCCTCAATTTTCGGTTTCCTCTTCGTTGCCATAGTAATCTTCCACCCCTCTCATCCTAAGAGCTCGGAAAACACACATGCAGTGTTTCACAGAGAATCTTTTATACGTCGATATGAAACAATATTTCCTGTTTGCTAAGGATTCTATATTAAATACTACTTCCTAAATAATAACTTAATTATTGAAAATTTTGATGTATTATTACTTGACATGGCGCTTATAGTTACTACCCAACTTAGTTTCCAAGTACTCTTTTTTTTTAAATATGAACAGCTAAATTTTTAAAATCAAACGCAATTTCAATCCCAAGTCCTCCGAACAATTGCCAATGCTCCTTATGTTAACAACAATACCTTACTTAATGACCTTAATATTCCATTTATTTTAAAAATTATCCCGTCCGAATTGCATCAGAACTTTATATTTCAAACCAATGCTCTAGCTCAATCCCTACTACTCGTATGTTGAAACAGCAGTAGCTCCAATACCTGATGTAAAAATCGAATCATGATTATTAATATTATACATACATATGCGTGCTTTCAAAATGCTCATTTGCTAGCAAAATTTGTTTATATTTTTGTATCATTATTCTGTTTTTTATAATTATTATTTTCATGGATCACCTGAAGTGAAGTGGCTTGCATAACTGCCTTCTATGCTCAAGATCGCTGGTTCAAACTTAGCGGATGGTCCTAGGGTTTAATAAATAAAGTAAAAATTCTTGATTATAACGTCCTTCGGAGAGGACATAAATGGTGGTTCCGAGCCTGTTGCGATATCAGGTGCTCGTTAAAGATTCCTATCTTAAATAAACCTGGTTAGGTAGACTCCTATCCACTGTGGTGTCGTCAGATTAGCTAAAGTAGCATATTGTTAAATGAATTATCAATAATTATCCATTTTCATGTAATTTTAATTTAACTATATATCTTTGAAAATATTTTATTAATGCAGCCTTAAAGAATTATTACTACTATCTTCATTAAGATAAAATGTAATATTATTGAATAAAAATTGTTTTTGAAAAAAACAAAGATCTCTGCATGAACTAGTGGTCGCAATACGAACAATTTAATCGGCTGATAATGAATTACTGTTGAGCATTCTTGATCATTTATCTTCAACGATTTAAAAGAAATTCGTTCAGGCAAACTTACTTGCCAATACTTGTTCTCGTTGTCTCTATAATTACATATTTTATTTATTTGTCTTTATCATTATTTATTTTTAGAGGAAATTGAAATAATAATAATTAGGGAAGGTAAATAATAGGAATTTTTATTTAAACTAGGATTATATACCCTATTATTTTAAATATAAATTGTTTTCTCAAAACTGTGGTTAGGATCTTTAAATTGAAAGAATTCGACGGTAATTTTAATCATTTCAGAGTAACCTGTTCCTTAACTGATAATCCAAGATAAATTTCACATCAGTCATTGCTGGTTTGTACATCTTTGTTTGAATTGAATGTTTAAGTGGAATATTTTCTTGAATTTTAATTGAAATTAAGGTCAGGTCAAGGTGTAGCTAAATTAAGGTTTTAAAGTTGATGTATGAAGTATTTCCGTGTATCTAAATAAGAAACGTTTTATCGAGTGCTAGGCAATAGCTAAACGAAATTCCCTAAGCGATTAACAACTTATTTACACAAGGCCACAACCCGTTTCAGAGGAATGCCCTGAGTTATGGTAGGGATGGAAGATGGCAGCCAGAGTGGCACGAAATGTGTCGGGTGACATTGCCAGCAGGGTGACAGCCACACCCTCCAGGTGGTGCCAATGGCAGATGTCACCGCAGATAGTGGATCTGTCACCCCGTTCCGGGAACTGCCTTGGTTGGTGATCCCTCGTCTTCTCGTTCGGGTGTCGTGTTCGGATCAATGGGATCTCCCTACCTCGGCCCAGATCTCGACCAACGGCATTCAACTCCGCACTCAGTCCTCTTCTGATTCCTTTTGTGAAACTGGATACCTATGTTATCGAAGTTTCCTACAACCTCAGTTCGCTTAGTAGTGAAGATCCCAAAAAATATCCATGGGTAAAGCCTATAGAAACG
Organism: Piezodorus guildinii; assembly: GCA_023052935.1. Lineage (NCBI taxonomy): Eukaryota > Metazoa > Arthropoda > Insecta > Hemiptera > Pentatomidae > Piezodorus > Piezodorus guildinii. The sequence continues at coordinate 53,431,588 of CM041292.1, forward strand.
CCTTGGGCTCTATTTGCATAAAGAGTATTCTGTAACGAATAACTTTTTTTCTTTTTCATCAAAATAATATTTGTTACGTATATAATTATATTTAATTTATTTTAAAAAAGGATTTTTTTTTCTTTTAAGTAGAAAGCTACACTATTTATTAATTTCGAAAATGTCTATGACATTTGCCAATGTATTTCTTCCACCATAACATAAGGTATAAAAAAAATGACATAAATGTTATTAAAACTTGATTAAATGACTAAAGTAATCTGTTGGAGAAAATTTATAAAATAAATTATTTTTTCATCATAGTCATAATTTTTCTTTTTGGTTTGATATTTTTGTAATATATATTTTTTGGCCATTCCCAAAAGAAGTTAATTTATTTTCGTATTTTACAACGCTTCGACCTCTAGGGCCTCCTCAAGTATCCATCATGCATATTTCTCTACACATAATCTTTTACCGCTTCATCAGCAGTGTCATCTAATTTCACTCATCATCCCATCGGCCATCCTATAGGGCTGCACGACTGTCTTTAGTTTCTTATCAACTTCACTTTTAATTTGATCCAAAGTAGGAGAAATTTACTACTTCTAGAGAAAAGCATTTGCCTTGATATGTGGGCTTAACAAATAACATAATTTCGGGCTCGGAACAAAATTTGGGGATGTGTGTAATGCAATTTGAAGTGTCATCACATGTCTTTGAGAGTTTGTATTTTTTAAACTATCAGATATAATTAAAAAAAACAATAATTCGTTACGAACAACTCACCTCTCTTTTCAGAGAAATAACTTTAAAATAAAAAGATTAATTTTAATGTGAACACTTTAGTTAATGTATGAATGTACAACCTTAACAATTTTATTTATGAACTATTTTTGTGAATTTTAATTTGATGTATATATAACTGATATCCATTCACCAGTGTTCTATTCTGTAATATTCCATTCTATTAACTAGATGAAATTCCATTTACGAAATGTGAGTTGGGAAATCCAACTTATAAATATATGTGTATAAATAGCCCAATGGAAAGGTTAGTTCGATACCAGGCAGTGGCCACCACCTATAAGTTCTTTATGAAATAGTTCTTTTTCAGTTAATGTCGTGATTCTTCTTTACTGAAATATTTGGATCTGGATTAGAATGACAAGTGACGATTGGACTAGATTTAAAAAATATTAAATTGTATAATCTAAAGGGATCGTAGATTTAAAATAATAATTTGTTATAGTGCTAGGTTTTCTAGAATTAATTATTAATAAATTCGTTAAAAATATTTATATAAATAAAAAATAGGCTAATGAACCTGTACCCAAGAAAATCCCATAACTATTGTTTAAGAACTAACAGAAAAATTTTATTTAAACAAATCAGCTGTTGATGACTAATATAAGGTGAATGAAAAGGTAAAACAATAAGAAAGTTGGGCTTCTTACTCTTTAAAGGTCCCCAAGAAAATAAGAGTAATGAAATTTTTGTCTCATTACTTTGCCGAAACAGAAACAATCCGTTTCTTCCAGAGTCGTTACTTGTGATGAAAAGTGGATTCTTTAGGATAACACTAAACGTTCTGGACAGAAAAAGGAAAGAAGCATATTTTCCAAAACCCCAACTCATCCAAAAAAAAAAAAAAAAGAATTAAGAATATCAACCATCAATACCGAATCATATTGTAACCAAATTAATGCAATGCATTAGAAATTAGCAATAGTAAAGCTATCTTTGTTCATTAGGAAGCGGCCTATAGTGTTGCATGACAACGCCTGCCCACATGACTCACTCGTGACGTCACAAGAACTGTCCGTCGGTGCTTCTTGATATGAAACTCTGCTACTTCCGTCCTACTCTTATCACCTCCTCCTCCCTTGCCTACGAATTATTATTTTGTAGACGCCTGCACCAATACTTACATGACAATTAATTAATGGACAAAGGAAATCAGAAAACGCGTTTTTGGAGTTAATTAATCCTTAAGTTGAAAAATTCTATTCTCAGGGAAATAGTTCAAAAACACAAAAATTGCATAAACAATAATTTTTGCACTTTTATCCTTTAGTTGTTCATGAAATTCGCTCAACTTAAATATTATCTGTTATTTATCATTGCTAACATGAGGATGTACCTAATTTTTTTAAATATACAAAATTAAAGGTAGTTTACAGGAAGAAGATTTAAACTATGGACATACAAGTCCTGTCAGACTAATTTAATCAAAATGACACCTACGTCGTATTAAAGCCCATTAAATTAACATCGTGGAAGAGAGTTTAAACAAAATCGTTCGAGCCGTTATTGAGAAAATCGTAAAAAGGTGCAAAATGATTGGTATAAAGTGGCTCTTTCGGTAAAGAAATTTTAAAGAAAACATTGCTGTAACGTCTCCGTCTTAAAATTGTCTCAAGTATGAAATAACATTTTAGTACAACTTTTCGCTTTGACACTAAACTTACCACAAACACATACATACAAACCTTTTTGCGGGACTTGGTTATTTAAGCTCAGGGCATCCTAAAACGTGCATTGCCGTTGAAAATTGCAATTCGAAAATGTTCACGATTGCAATACTTTCTCTTAATACATATTTCATATATAGTAAGTAAAAGTAAAAAAGATGTGTTCTAAATGACTAAAATATGTCCTAAAATTCAATGACCCGTATCGATATAAATACGGAAGTATTTATCAAATTCATGTAAATGAAGATATACCTTCGAAACGTCAAATATTATTGAAAAAGTAATAATTCTAATAAATAAATATTTTGATTAAGAAGAAAATGGTTCTACATTAATTATAATAGAATATTACACTCTTCATAATACTAATTTTAATATTAATAATATTCTTCTATATATCTCTTTATTTCTCAATGCTAAATAATTAAGGCAATTTAAAACAAAATGAAAGTATTATTCTAAAATATATTAGAATAAAATAAAGGCAAAATGTTTATGAAAATCATGAGCAGAAGATTATATTTAATTTCTGAGACTGAAATTACAACTAATGTCAAACCTTAAAAAACTTAGAATTGTGTGTAAGAGCATAGATAGCCCTAGAGCACAGGGTTTCTATTGATAAAAACTGAAAGGTGAATCCGAGCTTTTTTTTAATTACGAATTGCGATAACTGACAGCCCTTTTCAAGTTAGAAAAACTATCATCAAGGATATGATAGTAAGGGCATCGCTTGTTTTTGCGGGACTTAGTTATTTGGACTCAGGGGACCCTAAAACGTGTATTTCCGTTGAAAACTGGAATTCCAAAATTTTCTCGATTGCAATCTCTTAATACATATTTCATTTATAGGTAAGTGGAAGGAAAAATTGATAGTTTAATTTTAATTAGACGAATATTTTAAGTATGGGTTTTGAAACACTTTAAAAACATACTTTTTTACTTTCACTTACTTTTATATGAAATATATAGTAAGTAGAAAGTATTGCATTCGTGAAATTTTTCGAATTCCAGTTTTCAACGGAAATACACGTTTTAGGATCCCCTGAGTCATAATGACCAAGTCACGCAAAAAAGGTCTGTGTGTGTGTGGTAAGTTCAGCGCGTAAACGAAAAGTGCTATGATACTGAAATTTCATATTTAAGACAACTATTCGCCCGAGATGTTACAGCAACTTTTTCATCAAAATCAGCTAACCAGAAGAGCCACTTTATACCATGCATTTTGGACCTATTTACGATTTTCTCTAAAACAGCTCTAACGATTTCGATTAAACTCGCTATATCGATTTAAAATTTGACGGGCTTTAATATCATGTAGGTTTCATTCTGATTGAAATAGTCTGACAGGGCTTAAATGCCGATATTTCAATATTTCTTTCTTTAAAGTACCATTAATTTGGTTGATTTAAAAAAATAAGGCATATTATCTTAGTATTAGAATTGATAAATAACGGTAAATATGCGAGTTGAGCGACTTTGATAAACAACTAAAGGAAAAAAGTGCAAAAATATTTCTTTATGCGATTTTTTTTTTTTTTAATTATAACAGATATAGATTACAAATACATTAGATATTACAAATATAGATGTACAATATAATGTTGGAAAGCTAAAGATTTTAGAAAAAATACTATCATATACACAAAAATTCTAAAAGTTAACGGAGGGTGATAAAAAGCTAATAAAACAAACTGATTGTCGTTGATAATAATATAATTGATTATTTAATAAAACACACGTTTCTATTGAAATTCAATATAATTAAATTTTCACTCACTTTTATCTTTAACTGTATTTGAAATGTTTTTAATCGAGTTTAAAAACGGAGCTAAGTGAAAGTCGTGTGTTGCCCGCAACAGGTTTTTTGGTCATTGGTTTTGAAACACTTTAAAAGCATACTTCTATTTTTTTTTAAACAAACATTTCTTAGGATCGGACTTGATAGGTAGCTCGCAGTAGCTGATAGGTATCCTAAGCTCTCGCTTATAGTTTTACAGTAAAAAAAAAACACCTAACGAATTCTAATGACGTTAGTAGCTCTTCCTCGAAGCTCTGCTATCAGATCGAGAAAGTGGGCTGAGGAAAAAAAAAAAAACATGAGGACTAATCCCCTTCTTTGTGCCCCCCAAGAAATGGCTACCTGGAGAGCTCGTTACCGAAGGAGGAGGCTGTGGTCAGCGCACAATGGGCCAAGGACTAATTGGCGTCGCTCTGTCTGCCCTGCTGGCTAATCCTACCACTGTCACCTACCCTCTTCCACCTTCGACAAATTGCTCTCTATGAATCTCTTATACGTGCTCCAAATGCTCAGTACTGTTCATTGTTTTTATATTTTACAATTTTTGATAGGTTTACAAAGCCACATCGTCCCTCCCATGTCAAACTAATGAATGTGAAAAATTCAGTTGTTTTTTTATTTTGGTACTATGCTATTGAATAGGGAAAGACACGCCTTGTGGCAAATCGTCGAATCTGTAACCCTATCAGGAACGCGGGAAACTACTTGAGAAAAAGTTTTTTTTTTTTTGGAAAAAGGCTTATTTTGGACTTACGATTTTTTAGCTTTCCTGAAAAATACTGATTTTCACATTCATTAGTTTGACGTGGTTGGGACGACATCAGTCCTATCAGAAAAGATTTGCCAAAATTAGGTGAAAATATTTCTGCGACGTCGTGGTTTCGTGGAAAGGTTTTAAGGTATTTGGTGATGTCCCGTATTCGAACATCTTGTGTTCGAAATTATCTTGCATAATTTCTTGTGGCAAAATAATTTAGCTATTCAGCTATTTCTGCCGTTGTGTAATTGCTGGTTTATCCTGTCTCTATACAATGGCTACCTTAAATTCGGGGAATAACAGCGGCTGAAAGTGATCTCGGCTCGATCATTCAGACGAATCCCTTATATGTCCTGAATTAATTTCCTACAAGATTTTTTTTTCTCTCCCCTACCATGTAGAACCGGCTTCTGCAATATATTCTCAACATTTTTCAAGTTTTTGCAAAAGTTCAGTTAAAACAACTTAATTAAATTAGACCATAAGTAGAATTATCGTATAAGCAGTTGGTAGTTATTTATTTCGATTGCTAAATTCGTACTTTTTTTTAATTTTATTTAAATTATTAATGAATATATTGCAATTTAGAGTCTATCTTTAAGTATAGTATACAAGATATCGAACTGCAAATCAGTTTTTCTAATCCTTGACGTTGCGCTTGAAATATTACAATAGTTACATAAATTTATAAATTAAAATAAAATTTATTAATGAAAAATAGAAGAAATAACAATATAATAAATATTTTAACAACAATAATAATAGACTTAGCAAACCCGAATGTTCGATGCCGACAATATTAATATTTGCCAAACTTGTTTTATCTTATAACCACCGTCCGAGCTCTCCGAGATCCGACTCCACTCAATCCTCCCACCTACACCTCAGCCAACTTATTGGATTCCTGCCTTTATTTTAATTTTAATTTATTTAATTAATATTTATTTTTTAATACCCTAACATTTAATTTATTTATTATAAATTATTTTTAATAACATTTTTGAAATGGAAGCTGATACCTATCAGTGTTAAACAAAATAAAATATTTATCTTAGGCTTTCCTACAAAAATTATTTAATAATAATTTTCACTTGATGGACGATATTCGCTATTGATTTTGTTATATTACCTGTAATAGTAGTTATTTAATAAGTGATTATCAAAAGGCAAATTATTCAATACTGTGTCTATTATGATAATTATTTGATTTTGATAACTATTTATAAAAATTATTTTTAATTAAGTATTGTTGTAGTATTTAACAATTTTAAGATGACTTTTAAGACTTTTATATGCAATAAATACTCTTAACCACTATCTATCTATGTAACTCGCAATACTGTAATATTATAAATAAATATGTATCCATGCATTTATTTTCATTTTATGATTCTATCATTCTAAAACGTATTTTAAACAAGTATATCAAAGTCTTGTAAAATTGGAACATGTTTTTTCCAAGTTGAACTTTTGAACTTTCACCTACTTTTTTACCTGGAAAAGATAATTTATTAGGTTAATATTATTAATATTTATAATAAAAACAGGTCTAAGAGAAGATTGCAATTGATATATTTAAAATCGTATTATCTTCCAAAAAGTTTTTACAGAAAAACTTTAACGAGTCAACGTTTCGGGTGCCTTCCCCATCATCAGGACTCAATTTTAATATATCTGTTAATTTGTCAACAAAATTTCTTCTTATTTCAATTAATATTCTTTTTAATTAAATATTTAATATTTAACATTACATACAAGATAACGAAAGAATATTTCTGGATGTATTTAAACTTGTTCGAATAAGTAATTAAGACCCATAACGTAGGTTATTCGTAAGTATCAGGGTAAATAAGTAGCACAGTATCTATATAGTGTTGTGCTGTTGGTATAGGATTGAGGTCGTGTGAGATATAATATACCTGACCACTTTAAAACACATTTTAATCTTTGTTTTTAGACTCCTGGTCTTAACTAACTACGTTTTGTTGGCCGGTAAAATATTTTCCCGATTTAACCAGCCGTTGGGTTCAGCGACCTCATTGCCAACTTACGGAACAATTAGGCAAGAAAGGGCGATTTGCGATTGGAGTGTGCAGGTAGAGGAGCAGGCTTAGGGTCATTACCGGAGAGACCAGTCTATTATTACCGAGGAGGGATTTCCGGCGACAGGCAGTCTGCTAGGTCTCAGCTCCACAGTCTCTTCTTCTGTCACGGCTCCCGGGCAACTCTTTCCCTTTCCAATCTCTTAATTAGGGGTAACTGCCCTTCCTGTTCACAAATAGGAGTTATAATAATAAAATTGTTTATAATAACAGCCTGCCATGGCCGGCCTCACCTCGTGCACTGCACACTTCTCTTTCTTGCTATAATGAGGCAATATAAACATTTAAAATGTAATGTCTGCATCTAAAATCTAATGTAATCTTGATGTAATGTACATGGACTCAATTATGAAGAAGCTGTATTTTAGACGGGATTAGCTAGTCGGGAAGATTGACCACCGTTTTTCTACAAAGTGAAAAATTACTATAGCTTAGTTGTGCCGAGACCAAAACATAAATGGACGACACACCACACATGTTATTCCATTCCTACTGTTTACAACAATATTTCTCCAAATTTTCAATTTTCTCACACAAATCCTCCAAAGTATTCAAATTATTACTAGGATGTTAAAATATAGGCGAAATCTCTCAGTGAAGAAAAAATTGCTGAATTATTGAATTCAAATTACTTATCGCTATAGACACGTCCTCAATGCCAGGCTGCGTCACTCATTCTGATATTTATCCTGTATGCAAGTATATGTGTTCATTATTGGTTTTTGGTTTTGTCAATTACTGTTTCTTACTGTGTAGTTTATTATGTTTCTTTATAATTGTTTATTATGTAATTCAATCTTGTATTTACTTGCCTTAATTTTATATCTTCTATATATGGATTTGTATTCTTTATTGCTTTTTCTACTTTGTCACGAATAAACTAATCCATAAAGACCTTAAGGTTCCGTATGTTGCTGATTTGGCCCGATCTAGATACCATTCCTTTCATGACAAACTCCATTCCCACCCTAAACCTCTAGTTCCAATCCTTTCTTCCTCTTCAATTCCTGACAATCCTCCGAGGCGTCTGAAAAGGAGCCCGAGACCATTGGGAAGCTTCTCTACACGTGTTTCATGCCTTTTTTATAGTTCATTCCAATTTACTTGTTGTATTCCTTTATACAGTTGTAAATTCCAATAAATAAATTAAAGAAAAAAATTATTGTTTTTCGTTTAATCAATTACTGTTTATTACTGTGTACTGTTTTACAGTTTCTTATGTATTTTTGTTTGTATTAATCAGGCATTATATAATTCAATTTTGTATTTGCATGCCTTAATTTTATATCTCGTATATGTGTATATTTATTCCTTATAGCTTTTTAGCTTTGTCAATTACTGCTTCATACTGTGTACTGTGTTACTGTTTCTTCATAGTTGTATTTTTATATTCCTTAAGTATTATATTGTTTCTTACAGTGTAGTGTGTTACTGTTTCTTTATAAAATTGTGTTATATTATTTAAGTATTGTATTGTATCTTATTGTGTACTGTGTTACTGCTTGTTATTGTACTTTTATTGAATTGCCGCAGGTGGACTCCTTTCCCACACACGGGCTCGCCTTAGTGGGATAGTGACTTCTACTTGCATTGTAAAATGTCTGTATTTTGATTTAATTAAAGAAGTTATTAATAAAAAAAATAATAAAAAAATAACAGTGGTTCTAGTAATTCTATAAAATCACCTTTGTGAAAAATATTTCTGAAGCAATTATTTTGTATCAAAAATTACACAGGCATTGTTGTACAAGTGAGCTCATTAACAGATAATTGAATTTTTAACTTTTATTGATTCACTGAGAAGAATGTTTCGTGGGTTGTGGTCAATTTTTAGGACCTGACTCTAGCATATACTATCTTGTTTTTTTTAAACAATTTATTTCAATAGCGGTTACTATATCGTTATCCCATTATTTCGATAACAAAAGATTTCTGTTTTTCTCATGTGCCTAATAATACATTCATCTGCAATATTTACTATATCATTATAAAAACCTTTTATTAATTTATTTATTACTGGGGCTACGGTCTTACAAGAATCTGGGCCTCTCTTATCACTCTTCTCCACTCCCTCCTATCCCGGGCAAGCAAACGCCATCTTCTAATTCCTATCTTCTTTAGGACGTTCTCGACTTCGTCCTGCCACCTTAGACATGGTCTTCCTCTACCACGTCTACCATCAGGAAGGTCTTCGAGGAGGACCTTAGGAATAGATTCTCTGGGCATACGTGCGAAAGCCATCGGATGTGGTTCACTCTCACGATAGAGACTAAATCTGGTTTTCCATACATTCGACGCGAGCCTTCATTGGTACGGATTCTCCACTGGCCATCTTCGCAAACTGGGCCATAAAGTCCGCAAAGAACTATTCTTTCAAAATTATATCTTAATGGTCCTGCGCTACACTGTCCTTTAATAGTATTCCGCTTGTCCCGGTTGAACAGATTCGCTATCTAGGACTCCTACTTAACAAACGTCTAACTTGGAATCCGCACACTAGACTAAAACGACAAGAAACTGCCCGCCGCTTTCGTTTACTTCAACACTAACTGGAACGCCCTAATCTTCCACTCAACTACAAAAGGCTCGTCTATATCAGCATCATAAGGCTTATCTAGACGTACGGAGTTGAGCTTTGGGGTTCTACTAAACCATCAAATTTCATTCGTATTTAATCCTTACAATCTAAAATCCTTCCAAAAATCCTCAATGCTCCTCACCTAGTCACCAAAAACCTCATCCATAAAGACCTTAATGTCCTATATGTTGCTGATTTGGCCCGTACAAGATATCAATTCTTTCATGATAAACTCCACTCCCATTTTAACCCACTAGTTTCAATCCTTGCTACTCTTCCATTCCTGACAATCCCCCGAGGCGTCTGGAAAGAAGATGGCCTCGTACCAAGGGGTATATTTTCTTCATGTATTTTCATGTATATTATCTATATATATATATATATATATATATATATATATATATATATATATATATATATATATAAAATCATGTAATTTACTGGATGTATTAAGTAATACAGTTGTAATTTTCAATAAATAAATAAAAAAATATATGTAATTTTTTTTAGCATAGTGAAATGAAGAGGTATACCGAAGAATATTATAATATTATTAATGTTAAAATAAGTATTATGAAGAGTATAATATTTTTATACAAATTAATTTAGAACCATTCTCTTCTTAAACAAAACATCTATTCATTAGAATTATGACATTTTTCAATAATTTTTGGAGTTTCGAAAACATTTCTTCATTTTCACAGATTTGATTAAAACTTATGTATTTATATAAATACAGGTCTATCATTTATAATACATTGTCTTCTTTTATTGCAAGAACGTCAACATATAAGATAGGAACTGATAATATTTTAACCAAAGTTGTTAATACTTTCATAATAATTCATTCTCTTTATTATCACATACAATAGAATATTAATGATATCTAACAATTTAATTAATAACACACTTTACGCATGTTTCATTTAACACGAAGCACCGGATTCGACATGGGATCACTGTTAACTCTTTTTGATAGAAACATATATTTTTGACATGTTATACCCTAGGTTCTTGTCAATGTGCTTTAGGTGTCGAGAAATAAAAATTACACTGCCTCTGCCCCTGCTCACATTCTTTTTCAACGTTCTCTCACATAAAATTTTTTTTTTGGCAATTTTTATTATAATGATATTCTACCAAATATAAATGTTTTGAAGGACTTAATTTACTTCCTTTGTTCCGGCCTTAAGTAACCGATGGGTTTACTAATCACTATCACTATCACCTGTGATTCTTTTAAGAAAGAGAAATGGAGAAAATATTATATTACAGTCGTTAAATTCATTTTTTCTTTTATATATTTAATTGTGTGTATATTTATGTTTATGTTATATTTTTGTTTGAGTTTATATCTCTGTTGTCATTTGAAAAAAGTGTAGTGTAATATTATTCACATTTATTTTCTTTAAAGAATAACTTCTACTGTTGCATGTGATAGTTTTAATAGTTTAATTTATATACTAAACACCCGATTTCCTTTTACAACGAGTCTTATAAACTTTATTCCATCTACTAAAAAGTAATTTAGCAAAAAGATGTTCTTGCTGATAATTTGTTCAACTGTTATTAATAGTACCTGAAGGTTGAGCAATGTTAAATTTCAGCAAAATAATACTTTTTTTCTGCTAGCTGCTTGAAAAAATAAAAATAAAATTAAAAAATGTATCATTATAAATAGTTTATTCAAAGCTGTGGCAGTTTTTTATTAACAGCATGAGTTATATCCATATATAACTTGGTAAATTCCAATGAAGATCCCGATAAATATTAGGCACCATTAATAATAAATAAATATTTATAAATATTTGCGTGTTTAAATGTGTATATATAAATACATTTGAACACGCAAACTAAAAAAAAACAAATTATATATATATAACACACATAACAAAATAATGTATGAAGTAAGCTGTTATTGGTTTATAACTAGAGGTTTAGGCACTGATGACCTTAGGGTTTTGTGCCTTTAAGTCCTAATCAACAACTAGAGGTTAGAACTAGAACTAGAAAGAGGTTTTCTTCTGAAACATTCGATATTTTCATTATTTTAGCAATACAATACAACAAACTGACCAATTTAGAAAAATACTTTTCAGGGCTCTAAGATTCCAATCTCACCTTATATACAAAGTGAATAAAATAAAGATAAGAATGATAATAATAAAATAAATAACCAACCGAGGTTTTAATAACATAATTTCGTTTTATAAATTAATACAATTATCAACAAATACTTAAATATTGTTAATTTTTAACTCCTACACTGATGGCTACTACCGCAAACGACTTTATATGCAATTCTGAATGGCAACTCCCCTAATCCTGATTTAGTTTGCCTGCTTATTCCACCCTAGCGTGCATAAAAACGATTTAGGTAATGGTTTCCTTCTGTGACATGAATAATTCTAAGCAGTATCAAAATAATTTTATAAGATTGATGTCTTATTTCTGAAATATAGATCTTTTGTTATCTCATACTATTGTTTGTAGATAATAATAAAAATCAGATTTAAAAAAAATGAATTTTAATTTTTTCTTTAAAACCCCATATTACTGGCCGATTACGTGAAAAAAAGAGAAAAATTAATTAAATTTAAAACAAAAAAAATCTCCTAAATTGGCGCCCGAAGCAAGTGACCTCTTTGCCCAATCCGGTTCTGTTGCAAAGGTTTGGATCATCCTTTAGTGCAGGTGCCAGATATATCTTAATCCTGGTCTTAATATGTGTACAATTGTTAAGGAACTAAAATAAAACAACTGAGAAGAATTATATTATTGTTAAAGATTTATACATATATCGAATTCTTTTGCAAAATTGATTTTCAATCTCATGATGAAAATTTCATTATAAAAGAAGTCCTAAAGTAAACATAGATAAATTTGACTTGTAGTGATTAAGGAATAAAAGGGTAAGGCTAAATTATAAGATATACATTATGGAGGGGTCTAGGAAGGACGGCACGGGTGTATGTTTGTTTTGAGAAGGTGGGGGATAACAGAAGAGGAGGAGGTAGCAACGGCGGCCAGCTCCCGGTCGAGAACACGGCTAATTAGCAAGAAACAGGGGCGTATGTATGGGGCTTGATTAACAAGGAAATGAGGGCGATGCTGGCGGGGAGGGGAGGGGGGCCCTCTGATTGGCTGTCGCCATGGATACTCCCAGGGGGAGGGGGCGTGGCCTATAGTAGTGGGGGGAGAGGAGACCGGTAGTCAGTCGTGAGATGTGGTATAGGGATGGCGCTCGGTCTAGGCACAACTCCGCACCCCCTGCCCTCACCGATGTTCGCACTGCCGACGCTGAACTTCACGGTCAGCCAGGTAGCGGCAGTTTGCGAAACATTGGAAGAATCAGGCGATATAGAAAGGTTAGCCAGGTTCTTGTGGTCTTTGCCAGTCGCACATCCCAACATCACAGAGCTGAACAAGAACGAAGCCGTCCTCAGAGCTAGGGCGATAGTATCCTTCCACAGCGGAAACTTCAGGGAAATGTACAATATCCTTGAACATCATAAGTTCACTAAAGACTCCCACGGTAAACTCCAAGCGATGTGGCTTGAGGCGCATTACCAAGAAGCCGAAAAGTTGAGGGGACGGCCGCTTGGTCCGGTTGACAAGTACAGAGTCAGGAAGAAGTTCCCCCTGCCGCGAACTATATGGGACGGAGAACAGAAGACACACTGCTTCAAGGAACGGACGCGATCGCTGCTGAGGGAATGGTACCTTCAGGACCCCTATCCGAACCCGACGAAGAAAAGAGAGCTAGCCCAGGCGACGGGACTGACTCCTACCCAGGTCGGCAACTGGTTCAAGAACAGGAGGCAGCGGGACCGAGCTGCGGCGGCCAAGAACAGGTGAGTCCGCTCTATACCAGCGTTAAAGTCTTTGTATTTACTATATCTCTTATGTTAGGTCCCAGCCATCTTCAGCTGATTGATAAGAATGTATTCTTATCACCAGCCATCAAATAGGTGGTTCAAGTTTTTTAGTGCAATTACTTGTTTATTTTATACATGTAAAATTTACAATAGATTATGCTAATGTCGCAATTATATGTCTTATAGTCCCAATTTTTTCGTTAGATTCAACTGAGATTCGTTAGATTCGTACGCAAAAGGAAAAACATTGCATTTTCCATACATATTTACCGCATGAAAAATGCTTTTAATGAATGAAAATTTTCTGATGCCTAAAAATATATATATGTTAATGGTAATAAGTAAAAATGCTAATTTATCCGGCTTAATATACATTTGGAGGGCATTTCAAATGAATAAAATATTTTATCAGAAAAAATAAAAATATATTCTCATGTTAAACAATTAATTAGCTAGTTATTTAGAAACTTTTTTTTTTTTTATATCATCATTGTACTAGTGTTGTAAAAGACGACGTTAGATTTACTTTCCTTTGAATTGTAGATTTGGACATTATTCTGACAATAATAATATAATGGAATAAAAAATCACAAAAATGCTTTCATCGCAAAATTTTAGTTCCTACTAGGATGTATTTATTGTCCTAGGTAGAAATTATCGGGAGTCAGTCATTTTTTTTAATATTCTAATTTTGCCGACGTTTCGGTTTAAACTTGTGAGCTATCATCAGAGCATTACTGAGCGATGTCAAGCATAAACACCTACGTATGAATCTGGAGTTTATGCTTGACATGGCAGTAATGCTCTGATGACAGCTCACAAATTTGTGCCGAAACGTCGGCAAAATTAGAATATTCAAAAAAAACGACTGACTCCCGATTATTTCTACAAGTGATAGTTTACTATCACTGTACTATACTATACATCCTCAATATTTATTGTCTAATTACCGGTCGGCTCGGGAGTTGGTCAATTTATACTAATAAAACCTGTAGAAGTAATTCAGAATAATAAATAAATATAATTTTATTTTTTTATAAAATGGTAAAAAATCTTACATTTTTTCTACTTATTTTCCATTTCACATTGTATTAAAATAAATGCTTAAATTATTAACAAAAACTAGAATCATATCTATGGACCAGTATTCATAATAAACATAAATCAGCAATGCTGGTATGATTTTTTATAAACACTAACATTTATATTGATTCTTAATTGAAAGGTAGATTTATAGTCAAGAATTGGAACACTGATTTTAAATGAAATAACGTTCGAACTTTATAGTGTTTCATATAAATTATTTTGTTTTTATGTGGTTATTATTCCCAAATGGTCAAAAACAAATCGTTTAAGAAAATTAGAACAAGCCTTTTCTGGGGATATTATTAAAAGTATAATTATACTGCAAAGAAACATATTTATTGCATCAACATTGAAACGTTGATGTCAGCTAAATTTTACTTTCTCATATATCATTAAGAAAATTACTCTCATCACAGAGTGAATCCGTTCTGGTGATGCAATATCTCCAAAAGTTAAGGTGCCTTGTTATTAATAATCTCCACCCGTTTCCTACTTCACTAATTATCACACACTACAATAAAAAATATAAGGTGATTAAATCAGTTTATTTTATTATAAATTGTAAAATTAAAATTAAAAATTCTTATAATTTTTATACTAAGAAAGAATTTGATATTTATTTTATTACTAAATAATTGTTATATCCCCTTATAATTTTAGAATTCCTTATTTATAATAACTATTCATATTTTAATTTTTAATGCATATTTAGGTGGTGCTACATTACTTTTTAAATATTATGTTGTTTGAGTTACTATCGAAAAAGGTTCATGTAGAATGAAATATTTTTATGTACATATTCTATGAATATCTATAATTCAAAAAGATAAATCGTTAAAAAAAAAAAAAAAAAAAACGTATATTCTATTTTATAAAAAGATTTATTCTACTGCCTTTGTCTTCTTCCCATGCCTTTTTATTTAAAAAACCAGAGCCTTCAATTATTTGATGTTACTAACACAGAGATTGAAATTTGCTGTGGAAATTTATATATTAATATTGCTTTAAAATATAACAAAATTAAACTTGAATACGAATAATATTTATCACCTTTCGGCCGTCGACTAAACAAAATTCTTATTTAACAAAGTTTTTTTATACTATACTGACAAATATTAATATCACAGAAGCCTTATAAAATAATAAAATGATAAAACTAGACGGGTTCTTCTAATATGTTGTTCAATATTTATTTTTTTGCCGTTGTATTGTTAATGACAAGTTCGGTATTATTTCAATAATATTCAATAAACACTGGGAATTTTCCAAACACTATAAAATTGAAATAAATCAAAAGATAAAATTATTCAATTTTAATATTTAAAGGAGAGGCTAGTTAGGCAGTATGTGCAGTAAAAAGAAACACTTATCAGAAAGTTGATTTTAGTTGGTTCCGACGTTTCGGCTTAAATTTTAATCCTTCATCAGGGCTGACTAGACACATATCAATATGTCAACTTATTTTTTAAGGTTGAATTTTTGAAATTAACTCTCATTCACAAATGAATTCAATTTTAGGTATTTTTAAAAGTTACTATTATACTTTAAGTACACTTTTACTATACTTATACCGCAGTAACTTTTTTTTTATGTGCCGATTATATTGTAATATCTTTAGATATACCTTCTTTTTTTTATTTAGTGTATTCCTGTATTTAATATTTCGGAAAAATCTTTCCGCTGAAAAAAAGTAATGAAAATATTCTATAAATTTATATTTTTATTAATTTATTTAATATATTTGCGATTATAGTCTCTGTATTACTTACATATAATCTATGAAATAAAGAAATAGCTTGGCAGATATTGATCCCAAATATTGTATTATAATAACCCACAAAAAGAGGTGTTAGTTGCATTAGTAAGCTGCCGTTTCGGCCTATATTTTAGCCCATCACAATAAATAAATAATTCAACAAATAAATCACTTGTAATATATATTCTAAAGTTCCTATTAAACTTGAAGTATTATCTTACTATACTTTTACCACAGTAAACTTTTTTTTTTTTTTTGTAACGATTATATTTTAATATCGATATATACCTTTTTTGTTATGTATATTTTTTTAATATTATTTAGTGTATTCCTATATTTAAAGTATGTAAAAGTCTTTAAAAGTAATGTAAGTGTTCTTTGAATTTATTTTTTTATTAATTTTTTTAATATATCTCCGATAACAGTCTCTGTATTACTTACATATTGTCTATGAAATAAAGAAATAACTTGGCAGAAATTATTCCCAGCTATTGTATTATAAGAACACACAAAAAGAGGTGTTATTGATAGAACCGCAAACTTCCGTTTCGGCCTATATTTTAGTCCTTCATCTAGGGCTAACTGGACCCATATCAATATTATTTATAATTTAAAAACTATTATTTTAGTGGATTCTTGTATTTAATGTATTTAGAAATCTTTCCACCGAAAAATAGCTTATGTATTACTTACAAATTATCTATTAAATAAAGAAATAACTGACAAAAATTATCCCCAACTTTTGTATTATAATAACCCATAAAAAGAGGTGTTAGTGCTAGAACCGCAAGCTGCCGTTTCGCTCCCCGCGCTGTTAAGCGGCAAGTCTGACTCACATAGCCTTAATGAAATCTCCATTGTCTACTAACGAAATTGTCAATGATACTGATCCCTAACAGGATTGCTGGTGGGGGCCATCTGGGGATTGTAGGATCACTGTCTCGTCCGCTTTTTTAAAACTAACTTTGTTAGGATTGATGTTTATAGTCAAAATAAACCTACAATTATATAATAAATCTCTCGATCCGGGAGTTTGGTCAATATTTATTACAACTTGGTATTCAGCTAATCAGTTACTGAGTTGAATTTCATCCTCAAACGTTTTTTATATTAAAATTCTATTATTTTTATAAAACAAAAACAAATAAACAAAATTAACTATATTAAACATTTAAACCAAACAGTTGATGGAATATATTAATACAGAAATCGGCCCGACCTTAGGTAAAATATGAATTGAAACTAAATAATTACCAAACCAGTATTATTATTTAGGGATAGGGGTAAGTTGCGGACATATAATAAAACAATAAATAAATAAAACTATTTAGGTATTTTCTTAAATATTGTTATAGATCTAATTGTTTCCTCAACCATTATCTAGAATTCATCTACGGTTAATTATTTGTTTTCGTTATTCTTTATAATTTTACCGTTATTATTGTTGTTCATACATCCTTTTAAAGTCCAAAATTTTAATCTCTTATTTACAAACATTTAACAATTAGCAGAATGCAATTTTAAACTCTTACTTTAATTTTGAAAGAATAATCGAGGTACAATAATAATTTTACCATTATTATAAATTTTACATTCAAAATAGTAATATTTCTGGATTTTATAAAAAAATAATAAACATCCAACCATTTTTATATTCAATACAATTTTATTTTTATAAAATGGCTTTCGAATAAAGTTAATTCATCTACATGTTTAAATTAAGTATTTCAAATAAGTAAACTATGAAAGCAGTATGATGTTCTGTTTATTTCTACATACATACAAATATATACAATTTCGTTCTTAATATTTAAGAATTAACTAATTTTAAAAAAATCCCTTATTAAATAAAATTAACTAATCATACTTTGAATGAATGAATTCGTGTGGTAGTGATAAGGATTATCACACAGTATATAGTTATAATTTGCGATTTATTTGTCATTTAGTCAAACTTTATTAAATTTATATAAATATGTACGTATACATTTTTATAAATTTGAATATATGCACTAATAGATGCACCTATTTTTTTAATAATTAAGAAGATTGAATTGTATATTTAACCAATTTAAAATTAAATCATTAACTAAATGAAATTAACTAACCATGCTTAGCTAATGGTAATGATAGAAATTCTAGAATTCAATCAAACCTTTTAAAATTTACTTTTCTAGATTTACTATGATCATATCTTTGAATTTTTTGTGTAACTTTGTTTTAAATTTTGGACGGATCAAACATTAGTTACTGGTTATGGTACTTACAACTTGATAAACTTTTGTACAAAAAAAAAAAAAAGTAATAATAAGAAAATATAATCCCCTTTTAAAATTTGACGGTTTCAAGATACGTCGAATTTTTAAAAAATCCGTTTGTCCATCTTCCGCCATACGCAACATTTCTCCGAAACCACAAGTCCAATTTTTATTTTTAATTCGCCACAAAATACTAGGGCATGCAACGATGATCCTAACACCTATACGTTGATATCAGCTGATTATTTTTTAAAATGGGGGCCGATTAAAAGTGATTTAATTCAATAACTCAGTTATTTTTGAAGATGGAGAAAAAATATAATAGTGTTTTTTAACCAATAAACCGCGAATAATTATAAAAAAAAAAAGATAAAAGAGAATTAAAATGTTTACACATAAATACGCCCGTAACTCATTTATTTTTGAAGATAGAGAAAAAAGTATAGTGTTTTAGTATCAGTAAAACGCGAAAAACTGACAAAAAAAACAAATTGACCTATATATTCAAGCCACAAATTATAATAGATGTAATTCCACCAAAACTCGGTTATTATTGAAGATAGAGAAAAATCGAAAAAATTAGCAGCTATATAAACAGTTATACCCTAATATTGTTATTTGGAAATAATAAACCGCTGTGTAATAATTTGCAGCGTTTTTATTATTCCATTTGAAATTTCAGAAAATTAACATACTGTCGAAGAGAGAATTAACTCTATTTATTAATTAATAAATTGTATCAGGGAGAATTAAAAATTAAAGAGAGATATGATCAAACTTGAAAAAATCTAGCACCTAGCAATGTTTAAATATCTTAAATAGTTTGAATATCTTCTGTTATTTTACTTTATTCAGTTGATATTTATTCAATGTGTCATTATTAAATATTATTCGGCCGATAAAGATAAACATAGAAGGAGAAAGATAAACGACGGGCGTAGCGTTTAGAGGGACATCTGGTACTAAATGGTGAGGGGTTGCTTTAAGTAACTAAGGGTTTGTTTTGCTTTAAATAGCCTTCTTATTGTGGGCCATTCTCTGCCCTAATGTCACCATTAGCCTGAGTACTCGTCAAATCTTTTTTTCTTGTATTTTTTCTCGTTTATCTTCCATAATCCTTGTTTGTTTTTAGTATTTATAATGTGTTTTTTTTTCACAAGAAATGTCTGAAAAGAAATATAACAGATATTGCTGTACAAAAATATACCGTACACTCAGGATTGTAACGATATTTATTATTACACGAATAATAAATATAAAACGATATATTTATTACACTTCATTACAAAAATACTTAATGATATTCATTTGATATAGAAGATTAAATAAGAATTATAAGCAGTAAATTATTAAATAAATTGTTCGTTATGTTTGTTTAATTTTTTCTTAAAAGATTTTGAAGTAAATATTTGTAACTGCCATGTTTCCTAAAATCTAAGAAAACGTGCATAAATTAACATTCGTAAAACATAAAAATTGTGAAAACATCAAAATAAAATTGTAGGAAGACAACTATAGTCATGATACTATCCATTTGACCTTTAATATATCGATTATAATTTATTGATAGATAAGTTGAAACTAAGAAATTGGCGATAAGATGGTAAAGTAGAAAACATTTTCCAAAAATAAACGTAATTGTAT
This sequence comes from Piezodorus guildinii, assembly GCA_023052935.1. Classification (NCBI taxonomy): domain Eukaryota; kingdom Metazoa; phylum Arthropoda; class Insecta; order Hemiptera; family Pentatomidae; genus Piezodorus; species Piezodorus guildinii. The sequence goes on from CM041292.1 coordinate 53,451,904, forward strand.
GGATGTACAATATGTAACATCAATACTCAGACGGTTATTGTATGCAAAAAAATCGGCTTGGTTAATCGAAAATACTGAATATATATATAGAAGCTGTATTTTATATATTTTAAACATTAATAATGTTGAATTCTATGTATTACCATTAAAAATTAATGTTTATTACACGGTTGTGAACATCTGAAAGGTGTGAATCTTACCTTATCAGTTTTTCCTAATTTTATTTCATTTAATATAATTTTTCTTGTGGAAAAAATATAGAAAATGATAAAACCCATATAAAATGCTGCAGTAGATAAATAAATAAAAATATTATATTATTCCTTGAATTAAGAAGACGGTGTGAATATATTATAAACATTAATAATGTTAAATTCTAGTATTATCATTAAAAAATAATATTTGTTACAGAGTAGTGAACAACTGAAAGGTGTGAATCTTACCTTATCAGATTTTCCTAATTTTATTTCATTTAATATAATTTTCTTGTGGAAAAAAATATAGAAAATGATAAAACCCATATAAAATGCTGCAGTAGATAAATAAATAAAAATATTATATTATTCCTTGAATTAAAAAGACGGTGTGAATATATTATAAACATTAATAATGTTAAATTCTAGTATTATCATTAAAAAATAATATTTGTTACAGAGTAGTGAACAACTGAAAGGTGTGAATCTTACCTGATTAGTTTTTCATAATTCTATTTCATTTAATAGAATTTTCTTGGGGGAAGAAATTTATAAAATGATAAAACCCATCAAAATTGCTGCAGTAGATATATAAATAAAAACATTTCATTATTCCTTGAATTAGGAAGACGCTATTAATATATGTTAAACATTCTAAAATTATTATTAAAAATTACCATTTAATACAGGGTTTTGAACAACCAAAAGTTGTGAACCTTATCTGATTTGTTTTTTCTTAATTTAAATATAATTTTCTTTTATGTGAGTTTTTCAACCAGTTATTTTTTCATTGCAAATGATGGTAGCAACAATTATATTACAAATATTATCGTCAATTATTGACAATATTACTTGGAATGTTGATGAAGATTTAAAGTATAGAAAGTACTATAATCAGAAATTACACATAAAAAACAACTTAAAACCAATATGAGTTTTGTCTTGTTTTTTTAACGATTTAAGGATTATTCAGATCTATTTCACGACTATTAAGTCTTATATTCAGCTATAAAAATGGCTTTTTATCATTATTACATTCTTCACATTCATTGTAAATTTGCCTTTATCACTTTTCTACTATTTATTTATTAATTCACACCACTTATTTAAAACTGTTACAATATCATGAAACATAATATAAATGAGAGCCGTTTGGGAGTTTAAACAGGAGTTGCCAATAAATTCAATATATTTGTTATAATTGTAGTGATGAATCCGGTACAATAGCCCATTACATACAATAGCCTCCCATCAATCATGGTTTATTCTGACCATCATCATATTATTAGGTTCGGTTGGAGTTAACATGTCAGCCGGATTATATTTGGAATAGAGACGAGGGCCAATAAACAGAGGTAACCCCCCTGACCAATAGCCGACGAGCTTTGTGGCGAGAGCAATAAAGGCGTGGTCAGTGAATAAGATGATTGGAGAGTGGTATCGACCACGGTGGCACAAAGGCAGGTACATATATTGCCCCTCGGTCAATCCCATATCTGTCAGAGGCTATTTACCTATTTGGCCTCCCGACGTTCCTTAGCCGGGATTTGATTGCTGTCTTGTCCATTCAGAACCCAATCCAGATTTTATTATTGATATCGATTCTGTCCATCTGTATATTTCTTTTACAGTCTATCCTGACAGGGAAATTGGGACAAGAGTAATTTAATATGTTAGATGTTTGACCTAGTTCTTTAACCATATCGGCTCAAATCTCTTGTTATTTTTGTTTAATCCTATTTATAAATCGATTTTTTTTTTCATTTAACAACCATAGTTTTTCTATATTCTATATCTTCATTCTATCAACAATATTTTTCCGAGAAAAATCATTTAGCATTTAAGTACATGAAAATAACAGTAAAAATATATGATACCATATTTTATAATTCATACAATATTTTATATATATATATATATATATATATATATATATATATATATATATAATATATATATAACAAACTAATTAAAGTTTAATTAGTTAAGTATATTCATTTGTCGGTAACAGCTTCGATAGACCATTAATGAAAGGATATTACTTTGGGTTGAACCTATGTTAACAAATAATTTTCGGTAGTTTTGCACAAACCGATAACCATTGCACAGTAAATTACTCGAATTATTTATAAACAGTAAAATAATAATATTCCACATTAATTTTTAGTATGTCGAATATGACTCATTCTTCACCCTGTTACAGACATTAAACTGCAATAAAGTGAAAAGTACAGATAATATATTTTATATGTTTAGATGATATGATAATAAGTTTATTTTCAAAGAGTTTAATAATTAAGCTCTTCGAAAATTAACATAATATAGTATGACAAAGATATATAAAATGCAAATATGAGCATACATAATGGAAATATAAGAATGTAAAATACAGTTGTTTTTTTTTCAAATAATAAACATAAACATAAGCAGAAATTTTATAAAATTTAATAAAAAATCGGTTGGAGCTATATTTTTGCATGAAAACATTTTTGATTAAGATAATTATATACAATTTTAATATGACTTGAAAACATATATGATTTTTTATTTGCATAGGAATATGTCTATGTTTAATTAAAGATATAAAAAAAAAAAAAAAAAAAAAAACCTGTACCACTAAAACCCATGTAGGGTCTTGGGCTCAGTACATATAGAGATTCGTACTGTTTCTAGGCCAACGGCAGTGCAATGAGGTGATTAGGCCTTAATCACGCTCAGCCGCCAGGCTTTTCCCCAATAAATTTGGGTACCCACTTTATAGAGGCTGGGTCTGCCCCAGGAGGGTCTCCATACCCCCCTCCCTCCCCCGACTGAATTAACAGAATAAATAATATTCTGCCACAGGCGGGATTCGAACCCAGGACCCGGAGCACAGCAGACTAGTGAATTAAAGATATATTTAATTTTATTTAGTAACAACAAATATATCTATACAATATACAAAATACATGACTGCCACAATGGCATGCATTTCCAAAATATAATAATACTACAAATATGACTTAAATAACAATATTAAAAACTTAATTTTATTTTTTACTACTTTATATTAATAATATAACATTTAAGATATAATATTCTTCTTTTAAATTCTAATGCTTATTTATAAATTTCCAGTATAAGTTTTATATTTGATAAGATTTTATTTATTATATGATAATGATATTATTTTTTTCCCGGAAGAAACATTTTTCATTAGGGACCTAAGAATATGTTGTAAACGTTTGGAAGAATTATGAACAATTAATTATCAATATTTTTAAAATTTTAATTTATGTTTAATACGGCTTACGGGACCTCACCATGTCTATATGACAAGGGTATCTGTTGTTGGTAAATAAACTAATAATTATTTTAAAACCCTATGAACCAGAAAAATAAAGCTTTACTTTAGTTTAAATTCAATTTAAAATTTTATAATAAAATAGATCATGAAAATTATTGCTATTTAATCTAGTTAGACATAGCTTGACAACAAATCCTCCTCATACTATTCCAGAACCGATATCTCTCATGTGAAGTTGACAGTTTTAGCTGAATCGTGGGCTCGGTGTCGGTATCATGCGGTGTCCATGACTCACGCAAACTTCTAGATCAATAATTTGTATCTGATTACGTAAATAAATTATGACCTGCCTACTTTTTACTGCAGGTTCAATTTTCTCTTTAAAATGCATTTACAAAAAATCATTGGTGATTATACTAAATTGGGACGTTGAGTTCCAAAAGGTATTATATCCATTTTAGACAATTTTACAGGAGACCCAAAAATCTGTCATGTAATTATTACTAGACAAATTTACTTGATTCTTTTTTTATTAAAATCTAAAGTTAATTTTTTACTGTATTAACAACTTATTTTTCCAAATTATTGCACTTTTCCCATGACTTTTTAACAATATAATATGGATATTGTACTTTTTTTGGATGAAACGTGGGTATAGTACTTTTTGGAAAGAATTAAAAGGGATTTAGGACCTTTTGGAAGAATATAACGCGAGATAACAATCATAACCTTCCTCATGCAACATTACTCATAACTAACGTCTTTATAATGTTAATCACTAAGTCATGTATATTTCCCTATTGTCACTCTGAGAAATATCTTTTCTTATTGATTAACAAGATTTTGTTGTCTATTCTTCATAAAGAAAGCGAATATTCAAAGGATCTTTAATTTATTTTGGGCACTATAATAAAAAAGTATGTAATTATGAAATTTGTTTTGAAATTTTACTTATTATTTCTGTGAATTTAAGAAATGTATTTATATTATATTATAAACTAAGTGTAAACGATATTTAACTAAAAAGACTGTTAAATAAATAATTTTTATTTTGGTTATTTAGCTATCAGGCACGGTTTTTTTTTCTCATGTTCAGCAAGGGCAGGGAATTTCAATTCCAACGATTTTTTGGATAAAATAACATTATTCTATTAAAATTTGAGTTTCTGAACACTTTTATATCAAATGTATAAAGAAATTCTGCAAGAAGAAATTCTATGAAAAAGCTTAATTTAATTGAGAACCTACGAGAACTGAAGCGACGAAATTAAGTTGTTTAAAACAACTTAAAAACTGATTATCAGGTTAAAACCATTGATCAAAATAACAGTGATGATTACAGACGTATTAAATGAATCGATAAAAATGAAGAAAACAATAAATTAATGGCGATATATTACGGGGATAGGTGCTTCTGCTGTATAAAAGGAAATATATTACCTTTTGGATGGAAATGAAAGAAAAGGTTATCTGTTTACAGAGGATATTGTACGTTTTGGAAGGAAATGTTATTAGTACCTTTTGGTATGAAATGAAATGTGGATATAGTACCTTTTGGAATGAAATGCTATTTACAAATACGTTTTTTAGGATTTCTATATTTATTAGATAAAATCTGATGACAGATCTAGATAAAACTAAATTATTAGTATACAAATATGTCAATTAAAAAAAAAAAAGTCGTTTAGTACCTTTTGGAAATCAACGTCTCAGTTGTTGAAATACACGTAAATATCATGTATATCACCAGCAGAACTTATTCATTGAGTATGATTCCGTAGCTCATGTTAACTCAATTATCGTTAAGAGTAGTTAACTATTAGTTCACATAATCACGTTCTAACACTGATTGACGTGTAAGATTATATTCTGCACGCTTCAACTGATTATTTATGCACATTTTTTCTTTAAAATGATTTTAACTAAGATTTATATTTTATAATTAATTCAGTTGATTAGTGTTACTATCTTCATAATGATCTCATCCTCCCTTATGTTGGGAAGGAAGATGGAGGAAACGCCACTCATCTCCAAGACTTAATGTTATGCAGGATCATGGAGCCGTTCCAGGAACAGTTCATCTGCAAGTCAGTGATAACTCTGATAAAATCACGGCCTTGGTGGTAGCTGTTATCTCTGGTTGTTCCATCATTGATCTTATAACCACTCTCTTAATTTCTTCATTTAGTAATGTAACTATTGTATAACTTGTAAACTATTATGGTGTCTATAATGATATCTACGCTCAACAGCAAAAAAAGTGGTCTACCATACACTTCTTTAAAAACTGCCTACTACATCCCATAAGGTAGTGTTATTTTTTCTTTAAAAGTGGGTTATAAGGTCGATAGAAAAAATAACATTTATAGGAAGAAAATAAGATTTTTAATTTATAAAGAATAATGAAAGCTCTTAAGACAGATGTTTTGGAAATGCCCAGGGATCTTGCGATATTTCGCTTCCATCTTCTGCCAAAGCGCCAATTTGAGCAGTTTTAATTGGATCCACATCCTTGTTTTTTACTTCAAATCACTTATAAGAAGTTTGGTCGAAAAAATTGAAAATTAAATTGGAGTAAGTAATAGCTATACTGATTAATATTTTAGCATGAAGCCCAAAGGATCATATTTCTAACACTTAGAAGACAATAATCCCTAAATACTGAACATATTATTATTCAAATTTTCTAACCTCTACAACGGTTCTAGGGTTGTTTTATCCGCTCTTTCAGTGTTGTATAGTGGTCCACTTCTTTTTCTCTTGAGTGTAGTTTCATTAAATGAACAGTCGCTATTCCAAACGTGTTATATTCTAGGAACTGTTAGAAAAATAAATTAAAACAGTTCAAATTTGATTTAGAACGATTTTGGACATTTGTATACACGAAAGTTATCGGCAGAAATTGGTTCAATTTATTTTTTTGTTATATATAACGGTTCGATTTATTACTATTTTATATTTCGAATGAACTTTTTGTTAATACATTTTTAGTTTGTATAGAAGCTCTATTTAGTTTACAGTGGAACATCTGTTTCCATAAAATGATCTTTCAGTAGATATTATTATTAAATTAAAATTGTTAACAACGTTTGTTTATGGATCTGTAAAAACATTCCATTTATTTTAACAACTGATGTACTGTTTGATATGCATTGTTTGTTTTTTAAATCTTCAATATTCTATGGAAGGGTGTATGGAACAATATTTACGATACTGTACGGTGGCAACACTCAATCGCCATAACCTCCCTCTTCACAACATTATTAAATAACATACGTTCATAAGTCTATGCGCTTATAACAATTTTTCTAATATCTTAGGCTTTTTAACGGTATATTATAAATGTTTGGTATATTACAACTGCTTCAGGATTTTTTTTGATTTTTTTTTTTATGACTTGATTACAGAAAATTAAATATTGTCTCTTCCTAAGAAAAACTTTATTCCGATGTATGTTGCTAATATAATTCTTTAGGATAGAATGACTTTAGTGAATACCCGATAAAAATCCGTCCGAAACCAAGAGTTTGGATATCATTTTGTATGTTTAGAGATAGCATGGTTATTTTAATACCGATGTTAATATTCAGATATTATTGTTTATTAATTTTTTTGTTTTTGTTTTAATCGAACACCTGGGTTAAGAAAAACTTGTTAATTTATTTTAATATAGTATTTAGAAGGGTGCCCCCTTTGTAAATGAGAATTTGGGGCGGGGGATAAATGGTGGCATTAATGAGCATGCAAAGTTGTGAAAATAAAAATGTTAAATGCGCTGCACTGAATGGGTATACGCCCAAAAAGCAGGCACGAGGGGCGGGTGGAATGATTGTGTTAAAATAACTGTTAAAATCCTTGATCTCGGGGATTTGATCTAAGACGGTAGTCATTGTTATAAATTGTGTAGGCAAAGATTGGCTATTGATATTAAAAATGTAAAATGAAACCAAAGCATACGCATTACATTCAACACCTTGTCATTTTACAAAAGACTTTACGTTGCATTGTATGAAATTCGCAAGTAACACATTTAGCCGGAAGTGGTTCTGTGAAACTGACCGTTCTCAGCAACAATCAGACACCCTGGAATATTGTTATTTGATCCCGTAACCACTTTAGAATTACGGAATCCAGTGAATAGGTTTGCCGCCGGGATTGGATATTGAAGGAAGGCTGACAATGGAGGAGAGGAACGGTAGGGCGAAGGGAGCCCTATTTGCATAAACGTTCCCCTGATTCTGCCACCTCAAAGGAAACTCCTGTAGCGAGTCCTTTCTCAAAAGCAAGGATACCACCTGTTTCCGCCTACCGCTTTTCTCTTACACTTTCCAGGAAAAAAAAAAATTCGCATTTGTTCCTAAAGAGCTCCTGTATTTCGGGAACGGTAGAATGAAAATGAGGGGAGAAGAAGGAATAATAATAACCTCAATAGTTTATTTCGAAAAAATAGCTTCACGGAATATGTAAAAACATTACAACGTTTATATAGCTGTTAATAGGCAATGAACTCATATGGAAAGCAATAAATAATTCAAAGAAAAATGGGATATCGCCACAGCTAAATCAAAACATTTGCATCTCTTTTAGTTCTGAATCAATTTAAATGATTCATTTTTCATTTTGAAGGAAATTTAATTCTCTATCACATAGCACAAAGGATTTTATATTTATTTTTTAAATTAGAAAAAACATTTTTTTTTCGTTATTAGGGTTCTACGTATCTTGCAAGCCTTAAAATTATGAGGAGGGGGAATTAATTTATTTTATTTTATTTGTTTGGTCCATTGCAAAGGTTCATTATAGAAAATAATGATAAAAGCATCTATACTAGACTTCGTTACTATTTCCTTATTTTTCTTTTGACTTTCATTCAAATAATTCAAATAAAATTTCTTGATTCCAGAACAGCTTGCATTTTTTTTTATCTCTATCATCAATAATAACCGAGTTATCAAGGATTCACATCTCTTATAACTTCGTTCATTGTGGTGTTTTCGATTAAAATATTTTCGATTTTTCTCTATCTTCAATAATAACCGAGGTGAAATCACGTCTACTATAATTTGTGACTTAAATATATAGATAAACTTTTTTCTGTTTATCGCGCTTTACTGATTCTAAAACTCAATACATTTTTTTTCTACATCTTAAAAAATAACTGAGCTATGAGACTTTTTATAAACATAATTATTTACTTTGCCGAAGTTTCATTCTAAAATTTAGGTCATAGGGCTAAGAAAATCTTCAGGTCTTGTTTTTATAATCCTTGAAGATGACCCTAAATGTGGGCTGAAACTTCGGGACAAAACTTAAAAAACCTTCACTTTTTATCCAGGGGCACCCTCAACAAGCTTCTCCTTGGATTAATTTATATTAATTGCAGCATTTATTATTTTTGATTAGGAATAAGAAATTATTTATTTTTATGTAATAATAATAAAATGAGTTTAAAATGGAATTTCGAAATAATAGTTATTTTCAGAAAGAGTATTATTCTAAGATGAGATACGTTTTAAAAGTTATATTCACTTTTGGATAATTATCTGGCTAATTGCTATTTTTTTAGTTGTGGTTTAATTCAGTACATGTTTAAACTTCCCATAAACAGCATAATGACAACAGCATTAATTTTTTTTTAGTCCTCAGACAACGAAAACTTACCTTACCTTGATATGTGTCTTAATTGGTTTTCTTTTACCGAATCGCTACTTCTTTATTCAGGTGGAAACTCTGTTATCCTCAGGGGGCTGATCCATGGGCGGATCCTATTCCATGTCTAGCTCCACAAAAAAAAAAAAAAAAAAAAAAAAATCCTAAAAGAAACTGAACCGCTATACGAAAGGTCCTTAGTTAGCTTTGTTACTCAGTGGATTAGATAATGATGCCAATAATACATTTTGATATATATTTTATATGTATATATATATATATATATATATATATATATATATATATATATATATATATATTTTAATTGTAATTTAATCAAGTAAATATCTATATACATTTTCAATTGAATTATAAAATGAGTTTTCCTTACGTTCTTTCAAGGTAGTGTTCACTCACAGACAATCAAATATTTAGCTGAGAAAGCGGTTAATATTTTCCCTTAACTTCTTAATCCCTTTCAATGCACAATTTTAATCCATTGCAATATACGTATATTGTTTCGATGACGCGGAAGCCAAAAGTGAAGAAAAAAACTTAAATAAAAAAAAAACTTTTTTTTACTGACTTAATACTAATTAACTATCGTGCAAGAAAAGTATTGTAATAAGCCAATTAACTAAAAAATGTGATCTTAATATTGACATTTAATTGAAAGAGTAGATTAAATTTTATATCCTAATGAGAAACTTAAATATAATGCTAATAATTGTTAAGTGACTAATAATTTAGCAGTCCAAGCATCAAAAAGGAATCTTGAGCTTAAGATTCCCTTTAAAAAAAAAAGAAGATAATAGAGATGAACCTGTTTTTTAAGTCATTCATGTAAATATTGAACCTTATTCGATTGTCTAAAATATAATATAGAAGAACCAAACTAGGGGGAAGGAGAGAGGAAATAAACCAGTCGATTTTCACTAATTCAGGCTTTCAGAGGCCCAGAGGAAAAATAATTTGGCCTGACCGACTAAATTAGAAAGAATAGACCTATTATATATTAAATAAAACAGATGTTTAAATAAAAGCAGCTGTTATAATTGTGAGGATGATAATGAGCGAATGAGTTCCTAATTGTGTAATTATTTAATAGTATTAAGATTATATAATAAGACCAATAATAGACAGAATTTTTTTTTTTTTTATTTCATAGATTTTTTTCCCCACACTTACCTCGCATTTGAAGGCTATAAGCGATTTCTCGAGTTAGGGGGTGAGGGCGGGAGATAAATGCCGAGATAAAAGCCCTCCAGCACCGATACTCGAACTTTTAATTATTTGGTTTCACAAGTTTCGGTGATCTGTAGTGGCTAGGCACCCCGCCCCCAATATTGATGGTTTTATGATTGTTTCTCTCTTCCTGTAACATACGAACCTATTTTGTTCATATTAGCGTACTTTTGGTGGTTATAGACTCATTACTAATTGTTATAGACATTTTGTTATATTCTCAGCTGGACGCGCCCAACTGAGAGAGGGACACTAGGGCAGTGTAGAAGTAAGGCAAACAGTATTGATTGACGAGCAACAGCATGCGAACAGCTCCGAGAACAATGACTGTGTGTGCCCCTGTAATTGTCTTGGGGGTGGGGTAGGTAATTTGAAAATCGATGGCCGGGAGGGGGCGAGCTAACTGCCTTTGGTCTCGGAGAGATTGTAGCCGCCGGCTCCTCTCCTCTCTTCACATGTCTACTCTTTGTCCTTCCAATACTGTCAGCATAAGAGAGGCAATGTCATTTCGGCTGTTGTTTAGTAACATATTTATTACTCTCTCTTCAAATTTTATAAATAAAGTAATATGTTAACACATAAATATTACTTTAGTGTAGCACTATCCTTACTACCTATGATGATGACTCATGTGTGTTATGTATAAATAACGATCATGTAGCTGCGTCCCGAATCCTACAGAACCATCTATCAGCCACTGAATAATGGTTAGCCGGTTTTAATGAAAAAGTTGCTGTAACGTCTCGATATAATATAAAATTTCAGTTCCGTAAGACCTTTCCTTTACGCGCTAGACTTGCCACATGCACACACACAGATACACAGACTTCTTTGCGGGACTTAGTCATTAGGACTCAGGGGACTTTAAATCGTGTATTTCCGTTAATAACTGAAATTTAAAAATTTTCACGATCGCAATATATTCCCTTACTATACTATATATTTCATATTTAGGTAAGCGAAAGTAAAAATGCTTATTTTTACAATATTAATTTATCTTACCAAAGATTTATCTAGACATAGTTACATATTAAGCTATAATCTATTGCTTCAATTATCATGGTTTCTTTCATTGTGTAGAGCATGTAATTGACCTAGTGTATTTAAACATTTGAAAGGTTTAGCTTGACCTCATAATTTAGCAATGATTCCAAAATTCATCACTTATCAACTGTAATGAAGGTTAGTTACCGGCAGAGTATAGGCAAAGGCTGTTAATTGTCACACACTTATGGCCTTAGTATTTTGTCTCAAAACGCCCGTGTAAAAAGCCCTCATGAGTCAACTAAATGAACGTATATTAACGTAATGATTAATATTATTAGTTTCATTTTTCTGCGATTCTTTAAAATTTAATTACAACTAATAAAATAAGCAATGAGCTGAAACATATACAATGCCCACGTGATAGTATATTAATATAGAAAAAATTATAAGATTAAGAAAACCTATCCTAAAAAAATTAAGAAAATTCTGCTCTTTCATAATTATCGTTTTATTCCATCGAAATTCCTTTCTTATTTTATGTATTTATTTATTTGATACTTGGAGTTTAGGGAACACATTGATCAAGTTACGACATCTCGTCAACCACAAGTGGAATCTGTACCGTTTTGTCGGATTGAAATTTATTCCGTGTCGGAACATCGGAATATATTTCGACCTTCTAAATCAGATTATAACAGATCTATGATTAGTAGATAATTAACCTCTTGTACTTTTTAGCAGAAGTACTAAAGTATGCAAACCTCTAAATAAAAAAAGATGATCTTTTCTTTAAGTGTTTTGTGTTAGGACTGGAAAGATTATGATTTTTGCAAGATTTTTTTTTTTTTATGTAAATTTGTAAATCAGCAGTCCAATATCTGCCTGAGTAGGTAGGACAACCATTTGCATACAAATACATATATCATTTGAAATACATGGCTCTATGTATAAAAGACTCTATGAGCAAAGAGCTCTAAGTCATATGTATTTTATGAAGTTATAGTTTGTGCAATATCTAAAACCAACTTTTTTTCTTTTTATTAATATAAATTTTATTGAAGTAATTGTATATATAATTTATACCATACATTAGATGCTTGTCTAAATTGTTCATATCCTGAGTCTGCATTTTTCAAAATTGTCATTATATAGAATATTAAAAAAATGCGTATTTTTTATGTGATTACGATCATATCAAATAACATATATTTTGTGAACAACAATCTGTAATTTTTAGCTACTATCACCGGCTTTGTGCTCATATATTTTATCTTATAGCTTTCCTATTTATGACATTTAGGAGGGTATATTATTACCATTCATGTACCAGTTGCTTAGAGTTTATAAATATAGAAGCTATAAAAAGTAGTTATGCATAGAAATGATGGTAGCTTAGCGTGTGTTTCCCATGGCCCCACCCTCCGATAACAGAAGACCCTCCGCCAGTTAAGCAGTCACACCAGTAGTGACAATAGGCGCCATCAGCTACTGCTCAATATAAAAAACTACTCAGCGATCTGCGATGGAGCTCATCACAAATGGACCATACACCACCATCGGGGGTTGCTTACTCAACACCTATCATACACAAAGGGTTGTTAATCCCATACAGTCCCGCCTGTATTTGGCGCCCAACTGTTATAGTCTGTTAAACAAATGGTCTGATACCGGCCATGTTAATTCTATTTACAATTGTCCTTATGGTTGCTCATAAAATAAATATTTTTTAATTCTAAAGCTTACCCTTAATTAATATAAATAAATATAATGATTATAACACCAGTGAATAAAATAAAAAATCTGCTGCATTAATAAAATAAAGTAGATATGAATGATGACGTTTTGTGGAATAAATCAGAATTTTTGCCAAATCAGGAATTTTATGACTAGAAATGTTAAAATAACGTATGTATAAATTAGTAAATAACGTAATTGTCTGTGTTTAAAAAATAAATAAATTTGTTATCTAAAACATTCCATTTGGTTTCAAATTATTTAATATTTTAACTGTATACGAAATTTATACTCAGAAAGAGTATAGCAATCTTAAAAAACAAATTAATACAAATTTTCAACGAAAATATAATATCTTGAGATGTAGTTCTTTGTTTAAAAGCAGCTTTGCGTAACTCCAATTATTTAATGGAGATTAATTATGCCTAGGATCGTACTGTTAATTTTTTCTTGGTAAAACTTAAATAATAATTAATTTGTTTTTAGTACCTTGTAATAATTAATAAATTATTAACATAGCATAATATAATTTTAAAGTTCCATTTCATCTCATTTATTTTAACATGAGATAAGACTTAAAACACTACTAACGATTCTGACAAACTCATATCAATGTACAAATATCTGAAGGTGAAAATGGAAATTGTATGCATGTAATATATATATCTATGTTTTATTCTCATATAAATCTGAAAAATTGCATAACTAAAAGTTTTTAAAAGGAAAATACAATTTGTTTTATCCTGACAATGTACGCGTATAGGTTTTATGTAAACATTTAACACGTCTAATCATTACCAATTAATACTTTATTTTATTATATAAAGTAAGTATGGTATGTTTAGGATCATTAATTTAATGCGTTATAATTAATAATAATTTGAAAAATTATGATTAGCAAACAGTTTAAAGGTTTTATATAAAAGGCTTCATGTTATTAGATAATTATTTAATGGTCGGTTTCTTATTCACAAAGAACATCTGAACTGAGACTGAAAATGCATTTATTCCTAAAAAGATGAAAAATTGTTAGAGGATATAATAATTCATTACAAATTATAGACCATAATAACATAATTTTCTGTTAGGCCGGAAGAGAATTTTTATCTTGCACTGATGTTTATCTAATGCTTCACCATTATTAGTGTTATTTTAATTTTATGTAGCTTTAAAAACCTTAAGACTTTTTTTATTTTCGATCGCTTAAGAGGGTAACCTACAACTGGTTTCCATTAAAAAGAGCAAATCATTGTACAAGAAATACAGCTGCTTACTTATTATTTAGCAGTAATTTTAAAGCACTGTAACTAAATATTTAACAATTCCTTATATATTTTTAGCAGAAAAGTTAGTCCTCACATTTTAATTAAATTTGAAGATTCAACTGATTTATCTATGTTCAGAATTTCGTTTTAAAGAACTAGCTCTTTGACGTAAGCATATATGCCTTACATCATCTTAAACATTTATTAATTGGATTAATTTCTTCATTGATTGGATGAATGAAATATAATACTTACTGTTACTTCAAGAAGAAAAAAAAGAACCGGTTTTATTTTATATATTAATCAATAATTATGTTACTAGAATCCTTTCATTAGCCAAGGTGTTGTATCAGAGAAAAAAATGAAAGAAAAAAAACCCTGCTAATGGATTAAGTTGATTGATCCTGTTCACCCGATGCGGAACCACATTAAAAAAGAAGACATCAACTTCAGCTCCGAAAAATTGCATTTTGAAAAAATAGAATAAAAACCGTGGTGCTATATGAAGGCCCTGATGAGATGAAGGTATTAAGAAATGAGCCGTGACCAAAGAGATGGTCACACACGACAGCCTGACGGGTTTTATTAATAACTCTATAAGCCGGAGCCTCCAGTCGTTAGGACCGGTCGCAATTACTGGAGAGCTGCCCTGGAGCCATTCCCATAGTGTGTCTTCTCCAGGGATTATTCCAGCTGGGCTCATCCCTATCCAGCAGCTGTCGCTAAATGCCCCTCATCTATCCTCTATTATATACATATATTTTGTGGAAGCTTATAATAAATAGGATTAAATTTATATATGAGATGGGTTGACTTATTTATTCCTATTGAATATTCATGTTATCTTAACATTTTTTTTTCTATATAAATCATATCATCGGCTAAATTATGTGATATAAAAATCAAATGTTTTGTACTAATTTTTAAATTTTATGATTTTTAACAATTAATTGTATCATATTAATAAAAAATGGATTAAAAACAAACAAGAGATACTTACATAAAAGTAACTGTATATGTTTGAACCAATTATTATTTTAAATTTGTTTTAATGGGGAATAATTTGCCTCTATGGAGCACATACAGCATTCATGTTAAAAATAATTTTGTGAGAAATACTGATATTTATTTTTAATATATAATTAATAAGTGTACAAAGAGTAGATTTTGTTCGTTAAATACAATACAAATCTTTCGATACAGATTTCTAAAAATCTTAAGAAGTTTATTCAACAAATTACATTACAAATACTTATCCAAAAACATAAATGTGAAAACTATGGAACTGATTCGTAATCGTCAATATAATGCTTTCCCGTTTTAAATATCTCCATCAATAATTATTATTTTTGTTTACAAAACGTTTCTCTGTATCGAGAAATATTTCTTTAAAATGTAGTTTCGATCCATTAAAAAATAAACAATTTTAAACTACAATATTTATTTCTGATGAAGAATAGCCAATTCAATCATAATAATAAATACTTAATTTTAGCAAATTATGGAATACCATGGAATATATTTTATATGATTGATGATGTGGAATCATTAGCCAATTCATATGTCTTAGTAGAGTTAGAGAAATCGAAAAATAAATATAAATGTAATTAATTCTGATTTAAATATTCTTTCCAATTTATTGTCTTGAATGAAATATCGATAATTAAAATAAGAGTAACAATAATTACTAAATTGAATGTATAATTTTAAAATTATTATATAAAAAATACATTATTAAAATTAAATCAGTACTCTTTATGGAGTGAATTTTTCTCGTTTATAGTAACTAACTATGATGAAAATTTAATTAATTATTCCCTTATTTCTTTTAAAAACTAAAAAAAAAAAAATTAAATTAAATAATATGCCAACCAAATATTCGGCAGGGATATAGCAAGATTAATATTAAAATAATTTATCAATAAGTATTGTATATTAAATTTCTATTTCTCTGTATACTAAGTTTTTGTTTTAAGAAATTTCTTCCATATCTTGCTATTTAATGAAGACATCAATTTAATTTAAGGAGTGTTAGGGTTTAAACCCCCCCCTTTTTTTTTGTTTCCCTACCTAGATTAGGGTTCGGTAGCTAGAATAACCCAGTCTCTATAAAAACGCCCACCCTCCATATATATGAAGTACAGACCTATCCCTTAAATTAGTTAGGGGAGAAAATCTGACGGTTGACCATGCATGCTGACCAAGAACGAGTACTTTTTTTATGAGTAGTAATCTACCCCATCATGGGGTGTTTTGTCATACATTTGAGTGATACAGTATGTTACTAGTGACATGTTCCTTTTTTGCGCTTCCAACAGTATATTATCAACTACTATTATTTCTTATATTTTATGAAAGATTTTTTGTTGCCTCGATTAAAAAAATCTCAATTCCTTTCTAGAGAAAACCTAATTGCAATGTATTGTACTTATGAACAACCAAGAAAGAATAACATAAAAATTAGAGAAAACCTTATCAACATCCGTCAAGCGACACGGAAATCAATCAGACAATTGAGTTTGAATTCGAAAAACTAATTCATCAATGTTTGGATTAATTGCACCAATACAAATACTTAAAGCACTTTCCAAAATATCGTCAGTCAATATTGTACGATGGTTTGATTTATTAACTTTCATCTTAAGAACAAAATATAATTAGTAAGCACTCAAGATGCACACATAGTCACAAATCAAACGGCGGCCCTTACAGTTCTCTATGATATCGCTTGTCGAAGTAATCAAATTCGGGCCCTTCACCCGCTTATTTAGGCAAAATAATGATCCAGAATCGTCGAGTGTAGAACGATTGAGAAGCAATAATCTTTTGTTGTGCCGCTTCAGTCTTTGATGATCGCCGCCACTCGGCTTCCTTGCTAACTTCATTCCGTGAGTACGAGTAAATAGTGTAATATTTTGTTTTAATGGATTTTTCTTACAGAGGGCCTGGGGTTGCCAACATATGCCTTAAATGATTCTGAAAACCGTATTCAAATCCTTTCCGTAGTTTAGGAATGAGCAGAAACCAAGAATCGGGATTCATTTTATAATAATAATAAATAAATTCTTTATTATTCTGGGACAGGTCCTTTAGAATAAAATATACAGAATGTACAAATGTGCTTTGGAGTCTTAGAGTAGATTATATACATAGAAACAATTAAATTACTTATATAAAATAGACATATTTAATGAAAATAAAATAAAAAAGCTATTACAATCCTGTCGAGTCTGGATATTTATGAATGATTAAATATGCGGGATTTACAGGTAAAAAGAGAGATAGAGAGGCGGAAGGAAGGAGGAATAAAATTGCATAGGATTGAGGATCGATGGCCCGTAGTGTATAAATCTGAAGGCCTGGGGCGGGTCCAACGGGGACTGACAGAGGATTTGTATTGTAGAAGGTCAAACGACGGACGGCAGGATTGGATAACGCGATAAAGGAATGACGCAAGAAAATACTTTAACCTGCAATAAAATTGGGATACAGAGGTGTACCTAGGGACCCCGAAGATGAATCGACAAAACAATTAATCTAGCAATTTATTTTTACAGATACACCACCTTTTATCGTACAGCAATAGTCGAAGTGGGAAAATAATAGAGAGGTAACGAGGAGTTTTCGGGTTTCGTGCGGGAATAGGTGACGAAGGGAATTCAGTCGCTTTAAGGTTGAAAAGGTACGACGGGAGATTTCAGAAATATGATTTATATGTAAAGAGATAGTACAAACTACGAACACCAGAATTATTTGAACCTGCCATGACCGATGTTTCCTTCACGATTTATTTATTATTATTTTTATTTTTTTCTAATCCCAATATTTATGGTTTAGTATAGAAGAATTGTGGTTGCCAAGAAAGGTGAGAAGAAAGGGATTATGAAAGACATAAATGAGGCGGAAGAGGGGCCCTCTTGGCTTTCAATACAGAGGGCCCTCGACAGACCCTGGAGAAACAATTTCCAGGCAGCCCTACAAGTCTTATAACACTTGATATAAAGGCTTTGGTGGGATTTGCCACCCCCACCCACCACCACCGCTAGGGAGGAAACAATATTGCTCCCGCTGTCAGGAGCAGATAGCAACGGCCCGCAATTAAAGAGAGTGTTTGCCATTACTTGAGACCCCAATCAAGTGGCGGGCGGATATTTGTAGGTCAGTTGTGGGGGGTGTCGAGGCCTTGGCCGTTCGTTCATTAGGAACAAGGATCTGATGACAATTTGTCCGAGAGGATGATGAGGCGACTGATCCTGAAGCGGGTAGATTTTAGGGTCAATGCTGTGATGTCGACTCCTGTCCTCCCCATCATTGCTTATTCACTTTGTAAAAAGAGATAAAATATTATTTCAAGTTATGATCATTATATAACATACATATGTTCCTAGGTATGATGCACATAAATTCACATAGCTTGTAACGCACTAAGCTTCTTGTCTACTAGTTCCTATTGTTTGAGTTTGGAAAATTATTTATTCAGTTATGGTATTTCAGCCTATCTCTTAATCTTAATTGGAGAAAAATGTCGGTTCAGCTATGGGATACTGGCAAAAGCATAAGCAGGATTTTCGTTAAAGTAGGAAGCAGCAAGTGGTATAAAATCTTTAGGAGGAGGAGAGGGAAAAAGCAAAGTTGGTCGGTTTTTCACTATCATATACCTAACTTTTTTCGGGTTACCAGTAGTATGGTGGTGGTGGTTAGCATAACAGCCTCCTATACCCAAGATCACGGTTCAAACCCGCAGGTGGCCCTAGTATTTTTTAATGGGAGTAAAAAATCCTTAGTTATACCGTCCTTCGGAGAGAACTTTAAAAGGTTGTCCCAAGCCTGTGCGATGTCAGATACTCGTTTAAGATCCCTATCCTACTTAAACCTGGATAGGCAAAATTTAGGTCTCCTATTGTAGCATCGTCCGATCAGCATCAGCAGCATAAAGGGACGTTAAATAAATAAAGAAAGAAACCTAAATTTTATCGTAGTATCGTTATTTTAATTTTTTTATGTTTTCGAAGAGATTCTTCCGAGATATTTTTCTGACGGATCTCTGATGATGACTTACAATCTGAGTCGAAACGCAAAACAATAAAGTTTTCTTTTCACCACAACCTGGACTAATTTCCTCACGAATCTATCAACGGTTAACAATTGGTTTATATTTTTGTGTTTATTTTGAAAATTTTAATTTATCACAGCAACTTTTAGGAAGTGCCAACGGTCCCTCCCGCTTACTCTCCCTAAGATATTGGTCCTTGTACAACAGCTAACCTAGAAGCAGTAAGAATCTCTATATGTACTTAGCCCAAGACCCTTCATGGGTTGTAGTGGTAAAGGATTTTTTTTTTTTTTTTTAATTAAAATAAGAAGAAATTAATGAGTGTAAGAAGAGAGAAAACACTTTATTTATAGAACAGTACTGACTAACTTGCACTGGGTTGCTGAACATTTCCTTTACAAATAGTTTCTTTAAAATAATTATAATAATAAGTATTAAATTAATTTATATGATGATATAATTACGTTGATAGAATTTAATATGTAAGCTACAAAAATCTCATGAAATAAACAACACAAAAACAGATGTTTAGACTTTTGGAGTGTTGATTTATTCTTGATATCTAAAACCTAAAATCAATTAAGAAAAGGACTTTAATACTGGCGAGTTTCATATTAATATATCCAAGAAAGTTTGGTTGAAAAAACCTAAAGACAGTGCTTAATTTTTTGAAATATCCTTGCTTCCCGGCAGTACGGTAGGCAGGAGGGAGTCTCAGGTTTCTGATTGCTATCGCCTTCCACCAGCGGCCCTCTTCCTTCCTCAGGTTCAGTCACTAATTTCTAGTAAACTTTGTATATAGTATTAGATCACTAATCATTAGATTAGAAATAATTAATATTGGATTAAATTACAATTATGGTCGCTTTAGATTCATTCCTTTTAAATAAATAAATAAGAATGATTTGCCGGACTCCATCACTCCGATACCACCTTTATGTATATGATTTTACCTCTCTTTCCAAATTACTGATCTCACAGAGGCATACCACTAAGTGCAAAACAAAATAAATAAAAGTTTTGATTAGGCTTAAAAAAAAACAACAAGTTACAGCAAACTTTATTAAAACTATTGCTATCCTTATTGGCTCCAAACCATCCTTGAACTATCTTCCTCACTTCTAATTGCTATTTCTCAATAATGCCCTAATGCATTCCAAAATTCTGTAAAAAAAATCGGAGTTCTTTAACAAAAATCTGTCTTGGAATAACCAAGTATCTGAAAATCCATTTCTATTCATAAACAGTTCTTTCTGTAGATTCCATGAATTCTTAGAGAGAAAACACTTTACTTATTTGTGAAGTTGTGCGTGCTGGCCGACTGCATTGGCTTGCTTTAGCACAGGATAAAGCATACATTTTTTTAGAAATA